>OW964566.2:26007797-27277060 GCA_943138885.2 Tholera decimalis | reverse complement strand
GAGTCAGTCAGTGAGTGAGTGGTAATTTAGCTTTATATAGTATAACTAGTATTTGCGTGTTGCGCGAGGTGCAAGCACCTCGCGTGCTTGTGAAAAAAAAAAAAAAAAAGGGGGGTGTGATGGGGGGTTTAGTATTTGCGTGTTGCGCGAGGTGCAAGCACCTCGCGTGATTGTGAAAAAAAAAAAAAAAAAAGAGGGGGGGGTGATGGGAGGGGGGGGGTTGCACAAGTATTTCGACTAAAGCATTGCCCCTCTAAATGAATCTGAAAAAAAAAATGTTCCAAGTCTCTTAGATTCCGAGATCCGCCTAAAGGGGGGGAGAAGATGGGCGGGGGGGGGACTTTGAAAAATGGTTTTTACTTTACCGAGCCTCCTCTATACGAATCCGTAAAAAACAAAAAATACGGGTCTCGTAGTTTCCGAGATACGATAGGGGGGGGGGAGAAGGGGGGGAAAAGGGGAGGTTTGGCACTTTTCCCGTAGGTTTGAGAGTTACTTGTTTACGAATCTGTCAAAATATACCCACCTCCCCATCCACCATCTGGGAGAACAATTATGTCAATGAGTGAGTCAGTCAGTCAGTCAGTGAGTGGTAATTTAGCTTTATATAATATAAGGGGGGGGGAAATGTGGGGGGGGGGGTTGCACAATTATTTCGACTAAAGCATTGCCCCTCTAAATGAATCTGAAAAAAAAAAATGTTCCAAGTCTCTTAGATTCCGAGATCCGCCTAAAGGGGGGGAGAAGGGGGGCGGGGGGGACTTTGAAAAATGGTTTTTACTTTACCGAGCCTCCTCTATACGAATCCGTAAGAGGAAAAAAATACGGGTCTCGTAGTTTCCGAGATACGATAGGGGGGGGGGGGGAGAAGGGGGGGAAAAGGGGAGGTTTGGCACTTTTCCCGTAGGTTTGAGAGTTACTTGTTTACGAATCTGTCAAAATATACCCACCTCCCCATCCACCATCTGGGAGAACAATTATGTCAATGAGTCAGTCAGTCAGTGAGTGAGTGAGTGGTAATCTAGCTTTATATAATATAACTAGTATTTGCGTGTTGCGCGAGGTGCAAGCACCTCGCGTGCTTGTGAAAAAAAAAAGTGGGGGTGGGTGATGGGGGGGTTTAGTATTTGCGTGGTGCGCGAGGTGCAAGCACCTCGCGTGCTTGTGAAAAAAACTAAAGCATTGCCCCTCTAAATCAAGTATTTGCGTGTTGCGCGAGGTGCAAGCACCTCGCGTGCTTGTGAAAAAAGAAATTGGTATTTGCGTGTTGCGCGAGGTGCAAGCACCTCGCGAGCTTGTGAAAAAAAAAAAAAAAATGAGGGGGGGTGTGATGGGGGGGGGGTTGCACAAGTATTTCGACTAAAGCATTGCCCCTCTAAATGAATCTGAAAAAAAAAATGTTCCAAGTCTCTTAGATTCCGAGATCCGCCTAAAGGGGGGGAGAAGGGGGCGGGGGGGGGACTTTGAAAAATGGTTTTTACTTTACCGAGCCTCCTCTATACGAATCCGTAAAAAACAAAAAATACGGGTCTCGTAGTTTCCGAGATACGATAGGGAGGGGCGAGAAGGGGGGTGAAAAGGGGAGGTTTGGCACTTTTCCCGTAGGTTTGAGAGTTACTTGTTTACGAATCTGTCAAAATATACCCACCTCCCCATCCACCATCTGGGAGAACAATTATGTCAATGAGTGAGTCAGTCAGTCAGTGAGTGGTAATTTAGCTTTATATAATATAATAACTAGTATTTGCGTGTTGCGCGAGGTGCAAGCACCTCGCGTGCTTGTGAAAAAAAAAAAAGGGGGGGGGGTGATTGGGGGAGTTAGCGGGGTTTAGTATTTGCGTATTGCGCGAGGTGCAAGAACCTCGCGTGGTTGTGAAAAAAAAAAAAGTGGGGGGTGATGGGGGAGATGGGGGGGGGTTTAGTATTTGCGTGTTGCGCGAGGTGCAAGCACCTCGCGTGCTTGTGAATAAAACTAAAGCATTGCCCCTCTAAATCAAGTATTTGCGTGTTGCGCGAGGTGCAAGCACCTCGCGTGCTTGTGAAAAAAAAAAAAAAAAAAAACAGAGGGGGGGTGATGGGGGGGGGGGTTAAACAAGTATTTCGACTAAAGCATTGCCCCTCTAAATGAATCTGAAACAAAAAATGTTCCAAGTCTCTTAGATTCCGAGATCCGCCTAAAGGGGGGAGAAGGGAGGCGGGGGGGGGACTTTGAAAAATGGTTTTTACTTTACCGAGCCTCCTCTATACGAATCCGTAAGAGGAAAAAAATACGGGTCTCGTAGTTTCCGAGATACGATAGGGGGGGGGGAGAAGGGGGGGAAAAGGGGAGGTTTGGCACTTTTCCCGTAGGTTTGAGAGTTACTTGTTTACGAATCTGTCAAAATATACCCACCTCCCCATCCACCATCTGGGAGAACAATTATGTCAATGAGTCAGTCAGTCAGTGAGTGAGTGAGTGGTAATCTAGCTTTATATAATATAACTAGTATTTGCGTGTTGCGCGAGGTGCAAGCACCTCGCGTGCTTGTGAAAAAAAAAAGGGGGGGGGGGTGATTGGGGGAGTTAGCGGGGTTTAGTATTTGCGTGTTGCGCGAGGTGCAAGCACCTCGCGTGCTTGTGAAAAAAAAAAAAAAGGGGTGGTGATGGGGGGGGGTTGGTATTTGCGTGTTGCGCGAGGTGCAAGCACCTCGCGTGCTTGTGAAAAAAAAAAAAAGAGTGGGGTGATGGGGGGAGATGGGGGGGTTTAGTATTTGCGTGTTGCGCTTGTGAAAAAAAAAAAATGGGGGGGGAGGGGTTATGGGGGGAGGGTTGTAGAAGTATTTCGATAAAAGCATTGCCCCTCTAGATGAATCTGAAAAAAAAATGTTCCAAGTCTCTTAATTTCCGAGATCCGCCTAAAAGGGGTGAAGAAGGGGGCGGGGGGGGGACTTTGAATAATGGTTTTTACTTTACCGAGCCTCCTCTACACGAATTCGTAAAAAAAAAAAATACGGGTCTAGTAGTTTCCGAGATACGATAGGGAGGGGGGAGAAGAGGGGGGAAAAGGGGAGGTTTGGCACTTTTCCCGTAGGTTTCAGAGTTACTTGTTAACGAATCTGTCAAAATATACCCACCTCCCCATCAACCATCTGGGAGAACAATTATGTCAATGAGTCAGTCAGTGAGTGAGTGGTAATTTAGCTTTATATAGTATAACTAGTATTTGCGTGTTGCGCGAGGTGCAAGCACCTCGCGTGCTTGTGAAAAAAAAAAAAAAAAAAAGGGGGGGGGGGTGATGGGGGGGTTTAGTATTTGCGTGTTGCGCGAGGTGCAAGCACCTCGCGTGCTTGTGAAAAAAAAAAAAAAAAAGAGGGGGGGGTGATGGGAGGGGGGGGGTTGCACAAGTATTTCGACTAAAGCATTGCCCCTCTAAATGAATCTGAAAAAAAAAATGTTCCAAGTCTCTTAGATTCCGAGATCCGCCTAAAGGGGGGGAGAAGGGGGGCGGGGGGGGGACTTTGAAAAATGGTTTTTACTTTACCGAGCCTCCTCTATACGAATCCGTAAGAGGAAAAAAATACGGGTCTCGTAGTTTCCGAGATACGATAGGGGGGGGGGAGAAGGGGGGGAAAAGGGGAGGTTTGGCACTTTTCCCGTAGGTTTGAGAGTTACTTGTTTACGAATCTGTCAAAATATACCCACCTCCCCATCCACCATCTGGGAGAACAATTATGTCAATGAGTCAGTCAGTCAGTGAGTGAGTGAGTGGTAATCTAGCTTTATATAATATAACTAGTATTTGCGTGTTGCGCGAGGTGCAAGCACCTCGCGTGCTTGTGAAAAAAAAAAAAGGGGGGGGGTGATTGGGGGAGTTAGCGGGGTTTAGTATTTGCGTATTGCGCGAGGTGCAAGAACCTCGCGTGGTTGTGCAAAAAAAAAAAGGGGGGGTGATGGGGGAGATGGGGGGGGTTCAGTATTTGCGTGTTGCGCGAGGTGCAAGCACCTCGCGTGCTTGTGAATAAAACTAAAGCATTGCCCCTCTAAATCAAGTATTTGCGTGTTGCGCGAGGTGCAAGCACCTCGCGTGCTTGTGAAAAAAAAAAAAAAAAACAACAGAGGGGGGGGTGATGGGGGGGGGGGGTTAAACAAGTATTTCGACTAAAGCATTGCCCCTCTAAATGAATCTGAAACAAAAAATGTTCCAAGTCTCTTAGATTCCGAGATCCGCCTAAAGGGGGGGAGAAGGGAGGCGGGGGGGGACTTTGAAAAATGGTTTTTACTTTACCGAGCCTCCTCTATACGAATCCGTAAAAAACAAGAAATACGGGTCTCGTAGTTTCCGAGATACGATAGGGGGGGGGGGAGAAGGGGGGAAAAGGGGAGGTTTGGCACTTTTCCCGTAGGTTTGAGAGTTACTTGTTTACGTATCTGTCAAAATATACCCACCTCCCCATCCACCATCTGGGAGAACAATTATGTCAATGAGTCAGTCAGTCAGTGAGTGAGTGAGTGGTAATCTAGCTTTATATAATATAACCAGGCCCCGCACTGGACCCGCGTGGTGGATTACGGCCTATAATATAATTCTCTTAGAGAGGAGCCACTTTCTCAACAGTGGAAATATTATAGGCTGATTATATTATTCGGTTTGTTGCATAAATAACATAATAATTAAAATATTACAGTTTTACGTAAGATATACTATGATATATACTCTGTATGTACGTCATTATATTATTGTGGATCAGGTTCAAATACGGTCTTATTGAAAATCGGTGATCCAATACTAAAATGATGACGATATAAAATAATGATAAAAGAACGGTGACGGCATAAAATTCTAAAATTTGCAAAAGATATGAGGATAAAAATAACTTTTATGAATTATGAATTTCTTCGCCCATTTGTAGAAAACATTAAAATCCTTTCTTTGCAATCGGCTATTAAATCTTTCAAGGAAAAAAATTTAACACAGTTAATTTTTACCTTAAAGTGACGTGACATTATTATTATAAGTGATCACTACCACGAAAAATCCTATCTATTTTCCGGGATAAAATATAGCCTATACGGATTCGGAAGAATCCCTCTAGTAATGGTAAAAGAAATTTTGAAATCGGTCCAGTAGTTTTTGAGCCTATTCAATACAAACATACAAAAATACAAAAATACAAAGGTTTCCTCTTTATAATATTAGTATAGACTAGTATTTGCGTGTTGCGCGAGGTGCAAGCACCTCGCGTGCTTGTGAAAAAAAAAAAGGGGGGGGGGTGATTGGGGGAGTTAGCGGGGTTTAGTATTTGCGTGTTGCGCGAGGTGCAAGCACCTCGCGTGCTTGTGAAAAAAAAAAAAAGAGGGGGTGATGGGGGGAGATGGGGGGGTTTAGTATTTGCGTGTTGCGCTTGTGAAAAAAAAAAATGGGGGGGAGGGGTTATGGGGGGGGGGTTGTAGAAGTATTTCGATAAAAGCATTGCCCCTCTAGATGAATCTGAAAAAAAAATGTTCCAAGTCTCTTAATTTCCGAGATCCGCCTAAAAGGGGTGAAGAAGGGGGCGGGGGGGGGACTTTGAATAATGGTTTTTACTTTACCGAATTCGTAAAAAAAAAAAATACGGGTCTCGTAGTTTCCGAGATACGATAGGGAGGGGGGAGAAGAGGGGGGAAAAGGGGAGGTTTGGCACTTTTCCCGTAGGTTTCAGAGTTACTTGTTAACGAATCTGTCAAAATATACCCACCTCCCCATCAACCATCTGGGAGAACAATTATGTCAATGAGTCAGTCAGTGAGTGAGTGGTAATTTAGCTTTATATAGTATAACTAGTATTTGCGTGTTGCGCGAGGTGCAAGCACCTCGCGTGCTTGTGAAAAAAAAAAAAAAAAAAAAAAAGGGGGGGGGGGTGATGGGGGGGTTTAGTATTTGCGTGTTGCGCGAGGTGCAAGCACCTCGCGTGCTTGTGAAAAAAAAAAAAAAAAAAGAGGGGGGGGTGATGGGAGGGGGGGGGTTGCACAAGTATTTCGACTAAAGCATTGCCCCTCTAAATGAATCTGAAAAAAAAAATGTTCCAAGTCTCTTAGATTCCGAGATCCGCCTAAAGGGGGGAGAAGGGGGGCGGGGGGGGGGACTTTGAAAAATGGTTTTTACTTTACCGAGCCTCCTCTATACGAATCCGTAAAAAGAAAAAAATACGGGTCTCGTAGTTTCCGAGATACGATGGGGGGGGGGGGAGAAGGGGGGGAAAAGGGGAGGTTTGGCACTTTTCCCGTAGGTTTGAGAGTTACTTGTTTACGAATCTGTCAAAATATACCCACCTCCCCATCCACCATCTGGGAGAACAATTATGTCAATGAGTCAGTCAGTCAGTGAGTGAGTGAGTGGTAATCTAGCTTTATATAATATAACTAGTATTTGCGTGTTGCGCGAGGTGCAAGCACCTCGCGTGCTTGTGAAAAAAAAAAAGGGGGGGGGTGATTGGGGGAGTTAGCGGGGTTTAGTATTTGCGTGTTGCGCTTGTGAAAAAAAAAAAATGGGGGGGGAGGGGTTATGGGGGGGGGGTTGTAGAAGTATTTCGATAAAAGCATTGCCCCTCTAGATGAATCTGAAAAAAAAATGTTCCAAGTCTCTTAATTTCCGAGATCCGCCTAAAAGGGGTGAAGAAGGGGGCGGGGGGGGGACTTTGAACAATGGTTTTTACTTTACCGAGCCTCCTCTACACGAATTCGTAAAAAAAAAAAATACGGGTCTCGTAGTTTCCGAGATACGATAGGGAGGGGGGAGAAGAGGGGGGAAATGGGGAGGTTTGGCACTTTTCCCGTAGGTTTCAGAGGTACTTGTTAACGAATCTGTCAAAATATACCCACCTCCCCATCAACCATCTGGGAGAACAATTATGTCAATGAGTCAGTCAGTGAGTGAGTGGTAATTTAGCTTTATATAGTATAACTAGTATTTGCGTGTTGCGCGAGGTGCAAGCACCTCGCGTGCTTGTGAAAAAAAAAAAAAAAAAAGGGGGGGGGGTGATGGGGGGGTTTAGTATTTGCGTGTTGCGCGAGGTGCAAGCACCTCGCGTGCTTGTGAAAAAAAAAAAAAAAAAAGAGGGGGGGGTGATGGGAGGGGGGGGTTGCACAAGTATTTCGACTAAAGCATTGCCCCTCTAAATGAATCTGAAAAAAAAAATGTTCCAAGTCTCTTAGATTCCGAGATCCGCCTAAAGGGGGGAGAAGGGGGCGGGGGGGGGGGGGGACTTTGAAAAATGGTTTTTACTTTACCGAGCCTCCTCTATACGAATCCGTAAAAAGAAAAAAATACGGGTCTCGTAGTTTCCGAGATACGATAGGGGGGGGGGGGGAGAAGGGGGGGAAAAGGGGAGGTTTGGCACTTTTCCCGTAGGTTTGAGAGTTACTTGTTTACGAATCTGTCAAAATATACCCACCTCCCCATCCACCATCTGGGAGAACAATTATGTCAATGAGTGAGTCATTCAGTCAGTCAGTGAGTGGTAATTTAGCTTTATATAATATAAGGGGGGGGGAAATGTGGGGGGGGGGGGTTGCACAATTATTTCGACTAAAGCATTGCCCCTCTAAATGAATCTGAAAAAAAAAATGTTCCAAGTCTCTTAGATTCCGAGATCTGCCTAAAGGGGGGGAGAAGGGGGGCGGGGGGGGGACTTTGAAAAATGGTTTTTACTTTACCGAGCCTCCTCTATACGAATCCGTAAAAGGAAAAAAATACGGGTCTCGTAGTTTCCGAGATACGATAGGGGGGGGGGAAAAGGGGGGGAAAAGGGGAGGTTTTGCACTTTTCCCGTAGGTTTGAGAGTTACTTGTTTACGAATCTGTCAAAATATACCCACCTCCCCATCCACCATCTGGGAGAACAATTATGTCAATGAGTCAGTCAGTCAGTGAGTGAGTGAGTGGTAATCTAGCTTTATATAATATGACTAGTATTTGCGTGTTGCGCGAGGTGCAAGCACCTCGCGTGCTTGTGAAAAAAAAAAAAGGGGGGGGGTGATTGGGGGAGTTAGCGGGGTTTAGTATTTGCGCATTGCGCGAGGTGCAAGAACCTCGCGTGGTTGTGAAAAAAAAAAAGGGGGGGTGATGGGGGAGATGGGGGGGGGTTTAGTATTTGCGTGTTGCGCGAGGTGCAAGCACCTCGCGTGCTTGTGAATAAAACTAAAGCATTGCCCCTCTAAATCAAGTATTTGCGTGTTGCGCGAGGTGCAAGCACCTCGCGTGCTTGTGAAAAAAAAAAAAAAAAAAAAACAGAGCGGGGGGGGGTGATGGGGGGGGGGGTTGCACAAGTATTTCGACTAAAGCATTGCCCCTCTAAATGAATCTGAAACAAAAAATGTTCCAAGTCTCTTAGATTCCGAGATCCGCCTAAAGGGGGGGAGAAGGGGGGCGGGGGGGGGACTTTGAAAAATGTATTTCACTTTACCGAGCCTCCTCTATACGAATCCGTAAAAAACAAAAAATACGGGTCTCGTAGTTTCCGAGATACGATAGAGGGGGGGAGAAGGGGGGGAAAAGGGGAGGTTTGGCACTTTTCCCGTAGGTTTGAGAGTTACTTGTTTACGAATCTGTCAAAATATACCCACCTCCCCATCCACCATCTGGGAGAACAATTATGTCAATGAGTCAGTCAGTCAGTGAGTGAGTGAGTGGTAATCTAGCTTTATATAATATAACTAGTATTTGCGTGTTGCGCGAGGTGCAAGCACCTCGCGTGCTTGTGAAAAAAAAAAAGGGGGGGGGTGATTGGGGGAGTTAGCGGGGTTTAGTATTTGCGTGTTGCGCTTGTGAAAAAAAAAAATGGGGGGGGAGGGGTTATGGGGGGGGGGTTGTAGAAGTATTTCGATAAAAGCATTGCCCCTCTAGATGAATCTGAAAAAAAAATGTTCCAAGTCTCTTAATTTCCGAGATCCGCCTAAAAGGGGTGAAGAAGGGGGCGGGGGGGGGACTTTGAACAATGGTTTTTACTTTACCGAGCCTCCTCTACACGAATTCGTAAAAAAAAAAAATACGGGTCTCGTAGTTTCCGAGATACGATAGGGAGGGGGGAGAAGAGGGGGGAAAAGGGGAGGTTTGGCACTTTTCCCGTAGGTTTCAGAGGTACTTGTTAACGAATCTGTCAAAATATACCCACCTCCCCATCAACCATCTGGGAGAACAATTATGTCAATGAGTCAGTCAGTGAGTGAGTGGTAATTTAGCTTTATATAGTATAACTAGTATTTGCGTGTTGCGCGAGGTGCAAGCACCTCGCGTGCTTGTGAAAAAAAAAAAAAAAAAAGGGGGGGGGTGATGGGGGGGTTTAGTATTTGCGTGTTGCGCGAGGTGCAAGCACCTCGCGTGCTTGTGAAAAAAAAAAAAAAAAAAGAGGGGGGGGTGATGGGAGGGGGGGGTTGCACAAGTATTTCGACTAAAGCATTGCCCCTCTAAATGAATCTGAAAAAAAAAATGTTCCAAGTCTCTTAGATTCCGAGATCCGCCTAAAGGGGGGAGAAGGGGGCGGGGGGGGGGGGGGACTTTGAAAAATGGTTTTTACTTTACCGAGCCTCCTCTATACGAATCCGTAAAAAGAAAAAAATACGGGTCTCGTAGTTTCCGAGATACGATAGGGGGGGGGGGGAGAAGGGGGGGAAAAGGGGAGGTTTGGCACTTTTCCCGTAGGTTTGAGAGTTACTTGTTTACGAATCTGTCAAAATATACCCACCTCCCCATCCACCATCTGGGAGAACAATTATGTCAATGAGTGAGTCAGTCAGTCAGTCAGTGAGTGGTAATTTAGCTTTATATAATATAAGGGGGGGGGAAATGTGGGGGGGGGGGTTGCACAATTATTTCGACTAAAGCATTGCCCCTCTAAATGAATCTGAAAAAAAAAATGTTCCAAGTCTCTTAGATTCCGAGATCTGCCTAAAGGGGGGGAGAAGGGGGGCGGGGGGGGGACTTTGAAAAATGGTTTTTACTTTACCGAGCCTCCTCTATACGAATCCGTAAAAGGAAAAAAATACGGGTCTCGTAGTTTCCGAGATACGATAGGGGGGGGGGAAAAGGGGGGGAAAAGGGGAGGTTTTGCACTTTTCCCGTAGGTTTGAGAGTTACTTGTTTACGAATCTGTCAAAATATACCCACCTCCCCATCCACCATCTGGGAGAACAATTATGTCAATGAGTCAGTCAGTCAGTGAGTGAGTGAGTGGTAATCTAGCTTTATATAATATGACTAGTATTTGCGTGTTGCGCGAGGTGCAAGCACCTCGCGTGCTTGTGAAAAAAAAAAAAGGGGGGGGGTGATTGGGGGAGTTAGCGGGGTTTAGTATTTGCGCATTGCGCGAGGTGCAAGAACCTCGCGTGGTTGTGAAAAAAAAAAGGGGGGGTGATGGGGGAGATGGGGGGGGTTTAGTATTTGCGTGTTGCGCGAGGTGCAAGCACCTCGCGTGCTTGTGAATAAAACTAAAGCATTGCCCCTCTAAATCAAGTATTTGCGTGTTGCGCGAGGTGCAAGCACCTCGCGTGCTTGTGAAAAAAAAAAAAAAAAAAAAACAGAGCGGGGGGGGGTGATGGGGGGGGGGGTTGCACAAGTATTTCGACTAAAGCATTGCCCCTCTAAATGAATCTGAAACAAAAAATGTTCCAAGTCTCTTAGATTCCGAGATCCGCCTAAAGGGGGGGAGAAGGGGGGCGGGGGGGGGACTTTGAAAAATGTATTTCACTTTACCGAGCCTCCTCTATACGAATCCGTAAAAAACAAAAAATACGGGTCTCGTAGTTTCCGAGATACGATAGAGGGGGGGAGAAGGGGGGGAAAAGGGGAGGTTTGGCACTTTTCCCGTAGGTTTGAGAGTTACTTGTTTACGAATCTGTCAAAATATACCCACCTCCCCATCCACCATCTGGGAGAACAATTATGTCAATGAGTGAGTCAGTCAGTCAGTCAGTCAGTGAGTGGTAATTTAGCTTTATATAATATAATATAATAACTTGTATTTGTGTGCTGCGCGAGGTGCAAGCACCTCGCGTGCTTGTGGAAAAAAAAAATGGGTGGGGTGATGAGGGGGTTGCACAATTATTTTGACTAAAGCATTGCCCCTCTAAACGAATCTGAAAAAAGAAATGTTCCGAGTCTCTTAATTTCCGAGATACGCCTAAAGGGGGTGAGAAGGGGGGCAAGGGGGGCGACTTTGAAAAATGGTTTTAGCTTTACCGAGCCTCCTCTATACGAATCCGTAAAATAAAAATACGGGTCTCGTAGTTTCCGAGATACGATAGGGAGGGGGGAGAAGGGGGGTGAAAAGGGGAGGTTTGGCACTTTTCCCGTAGGTTTGAGAGTTAGTATATGCGTGTAGCGCGAGGTGCAAGCACGTCGCGTGCTTGTGAAAAAATAAAAAAAATAAAAAGGGGGTGGTGATGGGGGGGGGGCGTTGCACAATTATTTCGACTAAAACATTGCCCCTCTAAATGAATCTGAAAAAAAAAATTCCAAGTCTCTTAATTTCCGAGATCCGCCTAAAGGGGGTGAGAAGGGTGGCAAGGGGCGCGACTTTGAAAAATGGTTTTTATGTTTACGAATCTGTCAAAATATACCCACCTCCCCATCCACCATCTGGGAGAACAATTATGTCAATGAGTCAGTCAGTGAGTAAGTGAGTGGTAATTCAGCTTTATATAGTATAACTTGTATTTGCGTGTTGCGCGACGTGCAAGCACCTCGAATGCAAGTGAAAAAAAAAAAGGGGGGGGGGGTGATTGCGGGAGATGGGGGGGTTTAGTATTTGCGTGTTGCGCGAGGTGCAAGCTCCTCGCGTGCTTGTAAAAAAAAAAAAAGGGGGGTTGATGGGGGGGGTTTAGTATTTGCGCGTTGCGCTTGTGAAAAAAAAAAAAATGGGAGGGGGAGTGGTTATGCGGGGGGGGGGTTGCAGAAGTATTTCGACTAAAGCATTGCCCCTCTAGATGAATCTGAAAAAAAGAATGTTCCATGTCTCTTAATTTCTATATCCGCCTAAAGGAGGTGAGAAGGGGGGCAAGGGGGGCGACTTTGAAAAATGGTTTCTACTTTACCGAGCCTCCTCTATACGAACCCGTAAAAAAAAAATACGGGTCTCGTATTTTCCGAGATACGATAGGGAGGGGGGAGAAGGGTGGTGAAAAGGGGAGGTTTGGCACTTTTCCCGAAGGTTTGAGAGTTACTTGTTTACGAATCTGTCAAAATATACCCAACTCCCCATCCACCATCTGGGAGAACAATTATGTCAATGAGTCAGTGAGTGCTAATTTAGCTTTATATAGTATAATATAATAACTAGTATTTGCGTGTTGCGCGAGGTGCAAGCAGCTCGCGTGCTTGTGAAAAAAAAAACATGGGGGGGTGTTGGACAATTATTTCGACTAAAGCATGGCCCCTCTAAAAGAATCTGAAAAAAAAAAATTTCCAAGTCTCTTAATTTCCGAGATCCGCCTAAAGGGGGTGGGAAGGGGGGTAAGGGGGGCGACTTTGAAGAATGGTTTTTACTTTACCGACGCTCCTCTATACGAATCCGAAAAAAAAGAAAAAAATACGGGTCTCGTAGTTTCCGAGATACGATAGGGGGGGGGAGAAGGGGGGTGAAAAGGGGAGGTTTGGCACTTTTCCCGTAGGTTTGAGAGTTACTTGTTTAAGTATTTGCGTGTTGCGCGAGGTGCAAGCAGCTCGCGTGCTTGTGAAAAAAAAAATGGGTGGGGGTGATTGGAGGGGTTGCACAATTATTTCGACTAAAGCATTGCCCCTCTAAATGAATCTGAAAAAAAAAATTCCAAGTATCTTAGTTTCCGAGATCCGCCTAAAGGGGGTGAGAAGGGTGGCAAGGGGCGCGACTTTGAAAAATGGTTTTTACTTTACCGAGCCTCCTCTATACGAATCCGTAAAAAACAAAAAATACGGGTCTCGTAGTTTCCGAGATACGATAGGGAGGGGGGAGAAGGGGGGTGAAAGAGAGAGAGATATCTTTATTTGTTTAAACATGGTATACATACAAATGCATGCAAGATATTATTATGTTTGAGACCATCATGTTTACCCGTCAGTATCGGCGTACAAATATTTCATATAGGTGATTTGAGTAGACAAATAATCAAAAGGTTAACTAAAATAGGCAATAACAAAGTTACAAAAAATTGAAATTATATAAATTTCAAATCATTCTCGGTCAAAACTCCTTCTTCTTGTCAATTTAGTATTACAGTCAAATTTAGTTTAGTTTTAATGTCCAGATTCCATATTAAATAGTTATACACATTCATATTCAATAGAATTTATGTCAACAAAAAATATAATATAATATGTCAGTAAAAGGATTCAGTAAATCAGTCGATCAGTCAAAAGAAAACACCTTTTCGTTTACAAATTCAGAGACACCATAATATGCCTTTTGCAAAAGAAACATTTTAAGTTGATGCTTGAACGCCTTACTATTTAGCTCCTTCCAACGTTTAGGCAAAATGTTAAATATAGTGGGCGCCATGCAGACGATACTTTTACGCATGAGTTTCGTTTTAGCTGGATAGACTCGAAGAATGGTCATCGCCCGTCTGTTACGCGGTACCCCGTCCTGGAGACGTGGAAACAAATTGGGATTTGTTTTAACAAATATTGCTGTTTCGAGAATGTACAGACAAGGAAGAGTTAGTAGCTTGTACTTTTTAAAATATGATCTACATGAATCGTTCGACTTTAGCCCAAACATGGACCTGATGCATCTCTTTTGGACCTTAAATACCGTGCTAGCATCGGTAGAATTTCCCCAAAATATGATACCGTATCTTAGGTGAGACGCAACTAAACCATGGTAGCCATGGTAGGCCGTAATCAAGGTATCCACATTCACAACTGCAGCTAGAGAGTGTAATGCAAATTCAGAACTACATAATTTTTTACAAAGATTCTCAATTTGTGCCTTCCAGTCAAGCCTTTTATCAATTGTGAGTCCAAGGAATTTTGTATTATTTACGGTTTCAATGGTTTTATTGTCTATATTTATGTCCATATTTTCTATTGTCAATCGCTGGGTAAAGTGTATGATTTTAGTTTTATCTAAGTTAATCTTTAAATTATTATTGTTTAGCCATTCTATTATTGATGTCAAGGTATTGTGTATGCATTGGCGTATCTAGAGATATTTCCCAGGAGGGGCCTGGCCCCCAGTAGTAGAAGCGATGATCGCTTATCAAAGTTGCGTCAACTCTTAACGTACGAAATGAAAATTTTCACATAAATTAATTTAACATGTATCGCATAACGGAACCTTGCATGAGTGAGTCCGACTCGCACTTGGCCAGATTTTTTAATTTTTCAGCCATAATTGTTTATTAGTAAAAATTCTCGGATGGGCACCAGACCATTCTGGGGTGGGCACGGCCCACCCGGCTCCCCCCCTTCCTACGCCTATGTGTGTATGTCTTGTTTATATTGGATCATGTCATTATTGCTACTAGAAATTGTCACCGTACTGTCATCTGCAAATAAAGTCATAGGGTGGGGAGTTGATTTTGGCAAGTCGTTTATATATAGTGTAAAAAGTGGAGGTCCCACTACACTGCCTTGTGGAACACCAAAAGTAGTTTGACGTTCATCTGACAAGTATATATCTTCCTTTTTAGTTATTATATTAATTCTAATTATTTCTGTCTTTTGTTTCCTATTGTCTAAATAGGATTTAATTAAATTAAGAACATTACCGCTAATACCATATGCTTCAAGTTTTTTTTATTAAAATGTCATGATTTACGTAGTCAAATGCTTGAGTCATATCGCAGAATATCGCACATACAGGTATTTTTTTATCCACTTTTATCAATACAGTATATAGGAAGTCATAGATCGCCATATTTATAGTCTTATTTTTGCGAAATCCCTTTTGCTCATTACATAATATATTATTTTTTTCTATGTACCCGTTTAATTCCGCTTGAATATATTTCTCAAATATTTTCGAGAAGACAGGAATCAAAGAAATAGGCCTATAGAATTCCATGAGCTCTCTATCTTCTTTCTTAAACAATGGCTTAACGATCGCTATCTTTAGTGCGTCAGGAAACGTGCCAGCTACAATTGATAAGTTTATAATATGAGATAAATGTTCGCATATTTCATATGCTACCGCTTTTATTACTTTGGTTGATATGCCATCGTACCCCACGCTATTTGTGTTTTTTAAAGACATAATAATTGTCTGTGCTTGTTGTGGTGTACAGGGGGCCATAAACATCGAGTTTGTGTTGTTTGATATGGGCTGTGTAGTTTTGTATTTGGACATGTTAGGCTGAATTTTATTAATAAAATAGTCATTAAGTTGATTAGCAATTTGATTAGCATCTGTAATTATGTCATTAATGATTTTAATTTTTGAAATATAATTTTTAGGTACATTAAATTTAACTTTGTTTATTATTTGCCAGGCGGTTTTACATTTATTTTCTGCTGTTTTAATTTTATAATTATTTTGTGAACGCTGTGTCAATGTCATTATTTTTCTAAAAAGCTTAGAGTATTCTTTAAAACGTGTTCTATTTAAGGGATTTGCTTTTAATCTGTAGATCCACAGAAGCTGCCGTTTTTTTTTTACTGCAGGATTTAATACCTCTAGATATCCACTTTGGTTTTGCTATAACATTTATTGTGACCCTAGTCTTAGGAAAACAGAGGTTGTAGAAAAAAGAAAATATTTCATGAAATTCGTTGTATGCAATGTTCGGGTCATCCGTTTTATATATTTCGGAGAAATACATTTTGCTCATACAGTATTTAAATTTAGATATATTTTCTTTGCTGTAATTGCGTCTAAAAGCACCGTATTTGTCGATCGTACATATTTTATTTACCGGACATTTTAAAATTTGAGCTGTGTGGTCTGACAGTGCAAACTCCAACACTTCTGATTTACACCGCTTTTTATAATTATGCGCAAAATTATCGATGCATGTTTGACTTTCCATACGAGTAGGTTGATTTATTGCTAGTTTTAGGTTGAAGCTAAGTAGAAGACCTTCAAACTCCATCGACCGATAATTTCTTTTTAATATATCTACACACATCAAAAGTGTCTAGGGATCAACATATATTTTTGCAATAACTTTTCTCCTGATTGATATTAATTAAAATTTTCTTTAAGGATTCATCAAATAAAGTGTTTTCGTTTGTCACAGTAACGATAAACCAAGTCACCTTTGCATTAATAAAGAAATTTGCCATTTTCCTAATAAAGGGATTTTTGTCATTTGAACCACTAACATTAAAGTTCGAAAAAAAGACTGATATAACAGTTTTCTTTAAAATTTTATTGGGTAACTTAAACAATTAATAATCCGTGTTTCTACCGCAAACACTAACAACACAAGAACATCGGTTTGGCATACTCAAAATGAGTTCATCCAAATCACGCTGTGGAATGGCCGCCCATGTTCGTTGCAACAACAAAAAAAGGTCTTCTTGCGACTGGATACCCTCCATATTCGGCAGAGCTCTTCTCTGTAGCATATCCCATGCATGCTCAATCGGGTACAAGTCTGGCGACTGAGCAGGCCAGAGCAGGACATTGATGTTAGCTGCGGCGAGAGTCTGTCTTACAACTCTTGCGGTGTGCGGTCGTGCATTATCATGCATTAACTGAAATAAGGGACCGATTTGCACTTGTAGAGGAACGATGACGTCAGATACAATCGTCTCAGCATAAATTTGAGCGTTGAGGTTGCCTCTGATCCAAATCAACTCAGTTCTTCCGCCGATCCAAATACCCGCCCATACCATGATGGTTCCACCACTATAAGGATGGACTTCCTGGCAGGATTTTAATCGCTGTTGGCGTCCAGGGGTTCTCCAGTGTCGTATACGTCTTGTATCCGGTCTCATACCAAAACGAGACTCATCAGAAAAGCACACGAAACGCCATTGTTCTTCTGCCCAATTTCTGTGTTCAAGAGCCCATTGATATCGAATCCTACGATTGTGCATTGCTATAGGTGGTACCCGTAGCGGTCTTCGGGAATGAAGGTTCACTTCATGCAAGCGGTTTCTGACTGTTTGGTCGCTAATTAAGTTCCCTGAAGAGTGATGAAGCCTCACGGCTAACATCATGGCGGTTATTGTTGGAGCTCTTCGAGTTAAGATTTGAATGTATCGGTCTTGTCTCCGTGTGGTGCAGCGATACCGTCCTCCATGGTGCTCAGCCACGGTACCAGTGCTTCGGTAACGTGTCCAAAGTCGACTGATAACACTCTGACTTGTATTCAGAGCTAAAGCCACAGTACGTTGCCGGGAACCAGCTTCTATCATTCCCACGGCTCTGAGCATTTCTTCCCTGCTTAAATGACGTCGCCGCTCCATAATAACGTTGGTTTTAATCAGTAGTAGGGAAACAGTAGCACTAATAATGTCTTCAATGCGTTGTATGTTTTTATAGGGAAAATATTGACAGCTGATTTTCATCTTTTACTCGAATTTGATTAACAGTTCCTGTTTCAAATTATGAAATGCACCAAAAAGGATCCATATAAATTTATAAAATCATAAATTTATTACAAAGCCACATCTCAATCTCAAGAAATCCGTATAAAAATGCTTGATCCCTAGACACTTTTGATGTGTGTATATTGAAATCGCCGGCTATCACAATATTTTTATAGGCATTTTTAGATAATTTAAGTAACACTAATTCAAATTGATTAAAAAACTATTAAGATTGTTCACATTTGGAATACGATACACACATAAAAAGGCAGTATTGTACTTTGTGAGCACAATGGCGCAACATTCAAATGTCCCTGATATTGACAAATTAGAGATTTCAAATAACTCTTTCCATTCGTGCCCATTTCTAATGAGGATACATGATCCACCTCTCTTAACTTCTTTTCTACTATAGTGAGCAGCTAAACAGTAGTTTGGTATGCTCAACTGTTTTTCGTACCCTTCCATCATAAAATGTTCGGTAACACATATTACATCCACTTCCATGTTTTTTTTTCTGCAAGTTCAGTGAGACAGACCGTGAGTGCATCCGCCTTGTTCAGTAAACCTGCAATGTTTTGGTGCATTACGTGGAGATGTTTGATGACGAAAAAATTCACCGTGTGACAGATTTTCCATATTATGGTTCATTTCGGTCGATATCATAAGGTTATTATATTTTATGTCATCAATTAAATTAGTTATATCCTTAAAAATTATTCGTATTCCAGTATTATTTATTGCGCCAGACCGTCTGTTATACTAATTGTAGCTGTAGGTGAGATTTTTATTGCTGTCTATTAGATATGCGGAAGAATAAGAAAAGGGTTTGGCACTTTTCCCGTAGGTTTGAGAGTTACTTGTTTACGAATCTGTCAAAATCTAGTATTTGCGTGTTGCGCGAGGTGCAAGCACCTCGCGTGCTTGAGAAGAAAAAAAAAATTGAGGGGGGTGATGGGGGGGTAGCACAATTATTTCGACTAAAGCATTGCCCCCCTAAATGAATCTGAAAAAAAAAATGTTCCAAGTCTCTTAATTTCCGAGATCCGCCTAAAGGGGGTGAGAAGGAGGGCAAGGGGGGCGACTTTGAAAAATGGTTTTTACTTTACCGAGCCTCCTCTATACGAATCCGTAAAAAGAAAAGAAAACGGGTCTCGTAGTTTCAAAGATACGATAGGGAGGGGGGAGAAGGGAGGTGAAAAGGGGAGGTTTGGCACTTTTCCCGTAGGTTTGAGAGTTACTTGTTTACGAATCTGTCAAAATATACCCACCTCCCCATCCACCATCTGGGAGAACAATTATGTCAATGAGTCAGTCAGTGAGTGAGTGGTAATCTAGCTTTATATAATACTAGTATTTGCGTGTTGCGCGAGGTGCAAGCACCTCGCGTGCTTGTGAAAAAAAAAAAAAAGGGGTGGGTGATGGGGGGTTTAGTATTTGCGTGTTGCGCGAGGTGCAAGCACCTCGCGTGCTTGAGAAAAAAAAAAAAAAAAAATGGCGGGGGAGGGGTTATGAAGGGGGGGGGTTTGCAGAAGTATTTCGACTAAAGCATTGCCCCTCTAGATGAATCTGAAAAAAAAATGTTCCAAGTCTCTTAATTTCCGAGATCCGCCTAAAGGGGGTGAAAAGGGGGGCGGGGGGGGACGACTTTGAAAAACGTTTTTTACTTTACCAAGCCTCCTCTACACGAATCCGTAAAAAAAAAAATACGGGTCACGTAGTTTCCGAGATACGATAGGGAGGGGGGAGAAGGGGGGGGAAAAGGGGAGGTTTGGCACTTTTCCCGTAGGTTTGAGAGTTACTTGTTTACGAATCTGTCAAAATATACCCACCTCCCCATCCACCATCTGGGAGAACAATTATGTCAATGAGTGAGTGAGTGAGTGAGTGGTAATTTAGCTTTATATAGTATAACTAGTATTTGCGTGTTGCGCGAGGTGCAAGCACCTCGCGTGTTTTCTTTAAAAATGGGGGGGGGTGATGGGGGGGTTTAGAATTTGCGTGTTGCGCGAGGTGCAAGCACATCGCGTGCTTGTGAAAAAAAAAAAAAAATGGGGGGGGGGGTGATAGGGGGGGGGGGTTGCACAAGTATTTCGACTAAAGCATTGCCCCTCTAAATGAATCTGAAAAAAAAAATGTTCCAAGTCTCTTAGATTCCGAGATCTGCCTAAAGGGGGGGAGAAGGGGGGCGGGGGGGGGGGACTTTGAAAAATGTTTTTTACTTTACCGAGCCTCCTCTATACAAATCCGTAAAAAGAAAAAAATACGGGTCTCGTAGTTTCCGAGATACGATAGGGAGGGGGGAGAAGGGGGGGGGGAAAAGGGGAGGTTTGGCACTTTTCCCGTAGGTTTGAGAGTTACTTGTTTACGAATCTGTCAAAATATACCCACCTCCCCATCCACCATCTGGGAGAACAATTATGTCAATGAGTGAGTCAGTCAGTCAGTCAGTCAGTCAGTGGTAATTTAGCTTTATATAGTATAACTAGTATTTGCGTGTTGCGCGAGGTGCAAGCACCTCGCGTGCTTGTGATAAAAAAAAAGGAAGGTGGGGTGATAATTGGGGGAGATGGGGGGGTTTAGTATTTGCGTGTTGCGCGAGCTGCAAGCACCTCGCGTGCTTGTGAAAATAAAAAAAAAAGGGGGCGGCGTGATGGGGGGGTTTAGTATTTGCGTGTTGCGCGAGGTGCAAGCACCTCGCGTGCTTGTGAAAAAAGAAAAAAAGGGGGGGGAGATGCGCGGTCTAGTATTTGCGTGTTGCGCGAGGTGCAAGCACCTCGCGTGATTGTGAAAAAAAAAAAAAAGAGGGTGTGGTGATGGGGGGGGGGTTGCACAAGTATTTCGACTAAAGCATTGCCCCTCTAAATGAATCTGAAAAAAAAAATGTTCCAAGTCTCTTAGATTCCGAGATCCGCCTAAAGGGGGGGAGAAGGGGGTGGGGGGGGGACTTTGAAAAATGGTTTTTACTTTACCGAGCCTCCTCTATACGAATCCGTAAAAAGAAAAAAATACGGGTCTCGTAGTTTCCGAGATACGATAGGGGGGGGGGGGAGAAGCGGGGGTAAAAGGGGAGGTTTGGCACTTTTCCCGTAGGTTTGAGAGTTACTTGTTTACGAATCTGTCAAAATATACCCACCTCCCCATCCACCATCTGGGAGAACAATTATGTCAATGAGTGAGTCAGTCAGTCAGTCAGTCAGTGGTAATTTAGCTTTATATAGTATAATATAATAACTAGTATTTGCGTGTTGCGCGAGGTGCAAGCACCTCGTGTGCTTGTGAAAAAAAAAAGCGGGGGGGAGGGGTGATGGGGGGGGGGTTGCACAATTATTTCGACTAAAGCATTGCCCCTCTAAATGAATCTGAAAAAAAATTCCAAGTCTCTTAATTTCCGAGATCCGCCTAAGGGGGTGAGAAGGGGGACAAGGGGGGCGACATTCGAAAATGGTTTTTATGTTACCGACCCTCCTCTATACGAATCCGTAAAAAGAAAAAAATACGGGTCTCGTAGTTTCCGAGATACGGTAGGGAGGGGGGAGAAGGGGGGCGAAAAGGGGAGGTTTGGCACTTTTCCCGTAGGTTTGAGAGTTACTTGTTTACGAATCTGTCAAAATATACCCACCTCCCCATCCACCATCTGGGAGAACAATTATGTCAATGAGTCAGTGAGTGAGTCAGTGCTAATTTAGCTTTATATAGTATAACTAGTATTTGCGTGTTGCGCGAGGTGCAAGCACCTCGCGTGCTTGTGAAAAAAAAAAATTGGGGCGGGGTGATGGGGGGGTTTAGTATTTGCGTGTTGCGCGAGGTGCAAGCACCTCGCGTGCTTGTGAAAAAAAAAAAAAAAAAGGGGGGGTGATGGGGGGGAGATGGGGAGGGGGGTTGCACAAGTATTTCGACTAAAGCATTGCCCCTCTAAATGAATCTGAAAAAAAAAATGTTCCAAGTCTCTTAATTTCCGAGATCCGCCTAAAGGGGGTGAAAAGGGGGGCGGGGGGGGGGGGAGTTTGAAAAATGGTTTTTACTTTACCGAGCCTCCTCTACACGAATCCGTAAAAAAAAAAAATACGGGTCTCGTAGTTTCCGAGATACGATAGGGAGGGGGGAGAAGGGGGGGGAAAAGGGGAGGTTTGGCACTTTTCCCGTAGGTTTCAGAGTTACTTGTTTACGAATCTGTCAAAATATACCCACCTCCCCATCCACCATCTGGGAGAACAATTATGTCAGTGAGTCAGTGAGTGGTAATTTAGCTTTATATAGTATAATAACTAGTATTTGCGTGTTGCGCGAGGTGCAAGCACCTCGTGTGCTTGTGAAAAAAAAAAAAAAAAAGGGGGGGGTGATGGGGGGGTTTAGTATTTGCGTGTTGCGCGAGGTGCAAGCACCTCGCGTGCTTGTGAAAAAAAAAAAAAAAAAGAGGGGGGGTGATGGGAGGGGGTTGCAGAAGTATTTTGACTAAAGCATTGCCCCTCTAAATGAATCTGAAAAAAAAAATGTTCCAAGTCTCTTAATTTCCGAGATCCGCCTAAAGGGGGTGAAAAGGGGGGCGGAAGGGGTGGCGACTGAAAAATGGTTTTTAGTAGTGAGTGGTAACTTAGCTTTATATAGTATAACTAGTATTTGCGTGTTGCGCGAGGTGCAAGCACCTCGCGTGCTCGTGAAAAAAAAAAATGGGGGGGGGGAGTGCTGGGGGGAGATGGGGGGGTTTAGTATTTTCGTGTTGCGCGAGGTGCAAGCACCTCGCGTGCTTGTGGGAAAAAAAAGGGGGTGGGTGATGGGGGGAGATGGGGGTGTTTAGTATTTGCGTGTTGCGCGAGGTGCAAGCACCTCGCGTGCTTGTGAAAAAAAAAGTGGGGGGGGTGATGGGGGGGTTTAGTATTTGCGTGTTGCGCGAGGTGCAAGCACCTCGCGTGCTTTTTATAAAAAAATAAAAAATAAAAATGGGGCGGGTGATGGGGGGGGTTTAGTATTTGGGTGTTGCGCGAGGTGCAAGCACCTCGCGTGCTTGTGATAAAAAAAAAGGGGGGGTGATGGGGGGGAGATGGGGGGGGGGGGGTTGCACAAGTATTTCGACTAAAGCATTGCCCCTCTAAATGAATCTGAAAAAAAAAATGTTCTAAGTCTCTTAGATTCCGAGATCCGCCTAAAGGGGAGGAGAAGGGGAGCGGGGGGGGACTTTGAAAAATGGTTTTTACTTTACCGAGCCTCCTCTATACGAATCCGTAAAAAGAAAAAAATACGGGTCTCGTAGTTTCCGAGATACGATAGGGGGGGGGGGGAAAGGGGGGAAAAGGGGAGATTTGGCACTTTCCCGTAGGTTTGAGAGTTACTTGTTTACGAATCTGTCAAAATATACCCACCTCCCCATCCACCATCTGGGAGAACAGTTATGTCAATGAGTCAGTCAGTCAGTCAGTGAGTGAGTGAGTGGTAATTTAGCTTTATATAATATAACTAGTATTTGCGTGATGCGTGCTTGTGAAAAAAAAAAAAATTGGGTCGGGATGATGGGGGGGTTTAGTATTTGCGTGTTGCGCGAGGTGCAAGCACCTCGCGTGCTTGTGAAAAAAAAAAAGTGAGGGGGGGGGTGATGGGGGGAGATGGGGGGGGTTTAGTATTTGCGTGTTACGCGAGGAGCAAGCACCTCGCGTGCTTGTGAAAAAAAAAAAAAAAAACAGGTGGGGGGGGTGATGGGGGGGGGTTGCAGAAGTATTTTGACTAAAGCATTGCCCCTCTAAATGAATCTGAAAAAAAAAAATGTTCCAAGTCTCTTAATTTCCGAGATCCGCCAAAAGGGGGTGAAAAGGGGGGCGGGGGGGGCAGCGACTGAAAAATGGTTTTTACTTTACCGAGCCTCCTCTATACGAATCCGTAAAAAAAAAATACGGGTCTCGTGGTTTCCGAGATACGATAGGGAGGGGGGAGAAGGGGGGGAAAAGGGGAGGTTTGGCACTTTTTCCGTAGGTTTGAGAGTTACTTGTTTACGAATCTGTCAAAATATACCCACCTCCCCATCCACCATCTGGGAGAACAATTATGTCAATGAGTGAGTGAGTCAGTGAGTGAGTGGTAATCTAGCTTTATATAGTATAACTAGTATTTACGTGTTGCGCGAGGTGCAAGCGCCTCGCGTGCTTGTGAAAAAAAAAAAAAAAAAGGGGGGTTGATGTGGGGTTTAGTATTTGCGTGTTGCGCCAGGAGCAAGCACCTCGCGTGCTTGTGAAAAAAAAAATGGGGGGGGTGATGGGGGGAGATGGGGGGCGTTTAGTATTTGCGTGTTGCGCGAGGTGCAAGCACCTCTCGTGCTTGAGAAAAAACAAAAAACAAAAAGCGGGGGGGGGTGATGGGGGGGTTTAGTATTTTCGTGTTGCGCCAGGTGCAAGCACCTCGCGTGCTTGTGAAAAAAAAAAATGGGGGGTTTAGTATTTGCGTGTAGCGCGAGGTGCAAGCACCTTGCGTGCTTGTGAAAAGAAAAAAAGGGGGGGGGTGATGGGGGAGATGGGGGGGTTTAGTATTTGCGTGTTGCGCGAGGTGCAAGCACCTCGCGTGCTTGTGAAAAAAAAGGGGGGGGGGGGTGATGGGGGGGCTTGCACAATTATTTCGACTAAAGCATTGCCCCTCTAAATGAATCTGAAAAAAAAAATGTTCCAAGTCTCTTCATTTCCGAGATCCGCCAAAAGGGGGTGAGAAGGGGGGCAAAGGGGCGACTTTGAAAAATGGTTTTTACTTTACCGAGCCTCCTCTATTTGAATCGGTAAAAAAAAAGAAATACGGGTCTCGTAGTTTCCGAGATACGGTAGGGAGGGGGGAGAAGGGGGGTGAAAAGGGGAGGTTTGGCACTTTTCCCGTAGGTTTCAGAGTTACTTGTTTACGAATCTGTCAAAATATACCCACCTCCCCATCCACCATCTGGGAGAACAATTATGTCAATGAGTCAGTCAGTCAGTCAGTGAGTGAGTGAGTGGTAATTTAGCTTTATATAATATAACTAGTATTTGCGTGATGCGCGAGGTGCAAGCACCTCGTGTGCTTGTGAAAAAAAAAAAATTGGGGCGGGATGATGGGGGGGTTTAGTATTTGCGTGTTGCGCGATGTGCAAGCACCTCGCGTGCTTGTGAAAAAAAAAAGTGAGGGGGGGGGTGATGGGGGGAGATGGTGGGGGTTTAGTATTTGCGTGTTGCGCGAGGTGCAAGCACCTCGCGTGCTTGTGAAAAAAAAAAAAAAAACAGGTGGGTGGGTGATGGGGGGGGGTTGCAGAAGTATTTTGACTAAAGCATTGCCCCTCTAAATGAATCTGAAAAAAAAAATGTTCCAAGTCTCTTAATTTCCGAGATCCGCCTAAAGGGGGTGAAAAGGGGGGCGGGGGGGGTGGCGACTGAAAAGTGGTTTTTACTTTACCGAGCCTCCTCTATACGAATCCGTAAAAAAAAAAATACGTGTCTCGTGGTTTCCGAGATACGATAGGGAGGGGGGAGAAGGGGGGAAAAGGGGAGGTTTGGCACTTTTCCGTAGGTTTGAGAGTTACTTGTTTACGAAACTGTCAAAATATACCCACCTCCCCATCCACCATCTGGGAGAACAATTATGTCAATGAGTGAGTGAGTCAGTGAGTGAGTGGTAATCTAGCTTTATATAGTATAACTAGTATTTGCGTGTTGCGCGAGGTGCAAGCACCTCGCGTGCTTGTGAAAAAAAAAAAAAAAAAGGGGGGCGTGATGGGGGGTTTAGTATTTGCGTGTTGCGCCAGGAGCAAGCACCTCGCGTGCTTGTGAAAAAAAAAAATGGGTGGGGTGATGGGGGGAGATGGGGGGCGTTTAGTATTTGCGTGTTGCGCGAGGTGCAAGCACCTCTCGTGCTTGAGAAAAAACAAAAAAAAAAGCGGGGGGGGTGATGGGGGTGTTTAGTATTTGCGTGTTGCGCGAGGTGCAAGCACCTCGCGTGCTTTTGAAAAAAAAAAAAAAAAAGTGGGGGGGTTGATGGGGGGTTTAGTATTTTCGTGTTGCGCCAGGTGCAAGCACCTCGCGTGCTTGTGAAAAAAAAAATGGTGGGTTTAGTATTTGCGTGTTGCGCGAGGTGCAAGCACCTCGCGTGCTTGTGAAAAGAAAAAAAGGGGGGCGTGATGGGGGGTTTAGTATTTGCGTGTTGCGTGAGGTGCAAGCACCTCGCGTGCTTGTGAAGAAAAAAAGGGGGGGGGGTGATGGGGGGGCTTGCACAATTATTTCGACTAAAGCATTGCCCCTCTAAATGAATCTGAAAAAAAAATGTTCCAAGTCTCTTCATTTCCGAGATCCGCCAAAAGGGGGTGAGAAGGGGGGCAAAGGGGCGACTTTGAAAAATGGTTTTTACTTTACCGAGCCTCCTCTATTTGAATCGGTAAAAAAAAAGAAATACGGGTCTCGTAGTTTCCGAGATACGGTAGGGAGGGGGGAGAAGGGGGGTGAAAAGGGGAGGTTTGGCACTTTTCCCGTAGGTTTCAGAGTTACTTGTTTACGAATCTGTCAAAATATACGCCACCTCCCTATCCACCATCTGGGAGAACAATTATGTCAATGAGTCAGTGAGTGAGTCAGTGCTAATTTAGCTTTATATAGTATAACTAGTATTTGCGTGTTGCGCGAGGTGCAAGCACCTCGCGTGCTTGTGAAAAAACCAAAAAAAAAAAGTGGGGGGGGTGGGTTTAGTATTTAAATAAAATAAAATAAAATAAAATTCATTTATTACAGGTCCAAGACCCATATAAAATAAAATAAAAATACACAAATTAAAACAATTGCTCGGCTTCCTAATTTAAAATACAAAGGGAGAAATTTACATACAAAAAGATTCAGATATATTAAAAGTCAATTAAGTTAACAATAATAAATAATAAAAAAAAAAATCATGTCAAATTATCAAATGAAATGTCAAATTAAATTCCAAATTAAAAGTCACATTAAATTACCAAACTACAACTATAATAGAAAATGTCAAATTATTATTATTTTTTTTATTTACATTAACAATATGCCGGTCACAACAGTGTCTCACATAAAGACAATCGAGCCTCCCCGCAATCATTGCCAGGACAGAGTTGGAGCTGTCTCGCACCCTGCGCACCAAGGACGCGCACCGCTTGCGCATGGTGGCGTGGAAACAGAACAGTACACATGCCCGAGGCGCTGCAGAAACGAGGCAGACCCAACACTGCCCTGAACGCATTGTTATACTGGACGCGGAGGGCATTGTAGCTAGCTTGTGTATAGCGAGCCCACAGGCTGCACGTGTACAAAGAGGTGCAGTACGCCTTGAAAAGGGTGATCTTAACTAAGTTAGAACAACGTGCAAACCTGCGGGCGAGCATGTTTGCTCTTCTCGACAAAGCCCTCCGCTCCCGTTCGATGTCAGCGTGGTCTCTGAGATCAGACACAACCCAATGCCCAAGGTATTTAAATTGTTCCACTCTATCCAGAGGTAAACCACAAAGATGTACTGGAGGCACTGTTTCTGGGCACTTAGCACCACCTGCCTCAAAGACCATGCATTTGCTCTTTGACACATTATATTTAAGGCCATGTGCACCTGCGTACCCCTCACAAATATGCAGCAACCTCCACAGACCACAGACCGACGCACTCAAGCAAGCAAGCACCTCGCGTGCTTGTGAAAAAGAAAAAAAAAGGGGGTGTGATGGGGGGGGGGGTGGTTGCACAATTATTTCGACTAAAGCATTGCCCCTCTAAATGAATCTGAAAAAAAAATGTTCCAAGTCTCTTAATTTCCGAGATCCGCCTAAAGGGGGTGAGAAGGGGGCGACTTTGAAAAATGGTTTTTACTTTACCGAGCCTCCTCTATACGAATCCGTAAAAAGAAAAAAATACGGGTCTCGTAGTTTCCGAGATACGATAGGGGGGGGGGGAGAAGGGGGGGAAAAGGGGAGGTTTGGCACTTTCCCCGTAGGTTTGAGAGTTACTTGTTTACGAATCTGTCAAAATATACCCACCTCCCCATCCACCATCTGGGAGAACAATTATGTCAATGAGTCAGTCAGTCAGTCAGTGAGTGAGTGAATGGTAATTTAGCTTTATATAATATAATGTATATACACAGTAAAATTAAAAACATAATTAAAACAGACACTTATCAAAATTTAAACATTACAAACGAAATAAAAATTACTTTTTCAGTCATACATATTTTTGTCAAATTTCAACAGTAATAGCAAGGTTTTTCACCAATCAGTTGCTTTGTATGTAAAAGACCTTCATAGTATTTGCATTAAGTCTATTGCGTTGTTTTGTCTGTATTAAATTTATAGACGAAAAGCGCGGGAAACGTTCAACATTTCGGTCGACTTTTTTTGGCGTCTTTTAAAAAAATTGCTATATCTTGTTTAAAGTGGTGTAGAAGGATCATATTAATTGATATTAATTCACAATACTATATTTGTCTATATATTTATGTAATTTATTTTAACTTTTGCTGTAATCTGGTAAGTCAAAAAAATCCATATCTGCTTGTTCTATGTTTGACCCCGAAGACCCTGGGGGCTCCGGCCCCCAGGTGTCTAGTGTGATTACAATCGACGGCTCTGGAATGGAGACGGAAGTGTCCATATTAGATACCGATGGTTCGGGATATAGATCAGTAAAATCTCATAAGCGCAAAAGAATAACAGCACGCAAACTTTGTAAGCAGTGTAAAAAGAGTAGATGTCACAAATCGGTTGAATTTGATACAGAAATACATTGCCTGTGTCAAAAAGCTACAGTGTCAAATATCACTCTAAACAAGACAGATTTCCAATATGTTTCACCAACTACCACATCAATGCCACAGACTAAGACTGCTTCTATTACACCATCTCCTACACTTACTCCTCCAGTTGGTAGAACACTATATCAGAACTCAGATGCTTCACCATACACTATTCATGTTCAGAAAATATCTAGTGAAAATGCTACATTACACCCAGTTTCATTTGGCCATTTTCTTAAAAAGAATTCCTTCGCTAACATTGTGAATGGTAGCTTAAAACGTATTGGACGGAACAAAATCTCACTATCTTTTTCAAAGTTTGAAGATGCTAATGCTTTCATAGAGAGTAGTTCTATAAAAAATAATAATTATAAAGCTTTCATTCCAACCTTTCATGTCACACGGATGGGTGTTGTGAGAGGTGTACCAGTAGATTGGACTGAAGATGACATTTTGCAAAATATATCTGTTCCAATAGGTGGTGGCAACATAATTAAAGTAAGAAGGATAAATAAAAAAAATATTGTTGATGGTAAACCAAATTTTATTCCTGTGGAAACTGTTGTTTTAACTTTTGATGGTCAGGTACTACCAAAACGCGTTTTTCTTTGCTATAATTCACTACCAGTAGACTTATACATTTTTCCAACAGTTCAGTGTTTTCAATGTTGTCGTTATGGTCACATTAAGAATCAGTGTAGGTCCACTCCAAGGTGTTTTAAATGTGGCAACAACCACTCAGGTGATGTATGTAATGTTGATGAGGATGAGGTAGTGTGCTGCTTATGTACTGGTTCACATTATGCAACAAGTCGTAGGTGCCCTGAATTTGCACGTCAAAAAATTATCAAAGAGTCAATGGCCAAAAATTGCATTTCATATTCAGAGGCCCTTAAACTTCACGCTCCTGTTAGTAAGCCTTATGCTGATGTTTTATCTTCTACTGAAACTAAACAACTTAATATAAATGCCAACAGTGGTAATAAAAAATCTGCTAATTCATCTCAACCACAGTCATATAAGAAAACAGTATTTTTAAAACCTAGGTCTCCTCCTAAGTCTCCTAGGGGATTTGATCAAATATCACATGCTCTTCTCACTCAGGATTATAATATCCCATTACCTACTGTTGGTACTGGATATAACAATAGTTTGCTTGATAAATTTTCAACTAGGGAACTTATTATTGCACTTATTCAATCACTGAATCCCTCATGTCCTTTGTTACCTCCACCGTCCAACGCTGCCCCTGTAAATATGAATAATTCAAGTTATAACATTAATTCTAATTATGGACCAAATGTCCATGATTCTCCAGTGGAATTGTCGCAGCATTAACAGTAATAAAAGTGATCTACTGTACTTAGTAAATAAGTACAAACCTTTTATTATTTCTTTACAAGAGACTTGGCTTAAACCAGGTCAAATATTTCGTGTCCCTGGCTATTTAAGTGTCAGGGAGGACAGAACTGATGGTGTCGGCGGAGGCGTTGCACTATTAGTTAGTAATTCTGTAAATTTTTGTCATATACCTATTCCCAATCATAATGTAGATATTTCTATAATTGCAATTTCATTGAATAACATTTGTTTTGTGTCAGTTTACATTCCCCATCCAAGTACTTTGTTATATGAAGAACTGAATGTTATTTTTACTCATTTGCCAAAACCCATGATAATCATGGGAGATTTTAATGCACAACATCAGGCTTGGGGCAGCTCCAATTCCAATTGTTATGGTGTCAAACTGTTAGACATCTTTGACTTTCACAATTTTTGTGTTTTAAACACAGGCAAAGCAACTCGACGCACGCAGCCCCACGAAGCAATCAGTGCACCTGATCTAACTATTTGTTCCCCCAACTTGGGGTCATCTTTAAGCTGGAACACCCTTTCATCAACTTCTGGGAGTGACCACTTTCCTTTAATTATTTCTTTTCCTTCTGCTGTAGGTAAAGCTCCTACAAAACGGCCTCCTAGAATGAAGTATAAATTGGACAATGTTGATTGGAGTTTATTTAAAGAAGAAGTTGAAAAAACCATTTCTTCTCTCCCTGAAATTAATAATAGTAACCATGACCTCTGTGCTGACTCGTTAGCTTCAGTTTTAGTCCAAGTTGCTGACAAAATATTCCCTGTCAAAAAATGCAACTCTATGTATTACGTTCCATCCCCACCATGGTGGGATAACGACTGTACAGTAGCGGTTAAAGAAAGAAAACAAGCAGAATTAATATACAAACAAAATTCTAGTACCGAAAATTTTGATTTTTTATGTGATAAAATTAAATCAACTCGTAAACTTTTTAAACAAAAAAAATGGGAAGGGTGGAAATCTTTTTGTTCCTCCATATCGCCTGATGTGGCTCCGTCTATTGTCTGGAAAAATATTAGTAGATTCCGTTCAGCTTATAAAGAACCTAAATCTTTCTATTTAAATGAAAATATTGCTGATGAGTTTTTAGATATATTAGCTCCCCCATATGTTCCCCTAGAAAAAATTTGCTTAGATATCCCTCCTTCTCCAGCAGAATTTTCTGGCCTTAACTCTCCTTTTACTCTTTCTGAACTCAAAGGTGTTCTAACTTACGTCAAGGACTCTACACCTGGCAATGATGGAATTCCCTATTCATTTTTTGTTCACCTAAGTGATTCCAGCTTGTCGTATTTCTTAAACATTATTAATTCGGTTATGATATCAGGATCTGTACCAATTAATTGGAAGACACAAGAAATAATTCCCATTTTTAAACCAAATAAATCACCGTCAGAAGCTAATTCATACCGACCAATAGCTTTATCATCTGTTCTTTGTAAAATCACTGAACACCTTGTTAAAAACCGTTTGGAATGGTTTGTAGAAAGTAAAGGTCTACTGGCAAAAACTCAATACGGATTTAGAAAAGGTCATAGTGCGATGGATAGTTTGGCTTTATTTACTACTGACATTAGATTAGCTTTCTCTTGTAATCAATCGATTCTTGGAGCTTTCTTAGATATTAAGGCAGCGTATGATAGTGTTGATCACACTATCCTTAAAAAGAAACTTATTAACCTGGGAATTCCTTTTATTTTGACTAACTTCATTATGAATCTTTTATCAGAGAGACATCTTAAAATTAATATCGGGGAAGATGTAAAGTCAAGGTTGGTTTGGAGAGGTCTGCCACAAGGATCTGTGCTAAGCCCCCTTCTATATAACATATATACATATGATTTAGACATTTCTGTTAGTAACAAAGTCAATGTTTTACAATATGCTGACGATTTGGTATTGTATGTACTTGGACAATCGATAAATGACATGAGTACTATTCTTACAGAATCTCTAAATCTTCTAAAAACGTGGTTAGATGATAATGCCTTAACATTGTCAATAGCTAAAAGTCGCATTGTCTTATTTTCAAGAATGCGCTTACCGCCTCCTGTAACAGTTTATTACGACAGTCAAATAATTCCAGTAAGTCATGAATTTAATTTCTTAGGAATAACACTAGATTCCAAATTAACAGGCCTTGCTCACTGCTACTCCATTGTAGCTAAATGTGAACAACGTCTTAATATTATGCGATGTTTAACCGGTGTGTGGTGGGGTGCTCACCCTTTTTCTTTAAAACTTTTATACAATGCCCTCGTCAGAAGTATTTTAGATTATGGTACTTATTTTCTAGAGCCTTGTTGCTCTTTAGGGTTAAGTAAACTTGACGGCGTACAAAGTAAAGCTCTCAGAATCGTTTCTGGAGCCATGAAATCAAGCCCAGTCAATGCATTACAGTTAGAATGCGGTGAAGCGCCGCTTAGATTAAGACGTCAATATTTATGTGATAAATTCCTTTTCCGCGCTTTACAATTCATTGATCATCCCATCTACCAAAAATTAATCGCCCTAACTGAAAAAGTTCATACATCGTCATATTGGAAACATAAAAATCCTCCTTGCCTTTTTGTAAGTTTTCAAAAATTTAAATCTCTTCAAGCGCCTACACATAGATCGCAGTATCTACCCATGTTCTCCATTGATTTTGAAGCTATTATACTTTCTCCACAAATACATTTTGATTTTAATATTGTAAAAGGTGACACTAACGCCAATACGAATTTAAACCTCATTCTCGACAATGATTGGTCCGACTGGCACACTATATATTGTGATGCTTCGAAATACAGTAACGATGGTTCTGTAGGAGTTGGTGTATACCACCATCAATACAAAATCTCCCAGGAAATTAAACTTCCCCCTGAATCCTCTGTTTTTACTGGTGAATGTTTCGGACTGTTCAAATGCTTGGAATACATTTTGCTTGGAAAACTTAATAAAACACTGATATTATGTGATTCTAAAAGCTCTTTACAAGCTCTTAACAGAATTCCTTTTAAAACACCTAACAACTATCCTGTAATAATGGAGTGTAGGAGACTCTTACTACAGTGCGCTATAAAAAATCTTGATGTAGTTTTTGCGTGGATACCTGGCCATCAAAATATCTACGGTAACGAAAAGGCTGATAGCTTGGCAAATGATGCTGTCAATAATGGTGACATGTTCCCCTATAAAAATTTTATTCATGACCTCATTTGTATCCCTAAATATGATTTGACTACTTCTTGGGAAAAATGTTGGCAGATAAGCAGTTTGACCAAAGGAACTCATTATAAAAAGATCCAACCTACAGTCCCTGCAAAACTTTGGTTTAGTGATTTAAAATTTGGTAAACTTCTAACATCTAGTTTAATTCGTATGAGATTAGGCCATGTCTGTATCCCTTTTCATCTTGCCCGACTAGGAATCGTTGATAATGATAGCTGTGACTGTGGCAATGATGTGGGTGATCTGAATCATTTATTTTTTGCTTGTTCTCTTCGTGATAACTCCTCTTTTATCCCCTCTTTTATCCCTTATTTCACTTCGCATCCCTCTCCCTACCTCCATATCCTGTCTTTTATTTTACCGAACGTTTGATGTTTATCTATGTATATCTAATTTTATACAATTTCATAATATCAAATTATAATATATTTTATTGAAATATATAAAATATTTATCTAAACGGTTTTTCTACCTGCCTAAATTCCGATCCTTTTTAATTCCTAATAACGTTTCCCAACCTTTGTAACACTGTCGTGTCGAATGCGCAAACCGCGCCATGCCAAAAAAAAAAAAAAAAAAAATTATAGACGAGAAGATTGTCTCTACAACAGTACTAGAATGAGGTAGACTTAGGATTGCAGAAACAAATTTGGACAGCGTTGGGTACAATTGATTGCTGTAGTTAGCAGGATTACGGGCTGCAATGACTTTACACCAGAAGGTTTCGAGGTCTTCTGAATCATCAGGCGCTAGGACTTTATTATTTCGCAAAAACCGCCATTCTGTGTCTAGTTCTTGCAGTTCATCAACTGAGATCAAATTTGGAAACTTTACTGCCAAAGTGACCAATGAATCAATTCTACGAGACTTGGCAACTTGTGGGTCAAGAAACTGCATTTGTTTTACATCATTGGTGAAATCGTACCTTTTTTTTTACCTGTTTTGCCCCTTCAATAAAAAAGTCAAGGCATTTGAGTTTGAATGTTTTAATATCTTCATGATTTAGAGCATTTGTACTCGTAGAGACAAGGGAGGCCAAAGAGAATGTAATACACTGGAGGCTGAAACCTTTGCACCTAGGTAAAGGTTATTTAATGATTTGCAATGACGTGGATTGTCAATCTGAATTAATCCGACTTCAGTTCGCGAAACGTATCCACAGATAACTTTAAATAAGTCAGAGACAGATAGGACAGAAATATGGTACGTCTAGTTCCAAAAATATGCGCCAAGCGCTAGTGTCGTAATGTCATCTAGTGATGACCCACAGCGTACTATAAACGTCACGATAACCATCCGGCATAGAATATCGATAGCATAGTGATGCGCCATGAATAATTAATTCTTATAGGGTTAATTTTATTATATGCAAGGTTCATTGTTTCTTTCGTTAAATTCAATGGATACGAATTTAACGAAAGAAATATAGAAATAAAATTACTTTTCAGATTTTACTTTTTATTTGTTTTTCCTCTTAACCTATGGGCTTTATATTTCTCGAAGGCAATTGTGGTGCACACATCTGCTTCACAATTTTTTCTTGTACACCTCCTCCTTTTTCTTTTCCGAATCACATCTGTAAATAGAAGAAAAATTCAATTCTAAGTAAAGACGAATCAGATACGTATTTCGGGATCCTAAGCAACATTCTAACATTTGCCATTACACTATTTCTTAAAGCATTTTTTTTTTCAGTATTGCTTATACAATTTCGTTTTTGACATCTCTAAAATAAAATCAATAACAATAAGCACACCATAACGGCTATGATCAGTTTCAATTCCTACTTAAGTATACAAATATATATGTATATTGTAACATATTTATGCAGATATTTAACTTTATGGTTTTTAACTGATCATATTTATGTGATAAATAGAATATTCTTGATAAGAAATTAAAAGTTGTTAAAAATTATTACCTGTATTGAGAGATGAAGATGCAGGAGGATCTGCGTACATATCTGCAGTTCTTGAATATAAATGATCAACTGGATGTTCTAAAATAAGAAAATGGGTATATCAGAAAACAGAACATAAGTTATAACAAAGTATAAGTTTAACTTTTTTTAAAGTAAATTGATTTTCCATTTTTAGTTGAATATACAATTATATAAGCGCAAGAATGAAAAAAATAATTATTATTTAATTTAATTTAATTTAATTTCCACTTAGAAATGTTGGAGATGCAGTAGATTTGTGCATGCATAACTTCGTATAGGTATAAGAATAATTACCTAATGTATTAGTTACCGAGTTACGTATTAAAACCTCCCTGAAAGTATGTAGATCACATTAGTAAAAGAATCATTAAAATTGGTTGATTACTTTTTAAGAAAATCTCAGACATACAAACAAACATACATACATGCATACGGGTCGAATACAGAACCTGCTTTTTTGAAGTTAGTTAAAAGTTAAAAATTAGTGTAATTGCCTTGGACAACAACTGGATTTTCCACAATTTACTCGGTGTCTTCCTTGTTACTTTAGTTATGATCATAAAGAACACCTGAAAATAACTAAATAAAGTTTAATTAAATAATTTTAATAATAAATACATAATCATAAGCAGGAAACTCCGCCTCTAAGATAACCCGCTGACTATAACTATAACTTAACTAGTGTACCTTAATAGGTACACTTGTAAATAATTACAAACACATTAATACAAATAAAGGCACCCCATGCTCTACTTCTTCAGTGGAAAAACGACATGAATAACCATCTTTGAGACGATTACCCTCGCCATCCAGTTGGTATATTTTGTCGAAGTATTTTTAGCACACACGTTTATTCACTAACTGATACTTTGATAGACCAAGAAGTTCGGAATTCACTGATACCAAAAACGACAGTCACAAAGCCCTAAGTTTATCGTCCTTAGGTAAATTATAAAGGCGATGGATGAGTTTTGTTGGTTGAAATACAACCGACAACACAGCATTTGATAGGAGCCATGGCCGCGAACCAAAACACCAGAGCACTGCAGTATAATTCGTATTGAGCAAGGAACTTGGAATCTATCTCAACTTAAGCAATACAGCTAGGAGAACGACTAGTAAACAAACTGTAATCCGGCAACACACGGGCTTCGACACGAATGACGGAAAATCCAATCTGTTATCTGTCACTCTTCAGTTTTAAAACAATAGCATTTACTGACAAAATGGATGCCAAAAACATGGTTGCCGGCGACAGTAGCGCTATAACGCATTTTTTGGTACTATGCTGTCGCAGGCCTGAACATATCCGTCGTCCATAAAACATTCTAATAGTTTTAAAATCAGTCACCATGTTTTCATGCATTTTATGAATTTGTGGCCGCTCTGACTGCATCAGCTTGTTCATGTTATTAAATATCGCTAACGAAAATTCCAAAAACCCTAAATAAAGCTTATTGTAAGGGTTTTTTAATCTGAACAAGATCGAATCAGCATTCAAGTGGTCCGTAAGAGCGGCTTCGGTGAAATATAATTTTAGGGCGTCATACTGTTGTAGAATACGGCAAACTGCTGCTCTAAGCGAAAGCCATCGAGTTTGAGCTGGATGGAGGATTTTATGAGGCTTTAGATTTGATTTGATTCTCTCGATGTTCTCATCTTGCTAAGGCGAGTTTCCAGCATGTCGATTATGGACTCTTCTACAGGTCTTATATGCTTATGTATAAATTACTTCTGTTTCTCTAAATCTTGCAAAGCCCAGTAAGAATCAAACAATTGAAGTCTTATTTCGTTGGTAAGAAAAGAACTGCACTTCAGTCTACAACGTTCGCCACAACCTTCCTTAATACCTTTTTTAGGAATGTTTCGTCGCGATTTTGTTTGATAAGGTAATCCTGAGTTTCAGAGAACTTTAGCCACATTTTGCTTGTCGTTCAACACGCCGCGCGCCGTCTCTTACATGAAGTTGGCATTTCTTCCAACCCCTCATTTTGTTCCTGATTCTCGTCGGAATTTGATAGTTGTGAAGTTGATGGGCGGATTTCGTGAATGTCTTCACTTGGTTTTGCATTAAATTTGTTTCTTGTAATGGACGAGCTGGATGAAGATGAACTTGGACCGGATGATGAAGAACTCGAGGTACTCGATGATGATTTGGCGCTAGGTTCGTAGCCCTACTTTAGTGCTATGTTGGAGCACTAATTTAGAGAATATATTTAAGGTAGCGGAGATTTACTTTAGACAGCACTTTGGAGAATAAGTTAGGGAGAGCAATGACAAGGCGTGAAGTCGCAGTAATGAATGTGGAATGAATGTTCTTTATTAAAATAGAATTGTGTATATATAATTGTAGTGTTTACATTAGTTAAACAGTGGTCACTGTGTGGGAGCGCGGCCCTCCGCCCGCGCCTCATATAACTGTTGACATTATATTTAATTTATAGTATTTATAATAATATTCCTTTGTGCATTGTATGAGCGATTGGTTATCAAAGTGAAGGGTATGCGACGTATGCTACAATAATAATGATCGGTGATGAAGAACGACCTTGTTTTTCTTTTTACGTGCTGTGTTGTAATTTAGATCTTTAACTGAATCATGTTTCTTCCTCCTCAGTAGAGCTATCTTGAATGCGTGCTTCGTTGTTACTAACATTATATTCCACAGGCAAATCTTGCACACATTCTTCATTTTCATTAGAATTACTTTCTAGCTCTAGATTTAACATCGGCTTAGGTGGCAGAAAAGAATCATTTTCGGAAATTTCACTTAAATAAACATTTCCTTTGTTTAAGCTGTCGGGCATTGTTCCTAAATTATTTTTTTAAGTACCATCTGGTACAAAGGTCGATTCATTTATTTCTGAAACATGCTGCTCATTCGGCTCTAGGCATAAAGAAAATATTTTGCTTGATCTGGACCAAGGAACTTATACCTAAACTGGAATGCGGACGCGAAGCTCAAATCCGTTCCGAAGAGTATACCCCCGAAGGACCTAGCTATCTCTTTCTAGTAGTGTGGATATCAATTCGCGATAAACGTAAGGACAATTTTATTTGATGCAACATTTGCAGGTTTTTTAAGACACTTATTATTAACCTTACAAATGATGTATTTCTGTTACCGCTATAACAAAAAATACTAAAAATTAATTAAAATAAATATTTAAGGGAGACTTCAATACAAAAGTTGTGATTTTTTGGCGCTTTTTATAGGTAATGGTTCCGTACCATTCATTACCTACCTATAAAAATACCCTTCATGCGCGAGTCCGACTTGTACTTGGCCGGTTTTTTTCTTAACAACGTATTAAATAGAAAGAAAGAAATAAATTCAATTATAAGTACAAAGGTCTGTATCGGTCTGTTACGCTTTCACGGTTAAATCACAGAGCCGCTATCGAAAAAAATTGGCATGGAGATAGTTTAAAACCCTGGGAACTATATAGGGTTCTTTCTATCTCAGATATAACACGCGCGATATAACAGAATTCCACGCGGGCGTAAAGCTAGTTCTCAATATATATCTGAGGAACTTATATTGAGCGCGCTAATTTCTATAATAAACCCTTCCTTATGCGGGCTAAATGCAAAATTGGTTTTGTTAAGCAGACTTTATTGCGTTGAATTATAAACTTTCATAGTGATTAAGACCCGTGATACAAATACAATTATTGCAGATACAGAATTAATAACAGAATCACCAGCTGGCAATTCTTCGAAGGCTTGGCCTTGATAGGCAGTAGTATAGACGTCCAAACAAACGTGCATTAATTGGTAATCTACGTTTATTTGACACTTGTATGGTCAGAACCAGTAGACTAAAAATAAAATGATGCAATTTATATATAATTAAAACTACTAAAACCCTTAATGAAAAACGATGATAATAACAGAAGAGATATAATTTATTTGTGTATATATTTATTTAGGTTAACCTACAATTGTTTACACTATACATTAGTATGAAACAGTCATATTATATTTATAAGTGTAACAATTAATTACAGGCTAACACCACATGTGCTATTTAAGGTTATAAATCAATATTATTAACATACATAATTCTAAACATAAAGGAGGCAGATCGAATGACAATTATAAGGTTATTATTATTAGGTTGGTTCTATATTTTCTAGTTCCTCATATATTGCAGCTGCAGGTTTGTTACAAGATTGGCTTGACACACAACCCTAAAAAATGTATTACACTATTATTAGCTAAAAGTTTGGAAATAAACTTTAAATTAGGAATTATTATTATTATTTGTCGACATTTTTTACGACTACTTACGACTTTTATCCACTGCAGTTAGTTAACTGCAGTGGATAAAAGTTAAGTAATTAAGTTATAAGTAATTATTAATATAATAAACTACACTCGTAAGCAAGTTTGCGTAGCTGACTTTTTGGCCAAAATGATATAAAATATTTTTGCCATCAATTTGCTATGCAAAAGTAAATAAATCAACTAAAATGTCGACTTTTATGCTTATTAATTTGACTCCTTTCATAACTTTCACTTACCAGATCTTTGAATGTGCCCAGTACAGGTTGTATATTTTTTTCTTTAGTGGGTTTTAATATTATACTACTTAAAACATTTATTTGTGTCGCTTTAACAGGAATCTAAAATAATAATAGATTGATGAGAACAAAATTTTAGTATTTATGGTTAAGATAGATTCAAAATGAAAATTCATCTTGTTATGCTCATATTCTATTTCGGAACGGTGATCTTCATGTCATTTGTAAAGATTGATAACTTACTTTAGGGAAAATGGATGGAATTGCATCATTTGATCTTGTTTCGAAATGCAAAAAAAATTCGGGGTCCGGCACTAGATTGGCTCCGAAGCTATCTCTGTGGTCGGACTCAGTGCGTAGAAGTGACATCCATTTTCCCTAAAGTAAGTTACTTTAGGGAAAATGGATGGAATTGCATCATTTGATCTTGTTTCGAAATGCAATATTTCTTCGGGCTTGAAATGGCGGCTACAAATTTTGGAACCGTTTCTGACCTTTTTCTGTGTAGAACACTGAGCCACCGGTCTCGAAGATCATCATTTTTAGGAAAGCTTAAAATAACAAACAATAATAAATAATGAGAAGAAAGAAAAATAATAAATAAGAAGAATAAGAAGAACATCCACTTTTACATTGAAAACATAGTCACCCTAAATGCAATTTGTAAACAAAGTCACAAAACTTACTTAAAAAAGGAAATTCCAGTCCCGGGGTACCCTTCACTCTTGCAATTAACCACAAAACACGTTCTTACCATGGTTACAGTATCTTGCATTTTAATATTACGAAAACTCACAAAATTAAATATAATGCAAATTTACAAACATACAGATGTCAAGTAAACGTCAGACGGCAACGTAGTAATTGCCATGTATAGTATAATATATCACTACTAATTGTTACAAATTCCATTTTCTTTTCCTTTAAACATCTTGTGTTTGCATGGTAAAATAACTTTAATTTTCATTAATATGCATACAGTAATAATGGTAATTCATTTTAAAGATAGAATTCCAAAGAAGTTTAAAACTAGGTGTTATTACTACAACAGACAGGTCGAAAAAATTACCATTGAAATAAATATTTTTAATCTGCCACACAGAAGAAAGGGACACAGTCCACACACGCACTGTCTCGCTCGGAACGAATAGTTCCTTCAGTTTTATGCGTGCAAGTTTATACTCTATTGTTTAACAGCTAAGAAAGAATTTCTGTATTCTTTGAATCATTCGTAAGCAATCCAGTTAGTAGGTAGAAGATCCTTGATCTGGACATAGTATATATTTGTAGATACAACCATCTAAGGACAAAAAGAAATAATTTAATATAAAAAATAACGCTTCATCGAAATAAAATTTAAAGTTAATAAAATAACTTTTATCACATATATATATATCTTAACTCGATACAGATCACTTAATTGCGATAAATATTGTGACTTTTGACTTACCTTAATTCAATAAACTGTCATAAATGTCGAGACACTTCACTTTTATTGAAGAAACGTTCCTTGGAAGAAACACACAGATTATATCCAAATGGCTCATCACATGAGTACCGACATAAATCGACAAACAACACTCTATAAGTACAATATCCAGACAGACGACTACCTTGCGCAAGCAGTGACGTGACACCACAGAACACTATTACCCTAACGGGCGTGACACTGTTTATGTTTGGTAAGACTATTTTTTTACTTAGCGATATAATGTCACTAGCGTCATCTAGGGATAAATAATCAAACTATTTACATGACATTATTTGAGATACTTAACATTTTTAAGTTTTCTGAAACCAATAGTACAATAAAAAAGATTTTCAATTTTTTTGAGTTGTGACACTATTTGAGCGGAGGTGCGATATGTGTTCTGTGCATAGATGATACATGGTTCTGTGGGCGTCATGCGACTGTCAAACATAGACGACTATGGCGTTCCCTCAGACTAAGGAAAAAAGAATAGACATGAAATACCTACGAAAAAAGCGTGCATACCTATTGCGAGTCTGGCACAAAGATGGCGGCTTGCCGTAGAGCTGCGCGCATTATAATATCGGTAGTTGAATTGCACGGTGCTTACAGAATTCAAAATTGTCGAAAATGAGTTTTACGTTTAAGAAATTCATGGCCCTTTGCTTTAAGTTTTTACTATTTTTAACTAATTTCCCTATAAGTCTTATTTCGTTTCGAAAGTATTAAAAAAATAGGCCTCCAATCCAGATGCACACGTTTCTTTTAGCTTTCTTCAGTTTTATTTACATGGTACTGCGAGCTATAAAAACGCACACGCTCAGAGTGTCATTTTACATGGCAGGCAGGGCACGTGGATACTGAATAGATGCTACTGCAATTAAATTAACTATCTATATTCTGTACTTGTACAGGTATGTTCATAATAAAACAAATTTTACTATGGTGTGGTATGTCTATTCCATTTATTCCCAGTTGCCACCGCGGCGATCACGAATAAAAAACTGTAGCCTTGTGATCGCTGTGTTCATTGCTCGCTTTTTCCTGTGAGCGTTGTATGCGACCGAAATTGCGGCCAGAATAACTGTGGCGACCACGCTTAACATAGTGGGTGCGAGTAAAAAACCTTCTACACACAGTGCCACCGGCTGGGGAGGATGCCGCACGCGGCTCAGGGTTACTTAGCGCTTGGAATTAAGATTGAGTTTCGTGCGGACTTCTAGTTTCTGCGACTTGTGCCGGGGCATATGTGTAGGAGCCTTATTAGAGTATCACCATTACCGATTAGCATACCACGACTGCAGTACCTGTACCTAAGGTCTATAATTACCAATGAAAAGAATAAATAAATAAAAATACGGTTTGTTTTCCTCGTTTGTCAGACTATACTTATTTTTATTAACTAATAATATAACTTAACATATTTTTTTTTATTTAAGTACTACTACTTGGCTCGATCATTCATAATAAAACAAAAATTATCATTTTACACAGATTTATTGAAAACTATAAAAGCCGTTTATCCCAGTCATACTTAAGTTCTAAAATACAAATATGTATACACAATAATCAAATAAGAGCACGTTGCGCAAATTTTATACAAATATACACATTAATAAAACATGAGCATGTTGAACAAACAAAAAACAAAAAAAAAATACAAACTACACAATCCTTACTTATTAATATTATTATAAGTGCGTAAGTTTGTTTGTATGGATGGATGTTTGTTACTCAATCACAGCTGAACGGATTTTTATGAAATTTGGCACAGATGTAGATTATAGTCTGGATTTTCTTACTCTGTCTTCTCACTTTTTCATTTAATGTTTTAATGTTTTTCTTCTGATGTTCACATTTTGATTTTAATTTTTGAATCATTTCAAGCGTTTCATCCTGAAACAAAAAAAAACGCATTAACTTCTAGTTTTCTGCAACTTCGTTCAAGTTTTTGCCGTAAATTAATTTGAAATTACCAGTTACGCTGCCCACAGTACATGCAGTAACATATTATAAAATAGAACACTTACATCTGCATAGCTAGAAGTGCTGCAGACAGGCTCCTCTTTCAGTGCTTTGTGAGAAAAAAATCGTTGTGCCTCACATTCATTAAATTGAGCTGGTAACTGTAAAAAAATAACAACAATTTTTTATATTGAGTGAGTTTGTATTTAAAAGTCAAGATCGCATGGTAAGGAAGGAACATAAGGAACATAATTATTATGAAATATCACACTTACATCTGCATTGTTAGAAGTGCTGCAAACAGGTTTCTCTTCCAACACCCTACGAGGAACAGATTGTTGTTCCTCACACTCGTCAAATTGTGCTGGTAACTATACAAAGAATAACATAAATGTTTAATAATAATTACATTGCGAATTTAATCACTAACTCACGCTCGCTCACATTTGTTTAGCTTGCATTTTAACATAGACACAACATTTTATAACCTGATATGTATGTATCATTTTCAAAAATTAATCATTATCCATCTCCTTTTGCTATGACTATATCAGGAGTAAAAATAGTGCAGGTATATGTGTCTTAATCTGTGTGAGGAGGTGGATAATTAAAATCATATAACTTATATTTGGTTTTGATTCAGTCTGTACGAGAATTTTAAGGATGTTTTATAATTTTCAGAAAAAAACGTTATCTATTTATTCTGACTGATGTTTATTTAAACCTGAAACTGTATACCAGTATTTCTGCAATATATAACTGCTGTTGCTGACATGCTTCTCGTCCCTCATCTCTCTCCATCAACTGGTTTGGATTGGTTACTTGTCAGTAAGTAGGTAAACACAATAAAATTGTCTATTTTCAAAACTTAACAATAATTCACTTGAAGGCAAAGCATCATCGCGCAGTCTTGTTATATTTAAAGTTCGGTTAAAACATTTATCTTCATAATGCAGGGAACAAATAAAAAATTAAATATGCTTGGTTGTAGTATTCAAATTTTCAATCCCAAGTATATACAGCCACTGTTCTTTTTTTTCTTTACATGTTGACAATCTAAAATCATAAAAAGAATTCGAGTTTAAATAATATTCACCTGTCGATATGTTTTATCGATAAATTGAAAATTCCGAACCGTAACTCTAACTCTCTGTTTACTAACAAATGATTTGCTTAAAAATCACATAATATCAACAGTAAAACAGTAAATGATTACAGAAAAGCAAGTTTATCTTTATAAACTTTCCCTAAAATAGCAAAATCTTTCAAAATAATAGAAAAAACAAGATATTTTGAATGAATTCGGTTACTTACCTGTGCAACGTTTTATTGGGATGTTTTTGTTGCTTTTCATGCGGCAGCCTAACCATGATAAATGCAGTATTATGCAAGTTCTTACACTATAAACAAGCACAATTTTCGCCTATTATCACTAAATTTTCTTCAAAACACTGAAACAAGCAAGTCGCGATGACAACTGATGTACTTGTTGTTGGCTGTGCCAAAACATGGCGACCGGCCGCAGTTAGGTATTTTGTGACGTCACCAAAGTTATGTTGCCATTTTTGGCAATGATAAAACTAATGTTGTCCTTTTTTACATATGATTACTCTCACAAGTTAAAAAGAGATGCCGATATATCAGTAACTATGTGTTGGAGTTTGTATCACAGAGCATAATCTCTTTGGTAGAAACTACCGTTTTCATGGAGTTTTTTCCTAACAGACTTGTCATTTCCTTCCTTCCTTGTATCGATAGGTATTGAGTAACATATATAAATAATATAATGTGTGTTCGATTACGTTTTATTTACATCGTACACTGTACCTAACCAGGTACCAAACTATCAATTGGTAGCAGAGCGTGGTTAGTTCGAGGAACGATGTCGTCATCGTATCGTATAGAACCAGTTACTAAAACTAACTATGATACCCGGCGCGTACAGGCTGAGGCCATCCTAATAAAAAATGAGCTATGGGAATGCGTGAGCGGAGCCACAAAGTTATCCGTGAACGCGACTGCATAAGAGACAGATAAGTTCCTGAAAAGGGACACGATGGCTCGTGCTGAGATCATGCTGTTGATATCTCCACCTCAGCTCAAGCAGGTAACTGGCTGTAAAACATCTAAAGAGGTTTGGGACAAGCTAAAGTCTATTCATCAAAGTTCGGGACCTGCGCGAAAAGCAACTTTGCTTAAACAGCTCGTTCTGAAGAAAATGACTGAAAAAGACGATGCGCAGGATCACTTAAGCAATTTTATGGATGTGGTTGATAAACTAGCAACAATGGGAGTGGAAATCCATCCAGAACTGTTAAGCATTATGGTGTTGTATAGCCTGCCACAAAGTTTCGAAAATTTTAGAATTGCCATCGAAACTAGAGACAGTTTGCCAAGTCCAGATAATTTAAAAATTAAAATTATCGAAGAAAGTGAAGCCAGAAAGAACAGCAACAATAGAGATAATACTGGAGATGCTTTTTATAGCAGAAATAAAAGACAAGGAAGTAACAATAACTGCGGAACTTTCAAGTTCAGATGGAACAAATGCAAAAGAAAGGGACATAAGGCTTCTGAATGTCAAACCAGAGCAGGATATAGTGAAAATAATTCAAATCATGGAAGTTTTAGTGTGCAACAAATTTGCCTAACAACTGCAAAGCATTTTAAGAAAAATATTTGGTGCCTCGACAGTGGATGTACATCTCACATGTGCGGAGATGGGGAAAAATTTGACACCATAAATAGTGAGTCTGGAACATTGAAACTAGCTTCAGATCAGTATGTCACTCAAGTAAAAGGCAAAGGAAAAATTACGGTTAGAGTAAAGGATGGACACTACGATATAAATAATGCTCTATATGTACCTGGATTGTCAATGAACTTGATTTCAGTAGGAAAAATCACTGATAATGGATACACCGTAGTATTCCAGAAAGATCAAGCATTAATAAAGAACAGTGGCGGCAAGATTATTCTCAAGGCAAATAGAGAGAATGATTTGTACTACATGAAATTTGACGAAGGAGAAAAGGCCAACGCAGTAGAAGAAGATACAAATATTATGAAGTGGCATAAGAAACTCGGACATTTAAATGAATCTGACCTGAAACCAGCATCCAAGAAAGAACTAATAAAAGGATTAGAAATTAGAGAAAAGGAAATGCGAAACATGTCTGAAAGGAAAGATGACGAGTATACCATTTAATACTTCAGATAGTATAAAGACAAGAGAGCCACTGGAAATTATACATACCGACGTGTGTGGACCTATGCAAGTTGAAACTCATGCTGGATCAAGATACTTCGTGACTTTTATTGATGATTTTACTAGATATTGCTGCGTATATTTCATGAAAAATAAAAGCGAGGTATTCCAGATATTCACAGAATACAAAAATATGGTCGAAAAAGCATTAAAGCATAAAATAAAATCCCTACAATCGGACAATGGTACCGAGTACATAAACAAAAATTTTAATAATTATTTAATGCAACATGGGATACAACGCAGATTAACGTCACCCTACACACCTCAAAGTAATGGACTTGCAGAGCGTAAAATCGGACACTGGTCGAGAAGGCGAGATGCCTAATGCTTGAATCAAGCGTTCCAGAGGAGCTGTGGGCAAATGCCATTCATACAGCAAACTATGTAACGAATAGATGCCCAACTAAAGCCCTGAATGGACAGACGCCTTTTCAAAAATGGATTGGTCGTGAACCATCTGCAAGACACCTACATATATTCGGTCAGAAAACATTCGTCCTAAGGAAAGGACCTAAAAGAGGATGGAAATTTGCTCCTCGAGCTACCAAAGGCGTATTTGTTGGATATGCAAAATGTGCCAGAGGGTACAGAATCTTCGTTCCTGATTCAAAAGAATTCATAATAAGCAGAGACGTAAAATTTATAAATACCATGTTTTACGGAAAGGACTGTGCAAATTTTGAAGAAACAAGGGAGAATAGAAGAGATATAAATAAAGGAAATACTGATCAGACAGTAAAACCTAAAAGGCAACAAAAAGAAGAAACAACCGAGAATATAAAAATCGACGTAAAAATGAAACACAAATCGCCAAAATATGATGTACCTAGTTCTTCGACGCAGTATAAAACCCCATCATTAACACAGCTCGATACTACGCCACACGATGTTTTCGGAGACACGTTCAATGATGCACTTGACGAACTAAATGAAAGTGTTGATGAATCAGTAGTCGAACATCATGAAGAATATGAAGCAACCGAATGTGAAAACGTTCATGATCATGCCAATAACAGAAGAAAATCTCAAAGAAAAAGACAATTGCCGGTATGGGCTCAGGATTATGAGATGTGAGGCAGAAACGACGAGGAAATGATTACTAATAAAATTTATCTATGCGAAGAAGAAGAAGAAGAGGGAGATGAAATGTACTGGCATGATGCCATAAAAGCAGAAATTAGAGCACACGTAAAGAACGGTACGTGGAATATCGCAAAACGAGAAATAGAAATGAATATTGTAGATTTCAAAATGATTTTAAAAAAGAAAACAGGTCCGAAAAACACGGAGATAAAGAAAGCGAGACTAGTTGCAAGAGGATTTAGGCAAAGACCTGGAGTTGACTATGATGAGACTTATTCTCCTGTTGCAAAGTTAAGTTCAATTAGGAGTGTCATCGCTATATCTGTGGAAGAGGATTTGAAACTTAACCAAATGGATGTCACAACAGCTTACCTAAATGGCGTGCTAGATAAGAAAATAGCAATGAAGATGCCAGATTACTTGGAAGAATATGTGGCAGAAATAATGGTGGAAGAAAGTGGTAACGATGATTTAACACTGTTCCATAAAGCTAATAAAATGTTAGAGGACTTGAAAAACATAAAAGGAGAGAAAGTATGCAATCTCGAAAAAGCACTCTATGGCTTAAAGCAGTCAGGTCGGCAGTGGTACCTGAAACTGAGTAGCGAGCTGGAAAAAATGGGGTTTGTCCCATCAGAAGCTGATCCTCGCGTATATATGTTAAAGAAAGGAGGAGCAAAAATGACGATAGCAATATACGTAGATGATTTGTTAATAGCTTACTCCTGTGACTCAAAATTAAAAGAAATAAAAAAGATACTAAATGAAAAATTTGAAATGAAGGATCTAGGAGAGCCTGAACAACTTCTAGGAATTCAGATTAAAAGGCAAGGAGGAGATGAAATAAAATTATATATATATAGATATATCGAAAAAGTGTTGAAGAAATTTAACATGGAAGACTGCAAGCCAACAGTTACACCAATGGAACTTAATCTAAAATTACAGAAAAATGAAAAGTGTGATGAAAAATTACCATATCAACAATTAATTGGCACACTGATGTATTTAGCAGTGGCTACCAGGCCTGATATAATGTTCAGTGTGAGCTATTTGTCACAATTCAACAGTTGTTTTGGAGACGAACATTTTAAGAGCGCAAAGCGTGTACTACGTTATTTAAAAGGGACCAAAGGCATGGGCCCATGCTATAAGAAAACCGAAATGGAGTTGTATGGTCAAGCTGATGCAGATTTTGCATCTTGTGCAATAGATCGAAGATCGTACATTGGCTACTGTTTTAAACTCGCCGGTGCTCCGATTAGCTGGGAAAGCAAAAAACAAAAGAGTGTAGCCTTAACAACGGCCGAAGCCGAGTACACGTGTGTGGCTGAAGCTGCTAAGGAAGCAATCCACCTAAGACGTTTAATAAATGACATATCAGAATGGAGGCAACCCATCGTCAAAATATATAATGATAATCAGGCTGCCATACAATTGACGAAAAATCCTATGATTGGCTCCAAGACAAAGCATATTTATACGAAACTACATTTCATCCGACAGTTAAAAGAAGTTGAAGTAGAATACCGACCAAGTGCCCACATGGAGGCAGATATGTTAACTAAGAGTTTACCTGGACCAAGACTTAATGGGTTGAGGTCCTCACTTGGTTTAATATAGCGATCATGCTAGTGATGAGGAGGAGCATGTTGGAGTTTGTATCACAGAGCATAATCTCTTTGGTAGAAACTACCGTTGTCATGGAGTTTTTTCCTAACAGACTTGTCATTTCCTTCCTTCCTTGTATCGATAGTGATCGATAGGTATTGAGTAACATATATAAATAATATAATGTGTGTCCGATTACGTTTTATTTACATCGTACACTGTACCTAACCAGGTACCAAACTATCACTATGCCGTCGAAATGCATCATATTCCTATAACTACTGTTCGTATAGAATGTTTATGCCATGTCCTTCTTTTTTCCTTAGTCTGAGGCACAGGCCTGAAATGATTGTGTATAGGAAAATAGTTATACAAATATGTTGTATTTCTATAAGGCCGTGCGCGCACTGCCTTGCGGTGGCCGCAATTCCGGTAGTTCTACCGCACCGGTAAACTGACCGCAGTGCGCGCACTTCTATGACACTCCATACTTCACAAATTTTGCGTTTCCAAAACGCAACGCAGTGCGCGCTATACTCTAAGGCGCGCACGGCCTAACCCAGACTTAAACATACTGTCATCTTCTTTTTGCTTATGGTTGTTTATATGAGCAAGAAGAGATATCATTCTGGTAACTCTTTTCGTAGTCGTCCTCAAAATACCTATTTGCGGCAAGTTCGCCATTACCTACTGAATACCCTGTCGTGTGGTAGGTGATCTGTCAATCAGCGTTGTTTGTGGATGTATTTTGATAATTTTCGTTGCGAATCGGTGCAGTATTATTGGTTGCACAAACAAAACAAGGACAAAACCGGCAATTATATCATTACATCGGTACGTACTACATAATTAAAAGATTTTCCATATTATTTGTATAGTTAAACACGTTTGCTTTCTGTAAACGGTATAAGATGAAAAATTCTATCAAAATCCCTATTTATTTTCATATATTTGCAGTTATTTCACTCAAATATCGTAAAAGCATTTTTGTTTGTTTGAGAATTAGTGTTGTACTTGTAGCAATGGTGATTTACGTGTCGATAAATGTAACACTAATTTTATCTAAGAAAATCAAACTATTGATTGCACAATGTCTTTGCTCAAACATAGCACTAAAGTCTAAATAAAATGAACATATTACTTTTAGATTGCCTAAGATTGAAGAAAGGCGAAATGCTTGGCTCAAGATAATTGGTGTGGAAAATATAAACACTGCAAGGAAATATGTCTTTGTATATGTTCACTGCATTTTGAAAATTCATGTTTTAACAGAACTATGAATGTAGTCAAATTACGTGATGAAACCCTTCCATTACAGACTTTATGGGTAAGAATAGTGCAAATTATTTTATTATTTTTTCAATCCAGTATAGTACATATTATTATAATGTAAGTTCAGTAACTTTGTTTTTAATTTAAAACTACCTTGTTGGTCGAGTGGTCGCAAGCGCGGCTGCTGATCACGAGATCTTGGGTTCGATTCCCGGGTCGGGCAAAAAGTGCTATTGGGTGTTTCTGTAAGAAATTTCTCAGTAGTAGCCTGGGGTTTGGAGTGTTACCCAGCTACTGGGTTGTGGAAGTCAGACAGGCAATATTTTAATATTATTTATTATTTATTTAATATATGGCAGTTAATGCTAACATTCATATAATAATGTTCGTATAAAGTATTTATTGAATTGTTTCAAATTTGTACAATTTTGAAATGAAGTGCCATTTATTCATGTAGTGCCTACATCTGTAGTTCAGAAGTTAATTACTTATATGTATCAACCACATACTTGTTGCAGGCTTTGACCAGAAAAAGTGTTTCGGGGATATTGACTGACAGAGATCAACATGAGGTTGCAAGTGCAACAATTGGAGACATGCCACTAGAGCACAAAATTATCTTCCCTGCCCCGAGTACTTCCTCTACCCCAGGTGCACTGGTAAGCATTCCAGGATTTTTTATTGCAATAATCGAAAATATTTGTATTTTATTAAATCACAAATTAAAAAAATCTCTCTCCAGGCTTACCTACTGAAAAAACCATAGTAATTAATGGCCAACATAATAAAAATTTAAAAGTTTTAACACCCAATTTAATTAAATAAAATTTTATGAATCAAATTAAACTTATTTATTTATTAAATTTACTTAAGTAAAACTAAGTTAAGTAAATCAGCATTTAGAACAGCTGTTTTTCATAAAAAAAGTAGTTTACTATGTGTTTATTATTTTTTAGACTCTTCATTTGCCTGATAATGATAATAAATTTGGATCCTGTGCTGGAGTCGTCTCGAAACATGGAGTTACATGTATACCGGTATGATGTGTTTCGTTACAACACCTAATTCTCAATGCATAGGTATCTCTTAAATATAAATTGATAAGCTTTTAATTTTAAATATATTATTTTTATTTGTTCCAGGCTCACACAATTCAGATTATTAATTTTTTTTAAGAAAAATGTAAATTAGTGCGCCACACAATAATAATCGATGTTACCATCCCACATGACGAGAACCTTGTGAAAGCTGAGAAAGAGAAACATATAAAGTGTCTCGACTTAGTCCATGAGGTTGTTGACATGTGGAATGTGCACTCGACTGTCATTATCATATTCGGCAATTGCTGATAGCGAAAAACTTCGTCGACTATCTGTCGAAGCAGGCGTTGCATGGCTGGATAAAGTGCTTGATACAGAAGGCAGTACTCGAAACAGCTCTTATTGCGATGAGGTTTTTTTTCTGGGGAGTTAACCACTAGTAGCTTGGATCTCGCTCTGATACTCGTGAACTGCCATTTTTATAGTTTTAAGTGTTTTTTTATATATTTTAGTTTTAGTTTTGTAGAAAATATTAAAAATGTAAATTGTGAGTGCTTTATAAAGAGATAATTTAATCATAATCTTGCGTTTTTTTATTATTTTCATACTATAATACCACCTAGCAACGTTTCGTTCACCTTTACAAGAAAGCCTCGTTGGTCTAGTGGTTGCAAGCTCAACTGCTGAGCATGAGGTTCTGGGTTCGATTCCCAGGTCGGCTGAAGTGTTATTGGGTTTTTTGTGTTAAATAAATTCCCATAAACCGCCCGAAATCTGTAAGACGGTGATGGAAAACATTTTGAGTGAAGCCATTCAGAAGCCTAAGGGCGGGTTTAGTTGTTTTATGATGACAAGGCCGTTACCTAAGCACTCCAGCATTTTTACTACTAAACTGTTGAAAGTTAAAATCTACATACGGTAGAAGGCCAGCATGGTATGCAAAATAACTAGCCCAGTCTTATATCTCGTTGCAGCAAGGTTTAGGTACTTGAGCATAGAATAGATGTAAATGTACTCATGGTCATGAGCAATCCGAATAGATAGCTAAGAAATAATCAATGGATACCAACTTAGTTTATTGCATTCCGTGTATTTTGCTTTTTAATTTCCTGGTTGGATGCTCTAACAGCAGATACGATTGTTTGAAAAAAAGCGAGGGAGGCTTTTACTCTGCACTGGTATATCTTTTTTTGTTATTTTTATTTTATTTTATTTTAATGTACAGAGACAGACTACAGACTAAGGCATTTAGTACAGTTATAACAATATACATACATTACATAAATCTGAGGTCCAATTATTACTGTACACAGCATTCATTGTTTAATATACTTCATTAGTGACGGTTGGGTTCTGTTAATATCAAGCTTAAAGTTACTAAATGATAATTATGGTTGTAATTACATTTTATAGAGCAAATTTCTAAATTCGTTAAAACTGTTCAAAAACAAATCTAAATTAGAGCATATTATTACATTATATTGACTACACATTCTGGACAACGGATTGTTTTCAGAAACATTATTGTTACTAGAGGGAATACTGAACAATTGTGGAGTGCGCACAGATCGAGTTGGTATTTTAAAGTTTATCTGACCAAGCAATTGAATATCAAAAGAGCCATTAACAATTTTATTATTTTTATCGGGGGGGTACCTTCAAAAGGCACCTGATCCTTTGGGGAAAAGAACAGGGAGTGTGAGATTCGTACCTCACCAAAATCACCCCGGTGATCACCATCAACCAGTGCAGGGTAACAACCAATTTCACAGATAAAATGCGAAAATAAATAAATAAATTAAATAAAAATAAATGTTGACAGCTAATCGGTTATGCCATAAGCATAGTATGTATATAGGAATTACAGCTGCACGTAAAGGGAATAGAACCGATGTGGCATATTGACCCGCCAACATATTGATGTTTTTTCGAAATCGTGGGGCACGATGAAATTGATATTTATGAGAGGACTCACAGACGAACAAAATATGTCCAGTAACATGGTACGCCGAAGCGAAAAAGTGTGTTTGTATGGAACAAACCGCGATTTCGAAAAAAAGCCAGCTTTCATCGAAAAGTTCGAATCCTTTTAAAATACGTAATCCAAAAAGACGCTGAAAGTTACAATTTTATTACTCAATCTTAAGAGAAATCAGTAAACGTCGTCGTCGTCGACGTAGGTGGTAAGTAGATATTTTAAATATATCGATAAAATTCTTTTGATTCTTGAGTAGCGTCACTAGTTCAATCCGCCATTTTGAAATACCAGTTATTGTAGGTATGGCACGTTTATTTTGTAGGTATATCAAGTCCATAGAGTTTCTTTAGTCTGAGGTCTGAGGGTGTTCCCGGCACAGACAATACAACAGTGTGATAGAGATGGGCATTTCAGTCATTACAATCGATAATCTACTAACACTCAACTTTTAAAGAGAGTATAATACAGTATTATAAAATTTTCTTGATTTCTCAAATATGTCAATATCAAATGTTTTATTTATTTAATAGTGCAGAATTCAGAGTAAACGTAGGTTGCCGTCGAAGTCTACGTGTCCTGTTTTGGTGACTGTAGCGTCGAGGGCACTAAGTTTTTCGAACTCGTTTTCTTGGTTTTCTTTTTTGTCATCTTATGTGACTATAACTATGTTCTATACATGAAATCTGACGAAAGCAATTCACTTCAAATAAATTAAGAAGACTTAAGGTACATAATTAACAAGGGAAATAAACAAAAAAATGCTGTTTTATGACATTAACGTTTAAAATTTTGTCACCCAGTCGCGACCGTGGCGTGCTAGGCACATTTTGGTTTGTCGTCTATACACGACTGTGGCGATCAAAAGGTTAAACCTTCTTCGGGCAGCAATAAAGTCCCATATAAAGCTAATTTCACCAGGTGTTCGTATTAATGAATAGTTGTCCCAATGAAACAATATTTTATGTCAAAAACTTTTTATTCAACATTCTCTCCTTATGCTAATAAAGGCTTGGTAAATATTTACAAGGCTTCATTACAGGGCAAGGTAAAAAAACTATCCAATTACACTACAAATCCGACTCCTGTGGTTATCACATTATATTAAATTTATTGAATACTTGGCTCTACTACAAACCAATGGCTTACAGCCGGGTATTGCTTTAATCGCTTACTTTAACTTTAAGGTATAAGTCAGTTAAAATGTATTCAACCTTCAAATATATTTAGTAAGTTTAAAGAAGCCGATTGATTACATTATCATATAGATATTTATTGCAGAGAGCAAAATAAGATAAGAATAAGTGTCAATATTAGGTGCACAATATTTATAACGTCGGTTGGTTATAGCTTAGATTACAAACAAATATTAAAACTCTCCTAAAATAATTACAACAATAATAACAAATATGCAGATAATATGCTATTTATCAAACATTAATCTCACTTAGTATCTCGTTAAATACATTTAAACTAAACTCTTGCAGAAGAGTGAATACAAAGCTAATTAACACACTAGGCCTGTTAATATAAATATAGGAGATGACATGAAAATCCTCTCTCTAAATTATGATTCGAATATAATCTGGGTACAATTTTGATAATGAGCAAATAGATTTTATTTTTAAATCTAGTGTAAAGATTCCGTATAATTCACTTAGATAATGGAATATTACTTAAATAATAAAGCAAATTACAATTTGCGAGCCCTGTTTTAATTTTGAACGCAGCTTTATGCTGGCTCGGTATTTTCGAAAACTTTTCAAGTCCGAAACTAGCGACATTGATTTAAAAAAATGTTAATAGTTTTTTGTTTAACATTTAGAGCCACTCATTTTTACAAATCCAATATACAAATTATGCATAGTTAAAATATTTTTCATATAAATTCAATGTTAACTTTTAATAGCACCATTCCGTATGCGAATGTACTCTAAAGTTATAATGAAGCATTTGATTAAAGTACACACGCATACCCATCCACCATCTGCAACCAATACACAAGACTGTATACACTCAATTAGGAAAATATTCCACGCCTCTGCTTGCACGGACATACATAATAAATATAACCAGATAGGGAACATATTGGCACACGCAGGGCAGTTATTTGTAGTTATTCGTTGTAGTAACAAGTATTCAAAAATTAAATAAATCGTAAATGCAAAAAATGGCAATATGTTTTCGATCCTCAATTTTTACTTTATCTAATACTTCTTGATGAAGCAAAGGTAAACGCTAGATAAACAAGTGATATTATACAAAATACATTAGTAAAAAACACTCACACATAGTAATGAATACAACAGAAACAAAAAACCTGTAAGTACACTTGAATGACTTTATAAATAAATAAATTATTATTATGCGCTCATACAATTATGCAAGCAAACTGAAGTTGTTCTGTAAAAAATTATTAAAATTTACTTTGTACGGAACTAAGGACAATAATTAACAAGCTAATAGTTTCATACATGACTAAATTCTGACTACGCAAAAGGTGCCACTTTATGAAATGGCTTCATCTATTGAGTATGCAACATTAGTTTATCTATTTTTTAGTATGGGCAGTTTCAAGCCACATAAACAAAATTGGTCCAGTCGTTTTAGGGTCTCTAAGATAAAACTAATTACCATCTCACGCTGGTAACCACTGCGTAATCAAGTACAAACGACAACTTATTGATAACGGCGAACCTATCCTACATTTTAGACATTATAATGGAATGATACATTTTTTAAGAATGTTATAGTTACAATAATTAAAATAATTCTCTAGGTAAACTCAAAAAATTACAATAATTTAGCGAGACGTTAACACTACAATGAAAGAACGTCGAAGGTTTGCAAGTATATAAAGATAAGAGACAGTGAAGTGTATGATTAACAAGTGATTACGAGAATGCTTGCATAACAGTCGAGCGCGAGGACCTCCTTACGTTATCTAAATGAATTCATATCTAACATTGTTCCCAAGCTGGTCCCACCCATGACGATGGCTTGTGAATGTGCACCTTGTTCTTTAATATTTCACTTACATTTCACAATTTTCACTAAACATAAACACCAATTTAATAATTTTGTAAAAATTGTTAAAATATATAATCGCAATGCGAGAAACAAGTGCTCTTGTGCCACATTTTGCACTTCAACAAGACTGGAATGTCACTTATTGATTCGGGAAGTAGCTATCCATGCGCTAGGGACAGCGTCAAGCGGATTTTAATAATTGACACAACATCAATCTTAAGCTTTCCTATCGTATATTATTATAATTAACACAATGTGTACGTGACCAGGTGACTCATAGATTGACTGTGCCTAAACAAAACAACTTTTCTTATGATAATTTTTCCCTAAGTTTTAGTCATCGGGCGGAATGCAGAAATCCACAACTATGTTGAGTATTATTAATCTCAATATATACATAAGTAGATAATAATAATTATACCTATAAATAGTAAATAAAACGGACTTATTAAATTATGTGAGCCAAATATGTATGCGCTCGCGCCGGCGAAGCGCGATCACTCACACTAGTGAAGTAAATGAAATATTCAACTATTATCAACTAGCGACACAAACGTTACGTACAGCATTAAGTACATATACATCCTAATAAATTAAATCATACAGTTCTATAGGTATAAATGTAAACACTTTGTGTTTCACAACATCAATCTCTTAAGTCTAGGCTTTGATAAAGTCATGATTATGGAAGAACGGGTCACGAGAGCAGACTAGTGTTTCGACGATCACCACTCCGTAGGGACCGATCGTAATCGTTTAACATTCACATAACACCCGCACAACGTGTAATGTCGACGGAGATCGCTCTGACGTACACGAATCCGTCGTTCTCCAGGAAACGAAAGCTACGGCGACAGGAGGCGGGGAGAGATCATAGGGTAAGCATCGTGCGAGAGCAACAGGGCGGCGCGGGTCAGGTGGCGTCGAACTCGATGCGCTCCCACGAGTAGAGCTTGCGGGCGGGGCGCGGGGCGCGGGGGCCCGCCGCGCCGCCCAGCAGCGGGTCGCACTGCGGCACGTGGCCGCGCCCGAACAGGTTGGGGATGAGCTCCGTGTCCATGTAGTCGTACGCGTCGTCCACGTGCATGTGCGAGCCCGCGTCGATGCCGAACTCCTTCAGGTCGAACTCGCACGGCCGCTCCTCGAACGGGTCGTGCCGCGACTCCTCGTTCTGGAACGACGGCAGCGACAGATCGTCCATGTACTCGAACCCGGTACGAGTGTGATCTAATATGTCCCCGTTGGTGAGCGGTGTCATACTCATTCTTTCCGGTCCGTCCTCGCCGATATCCATCGCTTGTGATTTATCTTCTATTCTGTCTCCGCCGTCACCCGATAGTAGACTGCCGAAGAAATCGTCATTGTCCACAGAATTGGGATCAGAACCAAAGTCCGTATGAAATTCTCCATTCGACAGCAAATCCACAGTGATATCCGTATCTATGTCCGCAGGAGTGTGACCGACTTGGCATCGGTTGCTAGCATTCACGGCCTGCAAGTCTGCGTGATTCATGATTTCGTTTTGAATATCGTCAAGTTCCCGCTGCAGCTCATCTGCGGCCAGCGAATCTCGCACGTGATTGTCATTGAGCACATCATCCGTGAGGACATCCGTCGGAGCATAAGTCGGCGTGCCGTTAGAAACGTAGCTCGTATCCAACGACGGATTAGCGGTGGTTTCGCCGACGGCCGACGGCGGCAACTCACCGTTCTCGACGAGGATCTCGAGAACGTCATCCATTATTTGACTGTTCTCAGCGTCGTGAACGTCCGGCGCGAGAGGCACCTGCGGCATGGGCGGCGGCGGAGGCGGCGGCGGCGGGGGAGGCGGCGGCGCGCGCTCGGGCTCGTAGTGCGCGCCGGGCAGGATGGCGATGGGCACCACCTTGACGCCGTTGAGGATGTAGGCGGGGCCGGCGGGCTCGGGCGGCGCGTCGGGCGGGTCGGGCGCGGGCGGCGTGACGGTGAAGAGGCGCACGAGGCGCGGCGGCGCGGGCGGCGCCTGCGTGAGCGCGTCCAGCTGCGCGCGCAGCTGCGACACGCACAGGTGCGCCTGCAGCAGGCGGCGCGACTGGTCGCTGGCGGCCGCGCCCGCCGCCTCGCGCCGCACCGCCTCCAGCTGCTGCCGCGACGCCTCCAGCTTGCGCTCCAGCTCCTCGATCTGCCTCCGCTGCGACACCACGATGTCCTCGGCCGGCTCCGGCTCCAGTTTCACTTCCGGTGATGCGATCGACACGAAGGACGCTACCGACGCGGGAGACTTGGGGGCTTCCTCCTGTTTGTCGAGTAGAAACGGTCGCAACCGGTCGATGAGTTGCGGTTTGGGGCCGGAGACCCGCAGGTTGCGGCGCTTGCACTCGGCGCGCAGGTCGGACACCTTCATGTCCTCGAAGCGCTGCAGCGCGGGCGCGGGCGGCGGCGGGGGCGGCGCGGGGTAGGCGTCGGACGAGTCGGAGGCGGCGGGCGACGCGGCCGGCGACGCGGGCAGCATGAGCTGCAGGAGCAGCTGCTGCTGCTGCAGGAGCAGCTCGTACGGCGTCTCCACGGAGCCCGGCGGAGATGACGCTTTCGCAGCATTCGGGGGCCCTTTGTACTCGTGGAATTTAAACCTCGCCTTGGGCTGCTGTTTTTGTTTGCTCTTCTTTCTATTCTTGTCCTTGCCGGGTGCCGGGTGTTGCGGCGGCGAGGCAACGCTGACGGGCGAAAGGGTGGAAGGCGGGGAGGGAGAGGGAGAAACTTCCTCAGGAGGTCCGCAGTACGAGGAGGGGTGCTGAGGCCGGCCCGAGGCGCCCTCGCTGGTTGCCTTGAATGCGAGTGTTCCACTCTTAACAGCAGTTTCTATGGTCTCCTCTGTGTGTAGTATATTCTTCTTTATTAACTCGAGCGGTCCAGGACGATGCGACAGTTGGTCATTGAGCTGATCCGCAAGACGAGCCTTTTTTAGCATTCGCTGTTTTTCGGCTAGACTGGGATCTACATGACTTTCCTGAAAAAGAAAGTACAATATTAAATACAGGAAATATAATTAATATAAAAAAAATATGTAAGAAAATAAAAAAGTGACATTACACCTACTTGTTCCAATATGTGTCTTCGTTCAAGTTCTTGTCTGTCTGGACGCCTCTGGATTTTGGCTTTTAATAAATCTCCAGTTTTCGCCCTCTCAAGCTGCTTACATTGCTCGAAATAGGCTGGAGGTGTTTTTAAAGCTGTAAAAATACAAATTACAATAAGTTCAAATTCCACTTGGAAAATTCTTCAAGGCTTCAAATTCCACTTGGAAAATCCTTCAAGGCTGAGTATATCTAGCTCAAAAGTGTTTAAAGTATTAAAAAAAAATCAAGAATGTGTTTGTTACATTATTTCTAAACCTAAGCACAAAGTATAGTCAATTTGGTCAAAGGTAAATGTTATTCTATGCGTTGTTAAAATAGTAAATAAAAACATTTGATCCCACGCGCGAGTCGTTTGCACGGTGGGCGCTTCCCGCTACGCCAGGCACGTGTCTTTGACTAATTTGTTATTTACAAAGCATACGTAATTATCGGAGCATTCGAATGTTAATCAAAGTGATCAGACATAAGCCCAGTCGGAAATGACGGTGGCTGATCACGTCGCAAACTATAGCTGCTCAACTAACCGTCATTAATTTTTTTAAATTTAAATATTAAGTTCATAAATGCTATGTTGTTGGATTGCTCTAAAGTTGTGTTACAAACTGTTAGTGTAGTAAGCAATTGTTCTCAAATAAATAAAGATAAAACGTTACTTACGCGGCATGATGCCCTGAGCCACAAGCTGGTTGATCGGCCGCCTCATCATCAGTTTCACTTTCAAAGCTGTAAAGCAAAAATGTAAATCACTCATTATTCTCAAATACTAACAATATAATAATTATATAGACACCTAAACCAATTTTCCTTGTTATTTTTCCTTTGGACTGTCAACAATTCCGACAAATCAGACAAACATGACGGACAGAGTATACATTTTGATAGGAACTACATGCGACCGAATGTGGATGTTTGCCGGTTACCTTTTGCATACAACAATGGGTACTGATTCAATAGATGGCATATCATCGTCGTGAAGAATACAGTGTCATGACGCCAGGTGACGAACTTTGACGTAGCATGTCGCGTGTGGAGCCGACGTGATCGATACGTCGATAGATACAGATTGTATCGATAAAGTTCGCAGTAGAGCGTAGGAGTGGAGCTATATTCTTGTTTGCGTTTAGACAAGCAGCGAGCGGCGCACGATGGGCGGACAACGCTGGCGCGACGCCAATATAAATAAACACTGCACAAGGAAACTAGTGTTATGCCGCGACCGTATTACAGACGAAACATTCACTACCACTGGGCCGAATATTGTGGGTTACTGGGCGTCTTTACCGCGATACCCACTCAATTTAGCTTTACTCATACTTGCAATCATACAATTTATATTTATGTCTATATTATTGATTATGTTCCAAGTCATAAATATGTATAAACATTTTTTTATTTTATGTGAACTGGATACAAGGACATTTATCTACAGCTATACGTGTAAAACTAAAGAAATCTCTTCAAAATAAAACAGGTATAAACATCATAAACTATTCTTTAAGATTGTAACTGGCGTTGGCAATTATTTATCATAAGTGGAAAGAATCTATTTTCCTACTAATATTATTTAGCGGAAAATTCAGCTTGTTCAAAAGATCTTCGAAAAGCTTGGGTGGATTTGGTTGAAAATTGGTAAGAAATAGCTTGAATCTTGATTAAAACGAAGGTGGGTTATGTTTTCATCGAGATAAAACCCACGAGAGCTAAGACCGCGCAACTGCAAGTATTTTATAGAATGAAATGTTTTGAAGGGTTGGGAACTAGTATGCGGGATGCGCGCCGGCGTATGCTGGCAAGCTATGCAAACATAGCCGGATGTACAGACAGCATCGGCATACTAATGCAAATAAGTTCTGCAATACTAACTTGGGGCCAGTGCCCTTTGAAGCTTTGATGATTTGTTAGGGTGGGAAAATCATCGAATGACTGTTCCCTCGCTTCTCTTTCGCATTGGGTAGAGGGGAAGGGAGTGGCAGAATTCTATTGACTAAAAACCCATGTTCCATCAGTTGCCCTTGCGATCCAGGGCCGCGGTATGTCGTTAGAACATTCCTGCACTCTGGCAGGCAATGGCCCTATGGAGCTAGTGCTGACGGCTCTTTGAGGCGCGTGTGGAACAAACGCCGCTGACCCGAGCTTGGTCCTTACCGGATGGTGAGCTACTCCTGCTAGCCGTTCGCAAACTCGCGCCTACGGTGGCCGGCGATCGGCTCGTATGCTTATAACCCTATGACAAATCTATTCCCTAAAAATCCTTTGCTGATGAATTTTGTCGTTTTTAGGATTTTTACTGTAAAATTTCTGTATGCATCTAAAACCACAGGAATGCCATATTAAAACCAACCATTATTAGGACCAAAGGTATAAAACATGAACAGAGATAGTTGCTTTGTAGTTAGCTTCCGCAACATAATGAATGCGCCCCCATTCACACAAAATGATCACTAATTGAAATTAATTAATTACTTTCTCCTGTTACAGATTCCATGACTGGAAAAACTCATGAATTTTGTTTATGCTTTTGGTTGAAATTTAATTTATGACAATTGATATTATATGACGCGAAAATAGAGGACTTGCGGCATAAAGGGAATCAGTCAATATGGAAACAGTTTCAAACAAATAATATTTTTTAACTTGTTATTTTAAAACCATTCTTTTTTTAGCTTTTCTGTAATCTAATTAGTTGGGAACCAATGACGTATTATAAATAGACACGTCATATTCCCACAAAACACCTCTCAAAAACGGCACGAAACACACACATAGAGAGTTACTATCTAATACGTGTAAAGAAAGGGACAAAATAAATGCCATCTTTAGGTACACCTGATGTTAGAGAGAGATGAATATACATCTTTAGTTAACAACCTCCCCTAACGTCACGTGACTGACTTCATTCATACGCTAGCCGCCATTAGCTGTGTAGAAAAATTAAAATAAAAAATGTATTTCTGTTGATATTTACCTATGAAATAACACATTTTGTCCTCTCACGGAAGCAGTATAATTAGTGCAACGTCTGAAAACACACAAAGGCACGTTTTTTTCCTAATTTTCTTTTAAAACACATTTTTTCTTAAGCTGTGTAGTGTCGCGTTCGCGACACAGGTTCGTGCGTAACTAAACAGACACGAGGCACTTACCTTGATTTCAACTTGCCATTTTAGAGCGCGGACAACGTATCTATAGTTTATTATATATCTTTGTTGGGAACTATGAAAATATCTTTATTTATATTTCTAAACTTTAGAACACATTCGGAGATAAGATGGAGGATGCTCAATGCACAACTGGTCAAAAAAATTATATCACCATTTTTGTAGTTCCCTAAATTGTCCCCCAAAAGCAACCCGTACTCATATTTATTTAGTTTCATCAGGCGTATGTGCTTGTTTCGCAGAAGTTTATTATGCACAACAGGGTTATTCGTGTTCGTTCAGCTCCCAAAAAACTGTGAAAGGTACAATCCACCATTCCTTTCCCCCCGGACAACTTCAGCGTTGTCTCTGAATGCCAACTAAAACACGATGGTTTTTCCGACGGCGACAGTAACCGCTTTCTATCGACCGCTTACTTGTTAGCCACAAGATATCAAGAAGAAATCGGCAAGTCTGCTGTCTCTAGACCATTTGTGGGGGTCGCCAGAGGGTTTAAGAGGGAGGATTATCTGCGTTCTACCGACACCTGTTGCGCTTTCTTAGGCCCCGAGGAGCGCTCGAAATCTCCCCCACCGTATCAGTTTCGCAGAAATAATAGTACACGTTAGTCTGACTTAGTAATAGTCCTGATCGATTCCAGCCAATCGCAGCAGAATTTAGGCATCTACGCAGGAGATATTATAGTGCACAAGTACCACTCTCTGTTCCTTTACTCTCATAGTGTTGATGTAATATATGGGACGTCAAAACAGGTACAGAACCTACGGCTTAACGTGCATTTGGGGTATCACATCGCCTACTTCCAAATTCCGGGCTACGATACTGAGAAATTTATAACAGAAAAACCCAATAGGAATCGAACCCGAGGCCTCTTACTCGGCAGTCGCGCTTGAGACCACTAGACCAACGATGCAGTTACCTAACCTAGTTGCTGTGAATCAAAGAAATAAGATAGTTAAAAGCTAGCCTAGTTTAAAGCTTTTGAACATTTCAAAACTCACATTCACATTATTAGCAATCTTTTTAACCCCTCCAAGTAAGCTAAATATCCTTGAGACTGCAGTGGCTTCACGAAAATAGTGTAATGGGCGGGGTTCGAAGCCGGGACCTCTCGATCACAAATCCTACACCTTAGCTATTGCTATTGACAATTTAATGTTTCATGACGAAGTTTAAGATGATTTCATAGCTCGATCTCACAGAAAGACATGAAAGGCATATTGACACTTTTTATTGAACCAATAAATGTTTTTAGACTTTTTCTTAGCCTTTTCCTTCCAAACCTCTCTATCTTGGGCAATTTCGGACCATGTTTGCCCCGCGAACATGCTCAGATCGTCACACCATCTGCGCCGACGCGACCTCGACGGCGTTGTCCTCATTCAGGCGTCCAGTAGATGACGATTTTTGCCCACCTCTCCGGGTGCCAGAGAGTATATAACCACTAGAGAGCGTATAGGCCGATTTCTTTAAAGAACACAACTCACTGTTACAGGTCGGGCGGGAGAGAGAAATGCAGGGCTGTAATTGGTCAGTTCAAGGTCAAGCTGCGTAGATATGCCTGGTTAGGGATTGGTCTACTACATTAAGGGAAAATTGATGTTAACATTGTAAAAATCCCATAGTAAAAATATTATAATTAAGGCCCAAGTTAATTAGTATTAAGAGTCCGCCATACTATTTGAAACCTAAAAAGATTGAATATCAAGTTAATTAGTATTAAGAGTCCGCCATACTATTTGAAACCTAAAAAGATTGAATATAGGTATCTTGTTTTCACGATTTGACACTTCTCAACATTATATCAATAAAAACAAAACTAGAAACCATTATTCCCTAGTAACCTTATCTATCCACTGTAATTTTAATTCTGGAATCTTCGGAAATCTTAAATGAAAACATGCGTGTCGCACAGAAGAAAAACCTTCATAATTTCCTCCTTTTTAAAGTCGGTTAAAAATAGATAGGTAGATAGTAACTGAACTGAATTTAGAAAAAAAAGTTTAATTTTGTAATTATCGATATCGTATTCAGATGTGCGTGTGGATTGAGAAATCTTTTCGAAAAACTCTTCCAATCCCAACGAAATAATAAGAATATTTAGGAAATAATTGTGAAAACTTCTTGGTAAGGTATAAAATTTGTGAAACCTAAACAAAGAAAGTTAGAACTCATTAACTGGATCTTTCAATCTGGACAACGGAAAAAAAGCCATAACGCGTATCCAAGAATATACTGCCTATGTGTTTATAATTTGCATTTTAATTAATTGTGAAGGATTTGTGAAAGCTGCTAAACAAAATTTCGATTCGTTTCAAAGCCACGTTTAATATTTATAACGGTTTATATGGATCACTCAGAGTGCACAATTTTCAATTGAGTGATCTTGTAAAACACGACTTAATACTGAAAAAGTATGAATAATTATCATCTTTAGTGCAAATTATGCTTCTGGGAAAATTTGTGAAACAAAAATCGTGATTGAAATCTTACTGGTTCAAGACAAAATGAAAATCTTGTTTTTTGTCGATCGTCCCAACTGAGAGATCATTATTTTGAACTATATTTAATAAACCAAAACTTATAGGTAGAAGGTAGATACATCAGAAATTGTGAAAAATGTTGTACTAAAATTTAACGAATCAGTCGTCCCTGTAAGTGTTATACTTAATAAAAACTTTTTAACAAAAAATTAAACCGACTCCCAAAAATCACTGCAAAGTGAAAAATAACTTTAATTTCGGTAGTCGGTGTCTTTAGTTTTGTTTTTTCGTTTTTGGCACCGACTTCTGAAATTAAAGTTATTTTTCACTTTGCAGTGATTTTTGGGAGTCGGTTTAATTTTTTGTTAAAAAGTTTTTATTTCACTCTTTTTAGTTGGATGATTTTTAATTTACCTAGTTTCAAGAGCCTTAATGTCAACTACTTATAACCTTTTACAAAATATTGCTTTTCCCAATGCTGGGCCGTTAATTGTTGAGGAGTTCTCCTGGTACTTCACCATCAGCTCTACATCACCATATGCATTGTGACGAGCATAAAGTGCTTAACATCCATATTCAAGTAATCGAATCGCAATCCACTCAATACTTATTATTGAGTAGTTTCGGCGGCCATCTGTGGTCTTCATCATCAGTTCCACTTCCCCAAATGGTACTTTTTGAGAGCAACTGCACAAGTTACTATAAGAAATACCCGCCATAGGTGTGCCTATAATATTTGAAGAGTTCCCTCGATTTCTCCAGGATCCCATCATCAGATCCTGACTTTGGTGATAATGGTACCAATTTCGAAGTATACCCATTCGAACAAAAAAAGAATTTTCCAAATCGGTTCAGCCGTCTTCGAGTACTCGACGATCAAACATAAAAAAAAAAAAACAAATACGCGTCGATTGATAATCTCCTCTTTTTGTCGTCGGTTGAAAAGATAAATTATTTTTTACAATCCTTGAGGAAAACGTTGAGTAGGGTGACCATATCGCCGGTCGGAATCATTACCGGTACAATTCAAATTATGATGCACTTTAAACGTTTTTATACAAGTAATTTGTGTCTGGTTTCACTACATAACTTAAATAATATAAAATTACGTTTTTAAATGACAAGTTACTGCAAAGTTGGGTACTGTATGTGTAGTGCTCTTACTAAGGAATTCTAAGTTCGTAATTCTAATTCTAAGTAATTCTTACACACAAAAGGTTCAGAAATTTTAAGGTAACCAAAAAAGAATAACTTTTTTTAATTTAAACTTAAAATGTATAACAGCAAAGAATAACCAGTTATTTTACATACTTTGTCCTACGGACTTATTGATTAGTCAAGTTAGAACTAAAACTATTAAATACAGAGTCAATAATCATGCAGTTAAGTGTCTGTCACTGTCTATTCACTATATCCGTTCGCTATGTATCTGTTTACTACATATCACTGTATACTATATATCTGTTTATTACATATCACTGTCCCGCACAAAAAGAAAGGGATAAAAGATTTAGAATTTCTTAATGAAAGAAAGAGACATTTCCAAAAGACATCAACGCGCGACTCAACCGTGGGTTTGCTCACCTAAACCACCATTTTAAATAGACCCCTGCGGTGGCTTATAATTTGATTAAATAAAAAATAATTTTCGTAGTATTTCATTACTGATGAATAGTTATGTCATCCATTTAGTATCTAGATGTCTGGGAATGTTTTCCACACCAATTCAACGCGCATGAAGGCATTATTATGTGTCATAAATTGGATACAAAAATTTAACATTTGTAATTTTTTAGCATGCACACAGGTTAGCACTTGGTCACAACACTCACAACTGAAATGGTTTGTGTACCGTAGCCAACATATAGGTGCAAAAAGGCTAATAGTTTTCGTGCGTCGAGGCACTGTATGCGCGGTCAAGTGGTTTTATAGTCTTTGCCGGATGCATTAGTGCAACGTGAATGAATGATAATGACTCACATTCTTTATGTTTGCCCATGGCTGGCTGCAGCGGGCTGTCGTCGACGACCACCTTGGGCGGCGAGACGCGCGGCGAGCTTGGCGGCTCGCTAGCGCCGCTGCTGCCTGCCTGCCGGCCGGCCATCTCCTCCGCACCCGAACTACTGACAAACACACCACACCATTTATACAACAATTTTTTTTGTAAAATAACGTGTTTTTTTTTTCTCTTGCTTTAAAGGCTGAAAGGTCAGTGGCAGGGAACACAGAAGCCGCCAGAGAATTCCACAGCTTGGCTGTGCGCACAATAAATGTGGAGGAAAAGCGCTTGGTATGACAAAGGTATATACCAAGTGCACCGTATCCGTTTCCGTTACACGATGTATAATTCTCGGGTATGAAAATGGGACCATATCAAAGAATCAACTGTCATAAGAATTGTTTTTCAATTATCTTTTCGTTTTTATATCTAAATATATATAACTCAAAGGTGACTGACTGACTGACATAGTGATCTATCAACGCACAGCCCAAATCACTGGACGGCTCAGGCTGAAATTTGGCATGCAGGTAGATGTTATGACGTAGGCATCCACTAAGAAAGGATTTTGCGAAATTCCCATGGGATCGGGATTGACACGGGAAAAACTTCCCACGCGGGCGAAGCCGCTGGCACAAGCTAGTTTCATACAAAACAAGTCGCCAATGTCACGATTATTAATGTAAAAATACGTGAAATACGACGGAGTCACATTTTCGTGACTTTAAATATGAATGATTGGTTTGTATGAACATTATTTACTCGTATTTATCAATTAAACTTAGATACCTAAATGCATCAAACGTCTAGAGTTAGTATTTTGATGATTGCATTTTTGGACCACAATCCTAGGACTTTATGTTTTCTTTTTACTTATAGAATATAACCCTAGAGTTTTGGCATATAGAAAAAACATATTGTATAAACTACACATAATATCCTTCACTAATTAATCGTAAAAATAAAGAATCTAAAATAAAGAATGCAGTTATATATAAACAAGAAATGAAACGGATATCCGGTAACAATCTGGTATCCAGTCTATCCAGCTTTAATTTTAAGAACCGGATATGAGATTTCAAAAAATTACGTTAAATTTAATTTTCACTTGCTTTATATAATCCACTTAACAAAGAATATCATCACTTATTATTACGTTATAAATATATTTAACTGGTACTGCACTTAGGCCGGATATCCGGCTATCTGGCCACTGGATAGGCCGGATATTAGATAAAACAGATATCATCTCTAATATAATCTGACAAGTAGCCTTCATGTGTCACCAATCCTCCTACAACTACCCTACAATAATCACTTCAGGGCAGGTCAAGGTGGATAGTTCACATAGCACACAGTAGCATGGTTCTTCAATTCCTTCATAAATTTTCCAAATAGTGTGTTAAATATGGATGTCTCGATGAGTATAAGACGATAGAGGATAGTTTAAACTCATTGTTTATATTTTATTCTTAATAGAAAAATACACATACATTATTCCTTCGATAGTGACATTTATTTTACTTGTACATCTACCACATTGTGGTCTTTTTAACACAAAGGTTGACTGGTAGAGAATGCCTTGTTGCATTAAGTCCGCCCATGTACCACTATTGTACATAGTTTAAATAAATAAATACTAACAATTATGTAACTACTTTGTATTCTAATACAATTTTTTATAATAAAACTGCACTATGCTCGAAGTGCATGCTTCGCCGTCGCCACTTCGTGCATATTCTACTTTCAAAGTTCATATAGGATATCATTGACGTCAGTGATGGAAATTTTAAATAATAACTCTGGAATCGCTAACCTTGCCTCTATAAGCACAGTTATGGTGAATGCTTTCGTCCTGGGACTACCTACTACTGGCTGTTATTATTGATATTACGATAACTTCCGTTATTTTCTCTTTAGTAATTTATGAACAAAGTCGGAGACATTTTTGCTGGTGCTAAGATTAAATGATAGTAAATCAAGAATCATCATGTGGGGATTTGATTTCCTTACCTAAAGGTGTCGTCAGAAGGCGGCGTTGCGGGAGTGCGTGGCGGTGAAGCTGGCGAGACCGGTGAGGCAGCGCGGCTGCGCTCCCGGCGGTGCTGAGGCTTGAACCACTCGGGATAGATGGCGCTCAGCGTCTCCACCAGGTCGTGGTCCAGCGTGACGCGCCAAGACGCACGCCCCTCCGAACCTTCCGAGTCGCCGCCTCCGCCACACGTTGAACGGCTCTCTAATCACACAAACATTCAAATATTACAAAGTATTCAGAGGATGTCACTCAAGATCGACACACATACATAGAGTAGGAAGCGAGTACGCTCTCAGCACGTTGGGTGAGGTGAATTGGGCGAGGCGAACCAATGGAGCGCGCTGTGATCACGGTGCCCTCATTATTTCAGGTCCTTGAACGAGTTTATGTGCGTGAAGGTGCGTTACTTACTTTACTGCATTACGGCTGGGGAACGTTATGCCGTTTCAGTTTTATGATTACGTGAATAGGGTGAGAACAACATCGCTTTACTGCATTTTGTTGTAAGTGTTTAGAAACTTTGTTTGGCGCTATGTTGAATATTTGCGTTGTGTATAGTTTGATACTGTTTGAAAATAACTTGGAATCCATACCTAAGATAAACATGACAAAGTAGTCTAGATTCAATTTATTTACTCTCAGTTTCAATAAAATAGATTATCTGTAAGATACATTAAAAATACTATAAAGTAGGCCTTAAAATCAAGAAACAGCTATCTATCTGTATTATGGGTTTAGAGAACGTTTTAACTGTTTCCATAGGCGAGGAAAGATGTATGTATTATGTAATGTTTAAAACTCTCATAAAGCTGGATATACGAGGGAAAGAAAATACGAGCTGAAAATAAAACATCTGTGTGTGAGTCACGCACAATATAAAACTAAAAGTAAGGTAAACAAATGCAGACTTCAAATAACGTAAAATCAATATTCAATTTTGTAATAAATGCAACAAACTGTACATTACGACTTCATCTAGGAGAATCAATGAAAGTGATCAAGTTCATAATGTACATTGTAGGCAAAGGTAAGTAACGCATGCCAAGAAATTATTTAGTATCTCAGCATGTTAATACATAACAGATAAAGAGTGTAATAAATGTTATCATTTCGATAGATAAACACCAGTAAATTAATATGAGGGTAAATGCCTGTTACGCATTTTACGTCGGTGTTACAAAACACAATTTTGTAAACAATCTGGCGCACGTGCGCACTGATGATTCATTACAACTTAGGAAATTATGAGGGCAGATGTACATAAGGCCATTGCCAATCACATGGAAACTCATAGCTAGCATGGAGAAAAACGTAAGATCCTATACACGTTTTATGTTTCTTTTTGGAATTACGACGACCGGCCAGAATGGTCACCCATGTGTGCTCGTTAGTTGTAGTAAATAACTGTTACTCTTTTAGCTTATACCCCCAATGTAATTTAATTATTTGAACAAGTATTTTTTTAAGATTGTAAAATTATGTAGTCGATGTTTTTTGGTGCACGGTAAAACTCTAATGAGTTTATGTTGGCACCAACTTAAATGTAAATAATGTGTGTGAAATATGGAACAAATAAATAAATACGTGAAGGAAAGCCTTTGTACCCCTTTACGGAACCCACTCGGCCGGAGGAGTATGAAATTTGGCACAGTTAATGCACAGATCATATATGATCTGTGAGTTAATTTTTATATGAAGGAGGAGAAAGCTAAATATATTATTTGTATAATAATGAATATTGAAACATTTTTAAGTTTTGTCGACAACTGGGCATGTGGGTCATGCCAAGATTGTAATTTTGGAACTCTTATTTTGGGTTAGTTTGATAAATATTACACTACTAGTGGGACTAATTACTTGACCTACACTGTCTATTTTAGTCGGCATTAACAAGACAATGACAAATATTAGCATTCTCTGCACTCCCACATTCCGGTGTTTGTCCACATGTAGGAACGTAGTTCTCGTATATTCTGGCTATATTTTGTCGTGGTATTAATGTATAATGCACATATTTCTCAGTGCGTAAGAGGCGGCGACGTGGTAGTCATCGCAGCTGATTTGTCTCGTGTCGGCGCTTCCCACGCGAAGTTGTATCATAATTTGGTATCACACGACACTACTTGGTTATCTTTGTCATTGGGTATAGTCATTCCGTTTCTAGAAAACAATTTTTTTGTATCATAAATTATTATTAAGTTTCCCTTCTAAAAATGTGTGACTGGTTTATATTATTCATAATTTTTAATTACAAGGGATCTAGTTAAGAGAGCTCTTTTTAACGTCCTGCTATAAAAACATGTCGAAAATACTGAAAAATAAAAAATAAATATACCGCCGGTTTCACTAGACTAGATCATGGATATATTTACGAGGAAAGATTTTTGTTTTTGATATAGGTCAAGGCTTGCTCCTTTGATGTGAGTGCGTGTTTTAAGTGGCTGAAAATTACGATGAAATAAAATGAACTAGTAGGCTGGATGGTCGCATGCGTGATGCGCGTAGCGTAACGTAACACGTCAATCAGTGTCAGCGTGGATGCGCAGACGCAGGAGACGTCCGCTAAGCGCATGCAGTCACGCAGTCGTCGCATCGAGTCTCAATTTTGTTTGTATCTGATTAATTGCCCTGTTCCGCACACTATTCCGGGGTTAATAGTCTATATCTATACTAATATTATAAAGCGGAAAAGTTTATTTGAACGCATTAATCTTCGAAAGTACTGGATGGATATGGATCAAATTTGGTATGGAAGTAAGTAGCTTGAAGCTTGAGGTAGGTTTAAAGGCTTATTACCTGACTGCAAAGAAGGAGGTACTTCTATGGTTACAATGGCGGTCTTATCGCTAAAAGCGATATCTTCCAGACAACCTTTGCAAGGACTTTCAAAACTTTAATTAAAGTGGGGAGGGCTAAATTAGTGTACCTACTACATAAATATACTAATAAAACAGAAAATAATATACATACAAATATATAAATACAATACAATACGTAGGTAATTATATATAAATATAACGTGTTCATTAACAACATGTTGCGAGGAATCAAAGGAATAATCATAAAAGAGATTGCCCGATTTTTAAGGACAGTTGGGTCCCAGTGGAAAATTCTTGTGCCCTGAAGATTTTTATCTTAAATAATAGTAAAAACATAGTATTTTCATAATCAGAAACCATTTTTCATTTATTTACCCTGGTTTAAGAGATATCATTGTTTTTCTGTTGTAAAAATCTAGGTTATAATTAGAAATTGACATTGACATTTCCTCCTAATTCTATTTAGATTAAGTACCTACTTCTACTACCTATCTACTATACATCATTATGGGGATGGAATTATGTCTCTATTACTTTATGTACATATAATAGCAGTACTATAAAAAGTAGATAGGTACTCATAGATGGTGTAGAAGCCATCTAGAAGTTGGCCCCAGTACTATTTACTGTCTATCGGGTACGTTAAATTATCAACACATGGCGCTATATCGTGTACAAATTTTTTTATTTGAAATAAAATTATTGATGTAACATTAATTGGAGATAAGTTTAAGAAAAGTATTAAAATCTTCTTACAAATTGAAATAGACACATAAATGAAATATAATTTGATAAAGCACAAATATCAACTTTATTTAAAAAGACCTGGTGCCAGATTCTACTTAGGAAATATAAAGTGACAGTTCTTGAACTGAAAATAAACAATCACAATATGGCGGTTTGTTGTATTCTGGGAATGCGTATTTTGTATAATATATAATAATTCTTTGTTTTCTTTCTACCTTTTACTACGATTACTCAATTGAGTAAAAGATGGCATTAGTTATTTAATTCTTTGATACCTGGCAACTTTTTTTTGTATACCAATCAAACCACAGACTAAGTACATTGAATTAAACGGATGTCAACGTAATGTTTAACTGTTAATTAACTTTAACTTTATTCCCAGGGTGAAAGAAATTGTATAAAAAATACCATGAACGCAAAAAAAAAAAAAAATATTTTTAGGTTATTATTAAAATCAGGCACAAGATACCACAAACGGGACCTGCTCCGTGGCAATCTCCTTTAAAAGAAAATGATTAACAAGTGAGCTCTTAAAAGTAGCGAGTGACTGAGCTTGTCTTACTGACACCGGCAATGCTTTCCACAAACGAACAGCCTGCACCGTAAACGATGAGCCATAGAATTTAGTGGAATGTGCAGGCACTGAAAGTCTCAAATTCTCCGATTATCTCTTTCTAACATGTGTGTCATGAAAGAACTTAAAACGTTCTTTGAGATAAAAAGGAGTTGTTAGATTGAAGAGAATACTGTAGAGTAATGATAAAATATGTGCATTCCGGCGAAAGCGGATAGGCATTCAGAAACATGATCATCATATTTGCGCAAACCAAATATGAATCTGATACAACAATTTTGGTTCGTCGTTCGTCGTCAAGCTTATCTAGCTGCACTTCAGTAAGATCTGGATAACTTGCATCAGCATAGTCGAGAATAGAAGGCAGAAGGGATTGGGCAAGCGCAGTTTTAGTGGCAGTCGGCAGAAAATTGCGCAATCTGCGTAATACCACGGGAGCGAAGCCACATACTACTGCTAGTACGTATATAAAAATCAATTGCTGTTCGTTAGTCTCACTAAAACTCAAGAATGCCTGGACCGATTTGTGCGAGTCCAGGGAAAATTTTAAAGGTGACAAAATATGGAAAATAGCGGCTAGAAAAGTTCGCCGGGACTGTTGGTATTTTATATTATCATCGCGTATGAATTGGCTTAATGTTTATCTATTACTCATATGCTTTCTTGTAATTATATATGTATCGAGCTGTTATCAAAGCTATCAGTAGTAATGAACGTTGAATACTTTCGTTTGTAGATATTATATAGCTATCAAGGTAGACGAAGATAACTTAAACTGGTAGTACCGAATGGTGATAACGAATCACAGGACAGGTGATTTATATCGTATACATATAGATGTATACCATATAAATCACCTGTCCTTTAAACCGTTTAATAAGTCAAAGTAGAACAAATCCACTCTATTCAAAGAAATATTAATAGTGTAATTTTAGAATATAGATTAGGTTGTCCGATTGCAACCCACACAAGAGTCAAGTAAAATTGAAAGTATTGTTTATGTAAATGAAGGTAGGTTCCGCATGGTACGTCATCGGAAGGTTGTCGCGCTGACGTCAGGTTGCACACGGCCCTGGGCTGCGTGGGCGCAAGCACCTGTCTCCCACCCACCACATCAAAAGAACAACTTGAATGACTCCCATCGTCATGTCAAATTGACATTTATCAGTTAATAATATTAATTTACCAGTCTACTTATTTAGTTGTTGTCCTTGTTACTCACCGCAGAACATACACCTAAAGATCTATAATTGCTTACATAGGTAAAGTATCGCAATGCGATTATGTAATAGATAGGCTCAGTTGGTTTTATCTTGTTTACTTTGACTTATTCAATGTGAACAAAACAAACATTAGTTATGTATGTTTGTAAACACATTATCATAACTTTTCTGCTATTATTTTCTGAGACTGAGAGTCCGCTGTATGCGATATGATTTTAGATCTATTTTGTGAATAGAGATCTCATTTGAAGAAGTAATCTAGTCAACAATGAATGACGAGGTTTTAAATCTAAGCCGACAGTTGAGTTCATCGAGAAGAGTTAGCTCAGCTTTGGAATATTAATTAACAGTTAAGGCCCTTATATTGAACCTTGCGGAACGCCTTTGCAGAGTAGTTTTACCAAAGAGGAATTAAATTATTAGCATCCTTAAAACTCTTTAACTAATAACCTGGATAGGTTTCACAGTGGTTACAGATATCTTGGATTATTAAATTTATGAAGTAAGACGAGACCAGTGATACATTATTGAAAGCATTCTCATGTTATGGCACCAACTATTTACGTTTGTTTATACTGTTTCAACCTCCAAATTGGTTATGAACTAGCTAACTGGTCTGAGAGTTAGAGGAAAACAGCATTGAGATTGATAACCAATGCAATAAGGACAATGCCAGTTTTTTAGTGTATTTGTAAAATTAGTTCACTAAAATATCCAACATCACATAACCCTAATTAATAGTTAGGTGCAACTGTGCAAGTATCTTGTGAGCCAATAATAATCACATATCATATATATAAAATGTTGGCTCATGTTGAGTGAACGAACGCGAATCATCGAGTTGCCCCAATGTCAGTCAACGACTCGCGAAGGGAATTTGTTTATCGAATTGGGGAAGTCAATTGAAAGAGAATTTAGCGTATCTAAGTCTAAATTTAATTTGTGTTGATATACGCTTATACGTCGTATCACTGTATATAATTGGTACTTGTAGGGTACTGTTAATAAGGGTCCATTAAAATGTAGTAACAAAGAAAAGATAGAAATGCGAGCAAGTAAACTACAATGCGAAAAGTCGAAAATAAAATAAAATGCGTATACCAATGTATCGCCTTGATGGCAAACCCACAGACACCGTGGAAGACGGAATAACCCATTGTTTTACACATCGCATAAACATTCACGGTTAGTTGTTGACTTATGTTGAAATGTATTACATTGCCTATCCATCCAAACAATGAATCACCGTTGGGGAAAAATATCGTTCAATTTAATTGAGGTCCTAAACAAAACAAAATTTGATGTATGTGTATATATGTCGCAGTAAGATAGATAAAGCCGTGATATGGTTATATCCCTAGGGATATAATTATATACCGTAACATAGATAAACGGAAGCGATTCATTACTATCTTACTAGGAATATAATTATAATACCATTCAAGTTTAGTGTTATAATTATATTACTGGATTAAGTTTAGTGAAATAATTGTAGGAGTGTAGTGCGGGGGTGCGGCGGAGGTTTCCCGACTCAGAGTACCCCGACTCGGATAGGTTAGGTTAGAAGGCTAAGGCAGGTTGCAAAAAGTTGATTTTGTAATAAAAATAAAAACCAATATATTTTTTTATTTGATTTTGTGGTAGATTTATAACTATTTAACTAGATTAGTTTAGTCAGATAAACATATTACTAGATTGCGACCGTAAGATAGTAATGAATCGCTTTCGTATAACTATGTTACGGTATATAATTATATCCCTAGGGATATAACCATATTACGGCTTTATCTATCATACTGCGACATATATATTATATAGACATGGTATTCAGTTTTAATGTGATCCGAAATTACCTTTTAATGAAATCACTTTTTGTTTTACTTTTGGAACGAGAACGAGAGATAAAAACTATCTTGCATACCTAATTCTGTTGTTTTATTAGGATTGCTTAATTTTTATTTCTCCTCCGATAGCACATTGAAAAATGTCTGCTATATGAAAATACACATAAAATGGAAATTTTCAAAACGTCACGTTGGCATCGTTAAGATGTTTGTAACATATTATATTTTAGTGAAAATCGTAGAAAAATACAAAAACATAATCTTGTGGCATGGCGGACGACGGAACGGGGTCACTCGCCACACTTCTCTGTCGCCGTCCGTTCGAGATGCGTCCCACAAATCATATTTAGCCTAGCACTATGGAGAATTGTGACTTTTGCTGTTTGTCTTGGAATAGACGCGTTAATGAAAGCAACTATCTGATACATGAACTAAGAGCGACCTAAATTTTCTGCCTGAAAATGATTTCCATTTAATTAGGCACTCACGTCAAGATTTAACAAAACATACGATTCTATGAATTGATCTAATGCGTCGCAAATGAAAATAAAACACTGAAAAGTTCCGTTTGAAATACGACGTATGCTGCAAAGAAAATTGCTCACTATCGATATCTATGACGCCAGACCTAACTGCAGAATGTAAATTCTTTTCCAAACATAGACACATAATATAAGATGATATAGCTCCGCTGAAGGCAGAAACCATAGCGAGGCGATGACGTAAAAGGATGTTTTCAGCGAGTCGGCAACAGCGGCCGTCTGTTTATCGTCGGAGCACAGTTAGAGCTACACCCAGTCTGGGCCTATGCCGAACTGCAGCTGTAAAAACATACGAATTACACCACTTCTGCCGATCGCAATAAATGTACATAGAATGCCCGTTACGCAACTCACGACGCAACACCCGAGGAATGGCTGACCAACAATGTATGGCTTAATGACGTGATCATATCTATACTAATATTATAAAGCGGAAAAGTTTGTTTGTTTGCTTGAACGCGCTAATCTTCGAAAGTACTGGGTGGATTTGGATGCAATTTGGTATGGAAGTAGCTTGAAGCTTGAGGAAGGTTATAGGCTACTTTTTACGCGACTGCAAAAAAGGAGAGTTATGTTTTTACCGTGATAGAATCCACGGGAGCGAAGCCCCGCGTGAGTACTAGTAATAAAATACATTATCTGTCAATAATAATTATCAATACATAAACAACGTGTACAATATACAACGTGTAATTTAAAGGGTATACCGAGTGCTCGGCTTCTTTGGATGATAACAAACGATATGGCAAGGGTTTTCTAATCCTATGTCTACATGTGTGGAGCATATTAGAAATTTCAATACATTGATACCAGAGGCCGAACTTTTCAAATTAAGAAGAACGAAGAGAATTATCGTTTTATTGGCAAGTGACGTGGAAAGTGATGTGATGACCCTCATAGTGCTATGACACGTTTGTTATTACTGGTATTCAAGAAACTTATGAAACCAATATATTTGGGTCAATTCTGTGAGTCACTTATTTTGAGCTGAAACTTTGCATAGAGACTCCATACCAGATGTTGTCTTCAGTCCTTTTGGATAGATATGGGGTTTCCGTTACACGTTGTATAAAAAATATGAATTATCACCTATACTTATAATGCATCCTATTACGTCCCCACTGCTAGGAGATAGGCCTCCTCTCTATGAGAGAGAATGGCAATACTTGTGCAGTAAAAATTAATAAATTCCAATTCCTAATATGCGGGGTCGATAGTCTCTTGAGGCTCAATGCAGAAAAAACAGCTGTCTCTATTGGAGGGTCCATGACTTACTTATTGTCATATTGCAAAAAACTATTTATGAAGAGCTACTTCACTTAATTGAACTAATTTTATCACCTCTGGAAAGAACCCGCCACTGTAACTATAATAAACCTTCAATTTGTTCATATTTTTGTAGGAAAATAGCAATAACACTAGTCCACATAGTAGTAGTCTTAACATAATGCCAACTCTAGGCGATTTCGTATACAAAATAAATCTAAATAAAAGTCGAGCTTTATTAAAACAGAAACGGCTCTTACGCAATTTGCACGATTGGACACATTTTAGTTATTCATACAATATAAACATTTCCACACATACTATTATAATTTTCACCAAAATATATGTACCTAAACCTACACATATTAATATATCTTGTTATCGTGCGTCCACGCAACTTTTTTGCACATTCCAGTAAATCATAATTGAACCACCAATTAGAAGAAGGGAATAAACGCCACTTTTTGACAAATTCAGTTTGCTACAATTTTACATTGTTTAGACGTAGCGCTTAAATTGTGAAGTCGAAGACATGAACAAAAACCACTCGCTTCGTATAGATTCATGCGGTCATAAAAATGGTTAGTTGGAAGAAGGAAACAAATCCTTCTTTTATTCCCTTCTTCAAACTATCAACTTCAACTTCCTTGTGTCAGAAAAGAGAAGATGTAGGAGCCATCGTATTTGATTACATGAAAAATCTGCCCATTCCTAAGATCCCAGTTCAAGAGATGTTTTATTTAAGAAAACTATGGCTGTATGTGTTTTGTGTTCACGATTTAAAGACGAATTCTACACTTACCCTGAACGTGAAACTAAACGTGGCCCGGATGAAGTATGCAGTTGATTGTGGAAAACTATACAGGCCATGGATACCTCTGTCAAAGAGCTACTATGTTTTTGGCGATGCTTGCGGGGGACAAAATAGAAATAACACCCTTATAAGGTTCTTTCTAACTCTTGTTGCAATAAATCGTTTTGAGAAAATATATCAATGTTTTCCTGTGCGTGGCCATTCGTTTTTACAGTTTGACAGAAATTTCGGGACCGTTAAAAGACTCATTAGGAAAAAGGGCAGAATTTACGTTCCAAATGAATGTAATAATCTTATTTCGGCAGCAAAAATCAGGTGTTTTTCAGTTAAACCCATACCCATTACTTCTAACGACATGCTTGATTTTAAATACTCATAGCAGCAATGTTTCAAGAAAATCTGTAAGTCATTAGAAAAGGCAACAACATTCAAGATATCGCAATATAGAAGCTTTGAATATAGTTTACTTGAAATCAAGTCATAAAGGTTACTTGAAATGTTCCGAATTTATCGATGGCTTCATGAAAACTACATTTTTGCTCTAAAAACCTTCCTTCTTCAAACCAGAAAATACCAGAAACTCTATATTTTACTAAAACACCCATAAGTGACAAAAAATGAACGACATACAGCCTTGGCCAAAAGTATTGAGCACCCATGACATCTTTCAGTTTTATGAGGAGTAACAAATAGAAATAAAAGAAAACGTTTTATATACTTAGGTTTATTTTACTATTTATTTCTTGAAAATTAATATTTTGTGGGTCCACCCTTTGCCTTAATTACGGCAGAAATTCTTTTTGGTAAAGAGCCAACAAGATTTTTACAGTCTTCAGCAGTAATCGCGTTCCATTTTAGGCGCAGGTAGCGTTTCAAATCTTCTCTGTTGTTAATTGTGTGGCACCTAACTCTACGCTTTAATAAACCCCATAAATGTTCTATGGGGTTCAGATCTGGCGACTGGGCAGGCCAGTCAAGAAGCTCTGTGTTATTTTCCCGAAACCATGTCATAGTGCGGGCAGATTTGTGGCATGGCGCGTTATCCTGCTGGAATTTAACAACATCCATGTTCGTGTCACCGAAAAGTTTCGTGAATGAAGGCAGCAACGCAGTTTCTAGTACATTATGTACTTAGTAGAGTCCATGCGACCCTCACACGAACAATTCGCCAACTCCAGAATCGGTCAAGCAACCCTAGACCATTATGCTGCCGTGTTTTACGGTTGGGATCACACACTCTGGCTTAAATTCTTCGCCCACCCGGCGACGCACAAAGGTCACACCAGGTGTACCAAAAATCTGCAATAAAGAGAAAAATATTGAGTTCCGGAAAAAAAATAACTTCATCTATGCGTTTGGTTTTTAAACCATTTTATATAATTTTATGAGGGCATTAAATTGACTTACTCACCTCAAAGTTTGATTCGTCTGACCACACAACATTTGACCACTCTTCAGCGGTGAAAGTTCGGTGTTTTAAGGCCCATTTATACCGAGATTTTTTGTTGTTGTCGGAGAGCCATGGCTTCTTCCTAGCTTTACTTTCAGACCAGCTTCCTGAAGTCTTCTACGAGTAGTTCGAGCGAAAATTGATTTCTTAATTTATTCTGACAACTCAGCAGCGAGCTCTGAAGATGTTTTTTTTTCCTATTTCTTAACGACTCTCTCAGTAACTGACGATCCTGGCTGTCTGTGGTGATGCGTTTGCGCCCGGTTCTCGGTCTATTTTGATGTGATTCGGTAGCAGAGAATCGCTTAATAGCATATTGCACGGATCGGCGCGAACATTTCTGTTTTGGAAATCTCTACTTGTGATTTCCCTTGCTCATGCAGAAGCTGTATCTGCACACGTTTTTCTAAAGAAAGTTCGTTTTGTTTTGGCATATTGCAACGATAACACTTAATACTTTGAAATAAAATACCAAAGGCGCACTAGATCACTGGATGTGTTCACAACGAGCGATGGTAGCGAACTGATAAATAAATACAAAAATTGTAAAAGACATATTTTATTGCGCCCAGGTGTTTTATTGCTGCGGCGTGGGTTTAAATCTTTGTAGATGACCGACAAAAGAATACTTCAACAGTAGATTTGGTTTTCTCCCATACTTACCGTGAACGAGCGAAATTTGTAAGGTGTTCAATACTTTTGGCCAAGGCTGTACATAAAATAATCCAGTATATTCCTGACGAATTCAAAGATTTATACAATACTAGCTTTTGCCCGCGGCTTTTCACGCGTTAATTTACACTTTGTTAATAATTCTCGGTACACCTTTTTGGTGGTTAAAAACGCATATAATATTACAAAAATCCATCACCAGTGTCCATCTATACCCAAAAACAGACTGACAGTATTCAATTTACCTATTTATTTGTCTTTGAGACACCTACTTACGTATGTGTCTATTATAAATTAATCTGCAAGTATAGACTAATACATAGACTGATATGATATACAAAAGTAGATAAAAGTGTAAGTACCCACCTACTTAAAAAAATAGAAATTATTCGTAAATTAACTTGATTGGTTAAAATTTAAACGACGCGGTTGGCGTAACTGTTGACTGGTGCATGACGTGGGTTCGACCCCAGCCCTAAACACAGATTTGTATAGCCTACATGCAGATGTGTAGGTTAAAAAAATTGTTATGAGTGGTTCTTGAATACGCGATTTGAATGAATACAAAGTTCCAACACCAATTTTACATCCTCAAGGGATGACTTCCGGGATAAAAACTATCCTATGTCTTCTCCAGGGTCTAAAACTATCTCCGTACCAAATTTCATCTAAATCGGTTTAACGACCTAAGTGTACTATGTGCGTGGGGAGGGCGGGGACATTATTGATTCCCTATACAAAATTCCAACACCCGTTTTATATCTTTCAGGAATGAGTTCCGGGATAAAAACTATGCTATGTCCTTCCCAGGGTCCTAAACTGTTCCCATACGAAATTACTATACCACGGGAACCTTATATCGGGATAAAAACAATCCTATGTCTTTCCCAAGGTCCTAAACTATTTAAAAGTCAAATTTAATTAATTTAATTTACCTTTTGCCAGCGGCTGCGTCCGCGTGCAATTTGAACACTTTCCCATGGGAATCTTAGACAGACAAACAGGCAGAGTTACTTTCGCATTTATTATATTAGTATGGAAGTATGGATAGTATAGTATGGGTATGAAAGTATGGATATGGAAGGACGGATTTATAATATTAGTATTAAAGTATGGATAGCTTTTGCCCGGGACTTCGTTCACGTGGGAGGTTTTTCCCGCGCTAATCCCGATCCCGTGGGAATTCCGGGATAAATAGTAGATTATGTGTTTATTCCAGGATGTCAACTGTCTTCTTATCAAATTTCATTGAGATCCGTTTAGTAGTTTTTACGTGAAAGAGCAACAAAGATATAATTCGAAAACTATCCCACGGGAACCTTACATCGGGATAAAATCTAAATCCCACGTCCTTCCCAGGGTTCTAAACTATTCCCATGCCAAATTTCATGTAAATTGGTTCAGCGGTTAAGGCGTGAAAAGGTAACAGACAGACAGACAGACAGACAGACAGAAAGACAGACAGAGTTACTTTCGCATTTATAATATTTATATATTTATTTATTTAGGCAAATCAACTAAATGCACACAAAGACATTTAACATAGATTCAGTTCAGATTCGTTAGTATTGCATGCATCTAAATTAAAGGTTAGCACAGCATTTAATATTTATCTCAGTACAATAAAAATATACATAAAGTTAGAATAAAATAACAATGTAATATTAAACATGAAATAACTTAAATTAAATTGAATTAAATGAAATGAAATATGATTTTTTAATAAAAATTGAATAAAATTACTAGTTTTATTAAATGACATTGAATTAAGCATTTACAAACAAAGAATAAGTAATGACAACAACACACAAAGAATAAAAAATAAAACATTATTGAACAAAATTACATAATATTGAGCACAGCTCTTTTAAACTTGGTAATGCTGCTTGAAAATATGTCCAATTGTGAAAAATGTCGTTGCACTTTCTGAGAATATAGGAAAGGGGGGCATTTTTTCCGTACTTGGTTCTCCGCCCACCAGGAGCAAAAGGCTTATAATTATGAAGTCTAGCTGATGACCGGGGTACATTAATATTGATTGATGACAGAAGTTACGAGCAATCCATACCTCGATTTAATACCTTAAATAGGAATGTTAGACCTGCAAAACCTCGACGCCAATGTAAAGATTTCATTTTAAAATAATTCAGTCTATCTTCATAGGTTTTAACTGTATTCCTTATACCTGCTCTATAGGAGAGTCTTTTTATAAACTTTATTTGAACTCTTTCGATGCGCTGAATGTGGATATTATGTACTGGGTATATTAGTATGGATATGGATGGAAGTATGGATATGGATACGGATTATTCTGACCTGGCCAACTACAAGATCCGAAAGTGAAGAAATATTATAATAATTGAGTGTTATTACGTTTTTTCTTTTGACTATTGTTTTTTCTAATAAATAAAAAGTTTTTGTAATTATATCGTGTATGATTCCAAATAATTTTGTAAATAGTATATGATAAATTGGAAGAAGGGAATAAATCCAACACATTTACATATAAATATACATAAATATTTTATATTTCAGCCAGCTTTATTAAAAAATAAATCAGGATTTATATTTTCTTCATTATCATTGATAACATGATAACACATGAGCCTATAAGTTAAAAGTAAAAAATTAAAGTTTTTTTTTTTAAATTATCTCCATTCTTATTTTTTGGAATTATTCCTTTTTTCCAATTGGTGGTTCAATTTAAGACCCACAGCGACACTATAAGTTACGTTTTGCGTAGCGAATATTTATATTATTTGATTTCTAATAATTATAACATGTATTATTTTTTGTGTAAGGAAATTATCGATTTATGTTAATTACTACCTAGAAGTTACGATCCTTAGTTAAAATAATATTTTTTTAGATTATTTTTAGTTTTCCGGATCTAAGAAACGTTTTTAGGTTCGAAAAACTTTTCCTAAAACCGAAATTCCAGTACATATGTATATTGTCAACGATATGGTATGTGCTTACGTAGGTAATGCTACTTTCGCTAGGCGGTAGGTATTTTACTTTCAGACTTAACACAAAAACTGTTTGTTTTGCTTGGCAATTGATTCTTTTTTGCAACATAATAATTAGGTATACGAAAGAAAAGATTCTTTTCGTATAATTATTATCGTGTGTTTCCTGCACGTGTTTGCAACACTTGTTAATTATTTTTGATCAGTCGCCTGCCTCTCAGATATAAACATTATATTTCCCGGACATATCAGTAAGGTTCATTTTAGCTTGTTTAGAATATTGAAGCAGATATATAGAAAGAAAACGCGTATAAGTATTTTCTAAAAATGTTTAAGAGTCACTGACGCAAATCTCTACACATAAATTATGTGAAAATATTTTGGTTCGTTCACAAGTGGGTACACATTCTTTTTATCTATAAATAAGCGAATAAGTATCAGTCCCGGTATAAACTTCTCTGTTCGCATACTTTAGGTTTCGAGATAAATACGTGAATGAACTATTACAAAGGGCGATAAAAGTTGTCGAGTCCCTGTAAACAGACGACTTTACGAATGGTATTTACAATAGTGACTTATTTATGTTTATATTGAAAGGGCATAAATCTACAAACTTTACGATTTAGAACCGTATAATAAGAATCTCTAAATTCAGAGAACCCGCAACAACTACGTAAAGACATCAACAATTTTATTTGTAACTGAAACATAACAGCTGTTTATGATTGGTATCAGGGTTGCCACCTTAATATTACGTGCGAACATTATTTTTTTATGTCTGAAGTAATCATTAATTTTCTTGTTCGAGATTTAAAAACAAATCCCAATAAAATATTTTTAACTACCTCACAGAGCAAAGCTAATATAAAATCATAACAGAGCTTTAAAGCCAGCACCGTAAATAGCGACCTTGGCGACGCGCGGCCCTGGTATAATACACCGACACTATCACGTCTGCTGATTAATCAGAATTTATAGATATTGGCAAGTGAGCAGAACTCACACGAGACTATTAACTGTAACACTTGTTAAATTGTCTCACGGAGACAGTAGGAAATAACTTTCGTTGGCAACGTTGTATCTTCAGCCACAATATGGCTGCTGCTGCTGTGGAATAAAGTGCCAAATAAAACACATTTTACTACATGCATAATATTTGAGAAAATTGTTTTGTCTTAAATCCCACGTACGCGTCGGCAGGTTACATAAGATCAGGTAAATAAATATTAATCCAGATGAAGGCAAAAATAATTAGTACATGCTGTTTATGACCCAGTAACAAAACTGAACTTACTTTCGGATCCAGAGATTGTTTTGCTTTGAACATAAACAAAATCCTTTTACCAAACAATCCGTTCAGCATTCACAGTATTTAACAGCCCAAAGCATGGCGAAGTTCATGATTTATGATCGCTCCACCAATGAATAAAGCAGAAGAATTTTAAACTGCGGTGGCATTGATTTAGCCGGAGATATTTGTTGGTTGAAGCTTTACAAATATGCAAACTTGACGCTTGTGATGAAGATTTTCTTCTATGTAATTAGAATTTTTGACTTGGGAGTTATTTTATTGTATCTTTATGACTGAACAGTTCTTTAACACATTAACGGAATATCACACACTTGTACACAGCTAATAAATTCCAATAAATCGTACAGGTGGCGTTTGTGCGGCAGTGTGTGGCTCGCACTCGCACGTGACGACTCTGACGACCCCCATTCATCCGTCATGTTCCACGTGTGATACGGCTCGGCCCGCTCTGGCACTGTGCCGCGTGACGAGATCACACCACAATTGTTGGAAATTGAGCTATTCTTACAGAAAACTCACATGTTTTCGGCATCTAACATGTATGCCTATCGACAATTACAAATAATTTGTTGTGGCTACACCAACGCCTTAAATCTTGACAAACGTCAATAGCGAACATAAAAGAATTCTAATAATTTTAATGTATTGAAATACGCTATGGACGCTGCAGGCGGATGTTAATATACACGTAGTTCTGACAGTATTCACGACGGGCTAGTCGGCCACGCGAATAACAAACGAGCAAAGCGAGCACTGTTTTAGGTCAACGTTGAACAAATACCAAACGGGTCGGTCGGACGCTTCCGTGGTCTATTTCTGAACTGCATCTAAACGATGAGGACTGTGCTGGCTTTTCTGTCGCGACTTTCGCGACGTATGCACTCAAACTCAATTCTGCAACTGTGAGCAGTTATATTGTGTCCAGCGCTATACGTGAGCCTATAAACATTAGATAGGTTTATTGATTTACGGTCAATAATTTAGTTTAAAGGTACTCTTCCCGCGCCTTATCGTGTTTTGCAGCAGTATTGGCTTGGCTTGATTTATTGCCATCTTTGTGTTTCTGACTCCAAAAAAAAGTCAATGTTTGTTACTTACAATGGTCAACCTGTGCATATTTAGATTGTTTCGATTATAATAATATGAGCATTTTTATAGGGTTGGATTCAGTACAGATTGCGGAAGTGATCATTCGTATCTATTTCGCGGAGCGGGCCAGGCGGCCCGATTGCGTGGTCGTCGTCTCCACTTCTATAATCTAAATAAGGAGCAAAAGTTCAACGGCCCGTCTCGGCAGACTAGGAAGAAACCGACAAAAGTCACCATGCTATTATACATCATTACTTAGTCCATTTATACATCATTACTTAGTTCATTTTTTATGGACGAGCCATGTTCTTTATGATGACCCGATGACACGCGTGGCTATATGCACCCATATGCATAAAAATCCTAGCCAGCTTAGTGCTTTTATGAGAACAAGCTCTACAAGCTGAATGGTATAATGGTATAAAATTCTAAGCCAAAGGTTCATTAATTAATAAACCTTATATTTATCAGACCAGCTCCACTTCATCAATAAAATCATTGATTTTGTGATTGATTCTTTTACGGCTAATAACTGATGAACTAACTGACATTGCTTGCTGCATATCGTCTAAGTACCTGTAAATCATTAATTGATAGCGGACTAATACGGTAATATCGAAGAATGTGCATGTTTAAAATCCACATAACTGTAAACGGGAATTTTCATAGTATCAGTAAAAATTAATATGAAGCTAATAATTACTTACAAACATTCTTAGAAACCTGTTTGTCATGGTGAATATCTTTATGAAAAAACTGGGTCAATATACCTGAACTGAAGTCACCTGTGCCGTTTACAAGTGCTACTGTTATTATCACGAGAAAATAGACTCAAAAGTCAAAAGAGTCGAAGCTCCACTTTCCTTTGCGTGTGAAAATGGCAACGCTTATGACGTCGCGCCTTGGCAAGCGCTAAAGCGTGAGACAGGAATTGCGTAAAGGTGTCGTGAACACTTCATTCGAACTGTCTCTGCGAAGTTTTCACGACAACGAAAGTACAGAAATACCATTAGCATCCGTCAACAACAGCCAAAATAGTGTGGTATGTTCAAAACACTCCCACTAATACTCAATTGCTAATTACTTCAGAACTACATCAAAAATTCCATCAAACTCAAGCATATCTAAATTATACATCGAGATGAATGTCTAAGTTGATTTCTGCCGTTGATAATCAATCTCACTAACAAAATAAACCTTAAATTAATTATCATCACTTCCTCTACGGAACGACAACAAATATTTTGAACTCTAATATATTACTTACTGTTAACTATGTTAAACCGTAATGACGCAGTGAGCCGAAATACATACATTAATTTGAAATTATAAAAAAAACTAAAATTTTTGTCTTCGATTAAAATAATAGCTTTGCCTAGATCAATAGAAAAAGTTTAAACATATAAAACAATAAAGAGATATTTGTTATGTTGCACAGCAGCGAGAGTAGGCGACAAGGAGTACATTGAATTATCGAAGTAATCTACGAAACCTAAACGTGGAAAAAATCTTGGACTCACTCCAAGCAGCTGATTGATGAGGATGGTCATTTTGTACACGGCCAATCCCGAGATTTTTCTTATTATTTAGCAAAGTAGTGGACTATTCTATTTCTGTGAGGCGAAAAACAAGCTGCCCACAAAATATGCCGTCGAAGTAAAAAAAATAACTTTTGAATTTGTCTGAGTAATATGCACGTATTTTGGCGTAGTATTTGTTTCTATTGTATATCATTTAACATATTTACGAATACCCTTTAACGTTGGCCATTACTTTGCTTTCATTTTCTCAAGGGGCTAGTTTTACAGAACATCTGAACTAGCCCCTTGAGAAACTATGCAGAATTGTCTTCTCACGACTGTTGAAACCACTATTTTCGTTTACGAGCGTGTACATGTCGATGGAACATGCATTTAAAGCATTTCCTAACGACACGTAACAAATAGTTCAAGCATTTGTTCTGACTGCGCTTCATTAAAAATAAGACAATTACAATTCTCATGGACGGCAACTGTGGATGATGAGATGTCTGAAATATTATGAACTGCGCAAAACAAAAATGGTTTGAGAAGAAGGTGATCAATGCCGAAAGTCCCGCAGGCAAAACCGTGGGTAAAAGTTGAATAATAATAAAACGAAATCAGCACGCGAAGCGGAGCAACAGCCTCAGCACAAGACGGTTAACGGAACCGCAGCTGCATGCAACACTGCCTTGAATGTAGACTCATGAAGAATTATGCTAATTGATTTAATATTTTCACATTATATTACATGGCTATTAAAATATAGTCAGAAAATACATGTGATATTAAATGCTAGCAGCCGCGCGAGGCTTCGGTCCCGTGGACTTTATCACGATGAAAACATAACCCTTCTTTTGCATCGGGTAAAAACCTATAACCTTCCCCAAGCTTCAAGCTACTTTCATACCAAATTTCATCCAAATCCACATAGAACTTAAGTCCTGGGTGGATTTGGTGATATTAGCTCATTTAAATAAACAAACAAACTGTTCAGTTTTACAATATTAGTAGACGTATCTCTCATGGAGACATACGCGCTGACGCTGGTAATAATGAACACATATTTGTGAACAGAACCAAGTCATCGCACTGCAAAACCGTGGCCTACTAACATCACACTTGTTTGCAATTCCCATTAATTTTAAGGAAAATACTTAGCGAAGACGTCACGGAAGTCAATAAAACTGTACTACAAGATGGTGATTACTGATGTAAAAATGCTGATTTTGGCCGCCGTGCAAGCGTGGGTGAGCCGAATGCGCTTAGCGACCAGATAAATAAAACGCTCCACATTTTGCAGCTTGGCGGATATAATTCTATTAACAATAATAGAATTAATAACAACTTTTTTCACAAGAAATAATGCAGACATTTACTTGAAGTACAATGGCTTTTTATGCTCTACACAAGTTTCTATTAAAGTCATTTATCTTGTCTGATTAATCGCCTTTTTGCCCTAAACGAAATTTGGAATGTACAGTAATCTATATATATGTAAGAAAGTCGTGTTAGTTACACTATTTATAACTCAAGAAAGGCTGAACCGATTTGGCTGAAAATTGGTAGGGACATAGGTTAGAACCAGGAGACGGATATAGGATAGTTTTTATCCCGAAATTCCCACGGGATCGGGATTTTCGCGAGAAAACCCTCCCAGGCGAACGAAGTCGCGGGCAGAAGTTAGTTATGTAAATAAAATAGTTAATGTGAGAGTTAGAGGATTTTTTCGCGTTTCGAGTGTCTGGGGACGTACATGAATTGAACATAACTAGATATTTTGGATAATCCCAGACGAGAAAAATAACCTGGATTATTAATGGAAGGTATCTTGCCCAGAATTAGGCGAATAGGTATGATGTGCCAGATTCAATAAAACCATAAAATTTAAGACAAGAGGCTTTAGTTTACCATCTTACTCATTTGAATATACATACATTACTCATTTGAAGATACATAGTTTAATTAAGATTAGTATTTGTAATTTACTCGTTATTAAAACTGAATAATGATGATTACTGATTGCTGAATTGTGGTGGAGATTACCGGACTGTATTATTGCAGATTAGGATCGCTGGTAATTTATTTAATTTGGACTTTCCGCGCTTAGTTTTAAAAGAATTAAAATAGGAGTATGAGTAGTGAGACTTGAGTTTAAAATGTAGTATTATTCTATCAATTTTGTCAACAAACAACATAAGTGAATTGGAACGTAGAATTCTAAGAGATGCTCCGCGGTAAGGTGAACATTGTTATTTGTATATCTATCACGTAAATTAGTTCCTAGCAATTTAAGACACTTAAGAATTCCGCTTGCCTGCGTATTTATTGTACAGCCGAGATGTATAAGAATACTTAGCAAAATTTTACATATATTAGAAATTCTACGCTCTTTCAGTTTACGGATTTTTTATTAGTCACAAGTTCTTCGATTTTTCCGACGCACATCAGACGCGTGGCAGTTTCTATACCACGAGTTTTAATTCGATTCAGTAAACTAACATAATCTATGTCACTTTATAAAATAATGATACTACACTTAACCTAGTAGTGATGGATACAATCAAATATCAATCGAATAATAATGAAACGATTTTTAACCAAGAAAAATATAACATACAAGCTTTTACCCGCGACGTCGTTCGCGTGGGAAGTTTTTCCCGTGTAAATTCCGACCCCGTGGGAATTTTGGGATAAAAATATCCCGAAAGTCCCTATCATATGTCCGTCTCCTGGTTTTAAGCTACCTCCCTACCAATTTTCAGCCAAATCGGTTCAGCCGTTCTTGAGTTATAAATAGTGTAACTAACACGACTTTCTTTTATATACAGGGTGGGCCAAAAATTTATGCAAATAGCTACACTAATTTTTTTAAACTGTCCGAGGGAGGAACGCGCGGTTGGCGGGAAACTATGCGTCACTTCATGCAATTTTAGCCAAAATGGAACGCTTCACGGGACAACAGCGTGCTTTTTGTGTAAAACAATTTTACAAAAACAATGATTCCTACGTTACTGTACGACGCCTGTTTAGAATTGAATACGGATTACGCCGTATAAGTGATTGTCCAAGTGTTAATTTGATCAAAGCTTGGGTCGAGAAGTTCGAGCAAACGGGATCAACAACGAATATTAAACAAACAGGGCGGCCACGTTCAAGAAGAAGTGATGAGAACATTCGAGAGGTCGAAATATCCGTACGGAACTATCCAGAATCATCTACGTGTAAGCGTTCGGCGGCTCTGGCAATACCAAGAACTAGTCTACGGCGGATTTTGCATCTAGACCTCAAACTACACCCTTATAAGCTTCAAATTGTGCAGGAGATGAAACCAAATGATTACATTCAACGTAAGTTATTGGTTGACACTATGCTAGAGCGATTCTCTAGCCTTGAGAATGTATTGTTTACGGACGAGGCCTATTTTCACATCAATGGGCACTTGAATAAGCACAATTATTGTCGATATTGGAGCAGGGACAACCCTCGCCTTAAACACCAAAAGCCACTTCATTCACCTAAAACGACAGTATGGGCTGCCATATCAGCAAAGGGCCATCAAAGAAAATTGGTCCGTATTTCTTTGAAAATAATCAAGGAAATAATGTAACTGTGAATTCAACGGAATACGTCAAGATGTTGCAAGAGTTTTTGACGCCGCAGTTGCATGAATTTCAAGGGTACAACAGCAGAACCTGGATGCAACAAGATGGAGCAACATGCCATACGTCAAAAGTGAGTTTACCGGTAGTCAAAGAAATGTTTCCGAACAAATTGATTTCTCGCAGAGGTGATATCCCATGGCCTCCGAGAAGCCCGGACCTTATACCATGCGATTTTTTCTTGTGGGGATACCTGAAGTCGAGTGTACTTTAATAAACCGACGACAGTATCCCAATTAAAACAAAACATCCACGAGGAGATAGCCGCGATTCCCCGCAGCATGTGTCAGCGAGTTTTCCAAAGTTTGCGTAGTCGATTTCAGGAGTGCCAACAACGAGACGGCGCACATTTGGACGATGTCATTTTTTTTAATAAATTTAATTAAATGATTATTACGATAAATAAATTATCAACAAAATAACATTTGTAGTTTTATGTCTATTCATGTTTCAAAAGTGCAAAAATTTTTGACCCATCCTGTATATAGATTATAAATTATTTTAAGAAGTCACTAGATTTTATTATAAATAAATCTATCGAACCAGAAATAGTAATAATAGTACTCTTTTGATAATTGTTACACGAGATTAATATTTTAATAAGCTGCGCGGGATAACGCTTTTACAAAGACAGCCCCCTTACCAGCGTGACCTAAAACCCAATTGGAATGGGTAAAGGGACAGGAGCGCTTTGCAAAAAAAAATTCTCATCATGCTCCTTCATATTGCATTTAACTTTTTGTTGATTTCACACATTATTATTAAATAAATTGCTTAAATCATTATTTGATCTTATTCCCAAATAGAATGATTTAGTTACATGACAATTCTATAGTCATCATTATTTACAACATTGAAACTGTCCTTTTACTGAATCGAATTAAACGTCGTGGAAAAATTAAAAAGTTTGTTGCGACTGTTAAACATACCTATTATTAATACCCAAACGTCGAGTATATAGTATTTAAACGAGTGCAACTAGTCATGCACCTAATACAGTCCCCAGACTTACCGAAATATTGTGCCAAGCATTTAGATGCTCAGAAAGAAGGAACGTGAAGGTTAATTACCTGAAAATATAAAATAAACAATTAGTACCAACGTACTGCTACGTCCTAAATACTACCAACTAAAACTGTACGGAAACATAATGTAAACATTCCGTACACCTATATGCATAAAATTGTGAACTCGCGCATATTCCCAATACGACTAACTTCTGGAACACCTACTAGATTGAAAACAAAGTAAGCTATTTGTAAGCTATTTTGTTACGAGCTTCTGTGAGAAGCGAAAATATGTGAAACATTCGTTTTTATAACTTTTAGTACCAATAAATTTAAAGACGAAAGAAATCTCGACTATAATTTTTGGGCTGTATATCAAAACTAACTATCTCGATCTAACCCCTCCTTTTCAGGGGCTCGAGAGCCTATATCCAGGTAGGCCAGTGAATTTCGTAAAATCGACAGTTACAATAACAAATATATCTGAGTAAGAATTAGTTGTAGAAAAAAATAAATTCACAGACGGATTAGGAATGTTAATTCTAAAAATAATTTTCATAATACATCAAGATGCGTTGGCAAAAGTTTAAACGTTTCGCTGGCGCTTGAATACGATTGTCAGAAAGCAGTACAGTAATTGGGGAGCACGCAAATAGACAAAACTTCGTAAACAAGTTTGACAGCATCGCCTGATACGACCCACCTACGCTCCAGCCGTCTGAACGAGCGAAACCCTAAAGAAAACAATATAATGTATCCGACCATACAACGAAACGTCGTTACAGTTAACGGGAGATAATGTTATGATTCCTGGTTTACACACTTATTTGTTCGAAGCCTATGCGACTATGTTCCAATTAGTACAGGTGTTAATAATGTCATGAGGTGGTTAAAATCTATATAGGTATAAGATTTTCATTTGAAGAAGCAATCATAACAAACGCGTCAAAATATTATTGGAAAATACCGCAATATACCTCTACATACAGTTGGGTCGGATATAGTCAAAGAGTTGCAGGTATGAATTTACCTGCACCGGTTTTATAGGTCATGCGGCTGAAGTTCGTTAATCTCTGAACTGACATTATTTTAGCCGACGGCGGGCTACGACCAGAGCGTATCGACAAGCCAAAAGGATCGGTCATTCTGGCGGTGTACCAAGGAACGCGAACACCGGCCTAAAATCGCACCTTCGGTGCAACAAAGTCACAACAGCTCATTTTTAAAGGAGAATGTCAAGGCTTCCTTCAAGACTCGGCCAGAATCGACAAAGAGGAACTATATACCATAAAAAAGGAAATTATTATATAATTTCACTGTATAGTTAGTTTTCTACAAGAAGTACACCAAAAAAAGTTATAGTTCTTTAAAGTTGACCACTTAATACTTCTAATTTTAACGATAACATGAAATAAACTAAAATTATTGAATAATGACTATTGAATTCGTTTTCAACAGCCAAGGTAGTCGTTCGTAATACAGAAATCGGAGTCCGGTAACAAAGCAATAAACAACACAATACTCAAAAAACACATAAGACACTTCGTCGCTCGTCATAAAAAGCGAGAAAAGTGAAATTTATGACAATTATCAGTGACAACAAGATTAAGTGTTACCAGCATTAAATAACTATTCTAAACTGTATCGATAATTTAATTGAATTACTTTAAATTATTATAAGATATTAAAAAAAAATAACTAAACATTATTAATTATTATAAGAATTACGAGGTATGACTTTAGTAACTAATAAATTCACTTACGTAGGTTCAAAATTATATTAATGTAATCAATTTGCAAGTGAATTTTCGTATCGATATTATTTTATTTTGGTATTGGCAACATTTCTAATTGAAATTGTAGATAGAAAACGTGTTGATAAATTGAATAACTATTTAAAATGACTTTTAAACGGTGTACTTCTACAGATTTTATTTATACTGTATAATTCTTACAGTTTTATATAATTAATTATCATTTCTAAATTAATGATAATTCGGAAAGAGGAGAAGTCTGTCGGACGCTACATAATTCGAGCCGAAACTTGGTATTCACCTTTACAGGAGAGGACTTTTAAATTTTTTTTCGCATTTATTTCCTCATTTCTGGATTACTATTTATAGTATTTTTAAAATCTTTATAAAATTAAATGTTTATATTATTTGCTATAGTTTTACGTTAAAAATCTTATACTGAATTATCAAAAATATCATAATAAAAGAAAAAAGAAAAAGTGTCCTGAATTGTGACTGTTGCACCAGGAATTTACTTTTATGACTTAAGCTATATCATTATCATTTATGATAAGGTTTTAAAAAAATAAATGAAATAAAGTGTCTTAATCAAACAAAATCGAATATATTCTTCTCGAAAAAAAAAACCACTTCTAACAAAAAGAGTTGCAGTGTTCGAGTTAATATCGTTAGAAAGTAACTTTAAAGCCGTAGAAGCTATTGAAACTCATTTCATTAACAGTGAAACTGAAACTATCACCGATCTTTTTGGTGTTACGGATTAGGGCCACATATTGATCTGAGGTGTAAATTGGTCCAGATTTTTTTGCTCGACGAATATTTTTCTCTATTACCGAGTGGACGCTATCTGCTTCGTTTTGCGTGTGTCCATGAATTAGGAACTAATGTGTTATAGATCTAATTGGGAAAGTTGAAACGGCATAATAATACACATTAAGAATGAATTGTTTTTTGGTGGCTAAAATAATTATCCGAGAAAAAAATATGTCTGAGTTTGGTTTAGTCGAAGAACGTTCTTTTAATCGTACAAACAAGAACCTATTTCATTGAGGAGCCAATGTTTACCCAGACCCTTATGCCAAAAGGAACAGCATGTTTTGTCATCTTTAATATTTGATACTGTGAAGTTTTTTTTTAATTCTTTATTTATTTAGGGGGTTTTTTCATAAATGAATATTTCACCCCCATTATTGAAAACAAAAATTTAACTTAAATAAACCTACAAAAACTAAGAAACCAGAAAACACTACTCTGACCTAACTTTAAACCTACCATCACCATCCTAACCAGCATTTTGGCTGCATCAAACAATGGTGAAGCCAAAATACTATTAAAAAAACCTACATTCCAGTACCTATTATTAAACATAGATCGCCTTTGACGCTCAAGCCGACCACACTCCGCTAAAATGTGGTGCGCGTCCTCCAAAATTCCACACACTACATTAGGTGATTATACTTTGCGCATCATGTAAGCAAAACTATTGAGCGGAATATGACCAGATCGGAGCCTCAAAGCCGTCACCAGTTCTTGCCTGTGTATCCCACCCACATCGAACCACTAAGAACGACAAAGAGAGGGCTGAATAGTCCTGTACCAAATACCCTTCGTCAAGGACTTTTTATAGAAATATTCTGACCAGGACTCAAGACACGAATGTCTCACTATAGGAATTAGTTCGGTATGAAAAGGTAAACAGGAATATTCATAACCATCGGATGCAGCTTCGTTTGCAAGACGGTCGACTACCTCATTACCCTCCAGTCCAATGTGCGAAGGAATCCACTGCAGTACAACTGTTCGGTTTTTATTTACATTTTCATAAATACATTTTAAAATAGTGTAAGCTATCGGGAGGCCTCTAACAGATAATGTACATTTAATCAAGTGTAGAAGGGCACTTTTAGAGTCGGTGTAGATGACAAGACGATCCCCGGGTAAAGAATGAATATATGAGAGGGCCTCCGCGATGGCAATCAGTTCTAAATGCATTATAGAAACACTACAAGAAATTTTAAATTTCATAAATGTACCTGCTTGTATATCTAAAAATGCGGCGCCGGAATGATTATCTTTGTGTAAAGAACCATCTGTATAGATAGATAGAATAAAATTCGTGATATTGTTCATTAAGTGATTTGCAACATATGGTATTTAAATTTTGCTGGCAATAAAATTGTTTTGGTTTATCAATACTACTTAAACTAGGTCTTATTATATAAGATGAGTCCAAATTGCTGACCCAAGTGTCCATAGAGAACATATCCATCTGATTACTGCAGTGAATAAGATGCTCTTGTGAATCCAATAAAGATTATTACGTCCGTTTAGATTTTCAAGAATATTAACTATAGGGAAATTGATAAAATTTACCAGCTAAATATCGACGTCGCACAGACAAAGGGGGCAGCATTAATTCGGATTCCATCACATGAATCGGGGTACTTTTGATTAACCCACCGATCACACGTAAACAAATATTTTGTAACCGATCCAGTTTAGATAAGTGAATGTCTGCACTGTTATCAAATAGGCAAATGGCAAAGTCTATTCGACTACGAACAAGGGCGATGTATAGCCGTCGTAGGTGTATCGGATGGACACCCCACCCAGGCCCTACCAAGACTAAAAATGTTAATGAACTTAACAATTTTTTCACAAATCTCGTTAGTATGCTTTTTCCAACGAAGACATCTGTCTAGCCACATTCCTAAATATCTAACATTGTCCACGAGTTCTAATGATAAACCGTTCAAGCGGACATCAATAGCAAGCCTACGGTAACCTCTACTGAATAAGCATATTTTACTTTTAGACGGAGAGATGTCCAAACCAACATTTATTAACAAAGAATTGATTAAGTCCAGAGCTGACTGAATCTTGGACTGGCCCTCTAATATCGATTTATATTGTACATAAATTGCGAAGTCATCCGCATATTGGGAGATATTAATATATTTTTCCACACGTTTGCAAATTTCTAAGGTATCACATTAAAAAGTAATGGTGATAATGGATCACCCTGAGCTAAACCGTGACCTGAATATCTGCTAAGGTACCTATTACCTGTTTTAATTGTTAACACTCTTTTGTGAAGAAATTTCCAAAGATATTTACAAATGTAGAAGTTTTAGTTTATCTAAAATATGAATCAAAGTATTATTATCTATATTGTTATAAGCACTATTTATATCTAAAACGCAACCTAATGTCGAAAAACCGTCGGAAAAACCTGTTTGTATAGTGGAGACAAGACAACTTAAAGTATCTAGACAGGACCTACATCTGCGGAATCCTACTGTATTTACTGAGAATACACAATTTGTTCAAAATATCAGTCAAGTCTGCGATACAGGATAAAATGAAATATTTTACAAATACAAGATAATAAAGATATAGGTCTAAGGGAGGAGACGTCACTGGGGTCACGTCCAGGTTTCGGGATGGGAATTATAGAAATATCGCGCCACTGCGAAGGTACAAAGCCATGAGTTAAAAATAAATTATATAACGTTAACAAAATACGTTTGCCTACATCAGGTAAAAGTTTGATCATAGAATATGATATGTCGTCGCATCCAGGAAATGTATCCTTGGATTTAATACATTTATCGAGCTCCTGTATGGAGATCTCACATTCTAAGATAGGGTTTTTTTTTGTGGATGGTTGGGGATGCTGGGGAAACATAATCTGGTGTAAGAGAATGCAACAAATCCTCAGCACTTTGGAAGAATGCACGTAACGTCTTTGTGAACGGTATCCTTTCTGCCATTTCATTTTACGCCACATATCACTGGACGTAGTGGACTGGCTACAGCTTGCGAAAGATTAGTGGACCAGTAAGGTTTTGGACAAAATGTTGAGGAAGGGTTTTGGTTAAAGTATTTAATTTATCGGCAGCCTCGTTAAGAGTATCTAAAAATAAATCATAGGCTTTTTGAAGGTCACTTGGTAAACTAAATGTGTGAAATTTTTGATTTAAATATTTGGTATATAAAGTAGTGTCCGACCGAAAGTTCGGTTTCGGTTTCGGTTTCGGCCAAGTTTCGGCCAAAAATCAAGTTTCGGCGGCAGTTTCGGTTTCGGCCAAAATTGGCCGAAACTTTTGCCGAAACCGAAACTGATTTCGGAAGTTGTCGTGCACGCTCGCCTAACTTTGTTTCTCGCGGCAACGCTTTGGCGGACGCTGGCGGCCCTGTTCGGGAATTGTCGTGCAACGTTCGGATAGCTCTCTAGCAACACAACTTAGTCAGTGCGCCCGACGCAAACATACTTTAGAGGTTATGTTTTGATGGAACTGTTTACATGTAAGTTTTTGTTTCGTTTCTGTACTTGAATGATTTATATAGTTAAATATTGAGTCAGTAACTTTGTTTTGCTGTTATTAACAAATCAAGTCACATGTAAAAAAGAGATTATAAGATTGTAATAAGATTTCATAATACCAATACTTATTATTAAATGAAACAGTAACAAATAGTGATTTGATTATTGATAACTGATAAACATTTTGCTATGAGAACTTTTTTTTTTTTTTTTTTAATAAATCTTGCAATCAGTCGGTAGACTATGAGCAGATGTGATGTGAAGTGTTCATGGCTTTCAGAGCAAAATCCCTTTTGGGGAAAAAATAACTCCGTAGTGCTTTTTCTATTAGCTGTCCATTTCCAGAATATGCCGCCTTTTCAGTCTACGCTTTGTTTCTGGAATGGTCAATTGTACTGCTAATTTATTCGGGTGGATTGCAAGTCGTGCTTTATATTTGGAGCTGGAGGACTTTATTTCTTCCTTGATTGTTTTAATATTTAAATGCTCATGAACTTCCGAGATCTTTAGGAACCATGGTGAGTTGGATATTTGCTTCAGGATGTAATTTTGAACCCTCTGTATTATACTTATGCTGGAGTCACAAGCTGAGCCCCACAATTCAATACCATACTTCCAGACTGGCTTGAGCAACGTCTTGTATATGAGAAGCTTGTTGTCTATGGATAACTTGGAGTTTCTTCCGAGTAGCCAGTGGAGTCCTCTATATTTGATATTAATTTCATCTCTTTTCTTTTCCATGTGCTTTCTCCATGTAAGTCTTCGATCCAAGTGCATTCCCAGGTATTTTGCCGAGTCGCTTTGTGGCAGCTGACTGTTACGCATCGTGACTGGTGGGCAGTTGCCTCTGCGTAGAGTGAAAGTGACATGGACTGACTTACCAGCACTAGGTTTTATCCTCCATTTGGTCAGCCATTCGTCAACGTTATTCAAGGCACTCTGTAGGATTGCTGAAGCTTCATTAGGACAAGAACTACATGCAAGAATAGCTGTGTCGTCTGCATATTTCGCTGCTGTAATATTATCACTCTGTGGTAGATCGGACGTGAACAAAGTATATAGCACAGGGCCAAGGACGGATCCCTGTGGAACACCAGCTAAGATTGGGTGAAACATTGATGTACACTCGTCTTCTTTTATTTGGAATATTCTGTCTGTTAAATAGGATTCTATGATAGTAAAGAATGATGGCAGCAGTGATTTTATCTTGCATAGTAACCCCTTGTGCCATACCCTATCAAAAGCTTGTTGGATATCGAGGAATGCAGAGGAGCAGTATTCCTTTCGTTCGAGTGCTTGCCTGACTGTTTTACAGACCCTGTGGATCTGTTCAACGGTGCCGTGTTGTTTTCTGAAGCCGAACTGGTGGTCTGGTATTAGAGATCGCTGGTTAATTTCATGCAGAAGACGGGTTAGCAATATTTTCTCGAGTAATTTCGAGATTATTGGTAATAGGCTTATTGGTCGGTACGAAGTAATTTCATGGGGCGGTTTACCTGGCTTAGGGATCATAATTACCTGTGACACTTTCCATAGTGCAGGGAAGTAACCCGTTCTCAAAATTCCATTGAATAGTGACACCAGATACAATATGGCCTTCCTTGGGAGTTCTGTAAGGACTTTTTTGTCAATGAGATCGAACCCAGGTGCCTTTTTATCATTCATTTGAGCAATTGTTCGGGTTATCTCTTTTGGGCTAACATGTTTGATAGGTAGCTCAAGTTGGAAAGGTTGGCTCAAGATAGTGTCAATGTCCGAATCGTCGGTTTGAGGGTCAGCTTCATTTGGTGTGAAAACTCTTGCCAGGTGTTTACCAAAAGCATCCGCCTTTTCTTGCTTCGTCCTTGCCCATAGGTTGTCATGTAGCCTGATTGGTGGTTTTGGAATCGAGGGTTTGTCAATGCTTTTGCTATGAGAACTTAATTTTAAAAAATAATATTAAGTAAATAAATGATTAAAACAAAATTAATATACTGTGTTTCCATTTCATGTTCTAATTAATGCAGAATAAAGGGTAAAATGCACAAAATGTCAGTATTTTAAGGAATTTTATACTTGACCACGTGAGTTTCGGTTTCGGTTTCGGTTTCGGCCGGAACTGAAGCCGCGGCCGAAAGTTCGGTTTCGGTTTCGGTTTCGGCCGGAAAACCAGTTTCGGTCGGACTCTAATATAAAGCCCAATCAGCTTTGCGGAAATTTCTTTTTGATTTAATCAATGTTGATATTTTAATGATTAAATGGTCACTGCCTAAATTTTTGTTTAAAACAGCCCAGTTGTATTGAAGTGCAATATCCATGGCTACAAACAGTACATATTACCTCAACGGATACAAAAGAAATGTCCGGGGAAGACTGTTGTGGAATTGAGTTAACTAAACGGATCTGTGTATGTGTCCCATCATTCAATGAAAAAAAGTTGCTTTCCATGAGTGCATCGTAGATATAAGTACCTCTTTGATCAGTTTTATAGGACCAACTGATATGATGGGCATTTAAATCGCCTAAAATTAGGGTTTTGGATGGCCACAATGCAAAAATATAATCCCAGTCTTGCTGATTTGTGATGGTAGTAGAGGTAAAATAGATGGACACAGTGTTTTCTATTGGATGACAATTAAATAATTGGACACATATTATCTCAATACCTCTGTTGGGAGAGTTATTCGTCTCCGTTGAGCCTGAACAGATCTATGAACCACAGCCACACCGCCGTAAGAGTCGTGACGGTCTGCCCGAAAAACTTCGTAGCAACTAAGTTTGAATAAAGATTCTGGATCGAGTCATGTTTCACTAAGAGCAGCAATATGGACTTTTTTTGGCGTAGTAATTCTAAACAACAAGCGTTCTTGAAGTATATTTAGCTTATTGAAAGTTGTAACTGTGAAGTTATAAAAATTAAGTTTACTTTTTTTTTAAAGATTGACTTATATGACAAGGCAATACGGCTTGAAGAACGTACGAATATAGCCACCATGCAGTTGCTATCAGGTTTTTTACACTCGTCTAGACCTTGTTTAGACTCTTTTCCTCTTGTCGTAGATTATAGCTGGACTTCAACGGTTCTTTATCTATAGGATTCTTAAAGGCCTCACATACGTCACATTGGTCTTTACGAGGAATATAAAAGCTGATATTAAATTGGATATTGAAAATCCGATGGTATGCATTGTAATTGGCTGGTTCCTTGTTGTCAGATATACGTTTTTGACTCTAGTTACGGTGTAGTTCGGCTACAGTCAAATCTCCAGATCTAATGGAAAGGCACCTGCGCCATCTAGTAGAATTTTGAGATACTTTCGTGGATGTTTTTGTTGCCCCAAGTAAAGGCATGGTTCAGAGACAATTTGGCATACTTAGCTCGATTTCGCATTTTTGGCTATTTGTGACTTAGTTGCATCGAAGGTGCGTAATGTACATTTCGAGACCCAAGTTGGCATTTTGTCCGGTAACCGACTAAAATCAACCGTATAGACTAAAGGTGTGATGAACTTTATCATTAGTATTAGTTTTGTAAAACCATTTTATTTAATTTTCTACTGTTTGTGGGATCCAAGACTAGCCATCGCTTCTGCATAGATCTACGTTCTATAAAGAAACTGTTCTATACCATAATCTCGCACATCACATACGCCCAATACAATTAACATAGAACTTATTTTTACAGAACTATGCCAAGAAAAATAAAATAAAGCAACTACATAAATTGCATGACCCTGTTAAAATGTTCATATTTTGAAATGAACTAGCAACTAGATTGACATTTAATGGCCGTTAATCAACATCATGTCGTGTTATGAAGATGAAACAATTTTCTTCTTTAGCTTCGTTATATTTAAGGAACGCACTGCCAAGTTTCTCTAGAATAATATTTGTAATTAGGGCATATTTGGAAACTATTAGTACAGATACGGATGCTGCTGCACTTGAAGAAAAATAGACGCGCAAACTTCGAAATTACAATCAAGTGCTAGGGGTGATCCAAAAGTAATAAGATAATCGGTTATTTCTAGTTCTCAGAAAAATCCAATCAAATTGTTTTTGATAGCTTGTTTACCCACTTAGTCTAAGAAATCATATAAATAAACCACGATTCCAGGGAGCTGCATTCATTTGAATACAAACCGTCGAAGTGAAAACATCAAAATGGAAAAAAAAAATTAGAGCTGTGATCAAGTACCTATGTGTAAGACATACACGGCGACTTGGTGAAAACATTGGGGGACTCTCCATATTCCACAGTTGCACGCTGGGCCAAGGAGTTTAGGCTGGGCAGAATATCCACTGAAGATGAACATCGCGAGGGACGCCTATCCACGTCTCTCACTGTAGAGAACGTCAAAAAAGTCGAAGATATTGTAATGGCAGATCGAAGAGTGACCATCAGGTATATAGCTGAGGTCACAGGGATCTCATATGGCAGCATTCAAAGAATGCTTACGAACAAATTTCAAATGAAAAAGGTCTGCGTGTTGGGTATCAAGAATGTTAAGCGAAGAGCAAAGGTAGAAACGAGGTACCTACGAGTCGACATTTCGAGGACGAATCTCAAAAAGTTCCAAGCAGACAAGGAAATTTTTTTGTCACGTATTGTGACCATGGATGAAACCTGGATTCACCATTTTGATCCTGAAACCAAGCAACAATCGATGACGTAGAAATGAGCCTCCTCACCGACGCCGAAGAAATTCAAGGTGTCAAGTTCGGCGGGGAAGGTTATGGCATCCGTTTTTTGGGACGCTGAAGGAATCATTATGGTGGAATACTTGGAAAAGGGAGCCACTATAACAGGGTCTTACTACGCAGACCAAATAAGAAGTTTGCGGGAGGCTATAAAGGAAAAAAGACGCGGAAAATAGCGAGCTGTAGTGTCGTTTCACCAAGACAACGCACCCTCTCACTTAGCCGCAGTTGCGATGGCTGCCATCCAAGAATCGGGTTTTGATCTAGCCCCCAGTGACTTGTACGGTCGGCCAAGAAAGTGGTGTACCAGTTTTGATTTAGTTTCCCGGTCATCGAAAATTACAACAAGGTTCGTTATAAAAAGATATTACTGAAAGAGACAACATTATCATGACGTAAACCTATGTATTTAGTATTCATACGTCATATGTCACATATAAGTACATGACATTTTAACCTTTAGTATAAATGAAAAGGACATTAGTTTCTACAAAGCAATTGAAATGTTTCCAAACAAAAGTAATAAAAACTATTTAGACAACCGAATTCCATTTGAAAAAGAAAACTGACAATTGACATTTTGTCAAATATATGCAAAAAATCGATATATTTTCCGTGTTATTTTTCAATCAACTGCATATAAAATCATCTCAATGCCTGCCAACTTGACCATTGCCGAAAGAGCACAAATAATTGCCCAATTTAATGAGGGAAGCAGTATCAGTGCGATATCCCGGAATTTGAATATATCGAGGCGTTCTGTCCGCTTTTGGATTCGTCGTGAAGGAGAGGAGGGAAGTTTGTTGGATCACAGAAGAAGTGGTCGCCGGCCTGCACTCTCCAATAACGATAGAGAATTCATGAGACGGGAATATGAAATCAATGGTTTTAAGCCCACAAAACATTTTGCGGAGATGTTCGATGTGAGTGCCCAAACAATAAGGAATCATCTACATTACATGGGGTTGCACCACAGGCATTACGCCAAGAAAATATATTTGACGGATGCTCACAGACTTGCTCGTCTGAACTTCGCCAGAGAGCACTTAGAGTTTGATTGGTCTAATACAGTGTTTTGTGATGAAAAAACGTTTAAATCCAGTCAGCATGGACGTCTTCACCTTTGGCGATATAATTCAACACGGTATAAAGATGATCATGTAATCCCAAATAGAGAATCAGGTCGAATTTCCGTAAATATTTGGGGCTGGATGAGTACGGATGGTGTAGGAGAATTGTGTTCTCTACCTCCTCGAGCGACGGCTGTAAATTATATCGACGTGCTTCAGAATGCAATGCTACCGACAGTCCGTAATGTTTACCCGGAGAACGAAGTGCCACAATTTGATTTTGTTCAAGATAATTGTTCAATTCATAATGCGAGGATCGTAAGAGCCTGGTTTCGTTCACACACTGACGTAAGGGTAATTCAGTGGCCCTCAAGATCGCCGGACCTCAACCCGATAGAAAATCTTTGGGGCCTTATGGTCCAACGATGGTCGCATCAAAATGAAAGAACCAAACAAGCTCTTATTAGTCACTGTAATTATATCTGGGAGGAAATGCGGGGAACCGATATTTGCTCACGGCTTGTTGGTTCAATGAGGTCTCGTCTTTTAGAGGTTATAGAGGCCAACGGCGGTTACACCCGTTTCTAATTTTTAAAAATTTTCAATATCTTCTAAATATTACTATATATGCTATGTTTTTGTTTGTTATAAGTATTTTAAAATTGATTGTAGAAATTTAATAAAAGGATAAATCTATTTTTAGCTTGTTTTTTATTGATATTGTAATTACAAGTTTACAGAAATTGTAGGTTTGTGGACTCGCCTTGTGCCTTTACAATTTTATGTAACTTGTTGATTACAATTCTGAATTTGTAGATACAATTTTGTCATCAAAATCTACAGCCCCCCGCCGTTGATTTTACGACGTCATTGGTTCCATCAAGTTCAAACTAAGAACAGCTGTCACGTTACAAACAGTAATAGTCGTTATCAATAATCAGATAAAGACAGCAATAGAAGTTGTCAGATCGATCTGCAAGCAAAACTAATCTTTATCACCTATGAATCTGCAAGCGATATTCAACCTTAGGGTGGTACACCACTTTCTTGGCCGACTGTACCTCTTCCCTGATTTCAAGGAACACCTCTGAGGTCGAAAATTTTAAGACGATAGTGAAGTCCTAGCTGCTGTTGAGACGTTTTGGGAAAGTCAAGATAAAGATTTTTTTTCCAAGGGCATCCTATGTTTAGAAAAAAGATGGACTAAGTGTATTGATTTGTTAAGAGACTACGTAGAAAAATAAATGAATTTTTAAATCACAATCACCGTGTTTTATTCTGATTATCATTACTTTTGGATCACCCAAGTATTATTTGGATCAAAATTACGATATATGATCAATAGGATCGTATTTAACAGGGTCTCGTAGCAAAGACAAATAAAAGAACTGTACGTATACTTGTTGTTATTGCCAACCTCTCTCCTCCTGGCTGTTAGTGTGATACGATGATGCGGAGAGCCTCCCCCGTCTTTCTCCTCCACTTCGTTCTATCTTCGACATCTGTGTTAAAAATGTGCACGTCAGCATGATCTATGTACACACACATAGCTCTACGGATTTCAGCCAATAATGACAAATATTGTGGTTTAGTTGTGCGAGGTTGAAAAGCCTAAATACTTTCAATTCTATGGATATGACACCGAAAAATTGCAACTGTAAATTGTAATCTATTGGTAAATTTAGCTCCGTACCATACTGGTTGCAATTTAATACATTGTTTTCCTATCGATTATAATCTATCAAACTGAAACGATTCAATTACAATCTGACACTTGTTCAACTGCTAACTGTACAAAGGCTATCCCTGAGTGGTTGGTTCTGCTGAAGGACGTTTTGTGACAATTGGGTTACCGGATCGTTGATCCAATTAGTGCGTGAGTTGCGTTCAGTTGTTTGCCATTTAACGGTTTTCATTTCGATAGATTATAATTTATCAAAAGTTAATTCGTTTAATTGCAAGCACTATGGTACGGATCACAATTTATCGATAGATTACAATCTCTCGCAATATATTATAAGTTATGAAATTTTACGGCGACTGATAAAATGCGTTCAAAAATAATATCAACAACTAGTAAGTCGGACATAAATAACAACTTTGTAGGAATTAGATACACATGCAATATAATAATATACTATGCTGGTCTCGGGGACATGGCGAGCGTGATACGTGACGCGTGACAGGTGCGTAGCGATTCTGTTTACTTCATTGAATGATTAGCTTTGATGTTCATTCAATACATTATAGTAACTAGAGTAAGGGCATCTCGCGGATAATGTTGGAATAGAGGAAATGTTGGCGTGATGACGTATTGCTGTTCTTAAAACTAAATCTACCATGCATGAAAATAAGTATACGAAATTTTAATTCTGAAGATTTCAGATCTGCTAGAACATTCCTTTTGCTATGGATCACTATTTCTGAAAAACGTTTTAATTATATATTAACCTTAGAAAATATTTTATTACGTTAGAATTAAATCGGATTTACCCAAATTAGTCGTGTTTATTAAACCTCATATGTACTAGGTATAGTAAACCCTAGATTTCAATTAATTTTCTTCAGCTTTTAGTGGAACAGTAAATAGATATGCAATACTCATTGCATCATTTAAACAGACCTATATGTTCATAAGTTGCAAGAAATCTTCCCAGAGGCTTTCATTTAGAATATCTATAAATAATCACTTTCGCTTGCCACGAAAATTGATAAGTGTGAACATACGGCAACGTAATACACAAATTCTAAGCACATAATTCATAATAACCAAATGCATTGATCATAAATCCCAATTAATCATCACGCTTAATGGGACATAGCGAATAGCATTCCAATTAAATAATTATTTCGCCAAGCCGTGTGGCCTGTATTTCCATCGGCGGGAACGCATCGAAAGAGACGTTGCGAAATTCACGTCACAAGCGCCAAGCGCACCCAGGCGGGACTGCCTCAGAGGATGACGCCCCCAGATGACACCGTACAGACAGAAATAAATCTGCAAACTAAACAAACCTGGCATTTCCGGCAAACACGTGTGCACTGACACAATTAAATTTATTTCACTAAATTATATACCGATTACAAACTTACAACACTTATCGCCCTGGCGATGGCGGTCAGCGCAACGAAATTTCACTTTTGGCGACGATGTACCATGAATGGACGCGTTATTACGTAACTTGGCTTGGTCTTCGCTCCTGACTCATTTGTACAGAATTAACATATGTGCAATTGACTGGAGCCCCTACAGCTGCACTACATAAATCATGAATACAAATATTTGCGTCGTCCATTTTTTCTGGAAAATTGTACTTTTTTAATATTTGGCTCAAAACAGTTACTTCAAACAGAATTTATCAATATTTACGTAATACGTAACTGTCATTGGGAAACAGATTGGCAACAATTCATCTACTACTAATACATAATTATTGCTATGCATGAATTATGACCACAACGCCGTGACGATCAAACAACATGTTTTCCAAAATGAGAATTATTATTTGACGCCGTCTAGCTGGCATGCCAGGGATTTGAATTTGAATTTGATTTGAAAACCATTTTTTGGCAAAACAGACGAAACACTCGATTCTTTCAACAGAAGACGAATAAATAATCAGGTAAAATAATGTATTGCTCTTACGGAATGACCTTATGTTTCGGCTACAAAACATAACATAAACATTGTATCAACTGTTATTTTTATCTCCGTCCATGGTTGATTACTGTACATTACAAAAGCATAATTTCCCAAAATAAAGAGGAACAAAATAATACACTAACTGCTTGCAGATTTGATATAGATTCATTGCACTGATTCACAGAGCCAGCAGACGAGTATCTTTTCTCTTGCATTTTAAAACATTGACGTCAAAATCGTTTTTGTGCGCAAACTACTTCCAGCACTTACATTACGTCAAGGAATAATGATGTCCAAACATATCCACCACATAACACCTGAGGGGGAATGCGATTCTACAGTTTACATAGAGATTACAGATATTATCAACAGGAACTTCTTACGTCAGGAAATTAGAACTGAACGTTCGTTTAAATGTAAAGTGAGTTCGGATTGAAATATAAACACTTCTTTACGAAAGATGTTCATTTTCATAGGAAAATCGGGCACTTAGTCACGAATCATAAAACTTTACGTTAAAAGAAGAACATGTACGTTTCAGCGACCGGATAGAAAAATCCAAATAAAATCTGTTCCAATGTCGTACCGTCTGAGACACTCTTTATTTTAGAATATATTTGGGAATGCTTAGCGTTGGATGCCGAGCAGCACATTAATTTAACAGATTTGTCTTATGAAATCCCGCGAGACGGCCCCGGTCGAAAGCGTGCGCGGCGAGCTGAGTTTATTGGGCGTATATGTGAGAACATTTCATTATAAATTAAATTTTTATAACGTTTTTTACAGGTGTGACACGTCAAGTATTGTACACTAATTCATCACTAATTTACTTCAAATAACTACTTAGCTAGGAATGATTAGTGCATAAGATGTATGTCAATCGCCACTTGTGCAAAGTAAACTGAGGAATTGGGTTATTTCACGGACCGGTAAAGTCAGCACTATTGCGATCTTTAGTAAATCAGCGCTTAGCTGTCTCATTAAATATGATTTTCTAAAGTTGCTTACGAGCTTTATATATTTCTTGCACCGTTGCACGCTTTGAGCTTCGTAAAGAGCTGCAGGTTCCGTCTCAATTCTTGTCTTGTTTAGATATAAATTGACTGGATCATGTTGGTTTACATGAATAAGATTCAACCACTATACAAAGCAAACATGAATAAAACCGTGTTGAAATCTCTTCTCTCAAATAAAAACAAAATTCTTTTCTATTTTTACCTAGGCGAGAATGGGAAATCTATCATGTTGAGATTTCAGAATATTATTTTAGATGTCGACCGAAATATGTCTATACGTTGCACGTTGCATAATTAATTAATGGCCGTCAGCTTTAATTCTGCGAAGAATAAAATTCTCAAATTGTTTTTAATTTATATGACCTAAAACAACCATTTCAAACGCCATTTTATCACTCCCAAGACAGTTTCATAGGTATTTAAGGTATTTAATGTATGTATGTATATCGGGCAGGTATCCGCAACTGCACGACCATGCGCGTATTTTGCGTAAGGTATTTAATGTAATCAACAACATAATGGTAACAAATATGCCAAGTTTAACAAACAAAGGAGGTTCTCTTTGAGACAAACCTTGAGATTAAGGTTATATGCTAGAACTACCTCCAAATTTTGATAATCTTCAATTGGTTAGCAATAATTTGTGTAGAAATATTTCAGAGCCGAGAAAGAATTTATTGATAAAATTAGGTCCCATAGGTAACTTTACTGTAACTAAGCAAAATCTTAACTTTTAGTCAAACTTGGGGCTTAAAATAGCCATCGCTTCGAGAAAAAGGATGATACAACCGTACCTGTCTTTTGCTCGACTTATCAAATATTTGACTTTTCCGACAGAAACAGACTGAGGAAAAAATACGTATGTACCAGGCTTAGTAGGCCCTGGTGTATACCTTTCTTTAGCCTAGCTTTATTGCAACAAGCGAGTTGATCATTAAGTGTGAAATCCAAAGTGTTTTGTCGGAGTCCAGTTGACACGGGTCCAAGATGCTGTCAGCAGATAACGGTAACATGGTTCATGTGGTCGTCGCACTAATCGCGTACGACGACACCTCTACGTTAATCATTCGTTCGTACTGAAGAACGTCCAATTTGACTCTACGGTACATGTACGCATGGAGCTTATAAGCTCGTGTCGTTATTGGTAATGCATTTGGCAGTAAACCATGGCCGTACACAATTCGTGTATAACGCACCGGTATGCCGATTACATTCGAGAACAAAATGCAATTACACCATCTACGAAATAATAGTTCATGTATTTCATTGAAACGGTGTATGACACCAATCAAAACATGAAATGTTTGGCTAGCTAAACTTCCACCTGCCGTTTAATGAGTTTTTCAAAAAGAAAAGAATAAAGGCAGATAGAACATCGTAAAGTAACACAACGAGGTCAAGGTAGCGATTTAGAACGAGGACGAGCCGGCTAATTACTGAGCCATCGACAATAATACATAAGCCATGGAAAATAACAGTGGTGACGGACATCATCGATTTAGGGCAAAATATGTATTTCAGGAGAAAATACACATCTCTACATGAAATACAGAAAGTAGATTAAGTACCATTGTAAAACAGTTATTAAGTTTGTAAACGCTATTTGAGTGAATTAAACACTATTATAATAAACATTTCCTGTACATTTACAATAGCCAGGTGATGACAGTATTATTGTTTCAATAGCTGTAGTATTTATTAATTGTCTACGTTAATTAAAGGCATTTCAACTATTTATTACACGTCATACTTGTTACGTTTTAATGTGAATAGATAGTTTGGATTGAACAAGTGATTTATACATGAATTACACAACTACAGACAGTCAGTGCCAAAATTCTATTTGTGACGACAAACCGAGACGGGTATATTTAACTGCCACCCATAAACTGTCGAATAAGTATTGCCTCTGACAACACACAAAACAATCAAACAGGACAAGATCCACCCACATCAACAGAAACAACTGTATATAACAACGAGATTATCTATAAGTTGCTTATTGTAAAAAAAACTTTTTCTTAACATGAGTACAGTGTTTCTCGTGTAAAACATAGAGCCAAGACGGAACACTGCTAACCCATTTCTTAGTTTACTCTAAAAACTTGAGTAGGAATTTAGACCGATGATGGACGTGTGGTACACTGTGTCTGTTTTGTTTTAAATAAATAAAAATACCTGGCAGCTCAAAAATATAAAGTTAGCACCACATTGTTTGCACAATTGTAACATTTACAAATTAAACAAGGCATTATAATTTTAAGTACCATCGATTATTGTACATGACGCACTCAAAATTAATCCCATACTCAATTTTCCAATCTTACAGTGTCTTATTTGTACGGTGCATACAATAACAGTAAAGTACAGTGCAACAACAACTGCCACATAATGCAATTTAAGCAGCTTGAGTCAGAGATAATGCCGTTTAAACCATACATTGTGTACGAGCTACTGTTCTCGGAATAATTATGAGTTTGTTTGCGACTCCTCAAACCAAACATTCCGTTCCTATGTGCGGTACGCCCGACCAACACTACAGTCGGGAACGCCGACGCGTTGCATAAATAGACTCATTTCTTGGATGGAAATTCACTTTTATTTTAAGGCCATCATCGAAGACGACGAAAACGTAGTCAACTAGTCACTGTACTATTTTTCGTGAAAAACAACGAAGCATGACGCCATTAAAAAAAACCTATAAAAAATACGATTAGTCCGCCGTGACGGTATAACACAGTTATTTTGAACAGCCAAAACGCGAATAAGCCAAGAATACGTAATGAAGCTAATAAAATACACGAGCTATACGCGTACTCGTCTTCTGAAAAGGTAACATTTATTACTCATCCTAGTTTGTCTTAAGCTGACAAACTAAACAAGCAAAATTTTAAAAATCGATTACCGCTTCAAACTCTTGTGACACCTAGACATTTTACTATTGCACGTTGCCAACCACTGATAGGTATAACTTTTAAAGTTTCATGTGCCTGAACTTCACAGTTTTGGTCACGGTAGCAGCAGAGAAACAGGTAGTCGGACAAAGTAGGTTCTTTCTCGGAGCTACTTTCCATCCGATTAGCAAGGAATAACTCCAAAAAAACTTACCATAGTTTCCGAACCACTGATTGAATCCTATTTTCTACCGTACAGTCATAATTGACTATCGTAGGTTTACAACTAATAATAGGACACCTTTTTTCGTGGGCGTCTCGCAAAAAATGACTAGAGCATAAAATTAGATAGATGAACTACAGCCAAAGAATACTTACTCATTTTATTACAAAGAAAGATTGCATATTTTTCTGGCCATCTAAAATGTCAAAAAATCCTAAATAATCTCTATATAAAGAGCTTAGAACGAATAGCAAACCAGTTTAAAAAGTCCCAAATATCAGAATTTAACAATAAGAGGACTTCGCCGAGATGAACTTAAGAAATGCACATGAGCTTAATAAGGTAAATAAACACTCACAATGACATAACGCGAATACTTGTTCACATATTTGCGCTGGCATGTGTTGGGCGGGCGCCGCCGTACGTGGGAGCTGGGCGCGTAACCGCCCTACTATGCGAAAACAATTACGTTGCGGCGTCGACCCCGTGGTAACATGGGCAGACCACTGACATCAGACGAACATTGTGCAACGGATGGGTTCGAAAATGTTTAACTAGTTCAAACAACGGATTTGTGATGAAAACACAAAACGAAATAAACCCGCCATATCCAGGGCAAGAGACAACGACGCTAAAATTTTCAAATAAATGATGGAACTAGTTTGCCAATACCTGCAATTTGCTTTTAAGCGTCGGTTAACAGTTTTCAGAATCACAGGACAACTGTCAATATAATTGTAGTGACGACAAGCGGAGATTACGTGTACATGTTTGCGACAACAAAGTCGTCTATACAACTGTACATATATACCCTTATTTAAATGTACTGCCAAAGGATGACACAAAATAAAATTCCTAAAGGATGATCATGTGTTGACGAAATATAACTATTTTGGTAAATCTTCTAACGTGAACATATATAGGTTAGCAGCGGAAATAAACAAAAATCAGAATGCATGCTTCACACATGGATATAAAAAAAGCTTCTTCGAAAACATTTTGTGTAAAAGCTAAGTTTGGCATTTTCATCTTTTAATTGTTCGATGTAAAGTTGATCGATTTAGCATTACTTTTGATATAGTATCACTAGCAATAGGAAGCCCTTGCGGCTAAAGATTAACTAAACAGCACAGGGAGTGTCAGACTTCTGCAGACTAAAAACCCACACTGTTCATTCAGGCCGCGGTTCTCATTATCGGGATGTCGTTAGAATATTTCCGCAACCCCGACAGGCAATGGCAGAAAGATCTTAACCAACTGTGAGACCCATCACAGACACATCATCTACGGATTCGTACCTTCACCAAAAAGTCTCAAACTTATAAAACCTTGTTATGCCCGACAGAGTCCATAATCATTCTATTCATATTTAGCACCTGTAATGACATACATATTGAAGAGAGTTCGCAGAAGTTATCCCCATGATGCGGAGAACTAAAAGATTCATTCCATAAAGGAATTTAAATTGGGAATTTAAGTTTTTTATAGAGTTTGTGTATGAGTCACAACAGCACACACACAGTCAGGTAGTTATATATAACACAACGAAAGGTATGTTTGATCTATGGCGAGTTAACCAGATGTCTAGTTCCAATTAGTGAAATACACAAAGCTCATGGCATGAGTGCTGTAGCAGTATGTAGTACCAGCTTGCCAAAATGCCAACCCGTCTGTCTATTGTAGATGTCTATTGTAGTTACAAGTCTGCGCAACTGTTATCCTTACCCTTAGACGTATTTTACAGGACTATAACAAAATACAGTACCCTTTTTGTACCACTACTCTCATCATGTATTAGTTTTTTAAATACGCGAGGACTTTGTAAATCGGGAAGGAGACCTGGTGACTGACTTGTGATCGAGAGGTTTCGAGTTCGAACCCCACCCATTACACTATTGCCGTGAACCCACTCCAGACACAAGCATATTTAGCTTAGTTGGAGGGGTTAACAAGATTGCTAGTAATGTGAAATCTACCCACATTGCTAGTTATCTTTAAAAAATATATATATTCGTATGATACCCATTATTGTAGTACTATATACCATACATGTAATTTAAAGATATTGTGGTGAGTAAATAAAGGCATTTTATTATTATTATTTATTTTATAGTAAAACCATAGCTAAATCTTAAAAGAAAACTAGCTGCTGCCCGCAACTTCGTACGCGTGGGAGGATTTCCTGCGTAAATACCGATCACGTGGGATTTCCGGGATAAAAAGTGTGTTATTCCAGAATGTCAACTATCTACTTACCAAATTTCATTAAAATCCAACCAGTAGGCCCGGAGATTAGCGTGTACAGACAGATTTTTTTTGCCGTGTTATACCGTTTCTTAACCCACCTCAATTATTATCTTCTATATATATATAAATGAATTGCTGTTCGTTAGTCTCGCTAAAACTCGAGAACGGCTGAACGGATTTATCTTATCTTGGTTTTGAAATGTTCGTAGAGGTCTTTTTTTTTTTTTAGCGTGGTAAAATTATCAAATAAGTCCTCCCACCCCGGGCAGGGTGGGAGGGACTGTCAGACTTTTACTGACTAAAATCCACGGTGTTCCTTCAATAACCCTTTACGTACCGGGGTCACGGTAACGGGATGAGTCCCACGACCCCGGCAGGCTTCGGCCCTCTACGGGGGGGCCTCGTCATATTGCTGACGCTCTTTGAGGCGCGCGGGGAACACGACGCGCCGTCGACCCGGGCATGGTCCATGGTCGGACAGCGAGTTGCCCTTTTCTCGCTATCCGCATGCCCGCGCCTACGGTGGCCGGAGATCGTCGGCCGACGTCCGACGCCGTGGGCGTCTACCACTGCGGCTGGGCTGGAGGGAGGACACCATCCTCTCCTTCACACGGCCCGCCTCCTCCTTCGGAAGCATGACTGCTTCGCAGAAGGAGGCGACCGCTTCCCACTCCCTCTCGCCCCGCAGCATGGCCTCGACCAATGCCGGGCGCGAGAGGTCTCCGCCTATTGCCGCCGTGAGGACACGTCGGTGCTCTGCCCAAGCGGGGCAGTCCTGCTCCGTGTGCTCGACTGTGTCCTCAGGGCGACCCTCGCAGTGGTGACACCCAGGCGTTTCCTCCTTTCCCATCAGACACAGGTACCTCCCGAAACTTCCGTGTCCGGGAGGACCTGCGTCATGCGGTAGGTCAGGACGCCGTGACGCCGATCTAGCCACTCCTCAAGGGAAGGTTTAAAAGTAGATAAAAATTAAAAAAAAAACCGGGAAAACCCTCAAAACAGCCCTTTTCTATTTTCCTATACAAACCTTTTCTAAATAAAATGGAGAGTAGGGTAGGGGTAGGGTTGGTGTAGGGTAGAGTTAGTGTAGGGGTAGGGTAGGGTTAGGGTTAGGGTATTGGTAGGGTAGGGTAGGGGTAGTGTAGGGTTTGGGTAGGGTAGGGATAGAGTAAGGTATGGGTAGGGTATCGGTAGGATAGGGGTAGTGGTATCGGTTGGGTAGGGGTAGGATACCATGCGAACGAAGTCGTGGCGGGTCAGCTAGTTGTTGTATAAAATTTAAATGTACAGACAACCTTTTTTTACTGTATTATTATAAGTATAGACACAGATATAGATGGTTAGATTGGCATTTTTTTTTTTAATATTAGGGCAGTTTTATTAGCACTGGAACAAATACGAACAAAACATATTTAAAGATTATATGAGTATCTTAACAGCGTAGAAACGGTTTCAGGGCTTTCTTTATACCAGCTGATAAAGTTGGCGATAATTTCAATTTTATTCATTGACAAATGTGTGCAATTATTTGCTTGGCATAATTACTAATGTCATAATAGAAATAATTAATGTACTTTAATATTTGTTAGGTGGTCAATTCATTTAATATTATTCCTAGATCTCTCGTACATTAGTACAATGAGATGATATTATAGAAGTTACCTATGAAGTCTAATATGACCGAATTTGCGCTTGTAAAAGTAATATCGAAGGCGATGGGGATCTACTTTTCCGTTTCATAAAAATTTCAAATTAATAAAGAGAAAGCCTGTATAGTATCCCGAGCCAGTATGATCGTAAAACTGCGAGAGAGACGTGACAGCTTGGCAATGACTACTAGCCTCCTTTAGCACTACAAGATCCAAACATAATTGGTTGAAGCAGCACATAACTGTTCCCAATTCATGTTTATAAAGATAATTGGCCAAAATATAATGCTATGTATTTTGGCGAAAATCATAATGATGGATGAGCGATAATTTCATTCGAGCAGTCTCGGTCTGCGGCTGTGGTCTCGACAGGCGATACTAATTAATCGATGTGCAAGTCTCGCCAGATCCCGTCGTTGAGTGACGCAGCACCTGTCTCAACACCGACTCGGTCACAACCAGAGATGTGATAAACGACTTAAAACTTTTAACGAACTTATTCGTTTATTTTTTATCAAATGTCACTTACGTTAACTGCTTTATTACTTATCTGCTTATTTACTTTCTTACATTAAAAATAATGAAAATATGTCGGTTGCTTTTTTAGTTGTTAGCTAGTTTATAAGTTATTCGAATTATAGTTTTATTAGCTGACCAATTCGCTTTTATAGAAAAAGTAGTTAAAAGTAACACAATTACCTAGTAAACATAATTAACTACATCTATAAACTATATTATAATTATATAAGTCCAAAAGTCACAGAATTATTTCCCTGGTAAGAAACAATTCACCACATGAAACATGTTTTACACTATTTATGTTTACGTAAACAAGTCCAAGTCACAACTTCAAAACAAATTGTTTCGGAAATTCACAAAACATAACGCTTTTAACCGGGCGGAGGAAAAGCTACTAAACGTAAACAGCAAAATAAGCAAGAAGCAGTTAACGAAAACCCGTTTCAATTAAATTGTCGTTTTTAAAAGTGAACAACGAAATGCAATACCTACATTTAAAGCATATTTAATTTGGTAGGTTTATTACCAATTTCGAGTAAGTCAACGCGATTCAGCACATTAACAAACGATGTAAATATTTTAAACCTTAAAATTATTGAGGTAAGGTCGATTTACGCGTAATAATTGTTTAGCTATCGATTGAAATTGAATCAGGCGCCATCTATCAATTGTTATGTAATTCATTTGAACACGTTCTTACTTACGTGGTTATGAAATGAAATAATCAAAACGCGGTTACGTTTTAATTTTAACAAAAAGCAGAATAAGCAGATAACCTTAAACGCACGCTTTTCGTTTAAACGCCCATCTCAGGTCACAACCCACCTTCACAATTAACGATGCTCACCAATATTGAACGCTGTCAAAACTGTTGCTTGTTCATTAGGTACACCAAACAAAACGTGACCTACGTTCTTCCTTAGGGTGTTCAAGTTGATACAAGAGGTCTACGCAGATGCTGACCGGACATGGCTGTTTCGGCGGGAGGTACCTGTTTCGGATACAGCGGGAGGACACGCCCGGGTGTCGTCATTGTGAGGACCACCTGGAGGACACGGTGGAGCATACGGTCGAGGTGTGCCCTGCTTGGGCGGAGCACCGTCGTGTCATCATAGAGGCGGTCGGCGGCGGCGACCTCTCGCGCCCTGCTCTGGTTCAGACCATGGTGCGGAGCGAGAGGGAATGGGATGTAGTCGCCTCCTTCTGCGAAGCAGTCGTGCTAGGGAAGGAGGCCGAACGCGCGAGGGAGAGGCAACTCTCTTCCTCGCGCCCCAGCCGCCGCGGGAGACGCCCCGGGCGTCGAAGATCGCGAGCCGATTTCCAGTTACCGTAGGCGCGGGCCTGCGGACGGCGAGCAGGGGTCGCTCACCGTCCGGTAAGGACCAGGCCCGGGACCGCGGCGCGTCGTGTTCCACGCACGCCTCAAAGAGCTGTCAATACCACTGACGGGGCCTCATAGGGCCATTGCCTGCCGGGGTTTGCGGGAAAGTTATATCGAGATACCGCGGCCCTGGAACTTTAGGGCAGCCGAAGGAACAGGGTGGGTTTTTAGTCAATAGAAGTCTGACACACCCTTCCACTTAACCCAGAGCGGAAGAAGTCATTCGATGATTTTCCCACCCAGAAAAAAACAGAAAAAGGGTTTGCAGCTATAAATAAATGCCTCTAATTACGAGTTCAAAAATAAAAATTCTGTTGAATAAGGAAAAAAGAAAGATGAATGAATCAGACTTGGTAGGGTCATCGACATGATAAAAGCCAAGTTGAACGCGAAACAAAAGAGAGCGAATAGCGTGTGCCGACGATATGTCTGCAGGTTGCAAACCCTACATGAAAATACGCAATGTGCGAGCAAATCGCAGCACGTGAAGGTAAGTCAGAATACGCATTTGTTTACGAGCTCTCTGTTACATAAGGTGGGGAATGTGGCCCACTCGTAGTGGAGTCTGAACACCTATTTATACGCTCTTTCCATTCCCGACTGCGTGACACATATTACTTACTCCAGTGACTAAGGGCGGGCTAAAGATAATTTTCCTGCAGCTCTCAACGATTAACCGAATTTGCATGATCGTTTCATAATTTCTTTATCACATGTTATAATGTGCTTCAATGTAAACAATCCATCTCATTCTTTGTAGTTAACAACGACGGGCTAGGTATAGAGATGTTTTGTCGTCAGTATTATTAGCTATTTCAAATATTAAACTTTTTTTACTAAATGTAGAATATTATAAATTGCATTGTATATTTAATTGCATAAATATAAGGCCTAAAGACCTTCTTAATTCATGATAGCTGCTTTAACGCACGATGCCGACGGCAAGTGATAACAATCCAATTAGCACCACATAATATATCAATTCTGAAAAGGCTCATATTATGTATATAAAAAATATTAGCGTGGCTAAATATTAAGCTGAATGCTTTTCTTCATATTTTATTTTAATCCTTATATTCTGATTAAATGACAGATTGTGATTGAGATTATGTCTGCTTATTAAATAATCAATCAATTTATTAATTTAAGTTATATTTTGAAGTTCTCAACAATGTTAAATGGTAACTTGTGGTTACATCAATTAGCAAACAAAACACAACTGCAACACAACCTATTTATGTAATAAAGCAGGTTACTGTTTTATATGCATACTCATTAAATGTTTACCAATGTCAATAAATGTAACACTTCGCTTGTTGATTATTTTTTTTAATTACGAGGAAATATTTATATACAATATGTATATACACATTTAATTAGAAAGATATCCACTGGCAGCTGTTAAATAGTCAAGGAAATATGTACACTAGTAACAAACAATAGGTATTATCAATAGGCAAGTACTAATCAAAAGTATTCCCTTAAGTGTTTTCGAAGTATAGCTGATAACGTGTTATGAGTTAACAAGTAGGTTAAGACACCGAGTATTAGATAAGTTTGCCGTAATGTTTTGGCGAGTCCTGCGCTGCTAAGCAATGTATGTGATCGTACCGTCGCAGTGCCTGCAGCGCTTGGGCTGCGGGGGCGCGAGCTCGTCGCCGAGTTCGCGGTGTCGTACCGGCATGGCGGCGCATCCCGCGCCGGCGCCGCCACCACCCGAGTGTCAACACGAGGCTCACGCGCTCCACCTCGACCGCTCTCTACATGCGGCGGCGTCGCAGCTGCCACTGAGCCCGACCAGAACCGCCCGCCCCGGGCGGTAGGCGGCGCCCATTCCCAAGTTATTTTGGGCGGCTGTGACTCATGGCTCGAACTGCCCGAGGCGAGCGGCGCCTGCGCATCACAGGCTGTGCGGCGAGTCCCGCCTAAGCCTACGCTCACTTGCCTACTTGCTGCATTTATTTGCTTACAACTAGATTCGCACTTATGATCTAAGCCAAGGTTATTGATATTTTTTATTTTTTTTTATTTATTGATATGATATTATGTTGCCAAAATTACTTATTTTTGGAACTACATATTTTAAAAAATTTGCGTATGTAGATTTATATAATTACTAGCGACCCGCCCCGGCTTCGCACGGGTGGACATTTATTTTTTAAGCTCTCATTTTTGTAGGCATTATTGAGTTCTACAACTTTTCTATAGAAGTCAACCATACATCTCTAACCATTTAGGCAGCATTCGCGAGAATCGTTAACGTACGGCAGTTTTTTCGACGCCTTACTCCACAATTTTCACTACCACGAAAAATCCTATCTATTTTCCGGGATAAAATATAGCCTATACGGATTCGGAAGAATCCCTCTAAGTAATGGTAAAAGAAATTTTGAAATCGGTCCAGTAGTTTTTGAGCCTATTCAATACAAACATACAAAAATACAAAGGTTTCCTCTTTATAATATTAGTATAGATTAATATCAAAATTGTATTATTAACTGTTAATTTATTTAATGAATGTCAGAGAACCATAGGAGTCTACAAGCCTCTTACTCTAGAAATTTTTTATTTATTTAATTGCATTGAGAAAGAAATTTCAAATAATCAGGTACCTACAAAGTCTTAGCTACAGGCAGCCAGGGCTCTAGACAGAAGATGCACCTAATAATCAATATTATTGGGAGGATCCTTCACCTGGACTTTCACTGTTCAATGAATGCTTTCTGAATAATATTCTTAATGAGGCTGCTTAAAGAGAGCCTCTCCAGGTGTTTAGAATTTATATCATACTAGCTTCTTCCAGTAAGTTCACACGTGTGAAAACCAAAATATAACAAACCAAAGAATCATAATCCCATATCAAGGTCTTACTCAAATCAGTTCAATCATTAAGATGTGAACAACAACATTGATGGATTTTAAGAGACTTTCCCTTTTATAATATTGATATGATTCAAGATTCTTTATTTGTTGAAACATGAGTACACATACAGAGTATGCAAGTTATTAAAATAACATAATATGGATTAATACTTTATCCATCTTATATTTATTATTTAATGTAAATAAAATTATATCAGTTTATAATTTTTAGAAGTAGTACAAAAATGAAAGGAGCTTGTTGCTAAATAATAACTGCCACAAAGATCAATTTTCATGTTTAAGCAATTGCCGAGGTCCATCCGTGAATGGGTGACTACGTTAACATATTGGGATTTCTCTGTGCCTCAGAATGCAAGTTAAGCTGTTAGTCCCGGCTGTCATTTGTATATAATATAATATAATATTCCACAACTTTTTCACACAACGCCATCTAGTCCCAAACTAAGCAGAGCTTGTGGTATGGGTACTAGACAACTGATAAACATACATATATATTTCTAAATACATACATATTATAGATAAATTACACCCAGACAAAGAACAAATGGCCGTGCTCATCACACAAACATTTGTCCTAGGTGGGAATCGAACCCACGACCTTGCGCATAACAGTCAGGGCCACTGATCACTTTACCAACGGGCCTGTCGATTTGTAAATGTTTGACAGTTGTTATGGGTAGTCAGAAGCCAGAAAACAAGCGAGAAATCTGACACTAGTCTAGCAAAGTGATATTGTGTTACCCAGCTACTGGAATGTTGACGTCAGATCGGCAGTCACTACATGTGAAACACCAGTACTGGGCTGCATCAGGTTAGACTGGACGCCAACGATGATGAGAAGAGAAGCATAATTGTGACGATTTTTGACATTTCTTGTGATGGATGGAAAGTGGGGTTGCGTTGCTAAGTAGCAGGTCAGTTTTAGACAACAATAATGTCTAAGTATTAATTGAAAAATATATTTTTTGGCTCTTAATGACATAGTTTATCAGTCATGCCCAAGAAGGTGTTCAAATAGACTGTGAAATGATTGGCAAGTAGCACTACAACCCAAGCAATTTCTGCTATGATCACAATGTATTTAGCAAATGAAACAGTCTTCAAAATACTTGACAACTGCAAAGCGACTTACAACTACTTGAAGTTTCTTTAGTTACCAATTTAATATGAAGTGATGTATCATACTATTGACTAGATTACATTGTGACTCAACAAGGAAAGTACGATGCATTCATTTGTAACACATAGCATTTATAAAATTTAAAATTTCCTCATATCATCAGAAAACTTTAAAACTTTTCCGATAAGCTACACCAATCTATACTAATATTATAAAGCGGAAAAGTTTGTTTGTTTGTTTGCTTGAACACCTAAGTAATCTTCTAAAGTACTGGGTGGATTTGGATGCAATTTGGTATGCAAGTAGCTTGAAGCTTGAGGAAGGTTATAGGCTACTTTTTACGCGACTGCAAAAAAGGAGTGTTATGTTTTTACCGTGATAGAATCCACAGGAGCGAAGCCCGCATGAGTACTAGTTTTACTAATATCTTCTTACAAATTCTTACTTTCTTACTTCTTACTATCTTACTCTTACTAATATTATAAATGTGAAAGTTTGTGAGGATGGATGGATGTTTGTTACTCTTTCACGCAAAAACTACTGATCGGATCTGAATGAAATTTGGTAAGTAGATAGTTGACATTCTGGAATAACACATAGGCTACTTTTTATCCCGAAATTCCCACGGGATCGGAATTTGCGCGGCAAAACCTTCCTACGCGTACGAAGTCGCGGGCAGAAGCTAGTAATTAATAAACATAATAATAAGTGTGCAAGCCAATATGTAATACATCATATAATGTAATACACTCTAGCTAGCTCTACCTAATCTGAAAATTATGTGAGTAAAATGAATTGGTCCTGACATTAATGTCAGATGTGTAGGTGTTCATGTCAAATCTCTTCAGGGCAGAAATTATATTTAGGATTTTACTCTGATGGACAGGTCATATAAAGATGAAACATATTAACAGTTCTTTAATTAGTAGCCCCTAAGAAGACCCACTGACCACAGTTTTAAGCAAAAGAATGGGTCTAAAACTACTGAAAGAGAATGGGTTTAAAACTACTACTGTGTTAATTTCTTGGGGAATGAATTGTTCCCAGATTGCTTGCTTTAATTTTCATCTTAGATTTACAATTTTGAAATATTGGTAAGACAGACTCTTATACTTATAAGTAATTCCCTCCTGAAGAACATACACAAGTATGTTTACATAAAAATATGAGCTAATCTAAGTCAACAGAAAGAATTTTAATAAAGAATGTTCTCACACAACCTGAAACCTTGATATTGAATATCAAAATACTTTATACTGTAAGTGACGAGTAGTCCAATCAGCATAAAAATATTAATACCCACACTGTGAAATAAAGACTTTTTGTGTATAATCAATTGAATTAACAAACAGTAAGTCAGTTACTTCACACTGTTTACTTTTACATTTTGTTCATGACCTTGCTGTGAAGCTAATTAGCGCGTCTTTGATTTTGGATAAGTGGTTTTGTAATGAACAATAGGTAAGGGATAAAGTAATAAGAGTTCATAATTATATTTATATGACGGAATTTTGCCGGCGCACATACATGTTACACATGCGTTTACTTTTAAATTAGGTTCAACAGGTTGAAAATATCAATTTCTGTGGACCTTCCAACGAACCTTTATTTCTGTAACCAGCCGATGGAACCACAAGTTAATAATAACTTACAAATGCGTAGTGTCTGGTTACCGAACAAAAATCTATAACAATTGGACTGTTTGCTATGTGATATCACGACTATCCTTGGACAGATGTCACATTTTCTAATCAACAAAAAGAATGTTTACTATGGACACTACTAATAAAAAGCACATAATACATCGTGACAGCGCAATAATAACTAGAAATAGACCAAAACGAAACAGCTTGAATACTACTGTGGGCGGCTACGCAGAAAACTTACCTTGTGTCAATAATATTGTTGTCTTCAATAAAATCCAACACCTACAATGAACTAGTTGAAATATTGAATCCAAAATCACTATTATTCCGTTACACCACGTCACTATGATTTATTATTTCACAAACAGCAACAATATTCCTACTCGTTCCTGCCATTTTGAATTTTTGAAGAATGTTGCCAATCTCAACTTTTTAAATTATTTCATGAATAAGAATACTAGGCTTTTCATAGATATTATTTTCTATAGCAACATTTTAGCCTGAAGCAAAAATCTGCGAACCAATCTTGTGTTGCACGTAGTCCTCAGACTAATGAAATAGAGTTTCTTTAGTCTGAGACGTAGTCACGCAATGTAACATGTCCTAAAACTAAATAAACTATGCTATGGAAGAAAGAGACTTTTTTTTTTGAGCGCAAGCTCCCATTCGTATGGGAGGTCTTGGCTTCCGCACAATTTCTAGTACTAATACTACCAAGTTTTATATTCACGGTTCACGGTGCTGAGAAATTAATCAGGAATATTCTAGTTCAGTCTCTGGTTGATTTCAATGTACCGTACTTCACAGAGGCTATGGGCACCAGGAGACTCGCTTGCCCGAATCTAAATTCACCCGCCCGACAACCCTTCATCTCAGAGGCGGTGGGATGAGCCGGCCCGTAGAACAGTTCAGAGTGGCCTTATTGGCACATCTATAATAAATAAATAATAATAATCCTTTATTTCACCAAAGCCATTACAATAATAAAATAACCATAAAAAAAGTTTGAACAAAAGGCTTATTCTATGAGGTCCAAAGAGATGAAAATAACCTGACTCCTAAACTAGGTGTAAGTTCCTGTGACCTAGGAGTCAGTGATTCCTCGAACTATAACAGCAAAATAATTATGCTTCTTTCAGTTAGGACGTTAAATACAAAGCTAATGGTGAGAGATACCAATAACATGTACAAAAAAAAAAGAGAAATGTAATACAAAAAACTAACTAAAAAGAAAAACAAAATCTTTACACACTACTTATAAACTTAGCGGTGAAAAGTTTAAGTGTAGTGTATGTGTGCGTGAGTATGTATGTGAGGGAGAGTATATGCATGTGTGAGAGAGTGTGTATTTAAGCGAGTGCGTGTGCGTGAGTATGTATGCGCGCGTGTAATTGTGCGTGTAAGGCATGTGTGATTGTGTGAGTATTTAAAGTGTATGAGTAAGGCCGTGCGCGCACTGCCTTGCGGTGGCCGCAATTGCGGTAATTTTACCGCACCGGTAGAATAACCGCAATCTCAGGTGCGCGCACTGCGGCGAGAAAAACGCACCTTTTGTCTGACAATGTTGCCATACATACAGATTTCTTCGTATTTATACATATATTCGATGTGTGATTTAGATTAGCACTCGATACAGATTTTTATAAAAATTTCACTCTGTATTGATAAAATTAACTATTACAACTAAAGACAGAACTTGGCAAAATAAATTACCTAGATACCGCATTTATTACGTTACACACACCATTGTATGATTCTATTCTTTATAGTTTATTTTTTATTTTTTCATAAACTATGTTAATTTGCTATGTTCAGGAAACCAGTCAAAGATTGTTGTGTGCTATCCAAGGCTCTCGCATTCGTAGTGTCGCACATATGTAAAATACGTAAATAAATAATATCATAGGTACAAACTTTTATTTAATTTAATATTAATCCAAAAACCCAGAGTGATGCAAAAATTGTCATTCTGGCTATTGGAGCTAGATAAATTACAAACCAACTTACTAAGTTTTCGTAAGATATATACGTTCTTATCCAAAAAAGTTTTTCTCAGGGAAAAACCGGCCTTATCTAGTTTACATTTGCGAAAAATACCTTTATACTAGCGGCCTGTCCTGGCTTTGCACGGGGTCCTTAACAATTGTTTTCTTCGACAATGATAGTACGTCATTACAAAAAGTGCGTTTAGCTATCATTTAATTAAAAAAGAATATGTAAAAAAAAATCATCTTGAATTAGACCTGTGCCAGCCGTTTCGCTGCAATGAATTTCATGGCTGCGTAATTTTAAATCTGTGATAACTTCTAAACATTTAAATGAAAAAGGGCAATTTTTGATCTACATTAAATGACCAAGGTAAATAATATACTTATTTGGATAAAGAATAGTATTTATTAGAAGAAATTACCTTTTGCAAATAGAGTAATATTTTAAATAAATTATTTAGAGATAAAAATGGTTACTGTAAGTTTTTATGATACATACATTTTCGTACATTATTTTAACATAGGTATCTATTGACGTAGTATTTGCAATTTAAGCGCTTGAAAATCGTTTTTTTTTTTGCGGCATCATCACAAAATATGGAATTTTCTCTATAATACTTAATTAGAATGTTTAAATTAGAACGTTGTTTATGAAAAAATAAAAAATAAACATAAAGAATAGATCCGTACAATGGTGTGTGTAACGTAAAAGTTTTGTTTTAGTTGTAACGTTACTTTGATCAATACAGTGTGAAATTTGTATAAAAATCTGTATCGAATGCTAATCTGTATCACACATCAAAAATATGTATAAATACAAACAAATCTGTATGTATGGCAACATTACCAGACAAAACGTGCGTTTTTTTCACCGCAGTGCGCGGTACTACATACATTCCTATGCGATACAAAATATTTGCGGTAGATTAATCGCAATTTTGCAGCGAGCGCCCACCGGTGACTCTACCGCACGCGTTTATTCCACTGCAGTGCGCGCACTTCTATGACACTCCATACTTCACAGATTTTGCGTTTCCAAAACGCAACGCAGTGCGCGCACGGCCTAACAGTTTACTGCAAATTACCACGCAGAAGATCCTCAGTACCTTCAAAGGTGCTTTGGCTGCAGAGCGTGCGCGGCCAGCAGCCGCCGATAAATAGTCTTTTTAATTACTGTGTACGAAAGCGCCCCACTATGTACGAATGCACCTTACTCTATGTACGAATCTACCCTGCGGATGGGGTACTTTCGTACGAATTCCATTTTTTTTTAAAGTTACCGTAGTTTTGCCGTGTTACTTTGTATCAACACTGAAATATTTTATTATTAAAGCCAGATAATGTAGTTTATCAGCAGCATTGAAATTATTTTGAAATCGCTATTAGTTTTGCTTTTCTGTGACTTAGTGTAAAAAGTGTACGAATCCTACCTGCTTTCCCCTATCCATCTCCGTTTCAACCACGCGGCCACCTCATAATATTTGATGAAACTTTGCCAGGAATTAGTGCTAATTTGTTACTTTACGCTCCTCTTTTCGTGAATTTGTTACAAAAAGAAACTAAGACGCTAAGACAAAGAATAGGTGGCCGCTAGAACCGCCACCGTAGTCATCGCTCGTGATTACAGAGAAACTATATAATGCAGATAGACAAATGATGCATTAAAAGAAAGATCTTAATTTGTTCAATTTGTTAAAAAAATAAAATACGTCAAAACGTAAATAAACTAAAAGTTATGCAATATTTAGTTTTCAGGTTATGAGTAGGTAGGTATGTCACCATAAGCATCAAATTAATGGAGGCTAATGTGTATGGACAATTAGTTCCTAATTTGTTACAGCGAACAAACAGAAAAAATACTAGAAAGTAGGTTCAATAATTTGTTAGAATCAATTTTAGTTGGCCGCTCGGACGGCAATATGCCTAAAATACAATGGCGTTTATCTCGTTATTAAAAGTAGGTTTAAGCTTAGAGTACTTATCGACAGGTAACGTAACCTAGTTTGAATAACAATGGCGAATATAACCACAGCATTCATGTTTTTGAAGATATTACATAAAAACAGTAATATGAAACCGTATGAGAGTAGAGTGACCATGAATTTTCACTACAAAGTGAGACTGAATAGTGATTATTGGAATGTTCGATATACATATCTTATTTTTTAGGGCGAGTGCTTATATAAATAAATTTTAAGTTAAGACATCCTGTAGCATACTTTATAAAAGTAAAAGTCAAAAATCAATTAAAATCTCTTTATTCAAAATCAACACAAAGGCAAGAAAATTAAGTAATTGAGTCACGCATCATTTTCATTGTATTTCACTAAAGAAATATAAAGAAAATGATACACAAGATGACTTTTTTGCGATTTTATGATTGCTCCCATAGTAAGAGTTGATGTTAATAAAATTATGAGTACAACAACTCGAAAGGACTGGCCTACTCTAGCAAAAGACAGAATTGTGTGGAAAACGGATAGCGAGGCTTTTGCCCAGTAGTGGGACAAAATAGGCTAGTTGGATTGGTCAACAACCCCTTTTCATTTTTACGCTACATACACAATAAGTTAGTGTCCAGTCTCCCGCACATATATTTTTTTATTAGCCAGCCCTGTCCCACTGCTGGGCAAAGGCCTCACCCAAACCCTTCGAGATATTCTGAGCCACCTCAAACCAGCCCTTGCGGTAGGTGTCCAGGTCGTCTCGCCACCTCTTCCTGGGTCGGCCTCGGCCGCGTCATTAGTATCTATCATTAATTTTGTATTGCTACAGGAACTAAACTTTTGTACTGTCTATACTCATTTCCATGCAAAATTATGTACATAAGTATACGACCTAGGACTTTTAGCGTGATTGAAAATGACAAACAGCCAAATTTAATAAATCAGGAACTTCCCAACTTTTCCACTGTAACAAACAGCTTCTTTCATAATTTATTATACGCCTCTTTCATAAATTTTTAAAAGAGCTAAGTCTAGAAGAGAACAGAGATGTGGATATATTAATTAAATAAAACATGTCCGTAGTAAAATAAAATTAATGTTAGACTAATTAGAAAGAGAGGGTCTGACCACAGTGAACGAGATAGCGATACAAAAGTTTTGCTTCAAGTAGGTATTCGAAGTGTGGGCTCCATATTTATCTATACCTTCATGAAGCGACGATGGCGGACTACTTCAAAGAAAATTTTAATATTTTAGGGTTGTTAAACATAATCAACGAGAGTTCGTATTTTTAACAATTTCGGTGAATCTGAAAATTCAGCGTCATGTGGTCCAAAATGTAGCATACCTAATATCATGAAATATCTACATATTTCGAGACATCAAGTTGGAAAAAATTGGGGCATTTAGAAGAGGGTCTCTTGACCAATGTTCCTCGATAGATAGGTGTCTATTTCGTGCAAATAACATTGTAACGGCAAAGAATAGGAACATTTCCGGAACAGATAAATCGTATCATTTTTAACCCCCGACGCAAAAAGAGGGGTGTTATAAGTTTGACGTGTCTGTGTGTCTGTCTGTGGCATCATAGCTCCCGAACGCATGAAGCTATTTCAATTTAGTTTTTTTTTTTTTGTATTAAAGGTGACTTATGTGCGAGTGTTCTTAGGCCCGTATTACATAACGAAACTCGAGCACTGATCTCTGTTTAAAACTAGTTTTGAGTCGAGATTTATTTTTAGAATGTTCCTCAAGTATAGATTCATCGATCATAGTTCAGCCGGGTACGGCTTTATTCTAGATCGTTACTCAGTTGTAGATTCATCACCCAAGTATGGTCGACACCACGCTCGAGCAGAGATTTCCTTGTCAGTTAACTATTTGCTTTTCAGTTTATTATTTGATATAAAATGGTAATTTTTGGCGAATGATGATGAAATCACATTTTATTTTGCTAATTGGTTACAAATAACACTTTTACGTTAATTATTTTATGAAATGGTATACAGATTTTCACAAGATGAAGATTAATATAAATATGTTTCCTTTTAATATTTTTATTGATCGTTGTTCCCAAACCATTATTTATTTGAATATTACTTATTATATGATTAATGAGCAATTCAAAACAACACTGTCACAGACATTATTTAGGATCCACTCCGTTCCACGAACAAGTTACTCTTGCTATATTTTTATACTAGCTGTACCCCGCCGTTTCACCCGCGTATAATCCTACTACTATCATTAATGTGTAATTTTATGCGTCAATCTAATTCGCAATGGATAGAGAATCGCGAAGTAAATATAGTTTAATTTAATAATATTGTCAAGAATACATTTAGAGTATTTTTAAACTGCTGACCCGATCTCGTTCAAACCAATTCTAATTGAAATTTTTATTAAGATCTACAGCATATATTTTGTTTTGGTTTTTGACTCCATTATTATAAAAGTAGGAGGGGGTGGGGGGTGACACACATTTTACCACTTTGGAAGCGTATATCTTTCGACTGACTCGCGAAGAATTCCGTAGCTATGCTTGCTAGCATAGATTAACGTAAAAAATGCTGTTATCATAATGTTTATATGACAAAGTTTTATTTGCGGATTTTGCAAATGTGAAAATGAAATCTCAAAAACTGTATCTCGTTCGAATCAATTAGTTAAAAGTTTTCATTAGAATCTACAGCATATTTTTTATATTTTACACTTTATTATTTTAAAAGTTAGAGACACATTTTACTACTTTGGCACTTCCAAAATAGTAAAATGTGTCCCCAAATATATCTTTCAAACGATTGACTTTGACAAAAATGATTACATGAACCTCAGTATCATTTTTAAAGGTCTATTTATAGACGCCGACATCCGCATAGGCGTACAGGCTTGAAGTAAAAAAAAAAATTTAGTTCTAGTTACATGTATGGGGAGCCTCCCTTAATGTTTTTTTTTTTACATTATTTTCGTATAAAAATCGGAAAGCGGTTTGCAGAATACATCTATATATCAAGTTTGAACTCTGACTCAATAGTTTCGGAATAAAATGACTGTGACATACGGAAAGACGGCCAGAGACATGACGAATAGTATAAGGGTTCCGCTTTTTTGCTATTCGGCTAAGGAATCCTAACAACATCGCTTTTAAACTATGCCAACGTTGAATGTCTGACCCGTTTTTTCGGGTGGGAAAATCATCGAATGACTTCTCTCGCTCTAAGTGGAGCGAGAAGGAGTGTCAGACTTCTACTGACTATAAGCCCACCCAGTTACTTCAGCTGCCCTTGCCTTCCGGGGCCGCGGTATCTCATTACAACATACCTTTAAACTGAACTATGACATAAAAAGCGGGATGAACAAAACAACACCCTATTTTAACCAACACCAAAATTACTTATTCAACTAAAGAGAAAGTAAAATATAAATATTCAAATGTATAGATACAAAAATACACATCTGACGTAAAAGAAGCTGAAACAATTTTACATAGGAAGTCTCTTAGCCAAGAAGTCGAAATGAAACCAAGATAAGGTTCACTATCAGTGCGGTATCTATCGCGGAGTGGTAGAGTACGCGAGTCATGCTCAACTCGTCGCGTCGTGCATCCCCGGGCCGCCGCGGCCGTTTCGGTGAATAGCGTTGTTGAATAATTTTAATTTTACATTTTCTCCTAAACTATAAGTCCAAATTATATACTGTAAAAGGCAAAGATAATCTTCATAAAATTGTCTTGATGATGAAATTACTTTCAAACGCAAATATTAATATGGCCGCATAATAATAATACTACAAAAACATTCCTTATTTTTTAAATATTTTCTTAACATAATTTGCCTTATTGTGGATTATTTATAAAAGTTAGATATGCAGTACCGCGGACTTTTTTTTAGATCTACATAAATCCTACATTTTTGTAGTACATGATCTTTACGTATAACTCAGCATTGCGCCAGCTCACGCGATTATAGTAATTTAGCGGCATATTTCCTTCCGACTTACTTCACCAATACCTTTATTGTAGGAAAACCGAGAGGAGTAGCGTAATGCTAGATAGCCTATAGCCTTCCTCATGAAACTGCCTATCATAATCAGAAAGAATTTTTGAAATCCACCCAGTACTTTCGAAGATTAGCGCGTTCAAGCAAACAAACAAACAAACTTTTCCGCTTTATAATATTAGTATAGATGTTAGAAAATATTGCCTTAACACCTTTTACCTTCAAGAATTTGCTTTTACAAATTCTTAAAAACTAATTTCTATGGTGAAACCGAGCAATACATATTTTTTGTTCTTAAAAATTTGGTATTAAAGTAAATTGAATTATTTACGATCATTCGTAGATCGGAACAGCGGAGACGAAGAAAATAAAACTTAAACGAAAACAGACTGATGCATAGACAATTAGATATTCTCTGCTTGAGGCTCGATTTGAATCTGAGTGTAGTTTTATTACCATTCTGGAATAAGACCAATGCTCAAGTGCAGATTCTGTATTTAAACTGAGATCGGGCGAATTAAGCTCAAACTGGACTTGAGGAACGTTCTGTAATACGGACCTAAAGAAGCCAACGTCATCCTCAGTGACCGACAATAAGGCTTTTGCAAAAACCGGTACACTGGGGATCTTCTAGCGTATGCCATTCACATCTGGAGTGAGGCCATCGAGAAGCACGGGGAAGCAATTGCTGTTTCCCTTGACATCTCCAAGTCCTTCGATAGAGTCTGGCACGACAGCCTTATTGCTAAGCTTCCTTCTTTCGGGTTACCCACTCAACTTTGCGTTTAGATTAAAGACTTCCTGAGAGATCGGTCTATTCGAGTGGTTATTGATGGCTGCTCGTCTGGCCAATTGGCAATTAGTGCCGGGGTCGGTGCTCTCAGCAACTTTATTCTTGCTGCACATTAATGATCTGCTTATGCCCGGTACCTTTGGGTATGCAGACGACAGCACAGATATGTGTCCAGCGCCCGTGCTGGTGGGTCACAGATCCAGTCTCTCCGTGAGGACATGGTTGAGCGCTTGAACTTCTCCTCGAAGGCTGTCTCCGAATAGGGTGATGCCAACTTGGTCAAGTTTAATGCAGCTAAGACCCAGGCGTGTCTCTTCTCCGCAAAAAGGAGCCAATTCCGACCGGCTCCTACCTTCCGCGATGTAACCGTGCCGATAACCGATCGTATTGAGCTTCTTGGGGTAACACTAACTTCCACCCTCAATTTTGGTCCTTTTATCGAGGCTAAGGCTCAGCTAGCAGAAAAAAGTTGGGAATCCTAGCAAAGGTGAGACGGTACTTCACACCGGAACAGATGCTCAATCTCTATCAAGCCGGTTCGGTCGTGTATGGAGTACTGCTCTCATCTTTGGAATGGATCTGCCAAATACCAACTGGACGCGCTTGAGTCTATCGAGAAAAGGGCCAAGAGACTCATTGGCAACGATTCACTGGTCGACTCAAAGCTCCAGAGCCTTGAACATCGATGACGAGTTGCAAGTCTATCGGTTTTCTGTTACATTTCGTGGAGTGTGCGATGGAATTACACAATCTAATTCCGCCAAGGCTGTTCCATCATCTGACTACAAGACAAACGGCGATGCGCCATCGTTACATGGTGGACATCCCACCCATACGCACAAAACGTTTTGGGAATGCTTTCATTGTGCGTACGGCTAAGGAGTGGAATTCCCTGCCGGAGTCTGTGTTTCCTGATCGCTATAACCTGGGAGTCTTTAAGTCAAGAGTGAATAGGTTACTTCTAGGCAAGCGTGCTCCATCTTCGACCACATCGTCACTTACCATCAGGTGAGATGGTGGTCAAACGCGAGCCTAATATCAATAAAAAAAAAGACTATGGTAGGTAAAAATTTTAAAAAGCATAAAATAAAAAGTAAATTAAAAATTTAAAAAACCCCATACGAAAAAAATACTTAGTAGTTTAAGAAACATCCCCTAAAAAGTAAAAACATAATAGTCGCGGCGGGGTATCGCCATTTAGAATCGATATTTAAAGTTTGTTACATAGCGATACCCCGCCGCGACTATTATTTTTTTTTACTTTTTAAGGGATGTTTCTTAAACTACTAAGTATTTTTCGTAGAGGGCTTTAATTTTTTTTGTAATCTGGAATATTCCCTTAATGTGCGGGTTCGTAAAAAATATTGGTGATATCGACTCTATCCTCATCACTCGCGTGTCGCTTTAAAGCGACTATGGCGTCTGGTGGGCCTATATTTTTACGAGTTTACAGATGGTCCTGGAAAAATTTAAACTTCAAGATTATACGCGAAAAAACAAGCTTTTATTTTATTTGCTTTAATTTAATGAATTATGAGGTTGATATTTAAAAAAAACTGTTAAAATAATTATTGACTTTATTTCCTGTAAATAAGGGTCCAAAGTGTCGCCTAAACGCGTCTTTGGCGGTTTGGACACTTTTTTTGTTGACGACTGTAGGCGTCGTTATCGGTCAAAGGGTTAAAAGGTACTTTGACCTCTGAATTTGCGTCAAACGTTGACGGTGAGATGAAAAATTGCTTGACCCTTAGGTAGTTGTTGTTATAAATGTAGTTACAAAAAATAATACCTTATTAGCCAGCCCTGCCCACTGCTGGGCAAAGGCCTCACCCAAACCCTTCGAGATATTCTGAGCCACCTCAAACCAGCCCTTGCGGTAGGTGTCCAGGTCGTCTCGCCACCTCTTCCTGGGTCGGCCTCGGCCGCGTCATTAGTATCTATCATTAATTTCGTATTGCTACAGGAACTAAACTTTTGTACTTTCTATACTCATTTCCATGCAAAATTATGTACATAAGTATACGACCTAGGACTTTTAGCGTGATTGAAAATGACAAACAGCCAAATTTAATAAATCAGGAACTTCCCAACTTTCCCACTGTAACAAACAGATTCTTTCATAATTTATTATACGCATCTTTCATAAATTTTTAAAAGAGCTAAGTCTAGAAGAGAACAGAGATGTGGATATATTAATTAAATAAAACATGTCCGTAGTAAAATAAAATTAATGTTAGACTACTTAGAAAGAGAGGGTCTGACCACAGTGAAGGAGATAGCAATACAAAAGTTTTGCTTCAAGTAGGTATTCGAAGTGTGGGCTCCATATTTATCTATACCTTCATGAAGCGACGATGGCGGACTACTTCAAAGAAAATTTTAATATTTTAGGGTTGTTAAACATAATCAACGAGAGTTCGTATTTTTAACAATTTCGGTGAATCTGAAAATTCAGCGTCATGTGGTCCAAAATGTAGCATACCTAATATCATGAAATATCTACATATTTCGAGACATCAAGTTGGAAAAAATTGGGGCATTTAGAAGAGCTTTTGACCAATGTTCCTCGATAGATAGGTGTCTATTTCGTGCAAATAACATTGTAACGGCAAAGAATAGGAACATTTCCGGAACAGATAAATCGTATCATTTTTAACCCCCGACGCAAAAAGAGGGGTGTTATAAGTTTGACGTGTCTGTGTGTCTGTCTGTGGCATCATAGCTCCCGAACGCATGAAGCTATTTCAATTTAGTTTTGTATAGCAAACATATACTTTAATTAAATAAAAACCCTTAACTACATATACACACCTAAAAATAAACTAAAATATAGCATCCAGAAATTCGTGCGCATCGCTGTCCACTGGTAATGTGCCCAAAAGACTGGCGGCATTGCCACGTTGTATGGCAATGCTTAACCTCTGTCCAAGGTAAAAGCCAGCCCTTGGGTCACGCGAAGTGTCAACTAGGCGTCTGGACAGATCTTTAAATAATTGGTGAGCACTCATTAGTATCTATCAGCAATAATTTAGTTTTTTTTTTGTATTAAAGGTGACTTATGTGCGAGTGTTCTTAGGCCCGTATTACAAAACGAAACTCGAGCACTGATCTCTGTTAAAAACTAGTTTTGAGTCGAGATTTATTTTTAGAATGTTCCTCAAGTATAGATTCATCGATCATAGTTCAGCCGGGTACGGCTTTATTCTAGATCGTTACTCAGTTGTAGATTCATCACCCAAGTATGGTCGACACCACGCTCGAGCAGAGATTTCCTTGTCAGTTAACTATTTGCTTTTCAGTTTATTATTTGATATAAAATGGTAATTTTTGGCGAATGATGATGAAATCACATTTTATTTTGCTAATTGGTTACAAATAACACTTTTACGTTAATTATTTTATGAAATGGTATACAGATTTTCACAAGATGAAGATTAATATAAATATGTTTCCTTTTAATATTTTTATTGATCGTTGTTCCCAAACCATTATTTATTTGAATATTACTTATTATATGATTAATGAGCAATTCAAAACAACACTGTCACAGACATTATTTAGGATCCACTCCGTTCCACGAACAAGTTACTCTTGCTATATTTTTATATGTTAGAAAATATTGCCTTAACACCTTTTACCTTCAAGAATTTGCTTTTACAAATTCTTAAAAACTAATTTCTATGGTGAAACCGTGCAATACATATTTTTTTTCTTAAAAATTTGGTATTAAAGTAAATTGAATTATTTACGATCATTCGTAGATCGGAACAGCGGAGACGAAGAAAATAAAACTTAAACGAAAACAGACTGATGCATAGACAATTAGATATTCTCTGCTTGAGGCTCGATTTGAATGATCTGAGTGTAGTTTTATTATCATTCTGGAATAAGACCAATGCTCAAGTGCAGATTCTGTATTTAAACTGAGATCGGGCGAATTAAGCTCAAACTGGACTTGAGGAACGTTCTGTAATACGGACCTAAAGAAGCCAACGTCATCCTCAGTGACCGACAATACGGCTTTCGCAAAAACCGGTCAACTGGGGATCTTCAAGCGTATGCCATTCACATCAGGAGTGAGGCCATCGAGAAGCACGGGGAAGCAATTGCTGTTTCCCTTGACATCTACAAGTCCTTCGATAGAGTCTGGCACGACAGCCTTATTGCTAAGCTTCCTTCTTTCGGGTTACCCACTCAACTTTGCGTTTAGATTAAAGACTTCCTGAGAGATCGGTCCATTCGAGTGGTTATTGATGGCTGCTCGTCTGGCCAATTGGCAATTAGTGCCGGGGTCGGTGCTCTCAGCAACTTTATTCTTGCTGCACATTAATGATCTGCTTATGCCCGGTACCTTTGGGTATGCAGACGAAAGCACAGTTGCTGAGAGATATGTGTCCAGCGCCCGTGCTGGTGGGTCACAGATCCAGTCTCTCCGTGAGGACATGGTTGAGCGCTTGAACTTCTCCTCGAAGGCTGTCTCCGAATAGGGTGATGCCAACTTGGTCAAGTTTAATGCAGCTAAGACCCAGGCGTGTCTCTTCTCCGCAAAAAGGAGCCAATTCCGACCGGCTCCTACCTTCCGCGATGTAACCGTGCCGATAACCGATCGTATTGAGCTTCTTGGGGTAACACTAACTTCCACCCTCAATTTTGGTCCTTTTATCGAGGCTAAGGCTCAGCTAGCAGCAAAAAAGTTGGGAATCCTAGCAAAGGTGAGACGGTACTTCACACCGGAACAGATGCTCAATCTCTATCAAGCCGGTTCGGTCGTGTATGGAGTACTGCTCTCATCTTTGGGATGGATCTGCCAAATACCAACTGGACGCGCTTGAGTCTATCGAGAAAAGGGCCAAGAGACTCATTGGCAACGATTCACTGGTCGACTCAAAGCTCCAGAGCCTTGAACATCGATGACGAGTTGCAAGTCTATCGGTTTTCTGTTACATTTCGGGGAGTGTGCGATGGAATTACACAATCTAATTCCGCCAAGGCTGTTCCATCATCGGACTACAAGACAAACGGCGATGCGCCATCGTTACATGGTGGACATCCCACCCATACGCACAAAACGTTTTGGGAATGCTTTCATTGTGCGTACGGCTAAGGAGTGGAATTCCCTGCCGGAGTCTGTGTTTCCTGATCGCTATAACCTGGGAGTCTTTAAGTCAAGAGTGAATAGGTTACTTCTAGGCAAGCGTGCTCCATCTTCGACCACATCGTCACTTACCATCAGGTGAGATGGTGGTCAAACGCGAGCCTAATATCAATAAAAAAAAAGACTATGGTAGGTAAAAATTTTAAAAAGCATAAAATAAAAAGTAAATTAAAAATTTAAAAAACCCCATACGAAAAAAATACTTAGTAGTTTAAGAAACATCCCCTAAAAAGTAAAAACATAATAGTCGCGGCGGGGTATCGCCATTTAGAATCGATATTTAAAGTTTGTTACATAGCGATACCCCGCCGCGACTATTAATTTTTTTTACTTTTTAAGGGATGTTTCTTAAACTACTAAGTATTTTTCGTAGAGGGCTTTAATTTTTTTTGTAATCTGGAATATTCCCTTAATGTGCGGGTTCGTAAAAAATATTGGTGATATCGACTCTATCCTCATCACTCGCGTGTCGCTTTAAAGCGACTATGGCGTCTGGTGGGCCTATATTTTTACGAGTTTACAGATGGTCCTGGAAAAATTTAAACTTCAAGATTATACGCGAAAAAACAAGCTTTTATTTTATTTGCTTTAATTTAATGAATTATGAGGTTGATATTTAAAAAAAACTGTTAAAATAATTATTGACTTTATTTCCTGTAAATAAGGGTCCAAAGTGTCGCCTAAACGCGTCGTTGGCGGTCTGGACACTTTTTTTGATGACGACTGTAGGCGTCGTTAGCGGTCAAAGGGTTAAAAGGTACTTTGACCTCTGAATTTGCGTCAAACGTTGACGGTGAGATGAAAAATTGCTTGAGTTGTTGTTATAAATGTAGTTACAAAAAATAATACCTAATTATTATTTCATTTACATATTCACTCTGAATCAAATCTGTTTTCAAATTGGTAAAGGAAAACATCGTGAGGAAACTGGCATGTCCTAGGACCGAAAATACTGAAGACAGCGGCCCTCTCAGAGATTAGACCTGTGCAGTGGGAACTTTTTAGGCTAGTTATGTTTCCGCTCGTTTGATTGTGTGATAGGGTAAACCATACTATTGTTGGCACCCCCCCAGTGATTGGCACTTTGATATAAAAATCCAGATAATAAGAGAAAATTTGTGTTTATTTACGGTTGCAATACCTTATTGGGTAGAATATCTAATCTTCTATAGTGGCAACACTGTTGTCAGCCATTTTTATTTCAAAGCTGTTTGTGAGTTTTAACGGAAATCAAGATGTCGTGATCGTGTTGATTTTATTGCAAAAAGTGTAGTACTAGAGGATAGAAGTGCACGTGAAAAAGTGATGTTTGTGTAAGTTTCTACGTCAATTTATATTTGATATTGTTGAATTAGGGTATATCTTGCTATTTTTATTGTTTTCAGTGTTAAAAAATAAGCGTACCGGTCATTTCATTGGTGCCAATCACTATATTTTTTTTTGTATAGTGGTACAGTGATTGGCTCGGATGCCAATGATTGTACTTTTCTTTTTTTGGTGACATGTGTTATATTTCTTAGTTAAATCACATTTTCATCAAAATAGACCATATTGGGTTGCTAAATAAGGTTGATTTCGCTTCTATTCGAATTCTTGGCACTGCCAATCATTGTATATTTTTTGTTGTGCCAATGACTATACACACCTAAGGTTTCCTCTTCTTTTCATCACTTTCAGGTACCTAGACGGTTTTTAGACGCCGAAGGTTACGGTTGGAAAAAAATATTCAAAAGCATATACAGAAGATGTAGAAAAAGCCTTGCAAGCCATAAAAAATGGAATTGGTAAGAAAACTGCTGCAAATAAATTTAATATCCCACGGGCAACTTTGCAGTTTCGCCTATCCAACTTATTTGTTAAAAGTCGACCTGGTTCAGATACAGTTCTGACTGATGCAGAAGAAAAAGAGATAGTTAAATGGATAATTTCAGCTTGTAGAAAAGGATTTCCACGGCGTAAAGAGGACGTTATAAAGAGTGTCAAAGTATTTGGATGAACATCCCAGACCAAACAGTTTTATAGATAATACACCAGGCGATGGATGGTATAAACTATTTTTGAAGAGGCATCCTGAGGTTTCTATACGAACATCAGAGGCTGTAACTTCAGCAAGCTCAAAGTTGTCAGAGAAACAAATTAGAAATTGGTTTAAACAAGTAGAAGAATATCTGAAAGAAAATGATCTTTTTAACATTTTGAGTGATCCATCTAGAGTTTACAATGGGGATGAAACTAATTATATTTTATGTCCAAAGAATACTAAAGTTATCGCTTTATGAGGAACCAAAAATGTGTATGAGGTAGATCACGCTCAGTCTAAATCATGTGTTACCGTAATGTTTACATTTTCGGCGGATGGTGTGACAACACCTCCTATGATTGTTTACCCCTTAAAGAGAATGCGACCTGAGATTCAAAAGTCTGTGCCTAGCGAGTGGGGCATTGGCTTGTCAGATAATGGATTGATGAAGGCCGAGCTTTTCATCCAGTACATACAGAATGTTCTGCATCCAGCGCTAATGAAGGGGAATATCACTTTTCCAGTAATTCTTTTTTGGATGGGCATAAAAGCCACACAACACTTCAGCTTACTCAACTTTGTCAAAATCTTGGTATAATACTTATAGCTCTATACCCTAACGCGACACGGATTTTGCAACCAGCAAACGTAGCGGCGTTTCGCCCAATAAAAGTAATGTGGCGTAAAGCAGTCCTAGAATGGCGTACAGATAACTTAACCAAATCCTTACTAAAAACAGATGTTGCTCCTATATTGGCGAAGCTTTTACCCAAATTAAACAAGATTACGTTAAAGAACGGTTTTGAAGCTTGTGGTTTATGCCCATTTAATCCAGATCAAGTGGACTATACAAAATGTTTAATGCCCTCTAAACCAGGACAAGAAATTTTGGATGACAACTGTTCTACAAGTCTTAACTATCAGACATTTGAAGAAATTGTTGGACCACTGCTAGTCAGAAAGATGAAGAATCAGATGGTAGGTAAATCAATAGAAGCTAAAAAGCTTCATGACTTGTATAAATATCTCGTACCAAAAATTTCCACACAAGAGCCATTGTCGCAAATAATAGAAACAACTTCTATGGAACTAATACAACACAAGGACAGGAGCAATTTAAATGAACAAAACAACGATGGTTCAGAAGATTTGAATAAAATGGCAGCCTTTAATGAATTAACGACAATGCCAACAGATGTAGAACTTTTGCTAAATGAACCAGAACTGTCCCATGAACCTCAATCCGAAGACACTGGCATTTCTAAAGCAATCACGATGGTTATCGATTATTCAGAAACCTCAGGATACGAAATAGGTGGAGAGCATGTTGAACTTCAGCATCAGGTGGTTGAAAAATTACCTTTAGCATCCTGTATAACGCCAATAAATTTAATACCTATTCCATCCACCAGTCGTCAAAGTGTAGAGCTTATTAGCGGAAAATGGGTACTAGTGGATGATATGCCAATCGAAGTCCCAACAAAGGCACAAAATATAAAAGATTTTTTAAAGTTACCGAAGACTCCAATTAAAACACAAAGAGCTGGTACAGAACATCGCTCTTTTGTTTTGACTAGTAAAGATTGGGAAGCTGTAGAACTAGAAAAACAACAAAAAAACTCTGATAGTATCAAACCAAAAGTTGTAATCCAATCAAATGTCTTGATTAAAGCTGCAAATAGAATCTCAAGTGATATTGAAGAAGAAAGAGGATATACTATACAAGGGAATTAAAAATAGAACCTGTGATCGAAGTTAAACCTGCAAATATTACTACCCTAAAGTAAATAAAAAACAGATCAATTTTAGATGCAGTTGAAGCTGAAAATGAAAGAAGCTTTAAAGAATCGGAACACGTACAAATGGTCAAAAAAGAATTAAAGAAAGTACCTATTTTAGATGAACCTGCAAATTTCAGAGATTCAAGGGAAACCAGAAAAAATAAGATAAAAGTTAAAGAAAATAGATTGAGATAATGACAAATGAAGAACTATTAAAAGTATTAGAAGATGATTAGGTAGGTGAGTTTATTAATGGACCATGGATGGGATAAATTATTTATGTACGTAGGTTCACCTTTTTTCGCGACAGCAAGGTGTGCCTACATTGGTAGATATTAGTGCCAATCTTTATACCAAATTCACTGTGCCAATAATTATACTTCAGTGCCAATGATTGTGCAATAACATAGAATTAAGTTTAATGTTACTTTTTAAGCAATAAAGCTATTATTCTTTTAATACCAATGTGTTTCATTATAATTTAAGTTTATCTACCTTATATCTGGTAAACATTAGATATATAAAAAATATTATTATAACATAGAAGTCACTACATTATGTTGAAGACCATCTTAGAATGCCAATCATTGTACTGTTTACCCTATATCCAACAAAAAGACAAAATTACCTTGATACAATTTAATTGAAATAGAACATATTTTATTTCATAAACGTTATTTTTTATATTATTTATTTCATAATCGGGTGGTGGTTATCCACATACTTATAGATTTGTAGGCCCATTTTTTATCTTCAAATTTTTCGACCGTATAAATAAGGCGGTTTATCATAGTTTCTATACAAGTGTTAAACCGCAACGTCAAAAAGTTACCTGAAGATTAAAAAACGAGTCTACTGCATTATTGCGACAATTTAACAAACCATGTTTTTCGTTAAATTTAAAAAGAGCTAATAAAGTTGTCTAAAGATGTAAATTGCATTTAGTAACAGAAATAAAACATATCAACAAAAACAATTTGTACATAACGTCAAATTATAATTAATTTCCTAACTAAGTAACAATAAATTGTAAAACAACTGAACAAAGCCACATACATCGATAATATTATTACAAAAATAAATAACCGTAAGAGTATCGATTATACGATTATTGCGCATTGTAATATAATGTAAATAAATAGATATTAAATAATTAAACTAATTTTAAGACATAACTTAAAAATGCAATTCAATTTCAATAGGGGAAAAACATATTTTAGAATTGTGCAAGTCTTAAGATGGGTGATATCATTAATTTCTGGTGGTCTGAAAATAAGAGTATTTATATTTTCAGTATTGGGAGTTTCGACAAGTGCCGTTGTCACAAATGGAAAACGATGTTCAATCTCGTTAACTTTTTTTTGCCACACTTTAATATTTTAACAATAAGTTTAGCTTTAGAATAGCTTGGCTATAAAAGTATACTATGTCATGGAGCCCCACCGATGTTTTAAAGATTAAATACAACTTAGAAACTACTGAAGTGTGGCCTGAAGATTTTTAAACATCGAGGATTCACTGTACTCCAATTTGACATTTATAACAGGCCAAATACTAATAGTTTGTCGTAAGATACAGTATTTATAACATGTTTGATACAACCTATAGATAGACTATAATATAATAATATTATGTAAGTATGTTTTAATTAATAGGCGGGCAAAAACTGGAATTTCATTTAAAACTATTTAGCTGAACCATCATTTACAGATAAAGAATGACTTAAAATTTGAATATTTAGCTATTTTTTTAATCATTATATTCTTTCTAGGAATGAGGGATAAAATATTGGAACAAGCTATAGAGATACTGAAATAATTTACTTCAGAAAATGTATCTAGTGGTTCTAAAAATAAACATAAAGCAAAGAAAAGTTCTACCATTATTTATATAAAGGGGGCTTGGCTTTGCTCTATCAATAGTGATCCGGTTGATTCTTGAATACTACACTAAATAGCACAATCTAACACATATATATTTGGTAATTAATGAATATTATTAGTGTTAATTAAAGTTTTAGCTACTGTTTACAACTTCGCAGTTGCCATTTTGTTTTACATGTTGTTCTTTTTGCAAGCCTTTTATTAATGCTGACTCCTTTTGTTCCTTGCGGGTATTCCGTATCTCGAATTCAAGTCGATGACGTATTATTCGTTGCACGATGTCTTCTGTTGTCATGGTGTTGCCAGAATTTAGAATCTGTAAAGAAATAAATGGAAATTATAAGTTATTGTGTTTTTTAAGGAATTTCTCCTGCATCGTGGGTTTACAACAAACTCGGAACAAATGTTTGTAGGCCATACATACATTTATCGAGGTGCGGGAAACGAACCTGCGACGCGCAGCGCACTACAGTCAACCACTACGCCAATCGTCTCATCATAAATTATACATAGTCGTTCTATACATCTTGTTCCCTCAGACAAGTATTAGGATTGGGCAATTCCGATTGAGCAAGTTCATCATAGTGCTCGAACGTCACCCGACGGAATCGGCTTCGACGTCACCAAATCGATCACCTGTCGAGACGATTTGAACTCGTTCTTGACCAATAGGCCAGGAAGGAAAATTAGAGAAGAGTGTGGGTTACCTCATAATTAGATGTTTCTTTCATAGGTACCCATAAATTACGAGGTGATGAAATTTAATTCTGAATTTTCCTGAGATAAGTCAATCCACCAACCCGCACTTGGCCCGTGTGGTAGATAACAGCCCATACCCTCTCATAAAGAGGTGGTCTGTGTCCCAGCGTAATAGCTAAATTATTATTATTATAAGTAACGAACGAGAAAGAGGGTAGACCGATTCGTCTGCTCATAAACGTCCACCCGCAATTACTTCAGTTCATCCGTGATCATGGCGCTTGCAACAGTGCCGATATATCGGAAACTCAAAACAATAAGTGCACATGGTAAATATCCCGTTTCAAGTTCTAATGATGTTATTATTATTATATTTTTAAGAGGTAAGTTGGTGTGTTTACCTTGAAGCAGCCTCGTTGTTTAGGCACCTTGTAAGGGTCAGATTTATCGGAGTCGGTGGCTATTGTAGTGACGCCATGGCACACCACCTTCACTCGGAAATGATCCATCAGCTCGGCTGTCACAGCGTACGGCGCGCCAATCACCACTTCATGCACATACTGAATATAAAACAAGGATTTTAATAATCACAGTCCGTGTTTCATGATAGCTATAATCTGGTGGGTCTTTTGATGGAATTCACATTACTAGCAATCCTGTTAACCCCACCGAGATAAATATGCTTGTGTTTGTATAGTGTAATGGATGGAGGTTCGAACCTGCGACTTCTCGACCACAACTCGCTTTAAGTCAAGGGTGAATATCGTTACTTCTAGACAAGCGTGCTTCATCTTCGACCATATCATCGCTTACCATTAGGTAAGATCGTGGAAAATGGCGCTGGTCTATCGGTAAAATTTCAGGGAGTGTGCGATGGATTTGCACAATTCCAAGCCCGTTCCATGATCGGACTTCAAGACGAGCGGCGATACGCCATTGTTACACGGTAGGTATCCCAGCCATACGCACAAAACGATTTGGGAATAGGTACTTTTATTGTGCATACGTTTCCTGATAGGTATAACCTGGGGGGCTTTGAGTGAATAGGTTACTTCTAGGCAAGCATGCTTCATCTTCGACCTCATCATCGCTTACCATCAGGTGAAATGGTAGTCTATCGCGAGCCTATCAACATTATAAAAATGTGTCTGTCCAACCGTATTATAAAACTCCTGTAAAACACTTGACACACTTTAAAGACAGGGTTTCAGACACCGAAAGCAAGTGACGATTTTGTAGATACTGTGAGTGACGAATTATTGTTATAAGTCGCAAATTACCAAATTACTATGACTGATGATGACTCAATATTTAATCTGAAATGATCAAGGTTTAAAATCGGGGTATCTTATAGATAAATAATGTTGGCATATCTTCATAACTAATTTGGTATGTAAAAGAATAGATCAATAATCCTTACATAATTATTATAAAACAAAGATTCCCGCCGCGTCTCTGTCTGTTTTGCGATAAACTCAAAAAACTGTCACCAAGCCAGATTTTCATGCAGTTTTCACCAACAAGTAGAGTAATTAATGAGGAAGGTTTTAGTATATGACTAGCTTTTGCCCGCGACTTCGTCCGCGTGGAATAGTTACTTTGGGCTAACGTTAAATTTAACCCCGATTTTGAAGCATTCTTCATTGGCGCTCCGCTCCTATTGGCCTTAGCGTAATGATCATAGATCGGAATAGGTAGAGCTGTTTTATGTACTTGCCATAGGATAGAATAATATGGATATTCCCCGAGTCCCGGGATTTGGTTTTCAAGTAGTAAATTATAAAAAAACTATTCTCGCCTTCGGGACTATTGAAACATTACACTTCCTTTCTGGCGGGTAAATATAAGAAGGACGGGATTAAGGATACTATAATAAATAGATAAACTTAATTCATTAAACCACATATATTTTTTTAAGTAACAATTTCTTATTCAAAAATCAACAATCAATTAAACATTTTTATTCTGAGGTTGTACAAAAACATATTACCATACAAACTATTTATTTTATACATATTGACAAAAATAATGAAATTCAATAAAATCTCGTAGTATCAGTAGGAATCCCGTGGAATATCCATATTAACATCAATGTTTGCGGTCAATGAACCTAAATAGCTCTACCTATTCCGATCACTGGTAATGATTCTCTATAAATTGACTATTTAACTAAATAAATAATTTTTCAATTCGAACCAGTAGTTCCTGAGATTATCGCGTTCAAACAAACAAACAAACTCTTCAGCCTTATATTATTAGTATAAGTAGCTGTTGCCCGCGACTGCGTCCACATTTCCGTCGTTTTTCGTAACAAAAAAGTAGTCTATGTCCTTCCTCACGGTTCAGTGATTTTGATGTAACAGACAAATTAACTTTCGTAATTTAGTAGGGAAATATAATATGTCAATCTATAATACTGTTGAAAAATATTGGAATACCGAACCGCACAATATTATTGTTAATATCTGTATCACGTTCACATGAGGCTTAAGTACCTATAGAACGAAAATACTTCAGCGCAAAGCTTCCGGGTAAACTATGTTGAAAGTTGACCCGTCCAGCACGTGAATATAAAGATTTCTAGAAATGCTAACCCGGGAAAGAGCGACGTACAACTGACCATGCGAGAAACAACTGACACCGAGATCTACTCCAGCAACACGAAAAGTCTGCCCTTGAGCCTTATTAATTGTCATTGCATAACACACCGATACTGGGAATTGCGTTCTTTTAAATTGGAATGGAAAATTATTTGGTATTATGGGAATTCTGGGAATAAAGACGGTTTTTCCTGCACCGCAACCTGTTAAAATTTGAGCCTCGATTGTATTTTGTTGCAACTGGGTTACTTATAGCCGAGTTCCATGGCAAAGTTGTGGTGGTTTTAAATTTCGGAGCAGAATAATAATCAGAAAGCTTCGAACTGCTAAGCTATCGGGAGTTACACGTGTTATTGTGAGTCAACCATAAAAGATAGATATATGCTGTCGTGGGATATTTTTTTTTATTTTTTTTTTATTTAGAATAGGTTCGCGTTTGACCACCATCTCACCTGATGGTAAGTGATGATGTGGTCGAAGATGGAGCACGCTTACCTAATAAATTATATAAAAAGGTAGCACGCTTACCTTTTAGGTAAGCGTGCTACCTTTTTATATAATTTTAAGGAGAACATTTCCGTCATAAATGATTTCTGTGTATCTTTAACCATTAAGGTTGCACTCGCGACGGAAGCTTAAAAAATGGAGTAACTTCTCCCGTTTTCCCAACATTTCCCTTCACTGCTCTGCTCTTATTGATTGTAGCGTGATGAAAAGTATACTATAACCAGCTCAGGAGTATGAAAAATAATTGTACCAAGTTTCGTTAAAATCCGTCGAGTAGTTTTTGTTTCTATAACGGTTATACAGACAGACAGACAGACAGACAGACAGACAGACAAAAATTTTACTGATTGCATTTTTGGCATCAGTATCGATACCTAATCACCCCCTGATAGTTATTTTGTAAATATATTTCATGTACAGAATTGACCTCTCTACAGATTTATTATCAGTATAGATAGATTATGGGAATTCTGGGAATAAAGACGGTTTTTCCTGCACCGCAACCTGTTAAAATTTGAGCCTCGATTATATTTTGTTGCAACTGGGTTACTTTTAGCCGAGTTCCATTGCAAAGTTGTGGTGGTTTTAAATTTCGGAGCAGAATAATAATCACAAAGCTTCGAACTGCTAAGCTATCGGGAGTTACACGTGTTATTGTGAGTCAACCATAAAAGATAGATATATGCTGTCGTGGGATATTTTTTATATAATTTTAAGGAGAACATTTCCGTCATAAATGATTTCTGTGTATCTTTAACCATTAAGGGCGTACTCGCGACGGAAGCTTAAAAAATGGAGTAACTTCTCCCGTTTTCCCAACATTTCCCTTCACTGCTCTGCTCCTATTGATTGTAGCGTGATGAAAAGTATACTATAACCAGCTCAGGAGTATGAAAAATAATTGTATCAAGTTTCGTTAAAATCCGTCGAGTAGTTTTTGTTTCTATAACGGTTATACAGACAGACAGACAGACAGACAGACAGACAGACAAAAATTTTACTGATTGCATTTTTGGCATCAGTATCGATACCTAATCACCCCCTGATAGTTATTTTGTAAATATATTTCATGTACAGAATTGACCTCTCTACAGATTTATTATAAGTATAGATTTATAAAGGTTTTGTGTGAATTAGCAGAATTCAAGCGTGCGTGGCCGGGGCGTATCGCTAGTATTCTATATTATTATACGAAACGTGTCTGGTTATCACAAATACTTTTGTCATAATCTCCGAATAAGATAGATGGGTTGTACAAAACCCGTGCAAGTGAAAAATTGTATTCATTCACACGTTAGTCGCTGCATAAACAAAAACTGGCGATGTCCTAATTTGGACTCGCGCACCGAGGGATCGATAGACAAACGGAGGAATGGGCAGACGGACAACAAAGAAATCCTACAAGAGTTCTGATATTTTATGAGTACGGAACCGTAAAAACATATTTTGTAGTCGAAAAGATTATTTATTTTAATTTGTATAATGTAAATGCTTGTGTGTAAAAATTGTCTACAATACTATTCAAATGAGTGACGTCATGTCGCACATTTTGTGTTTTAAAATCACACACATTCAATAATTGAGATTAGCGTTATCGGTTTATCAACTTCTATGTACTCTAGTGGTTATTAAGTATCTACATAAATACAGTAGGTATAGCCTACATAGGCAAATTTTATTTTATTAATGTACATTAATTTATTGATAGACAAACGGAGGAATGGGCCGACGGACAACAAAGAAATCCTACAAGAGTTCTGATATTTTATGGGTACGGAACCGTAAAAATATATTTTGTAGTCGAAAAGATTATATTTTAATTTGTTTAAAGTAAGGTCACGTACTCGGCGCTTATATGAAAAATTGTTTGACTAATCGTGTCTACGAGGAGTCGCAGGCAACAGCTACCTATATTTTGGCTATTTTAATGGATAAACTCGGCACCTATGTTAAACGCGGTTGTTTCAATATACTTCTTAAGCTATCTCTTCAGATAATAAAGGCGTCAGGTCATGCGAGCTATATTAAGCTCGGAGGTGGTAGCGTGTATTGTTTCAAGCATGCTCCTCTTATCAGTCGCGGGGGAGCCAAACTTCTCACTTCTCCGCTTGACCAGACAGCACCAGAATAAATCGAGCGCCAGTGTGCGAAGTATTGGTGTATGGTTTCAATCAGTTCGTCTGAGACTCCTTTGCCCGTCCAAGCATGTGGATGTTATTGGAGGTTATAATGTGTTTTTTTTTTAATGTGGTTTTAATGCTAGTTACCTTGCAAGCAAGTACAGACAGAACTCGCTCATGTAAGTTCATGATAGGGTAGTTGGAGCCCTTGTAGCGGTTGACTTCGAGATCGGTGTGGAGCCCCACGATGAGAAAGTCTCCTTGTTTGTGCGCCGCCTCCAGAAAGTCTAGGTGTCCTACGTGGAAGAGATCGAAGGCGCCGGCGACGTATACCACCTGGAAAGGGTGTAATGTTTTAGTACAGAACACATAAAGGAAGAGGCTTTTTATTTATTTTTTTGTATTAACGATCCAATTCTATAATATCTGGATTTAAATAATTAAAATTTGTGGAAGAGTCCAGGTAAAGTTTAAAAGGTGAGAAAATGCGGAACATAAAATTAAAATAAAATGGCGGTACGAAATTTGCCGGGTTAGCTAGTAAACAATAAAATTTTAGAATTTAAGATAGCCTTGTCATTAGTAGTAGTTATTCTAAACGCAACTGAGTGTACAGTGTCTTAGTATTGATATTTGTTCAATTGGAAATAACATATTAGATAGATAGATATACTCTTTATTGTACACCATAACCATTGATTATATACAAAAAACCCAAGATGCACAGTCTCGAATAAAAGTGACGCTCGAAACTATCGCCAAACACTCACCACCTACGTAGTAATAGTTATGCCATAAACATAAAATATGTTTTTGCAAATTCCATCTTATGAAAACTGTTTAATAAAGTTGTTTTACAAAACAGTGTGCGGAAGGCAATAAAATTTTACGACTGACGTTGGTCGGTAGGACAAGGCATTGAGTAAAGACTTATATACTTATTAAAAAAAATTTTGTAAGACATTTTGGTTATTATTACAAAAATTTGTTAAATTGTGTTCTAAAGACGTAATTATACTCTTATCTGAGCGTAAATATGTTTTTGGGTAGAACATGTGTACATCAATGGAACAAATATATTAACTGTTAAAATCGTTTATTAAAATATTTGATTCAATAAGGCTTATACCTTTTGCCGTGACATACATAATTTATCTTCGTCCAAAACATTCGGATAAAAAAAGTCTCTCGCCTTTGTTGGCTGACGATTGATGTCCGTTCTCCGCATCGTATTTGGTCACGAGAAAAACTAAAGTATAAAAATAAGAAGTTTTTAATGAGATCGGTGTTGCGCCAAAGCAACACTCACACAAACTTTTATCATTAGCATGCCGCATGTCGTGAACCCATAAGTTATCCCATAATGAATCGATATGACATAAAATATGTTTTTATTCCAATTATTTAACAATTTAAATTATTTCAGTATGGGACGTTTAAAACTGTAATACTAAGAGCGGAACGCGCACAACGGGCAGTACTTATGCGATGTCGTTCAAAAAACGAATTTATCCCACTGGACTGCTTGCTATACTCGGAAGCTCAAGTACTTACAGTTCGCCAATTATACATATATCCTCCGTACTACATAGACACAGGTTGTTTCCAGTAAGCCCAGATTTAATAAGCAAACGCACTGGGTTTCCCGTTCCCCAATTCCCAACCCCAACCGTACCCCAATTTATATGATGTTAAGGTCATAAGGTCAAAAAGGAGGTCGGCGAAATTAGGCCCACTAGCAGTGTAATAGCGGACACAAATGAAATATATATTTAAAAAAGCTTTTATTTAATAGTTATTTATCGTAATTTTTATACGACTTTTAATCATGGGGTAATGAAAAACACAATAAAAAGAAGATATAGCGGAAGTCATTGTGAATAAATTATCTGTCAGCCATGACATCTGTATTTCCTAATTCCAGGGTTGCCAGGGGGTTAAATAGTATAATATTGTATGAAGAGGGGTCATGATTTCTCATCATTTTGTATATTATTATAAAAAATAGTTCCATTTTGAAAGTCTAAATACAACGTTTTTGGTCCATAATAACTGTGGCTTTGTGTTGATTTCGATAGTGGATAAAAATGCTAGAAGCCAAATTATAAAAACTCAAGAAACGCCAAATGAGCTGAAAAAAATTAATCAATGTCACTCACACTCACTCCGCGAAGGCGCGAACTCGTATAGACCACAGAGTAAATTTTTGTTTATACTCTTACGCCGCTGTGAATACTCCTACTTTTTAGATGATTTATTCATTTTCGATTTTATTTCTCATTTATGGGCAAATGTTTTTACTTTTCATAACCTAAAAATTGGCCAAGTGCGAGTCAGACTCGCCCATGAAGGGTTCCATAGTAACTATAATATAATATGTATATTTATTTGACGAATAAAAACAAACCGTAAAAATTTCTTAAAACTAGCTTATTTACATTTTTACAACTACGCTAAATAACTTTGTTTTTCATAGTGTTTGTATGAATTACAAAGTTATATTTGCGGTTTTACAAAATATGCTTTATCTCAAAAACGGCTGACCCGATTTCGTTCAAACCAATTTTGGTTGAAAGTTTACATTAAGATCTACAGAAATATATTTTTTACACACATTTTACCACTTTGGAAGCTTATATCTTTTAAACGATTGACTTTATGAAAAAGTGGTTTTAGAAACCCTTATATCATTTTTAAAGACCTGTCTATAGATACCACACACGCATAGGTTTCATGAAAAAAAAATTTTCAGTTCTAGTTCCATGTATGGGGACCCCCCCTTTATTTTAAATATTTTTTAATTGTTTTCTTAAAAGCGGAAAGCGGTTCACAGAATACATCTACCTACTAAGTTTCAAATGTATACTCTTAATAGTTTCGGAATAAAATGGCTGTGACATACGGACGGACGGACAGACAGACAGACAGACAGACGGACAGACATATCGAAACTATAAGGGTTCCGTTTTTTGCCATTCGGCTACGGAAACCTAAAAAACGTTTTTGTTATCTCAAACGTTTTTGTTATCTCTCTGTTATCTAGGTATTCCCATGATTAATATTGATATTGATGTTTTTATAGTAAATAGTGTTTATTACCAGTCAATTTAGTATTCATATTATTATTGTCTGTTGAGTTAAAAAAAGAGGGCCGGGCGAAGTATGGACCGTTGCCGGAGTCCTTTAAATGTGTATTAATGTATAGCGTAAGACACTGATTCCTGTAACACAGGCTCACCTAGCATAGGAGTCAGGGCCTCCACTTAAAAGATGTAATATTTTTATGTTCAATAAATTATTTCTTTATTTTAGTTATGAACATTAATATATCATATAACGTATACCTTTATTATATTATATAACGTATACATATTTGAAAAAACGAAATTATTATTAATTATAAAAATATATTACGTACGTATATTGTAAAATAGGTGTGTTTAACTTTTAGTATACAATAAAGTATATTCAATTCTATTCTAAATACAATAAAGGTCGAAACTACATAAACTTATTAATAAAAAAGAAATAAATACAATAAAAAAAATCGACTCCATTATTGTTCAATAGGGTAATTTTTATTATGCGACTAAAATTAAAAAGATGCCATAATACATTGTTTTGACACTGAAAAAGCGGCCATTGAAATTTGCCGTATTACACTTTGACCGTTGAGTAAAAATTTAAGACAATCTCCGGTTTCATCAGCTTCCACGCCCAGAAGAAAGGTAAATAATTAATAATGTTTTGTTATCGTTTTATTTGTAACAAGCTTCCTGCCCGCGACTTCGTCCGCAAACCTTAATAAATAGATAGATTATACATCTAAACCTTCCTCTTGAATCATTCTATCTATTAAAAAAACCACATCAAAATCTGTCACGTAGTTTTAAAGATCTAAGCATACATAGGGACAGACAGCGGGAAGCGACTTTGTTTTATACTACCAGGGCGGCTGAAAAGTTTTGAGCCTAAGTACCTTTAAGTATTACTAATTACTTGTGCATCATACCACTAATTGCGGGTATCCCAAGAAATATATATGTCAAGTTTCATGTCATTAGCATCATTACGCTTTTAGTAATTGAACCATAAACGTCATCATGTCCGAGCCATCCGCACTTTGCACGAAATTGGAGTACAGTGCTGTCATAAAATTCTTAACAAAGATGAACAAAACGCCGACGGAAATATTTGAAGAGATGTCAACAGTTTATGGAGAGTCTACACCTTCATTTGCGACCGTTAAACGTTGGAACCGAGAGTTCAAGCACGGCAGGGAGTCGCTCGAAGATGATCCCAGGTCGGGACGCCCAAATACCACCGTTACCGAAGAAAACGTTGAAAAAGTAAAAAAAATTGTTCTACAAGATCGGCGAATCAAGTTGTAGCAATAGCTGAAGCCATGGGCATTAGCAAGGCATGAATCGGAAACATTTTGCATAATCACCTGCACATGAAAAAAGTGTTCGCGCAATGGGTGCCGAAAATGCTGACGCCACTGGACATGCAACGTCGAGTCACAACTTCGCAGGAGTTTTTTGAGATCTTTGGCGATAATCCGACGATGTTTTGTCTCGCTTTATTACTGTCGATAAAACCTGGATTCGAGAAAACGATTCGGAGTCAAAACAGGAGTCAATGCAGTGGATAGAAAAGGGAAAAAAGCCGCCGAGGAAGTTCAAAGTGGAAAGATCGGCGTCCAAGCTTATGGCCACTGTTTTTTTGGGATTGTGAAGGTATTATGTTCATTGATTGCTTTCCTAAAAATACTACAATGAACGGAGATTACTATGCCGCATTGTTGACAAAGGTACATCAAGTGATTGTTCAGAAACGGACAGGCAAATTGGCGAAAGGAGTCCTGTTTTTGCAAGACAACGCGTCCGTCCACCTTGTGCGAGTTGCAAGGCGTGCCCTCGCTGAGACAGGATTTGAAGAAATTAACCACCCACCCTGAGATTTTCCAGTGACGAAGAAATGAAGATGGCCGTAAATGAAAATTTCGAAGACAAAAACGGCGAATATTTTTTGACCGGGTTAAAAGCTCTTTATAAGAAATGTAAGAAGTGTATTGAAATAGAGAGGGACTATATTGAATAATATATTTTTTATACATATTTACCAGCATTTTAAATACGTTAGGCTCAAAACTTTTCAGCCGCCCCTCGTATGTAGTGATGTCGTGCCGCGTTAATAACGCTAACAAAATAGCCGAACGGCGGACAGTAAAAAAATAATATCTAATAGGTAATCGCACAGGGCCGTGAGGGTTTGGACATCCATACTATCCATACTAATATTATAATCCATACTATAATATAATATTATAAATGCGAAAGTAACTCTGTCTGTCTGTTACCTTTTCACGCCTAAACTGCTGAACCGATTGAGTTGAAATTTGGCATGGGAATAGTTTAGGACCCTGGGAAGGACATAGGATAGTTGTTATCCCGGAATTCCCACGGGATCGGGAATTACGCGGGTAAAACCTTCCACGCGAACGAAGTCGCGGGCAAAAGCTAGTTTTATATATTTTTATACCAAATCAGGAGGTAATTTTCAATAGCAGTCAAATCCATTTTATGCCACTTTGAGAAAAGTGAACTTTTGTATGCCGTCATGATGTACGCTGTTGTGACGGTTTGGATAGTAAGTATTGATTACTGTGGAGTTCAGGAGTATTAAACAATAACAGAAATAAATTAAATGCTTCAATTTATAGAGAAAAATGTGATTAAAAAACGGATTTGACTTCTTTTGTTTCCAACATGTGGATTTGACTAATTTTGTTAAAAAGCTGTCAGGATTTGACTAATTTTGTTAGGAAGCTTTGCAGGATTTGACTACTTTTGAACAATCCGACTAAACGATTCATATAGGGTTGTCATTGGTTCTATGTTGCATATAAGGAAAGTTGTTAAATAATAAAAACTTTTTTTGCAAAAAATAAAACCGACTTCCATATCAAAACACTACAAAGCCAAAAATAATTTTAATTTCGGTAGTCGGTGTTATTGGTTTTGTATTTTCTTTTTTTTTTCACACCGCCTTCCGAAATTAAAATTATTTTTGGCTTTGTAGTGTTTTGATATGGAAGTCGGTTTTATTTTTTGCAAAAAAAGTTTTTATTTTCGCGCTTTTTAGTGGGTCAGTGAATTTTCCAAATCGATTCGTAAATGACGGAGTTATGCGCAAACAAAAAACGCAATGCAGAGTAAACGAAAAGATCATCAAGGTAAATTATTTTTTTCGACTTTTTTTGATTTTTCAGAAACGGCTCGTCCGATTTCGATAAAATTTTCATGGGACCATTTGGGAAGTATACCCTTTCCAACAAAAAAAGAATTTTTCAAATCGGTTGGCAAGCGACGGAGTTATGCGTGGACAAACATAAAAAAAAAAAAAAAAAAAAAAAAAAAAAATACAAACATCCGAATTGAGAACCTCCTCCTTTTTTAGAAGTCGGTTAAAAAACTAAAGTATAAAAATAAGAAGTTTTTAATGAGATCGGTGTTGCGCCAAAGCAACACTCACACAAACTTTTATCATTAGCATGCCGCATGTCGTGAACCCATAAGTTATCCCATAATGAATCGATATGACATAAAATATGTTTTTATTCCAATTATTTAACAATTTAAATTATTTCAGTATGGGACGTTTAAAACTGTAATACTAAGAGCGGAACGCGCACAACGGGCAGTACTTATGCGATGTCGTTCAAAAAACGAATTTATCCCACTGGACTGCTTGCTATACTCGGAAGCTCAAGTACTTACAGTTCGCCAATTATACATATATCCTCCGTACTACATAGACACAGGTTGTTTCCAGTAAGCCCAGATTTAATAAGCAAACGCACTGGGTTTCCCGTTCCCCAATTCCCAACCCCAACCGTACCCCAATTTATATGATGTTAAGGTCATAAGGTCAAAAAGGAGGTCGGCGAAATTAGGCCCACTAGCAGTGTAATAGCGGACACAAATGAAATATATATTTAAAAAAGCTTTTATTTAATAGTTATTTATCGTAATTTTTATACGACTTTTAATCATGGGGTAATGAAAAACACAATAAAAAGAAGATATAGCGGAAGTCATTGTGAATAAATTATCTGTCAGCCATGACATCTGTATTTCCTAATTCCAGGGTTGCCAGGGGGTTAAATAGTATAATATTGTATGAAGAGGGGTCATGATTTCTCATCATTTTGTATATTATTATAAAAAATAGTTCCATTTTGAAAGTCTAAATACAACGTTTTTGGTCCATAATAACTGTGGCTTTGTGTTGATTTCGATAGTGGATAAAAATGCTAGAAGCCAAATTATAAAAACTCAAGAAACGCCAAATGAGCTGAAAAAAATTAATCAATGTCACTCACACTCACTCCGCGAAGGCGCGAACTCGTATAGACCACAGAGTAAATTTTTGTTTATACTCTTACGCCGCTGTGAATACTCCTACTTTTTAGATGATTTATTCATTTTCGATTTTATTTCTCATTTATGGGCAAATGTTTTTACTTTTCATAACCTAAAAATTGGCCAAGTGCGAGTCAGACTCGCCCATGAAGGGTTCCATAGTAACTATAATATAATATGTATATTTATTTGACGAATAAAAACAAACCGTAAAAATTTCTTAAAACTAGCTTATTTACATTTTTACAACTACGCTAAATAACTTTGTTTTTCATAGTGTTTGTATGAATTACAAAGTTATATTTGCGGTTTTACAAAATATGCTTTATCTCAAAAACGGCTGACCCGATTTCGTTCAAACCAATTTTGGTTGAAAGTTTACATTAAGATCTACAGAAATATATTTTTTACACACATTTTACCACTTTGGAAGCTTATATCTTTTAAACGATTGACTTTATGAAAAAGTGGTTTTAGAAACCCTTATATCATTTTTAAAGACCTGTCTATAGATACCACACACGCATAGGTTTCATGAAAAAAAAATTTTCAGTTCTAGTTCCATGTATGGGGACCCCCCCTTTATTTTAAATATTTTTTAATTGTTTTCTTAAAAGCGGAAAGCGGTTCACAGAATACATCTACCTACTAAGTTTCAAATGTATACTCTTAATAGTTTCGGAATAAAATGGCTGTGACATACGGACGGACGGACAGACAGACAGACAGACAGACGGACAGACATATCGAAACTATAAGGGTTCCGTTTTTTGCCATTCGGCTACGGAAACCTAAAAAACGTTTTTGTTATCACAAACGTTTTTGTTATCTCTCTGTTATCTAGGTATTCCCATGATTAATATTGATATTGATGTTTTTATAGTAAATAGTGTTTATTACCAGTCAATTTAGTATTCATATTATTATTGTCTGTTGAGTTAAAAAAAGAGGGCCGGGCGAAGTATGGACCGTTGCCGGAGTCCTTTAAATGTGTATTAATGTATAGCGTAAGACACTGATTCCTGTAACACAGGCTCACCTAGCATAGGAGTCAGGGCCTCCACTTAAAAGATGTAATATTTTTATGTTCAATAAATTATTTCTTTATTTTAGTTATGAACATTAATATATCATATAACGTATACCTTTATTATATTATATAACGTATACATATTTGAAAAAACGAAATTATTATTAATTATAAAAATATATTACGTACGTATATTGTAAAATAGGTGTGTTTAACTTTTAGTATACAATAAAGTATATTCAATTCTATTCTAAATACAATAAAGGTCGAAACTACATAAACTTATTAATAAAAAAGAAATAAATACAATAAAAAAAATCGACTCCATTATTGTTCAATAGGGTAATTTTTATTATGCGACTAAAATTAAAAAGATGCCATAATACATTGTTTTGACACTGAAAAAGCGGCCATTGAAATTTGCCGTATTACACTTTGACCGTTGAGTAAAAATTTAAGACAATCTCCGGTTTCATCAGCTTCCACGCCCAGAAGAAAGGTAAATAATTAATAATGTTTTGTTATCGTTTTATTTGTAACAAGCTTCCTGCCCGCGACTTCGTCCGCAAACCTTAATAAATAGATAGATTATACATCTAAACCTTCCTCTTGAATCATTCTATCTATTAAAAAAACCACATCAAAATCTGTCACGTAGTTTTAAAGATCTAAGCATACATAGGGACAGACAGCGGGAAGCGACTTTGTTTTATACTACCAGGGCGGCTGAAAAGTTTTGAGCCTAAGTACCTTTAAGTATTACTAATTACTTGTGCATCATACCACTAATTGCGGGTATCCCAAGAAATATATATGTCAAGTTTCATGTCATTAGCATCATTACGCTTTTAGTAATTGAACCATAAACGTCATCATGTCCGAGCCATCCGCACTTTGCACGAAATTGGAGTACAGTGCTGTCATAAAATTCTTAACAAAGATGAACAAAACGCCGACGGAAATATTTGAAGAGATGTCAACAGTTTATGGAGAGTCTACACCTTCATTTGCGACCGTTAAACGTTGGAACCGAGAGTTCAAGCACGGCAGGGAGTCGCTCGAAGATGATCCCAGGTCGGGACGCCCAAATACCACCGTTACCGAAGAAAACGTTGAAAAAGTAAAAAAAATTGTTCTACAAGATCGGCGAATCAAGTTGTAGCAATAGCTGAAGCCATGGGCATTAGCAAGGCATGAATCGGAAACATTTTGCATAATCACCTGCACATGAAAAAAGTGTTCGCGCAATGGGTGCCGAAAATGCTGACGCCACTGGACATGCAACGTCGAGTCACAACTTCGCAGGAGTTTTTTGAGATCTTTGGCGATAATCCGACGATGTTTTGTCTCGCTTTATTACTGTCGATAAAACCTGGATTCGAGAAAACGATTCGGAGTCAAAACAGGAGTCAATGCAGTGGATAGAAAAGGGAAAAAAGCCGCCGAGGAAGTTCAAAGTGGAAAGATCGGCGTCCAAGCTTATGGCCACTGTTTTTTTGGGATTGTGAAGGTATTATGTTCATTGATTGCTTTCCTAAAAATACTACAATGAACGGAGATTACTATGCCGCATTGTTGACAAAGGTACATCAAGTGATTGTTCAGAAACGGACAGGCAAATTGGCGAAAGGAGTCCTGTTTTTGCAAGACAACGCGTCCGTCCACCTTGTGCGAGTTGCAAGGCGTGCCCTCGCTGAGACAGGATTTGAAGAAATTAACCACCCACCCTGAGATTTTCCAGTGACGAAGAAATGAAGATGGCCGTAAATGAAAATTTCGAAGACAAAAACGGCGAATATTTTTTGACCGGGTTAAAAGCTCTTTATAAGAAATGTAAGAAGTGTATTGAAATAGAGAGGGACTATATTGAATAATATATTTTTTATACATATTTACCAGCATTTTAAATACGTTAGGCTCAAAACTTTTCAGCCGCCCCTCGTATGTAGTGATGTCGTGCCGCGTTAATAACGCTAACAAAATAGCCGAACGGCGGACAGTAAAAAAATAATATCTAATAGGTAATCGCACAGGGCCGTGAGGGTTTGGACATCCATACTATCCATACTAATATTATAATCCATACTATAATATAATATTATAAATGCGAAAGTAACTCTGTCTGTCTGTTACCTTTTCACGCCTAAACTGCTGAACCGATTGAGCTGAAATTTGGCATGGGAATAGTTTAGGACCCTGGGAAGGACATAGGATAGTTGTTATCCCGGAATTCCCACGGGATCGGGAATTACGCGGGTAAAACCTTCCACGCGAACGAAGTCGCGGGCAAAAGCTAGTTTTATATATTTTTATACCAAATCAGGAGGTAATTTTCAATAGCAGTCAAATCCATTTTATGCCACTTTGAGAAAAGTGAACTTTTGTATGCCGTCATGATGTACGCTGTTGTGACGGTTTGGATAGTAAGTATTGATTACTGTGGAGTTCAGGAGTATTAAACAATAACAGAAATAAATTAAATGCTTCAATTTATAGAGAAAAATGTGATTAAAAAACGGATTTGACTTCTTTTGTTTCCAACATGTGGATTTGACTAATTTTGTTAAAAAGCTGTCAGGATTTGACTAATTTTGTTAGGAAGCTTTGCAGGATTTGACTACTTTTGAACAATCCGACTAAACGATTCATATAGGGTTGTCATTGGTTCTATGTTGCATATAAGGAAAGTTGTTAAATAATAAAAACTTTTTTTGCAAAAAATAAAACCGACTTCCATATCAAAACACTACAAAGCCAAAAATAATTTTAATTTCGGTAGTCGGTGTTATTGGTTTTGTATTTTCTTTTTTTTTTTCACACCGCCTTCCGAAATTAAAATTATTTTTGGCTTTGTAGTGTTTTGATATGGAAGTCGGTTTTATTTTTTGCAAAAAAAGTTTTTATTTTCGCGCTTTTTAGTGGGTCAGTGAATTTTCCAAATCGATTCGTAAATGACGGAGTTATGCGCAAACAAAAAACGCAATGCAGAGTAAACGAAAAGATCATCAAGGTAAATTATTTTTTTCGACTTTTTTTGATTTTTCAGAAACGGCTCGTCCGATTTCGATAAAATTTTCATGGGACCATTTGGGAAGTATACCCTTTCCAACAAAAAAAGAATTTTTCAAATCGGTTGGCAAGCGACGGAGTTATGCGTGGACAAACATAAAAAAAAAAAAAAAAAAAAAAAAAAAAAATACAAACATCCGAATTGAGAACCTCCTCCTTTTTTAGAAGTCGGTTAATAAATAAAACAGTTGACATGAAAATCAAGTGATTATTGGCCTGATGGCTAGACACTTCCTTTCTATTTTATTCACGTATTTATTCGTTTTTTCTAATAGAAAATCACTAATTAACACGACATAAAAAAGAAACAGGCGCCCACGCGTTGTATGGAGATTGCAAGATGGCGGATGGGGTTTGCAGCGACGTGATTGGCTCATACGGATTTGACCATGTTTGAAAGTAAGCTGGTCTGGAATAGGCTAATTTTGAAAGTAAGGTTAGTTTTATTTTTAAGCGTTTTAGGCTGGATTTTTCTAGTTATGAATTTTATAAGGCAATGAAGAATTCTGTAAAGAAAAATGGTGTGTTGTTACTTTAGAATCTATGGATTTGGATTTGACCACTTTTGAAAATTACCTCCTGTCCTACTTAATATTATTAGCTGTTCTATTTTTATTCAAAATGATAACGATACTTTCAAGCTTTATTCGAATACTGATAACGAAAAATAGTAATTTCAAATTGAGGATGGTGATCCAATATGGCGGACGTTATTTTTTTTAATAATTTTATACGGGTGTCAATTTTGAGGTTAATTTGGGTGCTTGTTAAGAAAATACCATCCTTTTTTAAATCCAAGATGGCGGACGTCATTTTTTTAATAATTCGATATGGGTGTCAATTTTGAGGTTAATTGGGGTGCTTTTTACGAAAATGCCATCCCCTTTTTGAAATCCAATATGGCGGACGTCATTTTTTTTAATAATTTGATATGGGTGTCTATTGTGAGGTTAATTGGGGTGCTTGTTACGAAAATGCCATCCTTTTTGAAATCCAAGATGGCGGACGTCATTTTTTTATAAATTATTTATTTAAAAAACCTTCACTTAAAAACATTACAGTACAGTAAGTGTAACAGTACCTAATTTATCACGTGCATCAGTTCAAATTTTAAATCTCTTTGCATACACCTCATCTGCATTTTTATGGTCACCCTCAACTCATAAATAATACATGCAGTAAAGAGCGGGTTAAAATTGTTTTCATTATTATATTAAGTAATAATATTGCTAACGGTGTCGATCTGCAATAAAAAAATTATTTCATAAATATTGTTTACTTGTGACAACCCTGGCCGTTGCGATACTGTCTAGACGTTGTCGGCATTTTCCACAAGATCAAAGGCGTCGACCTACTGTATGATCTTTAATACTGTGATTTGAAATGAGCGCATAATTTAGAATTAAGCACTCATTTTATGCGGACGGTTTTGAGACGTTGAATGTGTATCTTGGGGTTTTTGTATATCAATGACCATAGCAGAATTAAATGAGGACTTCTACAAAGGGTGTATTCAAATAAAAATTGCAATAGACATTAGGGCATATACACACAAAGTTTTAAAACGCGCAATCGACGTGCGTTTGTAGCGATACAGACACGATACGCACGCGAGTCAGACGCAGCCTGTAACCCATTGCACATCGGTAAATAATTATAAATGCGTTTAAATCGATACAGACACGATGTTAATGCGCGGGTGTATCGATACAAACGACAACAAACGCTCTGTAGGATAAAAGTCCGCCGTCGACCAACGTACCTAAAACGCACGTCGACGGCGCGTTTAAAAAACGTGGTGTATAGGCCCTTAGGATCAATTGCTTTGCAATTGCAAAGGCGTCGGAATTGTGACCGAGAGCTTGCGGCTTCGAACCCCTTCCATTACACTATGGCCGTGAAGCTACTCCAGACACAAGCATATTTAGCTTAGTTGGAGGGGTTAACAAGATTGCTAGTAATGTGAATTTTAACCACATTAAAAAAAACCACTCACCTTATCAGTGGGTTTGGGCGAAAGGCCGCTACTGAACTGTATAATTTTCTGTGTGGTAGGCAAGAACTGCGAGCAGCCAGTGTAAGGTGATCGGGCAGTGGAGTCTGTCCCGAGGTTTGAAGAGTGCTCGAGGGCCACGGAGTACTCTTTGTCACCTCTCCTGGAAATCAATATGCCTTAAGTGTAACCTAGAATAAGATGAAATGGTTAATGTAATGGACATCTATGAATGAGCAAGTCTACCTCTTACTAATATTATAAATGCGAAAGTGACGATGGAGATGTTTGTTACACTTTCACGCAAGAACTATTTACTGAACGGATTTGAATGAAATTTGGTAATTAGATAGTTGACAACCTGGAATAACACAGACTTTTTATCCCAGAATTCCCACGGGATCGGGATTGACGCGGGAAAACCTTCATACTCGAATGAAGTCGTGGGCAGAAGATAGTACCGTAGACCTTTTCTATCAGAGAGAGAGAGAGAGAGAGAGAGAGAGAAAGAGAGAGAGAGAGAGAGGGGAAGGTCAGATAGGCAGTCGCTCGAATGAAGTCGTGGGCAGAAGATAGTACCGTAGACCTTTTCTATCAGAGAGAGAGAGAGAGAGAGAGAGAGAGAGAGAGAGAGAGAGAGAGAGAGAGAGAGAGAGAGGGAGAGAGGGGAAGGTCAGATAGGCAGTCGCTCCATGTAAAACACTAATACTCAGCTGCGTCTGGTTAGACTGCAAGCCGTATGTAATGACATTATGAGCTATTTTTATTAACAGTTTGTTATTAGGAACTAGTTCATCAACCGCAAGTCCATCAAGAGTTTTCACTCTACTAAGAGCCACATAGGCTGGAGACTCTTTGCAAATAGTAATTTATCTTAATTAACTACCGCGGTTTCTAATGCCTTGCCTTTCAATTTATGAACAGTATATAATATATAAGTAATATACAACGTGTAACGGAAACCCCATATCTATCTAAAAAGACTGAAGACAACATCTGGTATGGAGTCTCTATGCAAACTTTCAGCTCAAAATAAGTGACTCACAGAATTGAACCCAAATTATTGGTTTCATATGTTTCTTGAATACCAATACTAACAGACGTGTCACAGCACTATGAGGATCAAGACTTTCCACGTCACTTGCCAATAAAATGATAATTGTCTTCGTTCTTCTTAATTTGAAAAATTCGGTCTCTGGTATCAATGTATTGAAATTTGTAATAAGTTCCACACATGTAGACTTACGATTATAAGACCCTTGCCATATCGTTTGTTATCATCCAAAAAAGCCATGCATTTGATATGTATATAATTACAATTACACGTTGTATAAGAGGTAGTATGCGTCGTTTCACGTCCCCGTAACTATGTTTCGCTTGAAACGTTACAGTGAAGAAAGAAACTGCTAAATGCTGCTGCCATTCACTAATCCTTGAGGAACTAAAATGTTCCTTCTAAGCATCAGCCGTGGCCCAAATAGATAGTTACAGTACATGCCAAAGTCTGCCACATTTAGGTATTGGGATCGTTTGAGATTGACCAAGCGTCAATATAGCTTAATGGCAAAGGTGTCGGACTTGTAATAAAATAGGTCACGGGTTCTAACTCCACCCGTTACACAATTGCCGTGAAACCACTCCAAACAAGCATATTTACCTTATTTGGAGGGGTTAACAGGATTGCTAGTAATGTGAATTCTACCCACATTGTTAGTAAACTGCAAAAAAATAATTACGATTGCTGGTGGCACTTTACCTTATGTGACCGCTTCCCTTGATTCGTCAATAGCGTTAAAAGTATAGACCCGTTCTTAACGACCTATTTACTTCTACCTTAACTTGGTTTGAAATTAAAGTAATAATACTTGTACTATTAAGTATTATGTGGTAATAAGAAATCAATATACACAAAAACTAAGAAATATTATCAAATTATTAGGTTTCTACACAACTTTTCCGCGATTCAAGATCTTGGTAGTGTTCTTGGTATGCTTAGCTTTTTGAAGTTGAAGGCATAATTTTACATAATTTAATTTTACTGCACCATCTAGTTCTCTATAATAATACCTTGTACTTATTTCTAATTTTTATATCTTATAAAGACTGTAGGAAATTGAATAATTCTTTATTTTTGTGTTCTTTAGTTGTATAAGTGTTGTAAAAAAGAGAATTTATAATAATATTTGAAACTAAAACTTAGCGGGGCGTTCGCTGTTTCAGAAAGTAATATTATAAAAGTAATGTTTTACTTGAAATGTTCCCTGGTAAGCAGCAGCATGCGTCCAACTAGGTCTGTGGTTGACACCCCGGCCGTCCTCTGGACTTCCCTGAAAACATTAAATCAAACCCATTAATCTTTGTGTACAGATTTGCATATGGCGCATAGTTTTGGCCAATTCTTCATAATGTGTTGAATAAATTAAAAAATAAATGTTTGTACATGTTCTAATAACACAGCGATTTAAATTATGAGACTTGAATTACTTGTTTTTTTTTTTGTTATGGATTTATAATAGTACTAAATAAAACTGATTTATATGAGGAGAGTGAACTTGAACTATCTGACCAGTAATTAGATAGATGTGCAGAAGATCTCCATTAAATATCGCGGCAATAATTATAGTTCTCTTCACCATTTAGGAAGCGGCGCAGGAGATATAACTGTGCACGATTTAGGAAGCGGCGCAGGAGATATAACTGTGCACGATTATGGAAGCGGCGCAGGAGATATAACTGTGCACGTTTATGGAAGCGGCGCAGGAGATATAACTGTGCACGATTATGGAAGCGGCGCAGGAGATATAACTGTGCACGTTTATGGAAGCGGCGCAGGAGATATAACTGTGCACGATTTAGGAAGCGGCGCAGGAGATATAACTGTGCACGATTTAGGAAGCGGCGCAGGAGATATAACTGTGCACGATTATGGAAGCGGCGCAGGAGATATAACTGTGCACGATTATGGAAGCGGCGCAGGAGATATAACTGTGCACGATTTAGGAAGCGGCGCAGGAGATATAACTGTGCACGATTTAGGAAGCGGCGCAGGAGATATAACTGTGCACGATTATGGAAGCGGTGCAGGAGATATAACTGTGCACGATTATGTGTGCAGGTTCAGGTGCACTCTCTGTTCCTTTACTCTCATAGTCCAATCGTACGGCAATCCGACACGACCAGAGGGAGATCTGGTACAGGACCAACGGCTTGACGTGCTTTCCAAGGCATGGGGTATCACTCCACCACATTTCAAACTCCGATCTTCTTCTGAGAAAACCCAATAGCACTTTTGCCGGACCTGGAAATCGAATCCGAGACCTGTTGTTCAACAGTCGCGCTTGCGACCAAGGTTATACTTTGCTAGTGTATTGAACTATATTTTTTTTAATTAAAGCGTTGTGTTTATTAACAACTGTAAATTCTGTTTTATAAATATTCATCAATAAGGAAAGGAGAATTGTTCGCCTGTTGTGTCAAAATATGCATTCGCGAATAATTTTCTTTTGCGTCTTTTGTAACCTTTATCGGTTTAAGGTGGGAAAACACATATCATGCATGTTTATTGTTATTTTATTGAACTTTTATTGAGGTATTGGTTCAAACGAAATCGATAAGATGTATAGTGTTATGTACAACAAGCTCGGTATTATTAATGATCAAGTTCCAGTAATTCATGATGAGCCATACACAATAAAAAAATTATTTCATTAAAATATGATCTACCTTTCACTACATAATAAATAAAATTGAAGTATCTGTCTCTGCTTTCAAAATAACTGTCAAGTGTTTATAGTTTATTTACACACTACTAAAACAATTTTCTTTTTTTGTCTCTCTGTTTGTCTGGACTGGAACGGCTGTATCGATTTTAATGGAACTTTCACGGGAAGATAGAGGAGGTTTTTATCCCGGTTTTCCCACGGATTCGAAATTTAATCCGCGTAGGTAATATCGACACTCGAACGATGACAGCTTCCATAATAAGAACTTACCAGTTCATAAGAAATACCATCAAGACAAAACACTCTGTCTAAGAATGCCAACAATGGAATGCAATATTATTGTCCAAACCATACACATATTATGTAGGTAGGGAAGGAAAACTTTGTGTCTAATATTAAATAATAACATGTAGGTAAAACTATACACATAATTATCTGAGAATACAAAGGATTCAGGGCTGCATGTAAAAGAGAATATATTATAGCAGCTTTATTATCTCAACTCTGCTAAATGCAGGTTAAAATTGATGTTATTCTGTTCATTGTGGTCTAAAATGGTTAGATTGACCAAGTTATTAAATTGCAATTTTGCACACATTATTTTAGCTTGCCTCAATGGTCTATTTGCCTATGTAATATTTTTATGTAGTGTTTTTTTGTTGCAACTATAAACCGTGTTGTATTATAAAACTTCATTAGTGACCCAGCCCGGATTCACAGTCTCATGCTGTTAATTCTTTTGCAACCTCTTCAACAAAAATCGTTATATTTCAGCCTAAACCTTCCTCAGGAATCACACTATCTATTGGTGAAAACCGTAGAAAAATCCATCTGGTAGTTTTTGAGTTTATTGCATTCATACAGACAGACAGACGGGTGTTAAACAATCAGATGAAACAGAGATTAACAGGGTAGCACTTATGCTAAATCTTTAAAGAAATACAGTCATGATACTATGTTATTTAATTTCAGCACTTCATAATAAAGTATGTTGCTATGCTTCTTCATAATTCAAAATATAAAATTTATTGTGTTGTAAAGTGTGAAATGCCAATTTTCTTTTAAGATTATGAATTGAAGTTATTGCAAGGTTTTTATAGACTTAAAATTACATACCTGTAACGGCCAGCTTTTTTCACCAAATGATATGTATCAATCCCATCAGCAGTGACTGTGATGTCATCTGGAATATATAAACATAAATTAAGTATTGTTACATCAATATTAATAAAAAATGGAATTATTCTCGAGAATTACATAGGATTAATAATTTACAAATGAATTATTAAAAAATAAATTATTATGAGATTAAATGTCTATTATTTTTATCTTATCAGTTCTTCACATAAACTCGAGTTCAAGTATGAGATTATTGACAAAAGAATTTAGAAGTCATTTTTATTTTTTACATAACAAGTTTCATGAGAAACATAGGAAAAAAACTGGAAGACTGTTTAATAAAAACTCGTTTCAAGGTAAGATTCGTAAACCTGACAAGAATTATATTATTAGGTTTTTGCATGAATATTGAAGGCAGAAAATGAAATACCTGCCGATAGCTGATAAAAATAATATTAGTAAATTTATACAGCACGTGTTAGTAATATTTTTCCGTTACCTTTAATGTTTGTATTTATTTAAATTATATACACTAGCAGTATTTATAAATTGATTTTGATTGTAATGAATTGTAATAAATAACCATGAGATTATGATATAGCTGGTTCCCTGTTATAAGTGAAATTAATTACCTCCATGCACACAAAAAGCACACTGGTACTTGTCCAGAGTCTCAAGTGTGGTAACATAGGGGGCACCTTCCACCACCTGATCGACCCACTTGATGGCACGCACCATTTTGTACCGTTCCTCTTGTGTAAAAACAGGAGGACCCTTGTGCTTCGAGATTTCTTCATCTGTGTGTACTCCCACTATCAGCACATCACCTAAGGCTTTTGCTTGTCTCAACGAATTTGCGTGACCAAAATGCACCATATCATAACTGGAAACAAAAATCAATACCACACTGTTGTAATCTCAAGGAGAAATTATTTAGAGAAAAGTGCTTTACAGCGTTTGCGATCTGAAATCGTTCACGCCGGATGCTTCATAATTAAGTATTCCACACTTAAGTGCTACAGCTCATTCACGTGGATTTATGAAAGTATATTGAGAAATGCTGGCGAGAAACACTAATACGACTTAATGTTAACAACGGAACTACTAATGTATAATGTTTCCAATTACCAAACACGAAGATATGAAGTAAAAATAAAAACTCGATATTACTCACCACCCATCGCACCACACACGAACTTCACTTTTATTTTCACCCATCTTAAAACTATCTGATTTTAATGAAGCCTAAACGGTTTGTAGCACCTTTAAAAATTATAATTTTTGGTAATTGAATTAAGACCGAAACCGATTACCAAAACCTCGACACCTCCGCCACCAGAAAGATTCACGAAACAACTGATAAAAATAAACTGTCACTGTCACATTTCGTTCAACCTCAGACGTCAAGTTTCAAAAGTGGTGTTCTCGGTGTTAAGGTTGACATTACTGAAAAAGCAAACATTTTTTTCTACTTAGATTTTAGAGAAAAGAAAAATAAATCATTTGAGGGAAACCACGTTCTAAAGTTATAAGTACTAAAAGTCTGATAAAGACGAGTAAAATAGATTTGATGGTAGGCAGGCCTGTTGATCTCAAGTTTCATATTTAGTTAGCAGTAGGTTAGCAGATTGATTAAGTTTGGTTTTGATAACAAACAAGTCATTGCTTTTACTAATCTTTCTTACAACGGATGTAACACCTGTGACCTGGTCCTGAAGTCATTTAACCTACTTACTCATCCCATTTTTGCATTTACCTAACTACCCACTTATGATAGATTGCAGTAAAAATTGGATTTTAGGTATGGTGACGAGATTTGCTAGTTTGAATAATATAAATTATCTAAGAAATTTGTAGAAGTACTATTAGATACTAGATAACTATTGGGTAATGTTTGGTCTCGTTTCTCAATATTACTATATTTAGATACATCCATGTCGACCACGTACATGTATAATAAACAACGTGTAGACTGTAGCGTAAATCATGAATGTATGGTACTTACTGTTTATCTAATCGTAGCAAGGAACTTAATTGGTTCGTTTGAATCACGCCACTGAATGACGAAAACAAAACGATTTCGTTAGCGTTTGGACTTTGGTTTCGCTTGACTGCATTGTAGGAGAGTGAAGACGAGCACGGGTTACAGAAGTTATCTCAATCTTCCGATTTACAGGTCGATGACATTTCTTCAATTACTTATGTAGTTACCTAATTTATAGAATACAGTTTTGTTCTTTTTATTATTTACCAATCTAGATTATATATGATGCCAGTATTTCCTTGCTAAACTTTCAGAGAAAATGCATCGTAACTAACTCAGATGTCAGTTAGGTAGTGAACTTTTGTTATCATTGCTGCTGTTAATGATATTATCATTAATTGCATCCTTGAAATGGTCAATTGACCCTGTATTAACAAAAGGCGAGAATTTTCGTGATCAAGTAGGATTTATGATAACATAACGTATATGCAACAGGAATACGAGTATTTGTAACAGAATATATAACAAGTAATCAGTAAAATGCAGCATGTTTTATGGTTAGATAAGTTAGTATCAAACGCGAGCGTCTAACAACCTTTTATCTGATAGTATGCAATCAATCAATAAATTACGCATTGGAGAATGCTTTAGTATTGACGATTTTATACAATGTTCTTATCAGTGAGCTAGTAGATACGTATTTGATTTGCCTACCAATTGGATTTAATCTTGGTGGTCTCGCACTTCAAGATTTTACTCTTAGTACCTAATCTTTTTTTTTTATTGATAATAGGTTCTTGTTTGACCACCATCTCACCCACTGATTAGAAAACCACACTCTCTGATCTCACCAGATGGTAAGTGATGATGTGGTCAAAGATGGAGCACGCTTACCTACCTAAAAGTAACCTATTCACTCTTGACTTAAAGACTCCTAGGTATCGGGAAACACAGATTCCGGCAGGTAATTCCACTCCTTAGCTGTAAGCACAATGAAGGCATTCCCAAAACGTTTTGTGCGTATGGGTGGGATGTCCACCATGTAACGATGGCGCTTCGCCGTTTGTCTCGTAGTCCGATGATGAAACGGGCTTGGCGGAATTAGATTGTGTAAGTAATCGAAAGATGAAATGTATCTTTTCTTATGAGAAACTGTCGTTGAACTTGGAAGTACTTATTTATGTTTAGGTAGGTACTTATTTAGGTTAAACTTAGATAGGCTCCAACTAACAACACCGAAAGTAGATAATCTAGATTTTTCGAATCATAAATACCTACTGAGAAAAGAAACATTAAAAGTAGAGATATATTGAACTTGTTGTTTAAGCATAAGAACTGAAACAGAATAATAAATTCTTATTACCTACATTATTTTGTCTCAATTTTCATAATTATTTAAGCATGAAGTGTTTTTCTACGTTTGTAGCTGTCCGTACCTACACACCTAGATAGAGATTTCAAGAAATAAATATGAAATACGACTTGACCACTCGGCTTATAATAAAACACATAAATTAAGAGTAATTATTTAATCTTTAGCATCGGCCACGCCTCCATTTGTAATGGCAAACGTTGCTTCACTCTCCGGCAATTCAGGAGAGTCGTATATTTTAGCGATTCGATTTTCCCCTCGTCCTTTCCTTAGAGATATTCTGGTGGTGGACGCGTGTGCTAGAATGTTGCCACCTATGGGCTTCTTGGGGTCCACTTGAAAGGACAGTGTCGCACCAGGATCAGCTGTCATTTGATTTGTTATGAAAACTGCGACGTTGTATTCTTCTGAAATCTGTACCAAATTTTAATGTATTCAATTATTATATACATTATGTACAATAAATTGTAGGTAGGTATTCCTATTATGTAGTTTATGCATAATTTCATTGAAACCGGTTCTATATTAATCTTTATACTTTACTATTTTCATTACAATTAGTACCTACCTATCCAGAGTTTCTAAATACATATACATAACTATATAATATTTTTAATAATTCGTCATGTTGGCGGAGGAAAACATGGTCCTAAATTACTCAAGATTGAGAGGTTTGTAAGGAATAAAAACTTTTTACCAAAAAATTAAACCGACTCCCAAAAACACTGCAAAGTGAAAAATAACTTTAATTTCGGAAGTCGGTGCCAAAAACGAAAATACAAAACTAAAGACACCGACTACCGAAATTAAAGTTATTTTTCACTTTGCAGTGTTTTTGGGAGTCGGTTTAATTTTTTGGTAAAAAGTTTTTATTTCACTCTTTTTAGTTGGTCGGTTTTTAATTTACCTAGTTAAAAGAGCCTAAATGTCAACTACTTATAACCTTTTACAAAATATTGCTTTTCCCAATGCTGGGCCCGTTAATTTTTGAGGAGTTCTCCTGGTACTTCACCATTAGCTCTACATCACCATATGCATTGTGACAAACATAAAGTGCTTAACATCCATATTCAAGTATTCGAATCGCAATCCACGAAATACTTATTATTGAGTAGGTTCGGCGGCCATCTGTGGTCTTCATCATCAGTTCCACTTCCCCAAATGGTATTTTTTGAGAGCAACTGCACAAGTTACTATAAGAAATACCCAAAACGCCATAGGTGTGCCTATAATATTTGAAGAGTTCCCTCAATTTCTCCAGAATCCCATCATCAGATCCTGACTTGGTGATAAATGGTACCAATTTCGAAGTATACCCTTTCAAACAAAAAAAGAATTTTCCAAATCGATTCAGCCGTCTTCGAGAAATCGGTGATCATACATTAAAAAAAAAAAAAAAAAAGAGAAAAAAAAATATACGCGTCGAATTGATAACCTCCTCATTTGGTCGTCGGTTGAAAAGGGGAGGCTTCTGCTCAACAGTGGAATACAAAAAATAATTCGATGTTTTTTTAAATGCAATTTGTTAAAACTATTAAATCAAACATGGATACCTACTTATGTCGAAGTATATCACCATTAACTGAATTAATTGAATGATCCAGATTCTGTCAGTCATTTGGACGTGATTAAGTAGGTAACTAACATCCATACATTTAAACTTTCGCATTTAAATATAATATTAGTAGGTATATATTTTTATAGAAGTGTGATTGTAACATTCGTTCATGGTTGCAGGAATGTTTTAAAGAGATACCGCGGCCCCGGAACTTAAGGGCTGCTGAAGGAACAGGGTGGGTTTTTAGTCAGTAGAAGTCTAACACTCCCTTCCGCTCCATCCAGAGCGGGAGAAGTCATCATAATTCGATGATATTCCCACCCAGACAAAATATTATTTTTACGATTGATGTATAATACATCAATGATTTTTACCCAGCTTTTGGAACGATTATGTGTACATCTAAGCAGCTAAACTTCACAAGCACTGCAACATGCTGCCATTAGATATTATCAATGCCTACTCTATTGTCTAATCTCGAGGCAAATAACTGTTTAATAATCGTGGTTTTGTTCGTTGCAAGCCGGACGTTTGTTTATCTATTGAGACCAAACGAGACAATCTTGTCGCGCCGTGATCTTGAACTCGTGTGTAGTAACACGAGTTCTTTCAAAATTTACGCTTATAAATAAACCGCATGTTATTACGACGCAGAATAAATTGCGTGACACTGGCGATGGCGCTAGACACACAAAGGCGCAGTTTATCTATTGTAAGATGGAATCGTGATTAAGAATAAGTACCTATCTGAAATCTAGCAAAAAATATATTCCTCTTTACTCAGTTTGGCCGACCCCAATTTTATAGTTCCGTCAGATAGATGTGCCTTCATAACTGCGCAATTTGGGGCCCTCAGCGAATTATATCAGGCGCTCCGAAATAAATGCGTAGCGCTGTTGTTCCTTATTTGAAGAGTGAGGTTACGGTACACATGAATAATTTCTATTCATGTGATTGCAACGCTTTTACAGATTTCCAGCCATTAGACAAATAAGCTGCCTGTTTTTATTTTGTTAGCATGTTGTCCTACTGCCGCGCAAAACCCACTCTCAAATATTTCCAGACAGCCTTGAGGAATTATACAAGATCGCCTCGCCAGCGCATCTTAGGCCTTCCTGTGCTACAACGTCCGTCTTCTTGAGGCACCCATCGCGTGACTTCTTCTTTTCGAGTCGAAGCACAAACCTCTTTGGACCAATCGCACCTTTAAAGTAAAACCGTTACTAAACGAAAATCTTCACGAATTGAGTTATTTATACCATCAATCCAAAATATACGTAAACTGCAGGTTAAACTTGTAATTATTCCAAAATATCGTCTTTTTCGCCATCTAGCGTTAAATCATATCGTTAATAATAAATCTAAAAAAATTAAAAAAAATATATATAAATCTAAAAAATATTTTTGTAAGTAAATAAAGAAAAACTATTAACATGCACATGTATACAGTAAACAGATATGTATCATATAAACTCATAAGAAATCATAAAGTACTTGTACTTAGACTTACCTAGACTAAATTAAGATACTGAACTGTTTCAAATATTGGCTCTCCTGTAAAATTTGATAATTTCGTATAGTAACGGTTTTACTTTAAAGGTGCGCAATGTGCAGTTACCTGCACAGTTCCTGTAATTCGCCTCGTTAAGATCCTGCAAGGTGCAACTGGCCGTGCATGACGGTCATTATAAGAGGTGGGGCCATATCTTGTACAGAGGCTGCACACTAGCATTGCGTCCGCAATGGGTGAAAAAAAAGACACCTGTGGAATCGCGTGATGGTACTGCCCCATTTGTCCCTGTGCATCCTGTAGATAAACCTGAATAGTTATCATTAAAAATTAAAATCAGCTAGTAACGTCAACAAACCTTTTGTAATCTTGAAAGAACTTGTGCCAGTTTCTGCTGTCTATCAGCCAACTCCCCTCGTCCTGAGAAGTCGACTCTGAATAACGCCATAATCGAGTCTATTATCAGTAGCTTAAACAGGCCAGCCTCTTCGTGGAATTTCGCAGCTACAAAATCCAGTAGTTCCGCCTAGTAAGAAAATACAACATTGCATAAAATAATTAAACAAACTCTATTGTTTGTACTTTCGACAATGAAAGTCCGAAACAGATACTCGTATACTATGTACATATAATTATGTGGACTTGAATGAAAGGTTCGACAAATGAAATACTATCTTTGTTGAAGTACATATTGTACACCTTGTTACCTACTGTATAAATAATGTATAGAGCTACAAACCTGATGTTCTGAGGTGTATGCCCTGGCGTATAGAACGTTATCTAGCACTGCAGTTTGGTCTAAATTGAATCTGTCTGCAATTGGCCGTAAGCGATCAGGTCGGCTGGACTATTGTTAAGGAATTATGTTAATAGGGTCTACAATGCAACTGCATGTACTGGTCTATGTGACTACCTTGTGTTTATGTAATAGGTAATATACCAACTTTATTTTTGCGTTTCAATTTACTTTTAAAATTAACCTTGATATCTGTTTAACGAACAGAGAATTTCCATTACAATTTTTTTATTATAATATTAGTTTTTTAGTTTTTATTATTATTAATTTTTATTATATTATATAAGAGAATTTACACCGCCGCGGAATGGAATGGAAGCGAATTTTTGCAACGAAATTGTACATAGCATAATGAACTTTATGTTAATTGTATAACATACAAACTAAATAGGAGCCAAAAAAAGGTCGCGCGTCTTCCGGGGAATCCTCGCGCATACTCGAGAATTCCCCTAGCTACTGTCGGCGCGAACGGGGAGCCGGTTGGGTCGATCACAGCAGTGCGTAGCTTAGAATCGTCAAATTCATTAATATTCATAAAGGATACAACGTGTGTTCGGTGTCCAGAAACATGACTTTTCCACCATGGTAGCCTGTTGAGTTGGGTATCTGTGTAGTAACGCACAGAGTATGAGACAGCTGTGTCTTGCCAGTACGGAACTCCCCGAATACTTCTGTGATCGCCATTGATTCAACTCCACCGGCGAGTAACTTGCTAGAATAAAAATCGGGAAATAAATAACTTCACCAATCGTTCATCTTCTTTTGAGCTTCTTTGCAGAGTGATCGCGGTCGTCACGTCGAACATTAGTAACCTGCTTTAGAATACGACAGGAGAAGTGGCAAGGGGGCGTGTCGGTGTCCGCGCGACATGGTCACACGGCACATGTCACAGGCAAATGACCGTCTCCGCGAACTAGTGCACTTTCGACGGCTATCGTGACAACTTTTAAGAATGCCGAGTTGTTCAGTGGTTTCTTGCAAAAACCGAAGCCAAAACTTTGTGAATCATGGAATCACTTACCATATATTAGTACAAGTATTTTACAATATTTGTCTTTAAAATCATGAAAAACAATAAATCGTAAAATATTTCTTTCTTTTACTATGTTATTTTTGTTTTCAAATATCACAGCGACTATACTGCTTTTGCTATAAATACATTGCTCCTTAACCTCTACCTAAGTTCGTCACTAAGTAACTGGACAAGCAATGTAAAAATAACAAAACGATATTATATTATTCGGATTTATCACGTATTCCAGCCACTGACTCTTGCGAGGAGTTAGTGATGTGAATTGAAGAACTTTTGCGTAGTTACAACGGAACCCTTCACGGGCGAGTCTGACTCGCACTTGGCCAAATTTTTTGCTTGAGATGACAGAAAGAAAAATACATTGAAAAGTCAAATGTACAAAAAAGAATAAACAATTTATTTTACGCCCGCAGCATGCGTAGGTACGTAAAGAGTTCCAACGACGAAGACGCCGTCGCTACAATAGTTTATTTTTCAATCTGTCAGTGTCAACCATTTTAACCTGGTTGGAAGATCGATGTAAAATAATGTTTTTTACTTATTTTGATTACTTCACAGCGTAATCAATGTTCGCAAAGTTACTTAAATTTTAGGTTAATAATCGGTGGTGTTTTTGGTTTTGAATTATCTAATAATAAAAGTATGTTATGCCTTATTCTCGTGCAGTTTCTTTATTTATTATGGTTTTTGTATTTTACTTCTGTTAAAGCTTCGAATGCGTTTTAATAATCGGCATGGTTCAGATAATATATTCGTGAATTTTGCTTAAAATAAGTCAATACATTCATGCTATTTATTTGTTATGCATGGGTGTGTGTTTGTTTTCATATATTTAACCATTTCTTTAGTAACTAGGGTTTTTCTTATAACAAAAACCTATCATACCTGCGAGGTAATTGTTAATAAGTTTCAGGAGCCAAAAAAATATGTACAATAATAAATAGAAGAATCGATAACTTTCCGATTTAGTCAACCACTAGCGTATAATTATGTAAAATAAATTGCTTTTGCACAGTACAACGATAGCGACCGATGTTTTTGTGTGGGTAAGTTGTACGGTGTATGATAAATACACGCTGTGATTGATGGAATAAAGTTTATAATCGGTTGTGTACTACGTTGTGATTTAAGAAATGCGGGTGTGTGCACGAGTGCGTATCTATTGATTTTATTGAACTGCATGTCGACGCTGGAAAGGAAAAAATATCCAAGCGACATCTTTGCCCATTTGGAGTTATATACATTCTTGGAATCGCCTGATTTTTCTGCGTCGTTTGGTCTTACTCACGTCCTTCTACGACGACTTTTGATGTCGCTTCGACATTTTGAAGTTCGCGAGAGTTCACTTTTTTTTCCTTACTAAACGACAAAATTTTCGAGCATTTTTGAAAATTTGGTGGTTGTCGTAATTGTGAAATGCTAAATTTGCCTTTGGTCAAGTTTGACATTTCTGTTCGTACGGTAATTACTCCACTTAGTTAATTTTTCCAGTATCTGGCGATATAGTGTTAGGCGCTTAGGTAATTTTGAGTTATTTGGTTTTTCTCCTACATGCATTGAGGTAATATAAAAAAATTATATTAAATTAATATTTAGGTTGTTTTGCCTCAACTTCCACATGTTTTTTATTTTGGTAAGGCAACTTTTACTCTGATATAAATTCTAAAAAGATATATATTTTTACATATACATTTTTACCGTACCTTCCTTAATCAAAGCTTGTCGGTTAGTAAAATTTTCCCGTTTCTACTTTTAGGGAAAATTTTACTAAGCGACACTAACTTTAAAACTAAGCATTATTTTTAATAGTTACGTATACTATAATGTAGATAAAAAAATATCCAAATAAATTTCCAAGAATTAGGCTTTTTGGACCATAACAAGAATTTACACGATTTTTTTTCTGAAAATTCAAACTTTAAACTGCTCTACTGTAAAGTTAGTCTGATGTCGCTTGGATAATTTTTCCTTTCCAGCGTCGATGTGTAGTTGTTGTCCCGCCCAGCGCCTAACTGGAGACACATGCTTCCGATATAATTTCGTCAGGCGGCCATATCTCCTTGTTTATTATATCTATGACGACGCCACTCTTCGCGAACTCTTGGTCGACTAGACTTACACCCATGGTTACAGTGGTCCCTTATTAAAGGTATTTTTATTCGGCCAGTTAACCTCATTGGTGACCTGCCGAGGTCTGCAATCGTTACTGTTACTAAAATACTTCGTTCAAGTTGGAAACATATCAAGGTGTCAAACTTGAAGATGACGAACTGTTAGAAAGAGTTTTAACAATATCGATAGACTATCTACTTTTAAAGATATAAACTAGTGTGAGGGAATCACCTACAAATATATAAAGATATAATGAATGTTTTGGAAGCCGACGCGATATATACATATAATTTGAATATTTACTTAAAATTCATTTCGTTTACTGAGGAAGTGCATCAACGAAATAGAGTTTAATACAAGTTCAAAAGTTACCATCAGTCATAGCGAAAACGCCTTACATTTATAACACTGCAATCAGTCACAGGACTAAACCTTTGCGTAGTGTTTTCGTTTTCATTGTAACAGCAGCATTAGTGTGCCACAATACTTTCATATGTTAACAAATTTCTGATAAAGTACCACTTACTCTAATTCTGTACTTCCCGTGCTGATTTTAAAAACGTGTTTTCGGCGATCACTAACTTCCAATGCCGTCATAAAACCAAGAGTTGCAATTTTTTGACAGGCTTCTTTTATTTTCTCGACCTTTGTGTCTGAAAATCCTTTGATATTGCATAATTTTTTCTTTGTAGACATCTGAATCCCTTTTATTGTACATATTCCAGCCACTTTTAATTTTTTTATATCAGCAACATTAATTCCATGCTTCTGTAATAAGTCTACGTCTTGAAAAAAGCTTTCTTCCTCATCATTTTCTGATATATTATCGTCGAGAGCTTGTTCGATCATTCTAACAGCGTATAAAGTAAAAGGAAACACTGTAACAGAGAACCGATACTATAAGATGGCAGTCAAACAAATTACGTATTTGCCGCGCATTCCTCAGTACTAGACTCATAGACAAAGAGATTTTTTTTTTTGTATTTTTCTTTCCTTCCAACGGAAAAGGCGAAGAGCTTAAGCCCATACAGCCTAACCAAAGAGAATATAATACACTACGGACAAAACAGTGTTGCATGACATAAAATAAATAGTTTTCAAAGTTGGATTAAAAAAATCTGTGAACCATAAATTGTCCTCAAATATAATATATAATATAATATAATAATATAATATAATATATTTTATTGCCAGTTTACAATTTTTCAACTTATAACTAGGTCATCATGTAATAATGCATCACATTAAACTGTAAATTTTTTTTACACATAAGTGATTCTTTCTGACTCCCAAGCTAAGATCAAACTTGTGTTATGGAAGTCAAGGGTTGTCAGTCATTACGTCGAGTAAATTATTCACATATTATTACATATCAAAGTTCAAAGATCACTCGGCTCAGATGTTTACTTAAGTGTTATAAGTTATAACTATAATCATGTACATGATTATAGTTATAATATAACACTTAAGTAATTAATTTTTAAGACATAGCGAAGGTGTAATTACAAAAAGTTAGGTACATATATCATTAAATTTCACTGTGTATGTGTAATGTGTATAAAATGTTGTTGTATGTTTGTAAGTGTGAGAAGGTGAGTGTATTATGACTATTATGAGTGTAAAAGTAAGTTTTCTACATCCTCATAGTTAAGGGTCATTATCCATTTACTAATTCTGCTCTTACATTCAAATTTATTCAAGTTATAAATTTTACTTTTCTTATTTAGATAGTTATAAACACGACCGCCAAGAACTCGGAAATGTCGCCCAGCCAGCTTTGTTTTATGCCTCTCTACCGGGCACACATGTGTTGCTCTACGCCTCGCTAAACGATTAGAATCATAGTGCAAGGACGTGTGCTTTCTATATAGGTCTGAACTGGTCTGAACCAATTGAGATAGGAAAAGTACCTATTCTGAACCTGTCAGCTAATCAGTTTCAGTCATTGAGATAGGAAAATTATGTATCCAAGTCAGTGGTTTCAGTTATGTGTCACACATAGTCTTAGAGCATTTAACCTAGCTCTAAGCACATAGTGTATAATATTACATTCTCTTTGATGTCACACACAGGACAGTAAAACTGATTCTCAAAATAATGGATTTTACTAAATAGTATAAGGCATACAGTGTGATGAGTTGATTACTCAACAATAATTAATTAATTGGAAGCTTTTAGTGTAAAACTGTTTGGGAGATTTCCTTCCAACGCTGTATTGAATGGAACGAAATTCAATCGATATCGAGGTAACTAGAAAAACATCGTACCTATAACGGTTTTAAATTGGTATTTTATGTAGGGTTTGTTTAAATATCACATGTTTGAAAAACCGTTTAATTCGTATGAAGTCGAGTTATGGGTTGATTTCACTGACCTCTTTTAATAGAGGTCAGTGGCTGATTTCGTAAAATGTATTGCCAGTATCAGGAGTTCTGCTAAATACTGATTCTGCTTAGAAAGCAAATTAGGAAGTTTGCAACTTTGGAAACTACTTAAAAGATAGCAAACTTTGAAATTATAGTCTATTATTATATAGGCATTATTATTATGATCTATCCCTACTGGTGTAGAACTTCTATCAAACTATCAAAAACACTTATAAAACTTTATAGCTCAATATACATAATTATTATTTCATAACTATTGAAAACGTTAGTTTATATAGCAGAAGCATGCATGTTTTTAAAACTTATTGATTATACTTACATGTACATATAATACAAATAACTTTTACCTATTTGTTTTAAGTAATGGTTGATTGGTATTATGGCTTACTTACTTCATATGATGTTATTTGTATATGTGTTACTAGCTGTTGCCCGCGACTTCGTTCGTGTGGGAGGTTTTCCTGTGTAAATCCCGATCTCGTGGGAATACCAGAATTCCTTTCTTAGTGCTCCCCTACACACCCCATTCCTTCTTTAATTTTCGCTTTCTTTTAATGAAAGTTTTCGATTAGGACGACGTCTTTGGAACACTCCGATATTATTTGCAGTAATAATATTTACTTATCTAGACTTGCATTAAGGCACTTTGCGAATTTTATTATTTGCACAAGTAAAGTTCAATGCTTCTTTATTGATGTTCACACGCCTTTTCTGTATAATGAACGTGAATACAAAAAATACCATCCAAATGTGATAAATGTGTGTCAGACCAGACCACGGGACCAGACCACAAAACTGCACTGCAGTGGAACTGAGCGACACGACGCGTCAAAATATTCTTTATATGAAATTATACGAGACAACACGCACTAAGCGGCAACGGAACTGCACTGCAACCGAACTGCGCGGCAAAGTTGAGCAACTGACCAAAAGTGTCGCAACCTGTCGCGACGTGTAGTTCCGCTGCCGCGGAGTGCGGTTTGACAAACTTCATTAACCGACTTAAAAAAAAGGAGGTTCTCAATTCGTCTTGAACTTTTTTTTTATGTATGTTACCTCATAACTCGGAGACGGCTAGACCGATTTGAAAAATTTTTGTTGCATTTGAAAGGGTATACTTTCTAGTTGGTCCCATTGTCGTCACGTTTGGATCTGATGATGGGATCCTGGAGATATCGAGGAAACTCTTCAAATATTATAGGCACACCTATAGCGTTTTGGGTATTTCTTATAGTACCTTGAGCAGTTGCTTTTGAAAAGTACCATTTGGGGAAGTTGAACTGATGATGAAAACCACAGATGGCCACTGAAACTACTCAATAATAAGTATTTCGTGGATTGCGATTCGATTACTTAAGTACGGATGTTAAAAACTTTATGCTCGTCACAATACATATGGTGATGTAGAGCTGATGGTCAAGTACCTACCAGGAGAACTCCTCAAAAATTCAAAATTTAAGTTAAAAGTAAAGTTCAAAATTTCGGTAGTAGGTGTTATTGGTTTTGGATTTTCTTTTTTTTCACACCGCCTACCGAAACTAAAGTTATTTTTGGATTTGTAGTGTTTTGATCTGGAAGGCGGTTTTATATTTTGCAAAAAAAAAAATTTTTCAGGCTTTTTAGTGGGTCGGTTTGTAATTTATCTAGTTACAAAAGCCATAATGTCAACAACTTATCACCTTTTACAAAATATTGCTTTTTATTGAAAAAAGTCAAGAAAAAAGCATTGAGGTAATATGTAGTACACACATATTACCTCAATGCTTTTTTCTTGCCTGTTCTTGCTCGATCCTTTCCTCTTCCTCGCACAACAAGGAAATAATAATCATATTATCCATTTCGTCGTTCATCTTGCTCAGAGGTTGCCGAGCTACTGAATATATTTTTGTAGCGCCGCTGCAGTTCAAGTGCGGCATACCAAAAAATTACGTGTCGAGTCGCTCAGTTCCGCTGCGGTGCAGTTCCGCCTAGTGCGGTCCTACCTTAAAGCGCAAGCGAGGTTTGCGGTGGCAGGCGACGACAAAGAGTATGTAATACACTATGTTTAGGCGACGACACCGCGTAGCGACTAGCGACAGGTGACGTAATGTTTTGGCGCCATTAATATTGCCAATGAATGCTCAATTACATTACAACAAATGACAGATTATTAAGGAAATAGTCAGGTACCATTCACCCGCGAATTATTCACTAATCAGCTTATTAATCATAATCACTTTTCGATCACTTAGCTGAGTAGGTAGACAGTATTAATATTTTTTATTTTTAATATGTCCACCGTGTTCTTGAATACACATTGTACACCGAGGCGACGTATAAAGTTATTTCTCACTCTTGATAATAGGTCACCAGTAGCAGCCATGTCTTTCAATTTATTAAAAGATATCATAATTCTTTTTTTAAATCGTCAACGGTATCAATTTCTGTTCAGTATTCCTCATTTTTATGTGACCCCACAAGAAGAAATCCAGTGGCGAAAGATCTGGGGACTTCGCTGGCCACCGCTTTGGTCCATAACGGCCAATCCACTGCCGTCCGAACATTTGAGATAAACGCTCTTTTGCAGACACTACTGAATGAGCTGGTGCTCCGTCTAACTGGTACTACATCTGCCTATACACGTCTAGCGAAAGTTCGTCCATGTACTCGGAAACGTGTCCATGAGGAGTTCTAAGAACTTTACAGTATTTAAATTGCCATCAATAAATACTGGACCAATTATGGTATTTCTGTGTATGCTAGCCCACACATTGACAGCAAATCTGTACTGGTGCGAAGTCTCCCGTACTAGATGCGGATTTTCGTGGCTCCAGTACCGAAGGTTCTGTCGGTTCCATAAACCATTCCTTGTGAATGTACTTTCGTCAGTCCACATCACATTGAACAGGAAGTTAGTATTCTCGAGATGTTTGGTTTACATCCAGCGACAGAGTTTCTTTTACTGGCTTGTCTCGTCGTAATAAGAATAACGCTTGAACTTTCTTATACTTGTACGGCCTGCGTTTGTCTCATTTTAAAACTTTTTGAATTGTTCTGTGATTTACGCGAAAACGTCGACCTGCTCTACGCAGACTGAACATCGGGTTGTGATCAAAACAATTTAAAATCTTTTCGTCTGGGATCACAATTGCGCGTGGAGGAGCACCATCTACATGCGGGATCAAGGTTCGATTTTCCCGTATCCTCTGGACAGCTTGTACAATAGTCCGCCTGTGTGTCGGACACATACGGTTGTTCCCATACCTCTCTCGGTATGTCCATATTGCTAAAGCGGCATTTCCGTGACACTCCCCATAAATTAAAATCATATCGGTGTACTCCGAAGCTGTGTAATTATAACGAAGCTTGATGATTTATAATAAAAAAAAAACTTCAAACACAGTAAGTAGGTTCTAATTTCACAAAGTTCACTTATGACTTAAGGTAAAAGCACTAATGCTAGACACTTTAAGGACAAATCGAACTTCATTCTCAAAAATCAAATCTTTTTATCAAAAAATTACAGTTACAACTTTTTTAACTGTTAGAGCAACATTTAGAAATTAACTTTTTCATATAAAATATTTTAAGACTGTCGTATTTTTAACTAAAATTAAATTCTTCTTAGGTTTGCCGTAGACACTAAAAGGTGACAGCATCAAAAATCAAATCCACCAAAAATAGACATCAATTGAAACTAATAGTAGACATGCTTATAACATCAGTTTAATATTATGTTTTATCAAAACAAATCAACAAAAAATCTTTAAAATTAAATCCGAGTACAGCTTGTACTTTAAAATTATTAATTAAATAACAAACAATAAACAAAATACAAAACAAATCAAATGACATAAGAAAAAATTATTGAAATCACATCAAGTTACCCATTAACATTTAATGGAAAATTTTTATACTTAATCCTATCAATCATTTTTGGCGCATTGAGAACTTCCACTATTTGAGATTCACTTACTATACTATACTAATATCTTTGTCAGTTTCTTTAAATACAGTTTTGGTTTTATCACAGCTTACCATTGCCATAACTTCAAGGTCTTTGCCCGATATTTTTTGGACAACGAAAAGCAACTTGTGAAACTTCTTTTTCCAGGAAAGTTAATAATTACATAATCACCAGGCGTGATCTTATTTTCCTGTTAATTTTCTCCATCTGTATACAAATTTTCTTCTCAATCTTTGTCAATGTCACAATCGTCAGTTAGATCATCTAAGCTATCTCCAGATTCTATCCATTCCTTTTCAGTACTTGAGCCACTACAGATATCAGTCTTATTAGTTTTCTTTTTCACAACCTTTTGACTTAGCTTATTTCTGAGCAGCTTAAGTTTTCTTTCTTCATTCTTCTGTTTTTCCTTCTTTCTTCTAATCTCCATTTTTTATTTTCTTCCATTCCATTCTTTTTTTCTCCTTGTTTTCATAATATTGTTGCCATCGCGTGGAAGACACAACAGAGGGTATTTTTTCTTTCTTCCTTTTTTTAGAATTTTCTTTAGGTGTTGGCCAAAACAAAGCTCTTTTAAAGGGACTGGGAATGATGTCACCCATATTATGCGAGAGACTTTATGGAATTGTGACGTGGATGGCATTATCAAGGGATCTGCACTGATAGTCATACTGTCAGTATTATGTTCGGTTATTTTAACTGGTGTTTTAAAGTTTTCAGCCAGATTGTCCAACGTAAACCTTCATTGACTATAGCTTTTGCCCAGGTTACGAGTATTTTTTCTATATGTTCGGTTACATAACAGCTTCTTCCCGTTTTACGTCTAATGGGTGCCTTTCCCTTGACTTTGTACAGTAAAGTTACTCGTGAAACTCCAAATTTCTTCGCCGCAGAAGCTGTCGGAATGCCCCGCCTGCATTCTTCTATGACTGCTTCCATTTTGGCTTCGGAGTATCGAAACATCTATTTATTTATTTATTTATTTATCTGACCCTTTACTGGCGGCATCGTGCTCGAACTTTATGCCGAAATTAATAGATACTAATAGTTGACATCCAGTATACCCTAATAGTAGACACTGTCTTCTTTTAGTTAGGCTAATGTAAAACAAACGAAACTCAGACATGAACTTTATTTTGACTACATAAAGCTAAATCTGCATTAAAATAAGCTAACAAATTCAGTTCGATGTAACCCTAGTAGAAGACACACGTGTCATCTTTTAGGTTTTGATTCATTTCTGGCACTAATACTAAACACCAGTTAAAATTTATGCAAAAACAAGCCAAAATAACAAGGAAATGGTGTCCCAATAAATCAATAATTTCATACATTTATATTATCGAAACCAACAGTAGCCAATAATCATATGTATAAGACAAAATCATACCTGTTAAAAGTCAGTTGTCTTAAGAAAAACGATAAGAATTACGCGCTTAATGTCAACCTGCTCACACTCTTTGTTGTAAACTGATGCCATTTTAAAATTTTCTTCTAACGATGTACGCAAGCTTTTGAGCACGTATCATAGATAGCACTAGGTGTCTTTAACATCAGTAGCAATGTTATTTAAATGATTAGTTTTCTTAATAAAAAAGATTTTTATTTTTTTATTTCTATTTTTAAAATGTCATCTTTTAGTTCAATGCCGGGCATTAGTGCTGTTACCTTAACTAAGTACCTATTCTACGTTATGTGTCCTGTCCGTCGCGTTAAACCATTCATAAACACAGTGTCCGTTGTTGTCTTCATAGAGTACTATAATACTACTGGTTGTCTTGTTCCGTGCCTTATTCAGAGCTGACGACGACGACGCCTGTGTTTGTTTGTATTAAAGCTACAGAGCTGCTACTATGCATTTAGTACCAGTAATTACCTCATAAATACCTCATCATTAACAGAAATGCCCGCCTAGCTATTTAAGATCCATATTTCATCAGTCTTTTCATTGTAGCAGTCAAGTCGCTGAGAATATTTAATATTACTAAATACGAATTATCTATTACGGAGTACACCTCTATTGCAAAGCGTCACTTTGATTTTTGATTGATTTGTATTCTTTGGTCTATGGTTTTGATGACTTCGCTTCGTTGAGAGAATTGTTAGCGGCGCAAATAAAGGATAATTTTAATAAAAATTACAATTACTTCAAGAAATAAACCGTCTAATCCATCTCAGTAAAGGTAAGGGCGTAAGTTAACCCTGCGAAAGTACTGGAAAGTGATTATTTATTATGTTCATATATTTCCTTCAGTATCACAACCATGTTGAAGTAGTGTTGATTTTACTAAGTTTTCGTCAGTTTATCGTTCAGAAAAGTTAAAAGTTGTTCACAAGTATATGTGACAGACCTAAGTTTCGTTTGTGTTGTGATTATCAAGTTGAAAGTCTTTGCAATATGAAAAGTGTTACGAAGTGCAACCAATTCTGGCTTCGAGGCGTCGTCGTGAAGGTAAGGCTGGATGTGTCTACCAATATACATCACAACGTAGCAATTTCCACTTGTTTAAAAGTAAAGAAATACATCTACAAACCAAGTTGATACATTTATATTAATTTTAGATTTCTAAATATACTAATATAATACATACAGTTAAAATGAAGTTCTGGTCTTCTTTGTAAAGTAACAATCCTGATCTCATAATACAGGAAAAATCTGAAGTAGGTAGGTGTAAAGCTAAGTAGATTGGTAAATTCAATGTTTAAATTATTATTCCATAAACTATTGAAAAGGTGAGCTCATATAGCAGATGTATGCATGTTTTTAAGACTTATTGATCATATTAAATACATGTATAACACAAATAACTTTGACCTATTTGTTTTAAATAATGGTTGATCGGTATTATGGCTTACTTCGTGATGTTATTTGATAACATCAAATTGTAGTAGGTATATTTCAATCCATTTCTTTAATTATATTTTATTGATTTATTTGCGTCTTTATTGAACATAAATACAACCTTGGTTACTTTACATACATAGACTCATATAATTTTCTGACAGTATTATTTTGTTTATGAATTCATTTAAATTAAGGATCTGATATAGGTTGATGGATATTTGCTTCTGTTGAAGTAAATTGAGAATGTTTGTACTAACATTAAACAGTATTGCATATTTTGACTGGTTGATGCTATTTGTAACTGAAATAACAATCAGAGTGCTTGTTTGGGTTGGGACTGAACTACAAAAGACTAAGAAAGTGCTTCATATATCATTCCCATTTTTACAGAGATGGATTCGGAAGATTCCAGAGATCAGTCATCCTCTAGTAGTAGCAGTACAAGCTCTAGGAGCAGAAGGAGCTCCTCATCAGACAGGAGTGTACACTCTAAAAAGGGGGCAAAGTCCCCACCACATTCCCCAAAATCTCCTAGGTCGCAAGGCCCACGGTCACCTTCACCTGAAAGTCGGTCTCAGTCACCATCAGCACAGTCCCCAATATCTGCAAAACAGCCACGGTCCCCAGATAACCTGAGTGGAGCACATTCTGACATAAACTCACCAGAAAATTCAATACCTGCTTCACCAGTAGGTCCAAAATCACCAAGTGAAGTGGGCTCAAATATAGGTTCACCAGTGCATGGTGATCACTATTCTTCAGTTCCGTCCGCAGGAGATGGGCCAAAGACACCACAAAGTCCAGGTAGCTCAGCTAGATCTGCCCCTGGTTCACCAGACAATAAGTCCCGGCCCGCTTCTCCTGACTCAGCGAGGAATACTGACAGACGATCCCCTTCTTCAAGCCCTTCTCCTGACAGAAAGTCTTATAGATCTCCTCGATCATCCCCTGCTAAACGAAATGACTGGAGCCCAAAAGAAAGAAATGAGAAATGGAGGAGACACACAAAAGCTGAACAAAAGATGGTTCCGGCTCCACGAGCTCGTAGTAGGTCTGATTCTAGTCAGTCAAGTAGGAGTTCATCATATAATAAAAGAAGTAATAAGGATCCTGCCACAGAAGAAATATCGGAAGGTAATTAATATTATTTAACTTGTAAAAGTCTTGTATGACAAATACTGTCCCTTTGTTAAAAACTATGCTAATGAGGGTTCCTGTCTAGGGGAAATGGAATCAGACCAAGAAGATAGAAAATCAAGAAGTAAATCTAGGACCAGTGACAAGCCTGATGGAAAAGACCTGAACATAAGTCATGAGGATCTTTCTGACGTATCTGACTTGGATTCTATGGGCGCAGAAGATACAGAAAAAGGATCTAAGGTAATTAAGATAAATAATGAGCTGTTGTTAAATACAAAGAGGTGAATCCAAACTTGCAAGTGATGTTACATACACTAGTTTTTCTTTAAGAAAAGGCTGATGACTCATGTGTATTTATTGTTAAAGCCCAAGTCCACACCGGCATCTCCAGAACACAAAGCAGAACCTGTTAATGGTGCAAGCAGGCAATCTTCGCCACATTCAGATAGTGCAAAAGGCGATGCGCCAAAACTAGAAAAAGTAAGTCCACTGTACTTCATAAAGTGATTCACAGTTATGAGAACTTCGATGTCTGAGAACAGTCCTGGGTATGTAGTATAATAATAAGTAGTAATAATAGTAGCTTGGGTAGGGCTATATGTTACTGTGAATGACCATATGAAATTTTCAACACTAACTGGAGTCTAAATTGGTGCCTGATTTGTGAGTTTTCTCAAATTACAAGGGACACTAGACTCGGCAAAATAAAAACACCTTGTTGAGAATATAGACCTGACATTATGCTATAATAATGTGCTTATGGTATACAACAGCAAATAATCTAGAGAATATAGGTTCTGGCTTACTAACACATTATTAGTCATTTATAATAGATAGGTATTTCTCTAATAATTGTAATGGCTGACTCCATAACTTTTGCCAAAAGTTTCTGCATGAATATTAATTACTTACAATTTAATCCACACAATTATAATTAAAATTATGACAATACTACATATGGGCTCCTAATTTTTAAATCAAAATAAAGTTAATCTTTTATACTCACCATACTTCTAAAATAAACCATTTTTAACACCTTCATAAACAGTCACCTGTTGTGTTCAGAACACAGGCAGGAGGCAGTTCCTTAGTAAAAAGATAAATTATTTGTGACTTTTGCTTATACAGCATAACATGTGTTAATATCAAGATAGACGAATTGTCATTGGGGACTGTTCATAAGTAAATATTCACTTACTTACGAACCATCCCCTGTCAAGTAAGTGTAGGAATACCCTTATTTTTGTTTACATATTATTTTATCTATTTTCTATAGGTAAATTGCCTTTATGGTGTTTGACTCTAAAGTATTAGCACATACTACTATTAATCTGTAGGTACCACAAGAAAAGACAAGTAACACAGAAGATGGCGAAGAGCAATTAGATTTCGAAGCAGAAGAAGGGGAATGTATAGAACCGAAAGCTGTGGAACAATCTAATGGTGATGCTGAAGATAAAGGAGTTGAAAAAGGTAAAAAATATTATATTAATAAATACTTTTAGTTTACTTATAGTTAAAAAAAAAAATATGTTCATTGTTCCTTTGTTCTTGGAGTCCAAGGTGACATGCGTTAATAGCCTAATGGATAAGGTGTCGGACTTGTGATCGAGATCACGAGTTCGAATCCCACCCATTAAACTATTTTCGTGACCCCACTCCGGACACAAGCATATTTAACTTAGGGCGCCTTCAAATTGCAGCGCGGCAGCAGCGCGGCTGCAGCGCTGCCGCCGCGCTGCAACCGCTAGTTCGAGCATCATAGTGTTGTACATTTAGTTTCACGATGGACTCTATCGACGAAACACTGCTGTTAGTGTTACTATTAAAACGAATAAAGATTTTGGAAATAGAAAAAAAAGAAGCCTATGAAAACGTTGCCGTTATTTTGTATAAGTCAACGAACTGAATTTCATAAAGTAAAAGGCTACTGAAACCAAAAATTTCAAAATTACTTACGATTATCAAGAAAACAATTTTACGAATTACTTCCCCGTTTGGAACCTTATATTGGAAAACAAAATACATCCCTCAAAAAATCTATTTGTGCTGAAGAAAGACTCTTTATAACACTCAAGTAAGTAAAAATTGACATATACCTAATATTTATATAATCGTTATATTCTTTTAAGTAAATCACATTACACAGTTTTCTTATTATTGTTTTTAATTACTCTCCGAAAATAAATTTACATAAATAGACGACATATCAGTTAATTGTGATTCTTGTGTTGGCGAATCGGCTAGGCTTTGGTTAAAATAACCTTGATGTTCTTGGTAAGAATAACCGAAATTATCATTTGTATAAAAAAATAATAATAATAGGGCCTGGGAGCGACCTAACCAAAGTGTGACTGATACGTGCCTACCGAATGATGATGCCATGTGTTTGTTCTGGCGCAGCATCTGGTCGGTGCCTGTCAGCCACACCGAGGGTGACTGGATGAGTGAGATCAAGCGCACGTGCGATCTTATACCAGAAATGGGGGCAATTACGATCAGCCCCCAAGATGTAACCTGTGCAGTCCGTCCGTTATCCAACTGGAAATCTCCAGGGCCGGACGGGCTGCACAATTTCTGGATAAAATGGTTTCTAAGCTCGCACGCTCGCTTGGCCGCTCAGTTCCAGTCTGCCTTAGAGCTAGGATCGCTACCTCAATTCCTAACTACAGGAATAACCCACCTGCTCCATAAATCAGGCAGTACTTCGGAACCTAAAAATTATAGACCGATCTCGTGCTTACCGACGGTCTATAAAGTGCTTACATCCATTTTGAGAGCCAAAATTAATAATCACATTCATACAAATTCAATCATGTCTGCTTCTCAGAATGGATGTAGGAACGGGTCCCGCGGTACTAAGGAGCTTCTCCTCATCGATATTGCCATAAACCAACAGGTTCGTCGTTCCCGAAAGAATCTGTCGACATGTTGGATAGATTATAAGAAGGCCTATGACTCGGTTCCACATACATGGCTCATGAAGGTGTTGGAGTTGTACAAAATAAATCCAATACTCCGCACTTTCCTTGAGTCATGTATGGGGCAATGGAAGACGGTCCTCTGCTACCCAGGATGTCGACAGATCCAGGAAAACAGCGAACCGATTAGGATTGAGCGTGGTATTTTTCAGGGCGACAGTCTGAGCCCACTGTGGTTTTGTCTGGCTCTCAACCCTCTCAGTACACTGCTGGAGGGTTCGGGGCTAGGCTACCAGTTGAGAAGAGGTGGTCAGGTCATATCTCACATGCTTTACATGGATGATTTGAAACTTTTTGCCCCCAGCAACTTGCAACTCATGGAGCTACTGAAGGTAACGGAAACCTTCAGTAGCGCCATCAGGATGGAATTTGGGGTGGACAAATGTGCGGTCATGCATGTAAAGCGAGGGGAGATTATGGAATCCGTGGGAACTCAACTCTCGGATTCCATACACCTAAGATCTCTCGGCTCAACTGAAACCTACAAGTATTTGGGTATGTCAGAGGCACTAGGCATCAATGTTGCTTATGTTAAACAGTCATTGAAGGATCGCTTCTTTGGCCGCCTGAATAAAGTACTGAATAGTCTTCTTTCAGGCGGAAACAAGGTGCGTGCCTTCAATGGCTGGGTCATGCCAGTATTGATGTACTCTTTTGGCATACTCAAATGGACTCAGACTGAACTTGACGCCTTGGACAGGCGGGTCCGCACAACGCTGACTGCAAATCGAATGCATCACCCACGATCATCGGTGATGAGGCTGTATATCCCGCGGAAGTGCGGGGGTCGTGGCTTTTTAAATGCAAAGACCCTGCACAACCGCGAGGTTTGCAGCCTTAGGGAATATTTCCTAGAAGCCGACGTGGGTATGCATCGAGATGTGGTAGCGGTGGACAAAGGCCTCACTCCGCTCTCCTTAGGTACCGAGAATTGGCGCAAACCTGTAGTATTAGATACTAATGACCGCAGAGAAGTATGGCAGAGCAAGGAGCTTCACGGACGCTATTACCGGGCCCTTCATGGGTCTGATGTAGATACATTAGCGTCCGTAGCCTGGCTACGTTTTGGTGACCTCTTCGGGGAAACCGAAGGTTTTGTCTGTGCAATTATGGATGAAGTTATGATGACGAATAACTATCGGAAATATATTGTGAAGGATGGTACGGTAGACATATGTCGGGCATGTCACAAACCGGGAGAATCCATTCGTCACATTATCTCCGGTTGTTCTCGTCTGGCTAACGGAGACTATTTGCATAGACACAACCTTGTAGCTAGGATTGTTCACCAGCAACTTGCTCTTAAATACAATCTCGTGGAATCAGAAGTACCGTACTATAGGTATGTGCCCGACCCAGTTCTCGAAAATGGCAATATTACGCTGTACTGGGATCGGTCTATCATCACTGACAGGACTATTGTTGCCAATAAGCCTGATATAGTGGTAATAGACCGATTAGAGCGTCGCACGGTGATTGTTGATATAGCGGTCCCTCATGACGAGAACCTCGTGAAAGCCGAGAAAGATAAGCAAATTAAGTATCTTGACTTGGCTCGCGAGGTTGTTGACATGTGGGATGTGGATACAGCAATCATTGTGCCGATAGTCGTCTCAGCCAATGGCATAATAGCCAAGAGCCTCGACAAACATCTTAGGAGGCTCTCGTTGGGCAGCTGGATCAAGGGCTTGATCCAGAAAGCAGTACTTCTGGACACGGCACGAATTGTTAGGAGGTTCCTCTCTCAAGAGCCCTGACCACCGGTAGCTTGGACCCTGTTCCCGATGCCGGTGGGCTACTGTTTTTTATATTTTTAAATGTTTTTTTGTTTTAATAGGAATGTTTAAAAATATAAATAATATGTATATAAAATGTAATAAAGGAAATATATATATATAAAATATATATATATATTGCATATTTCTTCCCAAGCTTTTTCTTTTCGATTTTTTTACTGTACTTCTGACTTCGAATCCCATATCGCTGGACGACTCTCAACCTCATCGATAAATTGTTCAACTTTATTTTCATTCATGTTCAGGTCTGAATAAAAACTACGTGCGTATCGTCACTAGTCGATCGATGAACTGACGCGCGGCCGCAGCGCTGCAGCAGCGCTGCAGCCGTGCGACATTTTTTTATATGGATTTACAAAGCAGCGCGGCAGTCGCGCTGCTGCCGCGCGGCAATTTGAAGGCGCCCTTAGTTGGAGGGGTTAACAAGATTGCTAGTTATGTGAATTGGACCCACATTGCTAGTTCTCTTTTAAAAGAGAGATGTTGACCTCTGAGTTTTGTTCAGGTGTTTCTTCTCAGATTAACTAGTCAGTTAGGAAACACCGGCCGGTGTTCTTTCTCAGCTAAACTGAAAACTGCAAAATTAACGTGTAAAAGTGTTATTTATAACCAATTTACAAAATAAATATTTCATTTCACAATACAAATTTTGCTTAGCAGAAGACGTGAGAGCAGCTCGGCGGTCTCGCGGCTCGTCGTTGGAGGAAGGTGAGGTCTCGGACGAGGCCGAACGCCGTCCTGAGGAAAGTGAGCCCCGCCCGGTGTGTCGGTTCTTCTCGAGGGGGGCTTGTACGTGGGGCGTTAGCTGCAGGTACGTCATTTGCTTATTGCTGTAGTGGGGAATCGTCAAACGGGAAACATCTTCTTTTCATCAAATCGATGGTAAATCGATTACTTTATAAATGTTAAGCTCAGTGGCGTTTATCTAGTGATATTTGGGCATTTTGGACACTCCAGCTGATGGGACATTGTTTGATCAGGAGCACCACAGTCGCACTGGGTGTCAGTGTGGTCTATTATCCTCCATTTTCTTAAATAATGCTAAAAAATACGAGAAACTAAATAGGTCGCTGCCTTCTTTACAAATTATTAAATACTTTCTGACTTTCATCACTCTCATCTGAAGACCGAATTGTTTGACTGTTATTAAATGTAAATAATTTAATAATATTGTTTGAATATTCACAAAATTAAAGTAAATAGTCGCCATAGAATGAATACCTCGTATGTCAAAAAAAACATTTTTTCCTTTTTGTTTTGTAAAAATCGTATGGAAACCACGTATTTTATAATACAGTGAAACTGTGAGCCCAGTATATGCCTACAAGTGCCATTTATGGAGTAAAACGAAAACCTCTTATCTATAGAGACATGGGCGTTTAAACAAAAACTAAGAAGACAATGTTATTTATTAATTACAAATTTTTACGATGACAAGTATCATAATATTGCATTATTTACCCAAACAATTCGATTCCATCTTAACACATTTCAGTTCTAGCGTAATATTGACTTATTATCAACATATTTTAGGACAACGCATCTACATATTTTAAACCAACGTCACGATATTTTAAGATATGCCAAAATGACATTTTTCTCAGTGTGGACGGTAATTAAAATCAGTAACACATCTGGTAGATATAGATGCCAGAAATATTTTGAGACACCTCTCTTCAAATGAGACTACCTCAAAGAAAAAACCTGAGATGGTGTTATTCTACAACAACTTGAAATACGGAGTACTTTGATGTCGTAGATCAAATGAGTCGTAAATATACTCTAAAGGCGGCTTCTGGCCAGTTCATTAGTTTTATAATTTGTTAGATTTAGCCGGTATAAATGCATGGATATTATATAGAATCCATACTATCCATACTAATATTATAAATGCGAATGTAACTCTGTCCGTCTGTTACCTTTTCACGCCTAAACCACTGAACCGATTTAGATGAGGGAGTAGTTTAGGACCCTGGGAAGGACATAGATTTTATCCCGATATAAGGTTCCCGTGGGATAGTTTTCGAATTGCACGCGGACGCAGCCGCTGGCAAAAGCTAAATTAAATTAATTAAATTTGATTTTTAAATTTGGTATGGGAATAGTTTAGGAGCCTGGGAAAGACATAGGATAGTTTTTATCCCGGAAATCATACCTAAGGGATGTAAAAAGTGTGTTAGAATTTCGTATAGGGAATCAATAAAGTCCCCACCCTCCCCAAACACATAATACACTTAGACCTCTGAACCGATTTAGATGAAATTTGGTATGGAGATAGTTTTAGACCCTGGAAAAGACATAGGATAGTTCAAGCATCCCTTAAGAATGTAAAAGGGGTGTTGGAATTTTTCCCAACCCTCCCATCCAATTCATTCAAATCGCGTATTCAAGAACCACTCGAAACCGTTTTTTTAAACTATCCACAAATATGCGTGTACAGCTGCACTAGTGTTGCTGATCTCAGAACAATGTAACAGAGTCTATTACATTGTTCTGAGATCTCAACTACCGTTTAATAAATAGCAATAGGATAATCGCTAATTGCAAGACTCTTGCGAGACTCTCGTTTGGGCAACACTAAGCTGCACTGTGATATAACGTCAGATATCAACGGAATGATTTATTTGTGCTCTGAATTCTGTCCGTCGACAATGTCATGGATATTGAGCAAGTGACGTCGTACCCGGTAGAGTTTCTCAACTCTCTGGAATCTGGTATACTTCGAAATTGGTCCCATTGTCACCAAGTCAAGATCTGATATGGGATCCTGGAGAAATCGAGGGAACTCTTCAAATATTATAGGCACACCTATAGCGATTTGAGTATTTTTTATAGTAACTTGTGTAGTTGCATTCGAAAAGCACCATTTGTAAAATGGACCTGATGATGAAGACCACAGATGGCCACTGGAACTACTCAATATATAAATAGGAATATATTTCACGGGTTCCGATTCGATTACTTGAATATGGTTATTAAATACAATATGCTCGTCACAATGCATATGGTGAAGTGAAGCTGATGGTGAAGTACCAGGAGAATTCAATAATTAACGGCCCAGCATTGGGTAAAGCAATATTTTGTAAAAGGTTATAAGTAGTTGACACATAGGCTTTTGTTACTAGGAAAATTAAAAATCGACCAACCAAAAAGTGTAAAATAAAAACTTTTTATCAAAAAATTAAACTGACTTCCAAAAAACACTGCAATGTGAAAAATAACTTTAATTTCGAAAGTCGGTGCCAAAAATGAAAATACAAAACTAAAGATACCGACTTCCGAAATTAAAGTAATTTTTCACTTTGCAGTGTTTTTTGGAAGTCGGTTTAATTTTTTGGTAAAACGTTTTTATAGTAGCCTTATAAAAATCTCCAATTATGGTGTATATTGTTATTTCATAGACTAAAAGTACATATTAAGTACTATGCGGTGTCATCTCATCTCCAAATCTCCATTGTAGTTTCAATCCTAAATTATTGATAGTTGAATTTTCTCATTGGCTAATTTTTCTCTTTCTGCTTCTACCTTGCAGTGTCCATGTAGCAATGAAGTAAAATGTAATAAAGTACGATGTTTTTTGTTAAGGTTTCTTCACCCGGGTGTGACGGATAAAGGCAACTATAACATGTTCGACGTGGTCCGGGGCGTGCCCGCAGGAGGGTCGTACCCGGCCGCGCCTGCCAGGGACGTCGCGCCGCCAGAGAGCGCCTGGGAGAGGGGTCTACGCACTGCGAAGGAGGTTGGTTCTCATAGAATGTACGGCATGGTACTATTAACCAAATTATGTAAGGCAGTTGTCCTACCGCCGGCGGGGCAGCGACTATCTATTGACTATTTTTAACTGATTTCCAAAAAAATTCAACTCAAGGAACTGAGCAACTTTTAATCGAATAACTCTGTCTATTGCTCCTTATGGCAATATTAATTTTACCTACATACACATCAGTATACTAATCAGGCAGAAGAAAAAAAACATGTTTGGGCCTACCTTTGGTTGATGACAAAGTTAACTGGCTTACGGATAACTTTGTACAGCTTTACGACGTTCATGCCCCCATTCATTCAGGCAAACAACATCTTCCAGCGTCATGGCTGACAGATGATGAGCTGTCGTGCATAAGAAGGTAGTATGTAAGTAAGTTCAGATGTCGACCCTCACCATTGAACCGAGAGATGTATGTATGTGTGCACTGCCATATTCATGATTCAATTGTAAATAGTGACCCAGCTAAAGACTGGAAATTTCTCAAACTGACAGGAGTTGGAAAATCATAACAAGAATCGATTCCATGAAAGACATATATATTTAACTGTTGAAACAACACTTCTCATCCTCGTCCTACTCTAATGGACATCCCATTAGAGTAGGACGAGGATGAGAAGTGTTGTTTCAATAGTTAAATAAGTAAAAGAAGAAATAGTTAAAGAAGTAAAGGCAGCTACAATAAACTATCTTTCTAACCTTCCAACTCTGCATTTAATTTTAGTCAACTTTCTGACTATGATTTAAGAAAAGCATACTTTCAATCACATCTAACGCAGTTGGTAGTGATTGTGTCAGTCGGAAGATGATACTCCCTGTCCTTGATGAAATCCTTCCCATTTCCTTATTATATTTCTAAAGAGAGCAAAATTACTCCTCTACCCAAAAAATCGGATCCTACCTCTTTTTCAGACTGTCGACCTATTTCCATCCTACCTTTTCTATCTAAAGTCCTTGAACGCCTTGTCCGTAATCAGCTAGTTCTTTTCATTGGAAGAATAGTCTGCTGAATCCTTTCCAATACGGGTTTCATCCTGGTATCCTGGTTTCCGCCTTAGTTAGCGTTACCGATGATTTTCGGTTGGGAAAAGTAATATGACGGTTCTTTGCTTGTTCGATTTTAGCAACGCTTTTAATATCGTCGATTTTGATATTCTGCTCAGAATCGCACTATTAACATTTATGTCCAACAGCGATTGACTGTAGTTACCTGTTTGGCCGCCAGCAATGTATTTGCATAAATAAATGAGTCCTGCTCTTCTTGGTGTAGTACTTCAGCCGGTGTTCCTCAAGGTGGTGTTGTATCTCCTTTACTCTTCACAATATTCATAAATTCTACTTCCAAAAAGCTTCAGTCCTTTTTACCTTTATGCTGATGACTTGCAGATTTACAGACAAGACTCTCATATAGATTTGAGCAATTAATATTATAAACCAGGCATTGGCTTCTGTTTGCGAATGGAATGAAGCAAATGGTTTGCAGGTTAACCCATCAAAAACTCTAGGTTGACACCTAAGGTATAGTGGTCGCAGTTTCCTCAGGTTATTTTCAACGGCAATGCTATTCTATTAAGCGAAAAAGTTACCAACCTTGGCGTTTGGGTTGACAAATATCTTTGTTGCGGTCCCCAATCATAAGAGGTGAATTCAAAATTATTTGCTTCTGCAAATTTCCTAAGACGGCTGCGTAACTTTCTGCCAACTGCTACTAAATTGCGCTAGCATAGTCTCTTTTACTCCTCATCCTAGATTACGCTGATGTCAGTTATCTTGATCTTACAGAGGCACAATTTGATAAACTTGAGCGACTTCAAAATGTTTGCATAAGATTTATATGTGTTTGCCTTCCAATACGTAAAGACGTACGTGAAGATCTTGTCTATTATTTACAATGTTCTGTTCAATCCTAAGCCTGGAAACAGTGCTCGACCGACGGTCAGCGCTGACCGTACATTTTGACCGTCAGCGCTGACCGTCGGTTGTGAAAATCGTCAGCGTAGCTGAGTGCGCATTCATAGGCTTGCGTAGATATAGCTACGCCGACTGACGGTCAGCGCCGACCGTCGGTCAAGCACTGTTTCCAGCCTAAAACTCCCACCTATCATAAATCAACAGATGCTGCGAATAGCGAACAAACGCAAAGAGCAAGATATGGACTTTGAGGAGAAGAAACTCCATCTGTCAGTGGGCGGCGTAGTGCACGATCCAGACGCGGAACTGGCGTATGCTGCTGCTGCCGTGGGCGCGTCCCCTCCGCGTCACCACGACGCGCCGCCGCACTACCGTGCCGACCCTGACGCCTTCCCAAGAGGGTATGTCCTACCAAACACTGTCTGTCTCTTACCTTTTTTATTTATCTTATTTAGATGAAATTTAGCATGGGAATAGTTTAGAACCCTGGGAAGGAGTTTTTATCCCGGGATTCCCACAGGATCGGGAATTACACGGGAAAAAACTCCCACGCGAACGAAGTCGCGAACAAAAGCTAGTTTTACTATGTAGAATAGAATGTTTATTTGATTCAATTAAATTACATTACATAGTTTATGAAACAAAATTTTTGTATGTAGGTATATAATATGTAAACTAAACTTATTGAACACGGGTACCCAAAGTAAGATTTAACTTGTGTTTTAGATACCAGAGCTCTAAATCTACCTGGTTTGGGCGCTCGAAAAGAGCTTTTGGAAGGATTTGGTTGAGGCCTTTGCCCAGATGTGGCTGCTTAATAAAAAAAATAATAATAAGAACCACTCAACCGTATATTACACCGTAAACAACCGTTTTCTAAATAGGAAGCAAATCTAACTAACCTTGACTTACAGTAACATCGTACTACTTTGGCCCTGCCCCTGAGGTCTAAAGTAAACTGCCTCATTGGATTAGTAAGCAAGCACAACTGCTAATGATGAAGATGGCCTATCTATAGTGTATTCACGGAGACGAGTTAGTAGAGCGCTATCTCACTCACACAATTTTTTAACTGCGATTGGTCAGTGATAAACGCTAAGGCGGTGTACACAGTACGAGTACTTTTTAGTCTACTCATACTTCCCGTACTGTGCAGACGTGCTCTTACTTGTGACTGTATGCCATGGACAGAAATGTGGAAGCAATGACTGAAAGATTCATAATAAATGTAGGAAACGACAACAGTAGTGATAGTACGAAGAGTGATGATGATATGTTATAAACTTGTATAGGTAGATATTATAAAATAAAGAAAATTTAATCATTAACTCTTGATTTTATTTCTTTCCTTCATATCCATCAGATATATATAAAAAAATAGGTACCCATAAATAAATTCTATCAAATAAATGTCTCTCAATTTATACGACAAACGAAGCCGCAGGAATAACCTAAGCGAACCTTTAAGAAGCTCAGTGTGAACGCACATTTACATTTCTAAGGTATTGTTAACGCCCACTGACCCTAAAAAAGTTTTTTTTGTCTTTGTCATTTGTATGATAATGTGCGATAGAGAAGGCGCTATACTAACTCGTCTCCGTGAATACACTATAGAAGGAGCCTATTCACTCTCGACTTAAGGTAGGACCGCACTAGGCGGAACTGCACCGCAGCGGAACTGAGCGACACGACGCGTCAAAATATTCTTTATATGAAATTATACGAGACAACACGCACTAAGCGGCAACGGAACTGCACTGCAACCGAACTGCGCGGCAAAGTTGAGCAACTGACCAAAAGTGTCGCAACCTGTCGCGACGTGTAGTTCCGCTGCCGCGGAGTGCGGTTTGACAAAATTCATTTTCATAGTTAGCTCTCGTCAGAGAGTATTATTTTCTTTGATAGTCAAGAAAAAAGCATTGAGGTAATATGTAGTACATACAGGGTTGGATTTATGTATGTTGAAAAAGATAGTACAAACAAATGAAAAGGATAGTATTTATAAAAAAAATATAGTACACATTCATTTTTTTTTTAATTTTACATATAATAGTCATTAACATCAACACCCGTTGAGGCAAAATTTACTCCTCTTCTAAGTTTATCAGTTCTTGAATATTACTATTAGTTCAATATTCATCCTTGGCATTTAATCTCATCAACATATCCTTAGTAGGAATAAAATCAGTAAAATTCCCACTTTTGCTACCGCTTTTGATAGCGTCACAACCACAAGACAATAAAATGGCATTAATTATTATAATACAAAATCTAACCCTGGGAAAGAGAGAAGTGTACTTCGGAAGATAATCGGGGAATCCCCGATCATCAACACAGAAAACCTTGAAAGATCGGAATTCGGTCAGAATATTCATAATTATGACGTAAAACTAAGCATTCGGGAGCATACTTTAAATTATAGTATGTTAGCGTACTATCCTTATATGTGGATAGTATATAGTACAAAGGGCGAAATTATAGTATAAATACTATAATTATAGTACAAAATCCAACCCTGAGTACATATTACCTCAATGCTTTTTTCTTGCTCGATCCTTTCCTCTTCCTCGCACAACAAGGAAATAATAATCATATTATCCATTTCGTCGTTCATCTTGCTCAGAGGTTGCCGAGCTACTGAATATATTTTTGTAGCGCCGCTGCAGTTCAAGTGCGGCTTACCAAAAAATTACGCATGGAGTCGCTCAGTTCCGCTGCGGTGCAGTTCCGCCTAGTGCGGTCCTACCTTACAAGTTGTTCCCGCCTTGAAAACCGCCTTTTTCGGTGGGAAATCTCATGACAGTCATCTAATGACTCCTCCCGCTTTGGGTGGAATGGAAGGGAGTGTCAGACTTCTACTGACTAAAAAACCTCCTTGTTCCTTCAACTATGCCCATATGTTCCGGTGCTACGTTATCTCGTTAGAATATTCCTGAAACCCTGGTTAGAAAACCCCCTAGGTTATAGGTATCAGGAAACACAGACTCCGATAGGGAATTCCACTTCTTAGCTGTACGCAAAATAAAAGTAATACTTAATTATAACCCCATTTTTCCAGACCATACGGTCCGATGTACCGTGGTCGTTTCCCGCGACCACAAGTTGACGAGCGGGAACGTTTTTACGAACGTGAACACAATATGATGTACGAGCGCGAGCGGGGCGGGTACGATCGAGTGCCGCATTATGACGAACGAGCCCCTGCGCCGGAGGAAGGAGCTTATCATAAGGTATGGTTGAAGTTCTAGGGAAAGAAAACCGAACAAAGATTTTAAAAAATCAAGTGGGTTTGTGTGTTAACTTTAACTTCAAGCTGATGTATGTATGTCTCATTCTAAAGTGAATTGTGTGAATTTATCCACTCAAGCGTCCAAGCCGCGCGGCGATTCTCGCCCCAGCTGTCCGCGCATGAAATTTCAATTTCATTTTTACGACCGTATAAACTGAACGATGTCGTTCGGTGACTGTACTCCCCATGGACAATTTAAGCAAGATTTTTTTGGGGACTGTAGTAACCTTGGACATGTAAGTGGTTTTGCAACGTCATTCAGAATATTCAGAATAGCGCTGTACACGTATAAACTGAACGATGTCGTTCGGTGACTGTACTCCCCATGGACAATTTAATCAAGATTTTTTGGGGACTGTAGTAACCTTGGACATGTAAGTGGTTATGCAATGTCATTCAGAATATTCAGAATAGCGCTGTACACGTATAAACTGAACGATGTCGTTCGGTGACTGTACTCCCCCTAGACAATTTAAGCAAAAATTTTTTGGGGACTGTAGTAACCTTGGACATGTAAGTGGTTATGAAGTACTACATTATTACGTAAACCAAAAAAATATTATTTGCTGTTGAATGCAGTAAGGGTCACTGCTTCCGCTCGCAAATAAATATACGCACATGCATAAGGTACGGTGATATGCAGCCCAAATCTTTTTCCGTATGTATGGTATACATCTAATCTAATCAATGAATATTCACATTAGAGTCTGACAAGCTCCGTTTCTTCCGTTTCTGGGATAACACAATATCCCTTGGCAAGAATAATGTCAGATTTTCCGGCTTCTAAAGATGTACTAATGACAGCCTGGACCAATAGCGTAACATGTTTTCCGAGGCACATATCTATACTAATATTATAAAGCGGAAAAGTTTGTTTGTTTGTTTGTTTGCTTGAACGCGCTAATCTTCGAAAGTACTGGGTGGATTTCAAAAATTCTTTCTGATTATGATAGGCAGTTTCATGAGGGAGGCTATAGGCTATCTAGCATTACGCTACTCCTCGGTTTTCCTACAATAAAGGTATTGGTGAAGTAAGTCGGAAGAAAATATGCCGCTAAATTACTATAATTGCGTGAGCTGGCGAAATGCTGAGTTATACGTAAAGATCATGTACTACAAAAATGTAGGTTTTATGTAGATCTAAAAAAAAGTCCGCGGTACTGCATATCTAACTTTTATAAATAATCCACAATAAGGCAAATTATGTTAAGAAAATATTTAAAAAATAAGGAATGACTTTGTAGTATTATTATTATGCGGCCATATTAATATTTGCGTTTGAAAGTAATTTCATCATCAAGACAATTTAAGAAGATTATCTTTGCCTTTTACAGAATATAATTTGGACTTATAGTTTAGGAGAAAATGTAAAATTATTCAACAACGCTATTCACCGTAACGGCCGCGGCGGCCCGGGGATGCACGACGCGTCGAGCATGACTCGCGTACTCTACCACTCCGCGATAGATACCGCACTGATAGTGAACCTTATCTTGGTTTCATTTCGACTTCTTGGCTAAGAGACTTCCTATGTAAAATTGTTTCAGCTTCTTTTACGTCAGATGTGTATTTTTGTATCTATACATTTGAATATTTATATTTTACTTTCTCTTTAGTTGAATAAGTAATTTTGATAGGGTGTTGTTTTGTTCACCCCATTTTTTATGCCATCGTTCAGTTTAAAGGTATGTTGTAACGAGATACCGCGGCCCCGGAAGGCAAGGGCAGCTGAAGTAACTGGGTGGGCTTATAGTCAGTAGAAGTCTGACACTCCTTCTCGCTCCAATTAGAGCGAGAGAAGTCATTCGATGATTTTCCCACCCGAAAAAACGGGTCAGACATTCAACGTTGGCATTGTTTAAAAGCGATGTTGTTAGGATTCCTTAGCCGAATAGCAAAAAAACGGAACCCTTATACTATTCGTCATGTCTATCTGGCCGTCTTTCCGTATGTCACAGTCATTTTATTCCGAAACTATTAAGACTACAGAGTTGAAACTTGATATATAGATGTATTCTGCAAACCGCTTTCCGATTTTTATGCGAAAATAATGTAAAAAAAAAACATTAAGGGGAGGCTCCCCATACATGGAACTAGAACTAAAAAAATTTTTTACATCAAGCCTGTACGCCTATGCAGGTGTCGGCGTCTATAAATAGATCTTTAAAAATGATACTGAGGTTCATGTAATCATTTTTGTCAAAGTCAATCGTTTGAAAGATATATTTGGGGACACATTTTACTACTTTGGAAGTGCCTAACTAACTAGCTAACTTTTAAAATAATAAAGTGTAAAATATAAAAAATATGCTGTAGATTCTAATGAAAACTTTTAACTAAAATTGATTCGAACGAGATACAGTTTTTGAGATTTCATTTTCATATTTGCAAAATCCGCAAATAAAACTTTGTCATATAAACATTATGATAACAGCATTTATTTACGTTAATCTATGCTAGCAAGCATAGCTACGGAATTCTTCATGGGCGAGTCAGTCGAAAGATATACGCTTCCAAAGTGGTAAAATGTGTTTCACCCCCCACCCCCTTTTACGTTAATCTATGCTAGCAAGCATAGCTACGGAATTCTTCATGGGCGAGTCAGTCGAAAGATATACGCTTCCAAAGTGGTAAAATGTGTTTCACCCCCCACCCCCTCTTACTTTTATAATAATGGAGTCAAAAACCAAAACAAAATATATGCTGTAGATCTTAATAAAAAATTCAATTAAAATTGGTTCGAACGAGATCGGGTCAGCAGTTTAAAAATACTCTAAAAATACTCTAAATGTATTCTTGACAATATTATTAAATTAAACTATATTTACTTCGCCATTCTCTATCCAGTGCGAATTAGATTGACGCATAAAATTACACATTAATAATAGTAGTAGGATTATACGCGGGTGAAACCGCGGGGCACAGCTAGTAGAGAAATATAAATAAAGATAATAAAAATAAATATTATGATTCCATTTTCCCATAGCGTCGCATTCGACCTTCTCGTGAAGTAATAGTGCAGCGTGCTGAGGTGGAGCGTCGGGAAGGCCGCGAGGCCCGCGGGGACGTACGCGACGTCCGCGACGTCCGCGACGCGAGGCGCGGAGACGACTGGGCCGACCCCTGGATGCGAGCCGAACCTGCGGCCAGGCGACGCAAACCTCCTTCGTCTGAAGACTCCTACTCATCTTCTAGGTACGGTGTTCATTCTATTTTTAAATGCCCCATGCCTCTATGGAGTACTAGGCTGTTGTTGATAAACAATTTAAAAAGTTCTTATACAACATGTAACATAATTTATGCAAATCCTGCAGTTTTTTTTTTTATTGATAATAGGCTCGCGTTTGACCACCATCTCACCTGATGGTAAGTGATGATGTGGTGAACATGCTTGCCTAGAAGCAGAGTTGGGCATTATTTGAATAAATTATTATCTGAATAATTATTTGAATAAAATTTTATTTACATTATAATTATTAACGAATAATTCATTCATGAATAATTTATTCGTAACTAAATTGCCTAATACGAATAATTTATTCGAGATTTTATTCGGTATTTTAAATAATTTTTACAGTTTATTTGTATCATATTACCATTACTTTGAGACACATGCTTTGGGCTTGGTGCTCTTTTTGAGTCATTTAAAAGAAAACATGGGGATGAAACCGTTGCACAATACCGCGAGTTCCTATGCCAAGTGGGTAAAACAAAAGAGACGTGAAGGTGTGGGTACTGAAAGAAGCAACGATTCTACCACTTCAGGATCACACTTCAGCCACAATTTCCCAAACAAACTTTGAATACAGTTGAAGACCCTTATTTTAAACAATGTTGAATAATTTGGGCTTAAAAAACTACGGTATAAAAGTCATCAGCCGAAGAACATTAAGAATTGATGCCGAACGAACTTTATTTGCTTGTTCGCAAAATTACAAGACGTTATTGATTCACGCCTGGCTCATCGGCGAAACGTTACTTGCCTAACTATCTTCTACAGATTGTACTTCGAAGAGTGTGCGCAGGAGCTTCACGTCCTAATCTCTTCATCTTCCTTTAACTACCGGTCTATCAGACGTACCTGCGGGATACCATCCACACTTGGTCGATATACCATCTTGTCTTACTAAGCGCTAGCGCAAACGAAGAATTGGTCAGTCACTAAAGGTCATGGGTGTGACTGTCCAGGATGCGCCGAGCGCTAGGTTCAAATTAGTTACTAATGGAACTAGTGGCGCTACTCGTGGAGGCTTCTTCATGCATCCTATCTTCTGGGCTCGCTTGTTCGTTCGTAGACTTCATATTACACTTAACATCAGGTGTGATCGAGGTCAAGAGCGAGCTCATTCGTAGTACAAAAGTAATTCAACTTATTTGAGGAAAGAGTAATGATGAAAACAAATATTAAGAAATAATCACACTTTACAATTGAGGCCATGAGAGCCAGAGTGGCCGAACTGTAATTGTTTTAATACTGATTTTAATGGATAAAACTGCTCTAAACGGTAAAAGTCATAGCACCACAGAGGCCTAAAATTTAGTTTAATATTTTGACCTTATTTAGACAGTTGAAATTTTTGAGGCCATGAGAGCTAGAGTGGCCTAGCTGTAATTTTTTCAATAAGTCGATTTTACGGTTAGGCCACTCTGGCTCTCATGGCCTCAATTATAAATGAATAAATATTTAAGTTGAAAACCATTATTATTTGTTTTATTTACTAATCGACTAACGAATAAAAAAAGTTATTCGTCATTCAAATAATTTTTGCCCAACTCTGCCTAAAAGTAACCGTTTACTGAATCAGTTACTATAATTTTATTGTAGGTAGGTTTTTTATTCAATATTAATAAAAGAAAAGTGATGACTTCTTTGAAATAAGTTTAATTTTTCTTTAATGTGCATTGAACTAGCGACACGGCACGCCTAAACACGGTCTGATTCTGCAAATTCACACTAAACCCACTAAATCACTTTGTCCATTGGTGATAACCGGATGAAAATCTGTTCAACACGAACAGACAGACGGAGTTTGTCTCTGCATTAAAAAAGTCGTACTATTTTGATTAAAGTCCAATTTGGTTTGTTTTGACAGTAATTTACGTAAATTTAATTATTTTTGAGATAAATCATTACACAAATCGATTTAGTAAATGATACTGAACAAACTAATTTCAGGATGTGCAATAATTAAATATGTTACATGTTGTATGTAGATAGATAAATTCATTATTGAAGATTTACCAACAACTATGGTATATCTATGTTAGTGTATGTCTTATGATGAGATACCAGTCACTTGATACTAGTTTTATGTAAAGTAGTCAGGTACCTAATATGGTCGTTTAAAATAGGAACACACAATAAATAACACTATAGTTGAATCTGTCACAATCATCAAGGTTGATGGCAGGTATTTTGATGGCAAAAATGACCACAATAAGTTTTTAAATGAGAAGTTTTATTAATTGTACTGTTGTTTAGTGCTCAACCTAATAAGTGTTTCCTGCTATCATAATTTAGTGACTTGTTCATTGGTCTACGGCTTTGTAGAGCGTCGTGTAAATCTCATATTTATCTAGTCATTCTACTATATCTAGTATTATCTAGTCTCCATTGTACTAAACAAACGGCCGTTTACTGTTAATCTTCTGCCTTACTTTCAAACGCATACCATTCGGGCTTCAATGATGTTACAGTGAAAGTTCTAAACCACATTGCAATATCGTAATGCTTTATTTTATTTTTTTAGGAATAACTAACATTAGTATATTAAAGATCACACAAAGTACAGGATATAAAGAAAGTAACAAATATATAATATTTACAGATTACAATAAAGAATATCTAATTGTTGATTTGTCTAATTACATTCTTAAATTTCAGCTTATAAGTATTTCATTATTTACTATCTTTTTAAATCAGATAATATCTCTTTTAAATACTTTAAACGTACGTTTAAGCAAGTTCAGTTTTGTGTGATGGGCCATGGTTTTGATTTTCGGCCATGCAGGATGAATTATCTTGTGTGCTTTTGAAGTAAGAAAAATGTATACGCTCCCGTCGCGTTATTTCAGCTGAGGACACCTTAACGTTGAGTGTAGGTAAATTATCGAGTGTATGAGTCGAGTAGTGCTCATTAAAAGTTTAATTGGGTGCATTTCCAAAAGGTAGTTTTAATTTTAGAAAGCTCTGTTATAATCAATAATTATAAGTCCATGTTATTATATTTCTTTATTCATGAAATTTTAATTCGATATTCTCTCCTGCTTCGTCCCTCTCCCCTGGGCGATGGGTTTCGCTTTCATAACTCGTCTAATGTTGTGGTGTTTGCGGTGTTCGATTCCTCATGACTCTCATTTTAATCTCGGATATTAACAACTATAACTGCATGCTCGTTCCTGATATCATGTTGTCACCTGTGGTACTCACTGTGGTCGCGACCGTGTGCGCATGTGCCATGTAACATACTCGTGCGTGCGTGTGTGCGTGCGTGTGTGCGTGTATGCATGCGTGCGCGTGACGTCACCTCCCCCCCACTGCCCCCGCCCGCCCCGCGTCCTGTTCACTCCGCAGCTCTTCAAATTCCAGTTCCCGAAGTTCGCGATCGCCGAGCGCGCGTCGCAAGAGAAGGGCATCCTCTTCTTCGAGACAAAGGTGAGATAGACGTTTCACGATCTCAGCAACGCAACGCTCAATAAAAAAATATGCATAGGTACGTCTTCTTAAATTCGACTCTCGGGAACGCGAAGCTCTTCGCGTATATATAAAAGCGCTACATCCGCGATTTCTTGGCAATCTTGACTACATTTGATATATTTTTCTTTTGCTTCTTCTGCCTATCGTCTTTGGAATATAATTGAGTATTATTTTTCTAATGTTCTTGCTATACTTTCTTCTGCGTCCACTGCCGGGCCTCTCCCATGTTGCGCCACAACTCCCGGTTCGTCGTTTATGATTGTTTTGAACGCCTGTATATATAAAGCTGTATAGTTTATATAGGGTGGGTTGTTGTTGTAAGAGTCGGGTATGGTGCAGGTTGTCTCCGTCGGTGATCGTGCGCGAGCGGCGGCTGGCGACGGCGCGCGCGACGGCCATGAACCCGCCCGCGCCGCGCCGCCGCGCCCCCTCCCCCGCCGCCGCGCGCCAGCTCGCCGCCAACCCGCCGCCGCCCGCCTCGCACGCGCTTCACCGTCACAAGGTAACAACCTACTACACTCTCATGCCGGCTGTACACACTCGCCGAGACACCCCGAGACTGACCGAGAACGAGTGTGTACATGATGCTCTCGCCTTGTCTCGCCCGCTCGGTTCCCGCCTCGGCCGCGTGTCGGTTTTTTGCGGCCGAGTCAAAGGGTCTCGTCCGCTTTCGCGAGGTAAACGAGACCAAGCATGTACACACTCGTTCATTTAGTTGCCCGCTTACTGTATTTGTGTAAGTAGCAGTAACTAAAAAAAAACCTTGATATGTGAATACTTACTGGGTTCTTTTGCGGTGCATAGTAATCATCCACCACCTTCGTTTTCGCCATGGTTTAGTAATTTTTTTTTAATGAGGTACGTGTAAGTAATTATAATAAGTAACAGCACAAAGACAAACGGCAGCAGCAGTTTCTAGGTCCATCGTGGCCGATATCCGCTGTTCAAATGACGCAACGAGTGTGTACATGGTGTGCTTTCGTCGAGAGCTCGCCCAAGACTCGGCGAGAGGCGAGAGGCGAGCCGGCATCACACTTTTTATAGCGGCTACAAACTCACGCCGAGAACCCCCGAGAACACCCGAGAAGCGTGCATGTGATCGTTTTTTGCCATCTCGTTCTCGCGCTCGCCTGTTCTCCGATCGGTGTCGGTATTTTTGCCCGCTTCAAAGGGTTTCTCGGGCGAGAAAAGAGAACGGTATTACATTCTTGTTCGGTCTCAGTGAGACCGTGGCATTGATTGTGTGTTGACTGTTGTTGTGCTGTATGTATCTACTGTCTGTGGTCGCCAACCTATTACAAATTGGGTGGCTTTTTTATTTGTTTTTTTTTTTTTTCTAATTTTAGTATTCACAAGATTATAATATGCTAATGCACACAAAACCAAAGCCGCTGCACTGTTGTCCATTTCGGATAACGATCGAGAATGCGAATGAGAAGGTCGCATGAGTGTAGATGCCTTCTCGGTTCTCGCGCAATTTCTCGGCAAGACTTCTCGCGTGAGTCTGTAGCCGCCATTAGGGTTCCGCACCTAAAGGGTAAAACGGGACCCGGGATATGATCGAAGATGAAGCATGCTTACCTAGAAGTAACCTATATTCACTCTTGACTTAAAGACCCCCAGGTTATAAGCTATCAGGAAACTCCACTCCTTAGTCGTCTGCACAATGACATAAACGTTTTGTGCGTATGAGTGTGATGTCCACCATGTAACGATGGCGCATCGCCGTTTGTCTGGTAGTCCAACAAAACCATCTTCTCAAAATAATATATAGTAATAAATACGTACAAAGTTTGTGACAATATTATATTCGTGTATCAGGATGAATTGGACCCGTACGGGCGCAGCAAGCCAGCAAGTCGCAACAGGGATAGGAAGAAGTATTCGCGATCCTCGTCATCTGGCTCTGGTATGTATACAAAGACTTTAATAGTATAAATGCGAAAGTAACTCTGTCTGTCTGTTACCTTTTCACCCCTAAACCGCTGAACGGATTTAGATGAAATTTGGCATGGGAATAGTTTAGGACCCTGGAAAGGACATAGGATAGTTTTTATCCCGGAATTCCCATGGGATCGGGATTTATGCGGGAAAATCCTCCCACGCGAAGTCGCGGCCAAAAGCTAGTGTGCTATATGTTTAGTTTGAATAGTATACTGTTTTTTTTTAAGAGAGCTATCAATGTGGGTAGGAAATCACGTTACTAGCAATCTTGTTAATCTCTCCAACTAAGCTAAATATGCTTGTGTCTGGAGTGCGTTCACGTCAATAGAGTAATGGGTTGGGTTTGAACCCGCGACCTTTCGATCACAAGGCCGACATCATAGCTGTTAGGCTATTGACGCTTAAAATAATAAATAATTTTAAATCAGAAAGAACAATGGCGAATCCTCTAACAAATTTTTGTTGGCATAATTTTGTAGCGTCTATTAATGGAAAATATACAAGAGTATAGAGTTTCAATTCATGATCACTTTTGCCTTAAGATCCACTATTAAAGGAACTCTTGGAAAAAAGATATTCGTTGAAGAAGTTTTAGAGGTTATGTCTGGCCATTATTACGTAAACCGATTTATTGGAAGCAGACTGCTACCGCAGTCTTGATTATATCCACAGTCAATGCTAGTGTAGAAAACATAGACCTAGTAGTGAGCCATTGTCAGTTGGCCAGGGGTCTCCGGCCCACGATCTCACGGCAGCATGGAAAAAGTGGCTGTCGCAACCGAAGGCTGGGCACGCCGCAATCGCGGCGATAAGTCCCGTCTTTGAGAAGTGGCTGGAGAGACACCACGGCATCCTCACCTTCCACCTGACGCAGGTGCTTACTGGACACGGGTGTTTTGCGAGGTACCTATTTCGGATTCAGCGGGAGGACACGCCCGGGTGTCGACATTGCGTGGACCACCCGGAGAACACGGTGGAGCATACGGTGGAGGTGTGCCCCGCTTGGGCAGAGCTTCGCCGTTTCCTCGTTGAGGCTATCGGCAGCGGTGACATCTCGCGCCCGGCCCTGGAGCGGAGCGAGTGGGAATAGAATGTAGTCGCCTCCTTCTGCGAAGCAGTAATGCTAGCGAAAGAGAAGGCCGAACGCGCGAAGGAGAGGCAATTCTCTTCCTCACGCCCCAGCCACCGCGGACGACGCTCCGTGCGTCGGGGATCGCGAGCAGATCTCCGCCCACCGTAGGCGCGGGCTTGCGGACGGCGAGCAGGGGTAGCCTCCGTCCGGTAAGGACCAGGCCCGGGTCAACGGCGCATCGTGTTCCACGCGCGCCTCAAAGAGCTGTCAGCACCAGTGACGGGGCCCCATAAGGCCATTGCCTGCCGGGGCACAATCCCGGTAATGTTCTAACGCGATACCACGGCCCCGGAACTTAAGGGCAGCTGAAGGAACAGGGTGGGTTTTTAGTCAGTAGTAGTCTGATACCGCTCTGGGTAAAGCGCAAGGGATTCCGTTTTACCTAGAGTGGGAGAAGTCATTCGATAATTTACCCCCCACCCAGGAAAAATGGGTCCCCCGCCACTTCCAAGGTATTAGAAGTTGATTATATCGAAAATCTGTTTTAAACAAGTAACTATGCGTTATGAAAGCTATAATTACAGGCATTAAGTATTACAAGTTAATTGCGGCTCTGTCTCTAGGATGGCAACGCATGTACAATGCCTTTTGTAATACAGATCCATATAGGCCGCGGCGATCACTGTCCATTAGTCGGAACTTCTGTTTGCCATCCTCAAATATGGATCTTAGTCGAATTAAATAAATAAATACTATAAAAGTAGGTAATAGGTACTTATAAAAATGAAACAATTTGTTTTATATATGTATGTATTTATTCTTTATCTTCTATGATAATATCGTCCAAAAAACCTGCTGGTGTAGTAATAGTTGTCTGATGTCTGGCCCATCCGAGATACCAAACTACCGTCATGGTATGCGCGCAACATCCGACAGTTCGTCTTCCCACTAAGCAATTGCAACAGTACTCTATTATTCCTGCACGGCCGGGCACATTATTTTCTATTAATATAGTTATACGTATTGCCTTCTAGAGACATGGCGTGATTTAATTTTGCCTCTAATAAGGGTTGTATCACTACTGCCTCTAAGATTGTATTCAGATGAATTCACTCACTCACTGCATACCTCAATCCTGTATCCGCCGTGGAAACGTACATGTTCACCATAATATGAACGTGTTTGTCGTATTTGGTAAGGCAGGTAAGACAGGAAAGTAAACATTGTTTCTGTTTGCTGATATGTTTTGGAAATTAGAAGTTCTTCTATTCATATTGACTACCTCAACCATACTAGCCAGATTATTTTCTAAATTCATATTTTGCCTAATTATGTTCAATATTTCTTTGGCATATTCACTGTCTTGCAGGCGAGCACCAAACTTATTTAGTAAAGCTGCTGCTATCTGGAAGTATTGCATCATATGGGGAAGTGATCTATGGAAATATTCTTGCCTCAGTAATTTAAAATCTCTTTTAAAGTAACCATTGACCACTTCCACGTATGTGGCAGTTAACACATATTATGCGAGTAGGCATTACACGACTTCCAATTGTGATATACAAATGGATGCACAAACAACAAAGTCCAAAGTATCAGGTAGAATCGTAGTCCAAAAAAGTCAAAACAAAACGTTGACGGCGTAAATAGCAGCTGATCGGAATCCTTAGGCAAGCACTAGTCGCAAGGAAAAACTGAGTTTATACACAGAAGCAGTTAATAATTTCAAAAGTACGGAAACACAACCGACATTACACGAGATAGCAGCAGTTGTCAATACACCTTACGCCTTTGCCTTACGCAGATGTCAATGTCATGTCGTAATGTTGCCATACTTTGCTTGCAGTATGACTTTATTTTAGTATTTATTTATTCAGCAGAATTCTTAACAAAAATCTGCAATTATATTTATTATAGTTTATCACTACGCTTGTAAAGTATACTTATGCAATAAGGGCAAAGCACTTTAAATAAATTGGAGTAGATTTACTAATATATGGCAGAGAAACCAGCAGAGAACTTTCAACTGAGACAATATTGGCTAAAAGACATGAAGTCAAAATGTAAAGGAAAAAAATAATCTAATCCCTTGTGATCATATTAGTCAAATGTATTTCCAAAAATAAATATATTTTTTTATTAGAGTGGGTCAGTTCATAAGCATATCTTGAAAAAAACTAAGAAATTATTTTACTAACATTTGCAAACATGACATTTATAGACGCTCAAATATTCTATTAACAATTTTTTCGCCTTTGTTCTTTCTATTTCATTTGTAATAAGGTGTCAAATTTTGTGTTCTTTGCATTTTGTAAAAAGTGAGGTATCGTATTCGATTTGGATAAAATATCATAAAAATTGTCGGACCTATTGCTTTAGTGAACTACGGCAAGTTGATAGATGAAAATGGCAAACTTATCTAGCGCGTAAATTAATCAGCTGTTCAGTACATTTTGTCGACTTATGGGATGGCGGTTTTTTTTAGCGATTTCAGTTTGGTCGTCATTATTTATTTCATTTTGGCAAACCGAGTGAGTGATGAGTATGGCTAGTGTTTTCATTTATTGCACATATTATTATATTACGTCGTACCCACACCGTGTGCATACATATAAATTTTGAGAATTTGAAGTGTTTAAATGGGTTACGAACCAGAATTATTATTTTTTTAATATTTGATTCAAAATCACTGTGCTATGCTCAAGTGATTATAGTTATTTACACGATACTACAATACAAACCAACTTAAAGATTTGTCTTATTTGCCCGGGCTAATCTAATGAACGGCTGGACTGGACTTTCAATAATAGATAGAGGAGGTTCGTAGGGCAACAAATGGGCTATTTAGTTATCCCGGAATTACCTCGGGATCAGAATTTACACGGTAAGAACATTCTAATTGTAAACATTTTCACGAAAAAAAACTAGTAAAATTAGTTCCGCTTATTACAGTCTTACTTAAATAAAGAAGTATCGTTATTTACTTATTATTTATTGGCAACTTATCATCGTTGGTATTTTTTTTATTTCTGGAATTTAGTCAGTTATTAGCTTAGCTTTTGAATCGAAGTAAAACAAAAGGAAAGGGTCAATAACCTAAGGTGTCGACCTTGTGATCGAGGGGGAGCGCGTTCGAACCCCACCCATTGCACCATTGCCGTGAACCCATTCCAGACGCAAGCACATTTAGCTTAGTTGGAGAGATTAACAAGATTGCTAGTAATGTGAATTCTACCCACATTACAAGTTCTCTATTTAAAAGAATTGGCCAAGTGCGAGTCGGACTCGCTCATGAAGAGTTCCGTAGTAACTATAATAAATATAATATACTTACTATATTTATTTGAAATAAAAAAATAAGCTTACAAATTTCTTAAAACTAGCTTATTTACAATTTTTACAACTACGCCAAATAACATTGTTTTTCATAGTATTTGTATGAATTACAAAGTTATATTTGCGGTTTTATAAAATATACTGTATCTCAAAAACTGCTGACTCGATCTCGTTCAAACCAATTTTGGTTGAAAGTTTACATTAAGATCTACAACATATGGTTTTTTTTTTATTTTTCACTTTATTATTATAGAAGTTAGAGGGGGCGGGACACACATTTTACCACTTTGGAAGCGTATATCTTTTAAACGATTAACTTTATGAAAAAGTCATTTTAGAAACCTTAATGTCATTTTTAAAGACCTATCTCTATATACCACACACGTGTAGGTTTCATGAAAAAAAAAATATTCAGTTTCAGTTCCATGTATGGGGAGCCCCCTTTATTTTAAATATTTTTTAAATTTTCTCTTAAAATCGGAAAGCGGTTCATAGAATACATCTACCTACCAAGTTTTACATGTGTAGTCCTAATAGTTTCGGAATAAAATGGCTGTGACATACGGACGGACGGACAGACAGACAGACGGACAGACATGTCGAAACTATAAGGGTTCCGTTTTTTGCCATTCGGCTACGGAACCCTAAAAAGTTTTAGTAAAGTATGGATCCAATTTTCTCTTTCCAAGAAAACATTAATCGAGCTAGTTCCTGCAATCTTGATAATGTCGTCAACCCGTGTTTGTTTTATCCTGACCATTTTGTTATTTCTAACGCCCGCCTTTTCTTTTGAACTTGTGTTATAATTCTTTATATTTGTTTCTAGAATCAAGTTCTTCGTCGAGTGAGTCGGAGAGCGAGTCTCATTCATCAACATCATCGGGAAGTTCTGGGGCTCGTCGTGCACGCCACGCTCGTTTGCTCAATGCAGCTGCTAGACCCAGGTACTGAGACCGTTCATATCTATTGATTGCAAAGGATTTATTCTTATTAACACGGAAATCGGATTAAGGAAATCGCTTTTTAAGGAAATGTATGGACTTTATTTTATGCCTCAAAACTGCTTACTTGTTTAAAATTCAAATTTTATTGAAACTCATCAGCATATTCACAAAGAACATCTATATGTCCAGGTTAAACGCTAAAGCTGGTGCTGGTTTAGTGGCGGCTGTGACGACCGTTACCAGCAAGAAGGAAGTTCCCAGTGATAAAGGTAAGAAGATATTTTTAATTGACTTATATTCGAAGTTTTGTATTGCGAAATAACCGCTGCGTACCTACTGTATATGCATCATATTCAATTAAATTGTTTAATGTGTCTGAAATAGTTACATTAACAAATGTGAATGAGATAGCCCCAGTAAGTAGTTAATAACAGTTGTGTTGGGGTTGTCTCACTCCTTCCCTTAATTGAAATTCAAAAATACTACGTATACTAGAGCAGGGTAGGCGAACCTTTATGTGCCAATTTTTGTAAATAAAGGAGGTCGGCGAAATTGGGCCCACTAGCAGTGTAATAACGGACACAAATGAAATATATATTTAAAAATAACTTTTATTTAATAGTTATTTATCGTAATTTTTATACGACTTTTAATCATGGGGTAATGAAAAACACAATAAAATAGGCGTGTGTAACTCTACGGAACCGACTCACTCATTCGAATCATTGTGATTCAAAAGATTGGTTCAGTAACAACGTTTCAAATGCATCATTTGAATTTGAAACATTACTTTGCTCTGGCTCATTTTGCGCGACGCGTCGCCCGTGTGGCGAGCGAGAGAGAGAGACCGAGACACACTGAGTTACTTTAACTCTCTCTCCTATGCACGAAGATCGACTTTATTTATAATCTCACTTATTACAATAAATATGTAAACATAAAACAATCAGTATTGATGCCTCAAAACATTTCTATGTCTCAATAGTAAACGTCCGCAACGCAAAGTAAGAATGTTACGTTTCTATACATGACGTCGCGTCGTGGGCGTTTACTGAGTCTTTTGAGCCGATGATCCAAATGAGCCAAATGAAACATATCAGTGTTCCGGATCATTTCAGTAATCGAGATGCAAATGTTCCAATCTCAAAAATGATACACTTTGCCCACCTCTACAATAAAAATAAGATATAGCGGAAGTCATTGTGAATAAATAATCTGTCAGCCATGACATCTGCATTTCCTAATTCCAGGGTTGCCAGGGGGTTTAATAGTATAATATTGTATGTAGAGGAGTCATGATTTCTCATTATTTTGTATATTATTATTAAAAATAGATCAATTTTGAAAGTCTAAATATATCAGTTAAAGCATTACGTAAATATTTTTGTTAATTACAACGTTTTTGGTCCATAATAACTGTGGCTTTGTGTTGATTTTGATAGTGGATAAAAATGTTAGAAGCCTGATTATAAAAACTCAAGAAACGTCAAATGAGCTGAAAAAATCAATCAATGTCATTCACTCTGCCAAAGAGAATATAATACACTATGTTTTACACTCCGCCAAGGCGCGAACTCGTATAGACTCATGCGTTTATACCCTTACGCCGCTGTGAATACTCCTAGTTTATAGATGATTTATTCATTTTCGGTTTTATTTCTCAACTAGCTTTTGCCCGCGACTTCGTCCGCGTGGAATAGTTACTTTGGGCTAACGTTAAATTTAACCCCGATTTTGAAGCATTCTTCATTGGCGCTCCGCTCCTATTGGCCTTAGCGTAATGATATATAGCCTTTCTCTATAAATTTACTATTTACTTAATTAAAAAATAATTTTTCAATTCGAACCAGTAGTTCCTGAGATTGTCGCGTTCAAACAAACAAACAAACTCTTCAGCCTTATATTATTAGTATAGATAGCTGTTGCCCGCGACTTCGTCCGCGTTTCCGTCGTTTTTCGTAAAAAAAATGTCAATCTATAATACTGTTGAAAAATATCGCAATACGGAACCGCACAATATAATTGTTAATAGCTGTGTGTGTAAGTTAATGTATGGGTAATATTGTTTAGATCACGTTCACATGAGGCTTAAGTACCTATAGAACGAAATTTTATACCTTCGGCCGCGAGACGCGTCGAGCGCGGCGACCGATTCTCAAAAATAATCCTTATAGCATGATTCAGTATTCACGTGCGATGGTTTATTATTAGCGTATTTCATGTATAACTTTGGCTTTTGGTGTTTCTATACCGATTTATATGATTCTTTTTTATGGAATAGTTAATAATGTTAACTTTTTCAATTAGGGGTGACTGAGAGTGTTATAAACGTAAGAGTAGACAAATATTATAATCAGAAAGCTTCGAACTGCTAAGCTATCGGGAGTTACACGTGTTATTGTGAGTCAACCATAAAAGATAGACAATTGCTGTCGTGGGATATTTTTTATATAATTTTAAGGAGAACATTTCCGTCATGAAATTATTTCTGTGTAGCTTTAACCATTAAGGTTGCACACGCGACGGAAGCTTAAAAAATGGAGTAACTTCTCCCGTTTTCCCAACATTTCCCTTCACTGCTCTGCTCCTATTGATTGTAGATTGTAGAAAAGTATACTATAACCAGCTCAGGAGTATGAAAAATAATTGTACCAAGTTTTGTTAAAATCCGTTGAGTAGTTTTTGTTTCTATAACGGTTATACAGACAGACAGACAAAAATTTTACTGATTGCATTTTTGGCATGAGTATCGATCCTTAATCACCCCCTGATAGTTATTTTGGAAATATATTTCATGTACAGAATTGACCTCTACAGATTTATTATAAGTATAGATAGATGACCTTAAATGTTTTTACTTTTCGTAACCTAAAAAACGGTTTTGTTATCACGGTATTCCCATGATCAACATTGATATTGATGTTTTATAGTAAATAGTGTTTATTACCAGTCAATTTAGTATTCATATTTTTATTGTCTGTGGAGTTGAAAAAGTGGGCCGGACGAAGTATGGGCCGTTGCCGGAGTCCTTTTTAATGAAATCGTAAACGTGCCGTCAAATAATTTTGACTTTGTTTTTAGAAAATAATAATAATAATAGTATGGACTCAAAACCCTTTATTTACTACAAAAAGATAAATTTTACAATATTTATCATCGAAAACTGTAGTGTAGTCACTCGCGGTCGCTCGTCATAAAATACCTACTTTAGACTTTTTAACCGACTTGTAAAAACGAAGGAGGTTCTCAATTCGGATGTGTGTATTTTTTTTTGTTTGTCCGGGCATAACTCCGTCGCTTGCCAACCGATTTGAAAAATTATTTTTTTGTTGGAAAGGAAATGGTGCCATGAAAATTTTATCGAATTCGGACCTTCGAATATCGGATCGGATCGTTTCTGAAAAATCAACAAAAATCTAAAAAAAACTACATTGACGATCTTTTGCGTTGCATTGTTGCATTGCGTTTTTTGTCCGCGCATAACTCCGTCTTTTACGAACCGATTTGGAAAATCCTTTTTTTGTTCCAAAGCCTATGCTTTCCAATTGATCCCATAGTTACCAAGTCGGGATCTGATGATGTAATCTTGGCGAAATTGAGGGAACTCTTCAAATTTTATAGGAAAATGAAAAGCGATTTTGGTATTTTCTAAAACAAGTACGTTCAATAAGAACCATTCTACTATCAGATCTGATGATGAATCCAAGACACAGGCACCGGAACTCAATAAGACAATGTATCTTAGCTGTGTTTGGGCTTGTTGGAATTGTAATGGTATACGAATAATAAAAAGAAATAGAAGCGTTTTTTATTCTCAGTTTTTCAGTTCGACGCCGTTTTCTCATACGTGAAGCATATTTAGTAGCGCTACCCATCCTTACTAATATTATAAATGCGGAAGTAACTGTCTGTCTGTGTGTTACGCAATCACGTCTAAACTACTAAACCGATTTTAATGAAATTCGGTACGGACATAGTCTAGAGCCTGAGAAAGGACATAGGCTGCTTTTTAATGCGAAAAAAGGGCTGTAAGGGGTTGAAATAGGGGATGAAAGTTTGTATGGTGATTACGTCAATTTTAAAGCTAGAAGCTAGAAACTTTTGATTAGGTATTAATAAATACGACATTCAAATGATGTATGAGTTTTATTTTCAAAATAATTAGCCTAAAAAATTCATAATACTGCTGAAAGCCTATTCCGCGCGAACAAAGTCGCGGGCCCAGCTATTTTATAAGATTAAAAATATATACTAAACATTAACAAATAATTATTTTTATTGCACAAAAGAAACCGACTTAAAACTATAAAAGCACTAAAAAGTTACTACCTACCTATAAATTAATAAACATAACCTACCTAACCTACGATTAACCTATAAAAAAAATTTACAATTTTTTGGAGTCGGTGCCAAGCAATGTACGATACCTAAATGACTATAATATAACTACAGACTAAGGCCAGAAAAAACAAAACATAAATTTTACAGCTTCTTAATATTAATTTAAATCGGAAAACAAAAACAAAATTACTTTAAGATGGATTACCTAATATTTAGACACAAAGAATGAGATACTAACGTTAATACTTAATCAATAAAATCAGAGCAAACACAGTTTACACAATGCCACAACGCAAGAAAAGCAAGGAGTTGGAGGACGACATTTTAAAATGGGAAAATACTCTGGAATACCAGTTGTTTCATTACCTAGCTTGGCACCGACTCCAAAAAATTGTTAATATTATTATAGGTTAATCGTAGGTTAGGTTAGGTTTATTAATATAGGTATAGTATTATTTTTAACTTTTTAGTGCTTTTATGGTTTTTTGAAGTCGGTATCTTTAAAAAAAAAAAAAATTCTTAGTGCATAATGAATATCGTGATCGGTGACGTGACCAAAATATGTCGCGTGCCATCACCGGCACGCATTGGTTCGCCATCCCCGTACTAGAGCACCCTTCCTAAAGCGGGTATAAATTAAACCTGACTGGAAAGTCACTACCATTGAGGTCGTCGGTTCATCTCCATCGGAAACGATCAATTTCGAACCGTGCACTAGCTTCTGATGTTTTATAACTTTATAAGTGTCCATGTAGGCCTATGTGAAGTAAAATATTTTTCTCCATAGACTTAATGTGAGGATTAGTACACATGATAGTCAAAATATCATTTCAGAATCGGGTGGCAAGAAACGTTCGGCGACATCCCCAATAGACTCGGGGCCAGCAAAGAAATCAGTATCGAGACGAGAAGAGCTGTTGAAACAATTGAAGGCAGTTGAAGATGCTATAGCTAGGAAGCGGTCTAAAATTTAATGACGGCGTTAGATGGGCGTACGTACAGCGCATGGCATAGGTCCCATCGGCTATCATGCCGAATATTCAGTTTTGTCTGGTCTGCCTGTAGTAACATAAATTGTACAGTGTATCCATCGGCCTATCCCAAATAATTCGACTACGATTCCATGTACGCATGTTACTGTAAAATTGTATTGTTCTAGTTAACCTTTATCCAGGCAGAGTTGACCTCATACAAATTAAGGCATTTACACTATGATGTAACAATATTGTGTTAACATAATTATTATGAAATCTGATAAACAAGAGACGATTTTGATAAGTATTTCATATTGTATTAACATGTGAAATCACTTCCTAAATCACTGTTGTGCAGACAGGTGAAGCGGGTGTACCTTATTAACTTGACAAGTGTTTGAAAAGTAAATTATTTTTGCTATTCATCTCAAACTGAAGGCGGAACCTAGAAATGTAGGTTTTTATGGTGAATTAGAATAATATGTAATAACATAATTAGTAAAAGAATAAATGCATAATTTTGTAAAAATGATTTTTATTTACGTATTTGTTACAATCACTATATTTGCTAGTCTGTATTTTCTTGATGTTGTGTTTCTGACAAGAACTTGATTCAGGCCATTGTTTAGTAAGCATTTCAATGCATTGAAAGCGATGTATCCTACACCACAGCTGCATGCTTCTGTAAAGCTGAAAGCTCCTTGCGCCACATATCCCATGACCTGCCTTGAGCCAACATTGCGAACACTGTCAACTTTAGAAGGAAGCCATAGTTCTCTCATTGCTTTTGTGTATTCTGAAGGCGTCGTTTGCGTTACTTTTCGCGACTTTTCTGCACATGTCTGAAACATTAAATACTATAATAATAACCAATATTTCAATTCCAACAAATACTCGTAAAATCTAAGTAGTGGTTAAAAACTTACAGATATTTCTTTATTTTTCAGTTTTATTTTGGATTTTCGTATCTTTTTCAACAACTTTATGTGCTCAGAACGTTTGAGCTTTCTAACTGTTTCATTACGGTCTTCATGATGGGGTTCAAATAAAGTTTTCATATTAGCAACATCACCAGGTTCAGGCAAACAAATGAGTGAGTGCTTTTGTAAACTACCTTTGCCTACTAGTTTAATGTAAACTGGAACTAAACATGAAATGGCATTTTCTATATTTGGCAGACTTCTTTTATTGTTGATACAATCCTGAAACAGAGTGTTAATGGCTTAATACAGTTAGCAGTTCATAATTTAGCCCATAGTTGCTACTGTAACCTGCACCATACCTGTATATTATTTAAAATACTCCTATTCCGTAAAACAAAGTATTTATCAACTTGATTTTCACTCCAATCTGTTAGTAATATATTCCACTGGCATATGAATGGACTGTTGATAGCTATCTTTATGTAATTAACCCTTTTGCTAGGTGGTAGTCTAAAGTATCGCTCTCGTAATTCTAGTTCTATTCTCCTTTCATTATCTTTGCCTGCATCTGAATCAGGTGGTAGATAGCATTCTGCCATTTCAAATGCTAAGCTTTCTGTTTCTCGAAGACCCCCTGACCGTGCACCAAACATTATGAATGTAAGCCAGAATGGAAGAGCATAACCTGAAGGCAAAATTATATCCCAACCACTGCCATAGCCTGAAATAAAAAGATATAATACTAATGAAAGACCTAAAAGAACACCACTTGTATCATTTCATTTGAAGGTAGCTAGCTCAGTACTTAATCTATACTAATATAATAAAGTAGTAAAATATATTTGTAAGTAGGGGTTGTAGGCCACGGGCCCGGTGAACTTAAGGGCAGCTAAAGGAACAGGGTGGGTTTTTAGTCAGTAGTCTGACACACCCTTCCACTTAACCCAGAGCGGGAGAAGACATTCGATGATTTTCCAACATGACAAAAAAAAAGTAGGTGTTGTAGGTAGGAGTGTATGTAGGGGTAGTCTCAGGACCTAATGATCCAATTCTAACTTATTTTTCATTGGTAGTAAGGTGCATTATTGGTGAGTGCTATAGGCTATAAATTATTTCAAAATCCACACATGAAGGCGCAGGCGAAGTGCTAGCTGCAACAAAATGATAATAATGTTCGCACTTAAATGACTTCATCTTTTGTCAGAATACAGATCTTTAAAACTGAACTTACTACTAACCGATTTTCTTGAATTCTGGATTTTGTGATCCAGGTCTCTGCACCAATACCACAGGCACACTCTGTAAAGCTGGATCATCCATATTTACTTCACCAGGTACTAACTGGTTCTTAGTCACATGTTGTATAAACTGACCATTAGTCATGGTTTCCTTTTTAATTGTTTCATGTATTTTAACATCCCACAGTGGGGAATTTGAAATGAAAGGAGGAATATGAAGTAAGGAATCTGTATTAATTTCCGTATTTGTATCTTGCCTTGCCTTTGTACGGCGTTGAGGTCTACTCAAGCGAGGATCTTTGATAACCAACCCAACAACCATATTAGGGGGCAACTGGGAAGATTTTGCTGGACTTATGGTACGCCAGTACTCATCCTTATCTTTCAAATGTAGAGGTTTGTATAATGATACCCATTTGCTATTTTGAATTCCATTATTGTCATGTACACATTTCAAGCTCTGAGCCAGCACTGCATGGCTATTTGGTCCTGTTAACCGAAATCTATTAAAGCTGCTTGGCATTGCTTTTATTTGAATATTTCCTGTGATGTTTCCAACCTTTCTCTTTTTTTTAGCAGTTTCATAATCATCATTACCTAGATCAGAGGCAGCAATCAGAACCAACTTGATTAAATTTACTTGGGATGGGTGTACAAATAGCCATAGTGTTTTATTAGTACTGTCACTAGGAACCCATATGAACTGTACTTTGCCAATGTAACCAAATGGAAATGTGTTTACCCCATAGATATGTACAGTCCCTTGTCTAGTACCTTTAATATATGCCAAAGCACCAATGCTCAGCCCGCAAGTAGAACTTGTAACCTTTGCAAATGTGTGTTTAATACATTTTTCTGTCCCTGTAATTTGGATTGGTGTGTAGTAAGATATATCTTGTAGAAGGCAATGTGCTGAGCTACCTCTATAGCATGCCCTGAAAGCTTTATCGCATGGTGCATATGGCAGGCGATGCCCCCACCTTTCAGTCATGTGGAACCTTTTTGCATGCCATATGTGGGTTTCAAGCCAAACATTTTGTTTTTGGCGTCGATTATATTCTTCCAACAAGTTTGCTGGACGGCGTCTATATTTTCTGGATGGTCGTTTTTGTTTAGGAGGTAGTCCACTCTTTTTTAGTTGGTCTAAATGAGCTTTTCTTAATTTACGAGGTAGCCTTTTACTGTTGTGGCTCATTACGCGACGACGCATGTGTACTGGTAGTGTTTGGAATACAAGTTTTGTTTTACTCGGCCTTAAAATACTTTCAGTCATCGCCGCTATTTCTACACTCCTAGAAGATGCAAATCTTAAACTATTCGCTGCATACGGGAGGTGTTCAGTGCCACCTAAAGTGGCGTCAAATTCTGGTTGTTCAGTGGCTTCCATGTTACTGTCGAATAGCTGTAAAATAAATGCAACCTTTTGTTACGATTGCAATATAATTTAAAGAAACTAAATAATGCTTGAATATAAACCTGCGGTTAAAATAATATAACCTCCAAACTATAATGTCTTATGTCAAAAATGAAATGGCAGCTGTCAATTTTATATTGAAAAAATTAAAATGGATACTGGTCTTTTAGTCAAAAATAATTGTTAAACGTAGTGTTTATCATTATGTCAACAGCTTTTTGATAATATAATTCTACTCTTGCTATTTACATCAATATGTAGTTCAATAACTATTAATACAGTCATAAAAAGCATTAAAGCAATATTTAATCTATAGGTATTGGGAACAGGCTTCCTAAAATACGTGTTCATCACAAAAAGTAAGGGCGTGCCGGCGCGTGACCGATTAGAGCAATAGTTAGTGCCAAAATATGTTCAGGTAAAAGACCAAACTAGAAGTTACCTTAGGTAGGCTGGTTCTCAACTGAGCTTTATATTAAGTACATGCATGCGGATGCAATTCAATTTTGGGAAGTGTAATGAATTCTACCGTAAGTACCTAAATTAATTGTATTTCTTAAATTAATTGTCCAATTATATTACTTGAATAAAATAAAAATAAATAATTAATGACGTATTATAATATAGACGCGTCATATTCCCACAAAGCGCCTCTCAAAAACGGCATGAAACACACACTTAGAGAATTAGTATCTAATACGTGTAAAGAAAGGGAAAGTAAATAAATGCCACCTTTAGGTACACCTGATGTTAGAGAGAGATGAATATACATCTTCAGTTACGTTCCGATGAAACGCTGCATGCTGATTGGTCAAGCGCATATGTGACGTAGCAATCAGGGGCATGTGGGGAAAGAAGGACACTCGATTTTTGTATAAAATAGTATTTTTAATTTATAAATAGTAATGTGATATTTCACAACAGTAATTGTTGTTAAAGTGCTTCCACACAGCAGTTACTATGCGAGCCAACTAAGAATAGCGCTGTCAAGACGCCATTTTGTTCAGCAATACTCGCGAACTTCATTACCAAAGCGTACGGTGTGCAGAAAAATCAATAAAGAAATTATACTCAGTTTAATTATTTAATGCTCACTTTTTGGTATTTCTAATCAATTTTAAAAGTCAACTCTAACGCACAAACTTAACAAAAATAAAAAAAACAAACTCAACAATGATAACAAAAAATAACAATGAAGTCCAGTAGGTAACAGATATAACACACACGCGCGTATACCTACACGAAAGCGTAGCTAACGGCACACTTATCCGTAGTATTATAGTACTCTATGGGCACACTGCTTCTGAGTTCAGCTTCTCAGTTGCGTAGCAAAATGGTGACATATTAGGGTTACAAGTAGCATTAACTATATATTATTCTATTATAATTCAAGAAATAATATTTTTTTACATGAACATATATTATAATAATTAAATCTATGAATAAAAAAACATAACATTTCTTATTCGCATTTCTTTTTTTGCTGGCAGTACTTATCTGTCAGATAAGTACGGCTATCGTGTGAAGTTGGCAGAAAGTGCGATCCTATTCTTAGTTGGCTCGCATAGTATATAATGTTGTGTATTATATAACAGCTGTTTGGAACTTTTTTTTTAATAAATTGTAACAAAAGTTTTGTTTCTTTGTGTAATACTTAACATGTTGTGTATACACAAAGAAACATAACTTTTGTTACAATTTACTCGTGTTACACAAGATCATATACCATTATATAATAGCTGTGTGGAATCACCTTTAGGCAATTATTATAAAACAAACATAAAATACATTAATCATATATTAATTAATAATATAAATTATTTAAATAGCTTCGGTGAGACTAGCAGCTTTAGTCTTATTTTCTTAAATTATAATTTTTTGTGTGTTGGTTTATGGAACCAATTTAGGCAGAAGAAGTGTGTTTCATACCACTTTGCCACATCCACGTGTGTTGCCCAAGTGGTATGAAAATACTTCATCCCTGCCTGGGTTTACTCAGCCAGCTTTTGATATTTTAAAGAAAAATAGCTCTTCATCAGGCAAATGTTTGTTATGTACCCTTGTAGCCGATTAAATGGCGCTTCGACATAAAACCTTATGGACGGTTAAGAAAATTGACGTTCTTGTCGATTTTGGCATTGACTGTAACTTAAATATCGAAATCGCAACTCAGGTCTACGTATTCATTTTAGTCGGTCTAAATGATAGTTGCAAGATACCAGTGGGTTATATTGAAGTGAAAACTTCTTTAGCATTGTTGTGATTTGAAAATTTATGAAACGAAAAAGCGACAGTAAAAAGAGACAGACACATAAATTTATAAGAAAAAAAAGGCAAAATTTTTGAAAGTGTCACTTCTACCACGTGTGAATTGCACACATGTTTTTTTTTTAAGTCTATCAGCGGATACACGAGCATATTTAATTAAAGCATGTAACTTAGCTGCTGCTAATATTTTAGGTTGTGACCTTAATAAACCAAATAAATTGGAAGCTACCTTTTTACATTCGGAGTGTGGTTTAGAAGTAGCTGTAATTTTAGACCCTTGCCATATGATTAAATTGGTTCGTAACACCTTTGAAGCAAAAAAGTTATATTCGGAAATAATAAGGAAATTAGATAGAAATTGATCACTGTTTTAAATCAGCTTTAAACCTTGACTGGTTTGCTAATAAACTCTCTCAGCGACAAATAAACTTCCGAAACGAAATAATGAAAGTTAAATTAGCCACACAGCTGAGCAGAACTATAGCCCGTGCTTTAGAACTCGGTGACCAGTTAATAATATCATCTAAAATTAAGGATACAGAACCAACAGTAGAGTTTATATCTATCTTCAATGATTTATTAGATATTTTTAACTCTAGATCCTTAGGAAAATATGATTTTAAAAAGCCCATGAGTCCAACTAATGCTACACAAATTTTAAATTTTTTAGAAAATAGCAAAGGAATATATTTTGTCGTTGCGGATTTATACTAAAACAAGACGGATACGAAAAAGAATTGTATATACAATATCAAAAAAGCAATCGTAGAATGCAAATAAAAAACTGGATTTTTAGGTTTCTAAAGTATTCAGAGTTTAAAACACCTTTTTATAACTTTTGTCATTGCAGCAACACCAGCATTAAGGTAGATCGCGACATACAGATTGAGTCAAAACCATACAGAAAGCCTTTTTGGTATTATTCGGCGTCAAGGTGGTTACAATGATAATCCGAATACCATACAATTCAAAGCATGGTCAAACGAGTTTTTAATCATTTAGAATTACGGAGTTACTTTAGTGACAACTGTATTCCTTTAGAATATATTCCCATACTTACTTGCTCATCGTCTGGAGTTTTAAATATTAATTCTTCTTCAGGCCTGCGTGCTATCGATGTAATAATGTTAATATTTTGCCTTACAATCAGTATTAATTTGAGGGCCAGCTAAATACTACTCTCTTTAAATACCTTCAAACAAACTTAATTTATTTCTTTTTCGTCTCCTATAATGCGGAACTTTTGTGTGCGAAATGAAGCCGAACATGTATGAAGTTGTCTATAACTGCAAGAATAAGCTGCAATCTATGATCAAATGTGGGATGTTGTTCAAGAGAATGTTGATGTGCAGATGCAAATACATTATTACAGTTAATAAATGACTTTAAAATACGGTTTTTTTTTTTAATTTTTGTATCTTTGGGATCGGGTATGATAATATGATCCTTTTCTTTAATGTGGTTTTTAATTACAAATTCTGATTTTAAGCAAATTTGGAAGACATCTTCACTCGGGAAACATAGACCGCCATGTTTTTCAAAATGATCAATTTGTGAAACCATAATTTGTTGTTGCTATATAAACTATTGACAAATGTCGAACTTTTCAGTTCTGAAGCTAATCTTCTGGACACCCATCCCGAAATGTAACCAATAATTTGGTCAGTAGTTTTTTAACGCTTTCGTTATTTAACATTGTTGAAAATACTTCCACATTTGTGTTAATATTATTATCTACAGCGTCATATTTTATTTGATCACACTCATCGTTGTTTAAGTCAATATCTACTAAGTGTTGCATTTATATTTTTAACTGCAGACGAACACGTTAATACAGCTATTTCTTCTAAGGGAATGCAGTTTCCCAAAAATGAAGACTTCATTTCTAAATGTTGCAGTATTTTTTTGAAAATTCCCTAATATTGGATAACGTTGGGATTGTTGTTATAACCTCCATTCCGCCAGATGACACCGAACAATATTTCTATATGATCTTGGGACAACCTGTAAGTTGCGATATATTGCAAACGTTCTCCTTCAACCATAAATGTTTTAAACTTTCTATGCAAACGAGGAAGCCTAAAAATCCAGTTTTGCTTTTGGTTTCTACCATTTTCTTTTTAATCACTTTTATGGTGCTTTTTTTACGAACCTCTCGTCGGTACTTAATATAAACACGAAGTCCCAATATGTATAGTTTTGCTTTTTCAAGAAAAGCCAAGATTAAAAAGGTGGTTAAAAATTTCGATAAAAATGACCGTCCCTTCAGTATCCTGAAAAAGTAAAGACGTTAAAATTTCGTCACACAGTTTGAGAGCATTTGCAACACTCATACTCATAAATTGTGTTTGTAATTTCACTTTCATCACTTCATTTCTGAAATTAATGTGACGTGGGGTAATTTTGTTAGCAAAATTAAGCCCCATATTCTTTTGAAGTTTAACTAAATTTTCAAGCAACTGCCAGCGAACCTCCCTTCCATTACCGACAAAATAAGTATTTTAGACTCGAATGAGTTTCTCACCTATTTGATCATGTGGCAAGGGTCAAACATGATCGCAACATCTAAATCACACTCCGGATGTCTAAAAGTTGTTTTTAGATGTGCCGGTTGTTTTAAATCACAACCTAATAAATTGGCTGCATTTAAATTAGAAGCACAGCCGTCAAAAGTTATTGATATAATGTCTACTCCCACACGGTAGCATTCACGTAAACATGTTATCAATAAATTTGCCCGAGTTTCAACCGATAGCCCATTTACAAGAAAATATGCAACTGGTATTTTCCAGCTTTCGTTTAAGCATACTAATATAAAAACATAAGCCTGAGTTGCTATTTCGCAAGATTTGGCTGAACCAGCACCAAAATCTACAACGCCCGCAGTTATTTTCCCACTCCACAAAGTTTGATGACAACGAGCCATTTCGTCCGCAATCAACGTGCACAATATTTTCTGACCACTGTGTTTATATTTTTTTTCTAATTCAAATTCAAATTCTTTATTTCGGATAATTAAAAATCCATAGATGTGTTAGTATACTGCTTACGCTAGGGTTAGTACATAATATTAACAAATAAAATTATAACTAGCTTTATGGGAATGACCATCAATTTATGGGAAACGTGCCCCGGTTGATAGTCATTCCCATAAAGTGAATCATGAAAGACTAATACATCTAGTGCTTGTTTATTAAAACCAGGATCACCAGAGCTATTTTCATACCATAGATAGATAGATAGATAAAATATACTTTATTGTACACCAATAATTGAATCACACTTAAATAACAATATTGTAAAATAATTGGTTACAATAGCGGTCTTATCGCTGAGAGCGATATCTTCCAGACAACCTTGGGAAGGACTTTACGAGTTTTAATTAAAATGGGGAGGGCTATATTAGTGTACCACTGTACAAATATTCATCAATAACGGAAAAACTAATTAAATAATAATAATATATATATGTATATATAAATACAATACATAAGTAAGTACATAAAATAAATAAATATATAATGTGTTCTTTAACATCGTGTGGAGAAAGCAAAGGAATAATTATAACTTTGAAATAAAATGATTGGCAACCGAGCTTTTAAAAACAGCGAGTGACTGAGCTTGTCTTACTGACACCGGTAATCCATTCCACAACCGAATGGCCTGCACCGTAAACGACTGGTCGTAAAATTTTGTGGAATGCGTAGGCATCAAAAGTCTCAAATTCTCTGATGATCTTAAATCTCTAACATGTGTGTCATGACGGAACTTAAAACGTTCTTTGAGGTAAAAGGGAGTCGTTGGATTGAAAAGAATACTGTAATGATAAAAAATGTGCATTCCGGCGAAGGCGGATAGGCAGCCACTTGAGTTTAGTGCGAAACTCAGAAAAATGATCATATTTGCGCAAACCAAATATGAATCTGATACAAAAATTTTAGAGCCGCTCAAGCTTATCTAGCTGCACTTCAGTTAGATCTGGATAACTTGCATCAGCATAGTCAAGGATAGGGAGTAGAAGAGATTGGGCAAGCGCAGTTTTAGTAGCAGTCGGTAGGAAATTGCGCAATCTGCGTAAAGACCCCGCAGAGGCAAACAGTTTGCGGCTCACTTTCTGCAACTGGGGACCCCAAGACAAATCTTTATCAATATAAATGCCAAGGTCTTTTACTGAGTCACAGTAGGGTATAACAATTCCATCAAAAATGATTTGGGGATGGGTCGTCCAGTCAATTTTGGAACGTAGCCTAGGGCTGCCAACAATAATGACTTTAGTCTTCGCAGGATTAACCTTCAAACCATAATCCAAACTCCAATCGGAAATACGCGCTAAATCTTTATTCACCGTCTTCACTGCCTCAGATAAATCTTCAACGGGAGCTTGCGAATAAATTTGCAGATCGTCAGCATAAATGTGGTAGGATGAGAGAAGTTCATTTGAATAGGCGCCACAAATCTTGAAGGAGCAATTTGGCTTTTAAGATACAAGGTGTGAGCCACCCAAGAGGATCGAAGATACGCGCGATGCTAGATAAGATTGAACGTTTGGTACCTTCCCTGTCTTCGATTGGAGACTGTGAGTAACTGAAGTTGTCACTCACAGGATCATATTGAACTCCTAAGATTTTAACGTTGATTTATCACTTTCTTCAGAGAAAAGTTTAGGTGTTTGACAATGATCTACAGGCAAAGTTTTAAGAAAGGATTGTGAATTACTACTCCATTTTCGGAGCTGAAGTTGAGCCTAACCTAACCTAACAAACTGATAAGTTGATCTTTTAGTTCTATGGCTTCATGTACAGAGGGCGCGCCGGTCGTAATATCATCGACATATGTCTCGTTAAGAAGAGCTTCAGCTGCGCGTGGATACGCGGCGCCATGATCGGCCGCCAATTGGTGGAGAGTGCGGATGGCCAGATAAGGTGAACTACTAACTCTGTAGGCAGCTGCTGAATAATAGTGCAGAGTGACTGCAAATTTATATAATATATATTATATGTTTATAATTATTCGACGATAGCCCTTACTCTTACATTTAATAACCAGTCTATTCATAAATTCCACTACTACAGCTTTAATGTTCAGTTCAGTTAATTGAGCTGATCAATAGTGAATCTTTTTTTCTTTTCGAGCTCAGATACTAATTGTTTTAAATTGTTGCATTTTCTTTTCAGTCTTTTTTTTATAGTTAAATTGTAATTCTTTAGTTGTAACTGTTGTTTATTAAGTTTTTTTATCAAGATTTATTTTCTAGGTGTTTCAAAAATTGAACCTTCATCAGACCATTGGACACCTGCCAAGCTCGTTGGTGATGTAAAAATATTTAGTGGTTCTTGCTAAAAAAGAACAATTTAAAACGATCCGATTAATTAATTCAAACCAAGAATCATACATAATGTTTGTTAAAAAATTGAATTATTTTACCTTAATAACAGGAACAAACAGACAGCGTCTTTGTTATTTTTCGATAACTTTTTCAGTTATATATATATCCGTGCTAAGAAAGTGCTTCGAGCACACCTTACAATATGGCGATGGTACCCAATCGTCTTCACGCCTTTGAGCCCTTATTACGCTAATCCACTTCTCTTTCATGAGTCCATCTTTAGGCAATCTAAAATGTAAATAAACTCTATACCAGCCTCATCTAGCTTAACTTAAAACGCAAAATATTACGTGTAAAAGTATTATTTATAACCAATTTATAAAATAAATATTTCATTTCATTTATAATTAGTATAAATAACATGACATACTTATGATAAAAAATATTACATTCAATATTAATTAACCCCTCAAGTGTCAACGGTACACCGTTTCTACATAACGTCACGGTTCGCATTGGACGATGTATTTTACGTTTATGTAAGTAACACGATGTGGCTGTATCGTTCGACTAATCGATTCATACTTGACCGGTTTTAGTAACATTTTAAAGGGAACACCACTAAAAGGAACGAAAAAAATGTTTACAAAATGCATCTGTGGTTTTTGTTGTGACGCCGCAGACTTTTTCGTTGTGTTATCAAATAGTTTTTATTACTTTTTACAGTGTCTAAGTGGAATAATTTTTGTTAACATTGCTTACACTTTATTGTGTTATCGTGTGTTTTTTTCGTGAATATGTGTTTTTTCGTGTGTCTAACTTCGAATGTGAGTGAAAATTATAAAAGTGAAAACATATCACATCACTGCGAGATAAGGTCAGTTTTATTTGCTTATTGAATGATATAAATAGTTAGATAAACTCATAAAGAAGCCAGGAAGGTATAATATAATTATACCATGATAATGGCTATAAATTACCGATTTATCACTTTTTTTCTGAAGTCCTACCCAAAAATTAAAAAGTATATTAAAAATGCGACATTCGAGGGGTTAATATTAACAACACAAAAAAAACTGGTACAATATTTCCCCAACCTCCCCTAACGTCACGTGACTGACTTCTAGTTGTCGTTATCGAATTTTTGGCGGACGAAACGCAACCGTTTTTCCGACGACGGAAACGGTTGCAGAAAACGGTCGTCGTTGAAACTGGTTTGAAAACGGCTCGATAGACGAAACTATCGTCGAGTGAAGTAGTTGCAGTTTCTTGCAACGTACAAAGTACAAACGGTTTCAAATTGCAAATTTATGAAACGGTTTACTGAATAATACGTTTTATCGGACGACATTATAATTTTTAGCTTAATTTTTCGTGGCATAAATGGCATTTAGCTTTTTTATATCAACTGTCTTTATCGAAATGCGAGCAAAAACTCTTGTGTATTTTCGCGGTGCAGACATTGCGATGGGTTTCAAATTATTATAATTAATATAAGTAGTTAGGTTATGAAATATTATGTTCACTTGAATTTTTACAATTCACTCGTAAGCAATTAATTTCACACTTCTTACACTTGTAAGAAATTAACTTATAAAAAAAAAACAAAATAAATAATTACCGGTCTCAGTTTGCGAGTGCAAGATTACAACTGATGAACTGACCAAAAAAATGTAAACAAACACGCGCTCTCACTTATTCGAATTCCAGGAATTATTCTAATTCATTATGCAATGCCATTTTGAACCTCAAGTCAACAAAACATAAGCTTTATTTATTTATTTATTTTTTATTTATTTAATTTGGATCTCCAACAAAGAATACACCTTACAAGCTAAAACAATAAATATACAGATTTTTATAACATTGTGCTTCTTCAGTTATAGGAGACCACATCATGCATAGAACATTTCAAATAAATTATTTAACAATTATAGTAATTATAGCTAACAGACAATTAAAATTAAATTATACAATTACATTATGTTATTTAATTAATTAATTAACAACTATTTATTCATTCATCAATAATCAAAATGACAAATACATAATTTTATTAGACATTGATCTAAAATTACAAATACATAACCTAACTTTAGCAATATTAAATAAAAAGATTCAGACGAAAGTAAAATAGGGATTGATGATCTTCACAGACTTTTTAAGTGTGTACAGATTAATGACCTAAATTTTCCTACAGTATTACAAAAGATGTCTATGTCACCTGATGAACCCGATACACTGTTATAATGACGAGTCATCCTTGCAATGGGTGAATGTTTGGCCAGATTAGTTCGGTGTTGTGGCGCTTTGAGTAGTGGCCGGGGGTAACGTGGGATTCTAGAAGGGGCATCAAAGTGAATTCTGCTCAGAAGATCTGGACAGTCAATCGCATTGTTAAGCAACTTATAAATAAACATAAGATCTAAGACCGTACGGCGAGATGTAAGAGGCATAAGTTTAAAATGTTTCAGCCTATCTGCGTATGACCTCAGGTTTCTTTAAAACGATAAGCGAGGTGACGAACGAGTTTCTTCTAGATTTTTGGCTTTACGAGTTTGACCGTTTCGTCAGGAACGATAGCGCTGCTGACAAGTGGTTATGAAATAACTGTTTGTGCGAAACGGAGCGGAACGACGTCGCGATGAGTGTCAAATAATTCGAAGACTGGTTTGTGAAACGAAGATTGGTTCGTGAAACGAAGACTGGTTTGTGAAACGAAGACTGCTTTGTGAAATGAAGACTGGTTTTCACAAACCATGGCGTTTTGACAAGGAACCGTTTTCAAGGACCGTTTTACGTTCTGCGACGGTGAAACCGTTTTTACTTCGTGGGTAAACCAGTCTTCGTTTCACAAACCAGTCTTCGAATTATTTGATACTCGTCGCGACGTCGTTCCGTTTCGTTTCGCACAAACAGTTATTTCAATAAAAGTGAACTTTTTACCAATGTAATACAGTCGATATTTCATAACCACTTGTCAGTGCTATCGTTCCTGACGAAACGGTCAAACTCATAAAGCTTATGTTTCGTTGACTTAAGGTACAAAATCACCTTGCATAATGAATTAGAATAATTCCTGGAATTCGAATCAGTGAGAGCGCGTGTTGACATCAAACCAGACAATATAGATCGTTTTTCTAACTCGTACCTAACCCTTACATCATCGCATGGCCTACTTCCTGCTCACCTCACACCCACGCGTCTTAATAACTGCTTAGATCACGTAATCCTGAAGTCCAACCAAATAGCTACAACCTTAGTCGTTGAAAGTACGATCTCTGATCACTCTGCTTTAATATTATCTCTACCATTGAAACCTCAGACATGTAGGCCAAATCGTACAAAAACTCACGTAGATTACTCGTCTATTGCAGAAGTTCTTGAGATAACTGATTTTACGGAAGTAATAGCCAGCCTTAACGCAAATGAAGCAGCTAATAAGTTTATTGGAATTCTTTCATCATTAATTAAAGATCACACATCTATCGTAAGAATCCCGCGTATAAAAAGAAACATTAAACCCTGGACAACGCCAGGTCTTATGCGCTGCATTAAAAATCGCGATAAAATGCATTACGATCTTAAAAAAAAATCCTAATAATCTTACTTTGAAAGTCACATATAAGAGATACCGTTTGTAAGGTTTTTTTGTCATATAAATATACATATTATATTATATTATACTGGTCTGAGCTTGTTCATGCGGAGTCGATTGATGACAAAATTAACCTCTTTAATTCCAATCTGATCAAGCTGTATGATGTCCATGCACCTGTTAGGTTGGTCAAGATCAAGCATCTGCCTGCTCCGTGGCTATTAGATGACGTGAAAGGAATTTTGCAAAAAAAGGCAGCCACAAAGTCTAGATACAAGTGCAGACCTAGTTCCTTAAATCGTGAGAAATACGTTGCTATCCGAAATCGCAGCAACTTGGTTTGTAGGGATGTCCAACGCCGCCACATTCATGAGTCTGTTGAAAACGGTGATCCAGCTAAAGTCTGGAAATTTCTCAGATCAATGGGAATTGGGAAGTCACGTCAAGAGTCTATCCCTAAAGATATAGATCTTGAATCACTCAATCATCATTTTTCCACCTCTTGTAGTTTCAATGGAGCTGTTAAAGCTAAAACTCTAGATAATCTTTCGTCTCTTCCCACTCCCGATTATTCTCCTTTTGTTTTTAATTAATTTGCTAGTTGTGATGTTAAGAAGATTATTTTACCAATTACATCAAATGCTGTTGGTAGTGACTGTGTTAGTCGCAAGATGATACTCCCTATACTTGACGAAATCCTTCCTGTCATTTGTCATATCCTTATCCTCTGGTGTCTTTCCATCTCTATGGACAGAAGCTCAAATAACCCCTCTTCCAAAAAAAAGGAATCCTGTTTCTTTTTCTGAATTCCGTCCTATCTCCATTTTACCGTTCCTCTCCAAAGTCCTAGAACGCCTTATACATAGCCAGCTTAGTGTTTTCCTCTGCAGAAACAGACTTCTTAATTTTTACCAATCCGGGTTTCGTCCATGGCATAGCACTACCACAGCTCTTGTTAACATTACTGACGATATAAGATCAGGAATAGACTGTGGGAAACTGACGGTCCTTTCCTTACTTGATTTCAGTAATGCTTTTAACACTGTTGATTTTGATGTCTTGCTCGGGATACTGTGCTCTCTTAACATATCTCCAACAGCTATTGATTGGTTTCGTAGTTACCTGTGTGGCCGCCGACAACGTATTTGCATTGAAGGTTAATTGTCTTCATGGTGCAAAATACAACTGCTGTACAACAATACTACTGCTGGCGTACCGCAGGGGGGCGTTCTCTCTCCTCTTCTTTTCGCCATATTTATAAATTCTATTTCTAATGAACTTCTCTCATCCTACCACCTTTATGCTGATGATCTGCAAATTTATTCACAAGCTCCCGTTGAGGAATTGTCTGAGGCGGTGAAGATAGTGAATAAAGACTTAGCGCGTATTTCTGACTGGAGTTTGGATCATGGTTTGAGGGTTAATCCTGCGAAGACTCAAGTCATTATTGTTGGCAGCCCTAGGCTACGTTCCAAAATTGACTGGACGACCCTTCCCCAAATCGTTTTTGATGGAGCTGTTATACCTTACTGTGACTCAGTAAGAGACCTTGGTATTTATATTGATAAGGATTTGTCTTGGGGTCCCAAGTTGCAGGAAGTGAGCCGCAAAGTGTTTGCCTCTGCGGGGTCTTTACGCAGATTGCGCAATTTCCTGCCGATTGCCACTAAAACTGCGCTTTCCCAATCTCTTCTTCTCCCTATCCTCGACTATGCTGATGCAAGTTATCTAGATCTCACTGAAGTGCAGTTAGATAAGCTTGAGCGACTCCAAAATTTTTGTATCAGATTCATATTTGGTTTGTGCAAGTATGATCATGTTTCTGAGTTTCGCATTAAACTCAAGTGGCTGCCTATCCGCCTTCTCCGGAATACACATATTTTATCATTACTCTACAGTATTCTTTTCAATCCAACGACTCCCTTTTATCTCAAAGAACGATTTAAGTTCCTTCATGACACACATGGTAGAGATTTGAGATCATCGGAAAATTTGAGACTTTTGATGCCTACACATTCCACTAAATTTTACGACCATTCTTTTACGGTGCAGGCTATTCGGTTGTGGAATGCATTACCGGTGTCAGTAAGACAAGCACAGTCACTCGCTGCTTTTAAAAGCTCGGTTGCCAATCATTTTCTTTAAAATTTATGATTATTTCTTTGTTTTTCTCCACACGATGATAAAGAACACATTATATTTATATATTTTATATAATTATGTATTGCATATATATATATATATATATATATATATATATATATATTATTTATTTTTTTCCGTTATGAATATTTGTAGTACACTAATTTAGCCCTCCCCAATTTCAATTAAAGCTTTTAAAGTCCTTCCAAAGGTTGTCTGGAAGATATCGCTCTCAGCGATAAGACCGCCATTGTAATCAAAGTTATAGAAATAAGGTTATGTAAGTGTGTTCCAATTTTTGGTGTACAATAAAGTATATTCTATCTATCTATCTACATTATATTATTATAGTTACTACGGAACCTTTCATGGGCGAGTCTGACTCGCACTTGGCCAATTTTTTGATAAGTGCTAGTTTGATGTGGGTTTCAAAATTTCCCTCTCTAAAGTTCTGTGATAAACTGGCAACATGATATATAAAAACTTTTTACCAAAAAATTAAACCGACTCCCAAAAACACTGCAAAGTGAAAAATAACTTTAATTTAGGAAGTCGGTGCCAAAAACGAAAATACAAAACTAAAGACACCGACCACCGAAATTAAAGTTATTTTTCACTTTGCAGTGTTTTTGGGAGTCGGTTTAATTTTTTGGCAAAAAGTTTTTTTTTTAATGCTGTGTACATATTATTTCTTCCTCTGCCCATCTATCCATAAAAGGGGTTAAAAAATTGAAAAATAATTGTTATCTAATTACGACAGTTCGTACTAAGCGCTTCTCTTCAACATTTATTGTGCGCACAGCCAAGGTGTGGAACTCTGCCAGCTTCTGCCACATATGACCAGTCAGCAGAGCCGGATTAACCCTGTCAGAGGCCCTAAGCCAATGGCATTCTCGGGGCCCCTTTTCTTACTTTGACTGACCAAATCGTGTGTGAACTGAGGAAACGCACATTAAGGGCTGTGGTTTTTAATATATTTGTTTACTTATTCCCAGATTTGTTCTAAAATTGTTTTAATTCTACTACATATACATACATACATACATACGGCTTAAAAAATGAAATCACGTGAGTACGTTAACTTACATATTTGCGGTGTCTATTTATGTAAACAGAACAGGGGCTTCTCGTTCTCGGAACAACTTAGTAATTTCTTGTCCAAATTGAACCATACAGCATTGAATGAAACTTCTGATGTATTTTTAGTTGTGGGTGATTTTAATATGAGTGGAATCTCGTGGGCTCCATCCAATAATCCTTCGCTGGTCCCAGGGAACCCAGCCACTAGTGATGAATGTATGCTGGCGGATGAGTTGTGTACGTTGGACTTTGGCCAGTATAACAGGGTTAGCGTTGAAAATGCCGAAAAAAACAAATTGTTTTTTTCACGAAAAAAACAAATTGTGGTTTTTTTCCGTTTTTTTCGAATGTTACATAGAAAAATTAACAGAAAGAATCCTTTGGAAAGAAACAGGATTCTTTCGAATTTTTCGCAAGATGTTTTGAAAAGTTGAAAAAAACAAGTTTTATTCATGTTTTATTGAAATATTTTTAATAGGTGAAATATGGAACAAATAGGTAAAAATAATAGATTTAGCTCTCCTCGGCCACAGTCTCAATTTCACTGCCCGAAGAATCGTCAGCTTCACGCTCGAGCTCGAATATTTTTTTTTAGCTTGCATTAAATATAAATTTGATCGAACGTAAACAAGTTTATTAAGTCGTTCTGGAAGAAGGCGATTCCTATCTTTTGTATGCGTTCGACCTAAAATAGACCAATTTCTTTCAGACGCCGCAGCTGATGGTGGAACTACTAAACAATCTTATGGCAGCATATGAAAGTTGTTTAGAGTGACAAAATCCTTTCCACCAGTCGCGAGGGTGTAAATTGTTTACTGGTTGCCAAATTATTTCATTGGCCCAAAAACCACTTCTAGCTTGGTATTCAGCGAAGTTTGCCATTACTTCACATGTGTTTTCCTAATTTAAAAGTACGTATTTGAAAAAAACATGAAATGTTTCCCGTTTAAAGAAACGGGAAACATTTCATGTTTTTTTCAAATACGTACTTAACCCAAAAACCCAAAAAACCCAAGATTAAGAAAGCTTAATCTTGGGTTTTTTTCGGTTTTATTGGAAAAAAGCATGAAATATATACTGGCAAATTTTCTTGAAACTTTCGAATGAAACATTGAAAAAAACAGCGGAATTGGAAAGAAACGGGAATTTTTCCTGCTTTTTTCAACGCTAAACAGGGTAGTTAATAGGTACGGGAAACTATTGGACTTAGTCATTTCAAGTAGGTTTGCCTGTGTTAGTGAGTGTTCTGACCCTCTAGTGCCTATTGATCTCTATCATCCGGCTTTATTAATTAATATTGATATCTTTGAACTTCCTTCCCTCGACCATGCGCCGTGATTGCGATATATCTATAGTAAAGATGATTTTGAGTCTATAAATAACGAGATATATGCCATTAACTGGGAGCGTGAGTTCTCAGCCAGATCATTGGATGACTCCGTTGCGTACTTTATAGACAGTATCAAACAGTTTCAAAACAAGTATATACCGCAAAAGCTAGCACGTAATAAACCATACCCAATCTGGTACAGCACATCCCTTATTAATACAATTAAGGAAAAATATAAATACCTGAAAAAATTCAAAACTTACGGCAACAAGTCTGATGAGTTTACTTTTAAATATTTGCGTGAACGAGTGAAGACTATGGAAGCCTCATGTTATAAGTGTTATCTCAATCAAACTGAAAGCTCAATTAAAAACAACCCTAAACATTTTTGGTCTTTCGTTAAAAATCGGTACAACTCGAATGCTATTCTCAATCCATTAAATTATAATGATGAAACATTGCTTACAGGAGAATCTATTTGTGAGGCTTTTTCTTCTTACTTCTTATCGACTTTTCTCGACAACACTTCAGCTAATACTCCCCCCAGCTCAGCCTCTTTCCTCCCCTTCGACAGTGCTGAAATGTCGTCTGACATTTGTCACATAGAAATAAATATCGCTGCTGTTGCCGGTCTACTTCGCAACTTGGATCCATCTAAAGGAGCCGGGCCTGATAACTTGACATCTACATTTCTTATTAAATGTGCGCCTTCCATTGCCGTTCCTATCTCAATATTATTTACTAAGTCTTTGTCTCAAGGTGTCGTCCCTAAACTATGGAAATCTGCATTTATTACACCCGTGCATAAGAAGGGTTCAAAGACTGAGATTACCAATTATAGACCTATATCCAAACTGTGCATTATTGCCAAAATATTTGAGAGGATAATCTATAACCAGTTGTACCCCGCCCTTGCAAACTCATTGAGCACCTTCCAGCATGGATTTCTAAAGGGACGGTCTACGAGTTCTAACTTGATCCTATTTAACGATTTTATTACAGATGCTATGGACAATGGTAAGCAGGTTGATGTGGTTTACACGGACTACAGTAAGGCATTTGATCGGATCAACCATGATTCGCTAATAATGAAGCTGAGACGCATAGGCATTCGTGGAGACCTGCTGAGGTGGTTCGCTTCGTACATTGATAACAGGTCACAAGCGGTAGTAATTAATAACTATACGTCTAGCTGGGTGAATGTGCCCAGTGGGGTGCCTCAGGGTTCGCTGCTCGGTCCTTTCTTATTTGTGGTCTATGTGAACGACATTGATCTGTGCCTCCATGGATCCAAACTATTATGTTTTGCTGATGACATGAAAATTTTTGCCACTATTGAATCGGCTGATGATATGCTGGCACTTCAAGCTGACTTATGGCGGCTTGAAGAGTATTGTCGGATCAATAAATTGGATCTCAACTCATCTAAGTGTTCCGTAATCACTTACACAAGGAAACGTGCGGTCCTGGTCACCACTTAGGCTGAGATTCAGAGACAAGAACATAAGACGGGCGAAGACCGCTCTAAGCCAAGTCGTGGCTAAGCGCATCTTAGAAATTCGTATTCAGAGACACAGTCCCTGTCAAACTTACGTTGGTCTTAGCAAGGTCTTAGCTAAGCTTACACTCTCTTCTCTATGGCCATTTTTAAAAGCAAAATGTTATAAATGTCAGTTATAAAAGCATTTTATGATGCTAATACGTAATTTTACAATCTAAAAGAGAAAAAAATACCACGCGCTCGAATAAATGTCAACTTTTTCATTGTCGAAATTAGTTACACCTTAGCCCACTTGGTGGCGCTAGTTCCGTCTTAAGTAGTCGATATTGACTACTTGGCTTATCTTAGTTCACGCTAAGTTTAAGACGTGTTCCGAACGTCTCTGAATACAAATTTAAGGGTAAGTCGTTGATTTTGACAGATGGAAGTGTAAGTTCAAGCTTAGACTCGTCTCTGAATCTCAGCCTTATACTTTGGCGGGCCAAAACTTGCCAAGGTGCAATACTATCCGTGACTTGGGCGTTTTTCAAAATAGTAAGTTAGTTTTTGATACACACATTGACGCCATAGTCAAGAAAGCATCGAAACTTCTGGGATTTATAATGCGTCTTTCTAAATTCTTTACAGATGCTAAAACGCTCAAAATATTGTATTGCACTTTTGTAAGAAGTCAGCACGAGTATGCGTCTCAGATATGGAATCCAAGGTATCATAAATACATCGACTGGATTGAAAATATACAGAAACGGTTCATCAAATATCTTTGTTTCCATCAGAAGATTCCATATCACTCAGCAGGTTATCATCGACTCTGTAAGAAGTACCATCTGTTGCCACTGGTAGATCGGCGTAAAATTGCAGACTGTTTGTATTTATTGAAAATCCTCCACAATAATATTGATAGTCCAGAACTACTTTCTAAATTTTATTTTAACGTACCTAACAAAACATTGCGCTTTAATCCTCCCATATGTATACCTCATTCATCATCTAATTATAGGCAAAATAGCTATATTGTGCGCGCAAGCAGAACTTTTAATGAGATATGCAAGCAGTATGATTTGGATCCTTTCACAACTGGTGTGAACTCAGCCAGAAGGTGCTTAAGCCTAAACTTTTTCAAGTGTTAGTGGTTAAGTTATGCTGTTGACTCATTGCAAGCAAATTTTTATATATTGTGTTTTCTTACTGTGTAAATTGTATCTTTAATTTATGATTAGCTTTATTATTGCTGGTTTATTGCTTATAACTTTATTTTAGTATAAGTCTAAACGTGAGGACTTGTTATTGGCTCTCTGGCGACTATGTATTCCTCTTTTTATGTTTTTATTAGCTGTAAGTCCTCCATATAGTAAATAAATAAATAAATAAATAAATCTAACGATTTGAGATAACAGTGATGTCCCTAAGTTCACACGCTCATCAAATTCTCGTTCGAAGAAACATGTTTTCTTGGTGCCTGGACTGGGCCTGCGTTCCTAGTTGATGCGGGGCCCATAGGCAGTTGCCTACTCCGCCTAATGGTTAATCCGGCCCTGCCCGTCAGCCTTTAAACCAAGAGTAAATATAAATTTTTTGGGCTAGCTCGTTCGATCGTAGACCTCATCTTACACTTACCATCAGGTGTGATCGAGGTCAAGACCGGAATAATTGCCAAATCCAAAGGTCTTCCTTTAGAAAAAAAAAAGTACGCTGAAGAATTAATAAAATTTGCCCTTAGCGTCTGTCCACGAACTAACCTTGTAAGTTAGGTTAAGTACTAACATAGGATTAAGAAATATTGTTACTAACCAATTGAGTATTGTTACTTGTAATAAAAAATTGAATTGAATAAATTAATTTTGTTCAGAAATTAATAAATGTCTATTTTTACATAAAACATTGACATTATCATTTTACGTCCACTGCTGGATGTAAGCCTCCTCCAAGCGTCGCCACACTGATTGGCTCTGTGCGTCTCGCATTCACCGGACTCTCTCAGCCTCGACCAGGTAGTCGCTCCACCTATTAGGGGGCCTTCCAAAGCAACGTCTTCCAGTTCGCGGTCAACACTCAAGCACTTAGCCGTCTGCCTTTCCAATTTCTGCCTCAAAGCAGCAGTACATCTACTGTTGTCTTTCGGTTTGAAGAGAATGAGAGTCAGTGTAAGATAAAAACTTTTTACCAAAAAATTAAACCGACTCCCAAAAACACTGCAAAGTGAAAAATAACTTTAATTTCGGTAGTCGGTGTCTTTAGTTTTGTATTTTCGTTTTTGGCACCGACTTCCGAAATTAAAGTTATTTTTCACTTTGCAGAGTTTTTTGGTAGTCGGTTTAATTTTTTGGTAAAAATTTTTATTTCGCTCTTTTTAGTTGGTCTATTTTTAATTTACCTAGTTACAAGAGTCTAAATGTCAGCTACTTATAACCTTTTACAAAATATTGCTTTTCCCAATGCTGGGCCGTTAATTGTTGAGGAGTTCTCCTGGTACTTCACCATTAGCTCTACATCACCATATGGATTGTGATGAACATAAAGTGCTTAACATCCATATTCAAGTAATCGAATCGCAATCCACGAAATACTTATTATTGAGTAGGTTCAGCGGCCATCTGTGATCTTTATCATCAGTTCCACTTCCCCAAATGGTACTTTTTGAGAGCAACTGCACAAGTTACTATAAGAAATACCCAAAACGCCATAGGTGTGCCTATAATATTTGAAGAGTTCCCTCGATTTCTCCAGGATCCCATCATCAGATCCTGACTTGGTGACAATGGGACCAATTTCGAAGTATACCCTTTCAAACAAAAAAGAATTTTCCAAATCGGTCCTGCCGTCTTCGAGTAATCGGTGATCATACATTAAAAATATATATACTTATGTATACGCGTCGAATTGATAACCTTTTTTTTTCGTCGGTTGAAAAGCGTAGATGTTGTTCATGAAGAATGGCTTGCTTGTCTTGGCTAATCTCCATTAAGGTTCTCCAGTTTCGTATTTATTGTATGTGGATCGCTCCTTACCTCAAAAACTAACTTTTGCGTACATACAATATGCTTTCTAATATATGTATAGACCGAAGGCAGGGTCAGTAGGTACATCTACTTATTTAAATACATTTCTAGGGGTCCCTTGAGGGCCATTTTATGTATTAAATTGAAAAGCAGTATGTGTACCGACAATATATTTTTTTTACTCAAAGTGATGGTCAAAAGAATAGTGATTTTTGAACACGGGAAACCATTAAATTGTAAACGCTAAAATCGTATAGGGGAGAAGGGGGCATAGCCGGGCCACGGAGCATAGTGGGGCGAGCCTTATGCAGCTTGAAACAAACGCCGCGGCGTTTGTTTCAAGCTGCCGTGCAAACTGTATAATGGCTCATTTTGATTGGTCTTTACTTTGCGTATTCACATCTCGTAGATTAATTACAACATAAATGTATCCATAATTCCATAGTCATTCGCGATAAATTAAGCTATGATTCTAAGTTCAAACTTTTAATTTAATCACATAATTTTAGTTTTTGGGGATGTTTAAACGTTAAGTACCCTACTATGCCCCCCCTCCCTCATCATAATTTTTAGGTATACATATACCTATGTACGTGTATAATTTTGATATCATAACAATTGGCCAGCTTCCTATTACATGGATTGGACATAAACGGAATTGGCGCAGTGGTGGGATTCTGAAGATATACATTTGCTTCACCATTTTGGGAAAATAGGCTCGATTTATGTCACGTATGAAACTTTCGAACAAATGTCCAATAATAACATGAATATTCTGTGATGGTGTATATTTTTTACACGGATATATTTATTTATTTATTTAGACACAACATGGCATTCTTACTGCCTATTGACATTATATTAAGAAAATTATAATTATAAAAAATTATATTAAATATTATATAAAGCCGCCAGGAATAGTCACAATACCTCCCGTACTAGTTGTTACTGTATTACGGTGAGGTATTAATTACCATTACCGTGACCCATATTCAACAAACACAATTATTTATGGTTAAGTTGTAACTAAGCTCCTTTTGCATAGGAGAAAAAATAAACAATAGAAGATAATCTTATAACTAATTTTTCTTAAACTTAATATTATTCTGGCTTTGCTGTGATTTCGTGTGTGTATATGAGAGGGTGTTGGTGTGTGTTAATGTGTATTTTAAAGTATGTAATGTATGAAGTTTGCTATTGTAGAACTTTAAAGGTGTCTTCAGTACTATTATAGATTAAGGAGAGTAAGTGTTTTCGTAAGATATTTTTAAATGTGTGAATTGCATCTTCGGAAACTTAAGATGACATTAAAATTATTATAAACTAGCTTTTGCCCGCGACTTCGTTCGCGTGGGAGGGTTTTCCCGCCTAAAATCCCGATCCCGTGGGAATTTCGGGATATAAAGTAGTATATGTGTTATTCCAGGATGTAATCTATCTACTTGCCAAATTTCATTCAGATCCGTTCAGTAGTTTTTGCATGAAAGAGTAACAAACATCCATCCATCCTCACAAACTTTCACATTTATAATATTAGTAAGAAGTAAGATAAGATAAGATATATGACGCTAGGAAGAAAAGAAATAGCTGGGCAAACTTTGACTTATATCTAGGCTTTTTGTAGACTTTGTGAGCTTTTCGTATAGCATCTGGAAAATCCGGTGGTTTGATGCGTTGTACTTGTAATTTTTTTTCAATATATAGTTGACTTATATAGCTTAGAACCTCAGTTAATTTATATAGTTCGTCGGTCGGGAATCTAAATTTTTTAAACATCATTGTTTTTAAAATAGCCCGTTGAGCTCTCTCTGCTTTCATAAGATAAGTCTTGGCACAGCCGCCCCAAATGGATATACCATATGTAATAACAGATTGGCATAATGCATAGTAGGTTGCAGTAAGCAGTTTTGGGTCACATACGTATCGCAGATTTCTGAAAATGTACAATAATTTTCTCACGCGCTTCGATAGCATTGAGATTTGCATTTTCTAATTCAATTGTTCATCTATTTGAACTCCCAAATACTTGACTGATGGAGTTACATCAAGACAATAACAATCACAATTATGAATGACGTTACATGTGTGCGCTCTTATATTTATAATTTCAGGAGACGGTCTAGAATTTTTATTTATGTAGTAGGTAATTATTTTTGTTTTTGCAAGATTGAGTGTCAATAGATTATTATCTAGCCACTTAGTAACAAGGTGGAAACCCTTTTCAGCATCATGGTTTACTACGTGCCAACTACTACTAACAAAAGTAATTACTGTATCATCTGGAAATGTAATTATGTCTCCGTTTTGTAACATTAAACTTGACAAGTCATCGATATAAATAAGAAACATGGTGGGCCCCAAAATACTGCCCTGTGGTACACCATACTCAATAGACTCTTCTGCACTTGTGTGCAGAAGAGTCTATAGAGTATAACTGGTTAATAAGTGGTTAACGAATACACAAGTAATCGTTAACCCTAACGGCTTGTTTTCTATCGGATAGGTAAGTAGTCAGCTATCAATTTTAGGGCCAAACCCCTTATACCTTTGCATTCTGCCTTTTTAAGCAGTATGGGAACAGAGACAGTATCAAAGGCTTTAGCCAAATTCAGGAAAATACTTAAACACTTTTTATTTTTATCAATATTGTTTACAACGTTTTCTATAAGTTGTTGCATAGCGTCATCAGTAGATTTGTTCTGTCTAAACCCAAATTGATTCCGTGACAATAGATTATACTTTTCTAAATACTGTTTAAGTCTAAAATTTAATGCTCACTCAATTATTTTTGAGAGAGAAAGCAGCAAAGATATTGGCCTGTAGTTTGACACTATGTCTCTATCCCCAGACTTATGCAAGGGTACTAATATAGATATTTTTAATGCTTTGGGGAATTCCCCAAAAGTAAAACAGAGATTACAAATAATTATGATCGGCATAGCCAAAACGGGCGCAGCCATTTTTAAAAAGCAAGCAGTAATACCGTCGCAGCACTAGAGGAAGTATTTTTTAGAGATCCAATCAGTTTTAGGACTTCCATTTCGTCGACTGGGAGTAAAAGAAAGAATTGGACGATGATTTTAATTGATCTAAGCTCTATATATGTAACATTGAAGGAGCTAGTGGCTAAATAATGAAAGCCACGCGGATTGAAGGAGCTAGTGGCTAAATAATGAAAGCCACGCGGATTGAAGGAGCTAGTGGCTAAATAATGAAAGCCACGCGGATTGAAGGAGCTAGTGGCTAAATAATGAAAGCCACGCGGATTGAAGGAGCTAGTGGCTAAATAATGAAAGCCACGCGGATTGAAGGAGCTAGTGGCTAAATAATGAAAGCCACGCGGATTGAAGGAGCTAGTGGCTAAATAATGAAAGCCACGCGGATTGAAGGAGCTAGTGGCTAAATAATGAAAGCCACGCGGATTGAAGGAGCTAGTGGCTAAATAATGAAAGCCACGCGGATTGAAGGAGCTAGTGGCTAAATAATGAAAGCCACGCGGATTGAAGGAGCTAGTGGCTAAATAATGAAAGCCACGCGGGTCGATCCTGAAGATTAAGAAACGCTTGCCGAGGTCGGTGTGTGGATGTGTGACCATCATCAATACATCGAGATCGGATACCTCGGAAAACACTTGAAGCCATTGTTCGTCTTTGTCAATTTGTACATCTTTCACAATCGATACGGACATTCATAAGTCGTTGCGGGAAGTCCAGAAAATTTTACACCAGTCTTGCCAAATGGGTATCATGTTAACTAACTAATGGGTTATAGAGGTTAGATAGGCAGTCTCCAGGGGCGTGCATAGGATTATGACAGGGCATGCGGCGGAGTAAAAACACACAAAAACTTCTTCTTTTATAGATTTTTAGCATAGCCACAGCCACGCATCGTAGCATGGTGGCGATGCGTGGCTGTGGCTATGCTAAAAATCTATAAAAGAAGAAGTTTTTGTGTGTTTTTACTCCGCCGCATGCCCTGTCATAATCCTATGCACGCGCCTGGCAGTCTCTCTATGTATGGCTTCCAATCTAAATTGGAAGCCTACCCCGACATAGAAATAGCTAAGCAGATAATAAATACACGTACAGTTCTCATTTCGACCATATCTAAGGCTCCAGATAAAGTGCTATTATACCAGCGAGTGCGATTGTGCGATAATATAAGGAATTCATCGCGTGACATTTCGTCAGAGTAAGGCAATCCAATCATTCTTTTTTACGTTTTGATAAACGCTTTCACCAACCTACCGATAGAATGTCGTGTCCAGAGTAACTGGTATGCAAAACTTATTTAATTTTTTTTTACACTTTACGCAACACAATGGTACAAAGGCGCTTATTGCTTTAAACTAGTTTAAACAATTAGTACCAGTCAACCAAGTGCAGTGAAGAGATAACATAGCAGATTCATGAAAATAATTTAAGTAGAAAATATATTTAATTAAATGGTTACATAAGTATATAGTTATATACACAACTAAAATAAATTTACATATATACCTTTTATCATAACACATACCCATACATGTATAAATTTGTATTAAGTTATGGAAAGGGGTTTTTGAGACAACTCTGCTATTTGTTAAGAGAATAATTCCGCAACTTTCACTTAAATGAATACTGACTGGCCGTCCTGATATTGAGAGCAAGTGCATTCCATAGCAGAAGAATAGTCTGAATATACCTTGTGAATTCTTCTTCTTATCGTGTGGGTAGTAAGGTCTAACGACCCCATACACCCTGTCAGTGTTTTTAGACCGCCTCAAGGGCCTCTGACGTGGTCTATTTTGACGACCGCCATTTGGCGACCGGGACCACCGGCTTATACGTGCCTTCCGAAGCACGGAACCATCTTTTTATCAGACAGTCAGATACATATTCTTAGCGTATGAAGTCCATAGATATTGAGTGTAATATAAGATAAAAAAGATAGATTCGAAAGTTATGTTAAGCGTAAAGTGTAGACAGAGCGCGGAAACTTTTTATCTAGCGAATGAGCATCCATTTCACATGTATTTAGTATATATCAAACTCAAACTCAAAATGTTTTATTTCACATAGGCCTACATGGGCACTTACAAAACGTCAGCAGTTAGGGCACGGTTCGAAATTGGTCGTTTTCTATGGAGAAGACCCGGCAAGAAAGTCCACAGTTATTCTTTTCAAATCAAAATATATTTTTTACAATGTATCCATAGTACAGGTTAATTAGGTATGAAAGGACAGTATAGACTAGAGATGGGCCGAATGTGGTTTGAACCGAATCCGAACTTCGGCCGAACATTCGGTTAAAATGAAAAGTTCGGCCGAATTACGGTTCAATTTCGCGCGCTTTCTCGAGAGCGCACGTCGTGACTTGTTTACGCATTTACTTCAATCTCGAATATATTTATCGTCTCCTGGTAGCTCTGTACGTTCTGAGCAACTTTTATCGGAGGCAGGAAACGTATACGAAAAAAAAACGTAACAAACTTCTGCCAGATAAGGCAGAGTTTTTGGTGTTTTTGCACCATAGCCTGCCTCTAGTAAATTTTAAATATGAGTGAGTAGATAGATGAGAAAAGTTTGTTAATTTGAAAAATAATTACCCTTTAGTTAATGAATGTTTAGTTTCTGAATCAAAAACGTGATTTTTTAATTCAATTTACGAATTGTAATCCAGATGTTTGTTAGAAGAATAATAAGTTTATTTAATTTTTGTAATAGTATGTCTAATTATTCTATCAAGACTAATAAGAAGAACCGATTTCATTTAAGATTTACATTTACCATGTTCGTAACTAAAATAAATGGCCATGAGTGAGTAAAAGACATAATTTTATAACAGTAATGCTATTCTAATTCTATAAAATTTTAGTCAAAATAGTGCAAGTAAGTATTATTTTTCTTGTGCCGAATGTTCGGCATCTGAACCGAATTTCGGCCGAATGCCGAAGTTCGGTTCAAGCTGCCGAAATTCGGTTGAACCGAATGTGAACCGAATTTCGGCCCATCCCTGGTATAGACCAATATTAATACAGCACAATGGAATTACAAATCAAAAATTGTTAAACAAATCTAAGAGTCTACAGTGTTCTCCCATTCACAAAAAAGCTTTATATTATATTAAAATAAACTTGAGAAGCGACAACATTAGACTTCAATATGGAAGGATAAATCTATACTAATATTATAAAGAGGTAAAATTTGTAAGTTTATAAATTATAAGTTTGTATGTAGGGGGTAATCTCTGAAACTACCAAACCGATTTTGAAAATTCTTTCGTGTACATGTAGCTGCATTAACCCTGAGTGCTATAGGCTATACATTATCTTTATATCATGCATATTAGCCGAGCTATTATAATCTTTGTCAAGCAAGTCGGGGACGGGATCCCGTGGAATATTTTCGACTTCTACGCGGACGAAGTCGCGGGCAGAAGCTAGTTAATAATAAAAATGAAACAAAAAGAAAATCTGTCAAATCGGATGGATTATCGTAGGGAAAAAAAGACACACTCACGAAAGTGGAGTTGTTAATATACTAGTCGATAACGCAATTACAATAAGCCAGGGAAGCCACATGTGCAGAAGGACGGGATCATCGCCAAGCAGTCATGTCTTCAACGTAGTCCCGAATCTTATTACCCTTTTTTCATAAGGACACGTTTGACGTGGGTTTTAAATTTTCCCTCGCTAAGTTCTGTAACAGACTTTGGTAACTTGTTATAAAAGCGTATGCTATTTATGAGGAATAACTTGCTAGTCTTAGCTAATCTCCATTTAGGTATACCAATTTCATGTTTGTTGCATATATTTATTGTGTGAATATCGCTTTTAATTTTATAAAGTCCTAAGTTTTTGCGTACATATAATATGCTTTCTAATATTTAAGTGAAGGCAGAATCAGTACATCTACCTCTTTAAAAACATTTCGAAGGGACTCGCGAGGACCCATTTTATATATCATTATCATTATTTCAATCTACGTCAGCTGCGGATCCCCACAGTAATATACCATAAGACATGATAATGTGGAAATAAGCAAAATAAACTAACCGAGCGGTCGCTACATCAGTTAATTGCTTAATTTTTCTTACTGCATATAATAATATAATATATCTTTATTTCATAAAATACAGATTTGACATGTTTAACATAAAATGTTTAACATAAAAACAATTTCAGTGAGCTTTGGTAGAAACACAATACAAAAACTATCTATGGACTGTAATCTGTACACAATAAGGGAAACCCTGCCTCTCAAACTAGGTTGGAACCTGTATCTTGAGAGACAGTGATTCAGCTTAAAATGAGATGCTATAGGTATACAATAGTGGACTGTGCCGATCTACCCGAACAAATGATGTGAATAAAGATCAGTCTAAATAGAAATATTTAATAATATAATTAATAAAAGTAAAGTTAATTTTCCTAAATGAGTTTGATATGTGTGTGTGTGTGTTTATGTTTAGTGTAAGTATGTCAATGATGTTTGCTGTGTGTGAAGTGTGTGGAAGCGCGTGTTTGGAGATATATGTAGGTAGTTAGACAACGTACTTAAGTAAGGATTCTGTTTGTAGATAGTCAAGCTCCAGTAGCCATTTAGTTAATTTTGATTTTATTTCATATTTATTTAGATTTACAATGTTTAATTTTTTGTGAGCTTGTTTGTAGATATGTGTACTTAATGTGTAGTACTGGTGTCGAGCAAAGGTGGTTTTGTGAGAGGTACTTAACGGAAGTTTCTTCCTTTTTGCGGGGTCAGCTGGGGGAACGCTAGCATGTTTTCTAATAGTAGACTGGAGTACGAAAAGCTGGCGGACTGAAAGTACTTTGCAATCTGCGTATAGTTGCGTAGTGGGATAGCGAAAAGGTTTACGCAACATCACCTTCAGTACGGCTCTCTGCGCTCTTTCAACCCTCAGAAGACTGGTTATATTTGCACCACCCCATACTGTGATGCAATATCCAATAATAGATTGACATAATGCATAGTACACCATCTTCAGGGTTTCGGGCGTGGCCGAGTCTCTAAGGGATTTGAAAACATGCAAAAGTTTCATAGATCTAGTGGAAATGGCGTCAACCTGTTTGTCCCATCGCAAGCCTCCGTCAATTTGGACACCCAGATATTTTACATGGTCAGTTCTTTTAAGTGTCGGACATAAGCATGATGCGGATTGATTTGAGCAGATATGCGCTGTTAGGGAAAAGGACTTTTCGGGCAAATTGTTACGCCGGATAGAGAATGGAATGAACGTCGTTTTATCGCAATTTAGAGTAAGTAGGTTTAGGTTTAGCCATTTCATTATTCTTGTTATTTCCTCTTCTGCATAGCGCTTAACACTATCCCAAGTTGGTCCGTAAACTATGACTGCGGTGTCGTCTGCATACGTAATGATTTTGGAATTGGGGATGGACATTCTGCACAGCTCATTGACGTATATCTGAAAGAGGGTGGGGCCTAGAATGCTTCCCTGAGGTACATCATATGTAGTTGCTACTTCGTCACTTATATATTCTCCAATTTTCACCCGTAGAGTCCGGTGGTTAAGATAGTCTTTGAAAATTTCAAGAGTGTTTCCACGTACCCCCAGGTGTTCCATTTTAGAGATAAGTTTGGGAACAGATACTGTGTCAAAGGCTTTGGAGAGGTCTAGGAAGATCCCTAGACTTTTAACACGACTGTCAAGCTTCCCAGCAACGAACTGCGTTAAGTCAAGAACTGCATCTTCAGTTGAAATTCCTGTGCGAAAACCATACTGATTATCAGCAATGAGTTGATGTTTGTTGAGGAATTTTTTTAAACCATTGTTTAGGATTCTTTCTAGTATCTTAGAGAGTGCTGATAAGACCGATATGGGTCTGTAATTGTTGACACAGTTTCTGTTCCCTCCCTTATGGATCGGATGGACGATAGCTTTTTTTAGCGCATCAGGAAAGATGCCTTTTTGAAGGCAGCAGTTAAAGATATACGTCAATGGTGGCGTCAAGGTTTGGCGGCAACTCTTTAGCACTAGAGGAGATATGCCATCCCAGCCTATTGCGCAGTCATTTCGAAGTTGCAGAATGAGGGACTCCACTTCTGATTCATCAACCTCAAGAATCACCAGAGAGCTAGCAGTCCTGGATCCCATATTTTGGCATGATCTCCTAGGTGGGTTTGAAGGTTAGTGAGATTGGGACAAGATTTTTCCTGCCAAGTTAGTACCTATATTACTAAAATATCTACACACTTCGTTTACGGATGTCATTGCATTATCACTGATACCCAACAGTTCAACCGGGCTAGTTTTCTTTTTGCAAGTATTGGTGATTTGTTTAATCGTTTTCCAGAGCGCTTTTGGGTTGTTACAAGATTTTTCTAGTTCGCTTTTTTCATGGGCTATTTTTAGTTTCCGGAGAAGACGGTTACAAAAATTCCGATATCGCGTATAGGTAGTTTTAAGGATAAGATTATTGGGGTCATTTCTTGACCTGTTGTGCAAACGGTCCCGATTTTTCATACACTTTAATAGGCCGGTGGTTATCCACGGTTTTATTATTCTTTTTTTCCTTGGGATTTTAATTTGTTTAGTGTGTTTGGAAATTACTGAAGAGATAGTACTTATGAACAAATTCATAGAGTTATTAGGGTCATTTATTTTGTATATAGGGGTGAAATCCGAGTTTTCTAAATCTAACTTAACTGCCTCGTAGTCTATACGGGTAGCTATGTGGAGGGGTTTATTATTAGGGATTGTGTTAGCAATTGTAAGTAGGACCGGTTTATGGTCCGTAATGTATGAGTCTAGAATAAGGGTAGTAACAGGGAGCGTAGTTTTCACGAAAACATGATCTAGACAGCTATCCAGCCGAGTGCTATGCAGCTGAGCTTAATCTACTAGAAAGAGTCCTAATATGATCGCCTCATTGTAAGTTTGAATTGATAGTTATATCCAAAAATACAGTTTCCGTAATAAAATCGAGTTTTTTTGGCATCAAGGATTAAATTGACACTAGCTTGTGCTACATTAGGCAATTAAAACTTGAGACATTTCGTTTTGTTCGCATTAAGTGCGAGATTATTAGCAGCGAACCATTTCGCCAGAAGTGCCAGACCTTCATTTACATGTAAGACATCCGCATCTTTTCTATCTATTTTAAAAATGAGAGAAATGTCATCAGCGAATAGAATTATATCCGATAAGTTGGTCATCATATATGGTAGGTCATTGATGTACACTAGAAGAAGGAAAGAAAGAATTGAATCTTGCGTAACGCCCATCCTGACTAGGGATCCTGCAGATGTCGCTCCATTAACAATAACTATTTGTTGCCTGTTTGATAAATAGGAAAGAACAAGGTCAGCAGTTTGTCCACGAATTCCGTAATGGTGTAGTTTACAGATCAGTGTTTTGTGGTCAACGCAATCAAAAGTTTTGGAGAGGTCACAAAACATGCCAATTGCATCCTGAGATTTCTCCCAAGATTCCAGAATGTGACGGATGAGCGCTACTCTTGCGTATGCTGTTGACCTACCTTTCGTGAAACCAAACTGCCGACTATGCAGAATCTCATTTGTGTTAAAATGTGACAGCATCTAGTCCAGCATGATTTTTTCGTAGATTTTGCTTAATGCTGGAAGCACAGGTATCGGTCTGTAGTTAGAGGCATCACTCTTACAACCTGACTTAAAAACTGGTACTACTTTACTATGTTTCATTAAATCGGTAAAAGTACCGCTGTCTATACATTGATTAAATATACCTGTTAGGATAGCAGCAATTGAGTCAATAATATTACCAAGAACCCTAACAGATATACCCCATTAGTCTTCGGTGTTTTTTATGTTAAGACTGGAATGTTGTTTTAATTACATCAATAGAAATGGGCTTAAATGAAAATGTTGGTATTTTTTTATTGAAGTTTTCCTTTAAAAAATATTCTGGTAATTCAAATTCAAATTCTTTCTTTATTTCGGATAATTAAAAATCCATAGATGTGTTAGTATACTGCTTATGCTAGGATTAGTACATAATATTAACAAATAAAATTATAACTATTTTTTTTTTAATGATGGCGAAGAATGCAGAGATTTAGTAACCTCTATTGGAATATTGGTAAAGTAATTTTCCAACTTCTCAGCTACTTTTGACCTATTTGAAATGACCTGATCATCGATGTCCAAAGTCAATTTATTCTGACCCTGTTGGTTTGTGTTTCCAGTTTCTTTTTTTATCACAGTTTTTATTTTATTGTTAGAAATGTTAATTTTATTACTTATTGATTTAGATTTAGCTTGGGCGCATACTCTTTTAAATATCTTTGAGTAGTGTCTTACATAATTATGGAAGGCTTCATCGGAGGTCAATGATTTTTCATGGTATAACTATAAGTTGTATAAATTGTCTCTACTTATTCTTATTCCAGCAGTGGCCCATTCATTAAATTTAGATTTTTTACTCATTTGAACTTTTTTAACTGGACATGCTTTATTAAATTCGTGGCATAGTGAAGAAAATAATATCCTATAATTTTCATTGGGGTCTTGGGAGTCAAAATCGGCCGTTGAAAGATTACTTAACATGTTATCATTAAAAACTTTTAATTTATTTTTAGTTAGTGGCCTAAACTTAATAGTTTTATTTAATTGTAGTATTTTAACCAACTCAAAGGATGACCTGTATGGTCAGACCTAACTGTACTAATTAGAGACGAGTATTTTATAGAACAATTTAGTATAAATATTATGTATGCATGAAGCTGATGTTGCTGTTATTCTTGTTGCTTCCTTGAATGTGCATTTTAAGGTTAAATGAACCAAACAATGAAATAAGCTTGCATTTTTCAGGTGAATTTACTAACAAATCAATATTTAGGTCACCACAAACGAAAAATAATTTATTATCTCGTATAAGCTTACTTAAAATTTCTTCCATTATCATTTAGAATGATGACAAGTTTGATGCTGGTGGTCTATAAACACATAAGAAAGTTTGGCCTTCAACTTCTGCACATGCTACCTCACACAAGCGATCAACAGAGCAAGCGGTGATCTCTTTTCGTTCCTTATATCTAAGAGAATTACTACATAATATCAAAGTACCACCTCCTGCTGAGGACCTGTTGTATGCACTGGCAACTGAAAAAATATTAATGTTCAACAACATTCTATCTGGTTTTAGCCAGGTTTCACAAAAACAAGATATCCATATCATATTTATCTATTAACATTTACACACCTATTATTTTGCCAGAGAAGCGATTTATATTCTGATGATATATTAAAATTGTGTTATTATGTACCTTTGTCACATCTAAGAGTTTAAACAATGAATTTCAGTATTATTAGATACCCTAGACAATATTGAATAGTCACTTAACCTAGAATCAGTTAAATTATCAATAACCGAGTGTAAATTATAAGCTAACAAAGTAGCCAATAAATGTCGACTTTTTTGGGAAGGTACATATATTCCCGAATCGAAACAAAATCTCTAACAAACTTGTTAGTATCAAAATACAATAAACGGTCATTATAACGGCATACTAACATATGCATCAAATTATTGGGGCTAAAAATGTATTCATTTTCTTTAAATATCAAATTATTGGAATAAGGCATTGCACATAAAATTAGTTTGCTTAATTTTAATTTAAGGAGGGTGTCAATACCATTAACAATGTCGTTTTTTGTCACATTAAGACTGTTTCCAAATAAAAGAATGACTGTGGTGAAATGCAGGTTATGATTACAATGACTTAGTATAGCATGATTAAAATGAGTATTTAACAGTGGACCAAAACCTGTCCCTAAACTATCTGAATACACCAAAATGTTACTTTGGGCTGGACTTATCAATAACCTATGGTTCCTACTGTGACTATTAATTAATTAAGTTTATGAAAATCAAGCTCGCAGCACTGTTAGTTTATTTATTTATTTACACTTAATGCACATACGTATAAAGGCAGACTTATTGCTGTAGGCATTTTCTACCATGAGTGGTGAAGAGATAGTGTGGGAGGTGCAATACAGTACGTGACAAACGATAATCACAAAAAATAGCATAAAAAGCTAGTATCTTAAAATAGAAATCTACATACATAATAAAATTAATACTTCTTCTAATCATCATTGTAAAAAGATAGATTGATAGAATATACTTTATTGTACACCAAAATAACAGAACCGTTAATAACATTGCTGAACCTATAGTTACAATGGCGGTACAACAACAAATGCGGTAAGCGAATGTGTAATAATGTTATTTGTTATTATTATGTGTTGTTGTGTTATTACCTTATTACCATGTGGTAATAACAAAACATTTTGGTCTCTCTGAAGGGTTTTAGGGCGTTAAACACACAAAAAGTATATACGCGCAGCTTTTTAGCAGGTGTATGCTAGGACGAAAAAGGAACGTCGTACTATGTATAAATCTAAAATACTGTGTTTTTAACAATTGAAATATTCTGATATTAAACCATAATTTTATCTGTTAATTGTAGGCACACAAGAGCGAAATCATCAATACTAACATTTGTTATCCTCTTTCTACAAAAGATACTTTACAATATACAACATTATTACATAGTATTTATCTAATATATAAAATTCTCGTGTCACAATGTTAGTTACCTTACTCCTCCGAAACGGCTTTACTGATTTTTACCAAATTTTATATGCATATTCAGTAGGTCTAAAAATCGGCTACTATCTACTTTTTATCCCGGAATTCCCACAGGATCGGGATTTACGCGGGAAATTCTCCCACGCTAACGAAGTTGCGGGCAGCAGCTAGTATATATATATATTTGTGGTAAAACTAAAACAATAGATTAAATACCAAAAAATATTGATTCAGAACAAGAAAAACTGTCATTTCAAATAATGGGGCACATTTCTGGTAAAATTTAGGTCCCAAAAGTGATTATTAACAATTTAAATAATTAAACACAATGGCGGAACACTTTAAACAACAGTTATATGTTCAATGATAAAGACAAAATATAATCTTCTCTGTTAAAATCCAGTCTGGTGTCGGCTGCCGACTGCTGCCGTTGATCTAGGAACAAAATCAGCTTTCACAATGATCTCAGAATATAGAACAATCTGTCAAATCATTATGAAAACCAGTTTCGTAATTCCTTTTATTCCATCTTCGTGTTCACGCTCTCGCTTCTCTGTGCACTGCTGTCCCGACGCGTCTACTCACAACCAGAATCACAATATCTATAGGAAAAATACATAATTATTAATGTACGAGTTACTTAACTAAAGTATAAATTCGATCAGGAAGAGGAAAACCGCAGTCGGTTAGCAACGAACGTCGTGTGCCGTTTCGTTTTATAGACTTTAATTACGTTGGAATTACAAGAATTCCATGTTTAACACAACAGTTAGCAGCAATGGAAGAATATGAATGGATTTGTCATCGCTCGATTGGGTGAAGTATGCGGCGGGAATGGGATGTGACGTAGTCGGCGGGACGCTCCCATTAGCCGCATCACCGCCGCTATGACATCATGCTGACTCAGGCGCACTGCTCGCAGCCCGCACTACAATGCTTCTTTCCTCTGCTAATTGTCGTTCATCTGTAAAACATAAAACCGATCCTTAATACGAACCGAAATGTGAACTGGCAGCCCGCGAGTGGGACTCGCTGCGGCACGTTCTTTGACAAATATATTAGAGCTCATTATTATGTTTATATAATAGAAGTGAATTGACTAAAATAGTAATAAACGAAGGCGGCAGGGTCCGTGGTAAGCATGCGGGCTCACCCACACCGAGCGCCGCTAATTAGGCGACGCGGTGTGAGTGCGCTGCTGCTGCCTCAAATGGTGCGGATAGCGACTTCGGCCTTCTTCGGCCTTGTTCGGACGTGCGCGGGAGTCGGCGCCACTACAATTATTTTGCCAGTTTATCGACATCGATGGTAGTACCACACACGTACCACCTACGACGATTCTAAATCTGCATACTCTTGATTGCCGGACACATTACGACATCTTACGAGTTCTATAAAGGAAACTGCTATGGCCAGCAGGGAACAGCAGGGAATACCAACTGGACGCGCTTGAGTCTTTCGAAAAACGGGCCAAGAGACTCATTGGCAACGATTCACTGGTCGAAGCAAAGCTCCAGAGCCTTGGACATCGACGACGAGTTGCAAGTCTATCGGTTTTCTATCAGTTACATTTCGGGGAGTGTGCGATGGAATTACACAATCTAATTCCGCCAAGCCCGTTCCATCATCGGACTACAAGACAAACGGCGATGCGCCATCGTTACATGGTGACATCCCTCCCATACGCGTATACGCACAAAACGTTTTGGGAAAACTTTCATTGTGCGTACGGCTAATGAGTGGAATTCCCTGCCGGAGTCTGTGTTTCCTGATCGCTATAACCTGGGAGTCTTTAAGTCAAGAGTGAATAGGTTACTTCAAGGCAAGCGTGCTCCATCTTCGACCACATCATCACTTACCATCAGGTGAGATGGTGGTCAAACGCGAACCTATCAATAAAAAAAAAGAACGTGGGATTTAAATTTGGACCTCGGCTAGCCATGCTCCAAGGATATGTGCAGTGTGTTCCAAGAAAGAGGACATATTGTTAATTAAAGTTCGTCAGTGAAGGTCCAAGCAACCTTCGAGTTACAGAATGACTAGTGATGGGAAGTGTGTTGGTGGCCTAGTGGGTGGTGTTGTGCTGTGGGGGCGCAGGTGCGCTGGTGACGCTGACGTCACGTCCGGCGCGCGGGAGCTCAATGGGCGCACACTATGTGGGCCACACGTGTCACTGCACCCCTCCCCGACACATGCCCCCCTCTTTCGCCCTTACACGCACACACACATACTAACTCTGCTCTAATTGCTGACAACTATGAGAAATAGCGCAAATGTGTTACTTTTTATCGCGAAGCATATTTACACTTGTGATAATGACGAATGCGCCGTTTTTAGATACTCATTTTTATCGCCGTCAACGTGGACGCTGATGCAGCAAATTATATAGCACAAGGGGACAGGTATTAAAGACAATAAAATAAAGAATTACGAGTCCAGCGAACACTGAAACTTGGCAAGTGTTACGAGTGAGGCGCCCCAATAAGAATGTGTGGTGAGCGGAAGTGTATAACGTTTTTGACAGAATTGGATCGTGTGAATAATAAACACCAGGTCCGCGGCATAACATTGTCGTATCGAATGCTTCGGTGTGGGTCGATGAGAATCGTAGTTACGTCAGAGAGCGGCGAGGGGGGTTGTCCGACGTCGGCGTCGCAGACGAGGAACAATGGACTTAAAAATGGAATTTAGCGCATGAGGTGATGAAACGTGGTCCCGGCGGCGCGGCGCGGACGTCGCGACAAGTATGTAGGGCGGGTGACGCGCCGACTATTGATAGTGCGCCGCCGCCGACGCCGCAACAACTACCATTATTCTCTTTACAATTCTGTGCTCTAGAATGCAGCGCCGCCGAGTGAGCCTGCGAATCTGTTGCCGTTCTATTTACAACCGGACTGTACAAACGCTGACGTGCCTTATATGTCGTGCCGTTTATCACGCTTATTAGGCATACGTTAAATATATTATGTGCGTACCTGCACAGACTTACTCGAGTTTTGTGAAAATCAGGAGTCTCGTAACTTATGTGCTACGAAAAGCCATAATTCGTAGACAGTTCGTAGAGGCGTCTACGCAGTCTTAAGAAAAGTTTTTGTTTAAAAGATTTATTGGTTCTAGATAACCAAGTTATTATTTGTATGGCCTTTACTCGTGTCATTAAGTATTTTGCAAATTTTAAAGTGTTTATTAATGATTATTATTATTTAGTTATTGTTTGCGATTTATTATTAATAAAATTAAAACTAAAATTGCTTAGGCTGAATACAGGAATTGAAACCTAAATACATGTTCTCTTTTTTATGACCAAACATAAAGGACGTATAGTAAAAGTAAGAAATATAATCATGATGAATGCTAAGTGAAAATGATGACGACTGGGTTTGGGATTGGATGATGATTGACTGTATGGAATATATCTCGTAAGCTAAAAAAACTATTGCTCAGGCGCATCTATTAAGACTGAGAGCCGGTTCCATACACGATTTGAACAGGCAAAGAGGCTGATGAGTTATGATTGGCTACAATGTTGGGTATAGAGATAGAGCGGCATTCCGCGGCTGTAACGGTGAGTTATTTGGCGGGCGGCGGGTGTAGCGCGGCGTGAATGGCCGCGAGATGCAGCCTCCGCTGCAGCGCCGCAGGCTGCCCCCCCCAACCACCCGTCCCGCCGCACCGCCGCGTGCGCATTCCGCCGAGCGTCGAGCGCCGCGAAGCTAGTCGCTTGCGCAACCTCCGTCGCCGCATTCCATTCATAGCGACGCGCGACTCGATAAACACAGCTTGTGACTGCTGCGGTCCCCGCGGCTGCGGTCGAGGAGGCTCTCGCCTTCCCGGAATGGGAAAACGAGCGCGGTTTTTGAAATTTTAGAGCGTTACGCCACATTTGTTCGTGAACGTCACGGCGGCGGCGGGCGGCCGGTGTGGATTCCGCCGGACGTTGACCCATACCGCCACTGCTTTCTCCGACTCAGTGTTTGCTATTGGAACGAATCTATTAATTGGAGAAACTCAGTTCACACATGAGCGTGGAAAGTAGACCGATGAGCTTTAGCTATTCGAGTCGCAGAGAGGTAAAACGATAGGCAAGCTCCCTTTATGAATAAAATTAAATCATTCTTATTTAAGTTAGGCATGGTACACTGGAACTGGATTGGCTATCGACCGTATTGTATGCTGTTCAAACTAAAATTAATATTCAGGATCGGCTTTGCTGTAATAAAGTTAATAGCTTGTACTTGACAGAGGGATTTCCCGCTTATGTGATAGTGTCTCTGGTCGACACGTCTAAGCTCGGTGTAGCGGCTCGGCTGCGTGTAAGGTATGTGTGGCGACTGACGGGGGATGCGCGTGCGGCGTGTTCCACCGAGCGAAGCGTGCGGCCGAATGCCGGAGGCTGCATTCCTCTCCCCGCCGCCCGCAGGTGAAATGTCACCAAACAGCATTCCGAAATATTTGAAACGACCTTTATGGCGCGAAAGAAAGTGTGAGGGGCGCGGGGCGCGGGGCCGCGCGACCGTGGGACAGCGGCGCGCGCGCCAGTCGCACGCCCCCACCCCCGCGCGCGCCCCCCCACCCGCCTCCCGCATTCCAGCGCGCCTCCCTCCCAATTTATTCAGCCGCGACCCGCGCACCAGCACCAACACGCTCGCCACACCTGGACACCACGGCTACCCTACATTGCTCCTCACAACACCTTGGCACCCTACGAGAGAACGACTTTAGTAGCACCGTTTTTTCAATACCAGGCTTTACATACACATACGTAATCGTGTTGGCACGCCGCTAACTTAGTACAACGTCAGTGCTTTCATGATTCATCAAAACGAAATCATTTACAATCAGCTATTGGTACTTTATTATATTTATCTGATAAAATATCAGCTTTCGATTGGTGGTGAGTGAGTTATCAAGGATTCAAACAAAAGACTTCAACGCACATTATAAGGAAATTGGTAAGGACGATCTTTTAGTCGTGCATTCCAGCTTTCGCAAAATATCAAAATTAACAGCGTAAACGGATTTTCGGCTCAATTGATAAGGGAAATTATATTGGAGAGATTTTTTGACGTGATTTTTTAAACAGCTAGGAATCTCAGACTGTGCTATGCGGAGAAGTCATAATCGGTTGAAGCGGATTCAGGCTCCACAATTGGGGTAAGGGAAACCGCAAGGGAAGCAAATGTTGAGAAGAAGTAAGGTAGAGTGGTGGTAGGTAGAGTGCGTGGTGGGTGAGCGCGGCGAGTGTCGCAAATAGCCCGTGACGCGATGCTGCACCGGCGCGCGGCGCCGTGGCCAGACGCTCGTAATCGCTCCTCTATTTAAAAACGTCGTCGGACGCCGCGCGGCGGGGAATGCGCGGCGACAATGCACGGCGTCAACGACCGCTCGCAACGGAAGCGACACACTTCCAGCCCGGAAATGTGCGCCCGCGCCTTAAGGGACCGCCGCGCTATTTATATCGCGCAGGGCGCATGCGCACGCCGCTTACAGCTCATGTATTGAGCTTATTTCTTTCGGAACCGATCCTTTTGCCCGCATGGACGCCCGCCCGGAGCAACTGTCTACTGCTAAGCTAAAATTAAACCAATAACTTTAAATTGTACGGGACATTAAGAGGCGCACGTAATGAACGCGACCCGCAATCTGCCAGAAGGATGCTCAGCAGCTCCTCGCTCGCTCGGGTGTTTCATTATTTCTCCATCACTCTGTTCCACTCGACTGTCTGTCTAGCGTATATTTTTTTCTAAAACCGCAAGAATAATAACAGTAATAAAAGGAAAATTTGGTTTTATTGTGACAGAGTTTCAAAACGTGGATGTAATAACTCAATCTGTAGGGCTGGCTGGTTCCCATCGGCGTTCGTTCCGGTGCTGGCTTCTTGCTCATTAACGAATAAGCAGGTAAGGAAAGCGCAAAGGCCTCCGCCGGAGATAAGGTCAATAAATGCGCTGCTCTGTGCCTTATAATTAATAAGTGAGCGCGATAGCATCTTGGGGCAATTACCAAAATACAAGGAAACTCGCCGTGTGCAGTGTGTGGAGCATCAGAAACTCATTACGCCATACATTCAATTACTAGAATGTGGTTTAATAACTACGTGTAGCATATAACGCCGCTCGCTCACGTCAACAATCGTTGATATTTCGTCAGCATTGAGGACGCGGTGCAATAGAGACGCCTTCTTTTCTCTTACATATAGTCGTATTTGTATGTTTGATTTATATTATCTATCATTACGATATTAATAAGAGAAGGGTTCACAATTATATATTCCTATCAAAGTCAAGGCGAATAAACAGACACAAATTGTCAAAAATGATGAGCAATTAGAATTAATGTATGTATGTGCGTATGCGCATATCAGGCGCGTAGCAGCTCCTCTTGTGTCGCACGACTTTCGTGTCGCAGTGTCGACGTCATTAGCATTGTGCGGTCGCCGGGCGCGGCTCATAACTCGCCGGTACGAGTCCCGCATATCAACACACGTTAATTAAGTCGAAACATTTTACATTTTTAAACTGTTAATCACGACCACGCATTCGATGTAAATATGACATGATTTTTGAAGCTGTTAAATAATTAACCGCGAGCCTCCTCGTGGGAAACGGTTACGAAGTACCGTTAGCTGGCGGCGCGGGTGGCGGCGGTTCACGCTCTGCTCTGCTACGCCGTGCTACGACATTGCTACGAACGTTAAACAGTTAAACACACTATTTGAGCTACCAGGACATTTAATTGTACTTTCGGTCGTTTGCTCAACTTGATGTGCATAACCAATCCTCAGAATAGGTGTAGTTTTTATCTTAACTTTATCCAGGTTATAAAAAATGCTAGGCGTAGCTCATATGCTACGCCTAGCATTTTTCCTTATACTCTTTGTTCTTGTTCTTGTACTTGATCCTTGTACCATTCGGTTTTTGCAAACAATACAAAATGCTTTCACAATACAACACGTTGCACACGCTTCGCATTCTCACTGGTTACGTACTCATTTGCTGAATTTATTTACACGTAATAGACATTCTTGTGGCAGATCATATGACCGGTGTGGAGTGTCGTTTACAAAAAAAAATATTTATTGTATTTATTGGCAAATTATCCGGCGACTGTTTGTTTTACTGGACACGCTTTCGTGGCGGAATGTGCAGTGTAAGCGGTTTTTTTGAACTGGCTCATGTAGGTACGAGGTACAGTGTAGGCATGTGTGGTTGCAAGTCTGAAGTGAACGCGCTGGTTTGCGTTCGCGCGCACCGTGTGTTTTCACGTTAGCAGGCTATCAGTAGTGTTTCAGGTGTCGTCGGAGGCCACGCGTCGCGTCTGCACCTACATTCCGCGTATTGTTCGGCGGCGCCAGGCGCGTCCATGTATTATTCAAGTGGCCACGACCCGCCGCCCCCGAATTCTGTTAGCCTCGCGCCCGCGCCCCACAGACGCCTCTAATAACACGCTATCATGACCGACTTTACCGTGTAACGATTATTTCGATTATCGTCAAAGTCAACAAGTTCTGGCGACAGAAAATGTTTTATAAACTACCACTACCTTTGTCTAGCTAGCTATGTCGTATTTAGAACATGTTAATTTTAAGATATGCGAACTAATTTGGCGGTTTGACGGATCATTAGGGCTAGTTTTCAGTTTTGTTGATAACGCATGGTTTTCAGTTTTGTTGATAACGCATGTGTTCGCTATTGGCTAGTTTTTCGCAGTGGCATAGATAAGAAGTACAGTTGCAGGGTTCATAGGTATGTGAGTGGGGCGTCAGGGGGCGTCGGGTGTCAGCTCCGGTGTCGCGGAATAGTCCATTGTGCGCGCCGGCGGCAGCGGGAAACGGGTCAAGGTCTCCGCGGCGCCTACCTCACCACACCGCTGCCTACCTACTGCATGCACACCAACACCACGTATCGAATTAAATAGCACACATCTGTCTCTACTATAACTTTACACAATTTTTACGATCCTATCATAAAATGTATAAGCAACTCTAGACACAACGCAACACAGTGAACATTTGTATTTCTGAACTGATTTCTTAAAATTAATGAGCATTGGTGTGTCTGTGTTTAGTCGGCCGACGGAAGTATGTAAACGTTAATATAACAATATTAAACGTTGGCACGTAAACGCGATGGTCCCTGAAAATTTGTTTAAGCACATGTAAACGCGCGCCGAGCGAGATGTGATGTGAGGCTCAGTTTAGGTGTGAAGGTCAATGACCGATAAGGTTGGCGTTACGTCGACCTCTCTTTTCCCCTCACTTCGGCCACTATCGCCAACCGACCTATCAGCAAATATGTTGCCAAATACCTACCGTGCAGGGCGGTGAGCTCAATACGCATGTGAACGGTGTTGCCAGCTCATAATATAATCCGGGTTTAAACATTCGTCGGTTGCGTGATATTTGTTAAAAACTTGAATATTTCTCGGTTTGTTATCGCTCGAGGGAGTATTTACAAGGAAAACATGGCAGTAGTGTTAGACCAATCAGGCACTGGTGGCCCCGCTTAGAGTCTCTACGCGACGCCATAAAGGCGCCGACACACAGATTAGTAACAAGCACTTTCTCAAAAGGAATAATTGTTTGTATTGTAAATGAGGGTATTTCCCATGCGTGTCTACGATTGATAATGTTTTGGTGGGCGCGGGGGGGCGGGGGTCGGGGGGTGCTGGTATCGGCGCGGGCGCAAGGTGTACGTTATCGCGCCATTGTTAGCGCCGACAGATTTATAACTTCCCTTTGCCCTCAATAAGGGCCCGTGACCTGTGCACACCCCACACTCCTAAATAAAGCGAATACGTAGAACGATCACTCTAATGTCCGCTTTAGTATCTTTGTCAGTCAGTCACCCCGTGCCAAATAGGCTACATATTCTAGAGTATTAAAAATAGCGTACATTGTTTCCAAATAACCTAAATAAATTCGGTAATACAAACTCCTTTACTTAATTTGATGTAATTAAGTACATACCTACATATAATACCTTTAACGAAGCACTGTCATAAAAAATTACAATTTAAACTGTGTAAGTTTGATATTTCAAATACCGTTTTTACTTGATGACCATTACCTACTTGTATGATTAGGCAGCAATGTTTCTTTTCCCCTTTTGGTTATTGAAGAGTAGCAATGGCTTTTTAAGTACCTAGTAATGAACGTACCTTGAATTATCCAGGCGAGTGTTCCAGCCAATGGCATAGGTGAGTCTCGCTCTGTGGCACTATCCACTCTGCGCCAGCGCGCGAGGCGCGGTGCTCAATCCACTCTGCGCCAGCGCGCGAGGCGCGGTGCTCAATCCACTCTGCGCCAGCACGCGAGGCGCGGTGCTCAATCCACTCTGCGCCAGCGCGCGAGGCGCGGTGCTCAATCCACTCTGCGCCAGCGCGCGAGGCGCGGTGCTCACAGCCACTTCTTTCGACACACGCACCTGAAAACGCAAGAAAAAAACTGTTTGAAATAAATAAACACAAACGCTTAGTACAAAACATTGACAAAAATATTAAAAACAATGAACGTTATTTATTTCTTATTGAAAATAAGGATTGAGTTCCCAGCAGTAATTCAGACAATCTGTGAGAAATACCGCTTGGCGCCATTTTGACTCCACTAAATGTGACGTACAATTATTACGGCTTTTTGTGCGAATTAATATCGTATTTAGTTAATTGCCCTCCATTGCTATTTATTGACTTCATAGCTAGTGAGAACGAACTTTATTAACTCATTAATATCGTAAGATTTGGCCAGCAGTGCATCTGCAGATGTAAGTACAATACTCACGACACAAAAAAATCCACTATGTGAGACAACACAACTTTCACAGAAATAAATAAATGTTCAAAAAGGAACTGAGAAAGGAAATGAGAGTGCCCTCCCCGAGAACGATCCTCAGCCAACTCGAGCCCCGGCGAGCTGAGCGCCACACGCGACCCACAATCTTGATCCTATTAGAACATAATTGTTTATTTATGAATACCGGTATTGTATAGAACGCGTCATTTCAATAAACTTTCTGACATTATTTTTACTTTAATTTTGTATATTGGCTGGTATACCTCGACCGTTAAATCCAATTTTAAAGTGACTGTCTCAGATTTTATTGCCAATTTAATTTATATGTTTATTATTGGCAGTTTAAAACGGAAAAATGTTGGTATGGAATGGTTGAAGACGTCACAGACGGTGATGCTGATGATGTCATGCGCGAGGGCGGCGCGCTGGTATGCGCATAACGGTGCGCGCGCGACGTCTACGCTCGTTCCCAGGCCCCGCGCGCGATCGACGCCCCGAGATAAGTCCCATTCTATACGAAACCCAATAAGCTATTTCCTTGAAACTCTCACAGGAGAATCGCTCCCGTGATAAAAAAATGACCAAAACCATACAAAAAAGCCCGTGAATAAGGCGGGAGCGTGAAATAAGAATGGCCCCAGTTCTGGGAAGGCTCGGCGCCGGTGCAGTCTTTACATCCTTTATAATGATCTTTTTTGTGGAGCGACCCTTAATGGTTTATCGTGGGGCTGAGATTGTTGGCACAGTGCGAAGCGGCGTGTACCTTATTAGACGGCGAGGCTGACGATGTGGCCGAGCGGAAATCGACAATCGCTTACAGATTCCACCGTGCAGATTGTGTTTGACGGAAGCGTGGTCCGTGGTTCAATAGCAGCCAGCATGAATGGCGGGGCGCTCGCATTTACAGCTGCGGATACAACAATCACTGACCAATTTAGTAACGTGACATTTGCATATGTATATGTATTTGTATCCACCGGTGGCGAGATGCAAGGGACGTCCTCGGCGGGAAGAAGCATGACGTAGGAAGCATTATAAAACGGTCGGGCAGGCCGCGTGCTCCACCGGAAGCGGAGGAGCAGGGTTCTCGCGGCGGCGACGCAGGCAGCTGCGTGCCGCCGGAACTATGTAATCAATGCGCGATAAAATGAGAGCAAAGGTGAGAGGACCGAAGGGCGTCATGTGTGCGCACCGTCACAGAAAGATGCTGTGAGTCAGCGGGACACACGTGTCGCTGACGTCACGTACACCTGACTCATCACGTACTCATGATCTGGGAAAGACAGTGTTATAATATAACTACGCGCGATGCGAGCCGCCGACGGCCACCAGTCAATGGACGACTTGCATTCTATATATGTTACGTTGATTAATATTAAAACATTCACCCTAATATTATTTTTACAAGACCGAAGAATCTTTCCTTAGCATTACACTAAGGTCTCTCTGGTTTAAGGAACCTTTAACTTTTCAGTGAAGTTAGGAAGGAAATACTTTTAACTGTTATTTCATTGCAATTTTATTTGATTGTTTTCATTGAATTTATAAAATACCTTATTTTTGTTAAGTCAAATTATTGGATACTTTGCATGATTTGTAAACTGCGATTTTTATGGCTTTGTTGAGTATCATGCTACAATTTTGCTAAGTAAACACAAGTTGTGATAATATTTCATAAACAAATTGTTTTGATTGCAATTTAACAGATAATAAAAATAAAATAAAGGAATAACTATGACACTAATAGATATCTTTCAATCACTGATAAATAGTAAGCAATGTAGCAATATACTTATTTGAATTTACGAGAAATTGGAAAGTTTGTCGCACGTCAACAGAGGTGGAATGCATATTGAAGTAAATCATCTAAATAAGCACAACGAGGGTAGGGCAAGCAAGTGCCGGAGGGCAATGAACAGCCGGGGGTTAAGCAGAAGTAGAGAAGCGCGGCGCGTGCGAGCGGGACGGGCGCACACGTCACGCTCCGGCGACGTGCGGCCGCGAGCTGCGCCCGCGCAGCGCGCCGCGGCCGGTCGCCGGCGCCAGCGCGGGGGTGGCGCGCACGACCCCCCAGCTCATCACATCACATATAAGCACAAGTTAATATTATGTTCAATCATTCTTAAGCAGTACAATAGAATTTGACTACCCCCATTTGCAGAATAATAAAATATACTAAAAATTGCGAGACGTTAGAATTTGAAATTCAAATTCAATTTAAGAAGATATTGAGGGTAGGCGATGTTATATTGAGTGGAGTTTAAGTACAAGGAATAGAAAAACCAAAATATATTTCTAATCTTACGCTACTGGGTGTAACATTCCATTGATACAGACGGAAAATCACTGTTTAAATTCACTATGCACTAAATTTCACAGTTGATTTCGTTGGAGCGATCGAACGGACACTTGTTTCCAACACAACGCACGAAGTCCGGCCTCAACTAGCGGTGTTCACTAAACAACGTGATAATACAAAAAGAAGTCAGAGGTTACGATGTTATCGAGAGACATGAATATTCGAAGACGCGAGGGTCACGAGTGAACGGTTGCCGTAGCATCGCACCGCGGCGTGAATGGAACGACCGACATTTTATGAATCGAGAGCCGTCGCCCATTGAGTTGAGCGCGGCGAGAGCCGCAGGGGCACAGCTCCCGTCGGGCCCACAGCTCGGGCCCGCGCCCGTCTGTTCCGGCCCCGGCGGAAGTGACGCTCCGACCGAACATGGCGGCGCGCGCGCAGGAAGTGCGCAGCTTACCTATCGGGACGTCTCCGGCGGCGGCGGGCAGCCGACACCCGCCGCCGGCCACCGCTTCGCGCAGCACACGCGAGCCCGCATGCGCCGATACCGATATCCGCAAAAGTGCGCGCGATCACTACCTTGCGAATAAATTATTCGTGCTGTTATCTAAAAATATTCGTGTGCGACGCAGAGCGCTCGCAGCCCGCAGCCCGAGCCGACACGGAGTTGCACACGCGAACCGCTTCCCCGCTGCGGGGAGACTGATGAGGGCAGGCCGCGCCGGCGCCGGCGGAGGCTCCGACGCATGCGCACACCGCCGTCCGTCCCTTTCTGCGGACGCGCCTTCGCCGCGGAGCGAGCGAGACGGCGACAACTCATTATCACAGCGGCGACTCGTGAACACCAATAGACCGAGGAGTAGGGACAAAATATTCGACCTTCACTTCACAACGCACACGCACGCGCGCGCTGATCGCGTCGCGACAGCTCCCACACATGCGCACTGCTCGCAAATTGCTCGCGGCCGCCGCCGCGCCGTCGGTGTGCTACATTTGACAATTTTTCCAGAAAACTGACATGCACCGTCACCGTGGACGAGGCGCGCCCGTGTGCCACGTGGCTCGCTCAACACGACCAGCGCCGCCACCACCGGCACTGCCGGCCACGATGTGCGACTAACTGCCACCGGCACATTCCAACCGCATTTGATAAGCTAACATTTAGCAACAATCAATTTATGTGGAACAAAAGATTACTTACTATTTAATCTGGAAAATCATATCCACCGAAGATAGTTGGAAATTTAATGAAATACCTTTTTTATTTTAGGCATTAAAAATCACATTATGCAGCTGCTATTTAAATATGTAAAGCAGTTTGATTCACTGCATAGTGTTATATATAAGTTGTTGACCAAATCTATTTTACCCGACCTATAACACATGCCTGCTTGATTTAGTAGGGGTAATGAAACCAGTTATACCTATAGAGTACACGAAACAATAAGCACAAGATTATAACAGTACCTTAGTATTATTGCAATATTGTAAAAGAAAGCCATTTAGAAACATGAAAGAAAAATGTCACCAAATGTTATATGCACCGTTAGAATTAACTGTGCATGTTATGGGGCTTAGAAAACATTTTCTTTTAAGTTCAATAGATTAGCCTGACATTAAACAGAGTAAATATATCAATAAGATAATGGATAAAGATTTTTGTGTTCCATTTTTATATTTGAGTTTCCAGTATTCAAAAACATATTTATCCAAGTCAGCTGAATCAATCGAGGTCTTAAAAGAAACCTAAGTCAATGTAAGTTTGGCAAATTTGATTTAATTATTCATTCTTTGATGCCAAATAGGCTAGCTATGTTTACTAAAAGTATTGTTTCTTTGTATATTTTACATACCTACCTAAACCTTTCAGCAATATTAAAATCAAGACTTTTGAATTTTTAATACTTACTTATACAATGTGTAACGGAAACCCCATATCAATCCAAAAGGGCTGAAGACAACATCTGGTATGGAGTCTCTATGCCCAGTTTCAGCACAAAATAAGTGACTCAAAGAATTGATACGAAATTATCGGTTTTATATGTTTCTTGAATATCAATCATAACAAACGAGTCACAGCACTACGAGGGTCAATAACTTTCCACGTCACTTGCCTATAACACGATAATTCTCTTCAATCTTCTTAATTTGAAAAATTCAGTCTCTGGTATCAATGTATTGAAATTTCTAATTAGTTCCACACATGAAGACATAGGATTACCAAACCCTTGTCATATCGTTTGTTATCATCCAAAGAATCCATGCACTTTCTATGTATATACCCTTTAAATTACACGTTGTATAAGTACATAATTTAAGTACAGGTATTTCTTTTTATCTGGATATAGATTATTTAAAAAAATTAACACTCCGCGGGTGGTTTTCAAATGATAGTACTACACTACATAATAGATTTTTTCAAAGATTCATGTCCCCGTTTGTTCAACAGTAGCTTTTATTCAGAGGACACAATAGAGAATTTATCTTACCTATTATACCAGTAATTGAATTACAGAGGAATGCTCATTGTTCGGTTTCTTTAAAGCGAAAAATTGTTATTTAACAAAATATATCTTTATTTTTTTTTAAATATAGTTGCTTCAGTTCAATGCAAGTTAAAAAAAAAGTAATAATGTCCAAATTATTTTCTTACACAAATTGGGATAAATCAAGACTATGATAATTTACTTTAAAGAATAATATCCAAAACCAGTGTTATAGGTAACTGTATAAAGAAACGCTAGAAGCATTTTTCAAGACAGAAATGGCTGTTTGAAAAATATGTAGCAATATATTTTTTAAATTTTATTGTTATCCACACTTTAAAATGTCTAAAGTAACGATATAGATAAGTTTAAAATAATTAAAATCACTGAAATTAAAATAACCTAAAAAATATACGTATGATTGCGCTGAACTAAAACTGACTTCATGAGGGCAAAATAAAATGGGTTTATTTGATATAAAATATGTGAAAGTGTTAAGCTTTTTGATAAATTCTAATAGGCGCTGAGTTATAGTGCGGGTAGATGTGAAAGAAGTACGCAGGAAGTGCGTGCCAATGTTGCCACACGCAGCCGTAAGCATGCGCGGGCGCCGCTGTGCCGAGTGCGCTGTGCCCCGCTGCAGCACTGCCAACTTACATACTATATCATTTTTATTATTTATATTATACTAACATTATTTAATAGATATACCATTGTTAAATCTATTACTTTTAAAAATATTTTAAGGTTAGATACATTTTTAGAACTAATTTAAACCGAAATTGATGATTTATTTGTTCAAGTACTCAATTATTGAAGACCAGGAATAATACGATTTCGTGTTTTTTACCTTATTAAATTAAAATGAAATATAAAATAATTATTCTTTTATTTTAAAATTCAAATAAATTAAATTTAAACTAAACTAAATTTAATGACAGAATATCGAATGAAAAATGTTTGTAGTAACAAAGATAATCTCTTATAGATTACTCATTATTATAAATGATGCATTAGGTGAAGTTTCAGTTGTTGTTATTGTGAAAAATTGATGAAAACTGAAGAATTTATGGATCTGAGCGCAAACTATTCAGAAAATTTTAATTTACTAGATCAATTATTCTTAGAATAATGTGTAAAAGTGGCAGATATTTTCAAAAATACCAAATACCTATATCTAAGCACGTATATAACATAATATTTAAGTATATTGTGTGTATGTAAGTGTGGGTATGGCACTGTATGTGTGTAAATCGCGTTGGAATCCGGTGTCATGTCGTTATCATCACGTAGGGCTCAGCCTATCTAATCTTGCTCCCACTTTGGCTCTTAGATAAAATTCACTTCTTTTCAAACATATTTCAAAAAAATACTTCTCTGGCTGGCACTAATCATTCAGTAATTCACTTTAATTTTAATTAAATAAACAAAATACTACGACCTTTTTTTTTTTTTTTTATTTCGCTGTATTCGTTAAAGTAAAATAAAATGTTAATGCAAAAAATATGATAAACATATATATATATATATATATATGTATATCTATATCTAAGGTGTAAAAAATCTGCAGTTGTTTAAACTGCAGAAAAATGAATACCTATTGCTATTTTTAATTAATAAAACAATACACCATTAATCATTTAAGGATGCTTTATAATCTGTGTAATTAATGACTAAACCTTACCGTTAACTTAGTAGTCAACGGTAAGATTTAGTCATTTAAATACTTTTAAATATGATTGTCAACATTTCTTAACCCATACCTACATAATTATAACAAAGCTTATTAAAAAAATATTCTCTATTTACTTATACCTATATAGAGGGTAAAAAGTAACTGTAGACATGCCCACAGTAATTATATTTGTAATACCTATATAATTTTACCTATTATACTATTTAGACTATGATGTTTTTCATCCTGGCAATGATGTTAATTGGTGGAAAGTTTCATTTTAATAAAACAATAACAAGATAGAGTTTAATATATTATAAAGTAAAATAGGACTTTTAAATATGAAAATTCACCTGGATATATCTAGATTTTAAGTAGGCATTGCATTTAAAAACAACACGTTTATTATGTGCACCTACATTTGTACCTTTTAACTCACAAGTATTGGTAATACAACTATTCTAATGTAAAAACATTATATTGATAGACGTACCTAGTTGTTTTATTTATTTTATCTTGGTATAAATCCTAGCTGGGCTATTCTCAGAAGGATTTTAGTAGTTACAACTGGCAACATTAACATGGGGAATACCCAGAGTTAGGCCATATTTATGACTGAAAATCTAGGAAAGTAGTATAACTATGTAAGTCAGGAATAACCAAAACATGGTTGTTATCAAAATATAACCAAAATATGTAACCAAAATATGGTTACCTTTAAGTTTTCATCACGTAAGGTCTTACTTATTTTGAATAGATGTACCTATATAGTGCTTTAGTTAATAGTGTTATTCAATAGCGGGAACCTAGTACCTACCTTAATTAATATAAAGCTAAAAGGAAGGCTAAAATCTCTGTGTCATACACTAAAATAATAATGTTCGAAAGGCATTTTAAACACCACGAGTCGATACTAACTGAGGTAAAAAATAGAGCTGCTTAAAATTACTTAATTAATAATTAAGCACTTTAATTTTCCTCAGCCTATTTTTGTTACTAATTAACACGATATATACCCTATACTAAAGTTACTTACGTGTTAGCAGCATCCTCGCAATTTGTACAAATTTCATTCATAAGGTTCTATCCTGATTTTATTGATCTTCTTAAGTTATGCGCTTAGTTCACATAAATCACTACACTAACAGTTCACAAAAAAAGGAGCTCCTAGAAGCCCATGTAATTGTCACATGTAAACATTTAACTAAAATGTTTAACTCGCGGTAACCAACTGTCTTAAAAAGTCACTTTTAGTAACATATTCCGTTAATTTCTGCCAACAACTCGGTTCACTAACACTCCGCAACAGGCTAGTAAGTGAGCTTCAAGCTTCTACCCTTGTGCGTTGGCATTATTCTTGGAGAAGGACGTTGTTGTATTGAGCTCGATGCAGGTCCGGCTGATTGCATGATTTATAAGAATTGATTAGAATGTAATCCGGGCTAGTCAGCTGCAGGCGGGCAGTGCGCCGGCGCAGGGCAGCCGCGCTCCGTGAGCTGCACTCGTCTTCTCCCAGGCGTGACGTCCGGCCGGGGTCAGCGAACGCAGGGCCGCCGATAGCTTTCTTGTGCCCGACAAACGACCCTCCAAGATGTCACTCACGTGTTTTCTGTCGCCCCATCCCGGCTTGACACTTTCCAACGACTTCGGCCCGTCCGCGCCACCGTACTCACGCGCCCTTTGAAGCTTCGCGGTGCTCACACAAAATAGCCGAACGAGGAAGTATTCGTAACGTCGGTTGTCACATTTTGTAGCACTATTATTTATTTGTACACGCGGACCCTCGTGAAGTGATATCGTTAAGTCAGGGTGCTGTGTCTCGTTAATAGATAATTGTTGTGCGATATGATCGTTTCTTCGGCGCGGTCGCAGCCATCAGCGCTAACAGATTAATCGTGGCAATGTATCACACGTGCAGTCCGCGCTAGCGGCCCTTCTATTTGTAAACCGGCGCCGAGGGCCGCGCATTCCTCGCGTGCCTCGTGCCCTGCGCCCGCGCCCGAGCGCGCTCCACCACGATCCACTATCAATGGCCGCCTATAATACCGCTAACATCTACTACTACATTCTAATTTTCCCTACATTTGCGGCAGTGTATGTCGCCCATAGCGATACAAATGTCTGCCTAACGTGCACAATCGACTCTGAATTCTAATGCTGTATTAAAACCAAAGCTACTGTAACTGTCAAATATTGAATATTGTTGAGAAGATTTCGTCAAATTCTTCAACCTTATAATTATGGAGTTGTAAAATGGTTTCAAAGGAAAAGTTTGAATGTTTCTAAAACTATTCGATATAGGCATATTTTTGTATACTGGTGTTTATGAAATCTTTATATAAGAAAGGGATTCCTTAAAACTAGTATAAGTATTTCAGCCTTGCTAACCTTTTTCGTAGCACTCTCGTAGCGCTTGGCGTAGCAGTTAAGGCTTAGGAAGTACCCTTTTCCAAATCTAGATTTTAGTATCAACTTGTTTGATATTGATAGATATTATGATGAAGTATATTTAAGTGCAACGAAACTCATTTGAATAAAGGGTTTAAAAGTAAAGATCACTGCTTTACTAAACAATAACCCAAATACGGTTACGGTATAGAGTCTATTCATAATGAGATGTACCAAAGTACAGTCCCTGCATTCCGATGAATGGTGAGCGGGCGCCGCGACAGGCCGGCCCGGGGGGGTGGGGGGAGGGCACGCGAGCGGGGAGGCAGGGGAAGGGGCAGCACGTACGCATGCCTGCGCGTGCGCCTGCCTGCGACAAATAGCCGCTACAACAAATTCTAACAGGTGTCCACTACCGACCAATTTTGGGTATAGTTAACAATCACATGTCACGTAAAAGCCCTTCGAATTACAAAAAATTTAAAACGAGTGCCGAACATATTAATTAATGCTCTCCTTCCTAAAAACTCTAATGAGGGGTTTGTAAAAGGTGAGACTTTAGTTTCATATCGTGACTCATGAAACGAGACTGCTCACTAACTAGTCAACCCTAATAGTATTGAACTGTAGCAGCTGAACTGTGAGCAATCACGTCTATTCATACCATACATGGAACATCCTGACTCACCCGGATGCGCATGAAAATGGAAACATCCGAATTTTATAAGAATTACTTTACGGACAGAATAATTTCCGTGCTAGAGTCTAAATCATTAATTATATACAATTGGTGAATCAGAAGCAGCTATCTGATTAGCTCATTAAGTACTTAATTGAATAACCCGAATGAAGGCAATCAGTGGTCAGCAAGCGGCGACCGTCCACTGAAGAGCTACTAGAGGTACTAGCGTTTACTGGAATGTTAATTAATGTGGTGCAGTGTCGCAAATGACTCACAGAGATCTTTATTAAAGTGCTACATATTAAGAACATGTTCTAATGGAATGCGGATGCTTCCCGGAATCAACTGCTAGAGTTGCGATGACGGTCCTTGTAACGTGACTTGAGTGTGTCAACGTGCTTTGTAACATAACCTTGCTCAGGTTTTTAGAAAAACTTTGAGATTGACATCACTAGCAACATTTTCTATTGATGAGCGCAAAGACGCCACTTACAAGAGGTAAGTGTTTACAATTTAAAAGATAAGTAAGCTGAGACGCCAACTTAGAATCAACAAACGTTGGCAAATATCTATGTACCTAGGCAAATTCTATTCTATTCAAAGGGAATCAAATTATAAGTATTTTTTTTTTAAAGATCTGGAGACACGATATGCTTCTGTTGAGAGGAAAGGCTGAAGCAGCAGATATGCGCAAATGGATAGTAGTATTTAAAGTTGGAAATATGTTTGTTGTTTGTTGAACATACTTTAAAGCACCATATTAATTCGCCCATTGGTTTAGACTTTGGACTGTAAAATTAATTAACATAATTTAGGATTTTTTTTGCAGTTATTACTATTGGACATACCTAACTGAATGCTATTCCTTAGTATACTATTCACTTTCTAAGAGAGTTCCTCAAGGAACTATTTTGGGGCCACAGTTTGCGGACCACTAAGGTTCGACGTTACACTGATGAAGATTCTACAAAATGTAGTTAAATATTATTATTATTAAATAACAATAATTTTGGCGCATTAGCGCATGAGATATACCAAAACTGCGAAAAAAAAGCAGCGTTAAAAGTAGTGCGATCGCCCGTTACGATAAGCGTTCAAAATCCCCCAAAGATGTCTCGATAGCAACTTTTATGATATTTTACGAGACTTTTATGAGACAGGAATTTGTCTTCGAAACAACATAACTTAGTAAAAGTACACATGCTACTGATCATAAACGTGAGCGATGGAAGCCTGCTATAAACTTTGAGGGTAGTTACATCTTGTGAGAGGCATGCGTAGGCGATGATAAGGTTGTACCTAACTATGAATGGATAGTCCGGGCGCTGTGTTCTTCTATTCAGACCTTAAAACTCTCATCTCTTTAATCTATTAGTAACACAGATAAAATTACAATAAAGGTGTAAGCAGAATAAATATTATCAAACCACGTGTTTCAGCGCAGTCTCTGCAATACAGTATTAAGATTCCAATATCACATTCCATTTGAATTTTACACTCCACAGGTTACGAAAGCTTATTAGCGTTTCTTATAGAGGTATAGTATATCAGTATTATTTGATCAAAAAGCTTAAGTATTCAGTAAGTTGTGAAGTCAGTGTCGGGTAAGAGGTTAGTGGTGCAACAAGGTACGGTGGTGTCGCAGCTTGCGGCTCGCGGGTGGTTGCGCGCGTGCTGGGCAGGTGTGCCGGCGCACCCGGCCGGCGTGTAACAGCCCGCGTGAGAATTCCCCACCGTTGTAATTACCGACCCTTTAGGGTTCTGTCAGCCTATCTTGCGCCACTACTAATCTTTTGCTTGTGGAATTAATTTCGCATTGGGTTCGTATTTGCGGTCATTTAAATTGAACAACGTGAGTGTTTGTTCCTTTATCTGTTGGTACACTAGGCAAAGCGAATGATTTAATTGTTTTCACGTCCTGACTTTTAAGTCTTAATGATAGCACTTTGGCTAGTTCTAGAAAATTGGTAAAAAGCTTATAGACATACAGTAGCCAAATATTACCAATAGAATTGGATGTAAAATTCTTACTTAGCGACATTATCTTGCTAACGTGATACTTAAAGAACTTGAAGGATATTATTACACAGGAAATATTTTTGATTATTTAAGTGTTATACCAATTGCCGGAGTCTGTGTTTCCTGAGATACCTACAACCTGGGGGTTTTTAAGTTAAGAGTGAATAGGTTACTTCAAAGTAAGCGTACTTCATCTTCGACCAAATCATTGATTACCATCAGGTACGATGGTGGTTAAACGCGAATCGAAAGAAATCGAAAATTAAGAAAGAAAATTGGTTGTGCGGTCTATTTTACTGAACATTAATAATAACTTCTGTTTCATATAGAAATCTACTTATCTATATCTAAAGCATTGATCGTTGTTGTATCTGTAACACGAGCCCTTGATACCGTTTACTAATATCTAGTTTATTATCACTTATCTTAGTAAAATGATTGATTTCGTAAATAAAGAGACACAAATCTCAAAATTCATAAGAAACCTTGTATCTATTCAACTAGTTGAAGTGCTAGTACCTACATATAGCTATCTACTAATGTTTATCTAAATCACTACTTATTTCGTAACTATAGGTATCTTTTGCCCTAGGTGCTGTCTAATTTCTATAAATTGCGATTACATGACTGCTCTCCATTACACCTGATTGTAAGCGATGAAGATGATGCACGCTTGACTTCTCCAGGTTACTGTCTGTACTGTCTGACTGTCCAGATAGCTGTCAGGAAAGAGCGGAGAATTAGTCAGAGAATTCCAAGCCTTAGCTGTACCTACGCACAATGAAAACATCGATAATCCGTTCAACGCTAGTCTGATTACCCGGCAAACGTGTCGGTGCCTGGGAGTCTTTAAGTCAAGGGTGAATAAGTTGCTTCTAGGCAAGCGTGCTTCATCTTCGACCACATCATCGCTTACCATAACGTGCGATGGTGGCCAAACACGAGCTTATCAACAAAAAAATTGGCCAAGTGCAAGTCAAACTCGCCCATGAAGGGTTCCGTAGTAACTACGCCAAATAACTTTGTTTTTCATAGTATTTGTTTGAATTACAAAGTTATATTTGCGGTTTTAGAAAATATGCTATATTTCAAAAACTGCTGACCCGATCTCGTTCAAATCAATTTTCGTTGAAAGTTTATATTAAGATCTACAGCATATATTTATTTAGATTTTTCCCTCCATTATTATAAAAGTTAGGGGGGGGGACACATTTTACCACTTTAGAGACGTATATCTTTTAAACGATTGACTTTATGAAAAAGTAGTTTTAGAAACCTCAATGTCATTTTTAAAGATCTTTCTACAAATACCACACATGCATAGGTTTCATGAAAAAAATATTTTCAGTTTCAGTTCCATGTATGAAGAGCCCCCCTTAATTTTAGTTTCTACTTCTAGTTCCTAATCATTACAACATTGGCCACATCTCAATACCTCATTGTGTTATGTTTAGTACTTTTGGATATATTAATAATCAAATAATTTAGCATTTAACGTTTAAATATTCTATTCTGTTCTATTCTAAATGTTGCCTTTAACTCTCACTGCTGGGAAACTGGCATTTCGGAGGAAATGGGAAGAAATCCACTAAACAGGCCCAGAGTGGATTGGTGGGTGTTACATGTCTTCAAATTATCTTTATATTCTTTTGGATTTATTTAATGATACTACCTACATGATAACTATAATAATTGATGTACAAGATCATATAAAAAGGGAGCAGAGAAATAAAGGTTGTCGTTATGTAAAAGAACCAAAACAATTTAGGGGATATGAAAGTCTGTATTGGAGAATCTCCTTCGTAGGGTAAACTTCATACTTGGCAGGAATTTAGACCGCTCTAATAATAATAAATACTTAATATCATTATACGTTTTTCACAAGTACTTACAATAGGCTAGCTATGAAAAGAAACTTTTAAAGTTGTCATTATAATTATTTTTTAGCTTGTTTTTCATTCACATTGATTGACTCTTCTTTCCCCCCTAAGACTATTACGGGGTGTAAAAGAACTTGACCTGAGATGGCAGTTTGTATGGAACATTTTTTATAGTGTCAGACTTACTTGAAAATTCGTCCTAATGTGTTTTGATAGAGTTTTTTTTTTTTTTAAATAAGTCATAGTAATTTAACTAAATTGTGCCTTCCACCTAAAGAGATCCGAGTCGACGGCCTCAAAGAGTAGTCAACAGGGACGACGGGATCCGATAGGGCCATAAACTGGGGTTGCGGGAATATTCTAACGAGACACGGTGGCCCCGGGCGCAAGGCCAACTGAAAGAACAGGGAGGGATTTTTGGTTATAAAAAGTCTGACACTCCCTTCCACTCTGCGAGTAATTTGATGATTTTCTCCCCGAAAAATAAAGTGGCTGAAGAAAGCTCCTAGACAGATTAGTTCATATGAGTATTCCCAGTATTCTCTTAGGATAGTAAAATACCATTCACGCGAGCCAAGCTGCGGGCAGACACTAGTAATTAATAATTGGCTATTAGACAATTTTTGAAAAGATATTTTAAAATTTACGTAGGTTTATTTTGTACCTCTCACAATAATTATTTTTCTCAAAAAAGCGTTATTTAGTAGGAAAAAAATGAATTTAATTTATGAATTTTAAATTCGCTCCAAAACAGCCAATCATCTGACACTTGCGGCTGAAACGTCATATTTCAATAAAAAATGTGCAAAAAAATCTAATTACGACTAACGACGCTATAACTCTGAAGCTATTTTGTGGAAAACTAACACCTTTGTCACTGAAATTGTGAAAATGACAAGCTACAAGACGTGTGCCCTGCCTGTGTAGAAGTACTACAATAAAATTTCCTGAAAAATTGTTCCTAAATGCCCTAAACTTGCTCCAAACGTCGAAAGCAGTGATTACAACTAGCACGTCGAGACTCAAAGTTTACATCTGATAAATCTCCAATATTCTTTTGTGAGGACCACTTTGATGTAAGTACTTTACAGCTGCCTAATGATATGGAAAATTAAAAAAAACTTAGAAAAGTTCCCTTAGCGACACTTTGAACTATTACTTTATTAATTTCGGTACTCACATGCAAGTTTTTACATTCCGAAACTCGGCAGAGCAAAAGTCAGGGTTACACGCAAAGAAATTTGCGACCATAAATGAATCAACTTTAAGCAGATTCGCACTGTCACCTTTTGTATAGCCGACTCCATTTTACGAAACCTCTCAACAGCACAAATAAAAATATTTCTTATTAATTTTTTCAGTAAATTGCACACGATATGCATAGTATACAGTACACGACGATTTATTTATTGAAATGTGACGTCATACGAAGCTCAATCATAGCCGCTCGTGTTTCGGTTCTCGTATCCACAGATAAAAAAACTCAAATCTATTTTTCAAAAATAAAAATATTTCCAATTTATTTTTATGCAAAAAACGTATTGTATAATTATTTTTCGTACTACTTGCTCAAAAAAGTGACATTCTATGCCACAAAAAGCGAACATAACAATAGTCATTTTTAATCTGTTAAAAACAGGGAAAGAAAATTGAACTGAATTTCATTCATCCTCTAGGGGCAGAATGTGATTTAAATTTGGAATACTTACCGAAATGTATACTGAACTACATCTGTGTTTATACCATTCAGTTTGTATAAAAAGCATTATACATCTTTTTGAAAAAGGAATACGCATTTATTATGCAGTTATGATTATTAAATAAAATTACGAAAACCGACGAGGCCGTATGAGCTTGATGCCTTTGCTTTTCCGACAAAAAATATTAGTCTAGAAATTTGCAAGTTCCTCAGACGCAAAAACAAAGAAATACTCAAATCAACTCATCAACAATAAATGTACCAAACAAAACTGTAACTCTCTCTATCAATAATTAGACCAATGTTTCGAATGTTAACTTTTACTTTTAATTGTCATTATTTTTAATAAATGCTTATCTCATATTATTATTGTGTTAATTATTTCGCAAATGGTACGAAAAGTAGAGTATTTTCCTCGGTGATAAAGCTGTCTTAGTCTTGGGTGAACTTAAATCCCTCGCTTCGCTCGTGATTTAAGTTTTTGACACCCTCGCTACGCTCGGGAGTAACCCTCGAGTCCTTCGTTACGCTCGCGATTTAAATCGTCACCCGTGACATAAGACACTGCTTTATCCCCTTGGTTAATAATCTACTATCATCAACTATTATATTATAAGCAACCATATTTAACACATTTCATATTTTACCGTGACAACAGTCAAAAAGCCAATTAAATTCATTTTAGTTATTTTACAAATATGTATAATTTTTTATAAGTAAAATTACTTTATTGATTAAGTTATTTTACTTTTCTTGACCCTATGGTACCTACAACAAATATTAAATAAGACTAAGTTAACGTTAATCGTACAATAAAACTAATTACTTATTGTATCTAATTACATTTCGATACGTACATAATCTATCAATAATATATTTGGTAACTAGAAAATATTATGAGCACTTTCTGGTAAGTTTTAAAGCCCAAACTGCTCAAACAGTTTTGATGAATTTAGATATACCTTTAGCCGCCGATTAGACTTTGGAAGACAGACAGTTTTTATCCCGAGGGTACGATCTCTTGGCATAATTTAAAACTTACACTTTAGAACGAACTTGCTTGCAGAAGCCAGTGTTAAAACAAAACTCTCGTTCACTTTAATTAAATATTAAATACCGAAGTTTAGCAAACATAATTCCCATTTATTGACAAATTTCAATTTATCTGATTGATAGATTAATCTTTAGTCGAATGGTTAACGAACCGATCTGAATCGTAAATCATTTAATTACCTATATCAAATGACACATTAAGTGATCTTGATGGTACTTTATTTTGTTTTCACAAATCCGCGTAGAGCTTATTGACCGTCCGTAAAAGCGGTTTGAATAACCTATCTATCAGTAAATTACACTTAATCGTTAACTTATTGCAAAATTATGCATTTATTGATTCTTCGACATCACGGTTGAACGGAAATATTATTGACGGCATTTTCACTGTGAATCACAATACTGATTCTTAGACCGAAAGAAAAGGCCCTTCTGATAATGTAAACTAATATAAAGAGTTACCGGTACTAATTGGTTACTGATGTCATGAAAAATTCAATAAGCTCTGCATCCCATAGGCCGAATATTTCTACCCTAAAGCGCGCAAACATATAATACCCATAGTCTTATATTTGCGTCGTTTGAGATTTTCTGTACGTGCAACTATCACTCTAGCATAGCCCACTGCAATAAGAAGATGGTCTGGCGCAAGGGGATACAACTGGCGGCCCCCTATAATATAGGTCCAGGGATAGCGGACTTGGAGACGTCCACCACCCCCTATAGACCTGAGGTGGCGGTGCGTATTGTTCCATGCGTGGCCCTTTTAGACATCGCAGGGAGATTCGAACACCAACTCTCTCCGCTTGATCAAACGGCACCAATCGGGGACTGGGTTAAAGAGTGTAAGTATTTCCACAACCCCTGGCGTTGGTAGGCGAGCACAGAGCTTAAATGGTTTTAGTTGGTTATGTGTCTGATAGACCCCATGGCCTGCCCCAGGGTGAAAGACATCATTATGACAGGAAAATTTGTAATTTGATTACTCCCCTCGCTTGACCAGACAGAGTTTGCAGAGGCAGGCTAGCACTGATTGGAGGCCGCGAGGAAGAGTACCATCTACATCTTCTCTTCTTCACGCAAGACTTCACGAGAGTTCATGGGTTCTAAAATAGATGAGACCGTAGTGGTGAGAAGGGCTGATATCTTTAATGCTGTCCTATCCGACCAGCGCCTCTGTTGCTAGATAAGCCATGGTGTTCAATGTGATCGATTGTTTTATCCGTAAGATCATCCGGATTCGAAGGTTGTGTAACTCGGTATAGAACCTACGTTGTGTGATGATGGAGTCTTTAGCCAGATGCTCCAGCTACAGCTAATAGATGGGCACAATCAGCAGAATTCGTGGACATCTTTAAAAGGTTATGCTATATCAATCTGCACAGTGGTTCGTTCCATTGTCTCTAGGAAGATGGGTTTTCGGACATTCACTGTATTGGTTAAGCTCGGCAGTTCACAGTTGAACCAGTGATCGGGTTAAAATTCCTGTGGTTCGCTTTTTTACTGCCTGAAGACAGAACTTATCTTAAGTAAAAGATGTGTGATGCAGTATAGACATGAGTGATGCGAATTAATAAGTTTTTTTTTATGATTTTGTAGACCGCAGAACTTAGCAGAAAAATATTATATTGGTACAAAACATTTCATTGTGGATTTTGAAATACTCAAATGTCAACTTCTTCAGTATTATGAAATCAGTTTGTCGATTGTTTGTTGAGATTGCTCGGTCGAATGAAGTCTGTCTGTATGTCTTATTATTAATTAGGTCTGTTTCTATTTTGGTGTAAAATAAAGTATATTCTATTTATCTATCTATTGTTTATATAAACTAAAATGAATGTTTAAATGTATATAAAATTGTAAATAAGTTGTTGGTGTGCCTTGAGAATAAATAAATTAAAAAAAAAAACTTTAACACTGTCATAAATAAAAGCTCAACATGCTGTCTTTAAGATCTTGTGTAGTATAATTTCATACATGCTTTTTAAGTTTGTACAGACCTGATATACTGATTGCTTACATAAATGTTACTAAAACCGAAAAAAGTATAGTGGAAATCTGTAGCACATTCTGCTCCACCATATCCAGAATTATTAATACTTAACTAAACTAAATAAAATAATTTTTTTTTTAATTGAAACTTAAAACACAAACACAATTACTGATATGTTATAAAAACAAACACTGTTGTGTTCTATAATTCGAATTCAGCTTAGAGCTGCGAAACCTCGACGATTTAGCTAGCAAACGACAAACGTCGAATGACGTGCGGCACAAGTCATTAACAATACCTGCAAAGGGCGATGCGCCATCGTTACATGGTGGACATCCCACCCATACGCACAAAACGTTTTGGGAATACTTTCATTGTGCGTACGGCTAAGGAGTGGAATTCCCTGCCGGAGTCTGTGTTTTCCGATAGCTATAATCTAGGGGTGTTCAAGTCAAGAGTGAATAAGTTATTTCTAGGTAAGCGTGCTCCACCTTCGACCACATCATCATTTACCATCAGGTGAGATGGTGGTCAAACGCGAACCAATAATCAATAAAAAAAAATTAGGGTCGTATCCACAGGCGACACGCCTTCAACCAGAAAAAATGTACCTTAAGCGCATTTCCAAAGAAAAAATAAGTACAAATCCATTTATTCAGTATCGATCCAATTAATTTAGTTCCACAGTTGAAAAAAGTGTTTCCAATAAGGACTTCACTTTAATTATACAATGTATACGTCAGAGAAGACGCTGTAGAGTGGTCCTTTGTTAGATACAGTGAACGGTATTTGATCGATATTTGCATTTTAGATAGCATTCTTAATGGACACATCGTAATCCCATTACAAGTACCCAAGAACTATCATTCCTCCATTTTTTTATGTCAATCGGCTCCCTGTGAAGGTATCGCTTCTATATACGCGAATACCTCTTGTAATCGTTTTGAAATGAATTAACTAACCAGGCTAATGTATGTTCGTCGTAAAAATGTGGTAAATACCTATATAGACCCATTTGGTTAGCGGAAAGCTTAGAGGAATATGCGTTTCATCTCTGTATGTAATGACGTAGATTATTTGAATTGTGAATGTTGGACATTGAAATGTATCTCAATGTGATGGAGAGTGCTGGATAATCATCTCTTTGATGACAGACCAGATATGGGGTGTAAAATTTTCATTAACCTTAAGCATTACTTAAGTTGGGTTACCGTTATTGGGAAAAGAGTAGTGATTATTCAGTGACACGCATGATTCTTGTCTTCTATTGGATTGTCGGTTAAACATCTGCTATTTGAGCTTTGAAGCGAAGCAAAGAGGTTTCATTAGGCATACGGCACATGATAAAACAGTGCTCTAAGCTCTAAAAGTGTAGATTAAATCTATACTAATATTATAAAGCTGAAGAGTTTGTTTGTTTGTTTGTTTGTTTGTTTGTTTGTTTGCTTGAACGCGCTAATCTCAGGAACTACCGTTCTGATTTGAAAAATTCTTTCAGTGTTAGATAGCCCATTTATCGAGGAAGGCTATAGGCTATATATCATCACGCTAATACCAATAGGAGCGGAGCAGTAATGAAGAATGTTTCAAAATCGGGGGATTTTTTTTTCCACGGGGACGAAGTCGCGGGCGGAAGCTAGTAAGTAATATGTCGCTGGTTTTCGCGACTGTGTTCTTTAGAGAATGATACATATAAGAAAGCGCCCTTTTAGGGTTCTTTTACTTGCGAGGGGCGCGCACAGCTGCGCGATTGCGTTGCTATACATCGACTCATCACTTCGTTAAGAGGGTATTTATTGCAACGTAAGGGTTCAAATTAAATTGCTCCTATATTAGTAGTCAGTCTAATTTATTTATTTACTTTATGGAGGTCTTACAGCTAATAAAAACATAAAAAGAGGAATACATAGTCGCCAGAAAGCCAATAACAAGTCCTCACGTTTAGACTTATCTATACTAATATTATAAAGCGGAAAAGTTTGTTTGTTTGTTTGTTTGCTTGAACGCGCTAATCTTCGAAAGTACTGGGTGGATTTGAATTAAATTTGGTATGGAAGTAGATTGAAGCTTGAGGAAGGTTATAGGCTACTTTTTACGCGACTGCAAAAAAGGAGAGTTATGTTTTTACCGTAATAGAATCCACGGGAGCGAAGCCCCGCGTGAGTACTAGTACTAAAATAAAGTTATAAGCAATAATAAAACTAATTATAAATTAAAGTTAAAATTTACACAGTAAGAATACATAATATAATAAAGATTTGCTTGCAATGAGTCAACAGCATAACATAACTACTAACACTTGAAAAAGTTTAGGCTTACGCACCTTCTGGCTGAGTTCACACTAGTTGTGAAAGGATCCAGATCATACTGCTTGCATATCTCATTAAAAGTTCTGCTTGCGCGCACAATATAGCTATTTTACCTATAATTAGATGATGAATGAGGTATGCATATGGGAGGATTAAAGCGCAATGTTTTATTGGGTACGTAAAAATAAAATTTAGAAAGTAGTTCTGGACTATCAATATTATTGTGGAGGATTTTCAATAAATACAATCAGTCATATTTACGCCGATCTACCAGTGGCAACAGATGGTACTTCTTACAGAGTCTGAGTAATATGGAATCTTTTGATTTTAAGGTATTTCTTTGCTTTGAATTTATACCATATTTCTAATTTATATGCTGTAGGTAATTATTATTGTTAAGCTTAACTCAGCTTTAATTTGCAGGTTTAGAAAGCGATTGTAGCCTTTTCAATGCTACAATCGCTTCCTAAACCTGGGTCAAAGGGAAGGTAGATTATGTGATGACTTATTTTAAAGTTAAAAGATTCTACATCTACAAAGCTTAGTTCAATAAACTTAAAATGGTTGTTAAGCTAACGAAGACTGTGCTCAGATGTTAAAATTTGAAGGTATACGATGAGCTGTGAAGATTTACTAACGAGTTGAGGGATTTGCTACATTGCGCTATAAAGCTTTCTAATTAAATAAAGGTTATGCTACGCTATGCTACGAAGAAGTCTGATAGATAAAAGATAGCGCTACGAAGATTTGGAAAGACAAATGGTTTTTGCTACGTTGAGCTACGAAGATTTGAGAAGGCAAATGGTTTCTGCTACGCTTTGCTACGAAGATTTGTTAGGGCAAAAGGTTTTTGCTATGCTGTGCTCTGAAGTTTAATAAAAACTAAAATATATTGCATACTCTACTCTGGTCATAATCTACTTTAGCCCACTATAGACATGTTTGATGGGTTAAAGTTTTAGTTTTTTTTTAGTTCTACTAAGCAGTATAGCTAAAAGATTTGCAGAATAATTGAGTGCTGCAGTACTAACTTATATTAAACGGTTAAACTAGAGGGGTTATCAAGATGTGAAGTGAAAGCTATCTCTATTGCTAGTTCTCTTTATAAAAAAACGACACTTCCAAAGTGGTATAACGTGTAACTTTTAAAATAACAGAGTGAATAATAAAATAAAAAAAAGCATTACATCTCGACGAGTCTGCAGTTTTTTTTTTAAATGACTTACAATAAATAAAGAAATAACTCTTAAGAAGTTTACAATCGTACCTATGGAGGCAATGCTTACCAAATTCTGCGAGATTATAATTTTTTTACATCTCTCATATTCAGTAAGTAGGTCCTTATTACCCCCAAATGGGGCTTGTAGGTACCTAACCAATTAGCGCTCTAAGGTAATAATGTAGCTAGAAAAGCCCTAGGGCGGTAAGTAATTTAAAAAAAATCTCTTCATTCTTTCAAAAAGTTCGCGTCAAGGTTCGCGTACATCTAACCATCATACTGGCAATAAACATCATGCATTCAGCCCAATGACAAAAGAGGTCGCTTCGCTATTCAGCCTTGTCTTCGTATGAGTCATCATTTTTAAATATCGAACGGCGAAGATCAATTTCGTTCTTTAGGAAAAAAACATGAGTTCTGCAAGTGATGAAGATATAAGCTGCACTCCCGATTCAATGAAAATGGAAGCTGAAGCAGCAATTAACAATATTTTGCCTGAAAGTTCTAAAGAGAGATATTTGAAAACTTACAACGAGTTCATGAAGTGGCGAAAAGAAAAACGAGTAAAGTCTTTATCTGAGACTGTATTCTTAACATACTTTAGTGAGCTATCAAAAAAGCTGCAGCCATCTAGTTTGTGGTGCATTTATTCAATGTTAAAAGCAACTATGAGTACTAAACACGACATCAATATCAAGAACTTTTCAAAATTATCATCTTTTCTAAAAAGACAATCAGCTGGGCACAAAAGCAAAAAGTCAAAGGTTTTTACAGCGCAAGACGTGAAAACATTCATAAATAAAGCCCCTGATGACATATATTTAGCTGTTAAGGTACGTAAAATAACAAATCATATAATGGAATACTTCATCATTTATCTTTTAAATTCTTACAATCCTAAAAAACATACCTTCTTATTTTTATATTTCGCTTGTTTTAGGTGGTTCTTATCTTCGGTATAACTGGCGCATGCCGAGGTATTGAATTGACAAATATAACAATAGAGAACATAGAATAACAGGGTCTGTTGTTAGTAATTAAACTACCGAACACATAAACTAAAATTGACCGAACATTTGTAGTTCCTCAAGAATTTTCTGAATTCGTACAAAAATACAGAAATCTTCGTCCTAAAAATGTAAATACCAACCGATTTTTTTTGAAGTACCACCAAGGTAAATGCTACAAACAAGTTATTGGAAAAAATACCATCAAAAGTATGCCGAAGCAAATCGCAAGTTATTTAAAGTTAGCAAATCCGGAATTGTACACAGGTCATTGCTTCCGGAGAACATCGGCTACACTTTTAGCCGATGCTGGGGCTAACTTAACCACTATATAAAAACTTTTTACCAAAAAATTAAACCGACTCCCAAAAACCACTGCAAAGTGAAAAATAACTTTAATTTCGGTAGTCGGTGTCTTTAGTTTTGTTTTTACGTTTTTGGCACCGACTTCCGAAATTAAAGTTATTTTTCACTTTGCAGTGGTTTTTGGGAGTCGGTTTAATTTTTTGGTAAAAAGTTTTTATTTCACTCTTTTTAGTTGGATGATTTTTAATTTACCTAGTTACAAGAGCCTAAATGTCAACTACTTATAACCTTTTACAAAATATTGCTTTTCCCAATGCTGGGCCGTTAATTGTTGAGGAGTTCTCCTGGTACTTCACCATCAGCTCTACATCACCATATGCATTGTGACGAGCATAAAGTGCTTAACATCCATATTCAAGTAATCGAATCGCAATCCACTCAATACTTATTATTGAGTAGTTTCGGCGGCCATCTGTGGTCTTCATCATCAGTTCCACTTCCCCAAATGGTACTTTTTGAGAGCAACTGCACAAGTTACTATAAGAAATACCCAAAACGCCATAGGTGTGCCTATAATATTTGAAGAGTTCCCTCGATTTCTCCAAGATCCCATCATCAGATCCTGACTTTGATGATAATGGTACCAATTTCGAAGTATACCCATTCGAACAAAAAAAGAATTTTCCAAATCGGTTCAGCCGTCTTCGAGTACTCGATGATGATACATAAAAAAAAAAAAAAAAAAAAAATACGCGTCGAATTGATAACCTCCTCTTTTGGTCGTCGGTTGAAAAAGGCACGGTGGGTGGAAATCCAGCAAGGTTGCTGAAGGTTACATTGAAGATTCCATACAAAATAAAAGTAAAATTACCAACCAAATAACGAAAACTATTCAGCTTTCAAAAAATGAAAAATCTTTCTCAAGAGATGATCCGCAACCATCAACTTCTGCTGAAGAAAGCTTCATCCCGTCAAATTTTATCCATGACCAACAAATATCACAATCTCAAACTATTAACATACCCAAAAAACACCTGTCCCTAAAATTCGAAAATTGTTCTCATTTCACTATAATAATATTCCACAACTTTTTTCACACAACGCCATCTAGTCCCAAACTAAGCAGAGCTTGTGGTGTGGGTACTAGACAACTGATAAACATACATATATATTTCTAAATACATACATATTATAGATAAATTACACCCAGACAAAGAACAAATGATCGTGCTCATCACACAAACATTTGTCCCAGGTGGGAATCGAACCCACGACCTTGCGCATAGCAGTCAGGGCCACTGACCACTATACCAACGGGCCTGTCAAACTATAAATTTTAACTATTAAAATGTTTTATTCTTGTAATGCCGGTTTTTTTCTACTAACCTCACAATCGAGATGTAAAGCAGAGTAGTTAGCTCGGGTGTAAGCATCAATTGCACCCTCGAACTATAGGCGCCCTCGCTGCGCTCGTGCGCCTAAATATCTCGGGCTGCAATTGATGCCTTACAGTCCTTGGCTACTAATCTACTATTAATGTGACGGTAACAAGATTAATGTACCTATGTGATATTTTGTTTATAAGCCGTGTACTCACGTACAAACACGGACATAGCGAACACAAACATCAAACTTGAACATGTGGTTTGTACACGTATGGAGGGCATATTCTGACACGAACGCGAACATAGTTCGAATCGACTTCGCGCACAACAAAATACCGAGGTACGGGTAGGATTAGCTACCCCACCGCCGTCGCCCCGCCAAATTCTATTCGAAAAATTTTAGTTCGTAATATATATTATAATAGAGCTAAACTCTAAATAGCCCTATTAAAATAGAGCTCTTCGAACAGTGTCCATACAGAACCTACTAATAGGATCGCCGCAAATATGTTTGACGAACAGTGTTCGATGTTCGTTAAGTACGCACTTGCGAACAAATTTCTTGCGTATCATACAACGCAACAAATTTGTTCGTACGTGCGTAAGCGGCTATAGAATTTGTTTTGATTCGGTTTTATCTACATTTGCAGCAATTTGAAGTCCTACGAAAACGCTTGCCTACTGAATATGATAGTGCCATACAGTTCCGTGATCATGTCATCTTTTGCAAATATCCGAATGATGAAATTTTCAGTAATTGTTGTAGGTAGTATTGTAGTAACTGTTCTTAGTACCAAGACTATTTATACCAAAGTGATACATGATTAATGCTACAGATAAGTCAAATGAGTCAATTTTGTTTTTTTTTTTGCATTTTATTTTTCGTTGAATCTTAAGAAATGTTTGTGAAATAACCAATGTGACTCACCCCTTCACGAGTGATAACAGTCAACTGACAAAATATTGTTTGCAACAAAATCTGCATCGGATCAAGCGGTGATTCATACCTAGTAATGATTAATTGGTCGGCGCCAATACAGATAATTACATTATTTATTATAATTATGTACCTCCCATTGCTTGCTAAGGGCCTGATTATTTGTATTCTTTTGTTTATTTAACCATTTCAACTGTTTTGATTTTGTTTCTTGGATGGATGCATGGATTTAAATATAACTGACGCGAATGTTTTAAACAATCTCTTTAATTTTATGAAAGCAATATTTTCTCTCGCATTATATTAAGTATGTTATTAATATGAAAATTCAGAAGTTATTTTATAATTAAAAATAAACGTTTCTTCAGTCCTTTTTGCGCCCCATTTGTGTACAGAGTTGGTTAGAGTTGAGCTCGCCCACGACCCAAAGCGCTGAAAAGTGGAATAAACTGCAAAATTATCTGTGGAATGTTAATTTGTTCGCGTATATAACAGAAATCGTTAACCCAAATAGATAGCTACGCATTTTTTTATTATCTGATATTTTCATGGCGCTAGCGTTTAATCCGAAGATGATATTAGTTCAGGACACTTATTTGAAAAAAGAAATAAATGTTTGCGAATGTCTACTGAAAACAAAAATATATGTTTGTTTTTGTTTGATTCTCAAACTAAGCTAGAGCTTGTGTTTCGGGAGACAGTGTTACAGTCATTACATATGATACAAAATGAATTATCCTTACAGAATCATAGAAAGTTCCGCCAATCAAAGGCATGTCTCCTAATCACAGCACTTTTACTGGATGCATAGGATTACATTATTAAGAAACTTGTCAGTATACCAAATTCGCTAGCAGCGTCCTAACTCGTAGGTAGTAACGAGCAGTCGAGACATTTTAGACCTCATTAATTAAGAGTAATTTAATTTAACTATCGGTCTATTATTGTTACAATTATAAGAACAGTATTTGGCTATCGTCCACTGTTCCTAATCTCCCAACCTAATGACCCGAAATGCAAATTTATTTCACTTTTAAATAGCTCACATCTTTTTGTTTCGTTCCACATTGTTACAAAACATCGTTTAGAAAAAGATTTTATTTATTTGAATTACAATATGATCTTATTGCTAAATAGTGCGTATGTTAATTGGTTAGTGTTGATTGTTTAGTAAATATTTGCGCATGTAGTTTGACACAGGGACACATTACGCGATACAGATTGCGAAGTGCGTCTGTTCTACTTGCCTCTGTGCAGTAGATAAAACGACACAATGACGTTTGCGGACGATTATGTCCATTTCTGAGTAACTAATTAATACGTTCCCATGAAACCACTTCAGTCATGGTAGAAAGATATTTGCATACACATAAATAATCAAGGATCACGGTATCCGCAGCGTATGAACAATGTGCAGGAAGTAGCTTAACCGCTTTTTGTGTTAAATACTTTGATATTATTATAAAATGTTATTCCCATGACATTACATGAAACATGCCATATTTTAGTACCAATAACATTTCATTGACGGCTGTTTACAATGTGCGGTGCATTAGCGTTTCTACGCATTATTATGAATCTCGTGAAGGTCTCTCGGCGTTACGTTCTAGCATTGAAGACAAAATCGAGTGCCTTAAAGCACCAACGGCATTGATAAACCTAAGTCGATTCGGGCAACGAAAGTGGAACAGGGTTTGTCAATATGGACCGTCAGCTGGCCCCGACGATAGCGCTTATCGCCCGCGGGACATAGTCCGCTCATTCACAAGCCTGTCCATTCATGCGCCTGCTCCCACCGCTCACCACACACCAATATGACCCTTAAGACGTCCGTTGAAGGGTTTAAATTTGTGTGTGGAATGTGAGGGGGAGGCGGGGCGGGGGGTAATGTAGATCGAGGATATCGCGGGGTCAGCGCGGATTGCAGGCGCCCGATAAACGACGGTGGCGTCCAACGAGTCAACTAACAAGCCAACACACACACGCACACGAGCCAACACACACACATGCTTTCTAAAAAATGTAACGCACATAGAATTGAATTATCACCCCATTAAATATTTCCAACATGAATTCTTACTCTTGTGTCGTCGATAAAGAAAATATGTCACAAATAAAAAGTTCAACTGTCCCATTCATTTGTTGCGTGTGATAAGGGTTTCGTGTGGAGTGAAGAAAACAGCGGCAGTTATTTTGTCTTTTTATAGTAATTTCTCTATTTGTGTAGTATACGTACTGAAATCGCGCTTTTGATCTTTATTATCAGCTTAAAAGTTCATAACTATTAAAACTGTAGCATACTGAAAACAGGTGCCTAAGAGCATTTCTTTTAGTTACAGTTATATAGACAGAACAAGTTTTAAGAAATTCAATGTTTATGAAGAAACATGTAAATCTATACTAATATTATAAAGCTGAAGAGTTTGTTTGTTTGTTTGTTTGTTTGTTTGTTTGCTTGAACGCGCTAATCTCAGGAACTACGGCTCTGATTTGAAAAATTCTTTCAGTGTTAGATAGCCCATTTATCGAGGAAGGCTATAGGCTATATATCATCACGCTAAGACCAATAGGAGCGGAGCACTAATGAAGAATGTTTCAAAATCGGGGGATTTTTTTTCCACGCGGACGAAGTCGCGGGCGGAAGCTAGTTATAATATAAAATAGCTTTTGGTTACTGGGAGATCACATTGACCGTGAGCACCTTACTTTATTCTGAAAAACAAAAAGTGTGTATCTACGTAGGCACCTACATATGTAGGTATACTGGGTTTCAGAAAGGGTCAATGAAGAGTAAATACAATTCGAGAAGAAAAAAGTACTCTTGTGAAACAAATATAGGTACATACTTAGTATGTAAAAACTTTCACAACACTTTAATTACTTAATTGCCCGCTCAAAATAGAGTACATACTTATAATACTATCTACACTAATATTATAAAGCTGAAAAGTTTGTTTGTTTGTTCGAACGCGCTAATCCTCCAAAGTACCGGGTGGATTTTGATCAAATTTGGTATGGAAGTAGCTTGAGAAAGGACTTTTTAATCGACTGCAAAAGAAGGAAGCGTGAAGCTCCAATTTGAACTTTGCGGTTTTGTTTCAGGGGCACATTGTATGTAGGTATCTGTTACACCACCGATTGTAACAAGCGCGTCACATTGACAATGACGGTGGTCCACGTTCTGCAGACCACTTATGAATAGGTAGATATAATGTATTACTCATTTACCTTACTCAGCTTAATAAGCAGCATTGATTCATTGATGTAAACTCATGACACATATGTACAATATGGAAACGATTCCGCTAAAACTGGCAGGAGCCGACCCGTTGACTTTTGACATCCCCGGGTACTGAATCATCTAATAAATAACATATCATTCAAAGCACGAGTGTCAGTTATTCACGACTAGATATCACTCATTCATGCTTATGTGATACAACGGAAAGTACGTATTTAAAACGATTGCATTGTGTGTCGTTATATGTACAATTGTACATGCCTACTTACTACTCTCACATTTACCTACGCGTTTGATAAAATGGATTAAAGACTTGGATGTCCCCGCTTTGCGCGCAATCTGTAGCATTCTTGGCACTGCATTTAGATAGCTTCATTATAAAATAAACTTTATGTTTTGTGATGTAAGGCTTTGTTTTGGTTGCGCCGCTGGCACTTAATCAGTGCGTATAGGCGCTGTATAAATTATTGTTTTGACCAGCTAATGCCACTGCGTAATAACATACGAACATAGTGTAACAATGCTCTAAATTGCCAGTGCAAGAATCTTCTGCGCTCCGTTAAATAACAAATTAGTATAAGTGAGATCAATATCTATTGAAAAAGAAAACGTTACCAGAACAGCAACCAAAACTATTTCGGATCTATAATAACTTAGGTAGCACTTATTAGATATAGCGATTATACGAACGATTAATTGTTCAGAGCTTAGTCGGCATAGCTATGTATAAATCAATAAGTATCAATAAATGCCTAACAAGGACTAGACAATGTTGCATCCAGAAATGAAACTCAAGTCTAGTAAAATTGATGGTGAGGGAAGACCAACCAGAGATCTAGATAAAGACTTGCTGCAGATAAGATGTCAGGTGTGTGATGTCAAGTTAGAGGACTTCCTCTCTTAAGCTCTTTATAGCAACAGTATCAACCAAAGAAGCAGAAGTTTGAAAATTACCAAGTTGGTAATAGAAAGAAAAAAGTAGGTTAGACGAAAACTATGAAAACTATCGTAAACAAAAGTTTGCCGATAGCGGAGGAAATGAAATATTCAATTCAGTTCTTTGTTTATTGTAAAAGAGATTTCATGATTGACGACAGATATATCGTATTAGAAGCTATGAACTCTTTTCTTATTCGGCTTTCTTTTTCTTTTCTTAGTCAATAAATCCAGGCGCGACATACCTGAAACATTGTCTATGGATCTGACTTAGCCCCCCAATAATGCCAAGCTGACGGCTTGCCTCCTATATTGACCGGATGCCAATGGATCTGAGTTGACCGGCCAATGAAGGGCTCCATTCATGACATCATTTATCGACGATGTCTTCAACGGGGGTGCTTATCAAGCAACAAAATCCATCGATTGTGGCACGTCACAGGCGCCATCGCTAAATTCTAGCCAGTTATCAATGTAAACGGTTTGTTTACACAGTTAACGTAATCTTATCCGGTGACCTCCTTAGACTCTCCCGTTTCGAAATTGTATCGTCGGTATCGTGTGGTGTCCTTATTACTTGTCGGCGGAAGTGCGCGCTCGACTCGATCCGGCGAGCAAACGTTCATTCATGTTCTACGTATTTATTTAGTGGGCAACCGTACCTACCGCGCTCTTCAGATAATGACTACAGACAGTTAAGGCACCTAGTTTATTTTTATGTTTATTGCTTTATCTACACGATGGTACTTGAATGAAGGAGTGACAAATTCTACAATGCGTTGGAATGCGCTGTTTGATGACAAAGAAAGTTCAAAGTCCTTCGTTGCATGTGTGTGAAGGGTGATACGGATTGTGTGGATACGAGGACAATTCTTGACGATTTGAAATTGTATTCGAGGCCAGCTTTGTTTTGTGAAATGACGTTACAGTTCTCAGTTACTAACGACTGTCATATTGCTTTTTTAAAATTTAAATCTGTCTATCTCTGAACCCACAGTTTCCTGAAGCAGGTCGGCACCATTAAGCTTGTTATCAGGGAGACAAAAGCTAACATACAAAATACGCCACCGATATCTATTTTTACAAGTCTGTTTGCTTTCCAAGGTGTCGGTTGGAGCGGAAGTGGCGAGTAGGAGCGGGAGGAAAGGGACGCACGCGCAAGCTAATTGCCGGGAATTTCGGAGGTCGCCCGATAACCCGCGTCTGCGCCGGAAGTCGATAGTGCTTTGATGTGTTGCGGTAGCGTCCGCTCCCCTATGTAATGTACTTCACTAATAAACGGCCTAGGTGGCCATTTATTAGTTTAGCAGGTCTTATGCGACAATAATGGCGTGTGTGATCGGGTCTCGAGACACATCTGTGTCTGTGCTGTTACATTTTAACTCAGATGGGATTCTGCATAGTCGGCAATTTGTTTTCACGAAAGGTAGGTCAACAGCATACGCAAGAGTAGCGCTCATCCGTCACATTCTGGAATCTTGGGAGAAATCTCAGGATGCAATTGGCATGTTTTGTGACGTCTCCAAAGCTTTTGATTGCGTTGACCACAAACCACTGTTTTGTAAATTACACCATTACGGAATTCGTGGACAAGCTGTTGACCTTGTTCTTTCCTATTTATCAAACAGGCAACAAAAAGTTATTCAAAAGATGGGCGTTCCGCAAGGCTCAATTCTTGGCCCTTTCCTTTTTCTAGTGTACATCAATGACCTACCATACATGATGATCAACTTATCGGATATAATTCTATTCGCTGATGACACTTATCTCATTTTTAAAATAGAAAAGATGCGGAAGTCTTACATATAAATGAAGGTCAGGCACTTCTTGCAAAATGAATTTTCATTGCCTAATGTACCACAAGCTAGTGTCAATTTAATCCTTGATGGCAAAATAGTCGATGTTATTACGGAAACTGTATTTTTGGGTATAACTAACTATCGATTCAAAGTTACATTGGGGCGATCATATTAGAACTCTTTCTCTTTCAGTCTAGCTGCATATGCAGTAAGAAAAATTAGACACCTAACTAATGTAGCGACAGCTCGGTTAGTTTATTTTGCGTATTTCCACATTATCATGTCTTATGTTATATTACTGTGGGGATCCGTAGCTGACGTAGATTCAATTTTTATACTGCAAAAGAGGGAAATCCGGGCAATATATAAAATGGGTCCTCGCGAGGCCCTTCGAAATGTTTTTAAAGAGGTCGATGTACTGACTCTGCCTTCACTGTATATATTAGAAAGCATATGTAAAAAGAATATGTACGTAAAAACTTAGGACTTTATAAGATTAGAAGCGATATTCACATAATAAATATACGCAACAAACATGAAATTGGTATACCTAAATAGAGATTAGCCAAGACAAGCAAGTCATTCCTAATAAATAGCATACGCTTTTATAACAAGTTGCCAAAGTCTCTGTTATAGAACATAGCGAGGGAAAATTTAAAACCCACGTCAAACGTGTCCTTATCAAAAAAGGGTAATAAGGTTCGGGACTACGTTGAAGACATGTCTGCTTGGCGATGATTCCTTCCTTCTGCACATGTGGCTTCCCTGGCTTATTGCAATTGCGTTATCGACTAGTGTGTTAACAACTCCACTTTCGTGAGTGTGTCTTTTTATTTTTCCCTACGATAATCTATCCGATTTGACAGATTTTCTTTTTGTTTCATTTTTATTATTAATTTATCCTTGAATATTGAAGTCTAATGTTGTCGCTTCTTATGTTTATTTTAATATAATATAAGGCTTTTTTTGTGAATGGGAGAACACTGTAGACTCTTAGATTCGTTTAACAATTTTTTATTTGTGATTCCATTGTGCTGTATTAATATTGGTCTATACTGTCCTTTCATACCTAATTAACCTGTATTATGGATACATTTTAAAAAATATATTTTGATTTGAAAAGAGTAACTGTGGAGTGTCTTGCCGGTTCTTCTCCATAGAACCCGACCAATTTCGAACCGTGCCCTAACTGCTGACGTTTTGTAGGTGCCCATGTAGGCCTATGTGAAATAGTTTGAGTTTTACATCGAGGTACATTTTCAACAGAAAAATTCGCGCATTTCCGCATGCATTTCAAGAATGATTACCTATGACAGACCTGCTATAAATCGTTTGAATACCAAAGCGATAAGTTTGTGCATGAGCAAAAATCTAGCTAGACGACTCTGGAAAAGTATTCTTGGGGAACAATATTCGTATTTTACAAAAGAACCAACCCAGTATCCATTGAAATATTGCAAGGTGTACAATAAAGTATATAATAAATAATAATAAAATAAATAAAAGAGGTTGCATTCACAATTCAATTCTAAGAGTGACAGTATGTTAACATTGAAACTTTTTTGATGTTTTATGAAGAAATTGGACCGATCTGCCGATCAAGAATGTTCATTGATTATCTTAAGAAAGACAAAAATCTAAAGGAGACTTACTAAGATGTAAGATGAGATAACATAAGAATTTGTCACGTTTATATGTAAACTGTGAGTATTATATTTTTTACTGCCGATGAGTCATGTCAGGTGTAAGCCGAATGCACTTTGTCATAGGACCAAGTGACGTCATTAGGGAAAACGATAAGTGTTGATACGTACCTAAATCGAATTAATAGATTTCTTGTCCTTATCACGCCATGGTCTAGTACTGTTCCAACTTTCATCGATCTAGTTCAGTCAACGATAAAAAAATAATTGTAGAAAATCTATAAGGATAGTGATCATTGCGAAGTTTAGCAATACAAACACTTCGAATGTTGTTTAAAAAAAAGGGTAAAGGGAATGTTCTAACGAGATGCCGCGGCCCCGGAATGCAAGGGTTATTGAAGAAACGGGTGGGTTTTAAGTTAGTAAAGGTCTTTCTACTCAGATCCATTGAGAGCGGGAGGGGTAATTTGATGATTATACCCACTAAATAAGACGAAAACAGACAGACGGACAGAAATCGTTGTCCGCATGTACACAATATAATATCATCATGATCTGATTAGCTTTTTCCCACTACTACTACACCACTATGTTGGAGTCTGCAGCTGAGTATGAGTGTTTTACATGGAGCGACTGTATAACTGACTTCCACAACGCAGCAACTGACTAACACGATACCCTAGACCAGTGTCAGATTTACTGGCTTCTGAAACAACTCTCAAAGATGTCCAAATGACGGCCGGGACCAACGTCTTAACGATGTCAATGCTTTAATAATAATAATAATAACTTTATTTATTTCTCCTCACAATGACAAACTTATTCTAGGTTTCACAATAGTACATTGTTCACCGAGAGGAGAAAGTGACCGATTACCGTCGAGGGTGTCGTTTGAAGCCCGAGCCGCTGGCGAGGGCTTTAAAACACCCGAGATCGGGAATCGCACTTTCTCTCGAGTGATACATAGTGCTTTATACTACACCTACGAGGAAAATAAATTCTACGAAAACTGAATCTTCAAACAACACACAAATTGAAAATGGCGCCAATGGCGTCTGCAATTTTCACATGTTCTTTTTTCAAATGGTTTATCCTGCCGCCGCAGGGTCGCACTGCCAGCCCGACACCATCCAACACACAGCTAGTGGCCAGTGTCATTTTGCGAACTTGGAGATAAAAACTCACTGTAAAAACTTTTTGGCTTTTGATATTTAGGTTACCGGCGCATAGTCTTACCCAAAATTAAAAAAGAAAAACCACGTAAGAAATGGATTTTCATACACTTTTCTCTCCCGCTCAGATGCGTTTTCTCCCCGCATATTTGTTCGTGCAATGACGTACTTTCTACCGTAAATTTGATAAAGTATCAAGGTACTTTCTAAGCAGGTGTAGTATAAATAGGTTTTTTTTATTTGTTAGCAATGTGAGGAGCTGGTGTCTGAATTAGGCGTAAAATGCCTGTATTACAAATCACCAGGTCCCCACCCCACGGAAGAACAGAAAGTTTTACTTATAAAAAAAAAAAAAAAAAAGAAACAAACATTATATTACAATTTACCGTTATAGATAAGGAGATTTAGGATTAAAAACTTAAGTTATTATATTTTTGAGGGTAGAAATTAAAAAGAAACTATAAACAAAATCAAGGCGCCTGTATTTGTGTGTCTATGCGAGTATGTAGGTAATGTTAGTGTGTAGTGTTAAGTGTCAGGTGCAGTGTGCCGAGGTGTACGTGAGAAGGTTTTGGTGCAAGTTATAAACTTATGTCGTACTAATTTAATTTGAATTAAGTAGACTTTCTGTACTTAATAACTGCTTTGCGAGGCACATGGGTATATTACCGCCAATTTCCAAACTCCAGTCCTACCTACTGAGAAATTCCTTACAGCAGAAACCAACAGCAGTTTTTGCCCGCAGTCGCACTTGCGATCATTCGACCAACGAGTCAGTCTATAATATTCCCACTGCTGGTACACAGGACTCCTCTTTTACACAGGGAATGGGCCTTAGTCCACCACGCGAGACTAGGACGGGTTGGTACATGTCGCATGACTTCGGATTTTTGGTACTAGGACATGCCGCTGCCCGTGGGAGACGCCCCGGGCGTCGGGGATCGCGAGCCGATTTCCGGCCACCGTAGGCGCGGGCCTGCGGACGGCGCGCAGGGGTCGCTCACCGTCCGGTAAGGACCAGGCCCGGGTCGGCGGCGCGTCGTGTTCCACGCGCACCTCAAAGAGCTGTCAGCACCAGTGACGGGGCCTCAATGGGCCATTGCCTGCCGGGGTTTGCGGGAAAGTTTTATCGAGATGCCGCGGCCTCGGAACTTTAGGGCAGCCGAAGGAACAGGGTGGGTTTTTAGTCAGTAGAAGTCTGACACGCCCTTCCGCTTAACCCAGAGCGGAAGAAGTCATTCGATGATTTTCCCAACCAGAAAAAAAAGGACATGCCGCTGTCAACTCACGATGTTTCACTGCTTTGAGTGCAGTGTTGATGATGTAAACGAGACCAAGTATAGTGTCTTGCCTGTATTCGAATCTTCGTTAATTCTTCGTACTGCAATAATCAATCACTAAGCCACCACTGCTTCTCGTTTAATCGAAGTGACGATTGACAATTGAATGTGTACTGATGCATACAAGCATCGATCAATCTAAGCATTTCTCTATTGTTTTTCTGTTTTATGGGCACAACTCTCGTATTAATCTGGTTAATTGTACTAATGCTGTATAAGTTACGCCATAAGAAGGTATTGTGTTGCTTTAAAAATCATTTTGTTATATCTTTTCCTTGCTTTTTTCCTTTTTTGTTAATCGTACTGTTAGCAAAAAAGTGCTCAATCTGCAGCAAAATTCTCATCCTATATTTATTTTCCTTTAAATATTGATAAATATTTGGTGTAGCTTTGTGTTTTGTATCGTAGCTGATTGTTTAATTTTTTAAAATATATACTACAAATACCAACCCTCAAATAAGTATTACTTCAAATATACCTATTTGAAGCAATTAAAAAAAAAGTTTGATGATTAAGATTTTTGACCAACAGGGATTAGTTTAAGTACCCTATCGCCGTAGCATTTCATTAATAAGTTAGTTTATTTTATAATACGGAACTTATCTAAATGCCAGCTTAGCCTATCTTACACAATAATACACAAAGTTATAAATACAGCTCTTATCGAGAATAAAAGGAAAATCGTAAGGTTTGAGCGGTGTCGTGCGCACGCGGCTATACTGGGTTCCTGGGGGGAATACCAGCCACATCCCGGTAAATTACACGACCGTCGTTTCCTGGATATATACGTCAATATGTTGTTACATTATTAGATATTATACTCCTTTTGTTATGCTAATTGGCTTCAGCTAAGAGTTGCGAAGGGAATTTGTTTTGTAGAGTTATTTTGTTTTAAACAGTAGGCAGATTTGTAGCGTTCACGACTAAATACAGGAAAATGACATTTGACTTCTATTTCGGTTTTAAACGTAGATTGATTGTAGTTATTATTGCTTGTGGTTTGACAAAATACTATGTTAAACCGAAAAAAATGATGCAACTAAGGGAGTTGTACCTAATGCTAAGTTATAAATATGCAAAATCAATGCGTCATGCTTTGATTCTGTGTTAGTGTGAACTGTCCCTTAAATAAGAGCTGTTTATGTTCCTTTTCGAAATTAGTTGCGGGCAGAAACTAGATATTAATGTACAGGAAGATACAAAGTCTAATTTCGTTCCTGTAACTGTCCTATTTAAACGTGATTTCTCCCATTCTTCTTCATTTTCATACAAGGATGTATGACGAAAACGTTTCAAGTGACGGTTATAGCACATCTCAATGGAACTGACGTGAATGGTACAGATAACAAGTACATTGGGTAACGGACTTATGAAATTTCGTCACATTTTTATGATAAAAAATCAATTTGTGTCAGTCTGTTTAACCTTTATTATCAAAGGCCGTGTGTTTTTGCTCTAGAATGCTATTTAAGGCGACATTGCATCCATTTTAGGGTTTAGAGAACTGATACTGTAACGCTTTGGAAGCATCTAGGGTACTTAATTTTAAGATGGAGAAGAGTAGAGAAGAGTTGAGCTACGCGATATTTGATAAATGCGTGTACTGTTTGGACGGGTCTGCTCAAATCTGTTTGATTCTGTCCTCTAAAGGGCGCCACAGACATTAACCTACATGGCTCTCATATGATTTGGATCACTGCAGATTGTCTGGACTTTAAAAGAGAAGTTGACCTCTGAGTTTGTTTCAGTGTTTCTTCTCAGAGTAGTCAGTTAGGAAACAATGGCCTCATCTAGTTTACATTTACGAAAAAAAGACGTGTGAAAGTGTTATTTATAACCTATTTGCAAAATAAACATCATTATTTCATTATTTCATAGTACTTTCATATCTGTGACGTTAAACAAGGATTTGTCCGAGCATGAAAGTAAATACCAAATTGTATGGATAGTAATAAAAACTTATTTGCAAAAAAAATAAAACTGACTTCCATATCAAAACACTACAAAGCCAAAAATAATTTTAATTTCGGTAGTCGGTGTTATTGGTTTTGTATTTTTTTTTTCACACCGCCTTCCGAAATTAAAAATATTTTTGGCTTTGTAGTGTTTTGATATGGAAGTCGGTTTTATTTTTTTTGCAAAAAAGTTTTTATTTTCGCGCTTTTTAGTGGGTCAATTTGTAATTAATCTAGTTATAAAAGCCAAAATGAAAACTACAAAAAACTAAAAACGCGCGAACAAAAAACACAATGCAGAGTAAACGAAAAGATCATCAATGTAAATATTTTTTTTTACTTTTGTTGATTTTTCAGAAACGGCTTGTCCGATTTCGATAAAATTTTCATGGGACCATTTGGAAAGTATACCTTTTCCAACAAAAAAGTAATTTTTCAAATCGGTTGGCAAGCGACGGAGCTATGCCCGAACAAACATAAAAAAAAAAACAAACAAACAAACATCCGAATTGAGAACCTCCTCCTTTTTCAGAAGTCGGTTAAAAAGCTACCTAGCAATAAAAAATAACATCATCATTTAGCCTTTTCTTTTTTAATTGAAAATTGGTTCGCGTTTGACCACTATCTCACCTGATGGTAAGTGATGATGTGATCGAAGCTGGAGCACGCTTACCTAAAAGTAACCTATTCACTCTGGACTTAAAGCCTTTTCCAATTATGTGAGGGTTGGCTACCAGTCTATCCCGATGCAGCTGAGAATTAGTTTTTTCCATGGAGCGACTGCCTTTCTGACGTCCACAACCAAGTAGCTGAGTAAACTCTGGTCACTGGCACACTGCGTCAGATTTTCTGGCTTCTGACTACCTGTAACGACTCTCAAATACGTCCAAATGATAGCCAGGATCAACAACTTAACGTGCATTCCACGGCACGGGGTATCACATCACCCAACTCCCAAACTCCGGGCTACTACTGAAAAATTCCTTATAGAAAAACCAACTGAACTTTTTTTGTTTAGCAATAAAACATGTCAAAATTAATAAAATCAAATTGTGATAAAAAGGTAATTTCTAAAGATTGTGACCGTTGTTAGTCGACTGCTATCTTAGCTGACATCTTTCCAGTGTATCCAGTAAAAAAACGCTTAATGTTAGACTTAAACATTTCTATTATTATCTGTATGGTCAGACCTTCTAACCGGTAACTGTGAGTGGCGTATATAAACATTATCAAACCCGCTACCAATAGATACGGAGCCGAAATCTCTGTTCAATCCAATATTTTTTAACGTTATCTGTAGAGTTGTTACATTTAAACAAATACGATAAGGGAACGGTAACTAGCTTCTTACGAAAAGTGTACCAACCGGATGTGACGTAGTTCTAATGACAATGTTACAGATATCACCGCCCAGATCTAAGTAATATCAATTTTATATTTAATGATACGAAGGGCCTGTTACAAGTGTGTAATGGGATTTGCCTATGCCTTCCCTATATAAGTAAAAAAAAAAACGGAGTAATTTTTTAAATTATCTAAGATATTTGAGAAATCCATAAAAGCTATACTAATATTAGCAACACCAAAGTATACGTGTATGGATGGATGGATTATATTCTTTTGTGGACGTTTCTTACTCAATCACGCCAAAGAAGCTAGAGAGATCTGGATTAAATCTGGTACAGATAATTGATATTCATGACAAATGACAGATCAATTGTTTCTCTTTTCGTAAATTTCAAACTAAACGCGGGCTTTCAATTCGATGCAGACATGCAGTAGACTGACAGTTTCTGAGTTGTCACATATATCGACTACGAAATTGTGATCTAACTAAATTAATCGATTCAGGAATAAAATCGAATACCAATGTAAACAATTTTTTTATAATATTCTGTGAAAATAACAAAAATTAAAATGTGATTATAAAGGGGCGTGAAAATAAAGCGAATAGTTTTTTTTTTCGCAATAGGATTCTGGCTCCGTAACCAGTCCAACGGGCTTTAGGTTGTATGGTGTGGGGACAGGCTTTTTAATAGTAATCCCGCGCAATTTATTCAAATGTTCATCACATGAAACAATTTGCAAAGGAGTGGATTTTATCATGTCTGAATAGATATGAATATTTTTAATATAAATAGATTTATTTATATCTAATAAAATCTAGTTACTACTCAAAAATAAATGATAACAGTATAAATTTTATCATTTATTTATATTTCTAACGATTAAAAATCGCTATATCTATATCTATTCGATTGATTGAATCCATCACTATTAGGTTAAATAGGGTATTATTATTTTAGTAAGTGACATTAGCTTATGTCAGCTTAGGTAACACTAAAAGAAGTAACTGAGTAACACTAAAAAGATCTCAGAGAGAGATTATAGTAAATATAGCAAACCTATACGCTATTTTTAATCCCAAAAATTGTGTAAATTTCGAAGTGCACAACTAGTAGAAATATACCTAAGTGAAGAAGTCCCCAGTTGGCGAATGTAAAGGTCTATTGTCCGAATTGATTATTGATACTTTGACATCAGTTCGAGTCTAGCAGACGGTCTGGTAGCTTTTTTTTTTTTAACCTGGTAAAATTTTTCAAATAAGTCCTCCCACCCCGGGCAGGGCGGGAGGGACTGTCAGACTTTTACTGACTAAAATCCACGGTGTTCCTTCAATAACCCTTTACGTACCGGGGTCACGGTAATGGGATAAGTCCCACGACCCCGGCAGGCTTCGGCCCTCTACAGGGGGGGCCTCGTCATGTTGCTGACGCTCTTTGAGGCGCGCGTGGAACAACGCGCCGTCGACCCGGGCATTGTCCATGGTCGGACAGCGAGTTGCCCTTTACTCGCTGTCCGCATGCCCGCGCCTACGGTGGCCGGAGATCGTTTTATAACTCACATTTAGGTATGTAATCAATGATTACATGATTACTAATCATCATCTGCTTTTGCTCATTCACAAAATATTGCTTAGCCCTTACCAAACTATTGGGCTCGCAGTCTATCCGGATGCAGCTGAGTATTAGTGTTTTCCATGGAGCGACTACCTATCTGACTTCCACAACCCAGTAACTGGTCAGTGTCAGATTTTCTGGCTTCTGACTACCTGTAAAATGTCAAAGCTGTCCGAATGACAGCCGAAACCAACGGCTCAAAATATTTTCCGAGGCACCATATCACACCACCATCTTCCAGACTACAGGCTACTGCTGAGAAATTTATACTAGAAAAACCCATTATAACTTTTTGCCCGACCCGGAAATCGAAACCGGGACCTCATACTCAGAAGTCGCGCTGGCAATCACTAGACCATCGAGTCATTCAGGCATCACTAGACCATCGAGTCATTTAGGCATCACTAGACCATCGAGTCATTTAGGCATCACTAGACCATCGAGTCATTTAGGCATCACTAGACCATCGAGTCATTCAGGCATCACTAGACCATCGAGTCATTCAGGCATCACTAGACCATCGAGTCATTCAGGCATCACTAGACCATCGAGTCATTTAGGCATCACTAGACCATCGAGTCATTCAGGCATCACTAGACCATCGAGTCATTATGTATCATGAGTACACATATTAATAGACATAGGTATCTTAATTTGCATGAGCTTTCAATAAGAAGAATTAAGGAATTTTTGATTGACTGACACGGAAACAATTTGTTGTGAATTGGTTGAAAAAACCCCACAAGCGTACATAATGGCACGCAAAGAGTCTTACTAGGATGCCTTAACTACACCATGGCCCACGACCATATTGTTCGTGGGCCATGATGCACAGCTTACCTTTGTGATGAGGATGGTCGAGTTTTGAAGATATGCAAAGGCAATCGAAGAGCTCTTTGAGCATCGGTGGACTGCCACGTTGCCAACATGACCACCAATATTCAAAATAACGGTCCGAAATCGGTCGGAATGAAATCGACTGAAGTATAGCAGCATATAAGCAAGTAAAATATATCTAGAAACCACTTTATGAGTCACAATATGTATAATTTCACCGGGACAGTGTTAGTAGTGACTCCGCTGACCCGGATGTTGGTCATTTCCTTGGAAACTTCCGAATTATCGCGCGAGTTCCGTTAGTTAAAAATGTCAGAGCTAAATCGGTCACCGTGTTGTTGGTAGAACGGCATGCAAATCTATAATTTTCAGTCAGAACTTTGTGAAAACGGCTAATAACTCAACGTCATCTTCCTGCTTATATCTCAGTCGCTTGGGGTCAGCGTAACATGTTTTCTTCTTGAATTCTTCCCTCTCAAACATCACAGAATGATTTACTCCTTTTTTAGCCGAATGGCAAAAAACGGAATCCTTATAGTTTCGTCATGTCTGTCTTTCTATCTGTCTGTCTGTCCGTCCGTCCGTATGTCACAGGCATTTTATTCCGAAACTATTAAGACTATACACATGAAACTTGGTAAGATATATTGGATAGATAGGTAGATGTATTCTGTGAACCGCTTTCCAATTTTAATAAAAAAATATTTAAAATTAAGTGGGGCTCCTCATACATGGAACTGAAACTAAAAATATATTTTTTTCATGAAACCTGTGCGTGTGTGGTATCTAGGTATAGAAAGGTCTTTAAAAATGACATTGAAGTTTCTAAACCACTTTTGCATAAAGTAAATCGTTTAAAAGATACGCTTCCATAGTGGTAAAATGTTCCCCCCCCGCCTCTAACTTGTATAATAAAGGAGGGAAAAATAAAAAAAAATATATGCTGTAGATCTTAATGTAAACTTGCAACGAAAATTGATTTGAACGAGATCAGATCAGCACTTTTTGAGATATAGCATAATTTATAAAACCGCAAATATAACTTTGTAATTCATACAAATACTATGAAAAACAAAGTTATTTGGCGTAGTTACTATGGGAACCCTTCATGGGCGAGTCTGACACGCCCTTGGCCAATTTTCTTTCATATCATTCCTTACACAATCCATCCGTCTTGTCTTTGGCCTTCATCTACCTTTCCATTCAACAACATTCAAACCCAGCACACTTTTAGTAGTAACAAGCATGTCATCCCTACTCATCACATATTCATTACCAAGCTAAGCGAATTCTTTTAATTTTTCAGTAATAGGCGCCACTTTCAAATTTCTTCTTATATAAGTACATATCGGCTCGTAACTGAATTAACTGAATAAAACAAACTACGTTGAAATCTTCACGAGTTGGTCTGGTTTGTCGCAAGGAGGTCTATTATAGTTATTTGTGAGTGATGGTTTCTCGAAGAATGGCCTAGGAGGTTGTCGGCTGCTAAATCGGACTCGCCTTAGTGGTCTTAATTAATAATATAATAATAATATAATATTCCACAACTTTTTTTTTCACACAACGCCATCTAGTCCCAAACTAAGCAGAGCTTGTGATATGGATACTAGACAACTGATAAACATACATATATATTTCTAAATACATACATATTATAGATAAATTACACCCAGACAAAGATCAAATGACCGTGCTCATCACACAAACATTTGTCCTAGGTGGGAATCGAACCCACGACCTTGCGCATAGCAGTCAGGACCACTGACCACTATACCAACGGGCCTGTCAATTATATTAATAAAGCCCACAACCAGGGCTTATAATAAACTATGCGACCACACGCTAAGGGCATCTTCTGTGGAGTTCGGAGTACGACTTAGGGAGTGTGTCGATGGGAGAGGGCAGCTAGAGACGGGCTGGATCGGATAAGAAATGGCAAGGAGACAATTCATCATCAATTATAAATTTAGAGAACTATGTACTGATTAGGACACACTTATTGGAAGTGTTAGGAGGCTTCTTAGCAGTTCACTAAGATGAAAATGCAGGTACGAGCTTGACTTTTTCCCAAAACTCTAGTCTGCTATAATAGAGGGTAGCCTATCCCTGTAACTCATTTTACAGAGAAATTATATCTTTGCACAGCTGTGCTAATATATCAGGTCAAACATCGTTCAACTTCTGTGATTTTTCTTTAATGGTGATAGACTCCGTTCGAATTCCATCTCATCTTATGGTAAGCAATGATGTGGTCGAGAATAAAGCACGCTTAGAAAGCACCTTTCACTCTTGAATCAAAGACCCCCAGGTGATACTTAGCTATCAAAAAACACAGATTGCACTCCTTAGCTGTAGGTACGCACAAAATATGCGTATGGGTGAGATGTCCACTATGTAACGATGGCGCATGGCTGTTCGTCTTGTAGTCTGGTGATGTACCTATGATTCTACATCAAGCTACGGTGTTACAAACAGCGATCGGTGAAATGTATCAACATGTTACAGTAACGCATGGTTGTTTCATTACCGTTCGTAGTACTTATGTTCGTGCGTTCTCGTCACCAGTCGCGTTAATTCGTCGAGGTGTCACACAATGATGTCCACAACGATTGTGCCGTGGGCACGCATCACAATTATCAACGACCTATTTAGAACGCATAATTAGTGAACATTACGAACGAAACAAACGGATCAACTAATCACACGGCCGATAAAACACAGTTGTAATAAGGTCCCTATTTGTTTTGAATACGAAGACAATTGAATCTAATTACCTACAACTTCTTGTCCTGTATAAACGGGACTGGCGCCAAATATATCAAGTTAGACAGATAATATAACAATACCTGCACTGTCATGCCTCTTTAGCTTAAATTCTAATTATATTATCTAATAAAGACTGAACTACGTACCAATGATTGGTTTTCAGGATATCTGAAACACAAAAAAAAAGCAATTTAGTATATTCAGACACAAATGAAATTCTTAGCCAAGCCTTAAGAAGTAGGTACAGGCGTGTACATAAATGTTTGGGCACCAACATTAAGTCATTAACAAGAACGCGCGGTAGGCGATGCTCTTTTATATATCGAGGCTGGGCCCCTTTCCGTGCTCCAGAAACTGTGGAAGCGGGCCGTCAGACAGTTTGCAATTAATCGATTACAATAATTGAATTACGTTATGACGTAGTGACAGCTGCGCAAGCGCCGCTATGTGCGCAGGTGTCTGTGACGCGCTCTGAGAGAAAATCAAAGGAAAACCCACGCGCTCGTCTCGCGCTACAATCGACACGTTTTCATTTGCAAAATATTGGTGTTACCACCTGTAATCCGGTTATAATAATGTATTCTGCGCTCAGGGCGTCAACTTTGTTACTTTTTTAACGAACATGACTCGAATTGTACGCGACCTGTGTCATTAACGTGTAATAAAAATGGGGAAAATGCGAATTCAATGATAAAGTCAAAGTCTATCGGTTCGGCTGTCACTCATTGTCTCAAAATGTTCATGCATGGCGCTAGTTAAAACGTACATTTGTACCTACGTAATATAAAGTAAATCATTTAATATGACGTAATAGAGGTGTGCAATAATGCAGTAGGATTATGATATTTTTGGCCAACTGATCAAAGGCATCACCAATCACCAATCAAAAATCACCAATGAAAATCAAAAATATCTATTATGCTGCAACTAAATATAATATATGAGGTGAACATATCCAGTAGATATAGGTAGATTGGGTTGTAATACTATGGTACAGTGACTTAAAAATAACCATGGCTAACTCAATGCATTAATGCAAAAGTCATCGTTTACAGGCCATGAATATCATTGACTTATCCTTAAGTGACTCACTAGACGATGAATCACATCATGTAAAAATACAAAGAGTTGTAGACGAGGATATTCAGATTCCATGCTTTTGGTATGGTATTGAAATCATGTGTCAAATCCCTTTCTAACCTCTTTGGGATCCTTGATAAGTCTCTCTGTATTGCTGTCTATTTACAAACATTTGCTTTAAAATAAAAGGGGGGTTAGGTAGCTGTTATTTGACTCCTCAAAAGACCAGAGAGCTAGTATATTGTCGCAAAGAATCAAGCATTGCCATGCAACTTGGCAGTTCATCCACAGTTCTTCGGCCCTTTTACCATTTACAGCGATGCTGAAAAACCTTTTGATGTTCAATGAGTTCATTCCTCTCCTTATTATTACACTTTAAAATTAGATGAAGTTGTTGAATACAATCTAGAAGCATATTTAATGGCCACACCCATATATTTTCCATCAATTTTCAATATTTTTCATCATGTTTAGCTGTAACATCAGTTGGTAAACCATAAAGAAATATTTTGGCAAATTTTGCTTGTTTAATGGTTTAAGAACTAAACTTAAAACTAAACTAAAAACTTAAACTTCTCTGTAGTTTAATGTAAGCCATGTGGCCATGTGGCACCGCAGGGGTTACCAGTGCATCTGTAAGTCTGCAGGTCAATCGCATGTGTTTTTTTTTTTCAAATGATCTCCCTCTTGACTTTGATAACACCTGATGATAAGCGATAAATGAGGTCTATGTTAGGAGGAGCGAGCCCAAAAGATGCCTGTTCACGCGTGATTTAAAGGCATTTGATAGGAAATATGGCTGCTGGCAGAGAGTTCTACATCTTGGCCGTGCGCACCATAAAAAGGGAGGGACTGCATTTTGTAAGTTTGTACGACAATATTGTATACGGTTATATCAATCAAGTGTGGATGGTACCTTGGGGTTTAGCGGTAGTGAAAGGGAGATGCAGGGATCAGATAAACGAGCTCCTGAGAACTCTCTCCGTAGTACAATATACGAGTACGTAGAAGGCCGAAAGCAGCCAACAGGCTGAGCGTGTGAGTAACAACTTACACGCTCAGATACACCCCCAGATATCAGGAGATCCAATAAATTCACTACTAGGGCAGGTATAATATTGCCACCATCACCCAGCCAGGTCATGCTTCTGAAAGCACATTAACCTGTTCATCGTGGCTGTCATTTGGTCATGGCTACATGATAGGCAGAAGCTAGAAAATCCGTCACCAGTCTTACCAAAAAGTATCGCAATACACAGCTACTTAGCTGTGCAGGTCAGATAGGCAGTTGTTCTATTATAACACTAGTAAGTCAGTAAGTAAAAAGTAAGTACTCATAAGTCTAGTCCACTTAGCTGTGCAGGTCAGATAGGCAGTCGTTCTATTAAAACACTAGTAAGTCAGTAAGTAAGTAAAAAGTAAGTACTAATAAGTCTAGTCCACTTAGCTGTGCAGGTCAGATAGGCAGTCGTTCTATTAAAACACTAGTAAGTCAGTAAGTAAGTAAAAAGTAAGTACTAATAAGTCTAGTCCACTTAGCTGTGCAGGTCAGATAGGCAGTCGTTCTATTAAAACACTAGTAAGTCAGTAAGTAAGTAAAAAGTAAGTACTAGTAAGTCTAGTCCACTCAGCTGCATCCGGTTAGACCGGAAGACCCCACTATAGATGGGGAAAGGCTAGGCAGATGATGATTATGTTGCAGTCAGATTATTTTTTTGCTATTTTGGGGGTGAAAAAGGAACAGTCTAATAATATAGTTTGTTTTCTTTACAAGTTACATTGCAGGTTACATTTTGATTAAGAAAATTCTAACTTTCAGCATGTGTTAGCGGATAGAAGGATGGTGTTTCCTATTGCAGCCAAGTTCGAACAGCCACATAGTTTCAGGAATTATAACGAAATATTGTACTAGTTTTGTGTATCAATCTCTCCCTATTCTAGAAAATTAGAAATTGTTGGTCACCATGATTAGAATGTAGAAAGTCTAAGCTAATCATGAGAGTGACTGCTTCGAAGGACAATAAATAAGAAACCAACGCCATACCAAGGAGATGTGAGACTTCCGTAACATTTGTACACTCACTCTTTGAAACACGAATCCTCAGGTGGAGGTTCTCAGATGGAGTTCTCTATAGTGCTAATGCGACATCTCGACGGAGAACTTGGGCTTACGTTGTAAGCCGCAAGTAACCAGCCTCGGCACTTGTAAACTAGACGACCAGAGGTAGTGCATGGTATTGCGTGCTGAAATCTTAGGTCAGGCAAGGGGTTTAACTATAAACAATTTTTTTCATCATATGATAATCACAGGCCTCAAACAGTACCCTGTTCCTATCAGCCACCCAGTAAGAACCCAAATAAGAGAAGAATATCTAAGATGATTACAGAATATAAAGATTCTTGTAGAAGCCGCCATGTGCATTGAAAAATTGGGTCTTTTCATTCGCATGGAGAATTTGCCCATAATCAGAACCTGTCATTTAAATGAGATTATTTGTCTTGATTTCAATAACAATATCAATTGGTTACCTCTGGGCATTACTGTTTCGAATATAAACTCACCGTCTAAGCGCCCTTATTAAAAAATAAACTTAAAGCTTAAAGGATTGAGAATTAGAAAAACTATCCATAACGCTAGTGTCCCGAAGGGTTCAGCTAAGATGTACCAACAACACATATTACAGATAGTTTGTTTTGTTTGTTTACTCACGTTTTGCCTGTTTCTAATTTTAGATTAGCACAGGTCCAGGCTTAGGGATAGGGGGGAGATTTGCTAGCCAAATCATGCGCCTATACTGCAGGTTGCTACTGCAGTGCACTAAGCAATGTTAATCCCAACCATGTCCAAATGGTTGATGTGGCAGGACTTATTGTTTTTTGTATGATTTAAGTAATCAGAAGACGTTCATTAGATGACGTTAATTAAACCTTTACCAAAATAATAGAGGTTTTTTTATCAGTTTGCGAATTCAAAGCATTTGCGCGCAATACTAAAAAATTCTTTCATTACTAAAAAGCTAAACTATTGCTGAGTGCTACAGGCTAGTTATCTTTTATCTTAGAAAATGTAGGGTTCCTGTGAAATAGAGTACGAACGTGAAGCCACGGTCAATAGCCGGCACTTAATAAAAAAGGGGAATGGGGTTGATCCCAGCTGTCATGCCTAGTTGTAGAGATTATAGTGGGTAGTTGAACATTCCAAGCAGGTCGAGTAATTAAGTGAAGGTCACTGATGGGGCTGTGAACCTAGCGAAGGGTTCAAGTGAGAGGCGATTGTAAAGATAGGGGGGATTGAGCAGGATGTATGACAGCTGTTCATATTTAGATACAGCAATTGTCTGTAATAATTTAGGATAGCTAACCCTGTCTTCACTTATTAAGAAATATGGAAATTATTATAATACTCTACACATACTAATGTAACTTAGATATTGTTATAAAAATATCTCAGATCCAGAATTTATTTTAAATAAATAAAATCACGATGGCAGAAAGATATTTAATCTACTTATAAAATTTATTGTTTATTCTATTTTGAAACCGACGATGGGTTTTAAAATAATTAAGAAAATGAGGCAGAACCCTTGGGGTCTTTGAAATAATAATCTAATGAAATATCCTTGGTGGCTTCATTTTAATTAGGAATTTTAAAATCAATAACATGCAAAAATATTATCTTAGATCACAAATATATTCAATATAATCCATAATATCTAAAAGTACGGCCATTTCCTGTAACTATGTTAAATTATACCAAGGTGTAATCATTTCTCCGAAGGTGATTGGTAACTTAATGACCCTAAACCAAAAACGATACTTAAAAAAAATAAAAATTGTTTTTTTTATATTTTTATTTAAAACCCAATATTCGGATTTCATAATTAAAGTAAAAATTTTTTTAAGAATTTCAATTAATTAAATGACTTAAATGAGGTGCGCAGGTTGTATTGCGCGCGTGCGTGGTGTGTGTGTGTCGCGTGGTGTGCGCATGTGTGCGGCGCGCGGTAGGTATGGCGAGAGGCCGAGCGGGGGCGCGCACGCACACCGCTGCGCGCGCCAATCGCCGCGCCTCTCGCACGCACACCACCGCGCACCCGCCAAGCCATAAACCTAGTTTTCTTACGAAAAACGAATCCATTTTGTGCACGTTTAGGGTTTGGGTGCCCCCGCGCATGTCACCCGCTCGCACCCCCGCCACCCTCCACGACTCTACACGTCCCGAACACATAAAAAAAATCACAAATATTCGCACTCTGACGGACGCCCTCCGAACTTCAACAAATTTTCAGCATTTTTCCTGACATTTTTCCCAGGGTTGTTTTACATATTTGGAAAGCTGTTGAAACGCGCTTTTCATTGAGTAGAATTAGATTGAGAACACATGAGGAGGCACGGAGATGGTCCCGTTTGAACTCTACGTTTATATTGGTTGTTCTATTTTGACCCGAACAAAAAATAATTAGGTTTTTATAAATTATTTTGTTGAAGGGGACCCTGTGGGATCATATTGCAAAATAAAATTTGAAGTGAGTTCGTTAGCGGAGTGGTGACGGCGGGTGCGCGGGGGCCCGCCCAGGCGCGCGGCGCGGGGCGGCGCCGCACTGCGCCCTCGCACGCGCACATAACTGATAAAAAAAAACTTTCTCACCCCGAACCTTTTACCGCCAATGTGTAGGCGCAAATCTATACATTACTTTTGTGAAATAAAAGCTGTGATTAATTCGCGCGTCTTACGAGGAAAATTGGTGAAAATTTTCCGACCTCACGGTGGGTTTGACGCCGAACCCGCGACTTCCACAGTAATGAGATTTACAAAAATCGATTAAAATTAAAGTATAAAATTCTGTTTTTACATTTAGTCAATAAAAAGTTATAAATCGCGACAGGAAAGCTGAATATAATAAATTAAAGCAATCGGGAATGTCTTTGGCGGCGCACCGGCAGAACTGCCCTACGTCTTAAAAATTATTGATGAACAATATTAGTACAAAATATGCGTTAACAGATGGTGCATTTGATGTATTTATAGCAGAGCGCATAAAAGTGCAATTCATAGTGCGCGTGTCCTGAGCGCAGTGGGTCTGCGGCGCGCACGAGTGCTGCGGTAAAAAACGCACAGCGTTCGATGTCCAGCGTGTTCCCAACTAGGATATCGTTTTGTTTTTGGTTCTAAGTATTTTATTTCAGGCGGATAAATACTATGTTAAAATAATAATTAAATTCAGCGGAACATTTATTAAATTACAGACAAAAACAAATACGTTAAAAAAATCTAAATTTCTCTTTTCGTCTATTGATTTTAATTGATCCATTTATTTATTTTAACTTTTTCTATTTAATGTTGACTACTGAAATATAATTAAGATTAATAACACTATAGGTACTCTATCTAAGGTGTTTTAAAATTCCTGAGATTGGTAGTTTGGATTTTAAATGATAATTCTCAAAAGACTGAGAAAATAAAACAAGAATTAAGTAAATTCAAACTACAAAAATAAATATTTTTGCTTTTAATAAAAACCTTCCATGATGCGATCAAGTAAAATATAAAGTCATAGATTATATATTTTTCGATGCAATAAACTTGGTATCAAAAGGTGAACATGGCGAAAGTCTGATGTTTGGTTTCAATAAGGTCGCTTTAACTAAGCTAAGCTATACCCCATCGAAAGACCATAGGTACATCATTAAGCAGGATTTTTTATTTGTGCATAAAATGACTCGGATCCTGCTCCCATTATATTATTATGTAGGGTGGCTTTTAATAGAGTTTCAGTTCTACGTAAATATCTATATTTAGAGCCTTAATACCCTCAATATACAATGACAATGCAGCGTATCTACGGGGAATTTTTCCCATCAATGTTGAAGAGTATTTCGATGTAGGTACAATGATTTCTAGATTAGTTCTAGTAGTGGTCAAAACTCAATCATAATTTAAATTATTTCTAATTTATTATTATGTACTAATATTAGCTTTCTGCATTCCTTCTCCATATAAACTTTAACTGTGTTAATTTTCATAGTCCTTCGTCTGCGTATTTTTTGTAAAAAGGTGGTAGAAAAGTTGTGCTTTTCCTACCTTTAATATCATACATACATAGATAGCCCAGACTTATGCACTTTTAAATAATTTATTATATTAGCTTGCTGCAAACGGTGGCGGGAGCTTTAACTCGTCAATTCTGAGCCATTTTATTAATAGATTGATAAGTACTAACACTAGATTGTAAGTTATTGTTACTAACACTATATGGATGCAAAGTCTGAAATAAACATCTTAATAATAATAATATAATTTAAATTAATATTTTTAAAGTTATGTGAGTGAATATAACGAAATAACAATTTAAAACACAATAAATAAGTGTTAAAGAGTTTTGTTTCAGAGTCGGCGTGTACCACAGTACCACTGGCCCAGGAATGTTATCAGCACGCGGTGTGGGTGAGATTCCCGGAATGTCGGGAACTAATCCTAGAGGCGCGAACACACACCGCCTGAGTGACGCCTGCGCCACCGGCTGCGCTCGCGCACCTTACTACTCAACTATTTATACTATTAAAGTTTTAGTTGACTAAGAAATTATTTCCTAAGAGTAAAAACAAAAATAAATTGGTAACTTAGGATAAATATCCTAAGCGCAATGATTCTCGTGCTGTTTTTCGATTTTGCGCAATTAATAATTGTTCGGTTAAAGTATTCTAAATGGTCGTCGATGATCACTTCCAAATATTTATACTGGTTTTTTCTTTGGGATATTTATGATATCCCGTGCTGCCATCTGGCTGCTAACCTATAAGAGACTTAAACTTTAGATAATAATTAAGTACAAAAAACCGATTCGCAAGTTCGCTAGTTTGCAGCATCGCTAGCATTCGCAGATAGCTTTCGCCAGTCTTTTCGCACTCAGCTTTAGGATTTAAAACTTGAGTTGCAAGAATATTAGAGAAAGCAAAGACAGATAAGTCAGGAATTTATTAGATAAGCTTGAACGGTTTGTTTTGAGAACACTTCACATTAGAAAATGTGTTTATGTTTGCCGTTGAATTACAAATTGTTATTTACCATTCTCGGCATACAGGCCTTGCCGTATCAAAAGAAGAACCTATCACAGAATAATTAGACAGACAGACACTTGTCCTTTGATCTCTCTACTGACAACAATCTTATTATAATCGCATAGAAAAATTAAGTACATCCGCGCACACTCTTACAATATAATTACATAAAATATACGCGTCGAATTGATAACCTCCTCTTTTGGTCGTCGGTTGAAAATGAACATGCTTGGCAAAACATCGCTACTTGGTCATAGATTAGCCACTCACCAAAGAAGTGAATTCAGACGAGGATGCAGATTATATGTAGGTAGTACAAATGCCTATTTATACGATATGGATAAAATTAATTATCATGCAGTGGGGAATAGGAAGGGGTGGAGTACGTTGACCCCGGAACGGGAGCCACTGCGAGGCAATTGTTATTTTTTATTTACCATGTGCAGGTGCCGAGTGGAATTTTGACGGGTTTTTATTTTACAGAATAATAAATAAAATAGAGACTTTTAAACAGGCCAGGTGTAGTTTTTTTTTATATTTGATGAAGAAATTAGCCTTCGATGGACATTGTGGGATTGTGCGCACGCGCATGTACGCACCTATGAGGTATAGAGTAGTTTCACATTGCACCTTTAGACGTGTTTTCAAGGTGTCGTATAGAAATGCGCTGCCGCCAATAATGCGATCCGTGTGTGTTTATGTGTTTAATTATATTAATAATTTAGCCTATTTTATTGCCATCAGATCACTATCGTATCATATTTTTATATCAGATGGAATTTTATTTCGTTATTAATAACGCAACAAGCGGTATCTCGAATTTTAGAAGCCGTAGAACTAAAAGTCTCTTAGTAAATATGTTTTTGAATGAATAATTAATTACTTCGTTTTTATACCCATTAGTGGCATACGCCACCTATTCATGTTCTACTAGAACTTATTTCTTTATTTTTGAAATAAATGATACAGTTTGTTAAGTTGTACCTACAGTAAAAAGGTTTTTAAATACTACTTAATTTAAACTATTTAATGACCTGGAATTTGCAGTAATGTCTTCAAAATATATTTGCTTATTAAGACTGTTCTATTCAACTGTACATGACAAACGTTTGTTTAAAGTAGAATGATTCCTCTTTTTTAACTTTATGGACATTATTAATGATTAGTAGAGCTCCTTGTTTCCAAATATTTACACCGAAAATTTTAATTCATTTGGAACCATAAGACGATTTGAGAAATTAACCTTTTTCTTAACCTAATAAGGTTTAATTTCGATCACCGATAAAGTTAAGCAAATAGAAACTCTTCGTTAATTATAACATCAGTAATTAAGTAAGACTTTTATTGCTGTCCTTGGCTTACCCAAGGGAAGCGAAGGGCGGAAATAGAGCTAGGCACACGTGTTCCTCATGCCACGATAACGAAACTTTATACTTTTGCTGCCAAATATTTCTCACGCCAACAATCAAAGTGTACCTTAAACCGAAGATCATAGAGTAAAAATTTGTATGACGGTGTTGTGTGGTACAGCCGATAACAAAATGCATAGTTTGGTGACAAAGGAAAAATATATTGTCAGTGTAAGCGGGCAAGCAGAGGAAAATGAAACCGTCGAGTAGGTAGGTAGGTAGATACTGCACGTGGAAGGCACTTCCAAGTAGTTCCGAGTAACTGAGTAGGGAACGGAATACCTATAGCATGCGCAAGTGCTGACGCGGAGTGCCGTGCGAAGTATTGTATGAACTGCGTCGCTAACAATACCCAACTATCATGTTTTCCTTATTGTATTTATTACAATTTTGTTTCTAATCAGGATTCGTGAATTGTTTGCAATTTATTTACTCTGACAATCATATTCTGAGACTCTTCTCAGATATGATTTCTACAGACACAACTCTCTGCGCAATGAATCGAAGCGTTTTGTTCTTATTATATCTCAATTTACGTAAATAATATTTGGTCGATTCAAATTTTAAATATTATTCACAAATCATATTTTCAGAATCCAAGAAAATATTGTTTATGAAAAGAACCAAATCATAGACATAGATCAGGGTTCCCGCTGCGTTCCCGTTCGGACTTGGAAGTGTATTTTTAAAACTATTATTTGCATTTTGATACAGTTTATAATATCAGTTAGAATATTTATCAGAGAGTTAATGTATTATAAATTTCATTTCAAAGAAGTTATGCCATTTTCTAAGCAGTGAAACTCTGCGCTGATTGGATTTTTCGCAGTTAATCTTTCATAAAATTTTAGGCATCATTTTTAAATATCTTAATCCAAGCCTAGATAGTAAAGTATATAACAAAATACCTAACATTTAAGATTACAAGTAAAGTGTGTAATACAATGACGAACAATATACATTGATTGGTCGCCCATGATATCTTTTGTTATCTATGCAAAGATGTAAATCGCTCGCTGGCGAATTTACGCGATATCTTTATGTATTCGATAAAAAATAAAGATAGACAGTAAATAAGGAGCCTTTCACAACAATGCCTAGGTATATAATCTGTTATCATCCGCCTACTGGTATCTATAGTTTATATAGGCAGGTAGGTACTAGTAGGTATACTTATGTAAGTAAGTAGGTACGTTACTGATTATCGACGTAATTTACGTTTCCTAGGGTTTTCATATCAGGTTTGATATTACAAAACCTAAAAACTTGAAAATATTTTAATATTATTATCTATATGCGGTTCCGTTGCATCTTTGACTTGCTTGTATGGCGAAATTTTCGCGAAGATTTCGCCATTCTTCTATATTCATAGATGGTGTGAAACCAAAAAGAAGTATTGGCGACATTGTATCGATAGCATAATAGTTATGCGACACACACTGTAACTGGTTACATGTTATCTGCGTATCATAGAGCGCTACACGCTACGGGTACTACCGCATGCTACAAAATATGCTAAGCGCTTCAGTAGCGCTTTGTTGCACACTACGCGGCTACGCCGTTACAATGCAACATTAGATGCGAACATTGATGGGAACTTTCTTTATACAGAAGATACACATTAAGGTGTCAAATTATTGCAAAAGAAAAAATAACATTTTGAAATTTGAAGTCTTAATAATTTGAAGCTATAAAGCTTTATTTCCAAGCTCTACATTTTTTAAGCCTTTTTTATACCTATATTTAACAAGACGATTTTGTAAATTGTGATTAATACAAATCTTATTACATTCTTGTAATAATGGGAAAACAATCTTTCCTGTAACCTGTAACCCCTTGCCTACAGATAATGTTGAAGTAAATTATGATTAACTTTTGATACAGGCTACCTATTTCACATTTAAGTGGGAAAGGCATTTGAAATAGATTTTTTGGAATTTAAAAGGCATTATTTAACCTCTCAAGGAATATTAATAGCTAGTTAGATAGAAATATGTGTAATGAGATATTATTTTAATATCTTAAATTCAAGAATTAGTAATATTATTCTCCATTTTAAATTGTACATGATTTCTAATTGGCCAGTAAGTGGGTACAATTATAACGATGAATCAATGGAATAAAACTCACAAATGAATGCGGAGTGACCTTAAATTATATTTTTTGTTTCCTGGTTACGTTCAACGGTAGTTTAGGTACTCACAATGTGTGCGGAAAATGAGATTGGTAACTCATTAAAACGAAACTCTTTACATTTGCGTGGTGGTTCCAATTAAAACAATAGATTGTGAGTAGGTGCGTAGTCAATTTCCCTAATCGGTCGGCGGCGTGCGCGTGTGCCTACCTACTGGGGGCCGCCAGGGTGCCGTTACACACGCTGACACGCCTCCTAACGCACGCCACGCAAACTCTAACCCAAATCAGTTCATAATCTCATTACTTTTAATTAATAACTTCTTAATTCCCACGTATCCACTCGAGGGACCCAGCAGGCATAGCTACAGCGTGCGCCGGCGACGGCCACTGAAAACTTTTCTCTGAAAGTTCGGCCTCCTTACGCACACGCGGCTGCGGGAACCAATGGTTGTACATATAATAAATACACACATTTACATGAGTAGTTACACGCACACATGTGCATGCGCGCCCCGTAGGTATGTTGCTGCCATTTTGCGAGGATCGCGCATAGGCCTCAATAATATACGATACATTGCGTGGAATGTTCTGGTCGCGACGGAGACGCTCGTTCACAACTCGTCGTGTATGAATCGCAATTTAAGAAAATATGGATGGTAGTAGTGACCAGTGAAGTACGGAAGTGTGAGTAAGATCTACCAGAGCGTTGATACATGTATGTGTGCGTGAGGCCCACCAAATGCCACCGACGACGAGGTTATCAATTTATGAATCGTAAAGTAAAAAAATGCGCATAAATGTGTATTGCGATCATGAATTCTCTCTGATCACGATCATCTTAGTATCATATTTTACAACCCGTGACGTTAGTGTCAGAGTTTGAACCGCGCCGGTATCAACGGTTTAGTAAAGGACACAGCAACGTTTAGATAAAGTGGTCACGAGTCTCAAATATTATTGTTGAAGCATTTTTACTAGAACGTTCAAAGAACTTACGTATTATACGTTTTTAAGAAAATTTATTTGAGATTCTGAATAGAAAAGAAATTAATGAAAGTTCAGGTTGATGTTTCGGCATCTCAACCAGTTCGAATGTCATATTTGCACGTTCCAATAACGGTCGAGCCGAATTCAAATAAAATGAGAGCGTGGAGAAATCTGCAGAATGCTTTGTAATGAATGGCTTTTCTAAATAAAATGTCAGTTTATTTAAATTTAAGTGGATTTAACTTTTTATGAAAAAAGTTGCAATTGCAACATGTATTTAAAAGTTTCAGTACCTACAGCCTATAGTGATTTAATGAAACAAACACTGAAATTGTTCAATTTATTTTATGACTGATTGATCTTTCAATTCTAGAACAGTTTATTAGAATAGTTTATTTCTGTTCCATTGCAGCCGATGTTTTAGTTCAACCATTTCGGCTTGCTCTACTACTATAACGTATATAGTTCTCACTACTTCTTACTAGCTTGTACTTTAGCTGAAATTGTTTCTACATAGAACGCGATTGAATTCCACAAAGTTGTTAATGTTATCGCAAAGGACGTGTGACAAAGTCGAACGTGTTGCAGGAACGCGAGCACGATTAGAGGTTGCATCGCTATGCAGCGCGGGCAGGTCGCGGAGTGCAGGGGCGCGGGGCGCGGGGCGAGCGAGCGGAGAGCGCTGCGACTGCGGCGACCGCCGGAGGAATGCGACAGGTAACCAATTCCAGGAAGGCCGCGGCCCGTTACCGCGCCGAATATCTCCGGCAGTCAAACGCGCCGACAAGTGCGGCGGCCACTTGCGACAACACCGTCCGATGCGCCCGCGCCGCGCCGCCGCGCCCCGCGCCCCCGCGCACCATCACCCGCCACCTGCATTCCACACGACAACATTGAGTTAGAAACCAGTCGAACGGACTCAGCGCATTCTATCTGCAGTACTTGCTGCACGCACCCGGACCTCCTTTACCAAATATCGCTGTACTATCTGTACTGCGCCCATGACGGCCACGACGCTCGCGACAGTAATCCTGACTCGACGCACTGGCGTGACTCACATTTGAGACCTACGGGGACGTAATCGACTGGCGGCAATCGATACAGAAATGAGTTCAACTTGTGCGCCCCGAACGGAAACGGATGCCTATTATGTTATAGCTTTTTAATTCCGAAAACTGATAATAAACTTTTGTGAAGCTATTAAGGAAATGGACGGGCTGCAATGATGACATTGATATCCATTAAGCCGCGTACTTAGCTGCCTGCATACCTCGTTTTAGGAAACATGTCGCGCGCACATTTGCCACGGTTTCAATACCAGCGTAAAGCACTTTAAGCGCCCATTACGGAAACATCTTTACGATGCTTACTTCGTATATCTATTTATAAACAATTTTACATTGTACAAACTAGAAAGCCAGAAGAAGAGCCTTTAACATTTCAATAAAAATATCACTAAAGAATTGATAGTATACTTTTATTGGTGGTAAAATGAACCAAAAAGTATTATTGTTGAGAGGAGTGTGACTGTGGGATGAGTTGGCCATCGAGAAGGATCCGGACGCACCCAAACAAATTCATTCACATAATAATCATTCATAAGTCACAAGGACACGTCTAAGGGCCGTTCATTCATAACAAACGTTTTCTATTTTGATGAGGCAAAAAATGTAATGAAATTTGTGAGCCAAATGTGTTCCTTAGTGTGGGGAGGAGCGCGATGGTGGTGTCGTTAGCGTAACATGGGACATGGCTTCTAGATGTGGGTAGTGACAGATGTGGCCTCAGTTCCGAGTCCCCAGATGTGCGGCGTGCGTGTGTACGTCACGATAGGGCTGCTCACATGTGGCGCCCAGCACGCAGGAAACGTCTATTTGTTTCCTGATTACATTATCGCATTGTAATTATGAGAGAGGAAACTAGAGACCCACGATTGAGTCATTGGGAAGATTTTAATAGAAGTGGAACGACTTAATCAGCCCCAGAATCAGACAAATACATATATGAGAAGCTGTACCGTATTTAAGCGATCCTCTCCTAATTAACAATTTATTGAGATATCCAATGTACCTATATGAGTCATTCTCTTCATTTTGGTTATATTTTCTGAAGCATTGTGTTACTTAAGTACCTAAAGAAATACAATAAGATACAGAGGTAGGTACTTTTGATTCGGTATTTTTCATAGGTTCAAAAACAACTGGCTCAAAGACTTCTACCCGATAACTTTGTATAACTTTGTATAGACAATAACTCTTACATTTAGTGATAACCTGAAAACTGTTGCGAACAGGATTTCATCCGCACTATGGAAGTCCCTTATTATGAGGGTTATATGATAATTTATAAAAATTATAGTGTACTAGTACTCTCGCGGGGCTTCGCTCCCGTGGATTCTATCACGGTAAAAACATAACTCTCCTTTTTTGCAGTCGGGTAAAAAGTAGCCTATAACCTTCCTCAAGCTTCAAGCTACTTCCATACCAAATTTCATCCAAATCCACCCAGTACTTTCGAAGATTAGCGCGTTCAAGCAAACAAACAAACAAACAAACAAACAAACTAACTAACAAACTTTTCCGCTTTATAATATTATATATAGTATAGATGTGTAGGTATCATTTATCTGTATGTTATAATTTAATTTCAATAATAATTATGTTTGGTAATTTGTAATATCAACTAGATTTCTGATTTAAATGAGTTCTATTTTTATAATTTTTTCTCCAAACGTACTATTTCAGTAACAGATTCACCCGATCACATAATTATGATAGATATACCCATTTTGATAAATTTTACAGAATAGGGTAAGATTATAGTAGAGAGACTCTTTCTGTCAAATTTGGTCCAGATCTTTTACTTAACGAGCTTATGAGGTTTCGAAGAGAATACATTGATCTATGTTTTTATTCTTTTAAATGAGGAATATACCTCATTTAAAAGTACAATATAATTTATATCACGGTAATAAAATAACTGAATTGTTTGCTCATAGAAAACTTTGCCAAATAGGACGATAAATAGCGCGAACCTCAAATAAATTCGGATAAGGACAAATTATATTGATAGAAATCTTATTAATTTCCAAACAACTGCAAAAGGTGATTTTTAGAACGTGAGTTTGGGTTCGAATCGAATATGATTCGATGATCATCTATAGCAAATAACAAGACCTTTATATTTTCGCCATATCTATCCATTTTTACTCTTTCTCCCGCCTTTTTCAAATAAGTATTTTCAAGCGAGTATAGAGTGCAAACGCAGTATAAATTACAACTATGAAAATAACAGTACCGAAAGTCTTGAATTTCCAAAAACTATTAATTGTTGGTATAGGAATATGAACTTTACCGCTCAACATTGTGAAATTTGTCGCGAAAGATTTAAGACAATAAAGAATATAATAATTTTCAAAGACAAAATACCATTATTTCTTAAGGAAATATATCTACACTTATAATAAATCTTTAGAAATAAGCTTTTGTCTGCAGCGCTTAAACGCTTTACTTTGTGTATAAATGACATTCTTAAACTGCAGAAGATAATCATGAAGCGAACACAAACAGACCGACATCGCATAAAGTTATTTAACCTCTTTAAGTGAAAGCGTCACTGAAAGTAAACAAGAGACGTCATATCAACGCATTTAAGCCCATTTACGATCGTTTTTACAAACAACTATGGTGTTGATTTCCTAATGAACTAACACTCCCGTATTTGGTCACTTTAGAAAAGCATCTTGGACTTTTAGTCTCAAACGTACGACACTTTATTTACGGCAATTAAAAAAATATAGTTAAATTTTGAAGCAGCAATTAAAATGGACTGTTTACGTAATATAGTAACGCAGTATGTAAATATTTACTGTTCATATTAATGCACCGCAATAGAAAACGCAGCGTGAGGTACCGTCCCCTCTAACCCCTTATCTGTATATACCTACTATTAACCAAAACAAATTCCCAATTTAGAATATCTACCCACTAAATCTTAATGACGTGGGAAGTTCTATTTTGCTAGCTGTGATCCATTTACGGTTATAGAAACCCAACCATAATCTTCCACAAATACTACCCTCTCAATAAGTCACCACACATGGCGCGGAGCTAAGTTTAAAGGGACGTTCTATTTTGATACCACCCCTGATTTATAAATATTATAATGACAAAGCGAGCAACGGCCCGGTTGCCACGTGGTCGGAGACAGCCGCACCGGAAATATCATCGCGATATATTTTGAGAAGAGCGCCCCCTGCGACGCATCTCAATCATCCACTAATAAGCAGACGGAAGGAAAGTAATATAGACAAAAGTTTAAAAATAAGCCAGCCAGGAATAGATCGAAAGGTGAGCTTGAGCGCGCCGGCCTCACGGGTTAAAAATACGCGCAGTGGCGACGCCGCGCGGCCTACGCGCGCCCTACCGCCACGCACCACCGCCGCAAGCACGCCCATGTATCAGCCAAGCTAACATTTAATAACTATTCCATAAATTATATTCCTTCCAAATACAATCACAAACATCAGAAACTTTATCGAAGAAGAAATGTCAAAAACTGCTCATCGACGCGACGTTACGATAACGGATCTTAGGCTGATAAATTTAAAAATTTGTTGACTGTTTGAGAAAATTTAAAGTTCAAAGTACCTTTAAAACCGTGGACTAAATCGTATTTTTTTGAGTGCAAAATCAAACGGAGAACCGCGATTCATGGATATGTTTTATTTAGTCAGTCCTAATAAACTAGTAGGTAATACTTATTCTGAAAATCACTTTATCTAACTTGTCTACTGAATATGTATGAAGATTTGAATTTTATCTTAACTAGATCTATTTTATCTTAGAACTTATCACATTAAACCATTAAAATTTGATAACAAAAGTATACAACATTTTTAATAGATGTCTTACTTAAACTAGTCGGCTTCTCTGATCAACTGAAGATTTTATCACACAAGTGTAACGTTGCATTTTATTCCAATTTTGTATCAAAAATTACGGATATAATTTAAATTCAAATGATCTATATGGAATACAAATACTATAATTTTGTAATAGATCCTTACCGAGACTATAAAATCTTGATATATTGTGAATAAACCATTTCAAATACAATAAATCCGATAGTTCATAAAATATCCGTGGCTTTCCGATTTAGTGCGGTGTGTGTGTAAGTAATAACCCTGGTGCACATAGGCAAATAAATTACAATGCGACATGGTCCAATTTGGCACTAACTTATCAAAACTTAACTGAAAAAGAGATACATGGCATGTATGGTTTACAATATATATATTTGGCTCTAGCTGAATCCACCATAGCACAGCAGAAAATGACATAATATCTCATATTACAGAAAGTACCTATACATCTATATGATATTCAAAACTGTAAGAATGTCTAATTGAACATTCAGATCAAAATGAAACAGCCCCAATTACGAACAATAACATAAAGCGAAGGTAACATGTGTTAGAAACATTAACGCATTAGAGCATTGTTGTAATGTTGTCATTAAGGAATTAGGCAATCATACAGTGGTGCTCACAGTACGTACATTACAGTGTACCCACTACCCGCGTACCATATCTACGCGAACTCATTTTGTATGAAATTAGGACAACGCGTACGTATCGAACACACCGAGATAGTTTAATAGGTCGAGTTTAGTTTTATATTTATAAATGGATAATAACACGCATCTTGATATGTTTATTATATTTTATAAACGTTTCTACATGATTGAGAAATGTTATTTTGATACAGAATAAACGTGAAATTGGTACAATCTCAGGACGTCAATAGCGAATCAGGTTTGTAGAAGTAACAATCAGAAAAATTCAAAGAAATTGTATCATTGTTCTAGTTTTCAACTAAATTCAAACAAATTTTACGAGGTGCGAGACCGTGTTGATTATTTCCAAGATTATCAGCTTCCAGAATTTCGATATAAATCCTTGACTTTGACACCAAATTGATCCATTTCTATTCCAGTATTCATATTTGACCTGAAAACATGGAAACTAGATTCTAATTTTAGTTTTATACGTTTATATCTTTTTATAAACGAGGAATCCAGAAGAGACGTTTGAAATCTATCGTTTAAAAAACTATTCTGTATATGAAACATGGTGCGAGAGGTAGTTCTAAGTATATATTATAATAGCTTCTGCCCGCGACTTCGTACGCGCAGGAAGGTTTTCCCGCGCAAATTCCGATCCCGTGGGAATTTCGGGACAAAAAGTAGCCTATGTGTTATTCCAGAATATCAACTATCTACATACCAAATTTCATTCAGATCCCATCAGTAGTTTTTGCGTGAAAGAGTAACAAACATCCATCCATCCTCACAAACTTTCGCATTTATAATATTAGTATAGTAAGTAAGTAAGTATTAGTATTAGTATAGTACGAAGTACGATAATACGATTTTCAAAATATTGAGATTTGATATCAGTAAGCACTGCCTCAAGTACTTAAGGCAGTGCTTACATTTACACATTAAATTAATGAATATTGCTTATGCGATTATAAGCATAATGCATATTCCGTAGGCAATATGCATTAATGTCCTAAGAAGCTGTGACTAATGTAAATGAAGATCACGCTGTTCATTTCAAAGACGTCTACACAACGGGATATCCGAGCGGTAACTCGTCCTATCAACCCGATGGTAAGTACATATATAATTTTCTTGGCAACAGTTACTACATGGACAAAGTGCAATATACTAAACGAATTGGTTTGATTCTGAAATTGCAACGAAGTACCTATGTGCAAAAAATTCACAGTACAGCACTATATGCTGATGGGGCTTTCGGTTGCGGTGATAAGTTTAGTATTGAACCTACGTGGGTTTAGTTTTATTATCATTGACCAATTGCATTTCAGTTTTAGTTTTTCTATTCAGGCCTTCAGACTGGCTGAAATAGCAGTAAAGCTCTTAAACTAACGTCGAAGAGTTGAGTCTTAGGTTTCAAGTATTGATGAAGAGCCAACCAAAGACCTTCTTGCCGAACCCAGACTACCACTCTCAATATCTCTAAGATGCGCAAACTTTAGACAAAACTATTATGCTCATTAATTATGGTTCTATTGCCATCTAGGGTTCAAAATTAGAAAATGTATATTATAGTTCAAGAGTTCTTGGTAATATGCGTTTCGTTTAAAATTAATATGACCTGCTTACTTTAGGAACACATGTCTAGGATTACACAGCTCTAAGAGCCAAGAAATTTCTTGAATAAGTCCCATTCTTTTAGCAATATCGGCTGTCAAAAAGTCAAATTTTAGAGCCAGCTCTACCAGAGTATGTTTTTTAGACACCAAATTGATGATGATAAAACGTATCGAACACTACTGATAAATCTATGAGGAATATGTTGTGAGTAGTGTGTCGGGGCTAGTAGGATGCTCGATGCGCTTCTCGGAAGGCAGGGTGTCGCCTTCCGTGCTCGATAGCCGCGCATTCGACACGAGTCGAACGTCACGACGATCCACATTGCTGGGATAGTTCGTATTTATATGATATGTTAACCTTGCCTAGGTGTGTAAGGATCGGTTTTCAGTCCAGATTCTTGAAATTTGCCTTGATAATTGTGAGAGCTTTAAAAATTTTCACGCTTTTGACTGCCTGTGATAAACAGGGCTACAAAAAATTGTTCAACTACCAGATTCTATACCGGTTTTATTTATTACTAGCTTTTGCCCGCGACTTCGTTCGCGTAGGAGGGTTTTCCCGCGTAAAATCCCGATCCCGTGGGAATTCCGAGATAAAAAGTAGCCTATGTGTTATTCCAGGATGTAAACTATCTACTTGCCAAATTTCATTCAGATCCGTTCAGTAGTTTTTGCGTGAAAGAGTAACAAACATCCATCCATCCTCACAAACTTTCACGTTTATAATATTAGTAAAGTAATAAAGTAATAGTAATTAGTAATAGTAAAGTAAAGTAATAGTAATAGTAATTAGTAAGTAAGAGTAAGAAGATAAGATTATCATTAAACACTGGGTCCTGCATGCTTTACTTAAACACAATTCCTTAAGATAAATAATGTTCAAATTTCGGGCTCCCCTTGTATAACCCTTTTTAATTGTTAAGTCCATAATTTTATATTACTGTTATGGTGTACAATAAAGAATATATCTATCTATCAAATCACATGGCAGGGTGACTGAACTATTAGAAATATTGGACGTTCCGAAGTACGGAACTAAGGTTTGTCAACCGACGACAAGAAGAGGAGGTTATCAATTCGACGCGTATATTTTTTTTTTTTTTAATGTATGGTCACCGATTACTCGAAGACGGCTGAACCGATTTGGAAAATTCTTTTTTTGATTGAAAGGGTATACTTTGAAATTGGTCCCATTTTCATAAAAGTCAGTATCTGATGATGGGACCTTGGAGAAATCGAGGGAACTCTTCAAATATTATAGGCACACCTATGACGTTTTGGGTATTTATTATAGTAACTTGTGCAGTTGCTCTCAAAAAGTACCATTTGAGGAAGTGGAACTGATGATGAAGACCACAGATGGCCGCCGAAACTACTCAATATTAAGTATTGAGTGGATTGCGATTCGATTACTTGAATATGGATGCTAAGCACTTTATGCTCGTCACAATGCATATGGTGATGTAGAGCTGATGGTGAAGTACCAGGAGAACTCCTCAACAATTAACGGCCCAGCATTGGGAAAAGCAATATTTTGTAAAAGGTTATAAGTAGTTGACATTTAGGCTCTTGTAACTAGGTAAATTAAAAATAGACCAACTAAAAAGAGTGAAATAAAAACTTTTTACCGAAAATTAAACCGACTCCCAAAAACACTGCAAAGTGAAAAATAACTTTAATTTCGGAAGTCGGTGCCAAAAACGAAAATACAAAACTAAAGACACCGACTACCGAAATTAAAGTTATTTTTCACTTTGCAGTGTTTTTGGGAGTCGGTTTAATTTTTGGTAAAAAGTTTTTTTTTTATCGGTTGTTTATGTTACATTGTGGATGAATGAATATTGCAGAATGTTGTTCCCAGAGCCACTCATTTTAATGTATTAATTAAAAAGACATAAAATATGCTTTACAACTTTGTTTACGTTTTCCACCAAGGAAAAAAGTTGAACGCAATCTTGTTGCAATACAAGTGCATCGGGTTATATGCAACTAGTGGTGGCTACAAAGAATTTAAGTGGCTTCAGTAGACTCCCACCCTTCTCCCCCTTTGTATAATCAATTTGTCGCAACGCTCTAGCGCTTTATTTTGTCTAGAGGGTGATTTTATCAAACTATGTCCATTACTTACAACTTCCTTAGGTTCTGCTATGGTGATGATTGTAGATAAATACTACATCCTTGTTCAACTAAAGTTAAAAATCAACCCATCAACCACCCTTTAATGACTTTACAGATTTAAATGATATTTTACATAAGAACGTAAATGGCATGTAGAATGAGAATAAACCTAGGAGGACATTCCTATTAGATAGTTGTTTATCTTTTTTCGGCAACGTAAAATTAAGACAAGAGGATCAAATATGAATTAAATGTAACTCATCATCATGACAAATTTTAAAACTTATTCTATACAGCAGCACCAAGGGAGTTAATCTAGTAGGACACATATTTCTATTATATGTGGGTAGGTGCATAATATTTTAACAAAGGAGTAAAAAATGCAGTAGTTAGATTGGCCCATAATAAAACAATTTAACTTACTAACTATAAACAGTCTATAACAATTTCTTATCGCATCATTAATTACACATGCGGTAACTAATACCTTTTTACACAGGACACAGTTTCTTAGGTATTAGATTGTATACATATTGTTTACTAATTGTTGACCGTGCGATTATGGCCGCGCTTCGAGCAGTCTCGTGGGAGTATACATTTTCCCATATATTTATGTAGCTGTGAGACAAAACAAACTATTCGGCAATTAGGCGGAAGAACATTAATTTGTTGTCTTTTAATTTAGCATCGATTATTATTAAAATTAATTAATTCTTAATAACATCCTGTGTATAATTTATTAGTAAGCCTTAGCTGATGCTCTTGGTTGAAGAGCTTTGATGTGTGATGAAATGAAATATAGAATAACTGCCTTGACCATTCAATGTTGTACTATTTTTAGCCAAGAGCTACCAAACGCATACTAGTTTGAATAATGTCTCACGTTAAAATAGTAGTCATTACTATCCATGTATAATTTGCAAAGCTGCGATAAGTACGAGTATGTAGCAAGTCTAAATCATGTGGTTTTGTCGTCGAATAAATTTTAGACGCTATATTTTAGGTTTACTTAGTTAGAAGGGTTTAGCTAAAGTTAATATAGCCTCTTAAAATTTTGTTGTAAATATTTATATCTACTGTTGTAAACAATTAATTATTAATAAAAATATTTAATTGTTTACTTCTTCTGTTGACTGTAATAAAAATATCAGCAAAGGTGTCGACACTACAACTCTTAGGACATATAACATGATATACTATGCTTTAGTACAATCTATCCTCACATATTATATCTATAACAACATGGGGTGGAACCGATAAAACAAAAATGTTAGAGTTAGAAAGAGCCCAAAGGCTTGTTCTAAAAGTTGGCCTTTCCAAACAACGACTTTTCCCCACAGCAACACCGTATCAGGAAGCCAAGGTCTTAACTCTTTTTTTATTTTATTTTTTTGACAGAAAAGTGATGGTATATTTAGTCAAATAAAGTATATACAGGTGAGAAAGATCTTAACTGTTAGACAGATCTACATTCTTTTTATGATAATACGACAACATTCAGATGCATCCTTATTCGACCTTTCAAAAGTAATTAGGAGGCAGTATGCAATATGTCAAACCTGTCACTCTAAAATAGGCTTTGTTACAAAATTCTATACATTTCGAGGACCTAGACTTTACAATACCATAAACAAAAATTTAAATATTTTCAATAGGTACCAATAAAACAAACTGTAAATTAATAACAACAAACTGGCTATTAAAATTAGACTACAATCAAACTGAAGAGTTGCTCGTCATAAAAAAGTAATTAGAACATAATTAGGTATAGTGCCCTATGCCCTAAACAAACTACAACTTCTACCCACTCACATACACACACACACACACACACACACACACACACACCTCCTCACTTTCACCAACACACACACGCATACTTACGTATACACACATGCATATACCCAATTCGCATTACACTTCACTTTCTATTTTCTTCCGGATATTTTCACGAACATAAAAAATCCATGTATTATGTATTAAAGCTATTAAATAATTTATAAATGTTAAAATATTAAATATTAAGAATGTTGCCTCAGTTCCTGTAGTGTAGAGCCCTGGTGTCCTAAAATACAGGTCTCGGCTTAGTTTAGGCACCAGTCTCCCACAAATAATAATATTATAATTATAATAATGTCATTTTTGTAAAATAGTTCATAAGTTTTTATTTGTGGAAGAAAATAAAATTATTTTTATTAACATCATTCCTTAATTTTATTCGCATTCTCTTCCAAACAGGTGTTCGTTTGTTAAAGTTTATGTCATCAAATTTTAACATTCAATAAGAACAATTCAAAGAAGGCGATTTTATTCTAGATTTACATTTATTAAAAATATTTAAACATTTATCTAATAAAAACTAGATTTATATACAATACTTAATTATTCTTACTTTTCAAAGATATAACAATTTTAACATTTAAATATTTTGGATATAAATCAGGTACTATTCATTGGTATTGCTGCCTATTTGCTTCCGCATTAACCGGAATATTTCCATGAGAGTATGGGACGTGTCGATTTGTTCTGAACACCACATGAATCTTTCCAGGCCGCTGCGTGAAATTTGAAGTATTCAGTTCTCACGGAAACTGAGTCCCACACAAAAGGTACGATTTTCAAAATGTAAGTCAAGGATGATTAGTGTTACGATGTGTCTGAGAACCGTGGGAGAGTTACTCATCCCGCGCGCTGGCGCACTGGCGCACTGCCGCAGTGACTAATACCAGGCTGCTAGAAGAATTGCTGTCAATAATAATTGTGACCTTTGAAAAGGAAGAAAAATAATGACAAGTAGTAGCCGAGCATGGGAAGCAGCTCGCCCCGCCCCGCTCGCTCCCACTTACATCACTTATACGTGTTTCATTCATCTTGTCTCTTCAAGACTTCAAGAGCGACATTTTATCTGTCTGCTTATGCGCGGCTCTCAGCATTTTGATGTCTTTTTTCTATTTAGATATCTAGTGTTCTATTATATTATATAGATTCGTTTTATGAACAAGTTTTGGCGTCGAGCTACGAGTTTAGAATGGAGCTCTAAAAGCAAGTAGCAAATATTGCGCACTCCGTTATACTTACAGTTTCGAAACGGTAGAGATAAGAAAATTAACACGTCTCTCCTAATATTCCTATCTATAGCATTGAGATTCAGTATTTTGTTAAAATCACTCGAAGTAATCTGTAAGTACGTTTAGTTAGTGCGCAGTAAGTCCAGTGAGGCGGCAAGTGTACGGAGACGAAGGAGAGCGCGCGGATGTAAACAGACTTAGTGAGGTTCATTCAATTAGAGTCAGGACACTCGGAGTGGAAGTCAGGGGACGTCATTGAAGGGCCAATGTAGGCGCGGGGCGCAGGGGCGCCGGCGGCGGGCGGCAGGGGGTGCGGGGGCGGCGGGGGCAGTCGGGAGCAGGAATATTCAAAGCGTGAGAACGCCGCGCGACCCGCATGCCGCGACTTCACATATCTCACGCGCAACCTCCACGCCCGTACGCCATGCCAATACCGACTCTACCCCCCGGATGTAAGGTTGCGATTCGGTTCGAACCTGATTGTGGTTATCGCTTGGAACATCGAGGACAATACTTTTCTAGTTTAGGTACGACGGTGTCGGCTCACGGCTGGCATTGGCCTGGATACTGTCGATGAGTGCGCACGTCCACTCGCTACTTACAGCCACGAGAAGGACTCCTAATACCGCATTGGAATGTCTTACAAACATCGCGTTCATTACGAATTTGCAATAACTTGTCTCATTCTGTTAACCTAGTCTACTTTAAAATGCCTCGCAAGCGATTAGTCACGGTGGCAGCGAATGTCACGATTATGTCCTAAAATAGTCCTCTAGACTAGATGCCTGATCTACCACAAATCATGTGGGCTAAGTCGGTGTCAAACCTCTGGGCCGGCAATAACTATTGTTTTATTGGTACCGCGCACGGTAGGCGTGTCATAAAGCATTTTCTTTCGACCGGGCTAATCTTATTTCTGCAGTGAACTCAACGTCCAACGTTCCTGGAAAGACAGTATCTGGGAGGGTCACGGTGGCTGCGTGTATGCGGATCCACTCACCTTGAGACGGAGCGCCAGCTTCTTATAATGGTAGCGGCGGTGGTGTCTAAGCTGCTGCAACGTTTGTTGTTGAAATGGGTAGGATAGTGAGGGGTGAGGGGTGGTGGGCGCGTGAGACGCGGGGGCCGGGGCCGGGGGTCGGTTTCGGCGGGCCCCCGCGGGCGTCGACCTCGTGAAAGGCGCGCGCCGGCCGCTCGCCTTTTTACGCGCTCTTTCCCGCACCGCGCGCCGCCGCCGCCGCCAACCCCGCGGGCCCCCGGCGCGGTCGCCGCCCGCAGATAGCGAGCCAGCCGCGACCAACCGACTCACTGTCTGCACCGCACACATTTATTTCGAACAGAGCTCAAAGTAGTACTGAACTAATGAGAATTAAGTACTTATGAAAAAAAAATCAGGTTTCAAAACCTAGTGTGCTAATACGATTACTTTTGACTTTTGTGGTTGATTAAAGCATTGCGAAGAAAATTCAAACATCTTTTATGATTATTTCTCACAGAAATGGGTGCTCTAGATTTCTAGTAAGATGAGGACCTAACAAAGGTGGTTTATATAGTTCATGATGGATGACGTATAGGCATGTTGTCCCAGATTTAAGGATACTTTAAAAGTGGAGTAAATTTTTTTTAATATGCAAATGAGTAATAAGTGCCTATCTCCTATAGATGAGTACCTATCTTATAATTACATTAATGATTTTGAAATCGGTAATTATTTAATACTTAAAAGTTAAGGCATAACAGTGGTTCGACCAGGGTAACCAAAATTTTGCTAAACATAACAAAAAAAAAATGTAATGAAAATAATATTTACATATAGGTGAGTGGCGCGGGCCGCGCGTTGGTGACCCCTGGCCGCCGCTCCGCCGCCGCTTCGCCCTAATTAAACAATAATCGAAAAACTACAATGAACGGGCGCGCGGCTCCGTCGTCGGTGTCCCGCGCCCCCCTCCCCCCCGCGCCCGCGCACCGCCGCGCCGCACCCCGCGCCCCGCACTGCCGCGTGACGTCACCATTGCACTCCTCATTATCGCCTCTCGACTCGAAGACACATTCACTAATAGATCCAACCGAAATATTCAGACTGGTTTTTGTCAGATTTGTCTGCGAATTTGCGATGTCCATATCGATGAGAAGGCCGCCTCTATGTGCCCGCGCACTCTGTGGTCGCCGCCAACTTGCAGCTGATAAACGTAGCTGCACTCGCCACTAACAATTTTTGGTTAGATTGATACTCTTCACATGATAATTTTTATAAGTTATAACAGGTATATTGCACAAACGTCGGAATACTTTTTTTCGTTTATTGGGTAGATAATTAGAGATCTTCTTTTCTTTTTACAGTTCACCTCACGGCTGAGTCGGCTACTGATATCTTACTTTTTCTTTCGTTACCATTAATGACGATGCAAGTAATCAGCATCTGCATTCTAGAGCTCCCTTATAACAGATCCTATAGAAATTACAAATAGAGAGTTACATTCTTTGCATAATTTATATTAGACAAAATTGATCACCGCGCCCTGCATCGAATCGTTTTATATAACCGGTGATTACAATCTGCCCGATATTGAATGGTCGGGCTATGGTGATCATGCGGTGACTTACTCTCAAAACATAGTCAGTCGGTCTTTATTTGATTTAATTGCTATTACGAATGCTTCGCAATACAACACTATTAAAAACAAATCGGGTCGTGTCTTGGATTTATTTATTAGCAATACCGAATGCCAGTTGCAGCCTGACATTTCTTTGGTCCAGCCCGATAGCCATCATCCTCCATTTTCTGTTTTGACCACACTGGAGACACAACATACTCCAATGAAACGTCACTCCACTATAAAATACAATTTCTTTAAAGCTAATTATCAGGAAATCAACGCAGAACTAAATAAGGCAAATTGGGATACAATGTTTCTTAATCTCTCCAGTGAACAGTGCGTAGATACATTTTAAGAATATTTGTACGGCATTATCAGACTACATGTTCCATTATCACGTCATAAATCCACTTAATTTCCGGTTTGGTTTAGCGCTTCGCTAATTAAAATATTTAAAAATAAAGAACGCGCTTGGATTAGATGGAAAAAACTACGTACCCTTTCTGATTATGAAAAATTTTCTATTCAGCGCAAAAGTTTTAAACTAATCTGCGAACAGTGTTACAATAAGTACATGCAATTGGTAGAACATGGCATACCTCTCAATGTTAAGCACTTCTGGAAGTACGTTTCGAACCGTAAGAAAGATTCTGGGCTTCCAGCTACTATGCAGTTCAAAACTACATCATCCAATTGCCCAATTGAAATATGCTCGTTGTTTTCTGATTTCTTACACTTGGTATATGAGCCCTCAACATTTGACCCTAACACGTGGACACCCCCTCTTACCCTTCATGAGAATTCTGTATGCATTTCGGATATTTTCCTTGATAAAAATGATATATTTAAAGCACTTTCCTCTTTAGACTTAACTAAAGGGGCTGGTCAAGATGGCTTGCCGCCTTGTTTTCTAAAATACACGGCAAAAAATATATGTATTCCGCTACACTTTATGTTCAATAAATGCCTCAAGGAAGGGATTTTCCCTACTGTCTGGAAGAGGGCTTTTATCACACCCATTCACAAAAGTGGAGACAAAGGTAATGTTGAAAATTACCGGCCTTTATCTGCATTGTCCACCTTGTCTAAGCTTATTGAGAGTCTGGTGCACGGTCACCTATATCCACAATTAAATCATATTATTATACCAGAACAACATGGCTTCGTGAAATCAAGATCCACTACAACTAATTTAATGGTGTTTACCCAATATCTTTTTGAAAACATGGATATGCGCACGCAGGTTGATGCTGTGTATACTGATTTCCAGAAAGCTTTTGATAAGGTGGACCACAATTAACTTCTCGATAAAATTGCCTTCAATGGCATAAGAGGCAACTTACTCAGATGGTTTGCATCGTATATATTTCAAAGAACTCAAAAAGTGGTCGTCAATGTATTCGAGTCTGATTATGTGGTTGTTGAGTCGGGCGTGCCCCAAGGATCTGTTTTAGGCCCTTTGCTTTTTATCTTATTCATAAATAACATAAAATCATGTATACTCAACTCTGAATTTCTTATGTATATAAGAAATTCAGAGTTGAGTATACATGATTTTATGTTATTTATGAATAAGATAAAAAGCAAGAAAGATTCTTGCAAGCCTTATAAATTTTGATGTCATTGGCATACGCCAATGACATCAAAATTTATAAGGCTTGCAAGAATCTTCAGAATTGCTTGCTGCTACAAGAGGATTTACTCAGACTTTCACATTACTGTGTAGTCAATAAACTTCATCTTAGTCTTCCAAAATTATATTTCATATCCTTTACTAAAAACATTAAAACTAGGTATTGACTTCCAATACATGTTAAATAACAAAACAATGACTAAAACAGTCTGTACACGTGATCTTGGAGTACAAGTGGATCATAAATTACATTTAGATATCTATATAAACAACATAATTAACAGGGCCTTTCAGACGTATGGTTTTGTCATGCGATCTTGCAAGGATTTCAAAGAACCTTCTACTTTTATATTTTTGTATAAAGCTTTAGTTCGCTCACAATTGGAATATGCGGTACCTATTTGGTGCCCTCTATACAATAAATACAAAAAACTGTTTCCTCGTCGGTTTAATTTTTTTGATAAAAAGTTTTTATTTCACTCTTTTTAGTTGATTTATAATTTACCTAGTTACAAAAGCCTAAATCTTAACTACTTATAACCTTTTACAAAATATTGCTTTTCCTTATGCTGGTCCGTTAATTGTTGAGGAGTTCTCCTGGTACTTCACCATCAGCTTGACCATATGCATTGTGACGAGCATATTGTGCTTAATAACCATATTCAAGTAACCGAAGCGGAACCCATGAAATACTTATTATTCCTACTTATATATTGAGTAGTTCCAGTGGCCATCTATGGTCTTCATCATCAGGTTCACTTCACAAATAGTGCTTTTCGAATGCAACTACACAAGTTACTATAAAAAATACTCAAATCACTATAGGTGTGCCTATAATATTTGAAGAGTTCCCTCGATTTCTCCAGGATCCCATCATCAGATCCTGACTTGGTGACAATGGGACCAATTTCGAAGTATACCCTTTCAAACAAAAAAGAATTTTCCAAATCGGTTCAGCCGTCTTCGAGTGAATCGGTGATCATACTTAAAAAGAAAAAAAATATATATATACGCGTCGCGTTCGTGCTGTAAATTATAAGTGCTTCCATACAAGGATTCCGTACACAGATTTATTAAAGCATTTCAAACTATTAACCTTGGATTCCAGACGTCACTTGCTAATGGTTATGATGCTGTATGGTATAAGCCACAATAAGTTTAACTGTACTAAGATAATTAATCTGCTATGTTATGTAGTACCTCGTACTGTTATACGGCGGGAGGTGCGCGTACCTCGACTATTCTATACTGCACGCTGCAGAACGAATGCTTGGGTGCGGGTCCCTCTCCGAAGGCTGGTGGAAACGTACAACACACATTTCATGGACCTAGATATTTTCGCGCTATCGCATTCCAAATTTCAGAAAAAAGCATCGCATCAATAATGTCACAATTAATCTTATATCCGAGTTGAGCGACTTTTGTCATACTTCATATTGGCAAAACAAAAAAATACCATTACTAGTGAAAGTATATAATGATGTTAGGCACTTAGAAATTACATCATCAGAATACCTTAAAATCTTTAGTTTAGAAATTTGGACATCCTTTATTAAAAATACATTCATTGAAATTGAACTTAAAAGTCTGAGCACCGCTAAACGTAATTATAACCCAAGTGTAATACTAAGTGATATTGTAGTAGAATTGAACGTAATATATTCCGGATGGCATAAAATTTACACCGATGCATCAAAAAGTACTCAGGGATAAGGAGCAGGGTTATTTGACCAGAGTTCAGGAAAAAGAATTGGGTATAAGATTAATTGTGATATATCAATTATGTCGCTGGAACTCATAGCAATTTACAAAGCAGTAAATTATGTCTTAAATCAAAATTTAAATAAAGTGGTAATTTTTTCAGATAGCAAAAGCGCACTCCAGCATATCGCTCGATGCGCCTCTGGCTACAGCAGAGGTACATCGATAGCGTATGATATTTTAAAAATCATAATTTTACTTACAAACAATAATATAGAATGTAGATTGCAATGGGTTCCAGCACATATCGGACTAAGTGGTAACGAGGAGGCTGACCGTATATCCAAATCAGCGGTAGTGGATGGATTTATGATTTATTATGTACCGGATTATTGGGAATATACAAATAAAATTAAATCTACATGCTTTAATTCCTGGAAGCAACATTTTCACAAAATTTCTCTGGTAAAGGCATTTGGTACAGAAGCATTCAAAGTCAGCCATCTCGTGTTCCCTGGTTCGAGGACACAACATTACATAGAAGTTATGTCAAATTAATATTAAGACTCCGTTCTGGGCACTATCCATCGGCAAACTTTGCATTTCTTATGAAAAAGGCTGATTCTCCCAATTGCACAGTTTGCAATCAAATAGAAGACGTGCAACATTTGCTGATGTAGTGTGCTCGGAACGGAGTAGAACGCGAGTTATTTTTTAAGGATTATAAAATAAATAAAATTGATGTGGGAATAATCCAATCAATCTTATCTCTACCATCTTCGGAGATTATTAAGAAGTTGTGCCATTTAATTATGGTCCTACACAAATAACTCAAATTCTTTAGCTATTATATAACTCTAAGTAATATTATATATAATATAACTAATACTGTGTTAGTAAGTCAGTCTATGTAAAAGGGTACGATGGGGCTGACATGTCTTTGATAAAAGCCCCTAAATAAAACTAGATTAAAAAAAAAAAAAACATCGCAATTATTAGCTACTTATCATTAATTACTTGTCCGCCGCACCAGATTAATTTGTTATAGTTTAACACTTTATTTCTTAATCGTTTTTATTTTTCATATATGTATTTAAACATAGCTACCTGTACGCGTCCGCATCTTTACTCTAATGTCATTTCGTGGAAAATATACGTTTTCTACCTTTTATGATAACCACTTTTTGTAAAACACTTTAATGTATAACTGTTTTTTGTCCTAAATAAATAAAATAAAAATAAAACTGGAAGACTAAATCGAGAAGAAGATAAAAACCCGCCAATGTTTGATGCGATCACCGTAAAATTAGAACCTCATTTTAAATTATTACTCAATAAAAATTAACATTTTGAATAAAATAAAATAATGTACCTATTTAGACAAAATGGGTAGGTAGACCGCCCGAAGGCCACGGGTATCATGACGGCGGGGAAGGAATGAATGAGATTGGCTCAGTATGTTTGTTGGAGCTGACCACTCATGGCTCTCAAGCGACGCTGTTGGAAATGTACTAATTTAACCATTCCATTACGTCACATGTTCGGTTGTATCATCACAATGCGCCTGCAGACTTTTAATATATCACGCCTGGGTGACAACCTTACGTCTTAATTTATAATAGTGTACATAAAGATTATATGAAAACAGGCTCTGGGATTTACGTGGTGTCGTCACAGATAGAACGGTGACGCAATGACAGTTGTAAATAGTTGTAATGTATTCCCGGTCGCGACTCGCACTGCTAGCTGCCAGTGCGCCTGCGCACATTGCTATACGAATTAGTATGCCGAACGACGCTTCACTTGTAATGATTTAATTATTGTAACAATGCAAGATACCATAATAGCATAATAACCATCACAATAACTTTAACATAACCAATGGTGTGAATCTTAACTAATTACTTAAAAACTTCTTAAGAAAGAACGCGCACATGATTCAAATAAACTTAAGAAATGTATTTGACATAAATACATATACAATATCTAAAGACATGATGTCATCACGCTCTAAATAGATGCAAATGAATCGATTTAATTACGTATTATAATTGAATAATTAATGGAAACCATGACCACTCTAAATTATTTTGTGAGTTAGTTTTATTTGTAAACCTCATTCTTTAATAGAGATTGGAAAAGAGTATTTTCAGAAATAATAGCGGTAGGAATTTTCTTAATAGTCAGACACACAACAAACTATTCAAACTCTTGTTAGTGCAGTATTTGTCTTAGCTTACTTACTTGTCTGGGAATTCAGCATATACTGCGAGAGCAGCGTGCAAATAAAAATAACTCTTGTATCTCTTCCAATAGAGTACATTATCAACATTTAATTTTTATCTCAAGACGGATAAAGCTTCAACTGATTGAAAAGATGACGGCTGGTACTTATCAACTTTATAATCACTTTCCACGCGTTTTTTATATCCTATACTAATATTAATATTACTGGAAATCGTTTAATGAGATCAAAATAAAATTTTCGTACCTACTCTATGGTTATAAAAAATATTATTAGAAATAGGTAGGTACCTGTCTGTACTTTAATTTCGACAAAAATACTACAGAGGTAAATAAACATTTGTGTGTAATGATGACGAAATAATACAGTAATTGTTAAAAAATGGTTTTTAAGAAACGCAGTTCAAGTGAAGTTAAATTTTCAGGACGGAAATGCAATGATAATTCATGCGATCTCTCGTGGATTATAGTACCTACGATTAAGAATTAGCGAAATAGCATTTTCTAGGAAAATGAATCAAATAGGTTTCTCAACATTTTTATAGTTAAACCAAAATGACTAATGATCAATGACCCATGACTTTCTGAAAAAAAAATGTATCCAATTTATTCAATTTCCGGAGGCTATCTAAAGTCTGGTTGGAATGTGTGAAGGTACGACAAGGAGTTGGCTATCATCGATGACGTCACGGACATATTGTTCGCCGTTCATAACCTCGGCTAGGCCGTTGATCTACATCTAATACGCTTCTAGACGGCTAGTGCGGCCGAGTATGAATGAGATAAGCTGTTGACTGAGGCGCGGTACGTAGCTCTAAACGTTTCTTATGAATGCACCTGTCAAACATAATATACCTTTTTTGAGGATAGGAAATTTTCCAATCACACCCTTCCGATCTGGGCGAAGCGGGAGGGTGTGTAGACTTTTACTGACTAAAACCCATCCGTGTTCCCGTCATTTGCGTGTTCTTTCAAACATGTCCAAAACTAAACAAAATATACTTAGCCTCTATATCGAGCTTGGATCATGAAAAGTACGAACATAAAATGATGAAGAACAATTTAAAGAGATACGTTGATTTTCCTTAAATTTTTCATGGTATCTATTTTTTTTATTCCCAAAATTGTTTTGATAGTGTCCGCAGTGAAGTCTCTTAAGAAGAAGTGAAAAGCAGCCCTAAGTGTCAAGTCGAGTGAAAAGTTACTTCGGCCAATACGAGACTACACCTGAAATCAAGCCTTATGCAACTATTTTTTTATTGATAATAGGCTCGCGTAAAACTGTAGGTAACTTCTTGCCAAACAAACATAGCAAACAGTATATGTGTTTGTAAGAGTGTACATGATTTGTTTAGTGCGTGTCTGCTCGTTATCGTTACATTTTGGTGCGCTCGTCTAATTCATACTTGAAGGTAGTGTATATACCTCAGTAAAAACGGTGGGGTTCGTGTGAGTGACGCACTCGCTGCGTATGTCTGCGCAATAGCGTTAGACCATTGCTTATTTTATATTTACCACATAACTTACCTTACATCACTGGTTTTTGAAATATTTTAACGCGATGATGTCCTATAATTGCGCCATTGGACCACAAGCATTTGAAAACAGACCTGCTTTACAGACTCTTAATATGGTATTCGTCAGGAAGTTTGAGAAGTGCGACAAAATTTGCGACACGTCTGGCGCTGCGATTGAAATTGTCGTATCACGACAAGACATTGGAAACACAAGTCCCATGTAAACATCCCCCGAGAATGATTGGAAGAGGATGGCTGCCGTCATCAGCGCCAGTTGCAAATTGGTGCCGACTTGTCGGTTTGACTCCGGTACCTACCCACAGGCGGTCTATTGCGTATCTCATTATCACCTTTGATAGTTTTTAGTGTGGAGGCCCCGACCGAATATTCAGTCGATTTTGACGTCACAATGTACCTATTACAAGATGTCTGTGAATTTCATCACGACGGCCGCCGTCTAGAAACTGTTGCCTGATCAGAGTTTAAATGTTTTGGTTTTATTTGTAGCCTGACAGATCTAACTAGGAGGACAAGACCATCTATTTCTGTATTGTATCCTTATTACATTATATTGGTATGCGGATTAGAGGTGCTTAGTTATGCCACTGAAGCGCCGCTCCAGTTGATTGATGGTTAGCTGAACCAGGGTTCGTCTATAAAACGCTATGCAAATTCGTAGGACATCGCCGTAAATTCTAGACTAGAGTATGTAGATGCCGATCAGTGATAGAACGACTCAAATATGCAAAGTTGAAGGCTAACATCGGTCGAACTTGTAATTAGTAATGAAGTATGCAAGAATAATCAAAACAACAGTTGAACATTGCTCTTCAATAAAACGTCACGTCTCGATGGGTATGGCACTCCCCGTACCGTTCATTTAACGGATAAACTGATAACTAGATAAATAAATGGTACGTAGATACTAAGACTTAAGTATTTTTCTGTGATTCTAGCTGATTTGACGATTTAATTGCACACTGTTAACCACTATGTATTAGGACCGCCCAACAATATGCACAAATATTGGCCGATTCAGAAGACATTAACGGGCGTACACTTCACTATGCCATTTCTTGGGATTCGGTATCATTTACCAGACAATCTACCGATTTCTCAATCAAGGATTTTAAGTTAAGTATTTGTCAAACTTTAGTTAAGCTTGACAAGATGGATCAAAGTAAAATTTGCCACTATCTTAACAGCAGACTCCCAATTAGTAAACCATCCTGATGTCTTACCAAAACAAAAGCTTCACAAAGTACGAAGGCAATGATAATCATACATGATATTTATTAGGTGAATAGAATAACAATAACACTGCCAACATACGTCTATCTTTTTGGTCAATTTAATCTAGATGAGGATCAGATCAACTCAGAAAGAGTAGTTCAGAAGAGTTTGATTATAAATAGTGGAATTAAACGTTAATTTGGCAGTTCTTAGGTGTGATATCTTTGCATATAATTAAATGAAATAATCATATTTATTTTTCAAATAGTTTCTATAATTTTTCGTAAATGTAAACCAGATGAGGCCAGTGTGATATAGATGTGCACCTTATCACATCGTACCGGAACCGACAAACTCGGTGTATTACAAGACAGCCATCACAACTTCACCCTTTGAGATCTGAGGCGTGACGAGAACAGGAGTCGGTTACTAAAGAGTTATAATGCACGGTGACAGCTACACGAGGGTATAAAGTACAAATAGTTAAATTTACCCAAAGGGATAACTAAAAATTGCAAACAAAATGCGTTGATGTCTTTTGTTTTAATAGTGCTTTTTACCACGAATGCTTTGGAGGCTTTTGCAAATTTTGGATTATTGAAGATATTATGTTCTATACTGTATGTTGCCTTATTGAAATTCAATGTACGGTCGGCAGAATCGTCGAGCTCATAGACAACATGTTGATGTAAGACAACAGACTCAGCTTATTGAAATATTAAAAGAAACTGAAATGCAAGTTTAATTATTACGTAAGCTCAATAAAGTAACGATACGGTTGGTATATAAAACATGAGAATTGAATACTTTTTGGGATCGAAAATTACCTAAACTAGAGACCTTCTACATATCGGATTACCTTACATAAGCTGTATGCCAATGTCATATCAGTCTGAATGTCACCGAAAATCCGTTATAATTTAAACTTTAGCAAGTACTTATTGGTTTGAGAACAACACAATAGTCTCAGGTCACACTCAATTTTAGCCTGTTTATCGAGGCTAAGGCTCAGTTAGCATCAAAAAAGTTGGAAATCCTAGCCAAGGTGAGACGGTACTTCACACCGAAACAGCTGCTTAATTTGTATCAAGCCCAGATTCGGTCGTGTATGAAATACTGCTCTCATCTTTGGGATGGATCTGCGAAATACCAACTGGACCCGCTTGAATCTATCGAGAAGCGAGACCAAGAGCCAAGAGACTCATTGGCAACGATGCATTGGTCGAGTCAAAGCTCCAGAGCCTTGAACATCGACGACGAGTTGCAAGTCTATCGGTTTTCTATCGGTTACATTTCGGGGAGTGTGCGATGGAATTACACAATCTAATTCCGCCAAGCCCGTTCCATCATCGGACTACGAGAAAATAGTGGACATGCCACCCATACGCACAAAACGTTTTGGGAATACCTTCATTGTGTATACGGCTAAGGAGTGTAATTCCCTACCGAAGTCTGTTTCCCGATAGCTATAGCATAGGAGACTTTAAGTCAAGAGTGAATAGGTTGCTTTTAGGTAAGCGTGCTCCATCTTCGACCACATCATCATTTATCATCAGGTGAGATGGTGGTCAAACGCAAACCTATTTTCAATAAAAAAAGGTAAAAGAGGGAAAGTTAGCTAACAAGAACGTACAAACAACTGAAAACGTTAGCAGCGAACTCTCTTAGAGCTGAAAGTTTAATTGATAAGATGTGTAGGTAAGTCTTTTGGTGTTACATTTCGGAGAGTGTGCGATGGAATTGCATAGGCTAATTCCACCAAGCCCGTTCCATCATCAGATTACAATACGAACACCGATCTACTATTGTTACATGGTGGACATCCCACTCATTCTCACAAAACGTTTTGGGAATACTTTCATTGTGCTCACCTACAGCTAAGGTGTCCAATTCTCTTCCAGAGCCTATCTTTCCTGTATAGCTATAACTTTAAGTCAAGAGTGAAAAGGTATGCGTGCTTCTTCGATCATATTATCGCTTAAAATCAGGCGAGATGGTAGTGAAAAACGAGTGCATTGTCAAAAAAAAAATCATAAATCACTTTTCGTAGTTTCATTGATCCTGCTAGCAGCACTATTCACTAGCGTCAGCAAGACTAGAGGTGCATTTACAGCATCGGCTAGGATAGTTTTTTCCTATTAATGCAGAGAAAGATTTAACTTCGATGACTCATTCATAATACCTTGAGAACTAAAAAGATGGAAACAAGAGCGAGCCTCGCAAGCTTGCCGATATTGATACTCTTCATCTCGGGTATGCTAGGTTCTCTTCTAATAGGCTTTTTTTGGGGTGCAGGCTTATCGGATAATTCCGATACGAGAAACCAGGCCTCTCTAAAACGTGACGAACACTGTTTTGGAACAAAACTCTCGATGCTTGTGATCAATGTGTGGAGGAATATATTTCGTGAATATGAGTGTATTTCGAAGACCAAAGATACGATGAACGAAGGGTTTACGTTCCCGTGGAGTGCCTCTTGCAATGCAATTTTGAAGCACAACCGCCAAACATTTATATATATTTTTTTTTATTGATAATAGGCCCGCGTTTGACCGTTGTTTGTTTTTATAGATGTCAAGAAAAGGGATGTCTTGTTTTAATGTACTGATACTGTGAGCCTGCATCATCCAACTGCCGGGAAAAGGATTCTCTCCATGATTTCTAGGTGATTATAATTTATAGGTGATTTTAGGCTTGGGCCCATAAATCATTCAATTCATGTACATAAATAGGGAAGTTTTTATATGTATTCGTTCAGCGTAGTAGTAGCCAGGTTTTTGATACAGATATGCAATATTATGCATTTTAAGAATCGGACATGGCTACAGCATATTATTCTTATAGGAATGTTTAGTGACGAGTCGCTGTTTTCGTGTACGTATTAAGAATTCCGTTAATTAATCTACATATCTATATGTTAGTAGTAATCAGTTTCAAGTTTGAGATTGAAGAAATTTTTATAAATACTTGTTTGATGTTCCTAAAAATTTTCAATTTTCAACACAGAGTTTCTTAATATTGCTGAGTTGTAGTGCAACGATGAGCGAGCCTGTTGATATTGAAGTAACTTGTAGGTAACGAGACTGTTAATTGTTGATTTGTTCTAGGTGGTGTGATGAAGAGTCAGTTGATAACTGAAGTTCTACAGGAAAAGACGTGTTCCGCATAAAATAAATTGGGATAGCTCCAAAATCAAAATGATGCTGCCGTTGCGTTGATTTGGTTTCATGAAGAAGACATTGATTTTCTATACTAATATTAAAAACAGTAATCTCCAGAACGAAAGAACCATATAAATTTTTTTTTACTTTTGTATTAAGGTGCATAATAATATGTGAGTGCTATAAATTATTTGAAATCCACGCGGACGAAGTGCTAGTAGTGTACCGTTTGTCTCTGTGTGCGCACATCTGAAAATGTAGTTAACATACTAATTGGATGGATTGAGCGTTTTTATGTATTATGAATAGAATACGGTAACTTAATAATACCCTTAGTAGAGCTAGAAGCGTCAACACCAAACGCCCATGCCAAAGATTTCCTAAAATGGAGATAAAGATTAAGGCGATGTATCTATTTACATAGCCAAGCGAGATGCTATCGACAGATACGTATCTATGTAGCATTCTCACGCTGATTGTTTATCACATGTACCGACATCAATGTTATGCATGCATCGCAAAATTATCCCAACCTTACAAAGTAAACAACCATGTCGTAGTGACACTATTTATGTTCTCATTTTCCTGTGACGCGAAAGGTGCATCTGTTGCAACAGATAATGCTAAATGATCAATTTAAACGAAGTTATCCGCGTTGTAACACAAATATGGCGGGTCGGGCAGGTGTGTGCAAGTCGAGACGTGCGCAGCCCCTTAGCTACCCTGCCTGCCTGCTTCGGCGACCACTTCCGACGACGACTGCAACGCGAATTGCGACTCACTCTCACAACAAATAGCCGGCGCGAAATACGACTATCACCCCAACACATAGAGTCTATTATCAAGAATCACAACTCACCGCGTGTATTCATTATGTTAACGGTTTTTGATTTCATTTAAATGAAGCTAGTAACGTTCAATCGATCCCAAATTAGACTGTAAATTCATAAGAATCATGACACCACTCGACGTTGGAAAATATAAGTGGAGACATGAACTATTGGGACGTGGAGCGACGCGACGCAGTATGTAAACAAACAAACAAGTCACGCATCGAATCGAGCGCATTGTGAAATGCACACACGGGACATGTAACACATGCATAACTTACGTGTTTATGCGCAGGCGACGGTACGTAAACAAAGCTGTAATAGTCCATCGATTGGTGAGTGCAGGGAACCTAGTGATTGATGGTGGCGCTGTGTCGATGCAATTCTTGCAGCTCGGTGGTGCGGTCGCGGTAGTCCGTATCGCACACTGCATAGGGGCGAGTATAGTTTGAGTTATTGTTGTCTGAAATTGGTCGGAATTTAAACGGGTGTAGAACGCGTGCGCGGTGCATAAGCCGGCGGTGCAGCGTGCAGCGTCCGCGGGGCGCGGGCGCGCGACGCTGACTGCACGCGGCACCCCGCGCACCCCCAACCCCGCCCCGCGCCCTGCGCCCGCGCGCCCTCTGACCGCCACCACCATACATTGTCAACAAATGAATGGAAATCACTTTGATGGGTTTCTTCACGTTACAACGCCCATAAATATTTCCGTAGCATCTCTGACTGCAGACTTGTTGCTACACATTTCAAAATGATCTAGTTTAAGATAAAAGAAAGTGGATTACATTATAAACGATATTAATGTTTCGCAGACATCCGTGCAAAATATTTGCATTGAATTAGCAAAATGTTTATGTAACAAACCACTCTTTTTCGTGTTGGCAATCATACTACGAAACGAATTGTGGTTAGGGAAAATCATGAAAAATCCTTAATTCGTTTTATTGGTACCAATTTAGAGTACCGTTATATTTTATTGGAAGAGAAAGATGTATGCGTGTATTCATTTTAGTTATTACTGTGAGTATATGATGCGGGCGTAGTGTGATCCTCCAAAACAAGTAAGTGAGCGCGCGTGCCTTGCAGCCGCCACATGTAGACGGATGCCTCGGATTCCATTGAGAGGGTTTTATCGGTGGCGGCGGAGAGAGGAGTTGCGTACGCGCAAGTATTCGGGTGTTTGGGTGCGCGCGAGGGCCCGAGGGGTCGATAACCGCGTAGCGCCGCGAGCCCTTTGAGCGATTTTTCTAATGCGTAGCCGACGACGTTGTCTCGCCCCTTCTGAAGCGCCTGCGCCGGTCCTAGGGACTTCAGTTATCGCTGAGCCAGAGATAAATTTGATACAGATCGTATGACAGCTATTTGTTGCGTTACTTTCTCTTTGTCAGATTCTAGCTTGTTTGTTGTCTTTAGCACCATCCTTACTATTTGATCGATTAATGGCATGAATTTATAAAAATAAATTAAACAAGTTTGTGTTGTAATGTTAAATTGACTGAAGGAATGTTTAATAGATTCATTTATTTAATTCATTAAATAGAACAGCCGAAACCAATTACACTATTTAATATAGTTAATAATTTATTTAGCACATTCATACATTCTTCTCACAAAAATTCAAATATTCTGACAATATTATCTTCCATTCATCCACAAACATATCTAAATCTGTGTTTGAGTCCAAGAGAGCGTTAATAGCGGCTAGAGTTCGAGGAATAGGCGACTTGGAGTGTGCAACTGTGCGGCGAGTGAGAACAGTCAGTAGGCGGTGTTTTCTATGAGCACAGTAGTTGTCCGGGACAAACAGATGCATGGGTACCTACTTATCTAAATTATCGTTGTTAGTGTTTTTTTTTTTCAGATTATTTACCAAATTAGGTACGATTGGTAACTTACCGTTAAGTAACTTCTAATAATGGGAGAATAATTAAACGAACTGCCACTGAATTAATTAGGTACTATATCGTTATAGTTTTATCCGGCCATTTTCGGGGGAAAAGGCAGGGCATAGGCGTTTCAGAAGAGCAAACTCAGTATGCATGCACCAAAAGACTTAGTTTCCTTTGCATATTCTTATAACAGGTACCTTGACTTACTTGACCTAGCTTCCTATGACTCCTAGATGAGGTAGAAGGCGACCACAGTAGTCCACCATCGCAAATGATCTTGAGCTTCCCTCTTCACTTCGCTCCACGTTATTATAGGTAAGTACCCACATATTTATAATAATATACTTATTCAGAAAATCTAAGTTAAATATAAAGACTAATTTGACATCTAGTCACTGATAGGCCAGAGTCTGTAATAACATTTCATGATATTTATCTATGTATGTTATTACCAGCCAAGATAAGCGCAACCCCATTCACCCCCTCTTTGCAGCCAATCCATCCATAGCAGCCAATCCATGATATTATGTGCATTAAAAACATAAATATTCCACTTTTAGCGATCCAAAATTATTAACATATTATTAAGTGCGCCGTAAATATGACTACAGGGTTGTGTCGCATTATTGCACATTCTGCATACTTCTTCAGGAGGTAGAGCTTTATGTTACAGTGTAGCGAATTATGAATTTATGAAAAGAAAAATTATTATGGAAAGGCGGTGTTGCTATTTACGATTTATTTTGGTGCACGGATTACCATAAAACATGAACCCATACGTTCTTTCATGAAATGACGACCCACAAGTTCTAAATTCAAATAATTTTTATTTTAATCTCATTTGAAGCTTTTAAAGCTAACAAATGAAGTCGTCACACGAGAATGTTCTCTATTGTGTTGTTTCCTGTTTTAGATTACTGGATTCTCGGAACACTGATAAAATATCCAATAAAACCGTAAAGTTCACGAGTAATGTAGTGCCTTTAACTATTGCTTATGAAGACCAATATTGTTTTTGCCAATGCCACTGCGCATTTTGTGGAAAGCTTCAGCTGGATATTAAATCGAACCTAAGGCATCGGAATTGTGATCGAGAGACCACGGGTTCGAACCCCACCCATTATTGCCGTGAACTCACTCCAGACACAAGCATATTTAGTTTAGTTACAGGGGTTAACAAGTTTTATAGTACAGTCGGCCAAGAAAGTGGTGTACCACCCTAAGGTTGAATATCGCTTGCAGATTCATAGGTGATAAAGATTAGTTTCGCTTGCAGATCGATCTGACAACTTCTATTGCTGTCTTTATCTGATTATTGATAACGACTATTACTGTTTGTAACGTGACAGCTGTTCTTAGTTTGAACTTGATGGAACCAATGACGTCGTAAAATCAACGGCGGGGGGCTGTAGATTTTGATGACAAAATTGTATCTACAAATTCAGAATTGTAATCAACAAGTTACATAAAATTGTAAAGGCACAAGGCGAGTCCACAAACCTACAATTTCTGTAAACTTGTAATTACAATATCAATAAAAAACAAGCTAAAAATAGATTTATCCTTTTATTAAATTTCTACAATCAATTTTAAAATACTTATAACAAACAAAAACATAGCATATATAGTAATATTTAGAAGATATTGAAAATTTTTAAAAATTAGAAACGGGTGTAACCGCCGTTGGCCTCTATAACCTCTAAAAGACGAGACCTCATTGAACCAACAAGCCGTGAGCAAATATCGGTTCCCCGCATTTCCTCCCAGATATAATTACAGTGACTAATAAGAGCTTGTTTGGTTCTTTCATTTTGATGCGACCATCGTTGGACCATAAGGCCCCAAAGATTTTCTATCGGGTTGAGGTCCGGCGATCTTGAGGGCCACTGAATTACCCTTACGTCAGTGTGTGAACGAAACCAGGCTCTTACGATCCTCGCATTATGAATTGAACAATTATCTTGAACAAAATCAAATTGTGGCACTTCGTTCTCCGGGTAAACATTACGGACTGTCGGTAGCATTGCATTCTGAAGCACGTCGATATAATTTACAGCCGTCGCTCGAGGAGGTAGAGAACACAATTCTCCTACACCATCCGTACTCATCCAGCCCCAAATATTTACGGAAATTCGACCTGATTCTCTATTTGGGATTACATGATCATCTTTATACCGTGTTGAATTATATCGCCAAAGGTGAAGACGTCCATGCTGACTGGATTTAAACGTTTTTTCATCACAAAACACTGTATTAGACCAATCAAACTCTAAGTGCACTCTGGCGAAGTTCAGACGAGCAAGTCTGTGAGCATCCGTCAAATATATTTTCTTGGCGTAATGCCTGTGGTGCAACCCCATGTAATGTAGATGATTCCTTATTGTTTGGGCACTCACATCGAACATCTCCGCAAAATGTTTTGTGGGCTTAAAACCATTGATTTCATATTCCCATCTCATGAATTCTCTATCGTTATTGGAGAGTGCAGGCCGGCGACCACTTCTTCTGTGATCCAACAAACTTCCCTCCTCTCCTTCACGACGAATCCAAAAGCGGACAGAACGCCTCGATATATTCAAATTCCGGGATATCGCACTGATACTGCTTCCCTCATTAAATTGGGCAATTATTTGTGCTCTTTCGGCAATGGTCAAGTTGGCAGGCATTGAGATGATTTTATATGCAGTTGATTGAAAAATAACACGGAAAATAAATCGATTTTTTGCATATATTTGACAAAATGTCAATTGTCAGTTTTCTTTTTCAAATGGAATTCGGTTGTCTAAATAGTTTTTATTACTTTTGTTTGGAAACATTTCAATTGCTTTGTAGAAACTAATGTCCTTTTCATTTATACTAAAGGTTAAAATGTCATGTACTTATATGTGACATATGACGTATGAATACTAAATACATAGGTTTACGTCATGATAATGTTGTCTCTTTCAGTAATATCTTTTTATAACGAACCTTGTTGTAATTTTCGATGACCGGGAAACTAAATCAAAACTGGTACACCACTTTCTTGGCCGACCGTACCTAATGTGAATTCTACACAAATTTCTAGTTCCCTTTTTGCAAAAAAAAATATCTAAGTACTGATTTTTGGCAGCAGTGAGGTCTGCGTGTATGACGACAATCGATTCAAGTAATAATGGCTGAAAGGATTGAATGATACTTAGCTCACGGGCAGGCCATCCAGACTGCGCATATATGGGATGCTTTACCCAATGATGTTATATATAATACTAAAATCTCATTGGCTTTACCCGATTATTTCATACACTTTCAGGCGCAAAACTGCAGAACTTGAGACAATTATTTCTAATAAAGAAATTCCATATTATGCACTTAGGCACAGTGAGAAAAAAGCTTTTAAAATCAACAGTGCATAAAATCAACGATATCAGAAAATTCTATCGGTAATATTTACAAATTTCTGGGCTAGGATACGCTTCACAATGCTGAACTAATTACCTATCACTGAGAAGAGCATGTAACTTTGAAATTCCAAAAGATTTTGCTACACTTGTGTAAGTTCCACAGGTGTAGCCAAATCTTCGTGTTGCTGGTATGATAGAAGCTCTGTCATTTATGGCCTTGCCACCAACACGGACCTACTTCCACGGCGCGCGGCGGCTCCGTAATCAATGAGAGCGACGAGGAAATTAGCACAGTTTGAGCTTTAGACAATAGGATAGTAGTTCAGTCGTAGTTTTCCACACCCATCTCTAGCTCCCTATCCATCGTTACGCCTGGATACTACACTCAGTGAGGTGGACATTACAGATTTCTACCTGGGTTTGGAGACGATTCAGGGACTTTCAAAGTTACATGCTCTTCTCGGTGGTACTTAGTTCAGCGTTGTGAAGGCGTATCCTAGCACAGTAATTTGTATCGTTTGCCGGTCGGGTTTTCTGATACCGTCGATTTTGTGCACTGTTAATTACCCGACTGCAAAGGAAGGGTTATGTTTTTCGCGCGTATCTTGTATGTATGTATGTATGTTTGTAATATTCTTTATTACCTCATATCTCCAGAACCACTGAACGGATTCACATAATTTCCCGTCAAATTTAAAAAAAAATCGTTCAATTGGGTCCCGCCTGCTTGTCACTTTTTAAAATAAAAATGTGCTTGTTCCTTGCATTTCAGTTGAGCAGTCGGGTTTTTTAGATTTTTAAATAATTTAAAAAGCTTTTTTCTCACTGTGCCTAAGTGAATAATATGTAATTCTTTATTAGAAATAATTGTATCAAGTTCTGTAGTTTTGCGCCTAAAAGTGTATGAAATAATCGGGTAAAGCATCTCATATCCGCAGTCTGGATGGCCTGTTTATGAGCTAATCCAACTCCTTTCAGCCATTATTACTTACTGATTCATATATTATAAATAATTTGAATAGAAAAAGGATCCATATACAAAGCTTGGACAGACTTAACTGAAAGTGTAACTAAAAATTAAGTTTCACTCTCACCAATTTATATTGTTGGACCCTACCCGTAACGCAGGCAAGGGCGGACCCCCCCCCTGAGCTAGGTCCAGGACCTAGGTGGACCACTAATTAAATTTTTTAAACATTGTTACTAGATAATACTCCAGTTTGTCGTTGTAAACGAATATCGGCAGTGGATTACCAAGTGGCAGCGGAGTCAGGAAATACAAATTATAACTTCTTGTGACTTGACCACGATTATGTGACCCCCCCTGGCACCAAAGCTGGATCCGCCCTTGAACGCAGGGCCGGTTAAACGTCTTCGGTACAGGGCGTCTGAAAATTTTAAAATCCAGGCATATCTGTGCTGCAGACTACCGAAAAGCTAATAACTTGCTTTATCTTACGATTACATTATATTATCAGAAACTATTCTTACTAGGTGGTGTATGAAAAACAAAGGCAGGCAAACAATCAAAATATGCTAAAAGTAGGCAAACCTAGAACAAAAAAAAATTGAAAATGTTTTGATATGGAAGTCGGTTAAATTTTTTGCAAAAAAGTTTTTTTTACGCTTTTTAGTGGGTCGGTTTGTAATTTATGTATTAACAAAAGCCAAAATGTCAACTACTTATCACCTTTTACAAAATATTGCTTTTCCCGATGCGGAGCCGATAATTTTTGAGGAGTTCTCCTGATACATCACCATCAGCTCTACTTCATCATGTGCATTGTGACGAGCATAAAGTGCTTAACATCTATATTCAAGTAATGTAATCGCATCATCAGATCCAAATATGACGACAATGGGACCAACTAGAAAGTATAATATACACACATCAAAAGTGTCTAGGGATCAACATATATTTTTGCAATAACTTTTCTCCTGATTAATATTAATTAAAATTTTCTTTAAGGATTCATCAAATAAAGTGTTTTCGTTTGTCACAGTAACGATAACCCAAGTCACCTTTGCATTAATAAAGAAATTTGCCATTTTCCTAATAAAGGGATTTTTGACATTTGAACCACTAACACATTAAAGTTCGAAAAAAAGACTGAAATAACAGTTTTCTTTAAAATGTTATTGGGTAACTTAAACAATTAATAATCCGTGTTTCTACCGCGAACACTAACAACACAAGAACATCGGTTTGGCATACTCAAAATGAGTTCATCCAAATCACGCTGTGGAATGGCCGCCCATGTTCGTTGCAACAACAAAAAAAGGTCTTCTTGCGACTGGATACCCTCCATATTCGGCAGAGCTCTTCTCTGTAGCATATCCCATGCATGCTCAATCGGGTTCAAGTCTGGCGACTGAGCAGGCCAGAGCAGGACATTGATGTTAGCTGCGGCGAGAGTCTGTCTTACAACTCTTGCGGTGTGCGGTCGTGCATTATCATGCATTAACTGAAATAAGGGACCGATTTGCACTTGTAGAGGAACGATGACGTCAGATACAATCGTCTCAGCATAAATTTGAGCGTTGAGGTTGCCTCTGATCCAAATCAACTCAGTTCTTCCGCCGATCCAAATACCCGCCCATACCATGATGGTTCCACCACTATAAGGATGGACTTCCTGGCAGGATTTTAATCGCTGTTGGCGTCCAGGGGTTCTCCAGTGTCGTATACGTCTTGTATCCGGTCTCATACCAAAACGAGACTCATCAGAAAAGCACACGAAACGCCATTGTTCTTCTGCCCAATTTCTGTGTTCAAGAGCCCATTGATATCGAATCCTACGATTGTGCATTGCTATAGGTGGTACCCGTAGCTGTCTTCGGGAATGAAGGTTCACTTCATGCAAGCGGTTTCTGACTGTTTGGTCGCTAATTAAATTCCCTGAAGAGTGATGAAGCCTCACCGCTAACATCATGGCGGTTATTGTTGGAGCTCTTCGAGTTAAGATTTGAATGTATCGGTCTTGTCTCCGTGTGGTGCAGCGATACCGTCCTCCATGGCGCTCAGCCACGGTACTAGTGCTTCGGTAACGTGTCCAAAGTCGACTGATAACACTCTGACTTGTATTCAGAGCTAAAGCCACAGTACGTTGCCGGGAACCAGCTTCTATCATTCCCACCGGCTCTGAGCATTTCTTCCCTGCTTAAATGACGTCGCCACTCCATAATAACGTTGGTTTTAATCAGTAGTAGGGAAACAGTAGCACTAATAATGTCTTCAATGCGTTGTATGTTTTTATAGGGAAAATATTGACAGCTGATTTTCATCTTTTACTCGAATTTGATTAACAGTTCCTGTTTCAAATTATGAAATGCACCAAAAAGGATCCATATAAATTTATAAAATCATAAATTTATTACAAAGCCACATCTCAATCTCAAGAAATCCGCATAAAAATGCTTGATCCCTAGACACTTTTGATGTGTGTATACCTTTTCAAACAAAAAAACAAGAATTTTCCAAATCGGTCCAGCCACCTGCGAGTTATGAGGTAACATACATAAAAAAAAAGTTCAAGACGAATTGATAACCTCCTACTTTTTTTGAAGTCGGTTAATAAATTGGCATAGAAAAGTGAGGTAATCCGACTCTCTAGGTTCTGCAGACAATGGAGATTCTATTTTCTAAAGTGGGTATTATTAAGGAACCCTTGATTTTATAATTTAAAGACATGAACTGGATTCGAAAGATCATGATTGAGATGATTCAAGCAACTATAAGTACTTATTTAGGTACTATTAGGACTACAACATCACTTATCATCAGGTGAGACTACTTCACTGTTTTTGATTTTTGGTACAGAGATAGATTAAGAAGGACACACTACTTTTTACTAGCTGAATAAAGCATATCAAATAACACATAATAATAACTTTATTGACAGCAAAGATTCAATACAACATTTCAAAGAAAACAATAAGTACATAAACTTTTTGGCAGCGTAAAATATACAGTACTAGCTTCTGCCCGCGACTTCGATCGCGTGAGAAGGTTTTCCCGCGTTAATCCCGATCCCATGGTAATTTCGGGATAAAAATTATCCTATGTCCTTTCCAGGCTCCTAAACTATTCCCATGTCAAATTTCATCTAAATCGGTTCAGCAGTTTAGGAGTGAAAAGGTAACAAACAGACAGAGTTACTTTCGCATCTATGATATTAGTATGCATGTAAGCTTGCTGAATTCTAAGCTAAAGTACCTATTCTATGTTATGGGACAAATAATAGGCTATTCCTCTAAAGGACTTATTTACCCCAGACTTTGAAAATATTCAGATTTTCGATATCGAAAAGTAAAAGAAAGCCGACTGCCTTAACGTACCAAGTAAATTGTCCATCTCAGATACCAAGGAATTCTGATGCATTTGATTATTTCTATCGGCTGCGAAACCCTAAAAAGAATGTAAATTAATAAAATATACCTAATTATAATGTAGTCCAGAGACGTCTCGTTTAGGAAAGATTTATGGGCATGGGTATCATACATAAATATTGTGTGAGCTTGGTGCCTGAGCTAGGCCAGTAGCCTGTATTTCAGGGTATCAGGTTAACAAGCTACCCAACTAGCAAAAATGGGCTGCATTAGGGCTTTGGAGCGTATCCGATTCTTACTTATGGTATTAGACGTAAGCGCTAGAGCGTCTACTACAGACTTAAAGCAGCCGCTTTAGCGCTATATGGGCGCCATTTTATGTAGCCTAAAGTTCTATTTAACCTGCACAACGGTTGCATAAAGGTTCCTCAATAGCTATAACGATTTATTAACGCTATACTAAAGCTCTCGTAGCGCTACTTTTGAATGATTTTGAACTACTTTGAACGAATGAATTGATTATAGTTCTTTATTGTATATCTTCAATTGACATTATTTGTAATATTTTGGTAAAGTGTTTTCGTCACCATCATGAAAATAAAACAAAAGTAAGTAAAAGTTTGTATTCTGTATAAGCAAGATATATAAAGATACTTAAAACGCTGTCCAGTTTACTGTAGATATATAAAATAATTTTCGAGAAATTTTAACGCGCTTTTATGATTTATTTATTTAAAAAATTAGCAAAAGATAGGTATGTGATATTTTTTATTTGTTATACAGAATAAATTTTATTTCCGTATTTTTACGTGTCGATAACTTACTATTCGCAAGTGGCCGATTGTTTACCGGTACATTTAATGCACATTTAACTGAAAAACCAATGTATATCAACTCAATTTTGCAAGTGAATTATAAGTTTTCTTAAAAAATCATGGCGTCGTTGTAATGTAGTCATAACCTGCAGTTTTAGCTCTAATAATTCCCTTTTGAGAATCATAGCGCTAATTTTCACCCTTCTAATGCTTCCAATGATTTTTGTTCTCCTAGTGCAATTCACAGCCACAAAAAGCTCCTATTTTCCTGTTTTTGAGGTTATAAGATCTAGTTACGTACTTATTCGAATAGTTTCCATTTTGGAGATCCGTGGTCTACCCTTAAAAACGTTCACTTAACATAGACATTGTACGCTTCTCAACTTTAAAAACATACTTGACTTTACACCAGATATTTCTACATAAACATGATACAGGTTATTTTTCAAATAGATAATCATCAAACGTCTCAATAATAGTTTATATTATTTTGTTGTCGGTAGAAATAAGATCCAGTTACTTAATGGTTTAGTTATACCTACTTATACTATAATATGAAGTTTAAACATTTCAATTAACTACCTATTATTGTTTTATTACAGAATGCCTTTTAAAATAGTTAAAACTATAAATGCAGACAAGAAAGAGCTGTCAATCTGCCCTTCAGGATGGGAAATATCACTAGATCAGAATAAAGAAAATTTGTCAAACGAAGAAAATATTCCGATTGAAAAGATATTGCCTAATGTTGATGAGAACATTGCACAAAAAAAAACCGTAATTTGGCTAAAGAGGTTAATGGATCCTGTGATGGTACTGCGCCAAATCCAAATGTTGAGACTGATATCTTTATACAATAAGAACCCAAGAATAGGCTTTTTTTATTAAGTTTGTGATTTGTGAAATGTTGAGATTAATCTTCTTTTAAATTAAAAGCATAAAAATTAAAATACTTTAGTATTAGATGATTAGCAGATTCACTGGAATGTTCAGCCCTGTTTGACGATTTTAGGAGGTTTTCATAAACCTTGCGTACTTTCCTGCGATAACCTCCACTTTTCTTTATTAATTTCCATAGTTTACCATTCATTTTTTAGGGTTCCGTAGTCAACAAGGAACCCTTATAGTTTCGCCATGTCCGTCTGTCTGTCCGTCTGTCCGCGGTTTAGCTCAAAAAGTATTGGTACTAGAAAGTTGTACTTTGGCATGAGTATACACGTTAATGACGCCGAAAAAGTGGTAAAATAAAGTTTTGAAAAAAACAATTATTTAGGGTACCTCCCATACATGTAAAGTGGGATGATCATTTTTTTTCCGTTCTCCCCATAGTGTGGGTATCGTTGGATAGGTCTTTCAAAAATATTAGGGGTTTAATAAGAACGTTTTTTGATTAAGTAAACCGTTCGTGACTTATCAAGCTTTAAAGTACCAATTTTCGTTAGAGTCAAGTGTCCCCCCCCCCTCTATCAACTAAACGGTTGTACTTAGAAATTCAAATGTCACGGCAGTAGTACCTATATGTAACGAAATTTAAAGGAAAACTATCACACATAAGTGGGCTTTACAAGTTTACAAGTAATAGTCGACCAATTGTATTTGACTCGAAAATTTCGAACAACTCCATAGAAATGTCGATAGATGGCGCTAAGTGCCAGTTGTATCGTGCTAGTTTCTTGTGACGATTGAGTAGTGTAGCTCTGTGTCCGTATTTAAATTCAAAACACTGGCTATGACAAGTTTTATACAAATCTCTAAAAAAAATTAAAACTTTCTGTGCAAAATTGTCGGATCAGGTGAGGATTTGTATAGGAAGTCAAATTAGTTAGGTAGTCATGTTTGGCTTTTAGTTAGAGCATGGTCCTGGAACGATCCTGTTGGCGGAATGGCGGGACAGGCTTATGTGCCCTACCGCCGGCCTCGTTACTATCGAGGCGGTCCGGCCAGTGCTCGATAACTGGCTTGGGAGGAGGCATGGCTCTCTATCTTTTAGGGCAACGCAGGTGCTCTCGGGTCACGGCTGCTTTGGGAAGTACCTGCGCCGCATAGACAGAGAGCCAGACGCTCGGTGTTATCACTGCGTCCATTGTCGGGAGGACACGGCGCGGCATACGCTGGCAGAGTGTGCAGCTTGGGAGGAGCCGCGCCGTGCCCTCGTTTCAGAAGTGGGAAACGACCTGTCGCTGCCGGCTGTGATTCGTTCCATGGCCAGCGGCACAGCGTCTTGGGACGCGGTGATCTTCTTCTGCGAAGTTGTCATGTCGCAGAAGGAGGCTGCGGAAAGGGAGAGAGAGATCTCGAGTGCTCTCCCGGCCCGCAGAAGGCGCACCGGGCGTCGAAAGAGGGCAGACAATGCCCTCTGGCGGCCCCCCTAAATGAGTCCAGGGACGGTGGGCTTGGTGATACCCACCGTCCCCTATAACACGAGACCCGAGGTGGCGGCGCGTTTTGTTCCACGCGCGCCCTTCTCGGAAGTTTTATAAAAAGAAGAATTATAAACAAAAAAAAAGATGGGGCCTGCAGAGGCGGGCCGGCACTAGTCGGGGGCCGCGATGTTGAATACTTATGCGTTCCCGCAGCCCCAGGCGCATGTGTACGAAGGAACACTGGGTGGTTTTAGTCAGTTAAGAGTCTGACAGACCCCTTCGCCCGCCCCAGGGCGGAGGACATCCATGAGGATTTCCACAACGGAACAAAAAAAAAAATGGTACAAAACGATCAGTCAGCGAATACGACACGCACTTGGCTGTTATAAAAACTACGGAACCCTACACGGCGCGTGGCCTGACACGCACTTGACCGGTTTTTTTGTAATATTTACAAAAGTAGCTGTAAAAAATGGCGAATGGATTGATCCTGTAAGGAAGAAGTTATGACTATTATATTACTAAAGGCAGTTTTTGTTTCTTTTTAGGATATTTAATGTAGTTTTTGGTTACACTGATGAATTTTTTATAACTATAGTATGCATAAGAGCATCTATTATTTCTATAATGAAACTTGTAGTACTATAATAGTGGTTACTATAACTCCTATACAGGTGCTGGTACTGGTACCGGTATACAATCGGCCACTTGCGAATAGTAAGTTATCGACACGTAAAAATACGGAAATAAAATTTATTCTGTATAACAAATAAAAAATATCACATATCTTTTGTTAATTTTTTAATTTTTTTAAAGCGCGTTAAAATTACTCGAAAATTATCTTATATACCTACAGTAAACTGGACAGCGTTTTAAGTATCTTTATATATCTTGCTAATACAGAATACAAACTTTTACTTATGTACTTTTGTTTTATTTTTATGATGGCGACGAAAACACTTTACCAAAATATTACAAATAATGTCAACTGAAGATATACAATAAAGAACTATAATCAATTCATTCGTTCAAAGTAGTTCAAAATCATTCAAAAGTTAGCGCTACGAGAGCTTTAGTATAGCGTTAATAAACCGTTATAGCTATTGAGGAACCTTTATGCAACCGTTGTGCAGGTTAAATAGAACTTTAGGCTGCATAAAATGGCGCCCAAATAGCGCTAAAGCGGCTGCTTTAAGTCTGTAGTAGACGCTATAGCTCTTACGTCTAATACCATAAGTAATAATCGGATACGCTCCAAAGCCCTAATGCAGCCCATTTGTGCTAGTTGGGAATTAATTCCTTTTTGTAGTAATGTAATCTATAAAAGTTACAATGGAAACCACTGTACAGCTGTAAGTGGCAGAATGACCTTCGTAACTCTCATATAAAGGTGTAAGTGGTAAATGAGTTCTAAAGTGAACTACTGTAAAGCCTAGGGTAGTATTTGATTCAGCTTGTAGCATTAAGTAACTTTTAGAGCTATAGACGTTTACGGATGCAGATAGGCAACTTTGAACTGCTTGTTGAACCCTTAAACCGCTATTTTACGGCCGAAAGTAACAAAATAGGCTGCTCTTTACACTAATGTGCTCGTTGGGTATCTAGTCAGAATTTGAACGCAAGCCTTTGTGATTTACACGGTTGCGGGAAAGCTCATACACACAAGGGCAACCGAAGGAACAGGTAGAGTGTTTAGTCAATAGTCTGAAAATCCCTTCTACTTCACCCAGAGCGGTAGGAGACATTTGATGATTTTCGCCCCGAAAAAACAAGAATCGTTTTCTTTGACCTTCTGTGCAGTAAGTTTATCCCTTTCCCACCGAGCTAGCAATTTTTCACGAATTTGCGCATTTGCACTTTATTTATTTTATGATATATGTACACACAGTAAAATACATTAGGATACAACATAATTATAATATTTGAGTACAAAGGTACTGCTTACTTCTTAAGAAATTTCTTCCAGTAGACCTGCGAAAGGAGAAGTGAAAAAGAAATGTAGACAATAGTGTGTGAGAACAAGAAGAAAAATAAATATGAATATGTGAAGTCTAAAACTAAAATATTAAATATACCTACACATACTTATAATGCAATAAAAATAACATATACTTAAATAAATACATAATGTTAGAATATATAAACATATTATATAAATATATACATACATAATTAACACAGGCTCTTTTAATCGACATTTGAATAAAGATATTGTTTTTAAATCACGAATGTTAGGCGGAAGTTCCACAATCTTATAGCATGGACAGAGAAAGAATAAGAGTAGTAGCTTGTTTTATGAGGATGAGATTTAAGGAGGGATCTAAGGTGTGATCTACACGGTACGTCGCTAGAACGAGCGTAAGAAAAACGCTCACGCAGATAGGAAGTGTAAGACGGGTTATGTAAAATATTGAAGAGGAGACACAAAATCCTAGTGTTCCTGCGAAGACGAATTGAATTGAGGAGCCACTTGAGTTCCTTACGAAGGTGAGAAACATGGTCATACTTTCGAAGACCGAAAACAAAGCGAATGCACAGATTTTGCAAGCGCTCAAGCCTGTTTAATAGCTCCTCAGTAGCATCCAAGTAGCAGGCATCGGCATAATCTATAATCGGCTGAATGAGTGTTGGTGCCAAACTTTAGTCTTCAAGGGCAGGAGACTTTGAAGGCATTTCAGCGAATGAAAGGAGAAATTTACCTTTCGGCTGACCTCATTGACCTCAGCACGCCACGAGAGATTGGAGTCAATAACTACACCCAAATCTTTAGCGGTTTCGGTATAGTTAATGCGAACACCATCGAGATATAAAGGCATCAGAGATGCAACAACATTGCCGCATTGCGAACGAATCTGCTGCCAATGATCATGGCCTGAAATTTAGTTGGGTTAATTTGCAAACCAAATGACTTAGCCCAAACGCTGATGCAAGCCAGGTCATGATTCATTGCAGCAATTGCAGAACCCGCGTCAGCTACAGTAAAATGTCGGTGAAGCTGCAAATCATCTGCGTAGAGATGAAAACTAGAGTAGATTACTCTGGTAACAGTTTATGAAAATTGAAAAAAGAAGAGGAGAGAGAACGCTAACCTGAGGAACACCCTCAGTGAGGCTACACCAATCAGAGGACTCCTCCAGACGAACACACTGAGAGCGTCCCCGAAGATAAGAACCGAACCAGGCTAAAGTGGAAGGAGAGAAATTGATAGATTTGAGGATACCTAGTAAAATGTCGAAATCCACTGAGTTGAATAGTTGAGTAGGTTAAAAGGAAATGCACAGATTTTTTTTAGATTTTTATTATACCTAGAGGCGCTATTTCCAACCTAGACTCCAAGACCTAGACTTAAAAGAACCATCAGGTACTTCGTGTAATCACAATGTTAGGAACTGAAAGAAATTACAAAATTATGATAACCAATATTACTTAACTTCGTAATAATAAAAAATAGGTTTTTAATTACAGATTGACTTTGTGGTATTCAATAAAACAGTTTTTTTTTCATTCAAATACAAAAATATGTTGCAATCATTGAGGTAATATGTACGTATTACCTCAATGGTTGCAATGTGAAAATTTGTCTTTCTTTTCTGACCTGCATCTTTCATTGTGTGTGCATCGAAAATCTTTTAGGTAAGTCTGAAAACTCCATGAATATCAAAAGAATTGACAAATACGATGTCCAGAAGACCCCAAAACAACCAGTGCCACCATTGTTTGGCAAATAAGTGGATTGTTGAGATCAGGTGCCGAAGAGTTTTTGTCTCTTCACGCGGATGAGTATTGTAACCCATAAAAGATTCAAACCTATCAATGTTAGGAGTACCTCCTATTTTAGGTTCAATACCTTACCTTTCTGTGTAGCATCATGATTACTTTAGTATGCAATATTGACAAAAATATCTTCAATCAATACTAAAAAAATATCATTCGGTGTGGTACAGTGAGCAAAAAAGTCTTCTACTACTCCAGTATCTGTAATGTACTCGGGTAAAATTGTATCTAATTGTCACTTTTTCCATTTACCATCTGGTTCAACTAACCTTTGTTGGTTAGCTCTGTGTGAAGACGCATTTGCTGATGATAGATCAATCTAAACACTAGATCTAGGTATTGGAGATGTAGGTGCCTGATTTATAGGGTACTCTGATGGTTCATCTTCATTTGGGGTGTTGCATCTTCAGCAAAAGCAATGTTTGATTGTTAAATTAATAAAGACATTTTACGAAGACTTCGAGATTTAGTTATTCGATATTGCATGGCTACGGTGTTCAGTTTTTCTTGGTTGTGTGCATTCGTTGTTAAGTGTTTCGAATAGGTGAGATTAGAGATTTAGTTATTCGAGATCCCATGGCTACGGCGTTAGGTTTTTCGTGGTAGCGTGCATTCGTTGTTAAGTGTTTCGTATTCGTGAACTTACGGGGACGTGTTCTTCAGTGCTTCATTTTCGAAATCTCGTATCACACCCCTTCATTTGACGGTGATGATGGCTGAACTTTGGCTGAAATACTGTCAAGAGCTTTTCAAAATATCTCATCACAGCCTTTTGGTGAGGATGCTCGAAGATATTCCTCGGTTCCATCATCGGACACGTCAATGTCCGGAGGCTCTTCTAATAACAGGGCTTCAATTAGGGCAGCATTATTTGTAATATCCATTTCGAAGTGTCTAAAACGATAAGAAATAAGTAGATTAGAATAATAACAAAAAAATATTCGTTTATAATTCAACAAAATACCCATTTCATTGAGTATGTGTATTATAAAAGTCATAATTTATGAGACTAAAATAGGACTGCCATTACCAGAATTGCCGACTCCAGACAAAGACTTCATAAAGCCCGGATATTTGGGTAAAATCGCAATTTTTCCGCGGACACCGTAGGAAAATACATTTTTTTTACTTGAAACTAAAAACAATGATGTTTAATTATGGTTTTTATTTACTGGTAACAGTGTAGACAGTTAGAAGTTTATTAATAATATAATAATAATAATAATACTTTATTCATTTCGTCAAGCGTCAATAGCCTAATGGATAAGGTGTCGGACTTGTGATCGAGAGGTGACGAGTTCGAACCCCACCCATTACACTATTGCCGTAAACCCACTCCAGACGCAAGCATATTTAGCTTAGTTGGAGGGGTTAAAAAAAAAATTACAGGAGTTGTAGTACAATGAGGCAATACACTTAACTTATGTCTAATTTACATTATAGAGCCACATTTTTCTGATTTTTGGACTACATATAATACAAGAGTGTCATACTACTTTCCTAGCTAGTTAAAAGCCTGTGATTAGGACAAGCAGTTGCCACCCCCCCAGCTGGGTTAGGTTCGTAAAGTAACTTAAGAACTAAGTGTAATGTTACAAAGTTTACAAGCAGGCACTACAACATAAAAGAAGTAAAGTAACAAAATTGTAGTAGTATAGTTGTTTTGTTGATGGTGTGTGTTGTGTAATTGAGTGTATATGAATGTGTGTGTGTGTGTGTGTGTGTGTGTGTGTGTGTGTGTGTGTAAATGTGTGCGGTTCACTGTGGGTGTGGTTGATGTCATGATTCTAAAATATTGTTATCAAGTAATATTCGGTTTCCTTATAAGTTTTATTAAGTAAGAAATCGTGGACTATTTTTTTTGCATTTGTAATATGGAAATATATAGATGTAGATATTTTTGTTAATTTTATTATAAAGAAAGGGGCCTAAATACTCAAAAAATATTTAGTAAATTTAAATTTCACTGAGGGTAGACTACAGATTATATCTTTTCGCCGTTTGGCGATTTGGCAGTAAGGTGTTTTACGATGTTGAAACAGAATTATGTTAAATACAAATAATTATCACACGTTCAAAACACCACACTTTTTATACAACTCAGTAGTTGGGTATAATATAGGGCGAGATGTGGCTACGTTAAGTACCTATAGCTCTATGAGCAATTTCGAGCGGTCTTAGAGTAGTTTGGTGAGTACCACCCCAGCAACAGATACAATACGATATTATTGACTGGCAGAGGGCAAAATAAACACGACGTAGGTATGATGGTAGGGTTGGCAACACTGCGGAGTGATTTAAAAATGTAAATAAGTTTCCGGACTCTTCCTGTCAACATTTCAACTTGGGGTTTGATAATATTAATAATAGGCTTTCTTTTTAATTAATCAACGTAACAAAAACAATAAGATGAAATACAGAGATCGTGCTTTTTGGTGCCCGTAAGACCAATGTGTCCGGGTTTTATCCGGACGCTTATAGGGAAAATCCCCCGGACGCTGTCCAAACTAGGACAAATCCGGGGAAACCCGGACGGATGGCAACCCTAGACTAAAATCACCTGACGGTACTTTTAAGTCCGCATCAGTTTTTGTAAATATTCATATAAAATAAAAAGGTAATACATTATTCCAGCTTTTAGAAATGTAATCCATGATATGAACAAGCTAAATAATAAAAATAATTGTACTTACTTTTGATATTCTATTTAGAAAAAATAAACAATTACACCGCACAACAAATTGACTAAATGTTCGACGGGTTGTAACTCGCTGTTTAAATTTCTCGGCAACTTCACGCAGTAATTCAAAAATAAAGTTCTGTGATTTACGGAAACGGTACTCTAAAGGATCGTCGTCTATAGTATGCGTAGTGTTTTCATAATTAAATTATTAGACGAAAACGGTGGTACTTCTAAGTACCGTAATGACGGAAAGGGTTATACTGTATACATGTAGTTTCTTCTATAGGTTTAAGATTTTGGCAGAATATTCTTTATCTATTCGCTGACAGGTCTATATAAGTAATTCAACTGAAGTGATCAAGAGTGTCCTAATGATGGTCATCGCCTAAAACATTCATTTAGTAAAGAAAGCTAAGGATAAGAAATTGTATGGAGATTCAACCTTTTTGAAGTTAAAACGTAAAATCGGAGCTTAGACTTCGATATTATTAGAAAAATGTACATGCTTATATCTGAATATTACTTAGAAATTAACCATTAAAGAGGCTCCTGAGAAATCCCATCGGACAAATAACAACTTATTACCTATAGGTTAGTAGCTTACCTATGTATTGTGAGCGTTGCTATAATTTAGTACAAAAACTTAGCTAATTAAAATGTTTTGAATTCCCAAAGTACTTACCAAGGTATCAGAACTCCAAAGGAGAATCTCGAAATTCGCCTTAATTAGGCGCCGGTATCGAAAGGCGTTTACGTAACTGCGATAATGACGGGCGGATTCCTTTCTGCATTCTTGATGTGTGAAGCTCTTCGGTCTCGCTATCAATGTGGAAAATGCGCAGAAATCAGAACTAGTTTTTGTCGTTTGGACCATAAAATACAGCCCTGGTTGGATGTAACATAAAATAGGGTCCTGGATGGCCTGGACGACGATATTCCCGTTAGATAAGGTATCTCAGGAGAGGTGATGTTTCCATTAAGCCTCGTATCTTTTTTTTTTTGTTTTCGGGTTCCCTTCATAAGGCGCCTGAACCTTTGGGGAAAAAGAACAGGGAGTGTGGGATTCCTACCTCACTAAAACCACCCTGGTGATCACCATCAACACATAGAAGGGGCCCCGTTACCTCTTAAAAGACCACTCCGGAGCCCCCTCTGTGTAACGCCTGTTGGGGCTCATCCCTGAGGAGACTGTAAAGGGGTCTCCCCTGAGCCTCGCTGTGAACGGTGGCACGTGATCACTGTGCCACCGTCTTCCTTGGGATCACTCGGTGGGCGAACAGGCTCCCCACTCTGAGCGCCTGTGACCCCGGAGACCCACCTGATCCAAAGTATACAGGCGGGGATTTCGGCGTGTTAGGCGTCGAGTCGGTTGCCTCCTCCTCCTTCTTCTCCGAGCAGGATCGGCCCTCTCACGACCTCACTCGGCTGCCTCCTTCTGGATTATTACAGTCTCACAGAAGGAGGCCATGGCTCTCCAGTTTTCTGTCTCTGCAAGCATAGCTCTCACAACTGCTGACAGAGACAGGTCTCGCTCGATCCTCGCGACCAGGATCCGCCGCTCAGCGGCCCATGCAGGGCACTCTTCGAGCGTGTGCTGTGCAGAATCCAGGTCAACTCCGTAGTGATGGCAGTTTGCCGTGGTCTCTCGCCCGATCCTGTTCAGGTACTCAACGAAGCAACCGTGCCCGGTCAGCACCTGGGTGAGCCTGTAGGTAATGCGCTCCTCTCTTCTTAGCCAGGCTTCGAAGAGCGGCAGAATGGCTTCGACAACGCGCTTGCCTGAAAATTGCGGCTGCTGTAGACACTTCCGTCCCTACCCACATAGCGGATATGCCGGTCGCGAAGGTAAGCCCCGATAATACGCTGCAAGTAAGAGGGCACTCTATGGTATGTAAGTGCCGCCCGTATTGCATCCCAGGGCAGGGAGTTAAAAGCGTTGACAATGTCCAAGGTTACCGCCAAAGCTACCCCACCCTGAGACACTGCCTGTTCCGACAGTGAGTGAACGCGTAGAATTGCGTCAACTGTAGAACGCTGCCGTCGGAAGCCATACTGGCAATCAGCAAGGTCAGGGCCGACTCGCGACAGTTCGGCAATTATTCTCTCGAATAGCTTAGAAATCTCGTCGAGCAGGCAAATGGGACGGTATGCAGAGGGAGACTGAGTCCCTGCCTTTCTTCCTCAACAAAACCAGTCCAGCCTCCTTCCAGTCAGAAGGGAACACGCCCATGCAAAGGCAGCTGTTGAACAACCATCTCAGACGGTCCCCCAGAGGAGCCATAGCTAGACATCAAGCGCGGCCAGGGATGCCATCCGGGCCTGGTGCAGTGTTCCGAGCTCCCATACGTCTAACAGCACGGCCCAGTTCGCCTTCAGTCACCCCTAGATCTGTGCTATTAAAACATGAAAAATCTCGTGGGCTTCGTAGCTCTAGCTCTAATTTTCGACGTAACGGGATGGTTAGCATTAGTTTTCAAATCACGCGGCTAGATTGTGACTTTCAATTTTTTTTTCTTCGGAAAATGTCAGTTTTGTTACCTAATTCAATTCTGTGTCAATGTTGGTAAACCTTCTTTTTTTGGCTACTATAATATAAGGTTGTCTATAGTACTATCTGTAGAACATTATTTAGATCTTTTACGCATGTCAATACCTTGTTACTTCAATACTAATTTACGTCTACCCACAGATTTTCTTGATTTACAAGTGCAAACACCTCTGTAGTAATAAAAAATCATTTGCTTCTGTAATTTTTATAACGGCATAAGTAGCCATAAGTATTGCATCTAGTGGTTTATTGCAATCGTTGATCAGTAGGTACCTAAGTATGTGGCAGTCACCAGCAGAGTCTCTAAAACACTTGGTGGTACGTGGGAGCAAACAAGGAAGTGGTGTCGCTGCTACATATCTTCGACCAGGTCTATTACCGACCCGGCCGGGCCCCGTTTATCGGTCCCGTTCCATTTAAATATGCTCGATAAGGAAAACTTTTGTTGCGAGGTAAAATCACATTCCGTTCGTGGTACATGCTGTGTTCGGAAAGTAACGGAATATTTTTAAAGTTACCACGATAAGATCTTTGTGTTAAATGCCGGTACTTTGTTTAGATGTAATGGAATGTACCTAGTCATGGGTGTTCAAATACACTTGGAATGGGGACAGTTTTCAAATGATACCACACATGGACATTGCATTTTGTATAATATAAAAACAATAAAAGTAATCTTATGTAACAATAAATTCAGAACTAAAATTGTGCCATTGTGACATGACAGATATTGTTGAGAATGATAGAATAAATGCAAAACATACACTTTGAATTCACATAACAACTAATATGTTCACTTTGGAAGCACATTCAAATAAAGATATTTATTTAAAAGATTTAATAAACATGTAAATTCTTTTTTTTTGTGTAATCTATGGCCACATTCCATGCAAATATCGAATGATTTGGGCTCCTAAAATCCTCTGAAAATATCTACTGTTAATTTTAAATAGATTATATTTATAGTTTTATCAACATATTCCATAATGATTTACTTCTGTTTCTGAAGAATTAATTTAAGTCTAGCTATAAGTTTTAAGAGATTAGTATGCCATATTAGCTAATACGATTAGCTTAAATTATTTTTCTACACTTTGTACAATCAAAGCACTAATACCTTACTCGTGAACAAAGCAGAAGTAAGTACTACAGGCAGCGACAGGAGCCCACTCCACATTAATACACCTTACATAGTAATGCTACATTGCATGAAACACGGAGGTATTGAAAAGTACAACTGTAAATTCAGACTGTAAGGCTAATTGATTCCTTATAACATTCACATTGTCTTTAATTTTTTAATTCTAATTGAAATAAAAATAAACATAAGGCCTGTATTTGTCACAGTTCAACAAATGACATACGAAATTATGAACACGAGGCAATCGTTCATCTTGTTCTATAATATTAATATTATTATCAAAAAAACTGCCACAGACGTAGTTCAGGGAATTATTTAATTCTGTGAAACAGTAGAAAGGTCTGTCACTGCTATTTTGAACAGTGCACTGGAATCATTGACTTAATTGACTTAACTGAGAACATGCATACGAATGCCTGCGCGCCGCTCTACTTGGGACTAACTGACAAGCACAGGCCTTAACACGTTAGCTTACCATCAATAAACTACACCTGGATGTAGTCGCCGCAAAAAAAGTCTGACTAAACTAAAAGAAACTAATAAATACTGCGACAACTACATGCAGGCTGAACAGGTGGAATTCGTAACTACGCAATAAATTTAGCTACACTAACCAAAATAACCGGATTACTACAAATATCTTACGGATACTTATACAATACTTTGATACAATATATAACATTAATATCATTTTTGGAATTATTATCTTTTGGGATACAGCTTTCGTAAATTTCATACGCAATAACATGCGTTGTCAAAAGGACTCAAGTAACTTAAGAATCATAAATATCTTCTAAATCTCATAAGTTAAATGTTTATGTAAAAATTGCCAGCCAAGGAAGTATATGAATCTGTAATCTAGCTGAGTTAAACGCACCGAAAGAGCCATTTTCTGGACACATGTAACTTCACGAAAAAGAACAATAAGCACACATTATTTCTGGCAACTAAGTAAGTCAGAGGTATTGATATTTCCAACAGCATAAAATACTGAAAATGTCGAATGTTGGAAGTCGTTAGGTAAATCTGATTTCTAAGCGAACCTATACTTTATGCATCAAAACATATTATACACTTTACATATTTACAAAGAATTCCACCTTTAAGTAATAAAATCATTTGGCTGCGACTTCAATGGATATCATTGCCACATATACATATTACACATCAGGTTTCCTATTCAGTAAGATAAGTTTAAAGGAGAAATATGAAGCCCATTACAGACGCTGCCATAAAATAAATTAAAATTTAAATTTTTCCGGTTTTGAATTTAAGACAAAAAAGGTTTAACAGTTTTTTTTTTTAAATAATGTAGGTACTAAGTACATGATAAAAATTGGGAATGCAATCGTCGAATCGAACACTTAATGGTAATATATGAAATGATCCACATAAACAAACATTACTTAATTAAATTTACTATCGGTCTTAGTAAACTCTGGAGTCGACAGTAAGTATCTAGCTTAAAAGTTCACTTATAATCTGTATAATAATGTTTACAAATGATTTTGGATACGATTGACATACATATCAATGCAACATTTTCGTGACGACTTTCCTTTTAGTAAACAAGGTTTATTTATTAAGTATGATCGGCGTCTGCCCGGCACCGCTACCCGTAGCGAGCCAATTAGACGACTGAATACAACCAATTATAGAAAAGGTACAAAATTTGAGACACGTACATACTCGTGTGCCGTGAGACTATTTCGACCAATGGATATTCTTAACCTTTTAATGACCGGCTTAAAAACTTGAGATCGCTTCATTATGCAATTAAATTCTTGATCAATCCAGAGTCCAAAACAATGTTTCGTTTTTGAAATTCCAAGAGCATTTTACAAATATAATGTTTTTCAGTCGAAAGCCATTCCTATTTATGTATCCAAAATCGAGCGATAATGAGCACACTTGAGTCTTTACAAAAATATCTACATCTAAGTTACAAGGGGGTATCTCAGGGCGTTAATACTAGTCAGCATTAAGTCAGCGGAGTGAAGGCACGGCGTGAGAGAAGGCGGTGTGCTTACCCGAGCCCCACATCCAAACACATCATGACCACGAAGCCAATGATGCAGCCCCAAGTCGCCAGCTTTCCGTTACCACTGCGAACAAAAGGAACCTTTAGAATATCATTGGCTTAAATCGCTCGCAGCAAAACCGTAACCATTAAACTAAAAGATCTTAACCTATCATTGACTATAATAACCGTTAAAAGTAATGCCTGGGCGTTAGTCAGAAATTGATACCAGGTGATTGTTCCCCCGAGAACAAGCGGGTATTCCCGAAAATTTATTTTACCGAATACTTTCATTGTGCGTACAGAACTGGGGGTCTTTAAGTCAAGAGTGAATACGTTACTTCTAGGTAAGCGTGCTTCATCTTCGACGACATCATCGCTTACCATCAGGCGAGATGGTGGTCAATAGCGAGCCTATTATCAATAAAAAGAAATATCTTACTTAAGGGAACAGGGAAATCACAACCGATTGCATTTATTAACTTGTAGACCATATTCCAATTGCGTCAAAACCCTTATGATGGAATTATGTGTTATTCTACGTCAACGACTAAATGCAGCTAGTTCTTGAAAAGGCATTTAACGTCGGTAGTAAAATGTACGTAATGTATTGTTATTCCCCATTCTCACGACCAGGTATTGCAAAACTGCTAGGTTATTTCAATTTATAACCGGCTGAAATTAGTCATTGCTAATCAAAATCTCCATACACGATTTCTTATTTCTAGATTATCAAAACGTGAAGGATTGTAGGTGTTGATTTTGACAGCCGGAAACTTTATATTACAATGTAAACGGACACATCATAAACACATTAAAATGTATGTCTCGTGTTAAGGAGGCAGTAATACGTTTACTGACGCACTTTGACTGTGATATACATAATGGTATGTACATAATAACATATAGGGGTCCGTTATAAAATGCTGTCGTCATACAATGCCGGCCATTGAGAAATAACGAGTAAACGATATTTGAATAACAAATAGGTAGCAAAATTACGATATCGGAAAGGCCGCCGATGGCGCTTGCGTCTCACGCACTCGGATTTACAGAACAGCCTGGCCGGAATACACTAACTGGAATTACGGGCCATTACATTAAAACGATTCCTAGTACTTAGGTACGTACCACGTTGTGTACATACACAATTTTATTGCAAACCTGAACGCTCTTTTTAAATGTACACCGCGCCTTATTGATAATCTAAGAGCGAATAATGTTATCCATGTCGATCTTTTAATATTCACAAGTTTCATAAGTATCACGGAATACAAATTCCCCAATCCAAATAGATTGATTTAGCAAGAAACAGAGGTAGGTACTTTATGCAAAGAAGTAGGTACGCATGATGTCAGTCTGAAAACGTAATTCAATCATTTCTTTTATGCCTTTATCTTGTATATTCAAGTAAACGTTGTTTTGATTATGTGTTTGCGCAGGGCACACATTTTAATTCATAATATTCCGGTAGCGTCTGTTTATGTTTTTGTAGGTGACCTGTAGGAATTGAAACAGCACCTTTGGTAAGATGGGTAATTCCACATTGAAACATGAATCCTAATCGAATCCTTACCTAATCGGGAATATACAGTTTTTGGTTGCAACATAGAATTGCTCAACGTGTAGGTACAATAAATCTAGTTGGCAGAGTATAGTTTAGACATCCGGCTCGTGACGAGGTGTATGCTCGGAGTATGGCATGTCAAGTATGACAGGTCGGCGCACATTCTGGTCACGTGCCGTGGGGAACCCCGCCTGGACACACGACATGCACCTAAATACCTCTGCTGACATCACGCCCAAAAACTGAGGAATTTTCAACACAAACTCGAAGCTGACGAGAAAACTAATCGAGTTTATATCAAAGGAATGTTTCTAGTCATTTAATGATCAAGCATTGTACGCACGTCTGCATACCCAATTAGCTTAATTGGTTGCTATGTAAATGAAGACTTAAACATGCCTGAAACGTCTCAGTTTTCTTATGTTATCAATTTAACTAAATACTGTTATGTATACTATAATTATAACAGTATTTAGTTAAATTGATAACCAAACTAAAATCTATGGATGATCGAGAATTGGGTGGGTTTTTAATTTGAAGAATTGTGGACTAAGTAAACTTCATTATGACTAATTGAATTGCTGTTCAAACACGATTGTGTTTTCATCTCAATTAATCCGAATGGAGTAATGTTTTGAAATTTACAAAGTAATGATAAAGTATCACTGCACTTTAGTTGTCACGCCAAAAATTTATAAGCTAGCAAGTAAGTTGCACTTGTCTCGTAAGTAGGTCTACAATGACTATCTTAATTTTCTGTGTGTCTCCTTGTTTGTAACTAGCCTCGTGTAATCTCTGCATCATGGGGGTGATTTAAGCTGATAGAGTGGGGGCCGGGGTACATGCGGCGCGATGTCTGGAGGTAGGTCAGGGAGTGTCGGTCGGCGGCGCACTGGATTCCCAGACAGTGACGTCAGCGCATAGACAAACTAGAGCGTCGTCACTGTCTTTATCCCGGCAGAAAACGCGTTATTTCTTATATTTATTGTTATTGACAGTGGCGAGACGGTGACAAGCCCACGCACGGCGGCACGGCGCACCGAATTTACTTCATAATGCGCGAGGCTGCGCCGCGCCGCCCTGAAGCGACGCGCCGCCCGCCCGTTGCAAATAGACTCGGTGACCATCGCAGCCGCAACCACGCACTACCGGATTCTCTGTCACCGCATTTTGTTGCTCGTTTACAATAACTAAACATTTTAATCATTAAACTTTTACATAAAACATGTCTAGACTAGGGATTTATTTCAGGTTTCACCAGATTTCAGACACGAAAATAATATGAAAAAAAAAAACATTTTTGAAATAACGTTAAAAAGAAATCTTTTCGTAAATATAAAGTGATTTTGAACAAGTATGTTTGTTTTGAGAGAATATTTTTTTTAATTTCGGCATTCCTAACTTACCAGAGCTACTGGTTGACATAATTTATTATCATTAAGTTGTATAGCTATATGTCGTGTTTCAGTTTTGGAATAAAGTTATAGCATAACCACAGATTCCGAACTCGGATTCCAGGTTATCAGCGTTCGTAAGTTTCAGGTCTGTGGTTTGTTTGTAAGTGCAAGTACTTATAAACAAAACGAATGCCATCGTCTTTACAGAAGATACAGAATGGCTAGCTTGGAATCTGAATAGTCTTAACCAAGAGAGACATTGAAACTGTATAAGTTAACAGTAACACACGTGTGCTCGACATAGCATAGAATACATATACTATAGCATACCGTTTCCTACCAAGCATCCATAATTTAAAACACTCCACTCCGACGAGGCCCTAGTTATATTGTGTTGGCAACTAAAAAGGAATCACTCATCGTCTACTCGCAGAATAAACACAGAGGTAAACGAAGATATTAAGATAGTACTGATTTGTGTAAAGTTTGGTTTTTGGCATAGTCATGTGACAGATACAACAGCCTGAGTAGCAATCCAATCTAAATGAAATAAACGTAATGGACGACCGACAGATTATATTTTAATACAATTACCTCTTAGTTTTCCCTTACAGCGTGAAGTGTGCTATGATGGTTCTGAGACATAAATATTGCATTTTCTTGCGTCTTAGTACTAAAGGAAGGAAGAATACATAGTTCATGACACTGCATAAAACGTCTAGAAATATAAAGAAAGAAAAGCTTAGCTTTAAAACTTCCTTTAGAAACTCAACCTCTTATTACGTTGGAAAGATACGACTTAAAAAACCCAGCGTTCTACATTCAAATGCATATAACAAATTGGAATCACGAAAAATTGGGTTGTCTGGCGATTTAGTCGTAATTTAATTTTATTATGTGGAGTAACAAATAGTGGGACATGTTGGTAGGTAATAAACGTCGGGCTGTGTTGTCGGTTTCGCTTCGGGGTGTTAGACAGCGGCCCGCTATTTCGGGCAGAGTATTTGTGTCTCGCCGGCGACGCCGCGCGCCTACACTCACGTGCCGCTTGCAATGCAAAACTATTGTCTCACTTGCTATTATTGCAAGCTAGTTGACTGCAGAATTCATCAAAAGAAACGGTTCTACTCTTCATTTGAATCTAATCAAGACGAGCTTAGTCCATATTATTTTGCGTTTGAAGCTTTTACGCGTGAAACTTTTAAGTTTTCCGAGCTGAAAACGATGGACTGATTGCAGTTAGAATGAAATTTACATAACTCACAAATTGCTACTTTTGGGGTTGAGCCAGAAATCTAAACAAAACAGTTTCGAGTAAATTTAGATCTACATATCTCTCCTGTGATCGATGTATAGGCGCCCCTTTATTACTCGTGATTCCAACCCCTATTACACACCACGCGTTTATTGAGTTTAAGGTCAGTTTTCAAGAACAGTCAGAAATTGCACGATTTCAGAGTAAGGTCACTTTCATTCAAGAGTGCGATGCCATGTTGCCTATAAGTTCTTTCAGTCTTTACAGATTACAGCCACATTATAACAAGCTAAACATGATTTTCATTATACAGCTTTATTACAATCAATAAAAAGATCTTGAAATGATCTTAGACAATGTGCTACAAATATGATTTGGTCTAAAATGTCTCAGATGATAAGAGGCTGAAATATTTGTATTCTATGGATAATGCTAATCAGGTTACAAGAAGCGCGCGTCTGTTTCAAGGGGGTATCCGATGCTGCCGCTAGCACGCCTAAAACACACTCGTTTGATATTGAATAGCGGTGCCCCCGGCCCCACGGTTTCACCCGCGTTAACTACCAATTTTCTTTAACTTACCAATGGAGGTTTTTTTAAGGAACTTACTGAAGTATAGACCCACAAATGGATGAATAAAAACAATCGAAGTTGTAAGGAATGCTTGAAGATCGACAGGAAAGTTATGCTTTTTTCTTTTGATTACTGAAAGTACTTGATTTCTCGAATGTTCTATTAGATCTTCATAACAGTTACAGAAACCTACAGGGTATATTTTGTTATCTTCTAAACAGCATATAAAACAACATGAACATTTCTTACAGCTGTTCCAAAACAAATAGGGTGCTAAATATTGTAAATGTACACGTTCCCACATAAGTACATTGAACCAGTAAGAAACGTCGCCGTGCGACGTGGGAACTGTTGAAAGCTTCTATGAAAACATCTTTTCAGCGTGTCTGAGCGTGGATCTCACCATTACATCAGTAAATTGTTAGTCTAGACGTCCAGACATCAGGCCGCAGACATAATAAGTCGGCCGACAATAGCTTGCGTTCATTAAAATGACAAGAGTTTTATAGAAAGTCCATTGATGTAGATGTCGCGACAACTTTGTGCCACACAAGTAAACAACTTCTTCAACGGCTGACATTCAAAACATTGCTGTATTGTTACAAATCTATGACAATAGTTAGTTCGCTTCCGTCTAGGAAAAATTCGTTGGTTCAAACGTGTAGTCAGCAAAAACGTTGTAAGCGGTTACCACGCTTTGATAGCTGATGTAGCTTGGTCCCAGGACACCGAACAATTAGTCAATAACGGGCTCAGCAGACAGGCTAGTCCGGAAGGGAGCCGCAACCGGTCTACAACAATACTTCAGATGGACAACAATACTGACGCTAGAGAGAAGCAAGTCCTTCGCTCTCAAGTCTCACCCCACTGATCCCCGCATATTGACGGTTAACAATCTATATCGGACGAAATACTGACGTGAATCAGAACAATCAAACACAGACGACCCTCGTCACTCCAATTATGTCAAGAGCCCAGAGATTCCATACTGTAGTTTCATATCGATATGTAACGTCACTTAATGTACTGGTTACTTATAAGGGCACGTGTCCATAGATACTGAATTGTATTCAATATCATGAAACTAGAAAAGCTCTTCAAGTTATAATCAGCACATTACAGTTCGGGAGAGCTGCAGTGCAACACATTCCAGTACAAACAATTGCGTACTATATGCAAATGCATGTAGAATTTATTGCAATACATTGCGGCGTCAGCTCAATCTACGTTAGCCTTTACATGATACTTGACGTAGCCGTGGTACAAATAAGTTTGCAGAAACTGACAATGAAATGTATCATTTGTATCTACAATCTACATAATGAAATCAACCATTACGAGTATATCAGTGGTTGCGATTAGACTATATGAGTACATGAACAGCAAGGAGATGTGCAATAAAGGGCGTCATTATCCTTTATAGTCAAAGGTGGGTCTGTCTCAGAGGGGTCCACAACAAAAAGGTTTTCGTACTCAGAATCTTTTTGGGTCAGTTTCAAGGACAACGCTTTTAATTCGGCATCTGGAGGGTAAATCCGCACATGACAGCGATTATCTGTGTTCATCATTATGAGCTTCTAGTCTGAGATTTTATCTTTTATTTCGATTTTAAAGATGTTTGTACTTCTCCAAATTATATAGGACTGGTTTATACCTAGTGTGGGGTTGCTATCTGTTCCGGTAATGATTTGTGTTACAAGTACAGCATTTTGTCTAAAGAATGGACCGCCACGTTAATGATGTCATATGAGTTCTTAACACACCTACCAAATTACATGAGACTTTTTAAATAATTACTTTGAAACTAAAAGCTCCTATAGTTTTCTTAACAGGATGAGGTTCTCATTATACTGTTTAGACAGATATATGAACCACCCAGAACATTTCAAGACGATTGGTTGCCAAGACTTACAAGCTCAATATCGCTTTCGCTATTTAAATGACGTTATCCATCCAAGAATTCCCTCGAATCGATCCAACCCACATAGTTCCGGAAGTACTAACTATACAAGCCCGACATTTTGGTAAAGAAACTTACGGTTTTGCTGTTGTGACTGAAATTTTCGAAGCACTTTTTGGGGTATAATCTTAGCCTTCACATGTGAAAGCTACCATTGCAGTCGCGCCCAAATAGTTCTGTCAAGAAGAATTTTCTAGGACTTACATACTGACACGAAATCGTCAAGTAGTCAGAGCTATACCCACTTAGGAAGGATTTATTGCTGCCAAACCAAGCCTAGTTATTGCTTACCAAATTTTTTATCAATTTTTAATTCATTAGGAAGCTCCAGTAGAAGTGAGAGGATATTATTGTTTTCAATGAGAACAAAACGGTGTTTGTAACGCCGTAGATGTCTTTAGGGCGCTTTAGCTGCAATACAAGTTAAACACACTAGAAAAACCAAAACTATGAGTGCTTGTAAAACAATAAAAGTTTTATTTTTTTATTGATAATAGGCTCGCGTTTGACCAACAGCTCACCTGATGGTAAGCGATGACGTGGTCGAAGATGAAGCACACTTACCCAGAAGTAACCTGATTCACTCTTGACTTAAAAACGCCCAGGTTATAGTTATCAGGAAACAGGGAATTCCACTCCTTAGCCGTAAGCAGAATGAAAGTATTCCCAAAACGATCATCGTCTGTGTGTTGTTTTAAGGCTTTGATTACTTTGGTTCGAAGGAAGGAAGCTCGCAAGGGAAAGGACTGTGTAAGCTTTGATTTTTTTTTTCAATTCCAAAAAAAATGCTGCCTTCTTTCTTACCTTATTCCTGCGCTAGTCCATAAAGGCTATCGCTACCGATTTACACTTAGCGATATCACACGTTGTTTACTGATAGATCACTTCCACGGCCTATGAAAAAACACGAAGCAAATGAATACTCACGATGCATTCGCCTCTGGTATGATGTCGTCAGCCACGACATAGATCATGGCTCCGGCAGCGAATGCCAGCGCATAGGGGAGCGCGGGTTGAGCGGCCGCAACCGCCACGGCGCCTAGCACGCCGAACACTGGCTCAACCATGCCAGATAGCTGGCCGTACCTGGCACACAAAAATACAATTAGAATAGGTAATTAATAGGTGTTCCAAAGAGGTAAATCTGACTTTAAATCCTCCTAACCGATTTCAGCCACGGTGGGCAATCTAATAATAATTGATTACACATCTGCGCAGGAGATATTATAGCGCACAAATATGTGCACAGGTACAACTGCTCTCTTTGTTTCTTTACTCTCATTGTCTGATGGGACGGAGAAATTTCTATCAGAAAAACCCAATAACACTAAACTTGACAGCTCAGCAGTCGCGCTTATAGCCATTAGGTCACTGAAGTAGTTCTCTGACTGTATTACAAGCTTATTGTCAATTGTTTTACTGGTGCAGCCTGTGGGTTAGGTATACGCAAAAGACTTACAGCGCTCTGCGCGTTAAATACCAGAGTATTGCAATATTGAACGCGCAGAGCGGTAGTAGGTTTTGCAGCATCTCAGGCATGTTTGCTGAAGCGAGGGTAGATAACTTTTATGCTGTTATGCGCAAGCGATGTGCATCTGCGCTACGGCTTTCAGGAGTTTCCTAACATTCTGATTAGACTAGCGGAGAAAATCGATGGTCTTTTTGTCAGGCACTGGGCTGGTGGTGTGTGGTATGTGAGTGTATGCTTTTTAACGTTTTACAAACACTTTATGAACAAGTAAATAAAATAACTATCTTTATTAGTCGATATAATTATATTTATTACGAGGTAAGTCGTTTAGGGATCCGTTATGGGAAAAAGAGTACAGGGCCGATCGCGGACATGGATATCTATAATGGACAGATATAATAAAAAAAGGCTTCCAAAACTAGCATCGTCCAGTGCTGCCGGTCGCGAAGGCTGCGAACGTTGGTAGTAGGCATAACAGCGATGGGAACACAATACACCATGAATATGGCCACCACCACTCTGTCAGGGGTTTGAGTGAGAGAATTATCTTTATGGATTTCCACGGATTTTGAGTTCTATCTAGAAGAGCTGTAATGAGGATATGCATGATACTAATACTTAAGACTAGCATATTTTGTGGGGAAATACTAATGAAGTACACCTGCATTTCATAATAAGAAAGTGGGCATATCTTTACAAGAACTTGAACTGTACATTAAAAAACTTTTTACCAAAAAATTAAACCGACTCCCAAAAAACACTGCAAACTGAAAAATAACTTTAATTTCGGTAGTCGGTGTCTTTAGTTTTGTATTTTCGTTTTTGGCACCGACTTTCGAAATTAAAGTTATTTTTCACTTTGCAGTGTTTTTTGGGAGTCGGTTTATTTTTTTGGTAAAAAGTTTTTATTTCGCTCTTTTTAGTTGGTCGATTTTTAATTTACCTAGTTACAAGAGCCTAAATGTCAACTACTTATAATCATTTACAAAATATTGCTTTTCCCAATTTTGGGCCGTTAATTGTTGAGGAGTTCTCCTGGTACTTCGCCATCAGCTTCACTTCACCATATTCATTGTGACGAGCATATTGTGCTTAATAACCACATTCAAGTAATCGAAGCGGAACACATGAAATACTTATTATTCCTACTTATATATTGAGTAGTTCCAGTGGCCATCTGTTGTCTTCATCATCAGGTCCACTTTACAAATGGTGCTTTTCGAATGCAACGACACAAGTTAATATATGTAAAAAATACTCAAATCACTATAGGTGTGCCTATATATAATAATATTTAAAGAGTTCCCTGGATTTCTTTAGGATCCCATCATCAGATCTTGACTTGGTGACAATGGGACCAATTTCGAAGTATACCCTTTCAAACAAAAAAAGAATTTTCCAAATCGGTTCAGCCGTCTTCGAGTAATCGGTGATCATACATAAAAATAAATATACGCGTCGACTTGATAACCTCCTGCTTTTTTTGTCGTCGGTTGAAAAGTGGACTAGATTAAAGGGATCTGGACTGGTTCGTGTCTATGTATATCATCAGCTATAGAAGCCATTGATTACAAATCACCTTGTTAGCCGTTATCTATTTTTATATATCATATCTAACATACACAGTTAATAATCGCCTCGGAAATAGTTGACCGTAGCCTAAGTAGGCATTATAATTTAATTTTTTCTGTCTAGACAGACTGTCTTCGGTCTACTAAACGGCATGATAAGTTACGGCTCAAAGCCTAGGCCAAGTTCTAACTGTTCTAAACTGGGTGTAGCGAGCTAGAACCATCCCTAACATTAGGGCGGATCCATGTCGCTTTGACATGACAACAGGTAATCAAAGCCCACGATGCGCGAAGCGAACCACTGTCATCAATTCAAGTTAGGAAAACTGATTTGTATGCAGTTTGGGGTGTGTTCTTAGGACCAGGCATTTAACTGTTATGTTCTATTGGAGATCCACCCATTAAAACAACATCCTCCGCGCTTCGAATACTTTTCGAAACTTATGAAACTTTTCATCAAATATACTATTAATATTCCCCAAGAAAATTAATTTTATCATACCTCGCAAAGGCAACATTTAACTTATATTTACAACTAGGACGACAATAGAGGTGTAGAACTATAGATACAAAAACGTCTTAAATAAACATGGGCCATTGATACAACATCGGGTTGGAATCTTCCACACTTTGCTCTATCTTAAGCATTCCTTCGCCGCTTAGATTGTAAGCTCTCATTTCAACTTTCACAACATCCTGTCGGCGCTTCTCACCATGTACATTCTTTTATAATTTTAATTAATTCGTTATTAAAAGAAACATGTTACGATTAAAGGTATTCCGAAATGTTTGTCTGAATAGCTAAGTTGATGCGCTGTTCAGGAATCTTCGGAAGCTTTCGGCATGACACTTTCACTACGCAAAGCTTTTTCATGAATGACAACTGGTTACATACTTTTTCAGTCAATTGATTTGCGCGATTCACCAGTAAGTATGACTTTGAAGGGTTCTACTCGCTTAACGCTTTTGCGACGCCAGGCGGCCGTGTACGTCATGTTTTTTGCAAAGATATGAAAAGCTATTTTATAGCTTCGGATTGTGTTAGCATGTTTATAATGCGGAGGTATAAGGCCACTTAAATAACGTATAGAAACATAAATAGGAAATGATCTGAAAAAGTAAATCGCGTCTGACAAACTTAGTCCTGCAAAAAGCTTTCAACTACTTAAACACAGAATGTTCAAATATGACATGAAATAAAAAGGAAAGTAGCGTTGAACTTACAATTAATAACAATCACGAAGCTGTCGAGTATCCGAAATATACCCCAAAGGTTTTTTTAGGCGAAATATCTACGAAAAAGTTTCAGGCAGAAAGCTTAGCTAAACCTAGCAGCATTTACTTGGTTTACTAGGTTGGATCTTTAAAAACGACTCAGTGTCAATGTATTGAAACATCATATCTAGGGAGCCGGAACTTCAAAAGGGCCGTATTCAAAATACTGATCACGACGTCATGTATCAGTATGTTGTTAATTTTCACGTGTGCGGGTGGCGGGCGGCGGGGTGGAGGGGTGGCGGGGTAGAGGCAAGCGCGCGGTGCGATGCCGAAAGAGGCCGCTAACGAATTGTTTTGGTGAAAGTGCGGGCCAGTGCCGCGACCACATTCCGACGAACTGGTCGAGGAGCCGCTGCTGTGGGAAACGCCGCCAGGGCCACCCCACACGACGACCTGCCTATATCTGCCTGCGAGCGCCAACGCTGCCCGCCACGAACAGACGCCACTCTACTTCCAAACCCGGATACCCTTAGCTTTCAGATCCACTCAAATGCACTTCCCACTTCTGCTTACATATTCAGCATTATCCGTCCCTAGGTTAGTCATGAATTTGGAACTTTAGCGGAAACCATTTGTAACTGAATAGAAAGTCGCTCAAAAAATAAATTCTTGAACATTTGAAAGTTCGGCTGGTTGTGTAAGGATATGATAACACGCACATAGGGAAGTTTAATTTGCATTAGATAACAAGTAATGTAGCGGCAATGCTAGGCGGAATGCGAGGGGAAACGAGTTTGATGAAATAGTGAGGTGCGGGGCGGGCGCGCTGCGGCAGCGCGGCGGGTGCGCGACGTGATGTTATGTTATCGCATGCATTATTCAGCGGGTGGCGAAAGCGGCAATTTGCGACAATATCCACTGATTCTCAGAATCGCCGACTGTTGAGCCGCCGACGAGCCATAAAACAGGATACCCGTCACTCAATAACTACGTTGAATTTAAATAAAAGCTCACGAATAAAAGATATACATTGTACATTTTTTGGAAATTGTCCATTGTTTATAATGGTACTTGGCAGTGAATTTTCAGTAGCGTGGGTAAAATATTGCTTTTACATAATATACTTCTTGAATATTATATTAACAGTGGGTGAAGACAGAATGTTTATGAAAAGCTCAGAAAGTCTAGGAGCCATTTATATTAGACAGTAGGTGGGATTTGAAGACAGGTATATAACGTATGACCACCTACCTAAGTATGAATAAAAGATTTTACATTCATACAAAATATGCCAATGGTATGGAAAATGTTATTCACTTTACGAAGGTACTGGTATGCAGTGTTCAGTGACCTGCTGTTACTCTCACAGCTACCGCGTCAGATACGAAGCTACTACAATTAATGCTGCTGTTGCCATCAAAGGCTTAATAATCTAGTCATACGTTTCAGATTCAGAGTTACTTACTCTTTTTGATCTTTACTGAGCTTTTGGTACTAGTAGAAGTATAATCAATGTACGCTTGGTATGCAGTAACTATAAGTTACCATCATCGCCTTGCCACGTTAAGGCTACATTAGTCATAGCGTGTAGTTACGATGTCATCGTTAAAGTTATAACAGTGGTGTTGGTCGGATTCAGGAAGGTGTTCGAGAAGATTAGGCACGGCAACAACGCAATATGCGGCCGACAAACCGGCCTCGATTGCGCAGGACAGCGCCACCAAGGCTGGCAGGCCTTCCGCGACGACTTCTTCGGGGCCCGCGCGGCGGCGGCGGCAGTATCGGCGTCGCTCTCTCGATTTAATTATTTAACTGTGAAGGCCGATCGCCCGAGGCGGGCAGCGGGCGGTGCGCTGCGACTGGTCCGACGGGTGCGCTCCGGAAGAACGCGCAGACAGCGCGCCGCCGCCCGCTTGCCGCGCGGCCACCAGACTCCGCGGCACCGCAGCGACACATTGCACTCCGCCTCACGCAATACTCAAATTTCGAAATAGACGACTTTCTCGGGTCCAGTTAGCAATCACCATCTGACCAAATAGCGTGGAGAGCGGCCTCCAGACACGCGGACGCGGCCGCGCCGGCGGTCGCCCGCGCGCCGGACTCCGCATGGCCGCGCCGTCGCCATCGCCACCACACTTACGAAAACTTTCGATATGTAATCGGTGAAACAATTTGAATATTTGTAAATCGATTTCATATAGATTGCAAACCCTGAAGGCATGACAGCATAACAGTCTATGTCTAAACCCTAACAAATGACTCTAAATATGAAAAAACTTAAGTAAGCCATTAAGAGTGACTTAATTGATTAGGTTTTGTAACGGATGAGGCACCTACATGGTGCGTAAGCATGATGTTTGCTACGTCACTGTGACTCATATGCGCATGCGGTGAGAAATGTTGACTAGACGCATTGTCTACAACAATGGATCACTACATTGGTTGGACTTATTATATCATGCCACAAAAAATTGCTTCGACAAAACGGCAAGAATTTGTTTAATAATAGCCGTAAAAACCTACTTATAGGGTAAAACCAGGAGAGATGGACCAGCGGGTGAGACGGACCGTCGTAATTTCTTCCAAACTACTAAATTTATTTAGGCTGACAACACTTACGAGCTTTTGTCAACCTGTTTGCTCCGTGTAGAAAGCGAGACTGTTTGATTTTCGTTTGTAAAATTAATAAAAAACGAATTAAAAGGTTTCGGAAGCGCGATTTTTTTTGTGTAGGTGTTTAAAAAACGAAGGTATGTATAAGATATTGTATTTTTAGAATAAGAATTGACGTTTGTGTGTTAGTATATTCATGAAATGATAAAATAACCTCAAATTTTTCGTTTGTTTATTTTGCTTTTTATATGAGAAAGTGGTCCGTCTCTCCACTCAATTTAGGAGAGATGGACCATGTTATGTATGGGTGAGATGGACCAAAAGTCAACCACTTTTTTTGCAAATTTCTAGTGGTTTTTAATTAACATTGCTACTTATTTTTTAATTGATCCTTGATGGACATTCTTCACATTGCAGCAATGTGGAAATGTTGGAGTTTGCTGAAGAAAACGAAATAATTTTGATTTACTTACCCAGTTACACAACCCATTTCCTTCAGCCGCTTGATAGAACGTTTTCAAGTCCCTGAAATGCTTTTACGACGAATGCAATAAATTCATTACTGCTAACCCATCAAGAAAACTATCACGCTTGCAGTTTGGAAAAATTCTGGCTTCAGCTTGGAATAAATCAGCTTCGGTGAGTAATGCAACATCAGGTTTCTCAGCGACTGGGATCATACCGTTTAATGCAAACTCCATACCAGACTATGCTTTCTTAACGCCAAGTAACCAAAACAATGACAATAACCTACAAACTGCTGCTATAATTCAAAAAGATCAACCTACTAAAGAATCTGTCCTTTCACAGCCAGCAACCGTTCAAAAACCATCAACTAGTGAAGCTGTTTCTCCAAAGGGTAACGCCTGGAAAGATTTTGAATTTTACCTATCATAGAAAGAACTGCAAACGTCCTTCATAGGTCAAGAAAAATAACAGAAATTTTGAACTCTACTAAAAATATTCAAAATTTAAAAGAAAATCAATCAAGGAAAATAAAAAAAAAATCTACTGAAACTAAACAGATTTTAAAAGAAACATGGAAAAAGAAGGGAACTAAAAGACCTGCAAAGAAAGAAAATAAAAGACAGAAAAACAAAAAATTGAAGACAGTTCTGATGAAGATAGTGGACAAGAGATTATAACTCGGCGTGATAGTCCTGAATTGACTGAGTGGGATGACAACGAATGTGCAGGCTGTGGTGAAAACTATGAGGAAACCCTGAGTCAAGATGAATGTCTGCTGTGCATTATTTGTGAACGCTGGTCCCATGAAGGCTGCACCAATTATCCCGATATGTGCGACCGATGTGGAAATACAATGACAAACTAAAAATTTTATTCTCATTTAATTGTTTATGTTACTTGTTGATTTCGTTTTGAATATTTATTTTTTTGTTTAGAAGTGTTAATTATTATTTTTGTTAGGACCATCTCTCCTTACTGGGTGGTCCGACTCACCCGTATAGTATGGGAGAGATGGACCGAGGGTACTTTTTTTAATATTTCAATTATATCCATAAAGAAGCTATGATCGTGCCATATTAAAATAGAAAAATGTTGACTATTAATAGTTAGTTAGTTTATCACTAAATTGGTTAATAGTTATTATACAATAAAAAAGATATTAAAGTTGAACAAAATGTGGTCCATCTCTCCTGGTTTTACCCTACCAAGTCAATTTGTGTCTTAGTATTTAGAGACTGTATTGTATCGATGTAACTACTAAGCTTACAGCTGGCTCTATCCTCGCGAAGCATGAGCATGATCACCTATTCCTGATCTAAGTTTACGTTTATTTCCGATTTCAAAGAACAACAGTTACGTATCCTGAATTATTAACAAAAATGTTGAGCGACTGGCAAGTGCGTCGCACATTTTCCTAACGTATTCACCAAGCATCGACATTGTTCTGTCACTATTAGTGCCTAACTGGTCAATAGAACATCTCAATGCCGTCGCTTCGACAAATCTAACTTAGACTGATATCAGGACATCCCCCAAATCAATAGTAATATAACCGAACCAAATAGTTAATTAATCTGGCTAAATCTATACTTAGTAGACAGTTATAGGTATATCCACCGTCACTTCAACCTTTAACAAGAACATATCCGCGTTTCATCGCAAAAGGTGTAGAATGATGCTACGAACATAAAATAGACAAAATGTATATCTTCATTCTTTTATGTAGACTGAATAGAATGTCAATACCGATTTCGAAAGGTGCCTAACATATACAAAACGGTGGCAAATGCGATCCCGTACCCGGCATGCGAGTTGACCAGAGCAGTTCTTGCTCAGGCCGCATTCCTGGCCCCTTGAATTCTGCACCGCAAACCTATCGTACACGTCTTTACGTATGCTGTACTCACATCAATTTTAACATAAAGTATCTTTCTTTGATATTTGTTTTAGACATTATGCGAATTAACAAAAGTGTATGCAAAACTAATAGGAATGCTGATAATATCTAGGTACATGAAAGTTGTGGTATAATATCTGATCCTGTCTTATAGTGAGAGGGGACTTTGTTGTATTACTGGGCAGTTTTTATGTAATTAAAATTTTCCGAAAAGCTAACTTCAGACTCGTCTAACTGCGTTAGAGTAACACTAAACCAGACTTATTAAGCAGTAGTTACACTGTTACAGTCATCATTAGAAAATAAGTACCTTTGAAGTACCTGCCTTTTCAGCCGCTTTAACTTTTCTTGAAAACAATCTCAAATGTTTTCCTCGTAATAAAAATATTGGTATGACCAGCAAAGCCCAGCCCCTGGATGGGTGGGGCATAACATGTTCATCTAGTTTTTGTTGTATAAAAATTAATAGCTGTATAATTTGCGAAGTATTTTTTTAGTAAGGGAAGAAAGCTACACAATGGTGCAATTCTTTATTGCCTTATCTAAGCGTTTCTGTTCTGACTGACATTAAAAACCTTTAATCTACAAGTTTCCATGTCATGTCGAACTAAACAGCATCTTCATACGAACAGCCAATAGATGCCTATGGCTAGCTACACGGTTTAGTTAAATGTAATGAGCAGCCAAGAATTCTATAAATTGCGGTGTAATTGCGTTTCATCGAGTAAATGCTTAGTTGTAAAAACGTATGATCGTTTAATTTTCTGCGGTCGCGTGCAACTCGTCTAAAGCTACGCTTACACGAGCAACTTGTATTGAATTCTGATCAATATCAATCAAATCAGAACTAGTAAACTTAAGGACAGGTGGTAATTGGCCTGATCTAACCATTCCAGCTCTATGGCCTGCCACGTGGTAGCTACCATTGCCCCTCACTAAGAGACCTGCTCTTTATGTCAAGCACTGGGCAAATTAAATACTTCTTATCCTACGCCATGCTTATGCTATGAGACAAATATCATGCCCACGTTTTGCTTCACACGCTCCAAACTGTTTTCAACAAGCCTTAATAAACTACAGAATACAATTTAGGAATCAAACTAGACTGAATGATGGCTGGACACTTATTCCAGCCAGGCAATAATTGCTGAAATGAAATGTCCATGTATGCGCAAGCTTCGCTTTGAGGTTGGGGTACACGGCACGAGCGGCCGGGCGGGGTCGTCGCTCGCCGCACATTCCCAACCTACTCCGCGCCCAGGATTCCCACTCGAGCACATTCTTACCGCCACTGCCAGCTAAGGAGCTACGAAGTAGCCACACAGGAGCTCCACTTTTCCTACGATTTGGATATGCTTGTTTTAGTTGTATACGCCTTTGCATCTGGATAAGGAAAGAAAGGATTCAGCCTACTCGCGCATCTTTTTTCTCGATGCGCGAGTAGGCTGAATCCTTTCTTCAGCTTTAGTAATATTTTGGAATAGGTACATATTTTCCTTAAAGCTTTGCAGTTCTTTAAGTTTCGATTTTTGGAGCTTAGCCAAGTGGCTAGGCTAACTTTTTAGTATTACTTTGCATGTAATAAAAAAGAGCAGAGAAATCACAACGAAACAGTGGTTCGTATTAAAAGTAACGTTGCTTTCCTGAGCAGACGGCGAATCCGTTTCCGCGTTCCTCAATAAAAGTTTTTTAGCATTCTTTAATGGCATAACGATTATGTACCGCGTTAGTTCATAAAAGTTTGTTAGCATTCTTCAAAGACATATCCATTACCGTGTTTCGTAGCTCGTTAGTCGCGGGCTGTGCACCGGCGAAGCGGCGCCAGCGCAGCGGTTCCGAGAACACGACGGAATGCGACTATTTACAAGTTTTACCTATTTGGTAACGTTTACAATGCGTGCACGTACCACAATAGCTAAGTAACCTTTTGCTCTGACAATTTAAAATTATTTAGAGTGAGCTCGTTCATAATGGCCGCATATTTTAACGAATCTCACAGCAGAAGGCGTTTAGGTATGTTTAGGCAGAAATTGGAAGTCCAATTGAAGATGGATAAACTTGGAGCAATTAGTTTTATAGTCAGGAATTTGTATAGCCTTTAATCGTAGACCTCCACAAAGAGACCGTAGATCGAAAGAACCAATATAAGTGTACAAGTAATACACGTTTCTAGTTGTCGGAGGGACATCACAAATCTCGGCGTGTAGTCGAGTTGGTCGGGCCGGCAACAGTCGCTAAATGAATTAGCCTGAACAGGAATGGGGTCGTCCAGTCTGGTTGCGTTGGCATCCGGCCTAACGACGAGCGGGCGCATTCTCTAACCGCGCGCCGTGCTCTAACTGCCGCCCGGCAAACGAGCTGCCACCATGTGAACCCTATTCCACCAACCAGTACGTGGAATGTTGTCAAACATTCAGATATTATTACTTCGACAATTTGCTCAGTGACCTCTAGAAACACATGGAGGTTATAACGAGACGTATGATGCATGAGAGTAAATAAGAAAGCGTTATCAGAATTATATTCTCATTGTCAAACTGAAATGTTTTTGCATTAACATAATTATGCAAATCCCGTCTAGACAATTTTGAAAGCATTATCATTGTTGAAATGTCGTATTTGAGGTGAGGACGGAGTTCACTTGATGTGTAAAACTTTTCTTTTTATGGGATGTGACTTGTGAGCAATGGACTTGTGCAGCGGTGGGCATTATTTAGTTTTGCTTACCAGAATGCCCTCCATACGGAGAAGCCGGCGGCCTGCAGTGGCAAGCTGACAGCCAGCCCCTCAGGGAAGTTCTGGATGCCGATGCCCAACGCTAGATTTCTGTGGACAAAAGAAAAATGTGGTTTAGTATACGACTCAATATTTCGGAAACTCTTTTATGTCTTGTCTCGTATGTATCTCCCGATCTATTATTTCTATGAAACAGAAAAGAATATTCAGATGACACCATTAACAGGTATGAGTTTAACAGTTTCAAGGGAGAAATCGTCTGCGATTGCGAAAATGTTTGAGAAATAAAGTAAGACCTTGTCTAAATGTGATTTTTTTATAGTTTTTCTTTAGAATCGATGACTCAAAATGTTTGGACATCGAATCAATGATTGATATTACATTTTGAAACAATTGAATCTAATAATTGATTGATTTCAATGACCAATTGAATAAATTCAATAGCCATTATGAATTTAACATGCATTTCCCAGAAAGTGCATAAAATACTATCTGTACTTTGATATCAGTATTATATTAAGTAAACGCAGCACGAATACGGAATAAGATAGATAAATCTTTATTTGCATTAAACATAGTATAAAGGTGTTACAAAATGGTTATAAAAACTGCACATGTTTAGCTGTGTAGACAATATCAATAAATTGCATGCAAAAAAAAATGTCAAACAAAATTTCACAGATTATGAGATTATGGTTTTGCTAATAACTATTAAAAGGCTAAGGATTGGAATTCCCTGCCGGAGTCTGTGTTTCCCGATAGGTATAACCTAGGGGACTTTAAGTCAAGAGTGAATAGGTTACTTTTCAACCGACGACCAAAAGAGGAGGTTATCAATTCGACGCGTATATGTTTTTTTTTTTATGTATTATCACCGATTACTCGAAGACGGCTGAACCGATTTGGAAAATTCTTTTTTTGTTTGAAAGGGTATACTTCGAAATTGGTCCCATTGTCACCAGGTCAGGATATGATGATGGGATCCTGGAGAAATCGAGGGAAATCTTCAAATATTATAGGCACACCTATGGCGTTTTGGGTATTTCTTATAGTAACTTGTGCAGTTGTTCTCAAAAAATACCATTTGGGGAAGTGGAACTGATGATGAAGACCACAGATGGCCGCCGAACCTACTCAATAATAAGTATTTAGTGGATTGCGATTCGAATACTTGAATATGGATGTTAAGCACTTTATGTTCGCTACAATGCATATGGTGATGTAGAGCTGATGGTGAAGTACCAGGAGAACTCCTCAAAAATTAACGGCCCAGCATTGGGAAAAGCAATATTTTGTAAAAGGTTATAATTGGGAGTCGGTTTAATTTTTTGGTAAAAAGTTTTTATAGATAAGCGTGCTCCATCTTCGACCACATCATCACTTACCATCAGGTGAGATGGTGGTCAAACGCGAACCTATTATCAATTTAAAAAAAAAACTTATGTCTTAAAACTAAAAAAGTCATTAAAATCATCAAATTATGTCTTAATACTTAAAAATCATTAATAAATCAAATATTGTTTTATGATCATATTCATAGAAATATAAAGTGTGTGGACCGTTAACATTAAACTACATGTATATCGTGACAAATAGAAGCAATAGCGGATATGTGCTGACACTGGCACATTCCTCACGCCCCCCCCCCCCCCACCCCCCCGCACCTGCAGCCTGCACCCTGGCCGCGACCGCTCTAGGAATGCGACTAACTGTACTCCACAGCCTCGGTCCGTCACCGTTAAACTCAACTGTTCCCGCGATGCAGCTAAAACTTACCTCTCGTCATGTATTACGTAATGACGTAATAATATGCTATTCGCTGATTTCGATCGACTTACTTAAAGCGACCGTTAACTATGTCGGAGTACCAATCAAAGGTTCCTTTGTACTCGCTAACGTAACTGTATTACAGTCAGTATTTCAGACCACCTTGTCTGAATGACGACATAAGGAAAATTGATTTCTACGGATTGATTTCAGCCGATACATTAAGTAGAGCTTAGCTTATAAAAACCGGACAGACGAAAAAGATTCATTACAAATTTATAATTCTGTTTCATGTACTGGATCTGTTTGGGATGTGTATTGGACGTAGCCTAATGCTTAAATGCAGCGTTTGCGTAAGAAAGAGAAGGCATCAAAACTTTTCATTTAATATGACTATAACGGGACATATAGAAGTACCATGACAACTAAAAGTACTAATAGCGACGTAAACGGAAGCCTCAGGAATTCCTGTTAAGATGGTTAAGTTAATAAACATGCAAGGCGGCGCGAGCCTTTGAGCTCGGTGAAAGCTACGGCGTGCGCTCACTGCGCGTGCGACACACCGCACACGGCACACCGCTCATCAATTGAGTTTAAACCTCCAATGTTACCAAGAAGGATAGCTGTACTTTATCATAGGATGTAAAATAAACAATAATTTGGATGCGTTTGACCCATCATATTTATGATCTATTTAATTAATGAAATCAGACTTCTTAAAACGCATATGGAGCTTAGCGAATACAATTTCTGGATTCAGGAAATCTATATGATAATATATAACACGTTAAACTAATACTTCAGAACACATATATTGAACACATTATATTGAAAATGAGTTCGCAGTACTATCGATTGGAGCCGAAGAGTTCTTCTTGGGGGGTAACCGCGTACCAGAAAACTCAGCTTAGGAGAAACTGATGACCTGGTGAAGGGCACTGGAATATGCTGGATGCAATATAAGTAGGACTAGTCGATATGGCGACATTTGAGGAGGTCTATGTCCAACATTCTCGGTTTCCTTTTAGCTGTAATGATGTTGATAACTAAATTAATCATTAAGGCGACATGATTATCATGTTTGGCCGTTTTCTAAACTTTGCTGTCGTCGACTTCCAATGTAACTGAATGTCGCAGCATTACACAATTTTAGGAACATGGACCGTCTGCCTATTCACTAATTAATTATGAAAGCAGGATTTCAGTGTAGATCACAAAACGCATTTAACTATCAGTCGGTAGAAGAGGGTATTGCATTTTGTATTGCATTGCTTTTTAAGTAACTAAGCAATTTTAGGCTATATTTGCACATTTTTCCTTATAGACAATCTTCGAAATCACCTTTGGCACTTGACATACTATCACGAAGCCGATTGTCAAAATGTCAATAATGTTTAGAATTGACAAGCTTTGTCGAAATGTCACGTGACCAATCCCACATATTTTCGCATTCGCTGATAGAATAATACTGTCTATGGAGCCTCTTGTTTTAAAATGAACTACAAGATTTCGATTGATTAAGCTTTTAAGCGGGCTATTAAAGTACAAATCCTCTTGAAATTAATTGGAAATGCGAACTACAAGGAAGCAAGAATTAATAGTTTTCGATTTAGGTTTCAAATATTATGTGATATTGATGTGAAATGATTGAACATCTGGAAATATTTCAATAGCATTCTGGAATACTCATTCAAGCTTGAACAATCGTTCTCTTAAGAATAGGTGCCGTTATACTATAATGACGTGCTCATTGATATTGTAGAGCTAGTACCTACGTTACTTATTATTTTGTTTTGTACATTCTTCTTTGTTTGCAGTAAGTACCACATCACTGAATAAACTTTTACTCATTTGGAAAAAAATCGAAATGTTGACAAAAGTTGATTTACTCTACGAAGCTTCGCCCGATGATTTACCAACGACTAACTGGAAGTAGTTAATTGTAATTTCAAATTGGCTTTGTACCGTCGCGTCGCTCGGTGGTTGCGCTCGACTGTTAGCCATTCAGAGGTATGTAAAATAAAAGTTATTACTTATGCAGCGGCGGCAGAAAAAAGTCATCTTACGCTTCATCGCTCCAACTGCTTACTATGTCACGGAAACGGTTGCGGTGCGCGGCCTATTATGTCAACCAATACCTATAGAATTTTATAAGTGAATGGAGTAACGCTGACTCCGGATACATCCGAATTCCAATTACATCACAGACGGGTCCATTTCACTTTCCGACCTACCCGGAAGTGAATTCCTAAGCACGAGCATACGGCGCGGCCGAATTTTCAGCAACACGAACGAAACTAGACTCTATGTGTGTATTCATAGAGCTCTCACAGTGAGCTAACGCAGAAAGTCTTCGAGGCACGCACGAAACGTCGAAGCGGATGTGAACGTTGGCAGACGTCGCTCCAAAAGTGACTCAGTTGTGTTGCACTAGAGTTGCAAATTGTGATTATGGTGAGAGCGACAGTCGCGAAAGTAGAGGCAACTTTCACGGCACGATGGGGGCGCATGAGGCGGCGGCGCGGGGCCCTGCCAACGGCCCATTGACGACACCGTGACCTACATACCGCAGCTCCATTCATACCGCGGCCTCGCCAGCGCCGCACGCACAGGACTCTAGCCCGCACACTTGCCGCTGTTACGGTCACACCGGAATTTCCATCGGCCACTTACACAACTCGTGTCAGCCATTGTCGCAATCGGATCTACGCACTGGCCCGAGGTCGCACCACCATCACCACACTTGTTCAATTAGAGCCTCCAATAATATGTTCAATCGAGCAAAAAATATTCTCAACCAAATAAAACTAGTCGGACATGTAAATATAACATTAGGTAATAGCTATTAAGATACCAATTAGCTAGACCGTATAATGATAATTACATAATGTTGGTACAATGTGAAACTGAAACATCTGGCGAGTAGCGATCATCTAGCGAGTAGGTAGGTAGGTACCTAATGAGCCGACAGTACGAGTATCAGTAAAGGATTAAATGAGAAGTCAATATTGTCTTTCACGTCCTAATTATATCCAATGTTTGTATGAAAATCGCACGTATAATACATGACACTTACTTATGCAACATTGACCTAGGAGATTACTAGGATTACTGTAGTTTGCGAAATCATCCTAGTAATCTGCTACTTTATGCCACTGCAAGAATTCATCATATTCTTTAATGTATTTACGTGGCGATGCAATGATGCATGTCTCCCACAGTAATTGTAGGAAAGGGGCCGTTACTTATAGCAATTACCAGCATGAATTACATGGCATGACAGATAAAACGGAACGAAAAAGTTTAGATGTTTGCAAATCATACATAACGACTGTAGGTACATCTAATAACGTAGCTAGACACCTAATCTAGATTCTTAGAATGCTTGTAAAAGCTCTTAAACAATAGACGCATCCGTACTATTAAATTAGAAGTAAGTGAGGTTGTAAGACAAGAAAAATTCCGATTTAAAATAATATTATGATGTATCTAGTCAACCTTGGGAAGTGGCAATGAGAGAATTGTCGACGAGTCTTTACTGTACCTAGCGAATATAAGGTGGTAGATGAATAAAGCAATACGAGGTGGTTGCGCTAGGTACGGCAGCGGGGGCCGCGCGGCGGGCGGGGGGAGCGGGCGCGTGGCTGCCAGACAGCGGGGCTCCGCACGGGAGGCTAGCACCAGCCTCTTGCATCGCTCGCTGCTCACCGTCGTCGCCGCGTCGCGACAGTTTCATGCAAACGCTGCTCCACTTTGATTAAAATTGCATATTAAGCCACGCTTACACACACTTTAGCGGCGGACGTGTTAACTAGCTTGTGTAAACATTTTTCATGATCTAGGAGAATTGAAGACCCTTGCTCACTATGCATAGCAACGCAACCAAGTTTAATTTGAGTACTTTTGCAAACAAAAAAGCCCGACTTCATATAAACATTATAGGCATCAAAGAAACTAACTACCATTACCGAGTCGATAGAGACACGTTCCGAGATCGAAAAGCAGTATTTAGGCTAAATACCTAAGTCAAGTCCGTCTATGTATGCCTTTGTTACCGTATTACATGCTTTGAATATCAAACAAAGACAATAAATATTGAAATTGGGTAATTAAGATTAATCACATGAAAAATTCTACAGCGACTGTTCACGAGGAGGGTATTTTGTAAAAAGACATTTACTATTTATATTGTAGCCCGGCGCCATAGTCTGCTTGCATAAACAAACAGTGTGCGATTGTAACCCAATGTAGATCACTGAAACGCGTTTTGAATACAATATTGTTGGCCAAACAATCCTAATCGAAAACATTCAGTGCATTTGAATTGTGATGATATTTATTTATGTCGAAGATTATGATTCTATTCATAAAATTATGCAAATTCAATTTCTAATCGCTCGAAGAACTTAATAAATGAATAAATGGCTCGTGCACTTTATTTGTGAATGGTAATCATTAACTCGTTATGAAAAGTATGCTGAAGAGAGAGCATTCGCCTCGATCGTATTATTCATAGTTATAAATGACATTAAATAATCAGAAGGGTGTGGGGAGTGCAAGCCCACACTCCAACTGTCTCACGTAAACAGATAGTGGGCGAAGGCAGGCCGGACGAAGGATTCCGAACAATCGCTTTATTTAGTATCAACACTATTAGTAACAAAGACTACAACCTTGTTTGTAACATAAAGCAGACTATACACCCAGTATCTCCTTCAGAAGCAGATTCTCGAAGCGATAACAAAGAATATTAACCTGAATATTTAAGACTCAAAACGTACATGTGCTGAGGTACCTTCGTGTATGTTGTAAGAAACACTCATGAGCATTCCGAGTGATACCAAACTTGCCTACTTATACATACAATTTCCATATGAAGATATGTATGGAATGATTGGAATGTAATATCTATTGAATGAGAGAGCAATTAATAATCAACATTGGAAAGCGTAAAAGATTACACGAGAGCCGACGAATTCCTTTGCAGCGCGCGTACGGCTGCGGCATTCATCAATAGCAGGACATTAACCAACTTCACCGCGGGACAGATGAGCAGCATCAATAACGACAAACCGATTGCCAAACAAAATTTACACCGCATTCAGATCACTAACTGTAAAAAGGCATCATTAAAGTGACTAATCAAACGATCGACGCTCAAGAATCTAGTAAATGTTAATTATATGTCGGAATTTATTGAAATTTTTCGAAATAAAATTAATTCTTGTCGTGATATTTAGTCAAAAAAGAGGTTTGGGTCTATTTTGGAGAAGTGGATGGCTCCCACGGACCAGTTGAGCTAAGTGGTCCATCAACCTCTGCGCTTGTTGGCGGTCGCTCCGCTCGCCGCCGTCGCTGGCGCTGGTGACTGCGCCCGCGCCTGCAGCCTTTCAGACGCCCTTCACTACATGCGCACATTGCACACTTCTAATCGACTCATTAGAAAAAACGACAGGCGCATATTGTATGAATTGATGCAATTGCAAGTGATTGCCGAAGTAATATTTAATTGCAAACAATTACTGTTAACAGATACCTACATAACGTCTCACAGGTATATTTGAATATACATAATGTGACATAAGCGTCAAAAATATATAAAATTTAAGTTTCCCATGATAATATGTCAACAAAACGGCGATGCGCCATCCATACATGGTGGACATTAGGGTGTCCCGAAAATTTTTTTTTTTCGCTTTTCGCTACTCAAGCCCCCTCAAAAGTTGCATTATTAGTTTTAGATTACCGTAAAAATAATAAAAAGAAACATAAAAAAATATCTTGAGGGTTCTACCGGCATTTTTTTTTATTTTTTTATCACTTAAATAACCCTCCAGTCAATGTCGTCTATTCTATTTTATGTACATTATTCCCATTTTATTTTTTATTTCATTGATAGTGAAACCCTAAGTTATGATTTGCAGGCAACGACAGGATTTTTTCTGTTAGGAATTGGTTTGGAACAAACTCGCAAAATTCATGTTTTGACTTGTTTTTCTTAAATTCTCTACTTCTACTGTGAGGCAGTTCGTCTCATTTCTATTGCGGTTTTATTGCTGTAAGGTGTCGCTCTGCACTTCCTTGTGATAAAATACGTGTTTTTTGTTATATATAATAATGGGTTCAAGACGAAGTGAGACTACTTGTGCTATTTTGGGATCATATAAAGAACTTGATGATCGCCAGTTACCAGTGATAAGTGACGTTATCAAATTAATTTTGTTTACTAAAAATGAACTAAAACTACAGAAGAATGGGAAAGATCCTTCTAACACAGAAGTTTTTTCAATCGTTTCTGGAAAACTTGATACGATTTGGACCAAAGCTTCGATTCCTATCGTTTCCGACGTACGAGTTACCCAATTGCTGAAGTCATATTTCGACAAATACCTGTCATTGATAAGATATCCCAAAAATAAAAGAAATGATAGTTACGAAAGCAAAGTGAAGTGCTTTTTGGAATCGTCGAACAAGTTCTTCAATATTGCTGCTTGTAAGTGCACTTCGTTTGACATTTGTTCCTGCATAAAACCTAAGAAAGTTCCTATTTCTGAAAGAGACTTTTTACTGGATCAAAGAAGTGATAGAAAAATGGCAATAAGCGGTATAGACACAAAAGAAACAGCAAGACTTTTAAAGAAACATCAGAGACAAGAAAATTTGAATCGGAAAGAGTCAGAGCACGCATGTTTTCCCAGTGCATCACTAAAAAACAATCCTGTTCCGGTGCGCGAGTTGCCGCCTCGACCGCAGTCGCCTGTAACAGAGCTTTCTGCGAATAGTGACGTGCCTATAAATGAGACTCCATCTACTTCGTTGAATCGGAACACTCTGGCGCTGCCAACAGTAGCTAAGGTATGTGATCGGTATGGACTATCAACGCGATCTGCGGCTGCGGTCGCTTCGGCGGTCTTAGTTGACGAAGGATTGGTATCTTCCGAAGATCTAAGTCTTGTTATTGATAAGAATAAAATTCATAGAGCTGTTTCAAAAGCACGGACCAAGGCCAGCAAAGACATTGATACGATTGTAATAAAAAGTATCTACTTTGATGGACGAAAGGACAAAACACTCATAAACGAGAAAATAGGCGATCGGTACCACCGCAGAGAAGTCTTGCAAGAACACATTTCAGTTCTCACAGAGCCGGGATCTATTTATTTGGGACATATGACGCCAAGTCGTGGCACTGCCAAAGGGATCGTCTCTTCTATTATATCTTTGTTAGAAAATCAAGGGTTGAACTTGGAAGAGCTGATCTGTGTGGGGTGCGATGGTACTGCTACGAATACAGGTTGGAAAGGAGGTGTCATTCAATACCTGGAAAACTATTTAAAGAGACCGTTGCAATGGTGTGTTTGTATGCTTCACGCGAATGAATCACCGCTTCGTCATTTGTTCATGTCTCTGGATGGTAGCACATCTGGGCCAAAAGAATATTCAGGACCTATTGGAAAACAGCTAGCTGCTTGTGAAAGTAAACCTCTAGCGTTTTTTTGTGCAGTGTCTGGCAATTTGCTAGTATTACCTGATAATATTGTGAAGGAACTAAGCACGGATCAAAAGTATCTGTACGAAATGTGTCATGCTGTGATGGCTGGTTCCTGTTCCCTTGAGCTAGCGAACCGCCAACCTGGAAAAATGGCGCATTCGAGATGGCTCACTACTGCCAATCGCATACTCAGACTTTACGTAAGTACTGTTTCGCCGTCAAATAATTTGCAGCTGCTTGTGAACTACGTGGTCAAAGTTTACGCTCCTGTTTGGTTCCTAATCAAGCAAAACTCATCATTTAAAGATGGAGCCAAGCATGTTTTTCAAATGGTTATATACTCTCGATTTTTGCCTGATAGTCAGAGATCTATTGTAAATTCGGTGATCGAAAGAAACGCTTTTTTTGCGCACCCAGAAAACTTGCTTGTTGCCATGTTATTCGACGATAGAGAGCATATTCGAGAGCTTGCATCTCGCAAAATATTAAAGCCCAGAGAAGCAGAAAAGAGCAACTCTCGCAGGGTATTTAAAGCACCAAAGCTTAACTTCTGTGCGCGAGACTACACCGATATAATATTTTGGCAAGAGTGTGAAATATCAGCTCCACCAATTTTGCGACACGTCTCCAACGATGAACTTAGAATTAAGGCTAAAGAACACATCCTCGACATTATTGACTTTCCCTGCCACACACAGTCAGTGGAAAGATGTGTAAAACTAGTGACGGAGGCTTCTCAAAGCGTCACGGACGCTACAGCTCGGGATGGTTTTATTAGGAACAGATTAAAATCTCGCTCAGAAATTCCTAATTTTGGTCACAAAAACCAGTTCCGTTTTTTAAATTGCCATTGATTATTTTGTCTTTCAACTATTTTAAACCTTGCTTTAACTCATTGTTGTACCCTTAAATTTAATAAAAACCATTTAACTGTTATTTTTCAACCGACGACCAAAAGAGGAGGTTATCAATTCGACGCGTATATATATATTTTTTTAATGTATGATCAGTTGATCACCGATTACTCGAAGACGGCTGAACCGATTTGGAAAATTCTTTTTTTGTTTGAAAGGGTAAACTTCGAAATTGGTCCTATTGTCACCAGGTCAGGATCTGATGAACTCTTCAAATATTATAGGCACACCTATGTTGTTTTGTGTATTTCTTATAGTAGCTTGTGCAGTTGCTCTCAAAAAATACCATTTGGGGAAGTGGAACTGATGATGAAGACCACAGATGGCCGCCGAACCTACTCAATAATAAGTATTTCGTGGATTGCGATTCGATTACTTGAATATGGATGTTAAGCACTTTATGTTCGTCACAATGCATATGGTGATGTAGAGCTGATGGTGAAGTACCAGGAGAACTCCTCAACAATTAACGGCCCAGCATTGGGAAAAGCAATATTTTGTAAAAGGTTATAAGTAGTTGACATTTAGGCACTTTTAACTAGGTAAATTAAAAATCGACCAACTAAAAACTTTTAACCAAAAAATTAAACCGACTCCCAAAAACACTGCAAAGTGAAAAATAACTTTAATTTCGGAAGTCGGTGCCAAAAACGAAAATACAAAACTAAAGACACCGAGTACCGAAATTAAAGTTATTTTTCACTTTGCAGTGTTTTTGGGAGTCGGTTTAATTTTTTGGTTAAAAGTTTTTTGTATGATTTATAGTTTATATTAGGAACCCCTAAAATAGCAAATTTGAAAAACTTCAAGGACTGGTAGAGGCCTCAAGATGCCGGATATCTAATTAAATTTTATAATAATCGTAATATATGTGTCAAAACGCAACTTTTGATACCTCTTGCGTAGCCGTAGCTCATTTTTTTTCCCCCATACATGAACGGGACACCCTAGTGGACATCCCATGCATACGCACAAAACGTTTTGGGAGTCTGTCTCCTGATAGCTACAAACTGGAGATCTTTAAGTCAAGAGTGAATAAGTCATCGACATCGACGCTCACCATAAGGTGAGATGATGGTCAAACGCGAGCTTATCAGCAATTTAAATAAAAACTTTTTACCAAAAAATTAAACCGACTCCCAAAAAACACTGCAAAGTGAAAAATAACTTTAATTTCGGTAGTCGGTGTCTTTAGTTTTGTATTTTCGTTTTTGGCACCGACTTCCGAAATTAAAGTTATTTTTCACTTTGCAGTGTTTTTTGGGAGTCGGTTTAATTTTTTGGTAAAAAGTTTTTATTTCACTCTTTTTAGTTAGTTGATTTTTAATTTACCTAGTTACAAGAGCCTAAATGTCAACTACTTATAAAATTTTACAAAATATTGCTTTTCCCAATGCTGGGCCGTTAATTCTTGAGGAGTTCTCCTGGTACTTCACCATCAGCTATACATCACCATATGCATTGTGACGAGCATAAAGTGCTTAATATCCATATTCAAGTAATCGAATCGCAATCCACGAAATACTTATTATTGAGTAGTTTCGGCGGCCATCTGTGGTCTTCATCATCAGTTCCACTTCCCGAAATGGTACTTTTTGAGAGCAACTGCACAAGTTACTATAAGAAATACCCAAAACGCCATAGGTGTGCCTATAATATTTGAAGAGTTCCCTCGATTTCTCCAGGATCCCATCATCAGATCCAAACGTGACGACAATGGAACTAACTAGAATGTATAATCTAATTGATGAATGAATGAATTTTCCAAATCGGTTCAGCCGTCTTTGATGATGATACTCGGTGATCATGATCATACCTAAAACAAATATATATATATATACGCGTCGAATTGATAACCTCCTCTTTTGGTCGTCGGTTGAAAAAAAGACAACACTACGAGACTTCTTAAATCTTTTCTTCGCCCTGCAAGCAATTATCGGATAGCTAGGACTGAAGCTGCTAATGATACATTGCTAAGTGCCAATTAAATATGTTTGTGATGTTCCAGCGTCGATATGTAATATTTGCTGGTTGATTTTTGTCACAACGCATAGTTATGTCCTGTACAGTAGAAACTTCAGAAACCTTTGCCCGAAACGACTAAATCAAATTATACGAAGCATTCTCAGTGTAGTAGTACACCAAATTTCTAGAAATTATAATTGGCTTATCAAACTGATGACCAACTATCAGATTAGTTAGGCTCAATTGAGATTCCGAGAACCGATAAAGCAAAACGACAGGAAAACAATTGTAATGCAAAAAAAATGAACTCTGATGGTAGGAACTATTTTAATATCCTACCAGCTAAAAAAGATACCACTGTGGATAATGTGTAAAACGAAATTCAATGTTATTAAATCACTTCATAAGAAAGCTATTTGTCAAGACATCATGAAACTAGCTACCAAATACTCTATTTAAACGAACACCAAGTAGGATCGCATAGCTTTTCTCCAAGTTAACGGCACAAAACGGACCACTTTCGAGTTCCGTTTAAGTTATATAGCTTCAAGCGAAATCGTTACTATGCATCAAACTTGAAGACACTCGCAGGAATGTGGCCGTAGTGTTATGTTCTCCGTTTGCGGGAAAGTTTTAGCGAGATGCCACGGCTCCGGAACTTTAGGGCAGCCGAAGGAACAGGGTGGGTTTTTAGTCAGTAGAAGTCTGACACACCCTTCCGCTTGACCCAGAGCGGAAGAAGTCATTCGATGATTTTCCCACCCAAGAAAAACAAAAAAAAAAGTGTTATGTTCTCTGACAACTGTACCGCACCAAGTGATACTGTGATGTTAATGATAACTTGTGGAGGTGCGCCCGAAGTGTACGTTTTGCGGCAAGCAGGCATATCAATGGTAGTACCTCAAGGGACATGTGTCCAACATTGAATCAAAGTTTTCGACTATACAGACCTACTTCTGTTTCCTGAAGGGAGCAGTAGATATCTGTAGCTCTGTACCTACCTAAGGTACCAGAATCGAGCTAACATGCGTATCTATCATGTTAGAAGCTCTATCCTGTAGTAACATTAGATTTGCCCGTAATAGTATGGGCGAATCCAACGTAATCTCTTTATGATAAACTAGTACTCACGCGGGGCTTCGCTCCCGTGGATTCTATCACGGTAAAAACATAACTCTCCTTTTTTGCAGTCGCGTAAAAAGTAGCCTATAACCTGCCTCAAACTTCAAGGTACTTCCATACCAAATTGCATCCAAATCCACCCAGTACTTTCGAAGATTAGCGCGTTCAAGCAAACAAACAAACAAACTTTTCCGCTTTATAATATTAGTATAGATGATCTTTATTTTGCAAATTGGTTATTAAATAACACTTTTACACGTCATTTTTTTCGTAAGGCCGTGCGCGCACTGCGTTGCGTTTTGGAAACGCAAAATCTGTGAAGTATGGAGTGTCATAGAAGTGCGCGCACTACGGTGGAATAAACGCGTGCGGTAGAGTCACCGGTGGCCCCTCGCTGCAAAATTGCGGTGAGTCTACCGCAAATATTTTGTATCGCATAGGAATGTATGTAGTACCGCGCACTGCGGTGAAACAAACGCACGTTTTGTCTGATAATGTTGCCATACATACAGATTTCTTTGTATTTATACATATTTTTGATGTGTGATACAGATTAGTACTCGATACAGATTTTTATCTAAATTTCACACTGTATTGATAGATAGACAACCTTTGGAAGGACTTTAAAAACTTTTATTAAAGTGGGGAGGGCAAAATTAGTGTACTTACTACTCATAAAAACAGAGAAAAAAAATATTATTATAATATATATGCAGATAACTGTTACAACTAAAACAGAACTTAGCAAAATAAATTACCTAGATACCGCATTTATTACGTTACACACACCGTTGAACGAATCTATTCTTTATGGTTATTTTTTTATAAACAACGTTAATATAATATTCTAATTATTTTAATTAATTTCCGTAGTACATTATTTTAACATAGGCTGGTGTCTATTGACGTAGTACTTGCAATGTAAGAGCTTGAAATCGGTTTTTTGGCAGCATCATCACAAAATATATGGAATTTTCTCTATAATACAAATACTTAATTAGAATGTTTAAATTAACGTTGTTTAAAAAAAAATAAAAAATAACTATAAAGAATAGAATCATACAATGGTGTGTGTAACATAATAAATGCGGTATCTAGGTAATTTATTTCGCCAAGTTCTGTCTTTAGTTGTACCAGTTAATTTTATCAATAAAGTGTGAAATTTGTATAAAAATCTGTATCGAGTGCTAATCTGAATCACACATCGAAAATCGTTTGTTGCCCGTGGTACTACCGGTGGTACTACCAGTAGTACGGCCAAGAAAGTGGTGTACCAGTTTTGATTTAGTTTCCCGGTCATCGAAAATTACAACAAGGTTCGTTATAAAAAGATATTACTGAAAGAGACAACATTATCATGACGTAAACCTATGTATTTAGTATTCATACGTCATATGTCACATATAAGTACATGACATTTTAACCTTTAGTATAAATGAAAAGGACATTAGTTTCTACAAAGCAATTGAAATGTTTCCAAACAAAAGTAATAAAAACTATTTAGACAACCGAATTCCATTTGAAAAAGAAAACTGACAATTGACATTTTGTCAAATATATGCAAAAAATCGATATATTTTCCGTGTTATTTTTCAATCAACTGCATATAAAATCATCTCAATGCCTGCCAACTTGACCATTGCCGAAAGAGCACAAATAATTGCCCAATTTAATGAGGGAAGCAGTATCAGTGCGATATCCCGGAATTTGAATATATCGAGGCGTTCTGTCCGCTTTTGGATTCGTCGTGAAGGAGAGGAGGGAAGTTTGTTGGATCACAGAAGAAGTGGTCGCCGGCCTGCACTCTCCAATAACGATAGAGAATTCATGAGACGGGAATATGAAATCAATGGTTTTAAGCCCACAAAACATTTTGCGGAGATGTTCGATGTGAGTGCCCAAACAATAAGGAATCATCTACATTACATGGGGTTGCACCACAGGCATTACGCCAAGAAAATATATTTGACGGATGCTCACAGACTTGCTCGTCTGAACTTCGCCAGAGAGCACTTAGAGTTTGATTGGTCTAATACAGTGTTTTGTGATGAAAAAACGTTTAAATCCAGTCAGCATGGAGGTCTTCACCTTTGGCGATATAATTCAACACGATATAAAGATGATCATGTAATCCCAAATAGAGAATCAGGTCGAATTTCCGTAAATATTTGGGGCTGGATGAGTACGGATGGTGTAGGAGAATTGTGTTCTCTACCTCCTCGAGCGACGGCTGTAAATTATATCGACGTGCTTCAGAATGCAATGCTACCGACAGTCCGTAATGTTTACCCGGAGAACGAAGTGCCACAATTTGATTTTGTTCAAGATAATTGTTCAATTCATAATGCGAGGATCGTAAGAGCCTGGTTTCGTTCACACACTGACGTAAGGGTAATTCAGTGGCCCTCAAGATCGCCGGACCTCAACCCGATAGAAAATCTTTGGGGCCTTATGGTCCAACGATGGTCGCATCAAAATGAAAGAACCAAACAAGCTCTTATTAGTCACTGTAATTATATCTGGGAGGAAATGCGGGGAACCGATATTTGCTCACGGCTTGTTGGTTCAATGAGGTCTCGTCTTTTAGAGGTTATAGAGGCCAACGGCGGTTACACCCGTTTCTAATTTTTAAAAATTTTCAATATCTTCTAAATATTACTATATATGCTATGTTTTTGTTTGTTATAAGTATTTTAAAATTGATTGTAGAAATTTAATAAAAGGATAAATCTATTTTTAGCTTGTTTTTTATTGATATTGTAATTACAAGTTTACAGAAATTGTAGGTTTGTGGACTCGCCTTGTGCCTTTACAATTTTATGTAACTTGTTGATTACAATTCTGAATTTGTAGATACAATTTTGTCATCAAAATCTACAGCCCCCCGCCGTTGATTTTACGACGTCATTGGTTCCATCAAGTTCAAACTAAGAACAGCTGTCACGTTACAAACAGTAATAGTCGTTATCAATAATCAGATAAAGACAGCAATAGAAGTTGTCAGATCGATCTGCAAGCGAAACTAATCTTTATCACCTATGAATCTGCAAGCGATATTCAACCTTAGGGTGGTACACCACTTTCTTGGCCGACTGTACTACGGGCAATTTTTTTTTCCCGTGGTACTACCAAGCAGTCCAGTAGTACTACCGGCAAAAATAATTTACCCGTGGTACTACTAAGATTTTTATTTATTTTTGTAAAACCATTCGTAAGAAAATAATATTGGTGACATTACAAGTTCAAATTATTTACACATATCATTTGCTGTGCTAGATCATTCCTATGTATCATCTATGATCATTCCAATTCAAGATTCATAATGCATTAATAATTATTTTGAAATGAAGTAGCTAAACAATTTTCTAGCAAATGTAGATGGTGCTGTATCAACTCCGCGAAAATGTGTGAAACAGCCATGAAAAAATTAAAAGAAAAAGTTGAAGTAGTGATAAGCCAATACCACGATAGGTCGACAATACAGTATATAATTTGGGTGCAACGTTTAGGAGAAAATGTGAAATTTTAATTATTCAACAACGTTATTTACCGAACGGGCGCGCGGATTGTTGATACTTTTGCAGATTTGCTGAACAGTGTTTCATTTCAATAATTTGTTAGATAACGTAGGTTAGTTTATTCGTATTTGTTTTATTTTGGTAGGTACCATTTATGTATATAGTTATTAAAATACGTGTGTAGTCTATATTTTTACGGTTCTTAACGTTGTGTAGGCACAATTCAATTTATTTTTATGATATGTCAATAAATAGGTTTTTTAAATAGTTTAAGTAATTTAACGAGTAGGTGTATATATCAGTTTTCGTGTTTACTACCTATTAAAGTTTCTTTTTTATGTTCTATTGATAGCTATCTAATGATAGGCGGGACCAACGGCTTAACGTGCTTTTCGAGGCACGGTGGTATCACACCGCAAACTTCCAAACTCTGGGCTACTACTGACATTATATTTTAGCTCTTTTTGGCCCGCGTGAGTCGCGCTTGGAACCACTTGACCAACACGCCAGTTCTTCTTCCTGTTCTTTTATTTAAAATCTTTATTAAGTGAATCAATTTTAATATAATAGGTGGTTAAGTATTACTAGGTGAGATGTCTATAGATTTTTATTTTTATTGGATTAGCAAGTTTATCCTATCGATTCTTTGTAATTTTAATTAGTAGGAAACGTAGGGTCGGAATTCAAACAAGTCGGCATAAATTTAAAAGGACTGTTATTTTTCACATGACCAATTACCTATAAGTTGCTCTACCTATCTATATTCGGATGCAGGGAAAACTAATACATACGAAAACAAAAATAGGACTAAAAGTATTCTATGCCGAAGTACTCTAAATCTATTATAATATATACAGTAACTAGTTTTTTATAATTACATATTAAAGAATTAGTTACGTACGTACCTACTTTCATAGTCAAACTTCCAGAGCACTTTGACTTCTTAAACATACAACACCTCCATATCGAAGAAACGTTCTTGTAATCTTTTAATTTATAGTACTGATGACCATCATCGCTAATAAGAAAATTGCCGCCCTTTCTTTTAATCATTGTTATTTTAGATTCAGCTGTTTCATGGCTGTTTCACACATTTTCGCGGAGTTGATACAGCACCATCTACATTTGACCTTTGCTAGAAAATTGTTTAGCTAATTCATTTCAAAATAATTATTAATGCATTATGAATCTTGAAGTGGAATGATCATAGATGATACATAGGAATGATCTAGCACAGCAAATGACATGTGTAAATAATTTGAACTTGTAATGTCACCAATATTATTTTCTTACAAAAGGTTTTACAAAAATAAATAAAAATCTTAGTAGTACCACGGGTAAATTATTTTTGCCCGTAGTACTACTGGACTGCTTGGTAGTACCACGGAAAAAAAAATGCCCGTGGTACTACTGGTAGTACCACCGGTAGTACCACGGGCAACAAACGTCGAAAATACGTATAAATACGAAGAAATCTGTATGTATGGCAACATTGTCAGACAAAAGGTGCGTTTTTCTCGCCGCAGTGCGCGCACCTGAGATTGCGGTCATTCTACCGGTGCGGTAGAACTACCGCAATTGCGGCCACCGCAAGGCAGTGCGCGCACGGCCTTAATGTTAACTAGATGAGACCGGTGTTTCCTAACTGACTACCCTGAGAAGAAACACCGAAACAAACTCAGGGGTCCGTAGAGTAAGTCCATACAATCTAAACTGTTATATGGGAACCTTGTAGGTTTCAACCCCTTTTTTCTTGAACACCTAATAATCTTACTAATATTATAAATGCGAAAGTTTGTGAGCAGTACTTAGTTGACATCCTGGAATAACACATACGCTACTTTTTATTCTGGAATTTCTACGGGATCGGGATTAATGCGGGAAAACCCTCACACTCAGACGAAGTCACAACCAGAAGCTAGTTTAATTATACTCCTAAGAAATTTTCAGTATCTGACTACAAACTAGTAAGTAGAACATTATTATTACGAACAAAGTCAAGGTACCTAATCGTAATACCCGGTAGAACAGTTTGTGTTAAAACTAACCCTTTGGTGAAGTGCATCGAGATCGGCGTCGTCGGCGCCGCTCGCGTCACGCGACCGCATTCCATGGCGCAGGCGCCTTCATTCATGTCTTGCTACTAGGGCTGTCAGTAATCCAACTTGAATCCCGGGATTCCAAGATGAACAATTAAGTTTGGTTAAGTTAGGGTACGCTGTTGCTTTATTACAAATAACTTGAACTTGTCGTAGTACATTGTTTAGTAATGATTACTTTGATGTATTAGTTATGATGTACTAGATAGGTTAACGGAATATCACAACTCGCTAGTCTGCAGTATTTGATAGAATGAAATGCTCATGCATAATGAGAATTTTTTCTATTATAGACAAAACAGAGATAGTATAAACCCATAATGAAGTTACTGTGTTGCAACATGAAACAACAAGTTTCTCAATTGAAAATCGTTGAATATAAAATATTCACTTTGACCTCGATAAAAATCTTAGTAAATTAAAAAAATATTAGAAGTCTGCAAATTCTGCATAATTAGATGAAGCGCGCAAGCCCTATGGACGAGCGAGAGGTCGCAACAAGACCTTTGGACGGAACGAGAAAGGCGACGTGCGCCATTACCCAGTATGGGAACGCAATTTGTAGAGGTAGACGCATGCGCACTTATTTGATGCCGGACTTGCTGCGTTCCATCTCGCGCCCGTTTCACGACATAGCCCTATCCCTGTCACGCACTAGGAGAATTTCCTTTCGGCGCAGCAGTATCTACCGATGCGTTTGCATACTAGCGGTGTGATTTGATCGATCGCCGGTTTCCTGTGAGAAAAACAGGTTGTTTGTCAAGTCAGGTGGTGTGGTGCCTTACCGTTAATTCTTTGTGTGTGTCCGGACCGCACGCAATGCGCCTAGCCTACGTGGACTTGTCTACTAGTGCGTTTTATACGCAATAAAATTTGTAACATAAACAATAGTTGGCAGCTAATGAATAGTTAGCTTTATCTTCTGCTTTATTTTAAATTAGTTCTGTAATCTCTTTATTGTTCTTGTTATTTAAGACACTTAACAGAGAATTACCACATAATTTAATATATTATAGTGCAAGCAGATGTAAATCATTATTAATATCACAACGAACACCATTTCTATGTAGCATATTCAGACCACTACAAACAAATGACCCGACTTAAATTGATAAATTCATGGAAAATATGAGTGGCTTCAGGAATGTAGCTATGCATAATACTGACTGTTACAAAAAGGACCTGACATGAAATTTTTAGCAGCTCCACGTATCTAGAAACATGAAACGTTTCACGAGCAATACAAGAATAGAGTATTGTCGCCCCGATACAGTTACGCTTAGTCACATCCGCCTATAAACATAGGTACACGGTACAATAGCGACAATTCTAAAAATAGGAGCAAAATGAACAATGACACTTTCTTCTTAGAAGCTGTTTCCGTTTTGCGCCTCTCAGATCAATATTTTCAGATAAGTTCAGAAAGTCCTCAAAAGATGCATGTGCAAACAACTATATGGTTCCTTTTGTGCTGAAGTTTTTGACGCAAAATGCTTTGTAGCATCAATATTGAGAGTTTATTCATCAAACCTAGTTACAATAACGTTTTGGGATGACAAACTTATAAGAAACTAAAATTAGCTTTAGACAACGTAGTTCCCAATACTAATACAATTTGATTGTGTCAGCTGCTCTACACTAATTCTGCCTGCGATTGATTTATCAAAAGGGAATAATATACAGTGTTGGTCATATAATTAAGAACGATTTGTAGTACCAGACATAAAAAAAACCATGTCATATGTACTTTTATGTTCCTTCTCAAAAATAATTAATTATGAAATAGCTACATGGATAGAGTAAACGGGATTAAGAGTAAATATTAAAATCATTTACTATTTACCTTACAAATTTAATTTACTATCGACAGTTACAATTTTAAATAGTAATAAATCTGGACAAATAATTAAGAAAGATTCTTAAACTGCTTGAGAGTTGTTTCAGTAGATACTTAGATTTTAAAAATCTCATTAAATAAGACGGTGATAATTTTATAAATAATAATTGCAATTTAATACATTTTATTCTAAGTTCATAGTTTTTAGCTTGTCCACGGCTTTTTATGGCTGCCTTACACCGGCGAGGCATTGACTCTTATCAATTTTTGACATTTTTCAAGAGAAATAGAGCGCCATTCTTCTAAAAAAACGTTGAATAACTCACTTAGGTTACCACACCGTCGATTTGAAACCTTTTTCTTAACTTCGCACCAAAGATGCTCTATAGGATTTAAATCTGGACAGAACAGAAACTGATTGAGATGTGAATTCTTTAACCGTGCGTGTAGTGTGCTTGGGGTTGGGATCATTGTCGTGTTGAAATGTCCAAATAATCGGAAGCACGTCTTCAGCATATGGTAACATTGTTTCTATCAGTATAATTATGTTTGTATTGGAATTGATCCATCTTTCCTTCTATCAATCTAACAGGTCCAACACCAGAGAAGCATCCCCAAATTTTCACATTTCCACCACCATGCTTTAACGTCACTTTTTTATACTTGGGGTCGAATGCTGTATTGGGAGGGCGTCGAACATATCGTTTTCCATCAGAACATACTCTGTTAATTTTTGTGTCGTCAGAGAAAAGAACATTTTTCCACTGTCTTACTGTCCAGCTTTCATACCCCCTAGCAAATGCAAGCCGGGCTTGCCTACGACACCGTTTCAACATGGGTACCTTTCTTGCTATCCTTCCGTTCAACTTAGCTTCTACGAGGCATGCCTTTTAAGTTCTGTCGTTTTCATATTTCCCGGCAAATTTGAATTTGGAACTGTTCTATATTCGCATGTGTTTAAAGGACTCCGGCAACGGCCCAAACTTCGTCCGGCCCACTTTTTCAACTCAACAGACAATAATAATATGAATACTAAATTGACTGGTAATAAACACTATTTACTATAAAAACATCAATATCAATATTGATCATGGGAATACCGAGATAACAGAGAGATAACAAAAACGTTTTTTAGGTTATGAAAAGTAAAAACATTTAAGAGCATTGAGAAATAAAACCGAAAATGAATAAAAAAGAACTTAATTCAAACTAAAAGTAGTTTGAATTAAGTTCTTTTTTATTTATTTTCATAAATAATTAATAAACGAAAACGAAATTACGAATTCGCGCCTTCGAATGACATTGATTGCTTTTTTCATTTCATTTGACGTTTCTTGAGTTTTTATAATTTGGCTTCTAGCATTTTTATCCACTATCGAAATCAACACAAAATCACAGTTATTATGGACCAAAAACGTTGTAATTAACAAAAATATTTACGTAATGCGTTAACTGATATATTTAGACTTTCAAAATGGATCTATTTTTAATAATAATATACAAATTAATGAGAAATCATGACCCCTCTACATACAATATTATACTATTTAAACCCCCTGGCAACCCTGGAATTAGGAAATGCAGATGTCATGGCTGACAGATAATTTATTCACAATGACTTCCGCTATATCTTCTTTTTATTGTGTTTCTCACAACCCCATAATTAAAAGTCGTATAAAAATTACGATAAATAACTATTAAATGAATGTTCTTTTAAAATATATATTTCATTTGTGTCCGCTATTTACACTGCTAGTGGGCCTAATTTCGCCGACCTCCTTTGAATCTCAAAACAGTTGAAAGTATTTGGATTAATGCTATGGTTTAGTCACAGCGTTGATTGGAATCTGTCAGGTTACGTACGAAAATAAATCTTTATAAGGAAAATGTTCCTGCAATAATTTTCTACAACTTTAGAAGAGACCTGACACGGCTTCAGTGTTTTAAAGAGCTAACATCTGTATTCAGTGATGAAGCCCCATATCTGCGGACTGTCGAACGCTGGTATTTAGAATTCCAGCGTGGACATACTAGTGTTAGTGACAAATCTCGTGAAGGACGCCCAAAATCCGCCTTCACTGAAGATAACATCATTGCTATGAGACAACTAATTCTCGAAGATCGTCATATGACGTATCGAGAGATAAAGGCTCTATTAGGCATCTCAGGGACAACCATTCAGAAGATCTTGCATGAAGCGCTTGGTGTGAGAAAGCTAGTTTGCCGTTGGATACCGCATCTGCTTTCCGACGATCACAAGGTGGCCCGTGTCAGATGGTGTAAGAAAACTGCAAAGGTTCAACCGAGGAGAGTCAAATCACGTCTATGACATCATCAGTGGTGACGAATCTTGGATCTATGCCTACGATCCTGATTCCAAACAACAATCTACTATTTGGGTCTTTCAAGACGAGCCAAAGCCGACAAAAGTTGTTCGTTCTCGAAGCACTTCAAAGAAGATAGTGGCTACGTTCGTTGGAAAAACTAGCCATGTTGCGACTATTGCACTTGAAGATCGTAGAACGATTAACGCAGAGTGGTATACCACAGTTTGTTTACCACAAGTCATCGCCGAACTTCGAAAATCTAACTCAAAGCGACGCATCATCCTGCACCACGACAACGCAAGCTCACACAGCGCTCGTCAAACGATTGAGTAGGTATTTGAAGCAGGAAAAAGTAGAAATTCTTGACCATCCTCCATACAGTCCCGATCTAAGCCCTAACGATAACTTTACATTTCCTAAAATTAAGAAAAGTCTTCGTGGTCAAAGGTTCCAGTGGTGAAGAAGCAGTCGACGCTTTCAAGTCAGCCATTTTGAACACCCCCATTTTAGAGTGGAATAAGTTATAATAACTGGTTTGAGCGAATGGAAAGTGTATTAAGCTACATGGTGAATACTTTGAAAAACAATAAAAAGTACTGTAGGGTTCTAGTTGTGTTTTTTTCTTCAAACGACAAAACTTAAAAGGCATGCCTCGTACAAAACGCGCTGAGATCGCTGAAGCGTTGTTTTCACCAAAATTTTATTTTCTCAACTCATTAGACCCCTTAAAAGGATATTATTTTACCAAACGCACGATATTTATATCGTCTCGCCGAGATGAATTTCTGTGTTTAGGAACACGTTGAATATTTGAAGTTGTTTGATACGTGTTAAAATACTTCACAGCGTGGAATATTATCGTTTTTGAGCACTGCAGGTGATCGTCTATCTTTTTATATGACCAATTCTTATCGTGAAGTTTTATTATCACTTCCCTTGTAGATTCATCGCAACTTTTATTTTTCCCTATTGTTTTTATGTGAAATAATCAATTTTTTGACTTTTACTGCACTAAAAGGCGCCAAAATTACGGGAATAATGCTTAGTTACAGAGTGTTCTCTATTTAAATTTTAATAAAGAACTAAACTATCCAGCGTTCTTAATTACACTCCGAACGGAAACTTGGCCACAAGTAAATTTCACGATATTTCGCATTTAAATGTATGTTTGATACTGAAATAAGGGTAGATGCACTCAGTAAGTGTTTCTCGGCTTTTAGAACTTAAAAAAGTGAAAGCGTCACTACACAAATAAGTTTATTTATTAAATTGGGTACTTTTGCAGAAATAAAGAATTTTACACTATCAATTTAAAAACTACTATAGAATTAAAAAAACCTCAATCGGTTTATTGTCTTTACGTTTTAGTATCGGGTGTTTCCTCCTCTGGCCCTAATAACGGCCTGCATTCGATCTGGCATGCTTTAAATGATGTTTCTGACATCAATTGGCGGTATGCTTTCCCAAGCAGTCAGTGCCAACTCCGTACGACCATCGGAACTTATTCCTCCCCAAACCATTATGGAGCCTCCATGGAAACTCACAGTTTGTGTGGTGGTAATGGATAGAAATCTCTCTCCTCTTCTTCTTCACACTCGCTCCCGACCGTCTGGAGCACGTAAAGCGTTTCGACACTCATCTATGAACAGCACTTGAGCCCATTGCTCGTGGGTCAAGCAGGCGTGTTCACGTGCAAATTGAAGTCGAGCTACTCGGTTATGTCTGAGGAGTTCTGGACCGCGTGCTGGTCTACGGGCTTTTAAATTCACTTCCTACATTCGTCTTCTCATCGTACGCTCAATAACATTCACGCCTCTTGTGATTTGGAGCCGCTTGGAGGCGTATCTTAACAGCGGTCAGGTACCAGTTTCTTAAAATTTCCAGGACAATAAAACGGTCTTCACGGGCCGATGTGCATCTGACGCCTCCACTGCCTGGTCTACGGGAATAGTGGCTAGTCTCCTGGTATCGTTTTAGGGAATACTGCATCGACGAACGTGGTACATTAAGCACCACAGCAACCTCACGCTGTGTGTGGCATTTTTATTGGAGTTAATGCACCTTCAGTTAATCAATAAAAAGCACAAAACCACGATAATTCAATAAGCTAACCGTAAACTTTTACATTTATATTATTATTATCATACACATTTAAATTTGCAACTTAGTCGCTCAAGTGACACGATTCAACTTTTTTTATTTATTTTTTTTTATTTAAAATAGGTTCGCGTTTGACCACCATCTCACCTGATGGTAAGTGATGATGTGGTCGAAGATGGAGCACGCTTACCTAAAAGTAACCTATTCACTCTTGACTTGAAGACTCCTAGGTTATAGCTATCGGGAAACACAGACTCCGGCAGGGAATTCCACTCCTTAGCCGTACGCATAATGAAGGTATTCCCAAAACGTTTTGTGCGTATGGGTGGGATGTCCACCATGTAACGATGGCACTTCGCCGTTTGTCTCGTAGTCCGATGATGGAACGGGCTTGGTGGAATTAGATTGTGTAATTCCATCGCACACTCCTCGAAATGTAACCGATAGAAAACCGATAGACTTGCAACTCGTCGTCGATGTTCAAGGCTCTGGAGCTTTGACTCGACCAGTGCATCGTTGCCAATGAGTCTCTTGGCCCTCTTCTCGATTGACTCAAGCGCGTCCAGTTGGTATTTAGCAGATCCATCCCAAAGATGAGAGCAGTACTCCATACACGACCGAACCTGGGCTTGATAGAGATTGAGCAACTGTTCGGGTGTGAACTAAAAGTTGCACCATAATGCACTCATACATAATGAATTACCCTCTTGAACTAAGAGTAAACATTTTTTGACCTACCCATAAGAAACAATCATTGGAAACACTTGAAATTTTTGTTATTGCGAGATAAGCGCTTGGCCAAGATTCCGTGCCGCTGAGTGTATGTGGCCAGCTAGTAAGTTTGCAATAATATGTTAAGGTTTAATGTAAAACATTTATCTACAGCCTTGGCCAAAAGTATTAGGCACCCCAATAAAACACAGATTATACAAAACGTATTAAAAAAAACAGCTTATATTTTTAACAAAAGCCAAGGTGGCCCTACCTTGGCCCTAGCCAAACGATAATTAAAACAATGGCAAACGAATTTCTATAGGCCATAAAACATCTGGTGAGCAAAACCCATATAATGTGTATTTTCAAAAAAATACTCATAATTATTATCAGTGTTCCTTTGCTATTCATAACGTAAAGAAGCTTTCGTGTGTGATCCAGTGGTGAAATTAACATTCCCCTTTTTCGAAAATGCCAAAAAAAAAGTGAACTATGCTACGAAAAACGAATTAAAATCCAGTTATTGCATGAAAAAGGGAAGTCCCAAGTAGAGATTGCCAAACTTATAAAATGTTCGCGGTGCGCAGTGCAATCTGCTATTAAACGGTTTGCGGAGACTGGTTCCCACGCAAATAAAATACGGACTGGCAGAAAACGCGTGATTACCGAGCGCCAGGACAGGAAACTCATCCGCGATTCTCTACAGGATCGAAAAAAAACTTCTTCTGAGCTTGCTGCCGCCTTATCTGACGAAACTGGACACCCCATTAGTGCTCGAACGGCAAGAAGAAGGCTTGCAGCTGCGGGTTTAAAGGGGTGTAAAGCAAGAAAGAAGCCATGGCTCTCGGCAGATAACAAAAAGAAACGTTTAGAATGGGCTCTACGTCACCAACACTTCACGGAGGAAGATTGGTCAAATATTGTGTGGTCCGATGAATCAAACTTTGAGGTAAGCATTTATACCATTTCTTAAAAACAATAAAATTGATCGCTCTTATTTTAATCTGATTTCATAAAAATTATGAGCACTCATTTAAATTCTTCTTTTTACATTTTTCCAGATATTTGGAACTGCGGGTGTAACCTACGTGAGGCGGCGTGTCGGCGAGGAATACCATCCAGATTGCGTGGTGCCCACTATTAAACACGGGGGAGGTAGCATTATGATCTGGGGTTGCATGACAGCCGATGGCGTTGGCGAAATGTTCGTTTGCGAAGGCAGGATGAACAGTGAAAAGTACATAAATGTGCTCGAAACTGCGCTATTGCCTTCGCTTACACGTTTTTTCGGTGACACCAACTTAAATGGAGTGAAATTCCAACAAGACAATGCTCCTTGTCATAAATCAGCGGCCACCATGCGCTGGTTTAGAAACAACAGTATCGACTTGTTAGAATGGCCGGCGCAATCCCCAGATCTCAATCCTATCGAGCATTTTTGGGGTATTCTGAAGCGTAAGGTCCGAGAGCACAGCATTACATCAAAATTAGCGTTAAAAATGCTTTGATTCAAGAGTGGGACGCCATAAGTGCAGCCGATTGTAAAAAGCTTGTAAGCACCATGCCCCAAAGAATTGCTGCAGTGATCAATGCAAAGGGTGGGCCAACTAAATATTAGTATTTTTTTGTTATTTTATAAGAATATAGTAAATTGGAAAACAATTTTATTTTATTTTTCACCTTAAACACGAAAAAGTCAGAAAATTTGAAGGTGCCTAATACTTTTGGCCAAGGCTGTATATATTATAATAATATAATAATATTATAATAAAAAATAACATAATATTATTATTGAATTAATCATGTTATAACTGTGTGCTACGACAATGTGGAACAATTTTGCGATTTATTTATTTATTTATAACAAAAGACATTCAAAAAGTGTAATTCTCGTAAGTTTGAAAAATAGCATGATTTTAAATAGTCGTTCTTAATTATATGACCACCACTGTATATACTGACCTTTAAGTATTTCAGGCAGCCTATGAATACCCAACCTAGGGTATAATGTATTATGGTGGCATCGAATCGATTGCACTTTCAAGTATGCGACGGGCAGTTTATCTTTATTTTATATATCAACCTGGATCATTGCCAAAAATTTCACAATAAGGAGAAAAATGTAAACACAACCGCATTCTAATTCAAAAATAAGGTCGTCTCGTCGCCCTGTCCGTGAACGAGACGACGATGTCTCGCCAAAACAAAACTCGACTTATCTACGAGTGCAGGGATTATTTCTGTGCAGACTCATTTATAAATACTTTAATGCTCTCAGACGACAAGACTAATGCTCTACAATATATTGAGACTAGTGCATGCCGCGACACTATACTCACACATTTATTAAAAGCTTTCTTTCGTAAGTTTCAAAAAGTCTTAACGCAAATATAGCTGTCTACTCAGTGTTGTGAACTTGTTATATAAAACGTCTGCGTTCGCTTTTGCTTACACACAAAGCATCCGTACCAGTCCTTTAGACAACCGAACATTAGCATTTAAACGATGGCGACCGGATTATTTATCACTAGTCTTCACTAATCTCAAAATGCTAAATCTCAAGATCTTTTAGTAGCGTGAGTTTGGAACAATTCGGAAACCTGATTTCGTAATGTTCATGTTCGAGCCCTTTGTCAATCACATCGCCAATGCAAATGAATATGATGTCATGACAGCAATATGTATAGGTATCTGAGAAGTAGTTACACAGATTATGTAGGTACAAAGACGCCATGGCGGATTTCCTTCGGCGGTGCAGCATTCCTCGCGAGCCTCCGTCGTTAGTCAGCCCCGCGTTACCGATAATCGCGCCAAGGTAATCGTTCGCATGTTGAACAGGTGAATTATGAATGGGACACGTCATTACACCCACGTGCGTGTCCGTGGAACCGCGGGCCCACTAACAGGCGCCACCGATACCGCGTGCTGGCACCTTTACCATCAGTATTTAATAAACCATAGCGATATCTATTATAAGACGGCCATAAATAGTTCTTTAAAAGGTCTCAAGAACTTACATAAGCTTAAGATCAAGTCAGAAGTCTGCACTTTGAACTACCATAAATTCACAATTTACAGCTATAAAACTTTAATCTGTCATCGATTACAATAACTTCAGCTTAAACTTTTAAAATGAATTTGTAAAAGTTTGATGATGTTAACTTAGTGCGGCGGCAAATGAGTAAAAGTAAAATATTTACCCTTCACTCCTACTTAGTATTTAGTCCATAGACTGTATAAGGCGAGGCGCCGAACCAGTGCAGTTGTAGCATATTGATGACAAGGTGTATAATGTGCGAACTGAGTCATCCATTCATATCACCAAAGAAGGTAGCCGGCAACATAATTTGGGAATGTATAGGTAGATTTACTCACCAATAAGTCTTAATAATCGCACAGCTTATTCATGCTATACTTGGAAAAATTGTGCATATGAAGAGAACCGGTCCAAGATGGTAAACAATGATGAGTCATGGATATCTGCAGTAAATAATTACTTATTCATATAATAAAAATAGTTACGGATTTTCCTGCTACAGCGGTTGTACCTACGCGAGAGCGGCACGAGAATATCGGTGCTGCATTTAGTTGCGTCGTGACTTATTGATTTGGTTCTGTTTGGCTTGCTCGGGAGGTGCAGTCTTTTTATTTTATTTTCAATGGTTGGATAACATAACAGGAGTGTAAAATACATATATATATATATATATATAAAACGTTGTTTGCTAACGTCATGTCTGAAGTGCAACAGTATAAATTGTTCGTTACCGGTGTGTTTAATAGGCAATTAGATGTCGGTGTGACGCACATAACGCATGCGCGTGCGTGCCTGACGTGTGGCGCGCGCGCACCCGCCACACACTAATTGATTCAGTTAAACAATGCCGTGTAAGAAACTGCAATGAATTTATGTAACTCATGATTAAGTGCACATGCTGGCTGCTCAAACTAAAGTAAATATCAATTGCAACAAACGATGTCTACATAGAGTTTACGCACATCGAAAAGGCTAAACGTAGCTTGATGTAAGTTTACAAAGCAAAACCTGTTCAATATGTTTTGACGATAGTACTTTAATGAAAACAGTCATGCACTTACGTCTAATAGACTAATTGAAGCGCCAATAGCCCAGTGGCTAAGGTGAACCCCCTCCAGAAACAAGCATATTTAGCGTAGTTGGGGGTTAACAAGATTGCTAGTAATGTGAATTCTACCCATATTGCTAGTTATCTTTTAAAAAAAATACATGAGGGATATCTCATTTCATACCTCTCTTTTCCCCATAATTTCTACCAAGCAGTAAATGCGACGACTAAACATTTAAAACAAATAAAAAGCTATCGGCGGTCGGTGATTGAGTGAGCAGTTTTAGCCGAGGAGCTGAATGTCCGGCCAGCGGCGACGGCAGGAAATCGTAAAAGCTCATATAGAGCATCATCCGCGCGCTTCTTCCGGTAAGGCGCTAGCCGGCGCCCGCGCTCGCTTCCGTATTGTATCGTACACTTTACGATTGAGGCCAGCGTTTACTGAACTCCCCTATTTCGGGATAACTTGGGAATAATGAGTAACTTTAGCATTATCATCGTTTTTTTCTAAGAACAATGTGGGCGGAATTCACATTAATAGCAATCTTGTTAACTCCTCGAACTAAGCTAAATAATGATTGTGTCTGGAGTGGGTTCGCGACAGTAGTGTAATGGGTGGGGTTCGAACCCACGACCTCTCGATCCTAGATACCTTAGACTTTAGCTATTGTCGCTAATTTTTCGCATTAGTTGTTCGAGTTTTTAAATTAACGACATTAATGTACCTACCTGCTATTGATTTAGATTAGGCTGAGAGAATCAAGAGGTCTCCTGTGGAATTGAACTTTACGTTGCACATTGAAAATTCTCGTGCATAACGATTGAGTCGTTGTTCCAAGCATAGTGTTACAGATCACAATTTTACGGTGAATTCTTAGCGCAGCCATAAATAGCACCAATTTAACAAGACGAAATATTTTAACTGCAAGTCGAAACTAACCGCGACCAATGAATATAATTCTAATGGCAGATGCCTGAGATTCTACGGTAGGTTACTCTAACTATCCGTTGAGGATCTAAATGTTGCGAAAAGAATTTAAATTGATGGAATGTAGGTATTAAATTTATACGTATTCTAGATTCGACTCGCTATTTTCATAGACGAAATAAATATTCAAAATGCATACTTTATTGAAAGCCAGACTAACCGAAGTCACCTTTCTCGAAGGCACATTTCAAACAAAGCAAAAAATGTCAATACGTACAGGCGAACAGTGTTTTAGAAAGTATCGCGTTAGTAAAGAATTCGTTGTGAAATAGTATGAAAAGGTATTGTTTGTGGCGGCAAAGAAAAAATGAAAAAGCAAACAGTTGCGCATTCCATTGGCTAGTGCACGTGGTACATTCCAAAGGGGTCATGGAGCGCGCGTGCGTAAAACAAGTGCAACGTTCTCGTACACTCCGGCCCTGTGCCTTCGTGCAACGTACTTCGAATGCGGCCCTGCCTTCGCACATTTCACCGAAAGGAGCGCCGAGCGACGAAAGCGACGTCTGTATATCAAATCACATCACTATACCCACTAGTACTAAATGCGAAAGTTTGAATATTTCTACTTAACGACGCCGTGTCTCTAGTTCTCGACGGATTTGGATGGAATTATGTAGGTACTAAAGTTAAGTGCATGTAGATTAATCCCACAAGGAACTTTTGGACTTGCAAATCTAAAGAATTCTCCAATACTCATAATACAATAAAATTCATCTATTTCCGTCAATCTAGATTTGCAGCGAACACTCAATAGATAGGTGTCACTCCGTTAGATTTGCATATTTACTCCCACACGCAAATGCTTAACTTTTTGCGACAGCAGAGCAGACGGTAATGACTAATGACAAATAATGCAAACAATGAGATGATTTAAGTAAGTCAAATATTGCGTAAAGTCGGGCAGGGTATAACGGGAAACGCGTCCTTAACGCGTGAACACGCGTTAAACAAGAGAAATAAAAGCCATTAAAACTTAATATAATTGCCAAGTTTCATGATGATACAACAATTAGAAGTGCGTGTAATTCAGATTCTTAGATTTTATTAGGTACATAGATAGTTTGTTACAGCTCGACCTAATAAAAGCGCGTTAAAAAAGCAGTTAAGGAAAAAGTAGATAGTAGTAGGTAAATGAAACGTTTCTGCACTACCGCGAAATCGTCCACTGCAATATTTCCACGAAAATACATGCTGATGACAAGCGCAGCACGGTAAAGCTACAAGCTCGTACTTGGCAACTTGGCAATAATTTCCTCCCTTGTCAAGAATACGTCCGAATACACTACACACAGGAGGAATCTTTAAGAAACAGGAGGCTGATTTAGAGAAGTTAGTACCTACAAATAGTACAATACGTGTATTAACACATAACATTCGTTGATTGCTGGAAGCGCGGACAATGCTTTAAAGAAAAAGTTGGTAGTCCTCCATCTTTGGGCACACAAATACGTAATCTTAAAGTATTCTTCCCTTGTAAAATAAACAGCAATATCAGCACAATAATCTACACATTCGCAGCAGAATCTCAAAAATAATGGTGTACCTACAAAGATATTACACAAACTGGAGAAGCCACTATGAATGGAACTAGTGTAACATTCTGGGTGGGTCTGTAAAGCACCTACATGACCTGCACCAGAGCATTTATTATTCAACCCTAGTGTTTTGGCTCTTCCCCCGGACTCTGTGCAGCACAGACGTGTCTACATCAAAAATACTCAATACTCAGTGTTGATAAGATTCCAAGAACTAAACCGCTATGTTTGGGATAAAAAAAATCCAGTACAGGATGACCTTTGAAAACACGGTATCTTACATGATAAACCTTTAAATCTAATTCAGGGTACAACCTCAGAGGTACCAACAAATAAGGTGTGTAAGTGCTTAGATAGCACTGGGTATAGGGAAAGCCGGCAGAAGCTGGGACGTGAGCTCAGGGCGGTGGGTCGGAGGCTTCGCAGGAATGCGGCCGTACCAGTGGCGTAGCGTGAGTCACTGTCGCCCGGGGCGGAGTCATAATTTGCCGCCCTTTTGACGTAGTAAAAATAATAGGATAAAAACGTAACGAAATTAAAGAATTGAGCGAAAAATATTTATTTCAAAATCATTTGTAACTTCACCAAAGTTAATATGTCTATGTCTGTCACACTATGTTCTGTCGACAAAATAGCCAAATTACTTAATCTTATGGAGCTCATGGTAGATCTCAAGTATTTTTTTATTAATTTCAGCTTTGAGAAGCTACGTTCACATGATGAAGCAACACTGATAGCTATAGTTAAGAAATTCAAAGCATTATTACGATATTAGGTACGCAGATACCATAGTTGCCCTGTCGCGGCTGGACCCCAACAAGGGGCTCGGGAGGAGGCTGACATGGAATGCCAGTAATAGCCCCGTTACGCTTTCTCCAGGCGAATATCAACCACTGTGTTGCTGCTCAAGATCTTTTGCTCCACAACATGGCGCAGTGGTCGATCAATATCGCCGTGATCACCGAGCCATACTTTGTCCCGCCCAGGGATGAGCGCTCTGTTCCCCTCACGTGGTGGGCATACTGCCCCACCCATGGCTCCGCCACCTGCAGTGCCCGACGCGGGCCACAGCGACGACGACAATATGCCAGAGGTGACCGAGGTAGACCTGAACGGCGGTACGCAGGCTGAATGCCAAAAATACCGCCCGAGACCCGACGGCTTACCTGGCAAAGCCTGGGTCCTGGCCTCGAAGGCTCTTGTGCCTCGACGATTAGGGGTTTTTAACGCATGTTTGGAGAGGCGCCAGTTCCCGCTTCGTTGAAAAACGGTAAAACTGGTCCTAACCAAGAAACCGGGGCGCCCTGCGGACACTCCGTCCGCATACCGGCCTATTGTACTGCTCGACGAGGTGGGCAAAATCTTTGAAAGACTTATTGCAAGCCGCCTCGTCGGGCACCTGGAGAAGGTGGGGCCGGTTCTTGCCATTCTCATTCTTATTCTTGGATAGCCAATTTGGTTTCCGCAAGGGACGCTCGACGGTAGATGTCATCATGCGTGTGAGGGCTCTTTCGACAGAGGCTGCATTGTACCGGGGCGGGGTCGTCTTGGCGGTGACTCTCGACATCACCAATGCCTTTAACACCCTGCCCTAGAGTTGCATACGGGAGGCACTCCGGTATCACCGGATGCCGACCTACCTCTGTTGTGTGGTCAATTAGGCGCTTAAGAGTCCCTAACAATTTTACTGCCAAAAAAGAGAAATTACCTACTTTTGTAGAACAAATATCTCAATAACGGCATAAAATATCATTTTTCTTTTAAAACAGCGTTAAACATTGTATATTTATCTAATATGTGGTCAAATTAGAATTTAAATATATACTCAAAATAAATTAAAAAAAATAAAATACAAACACGTGTTTTTACGAAATCACGTAACACCAGGTTTTACAACTGCTTTTTTAGCTTAATGGGGGTGAATAACAATCTAAAAAAAAATCCTGACCATTGGGCATATAGTGCACTAGTAAGTTAACAAATTATTTTTTGAAAAAATAATGGGGAGATGTACTTAAAAAAAATTAGTAAACTCAGAGAAAACTCAATAAAATCCTTTGCAAAACCGTCGCTTTTGAGTAAGAATTCGTTATTGAAAAGAAAATTAAAAACTAATTCTGAATAATAGAGGTATTTATCTACCAAATTATTATTTTTTTATTTTAATTCGGAGCTCATATTTTATTGTAATAACATTTTCAAAGTATGCCTTATAAATCGATTTGCTTGCTCGATTTATTTTGAGTAGATATTTAAATGCTAATTTGACCACATATTAGATAAATATACAATGTTTAACGCTGTTTTAAAGGAAAAATGATATTTTATGCGGTTATTGAGATATTTGTTCCACAAAAGTAGGTAATCTCTCTTTTTTGGCAGTAAAATTGTTAGGGACTCTTAACTCCTTGACCTGCAACGTCAGTAAGAGCTTTCCAGCGATGAGTAGAAGATGAAAAGAAATTGAAAACTATCTCCATAGTACCAAAGAAAGTTATGTAAGTCTATTGCGATTGATGCTGCTTGTACACCCACCAGATTTAATGATTAGTACATGTAACAAACTGGGCATTTTTATTAACTGCCTTGATACCCATTTATACACCAAAATGTTTTCCCGACATGACAGATGCATTATCATTTATCATATGCCTGTCCACGGCAACTTTGGATACCCAGTCCATCGCTTTCGGTCGTCGTAAAAAAGTCGGTTCCAATCTGTAAAAGCTTTTTATTTTACACTTTTTAGTTACGTCACAGGATATTAAATTAAATATTAATTCTTGTTGTACCTGTACCAAAACTTCCAGAACATAAGGAACATTTTTCTGGAAAGCGCATCAAAATCGGTTCAGCCAAACAAACGGCCAAACGCCAAACGGGTTGAACTGAGAAAGAAGTTACTGGTACAAGTTCTTGGACATCACGAGCGCGGTCAGTTGTATTTAGACGTGTACACGCACGGTGTGACAGTGTGCGTGCCCACTTACGACCCGCGCGCAAAACTTAACACCGTGCGTGTACACGTCTAAACACAAACAAGGGCCAACAGCCACTCATAATTTGCAACAATTGTTTTGGGCAGGAGGGACATTCAATATGTGCAAGTGGGTAAAAGCTAACTTCTTGAAAAATTCATTGTCTGACTAAACGCACAAAATATTTTTTTTCCTATTTTGCCGCCCTTCTAATAGTGGCGCCCGGGGCGGTCACCCCCTCCGCGCCTTCTCGCTACGCCACTGGGCCGTACTTCCCCCTCCCCTCCTCCACCGACTAGCGCCCGCCCGCCGCGCCAAACATTATTTATGGACTTTGTAAACTTTAATCACAACTTTCAGATTCCTTTCAAAGTTATAGGAAAGCTCTCTTTTATGACACAAGAGGGCTAGGTACGAACTGGTTATCGGGTTCGAATATTTGCAGCTTCAGCGCTCTTTGTAGGATAACCTAATGTATGTGCCAGTGAGAAAAGTTTAAAGAGCGCAGGCCATAATTATGACGATTTAAGGATAAAGCTTTTCTATTTTCTGAAACGCATTTAAATTATGGGAATTTAGCATTACAGGCTGTCTTAGTCGACAGGAATATTTAGGGTAGTTAGCCGGATTATCAAATTTAAAATAAATAAGCCAATTAGGTTTGTCCAGACAAGTTTTCATCTACTGCTCTATACAAAATAGTCGTTTATTAAAACAGGAATGTTAATCGGCGAGAGGTAAAAATGAAAATAAACCATAATCAGATACGATGCGTGTTAAGGCGTTTTCTGGCAAGGAGGAGGTAATATAAAATCGACAAAACGGCTCTGCGTCCGTGGAAGGAGCGAACGCCGACACATTCCCGAGGCTTGAATCGTAAATTACGACAGCGCGAGCGGCGCCGGCGCCTGGAGGAGAGCGCTTGTTACGATATTTGAACAAATTCCCGGCGGTGTTAATCTGCATAATAACAGCGGCGGATACAAAGCGGTTGCCGACTCCCATTATGCGCGGGCGCCACCCCCTCCCCCCCGCACCGCGCTCCTCCGGGCACAGCGTGCCCGAATACCTATACGTGATTACCCACAGCAACTCTGGTGTTAAATCCACCGCCTTATCGCTTGCCATCGTAATGAACGACCGCTCCGAGTTTTCATACGGATTATTTATGAAAAATATGAAGTGATGGATAACGTATAATTTTTAAAATCGGAGCATAAGTAGCGTTTTAATATGCACGAACGGAATTGTTGTTCCGGTGGTTAATAATAATTATGATACCGGCACACTTAGCACTTGCCTGCCTAATAGCGAGGATTAGCTTTTTCTGCGCTTTGCATATTTCACTCCTTTTTTTTTATTACGAATGAGCCCGCTATTGACCTCGATCACACCTGATGATAAGTGTAAGATGAGGTCTACGATCGAACGAGCGAGCCCAGAAAATGCCTATTCACTCTTGCTTTAAAGGCTGACGGGTCATATGTGGCAGGGAACACAGAAGCCGGCAGAGAGTTCCACACCTTGGCTGTGCGCACAATAAATGTAGACGAGAAGCGCTTCGTACAAGACGGTATATCGACCAAGTGTGGATGGTATCCTGCGGTACGTCTGGTGGACCGGTAGTAAAAGGGGGATGAAGAGATTAGGTCGTGGAGCTCCTGCGCACACTCTCCGAAGTACAATATGTAGAAGATAGACAGGCAAGCAACGTTTCGACGGTGAGCCAGGCTGTGAAGCTTGCCTGCTAGAACCTCGTCATCTATGGGACTTTTAGCTCTGCGTTCGATCGAATCGTGCAGCTAGCTGGTATTTGGCTGAGCCCACAAGTGACTGCAATACTCCATACAGGAACGAACCTGTGCTTTATATAAATTCAAAAGCTGTCCAGGTGTGAAGTATCGCCTCACTTTCTGTAGGATACCCAGCTTTTTGGCTGCACTCTGGGCTTTAGACTCAATGGTTGAGCCGAAGTAGAGGTCAGACGTCAACTCCATGCCCAAGAGCTCCAGGCGGCCGGTACCTAACTATTTATAGAACTTGAATAAAGATCTAAGACTAAAAAAAGTAATTAAGTCCCAGTCGTAAGCAATTAAAGAAAAGAGAAGAGAAGAAAGTTTATTGACGTTGCAAATTTATGCAGAGTTCTTTGAGCTACAAAAATAATTAAGCAAACGTTAGCTCGTTAAAGGTGCAATTATGAATGTAATAAGCGGGAGGGCGATCTGCATAACAAGCGGGAACAAAGGAAACGCCGAGTGCTATCTCGTAGCCTCGTTACCTGCCACTACGCGGAGCGCGCTGCACTGAGAGCGCGCGGCGGCGGACGAGCGCCCGCGAACCTACCCGCTGCGCCGGCGCACACTAAACGCTATCGCTTAATCTACAGCTTAATATCATATTCATTGTTTTGCATTTTTGCGTGTTTTAATTAGGTCATGTATCGACTTGTTTTATTAATCAAGTAAAAAATTTAAAATGTTTCTACTAATTTTCGAAATATGGAACGACTACCTACGGGTTTTTCCTAAGATGCGCAATTTATTCAAATTTCGCACTGCAATATTACATAGTCAACGTGTAAATCACGATAGGTAGATCCGTGTGATTGTGACGTCTGTACCTAACTCTCAAATAGATATCTACTGAATCACACAGATTTATAGATTTGAAGGTAAGTACTACGTGATATGTGAGGATGAAGATGTCTCGCCAAGATACTAACAGAGTTAGCAATAGACACAAACGGTGAATTTAGAACTCATACTGGGAAACTGTAACAAATGAGAATAGTTGGATCTCTCGAAAAGATCGGTAACGTCGCTTACATTAGTGAGAAGTGCCAATATTTAACAGTTATGAATATGCTCAGTGGGCACCCACGCGTTAGTATAGACGACGCGACAAATCGCCAAGGTTGACTTCAATGATACGGCGCGCGCCGCCGGATTTTTCAGTGAAATAGTTTCATCGGGCGGTTTCGGTGGCGGTGACGGCAACGTCTGCGCCGCGCGCCGGTCGATGCCCCCGCGGCCACGCGATTTGGCTCCACTCGACGCAACTACTAATGAAACGACGTTGCCAATAGTCGCTAGCGACTCCTTGCCGCTCTCCAGCTAACTTCACCACCGAAAAGTATCGCTAACTACATCTCCGTACTCCTTGACTCTAGCCAGACCTCCAGACACCATGGCCCAAGAACAATAACGAAAGTAAAATTAGCATTTCTAAATGGTCATCAACATATTCCACAAAAAGCAGTCTCGACGTTAGACGAAACAAAGCACTAAACGTTTCATAATGAATTGGCAAAATGAACTCTAATCTATATCGCAATCCTCATTCCAAAAGGCAAGTAGGCGTGTGACGACTCATGCCAAACATTCGATGAGACGAGACGAGACAAATTCTCGACGGTGCTTTTCTTAAACGAAATTATACGTTTATTTATAGTTTGTGAAAACTAAAAACGAATCGGTGACAAACATGACTATTGTAACCCATCGGGCGGGATAGCTACTTAATATGTTTAAATATCGATTGGAATGAGAATCAAGTTGGCGCAAGCGGCTATTGTTAACCCCGGCTAGCGGGTCCGACCGTCCGATGCACAAGCATAGTGCAGCCGTAGACGTAGCTGCATCCCGCTCGCGCCCGCAACTTATCAATGAAATGCCTGCGCAGCCGCCGCCGCAACGGTGCCTCGCGTTCCTTCTTCTGACGTAACAAAATGGCGGACAACCAATTTACGTAGGTACTTATCCTATTTAAGTATTTATAGAAAATTTGCTAGCAGAATTAACAATGCTCACAATATACGCCATTAAATAAACATAATTCCCGAGAAGTACTGAATTTGAAGTGTCATGACTACGAAATTACGTTCGAAAAAACAGTTACACAACACAATAGATTTTTAAGAAACGACGATGTACTAACATCGTGCTACTTTATACTGATTATAAGGTTTTTTTTTACTTCTGCGTGTTTATTTGATTTTATAACAGTCCGAATGAGGAATATTATTTAATTATTATAACTTTCGACCTGTTATCAAAATTGGCGTAAACTCCCTGCATATCATTACCATTCTAAATTTATTGCTATCAGTGGCGTCGTCTATACTCATTCCGTAAAAGCGTTTAGTTCTCTTCTCACTCGCACGAACAAAAACATAGCTGAGTTGGAAGTACCGATGGAACCTGCTAGATGGCAGTAATCTCAAATCAAGTTTGCATGCCACGGACTGTCAATCGAACATACTGCAGACTCACGTGGCTAGATGGCGCTATTAGAAAATAACACAACTGACCTTGAAATATGGTATCTTCGTAAAATTGAAAGGTATTTGATACTTTTTGCTCGTGTGTACTTTAGTGAATAATAACATGGTTAACCTGGCAGTGTGAAAGGACGCCTCGTCCGAGGAGCCGGCAGCGCCGAAAGATACGCCGACGGCGAGCCCTTCAGGGATGTTGTGCACGGTGATGGCCACAACGAGAAGCATGATCCGCTTCCACTGCGACGCCCGCGCCTCCATCGACCTCGTTACGCTGTCGCGCCGGTCACCTTCGCCATTCTCACCAACTTTCTGTAATTAACAATAACATTTTTATGATAAGAGACGGCCGACAAAATAACAAATATAATTTTACGAAAAATATGTGTCGTTATTCTTGTTTTCTTATTGTAAAGTATGCTATTGCAACTGGTTATTTCGCTGAAATAAATTATTAAGCCTGTAAGTTATATTACCAAAAAATATTGGACATGTATTTTTTCTTTTGTTACGTCATGGTTTCGTACCTATACTTTTTAGCAAAAAACTACTTTAGCAGCCCCACTCCTAAACTACTATGAAGCTGTTGATCTTTGTAAATATTATTGATAAAGGAATAAGATAAGTAAAAAAATTGTTTTATATTATCCATAAACAATAATCATTTTTCAACACGAGAAACTTCCGTAATGTCGGAGCCATGCTTCCCACGAGTATCTTACTTCATACTTATACAATATTGTAACTGCGAAAATTTGTAAGAATGGATGTTTGTTACTCTTTTACGCAAAAACTACGGATCGGATCTGAATCTCTCGAAATCTATTTGGCATGTACAGACGACAGCACATGAAACTACCAGAAACTGTCAAATTTTCCCAATCAACCTTGAACCTAATTTCTTTAACAATAAAGTTGAAAATCTATTAAAGAAATTTGACAGATTGTAGTAGCTTGATGTGCTGGCGTCTGTACTTAATTGAAATTCCGGAATAAAATCTAGGCTTTTTTATCCCGGATCTGCCACGGGATCGGGATTTACGCGGCAAACCTGCGCGAACGGAGTCGCGGGCAGAAGCTAGTAGGTTATATTTAACTTCTTATTTAACAATATGAAATATTAAGGCGACGTAATTTTTATGAGGATATTTAATAAGTAACCGGTGGGTATTATATCTTACAAGATGATCTGTTTCGGCGGCCTTTGGATAATTATCATTCGACAGGCCCGTTGGTATAGTGGTCAGTGGCCCTGACTGCTATGCGCAAGGTCGTGGGTTCGATTCCCACCTAGGACAGATGTTTGTGTGATGAGCACGGTCATTTGTTCTTTGTCTGGGTGTAATTTATCTATAATATGTATGTATTTAGAAATATATATGTATGTTTATCAGTTGTCTAGTACCCATACCACAAGCTCTGCTTAGTTTGGGACTAGATGGCGTTGTGTGAAAAAGTTGTGGAATATTATTATAAAAAAAAATACCTCTCTCCTATCTAAATGACGGGAGAGAAATAATTACTACTACTGCACTATCGTGCAGTAGTAGTAATAGTAGTAGTGAACACTCGGTTCTCAGAGCCATTAGGCACCTTACCGATACATTATCAACACAGTCTTTTCCGAAATATGTCGGGGTTGCTTCCAGCCAAAATGCAGTTGAGAATACCAATGTTATACATAGAGCGAAAGCGCAAATCGGGAACTGCACAACACGATACACTTTCGCAAGCCTGGTGTCAGATTTTTTGGGAACCGTAACGACTGTCATAGATGTGCAGATGACCGTCGGAACCATGTCAAGGGCTTGCTTTCCGAGGTACGGATTATGATTTATGATTTTAATATTTTACGATAGACACCAATTCACGGACCAACATGCGCTGTCTCGAATCTTAACCAGATCAACTTGTATGGCTGTGATTATTTTATTCATTAGCTCTTCTTTCATATACCTTTATGTTAAGGCTGCTCTCTCGAAAAAAGCTTGAAAAAAGCATTCAGATGAAGCAACTTTTCGTCGGCAATTACAAAGAAAATTACATCTGAAAAAAAATTGTTAGTAATCTACATGATATGAACCGTAATTTGGTTTAGCCACAATTTTTCTATCGGTATCACATAATAAGAAAAAAAAAATGCCAAATCACCTCCAAATCATTGAGATGAAACCATTTTACTCCTTAATTTCTTATCAAAAGGGTATAAAAAAATATACTACTGTTTTGCAATACAAATGAAAATAATTTGGTTTTGTTACTTTTTACAAATATGTATTATTTTTATTACAATAAATTAAAAATGCATCCAATTAAAGACTGCGTTTACATCACCCCCGCACTCGTCCACAAATTCAGTGCGGGGCGCATCGTGTTGCTAGGTGGACGTACGTCGCGTTGCGAGAGCTCAAGCACTACGAAATAATATCGTAAAATATTACTGCAAAAATTAATTTTGTAAATAGTGGAATAGCTTTTTAACCGACTTTAGAAACAGGAGAAGGTTCTCAATTCGTCTTGAACTTTTTTTATGATGTTACTTCATTACTCGCAGATGGCTGGACCGATTTGGAAAATTCTTTTTTTGTTTGAAAGATTATACATTCTAGTTAGTTCCATTGTCGTCACGTTTGGATCTGATGATGGAATCATGGAGAAATCGAGGGAACTCTTCAAATATTATAGGCATACCTATAGCGTTTTGGATATTTCTTATTGTACCTTGTTTAGTTTCTCTCGAAAAGCACCATTTGAGGAAGTGGAACTGAAGACGAAGACCCCAGATGGCCATCGAAACTACTCAATAATAAGTATTTCGTGGATTGCGATTAGATTACTTGAATATAGATGTTAAGCACTTTATGCTCGTCACAATACATATGGTGAAGTAGAGCTGATAGTGATGTACCAGGAGAACTCCTCAAAAATTAACGGCTCTGCACCGGGAAAAGCAATATTTTGTAAAAGGTGATAAGTAGTTGACATTTTGGCTTTTGTAACTAGATAAATTACAAACCGACCCACTAAAAAGCGTGAAATAAAACTTATTATCAAAAAATAGAACCGACTTTCGATTCGTCAAAAAGTTTTATTTATTAAGTAATCTATGTATCTATAAGTAGTGTTAGTGTTATAAACTTTTTTTTACAGTTTTAGTAGTGTTTAAATTTAGTTTGTAAAACATGGGAATAAGCAGAAACGAATGAAGAGAGGTCTAAAAAAGTATTACAAACAAAAGGGTATACATTTATTATCAAGGTAAGCTTAAAGTTTTATCTACATATTTCATTAAAAACTATCGCTTTACTTACCTCGCATAAAAGTAGATAGCACAGAGTAAACGGACAGAGGGTAAGCTTCATACAACTGCGCTATGATAGGTACACTACTACAAGCAAGGCGCGTGTGTGCGCTTCGTCTGAGCGAGGCCTGGCTTGAGCCGATCGATATGCACCGGTTTCTCTTCGTACGGACGAAGCTGCCAGTTGAGATAGAGAGATAGAGTTAAGATAATGTATAAGAGAAAGAAGAAAACTACAAAGAGAAGGAAATAGAACTAAGGAAAGAAAAATAAATTGATGAGAAAATGAAGAAAACGAGAACGAAGAAGGACGAAAAGAAAACATAGAACAAGATTTTATATGGCCATCAAAATTTCTAAAAATAAATATATGTGAACACGAAGAAATAAATGAGGATGAAGAAGTTCAACCAACCAAAAGAATAAAAATACTTGGTGAAAGAAAGTAAAATTTCAGTGAATTTTAGTTATAATCTATTTGTTTATAAAAAATGTAACAAATAATATGACACACACTAGTAATAATTATACTACCTATCTACCTTACTCTAAGTTCCTACCTACATACCTACCTTACCTACCTACATACCTACCATACCTACCTACCTACCATTTTTCTCTTAATAGAAACCTTCCTCAGACTATAACGAATATTCGAAAAAAAAAATCCGTATTGGTCCAGCCATTCCTGAGTTTTGCGCTTAGCAACACATTTAGCCATTAATTTTTATTTATATATAATTTAGTTAAAAAGATACATCAAGTTGTTTACCTCAAATTTCGAGCCAGGCTGATCTATTATAATAGAGGTATAGTTTCTACAGTACATACTCAAATTGCAACTATATCAATACATAATAAATAAAAACAAAATTTGACCACTTTTGATGCGGTAAAAATAAAAATGAATTTAACTTTCACGATGACTTGACCTTCTGTGATTTCGATACTCTGTGCCGAGACTAGGCGAAGCGACGACGCATGCTGGCGGCGCAGGCGCGGGCCGAGCGCGCCTCTCTTTTCTGTTGCATGCGGGTAGCGGAGAGCTGCGCTTAGTGGCGCGCGGAGAGGGGTCGTTAGCTCCGCCCAAATGGTCAAGGTTATTGGCATGAATACAAGCCTTAAGTGCCTGGTATAATAAAATAAAGGGTGTTTTTTTTAAGAGCTGGAGAACTTTAAATAATAGTACAAGACAGAGATATTGCTGGAATGATTTTTATTATAATAACCGGGTAGATAATTTCATGGCATTTATTTTTTTAATATGATTTCCGGCATTATATGTCCGCTGCGGCTACGAGTTACATGGTCTATTCGATCAGTACAATTTTTCACTACTTTTTCCAATAAATTTGTCCGTATAACGTCAATGGTGGCTTGAATATTGGCTTCCAATGATTCAAACGTTGCTGGTTTGTCGGCATAAACCAATGACTTAACATAACCCCATAAAAAGTAATCGAGAGGCGTTAAGTCGTACCAACTAAGGAGCGAGTTAACAGGACCACTTCTCGAAAAAAGTAGACACCAAATTTATTTTGGAAGAAATAGATGGTATTACCGCAAAAAAACACATTTTCTTCTCAAATAATTATAGAACATTGTCGAATATTTTTAAGTATCTACCTACATTTTTGTTCTAGTAAATTGTGTTGACATAAACAGTTTCTGTATATGTATGTATTAAGTAGGGGGGAGTCGCGTAGCGCCGGACGGCACCTAGCGCCGGACACTCATACTATCTCGACAAATGACAACGCGATCTATTCGGATATCGGTGAAAGGGGCGCGGTAGCGTAGGGATACAGGATCAGGCGACGCGGTTTGCCATTGAGGCACACAGCCACGGTGGCAGCGTTGGATTGCTGTTTTTGGAGGGAACGCGTTGCGTCACGTAAATGACAATGACCCAGTCATGGTTATCTTTTATAGAAAAAGTAAAATGATGAAAATAATTGTGACGAATAAAGAACCTTTTCATAATAAATTGTTTTTCTTTAAAAGTTGAGGTTTACAATTTTGTGAAAAAAGGAATTCAATACCGGAAATTATTTTTTCCCATTTCCTATTTTCTGATAACCATCTGCGTTACATAAAACGCATGTACAAAATTAAAAAATATAAGTATGTAACTGTAAAACAATAACTATGAAAATCAAAAAACTATTACAATCATAGTTCTGAATTTGGTGTGACGAAACGTTTTGAAGCACTCAAGTCAGCTGTTAGTGTCAATAATAAAATATCCATAGATATAGATATATATATATAAAATATCATTCATGTCTAGAGGTGTGGAAGTAACGAAATAAAGCGTTCCCGTATGTATTCATTACTATATCCATTAGTACTCGTTACTATCGTATCGTTACGTTACTCGTTACTTTTGATACGTCATTCATAATATAGCACCAAAGCATCGAGTCGTATTGCGTATTCGTGTGGTATGACGTCGCGGCGTCGCATCATTCATAATTTGTAAAATGTAATCTTAGTATGCGTGACATTTACATAAGATGCTATTTATAAATCTGAATTTAGTTTGATTTAATATGTAAAGGTTGGAACTACAAATAAACTGAGACGAAATCAACTGAATTTACAATAGATATAATATTTGAGTATTTAATGTTTATTTGGGAGACTTTTTTAATATTAATTTAAATTATTATTTGAGAATGATAAATTATATATCCCACTAATATATCGCAAACAATACAGTAAAAACACAGTGGAAAAACTTGGATGAAGAATTTCCAAAAATCTGCTTTGTTTAGTAAATAAACATCGTTCTTTGTAACGTATGTTTTTAAATATAACGCGCGCGAATGCGTAAAACACACGAACAGGACACTGGACAGCGCATTCAACATTTGCCTCAACCTAATGGTACTTGTGCGATTTGAAACAGTTGTAACGAAAAATACGAGTAACGAAATCCATTCGTGAGTAACGTTTCGTTACACAATACTTGATGTTTCCGTACTGAGTAACGGGTACGCGTTACTCAGTACGGAATGCATACGGTTTGCTACAGCTTTATTCACTAACTTTGTGTTTGTGCTAGTTATTACGGATTCCGATTGTTTGTGATTTAGGGAACGATGTTGCGGTGTAAATGGTTACCTGAATGAATGTTAAGACACATTGTCTTCATTACAAACTCTTCTTACTTCGTGGGTTGTTGCAACAAGTATGTATAATCATATGTACAATAATTTATTTTAACAATTATGTAGCTACACCACCTAACCTATAAATCAATGTCATTATTGTTTTTATTTTTAAACGAAGACCGTAAGTTTTACAGGTTTCAGGACAAATGTTTAGTTATCAGTAATAAATATACAATAAGATGCTGCATATTGCATGCTTGTTAATGACTTTTATTGAGTGGGGCAAGTCTATAGAGTGGCTGGCATTCTCTTTTCAAGAGAGTATTACTGCATGGTTTTGTGTCTAATTGTTTTTGTTATTTTTTAATAAAGAGAGTGATCCAATATATATATTTTTTTAAAATTAATTACCTAAACAGTTTCAGTATGAAATACGTATTTTTGGACATTTCTTGTCCCCTATAACTGGACACAAAGGTGTCCCTTACCACCGGACAGTTTATAGGTTGGCCTTTTTACGAAGCATTTATACTTATTATAATAATTACTGTAGTTTTACAGGATAGAAGGAGGAAGATATTTCAAAACGGAAGAAAAAAAAAAAAATGGGATTAGCAAAGTTTTAAAACTGCGATGGACAACATTATGTCCAAAGAAATGAGTTTGAGGAGAAGCTTCGTCGTGTTACAATGTCTTTGATCTTGATGTTGTCCACACTGTACATAAACTGTCGCCATTGCCAGATGCCGCAAAAAAGCTCAAAGGCTCGTAAGAGAAAAGTGAAAGAAGTTACATTTTAACGTCATTACCCTACAAAGTTGCTGTTCAAGAAAAAGAAAATGGAAAGAGCCAGGAGGAACCAAAGAAACGAATAAGTTTAAAACGGCAACAGAAAAACACGGGAAACCAACCAAAGGTGTGTAGGCCAAAGAAAAAGTGTATATAATATATATAATAACGAAAAAAAAAAAGGATCCACGTATTGTAATATCTAATACTCGTATGGAAAAACTACTTGAGTAGTGTGTTACGACGACTGGATACAATGATCCAACTGGTAAGAATGGGCTCATGAAGCATATCGACGGTTAAAAGGTAATAATAGGGTATAAGCGACAAATATCAAATTTTTCAGAGTCTTTATGTATATTGCCGTAAAGTGGACGATATGTTATTTAAAAAACAAGCGAATGATTTTTTTTCCGAAAAATCAATTAGCAATAATTTAATTAAAAATATTAGCGGCCACATTTTGATAGGCAGCTTGGTAGATATATATTCTCCTAATCATAAATATGCGTAAAAATTTGGTTTTTAGCAAACACTCGATGAATGCACTAATTCTGCAGCCGGATCTCGTACTATAGGTAGTGCCTATTTGCCTAAACTTCGAAGAATAGAGACAAGAAACAGAGACTTCCTTAGGACTACAGTTTTTCCGGGACATCTGTCCCGAAATTCGGGACAACACTTAAATACATTAAAAAAATGTTATTTGGAATAAGTAATTCGTCTATATTTACCTAAAGTTTGCGACTAGACATAACATAATAAACATGACTTATTGATCGTTATACACAATGAATCACAATGTTTGTATAAGGAGCCGTACACGTTTCGAAGTAAATATCTTCTTTCTAGCTCACTCTCGGCTACGTTTAATGAGATTTCTAAAGTTAAAGTGTATAATTGAAAAAGAATTACATTTTGTCTTTAAAATAATAAAACGGTAATTTGTATCATTTTAGATTTCTCTATAGTAGGAAGAAATCATCATTTAAAAAAAGGTATTTGTATTTTATCTTAATGAAGTATATTTCTAAAGTATATTAAAAAATGTGCATGATATTACAATAATGGCTGTATCACATTGTTTAGTAACACACTTAAACTTTATAAATCTTTAAAAACATCATTAATCTTTATTGCACCGAAAGTACAATACGACTTTTACGACAGCGCATTTCGTTATCTAATCTTAGAAATTACAAAAAGAAACCGCCATGGTCGCATACCTGTGCGCGGGGAGGGTCTACATACCTTCCCCTGCCACCCCGCGTGCCAGCGCACCCAGGTTACCCTCACTTCACTCCAATGCGCAGAAGTCGATTTTTAGGTGTCAGCGGTTGTCAGCGGGACGCGGGGTATGACGTACCGCCGCACGGTGGGCTGAAAATCGGCTTTCATAGACTTAGGCATTTTATTTTGCAAGTGCGAGTTTTTTTGCCGGATATCACTTCTATTAGTTATAACAATATACAAAAATGACACCAGAATTGATTCTGCACAGAAACGAAGGAATTATAATTTTTTTACGAAAATTTTGTATGGAGCTAGTATGAAAAATCGAAATATCTCTAAAACGGCAGCGATAACCGTAATATCCTTATAGGGGGTTATAGTACTAATTATTTATGATTTTTTGACATACGTTACATAATGGTTGTAGATGCCTTTTTTTTTTTAAAATCGTCAAAATATTTTTATTTATTTTTACATATTTAAACGTTCCTTTTAGTGTTTAAGTTGAAGAATTCAGAGCTTTAACAACTCTTATCATAAAATAGCATCACCCCTATAGACCTGAAGGACTAGACAGAGGTGTGTAGTGTCTTGTTGATCTTGTAAGATTTCCAACAATACCAAATAGTTGAATATCAGTGTCAAAGTGCCCATGCTGTCGCTTCTTTTTGAAAGATAGGGGAATGAAATTGTTAATTGATCATACCCTAAAAGTATGATTACAACATAACCGGACACATAATAATAATAATATCCTTATAGGGGATTATAGTACTAACATTATTTATTTTAACATATGAAACTGTTCAAAACGATCCATGAACTGTGTCAAAGTTAAGAACATCGTTAGGAAGCATGCTTTTTCCCCAAATATTAAGAATATGTGAAAAAAAAAGACTGTATATAAACTTTTTATTGATAGATAATTTAAATAAAACAGAAGTAACAAAAATAATATCTAATAAATTCAATTATACAAAATACATATTTGAAACTATAATTTATGAAATTATTAACTAAACATATTGGTACAATAAACTAACATAAATAACAAAAGAACATAAAGAAAAATAATTAAATTTTACAAATTTTCTTTACAACTTTCGTTGTCGGACTCCAATTCCGAGTCAGAATCCAGATCGGATATACCTACAAACTCGAACTCAGTTTCCGGAAACTGTATTAGGTCGAGAGTTTCAGCAAAAAAGGTTGTCTTCCTTTTGGCATCTAACTTCGGCCTTTGTGCACTTAGAAAAGGATCCGAAGAAACAACAAGCATATTTAGGATATCTTGATTAGAATCTTGCCTGCTTCTTTTCCGCGAATGATGTTCCCGGAACCTCCTAAAATCTTTGTTTCGAGACTCTGAGGCTTCTTCCGAGAGAGTCCCAATCGGGACAATATCATTTTTTTCGATTATGTCAGCTCCGTGTATTAATAGTTTATGTACGGTTGATGACATGTAGTACCAGTCGTATAATTCCACTTACTTTTCTGCTGTTTTGCGAGCAAAATCTTTAAATTTGATGACATCGATCTTCTCACCAGATGTTATTGCTTGCAAAATAACAGCAAATCTTTTTATCAGGTTTTGATCCAACCCAGTAATAGCTGCAGTTTTATTGGGAAACTCGAAAAACTTCCTTGCGGTATTCCCGTCATTGGTAGTTCCCGAGCCTTGTTTTACTATATCAATTAACAGATTGAGCTCCTCTTTAAATTTATTTTGAATGTTTTTTTTTTCTGTTTTGTAACATATCTTTATGCTCATTACTTCTTGCTGCCCACTGTTTGAAGTCAAGTCTGTACGCAATGTGTAACAGACATTCCATGCAATTTATACGGGCATGTAGGGATGATAGGCCAAATTCATATATGTCAGAACACACAGTTTTTGATGTTACAGCATCTAAGTGGTTCATTTCTGTTGGTTTTGCTAAGCACCGGTAGCATGATGCATTTGATCTAGCTTCAGAAAGGTACGTGCAGACTTTTGCGTCGATCATTGTCATCATTAGTTTATGAGTCACCCTGTTACTATTAATGCACTCTGTGGGGTTAAGGGCCTCAATTTCCTCATCCATTTTTCTTTTGTTATCAATGACAACTGCATGGCTTTCTTTTACAAAAGTTAACTGAACCGGACGACAATAAAAAGTTGAGCATGGTTTCGGGTTTGTCCATATAGTATTATCTCCATCTGTCAGTTTCAGTGGCACCAAGGAGGTCATGAAAATGCTTGAATCATCATGCTCGCCGTCCATTTTCTGCTTGTATCGGCTTTGATTGGAAGCACCATCAAATCCCCACTTCGATATCAGCTTTAACTGCTTATTTTCCACATTATCAGAAAGACTTTGAAGAATCCGCTTCACCGTGATGTCAAGTAAAGCTTGAAGTGTAATTCTAGCTGATGAATCCGTAACTGATACTGATTGATTAGGAGGGTAGCATGCAAGCTTAGTTTGTTGCAGTTTATAGTAGGATGGGTAAATATCCTTAGCACCTTCCCGAATGGCAGTCTCTCGCAACGTAATATATTGCCACTTTGAAAGCTTAAGTGAAAGAAGCAATCCAAGTGCTTTCTCTGGTGTAAATATTACTGTTTTCTTAATGCTTTCCTTGATTTTAACGGCAGCTTCTGGATTTTTGATCATATAATTGATTACAGATGCGATATCTTCATAACCTTCTTCTTTTAAACGTGCTGCAGCTGCATATGCCAATTCACAGGAATCCTCGCCTATGTGCTCACTAGATCTTCTCTTTTTCTGTTTGCTTCCCAGATCTTTGAATGGTTTTCGGGACCTTTTTGTCATTGTTCCAACAGTCGATGATGTCGAAGGTTCTGGAGAGACTGAGCGTGCTCTTGGTATCTCATCAACAGTTGGTTCTTGATTTATTAAAGTTTGCACGCAACTCGGCCAATCAATATTTGCTTGCAACCACTCTCCGTACGTATTTCTAAACTTATCAAAGAATCGTTTAGATTTCTGCCACCTGTTTAAAGCAGCTCGCGTGAATCTCCGGCAAAATTCTTTGAGAGTTACTTGATCTTCGGCAGAAAGGCAATCGCCTATGCGGGACACAATTGCACTAAACAATACTTCATGATTAAATGAAGGACACTCACTTTTTAGAAGAACAAACAAATCTAAGTTGGTGATTAAACTTTCCATTCTAAGATTTTGTAGTCGCAAAGCAAATAGTTTTAGTGTTAGCAGTTACACGGTTGTGAACAATCTAAATTATGGAACAAAATTATAGCCCTTTTATTGTATAAAGTCAATAATTAGTTAACTACCCTCATTAAAGTTATAAAAGATATGATAATAAAAATTTATAATCGTCAAAAACATTTCGTAGAACTCATAGTAGAACTAATCAACATTAGCAAATCACATTAGCTCACTAATTATAAAAAGGTGAATGCAGTTCTTAGTTGGTATTGTTGCGAGATATTTCAAATCATTTAATCACTTAATAGGCTCATTAGAATCAGAAGACTACAACCATCATTCTAATTACTTAATTACTTGTCATCAGACTCATTAGATGACTACACAATATGTTATTTTGTATTTTGAACGTATGCAAGGTTTTAAAATTCCTTTTGTGTCGATATTATTATGTGTCCGGTTATGTTGTAATCATACTTTTAGGGTATGATCAATTAACAATTTCATTCCCCTATCTTTCTAAAAGAAGCGACAGCATGGGCACTTTGACACTGATATTCAACTATTTGGTATTGTTGGAAATCTTACAAGATCAACAAGATACTACACACCTCTGTCTAGTCCTTCAGGTCTATAGGGGTGATGCTATTTTATGTTAAGAGTTGTTAAAGCTCTGAATTCTTCAACTTAAACACTAAAAGGAACGTTTAATATGTAAAAATAAATACAAATATTTTGACGATTTAAAAAAAAAAAAGGCATCTACAACCATTATGTAACGTATGTCAAAAAATCATAAATAATTAGTACTAAAACCTCCTATAAGGATATTACGGTTATCGCTGCCGTTTCAGAGATATTTCGATTTTTCATACTAGCTCCATACAAAATTTTCGTAAAAAAATTATAATTCCTTCGTTTTTGTGCAGAATCAATTCTGGTGTCATTTTTGTATATTGTTATAATAAATAGAAGTGATATCCGGCACAAAAACTGGCACTTGCAAAATAAAATGCCTAAGTCTATGAAAGCCGTTTTTCAGCCCACCGTGCGCCGCTCCGAGCGCGCGATTGGTGCGTCAGTAGTTCTCGTTCAATTTGCTCCCGAATACACTTGCGTACACGAAAGTTGTGCCCTTTGTTTTTGTTACGAGTTGTTGTTTTAAATTTAGTTTTTGTTACGTTGATTACAATGCCAGGACCAAATACCGTTTTACGCAGACTATTAAAACGTCAGAAAGAACAGTTAGACACTATAGTTAAGGAAAGTTGAAATTCCAAATTCGTCACTGTCTTTAGGACACCGGGAAAAAAGAAGAATAAAAGGGGTAGCAGTTTTATTGTGACGACGAGAACATATTATTTTAAATATTTATTTAAATTCTTTTTTTCACTTTTAAATGTATTTATGTATTATATCTATTTTATTTATAATACCGAATTAACGAATGAATTCTTCTTCTTTCTTTAACATTCTTCTGAGCAGATATGAGTAAATATAATTGATAGTAATAACCATAGAATAATGATAAGCAATAAAAGTGACTAATTTTTTCTTCCACTAAGTGCACGATGCGCGAATTTACCTCCACTACGCCAATAACTTGCCAATTTACGTGGCGATGACTGTACTTTGGTGTGTTAAGTGCGCATCTTCCTGTATTGTTTCTGTGAATATTGTTTTTGACCCTCGCACATTTTTTGGTTCATTGGATCTTCCTAATACGACTACCTTGGCTTGAATTTATGGATTACGATTTGCTGCAATAACATTGTTCCTGTCTGTCTACATCAAATAATACGGTAAGTCAATATTTATTACTTTTGAATGTTTTGACTAAAATTATTTATTTTATTTCTTGTAGGGAAACAAACAGTAAGTTAGATATAAATATATTATTTTATCTTAAACTAGCAATTTGACAGTCTAGCTTGATCTGCAGTTGTATGAACTTGACATTTTTGAGTGGAGTTATTAATATAATTGTTGTGTATGAAACGTAGTTAAAGAAAAACAAACGGTTATTTTAATATTTGATGACCATTACGTACAATACAGGACATCATCCGCATTAAATTTTTGGTCCATATATAAAAGTGAACTTAAATACTACCAAGCATAGTGATGATGATCTTTGGTGTCATAAAGAAATGCTAAGGCGGACGAATTCTATCAAAATATATTATTTTTCTAGCCGGCTCTTTCAATATTTAAACCAAAATGGATTATGTCCTATGCGCATTCACTAAAATGTAACTCTGTAGAAGAAAGAAAACAATTTCAATAACAATGACGCTACGCGTGTTCATATTTTCTAAGCGTATTTCTTTATTAGAGCATAAAATGAAATAATAAAATCTTCAAACCGATACAATCGATGCACCTGGCTGGAATGCGCCCGCCGTTTTCCTTTCACCTCCCCGTGTCTATAAGGGTTCGTTTTTCCTTTTGAGGTATCGAAAACTTTAAAAATTTATTTTAGGTAGGTGCTACCGTACCTCTTTTTGGAGACCAGTAAGATTGGCGATGGCGAACAAGCCTAAGGAAGCAACAGTACAAAGTTGGATTGGACTTATCCTGAATTATATTACGACCCGGCCAGTAATTCTATTTACTGTTCTAAGTGCGAGAGCAGTATAACAGCTAAACTTAGTAATGTCAAGAGGCACGTTAAAGGTCCGAAACAGAGACAAGTAAGAAACCAAATGAAGAATTTTATTTGGATCTAGTACAATTTCTCATATTATGTAATATACCTTGGATTCAAGTAAACAACCCCGCTTTCAAAATATTCTTCCATAAATATATTTGCTGCAATTGTACAAATCGACAAAAGGTTCCTGAGCAATCATTGCTGAGAAAAGTTTATTTAGATAAGATTTTTAAAATAAATATTGACTCGATTTATGAACAAACTGCAAATCAAAAGCTGGGGGTATCTGTAGACGAGACAACTGATTTTTTAGGCAGATACATCTTACATTTTCTTGTCAAACCTTTAAATGCGATCACACAAAACTCATTTTTAGTTGCTTGCAAAGTACTAGAAATTGTTAATGGGAACACAATTGCCTAATTTGTAACAGACTGCCTTGAAAATATGAATCCAAAGTAAGAGACGTTGCTGTAGTATGCACTGATAGCGTAGCATATATGCTAAAAGCGGGACGTGTTCTGAAAAATTATTTGCCCAACATGATACATGTCACTTGCTTAGCACATACACTGAATCTCGTGGCAGAAAAAATACGATACGAATACTCAGATGTAGATGAATTAATATGACACGTAAAAAAATATTTTTAAAATCACCTAATAGAGTGCGCTTGTTAAAAAACACCTTTTCCCACATGCCGCTTCCTCCAGAACCCGTTATTACAAGATGGGGTACTTAGTTGGAGGCAGTGTCATATTATGCAAAATATTACGATCAAATTAAAACAATTGTAAATCTTTTAAGAAGTTCCGACGCGCTATCTATTAGGTGTGCCAAAAATGTTCTTCAAACGGAAAGCTTGAAATCGGGCTTGGACTACGTTGAGGAATATTTTAAAGATATACAAATTGGGTTAAGGAAATTACAAAAATCGAATTTAACTCTAACGGAATCCTTTGAAATATTTGATCACGTGAGAACTGTGCTTAGTTGGTGTTCGTCTGAGCCTATAAAAAATAAACTCGTAAATGTCATGGACAGAAATCCGGACTTAGATAAAATTAGAGACATATGTGACGCGATAACAGCAGGAAGGGATGAGCGATCATACTATATATACGCGCCTTTAACCTCAGTCGATGTTGAAAGGTCGGTTTCAACTTATAAATGGATTATTATTAACATAAAACGAAATCGCCTGACAGTTGAAAATATAGAAAAAAATATGATTGTGTAAATTAGTAAATTTTCTTTGTCAGATGAGTCATCTAGGTTCTGATACTGAACTTGACGAATCGAATCAAGATGATTAAATTAAAATCGTTCTTTATTTTTTATGGTATTTGTAACACAAATAAAGATTTACAAATTCTTAGCCATTTTTAATGCGTCAAGATTTGAATCAAAACCGAACGGTTAGTAGTTCACTATTAAAACGGATTGTCCTAAATGTTTATTTATTTATTTTATTATTTATGTACACACAGTAAAATACATTAGGACAAGCATATAATATTTGAGTACAAAGGTACCTACTGCTTATTTCTTAAGAATCTTTTTCCAGCAGACCTGCGAAAGGAGAAGTGAAAAAGAAATGTAGACAATGGTGTGTGAGAACAAGAAGAGAAATAAATATGAATATGTTATACCTCAAAGGTTAATTTGTACTTTGATTTGAGTTAAAATTGCATCCCTCAACGTCAGTAAAATAAATATGACATAGATAGATAAACATAAATTTGTAACTTAAGTTTTTTCCGTCTGTACATTTTGTTTCATGCTTTCCAATTACGACATATTTAAAAATAATATAAATTTACGTATATTTGTTACAACAATATTCTATGTGTTTTATTTTTCCTTTAGAGCCCATTAATATAAAGCGATATCGACCGGCGATTTTTGAGCATTTTTTTGTTTTTTTTTTTGCATGGATATCTCCTAAATATCGCCAGACAATATCGCTGGTGTGAAAGGACCCTTACGTTTTTTTTTAAACTAGTTAATGCTAGCTAGGCTTCTCCCGCGTGTACTACTGTTTTTGTATCCCATGGGAACTATGCATTTTTTTGGATAAGAAGTAGCCTATGTGCTAATCCACAACTTAATCTATATCACTACCAAATTACATCCTTATCTGTTCAGCATTTTCGGTGGGATTGAGTAACGAACATCCATACAAACTTTCACATTTATAATATTAGTAAGTGCATAGGTACTAGATATAACATAGTCTGTTCTAGTCTGTGGTCTCTGCCTATCCCTCCGGGATAAAGGCGTGATTAATAAGGCGTGAATAAAAAATACGGAAGTCATCTATATCATGCAAAATTTTAAGACCTTTCTGATCACAACAATACAAACACACGCACACACACACCCGAATACTAATTTATAATTTACTAGTTGTAGCCCGCGACTTCGTTCGCGTGGGAGTGTTTTCCCGCGTAAATCCCGATGCCGCGGGCAACCCGCGACTTCGTTCGCGTGGGAGGGTTTTCTCGCGTAAATCCCGATCCCATGGGAATTCCTGGATAAAAATATATGATAAATATCCTATGTCCGTCTCCTGGCTTTAAGTTACCTCCCTACCAATTTTCAGCCAAATCGGTTCAGCCGATCTTGAGTTATAAATAGTGTAACTAACACGACTTTCTTATATATATATATAAAAGGATTAAGTACATATATATTTATAAATCAAGTTATATATTGTAGTGTCCCAGCAGTGGGTCATTTTTTCGTTTTTAGGCTGATATAGGATAAGTTATTATTATGGAGTTATAAATTATAAATGTTATGTCTAGTCGCAAACTTTAGGTAAATATAGACGAATTACTTATTCCAAATAACATATTTTTTTAATGTATTTAATTGTTGTCCTGAATTTCGGGACAGATGTCCCGGAAAAAATTTAGTCCTAAGGAAGTCTCCGTTTCTTGTCTCTGTTCTTCGAAGTTTATGCAAATAGGCACTACCTATTCCTATCACTGTTCATCACTTAACACAATTCTTTGATAAAAACTTCTATGAACTTCGCGAACAGATTTATAAGCACTTAAGAAACCACAGTAGGTATCTAGATACATTTGTAGATTCGTTGCCGAACACAAATAAGCGTCGTGTGATTTTTATTTCTTTGACCTGAAGTGTAAATTTCAATGGCTGAATTGTTGCCGTGGAAAACAAACCGTGCGGGTCCCCAACAACAGATCAGAAAATATTGTGTCTAGTACAAGAATGTAGCTCAAAGTGATAAAATAGCAGCTAGAATTTAAAATAACAACACGGAATGGGGATTTCCAGCAACCGGACCATTTATACTCCGTTGAATAGATATTCAAATGGTTTTTTGTACTTAACTTACAAAAAAGGCATTTTCAAAGTACCAAGAGCAGGCAACAGGCAACACATATTAAAAAGGCTTGTCTACGAATTTATTACATTACATTACGACGATTAATAGATAAAACGAGTTTTAAATATAAAGACTAGATATTAATTATGTAGGTGTTGACTACACCAACATAATTAATATCTAGTGACTGTGGAGTTGCTGTCTGAAGGCTTATGATCGTAGTTTTGCAGAGCGTGCATACTAGGTACGACATAATTATTATAAATTTATTTACGGCGACACCAATAAGGAAAACCTTGTTTATTCACTCCCCTAAATAAAAATTTCCGAATACCTTTCGTTAAGAGAAGGCCTAAATGGTGTCAATACACTGCTAAATAAATACAACTTCGAGTTGTTCTGAGCCCATTAAGGAAAACGAATGTGTTTGTAATTTTTAACATGCCTTATGGAATTCATTACATATATGAATTATGGAATTCATTCATTCACAAATTAATCGAATTTTGTAAACCTCTACGAATCACGAGACAGCGGTCATGGTTAATAATATAATCCTTTCAATGAAAAAAGATAAATAAACCGCATTCAATACATAAAAAGGTTAAGGTGAACGCAGTGACATAGAACTAGTTTTCAATAAAAACGCATAGGATGATCATTGATCACTGTTCGCGAAAATTAATTTATTGAATATTGTGGTGAAGTCTGAACTTGTGATATCCCTAACAAAAGATTTTGTTAAGAACAAGCCAGCCAAAACGATGCGAGTTTCACATCTTTGTGTCAGAAAAACGTTTCCGCACGATCTCGTTTGATTGCATATTCTTAAATATTATTTTAAGTTTAGCCTTGGTCGTCTGTTTAAAAAGTGGACAAGTCAGAATTTTTCATAATGCAAAGCTGATGCATAAATATATACATAAAAATCGAGATGCATAATGACAGGGTTTGCGAATGACGATTCTACTACGGTCATTGTACTGTAGGTGCACCCCTAGTGGTCTGTAAAAGCTTACGCACATCAGGACGTAATGGCAGAGGATTGCGTGTTTTACCAAAGAACATTCAAATTGATTTAGGAGGAATACGTATAACAAAAATTCCAATGTTTTAAATTGATTCTGTGGCATTGAAAGGGATGTTCGGCACGGCATTGGTAAGCGCGCCTAGGGATATAGCGGCACGCCGCAGGTTGTCTTGGTAGGCCGCCGGAAAGTTAGCGATATCCGGTTACCGTAGGCGTGGGTTTGCGGGCGTCGAGCAGGGGTAGTCGACCGTCCGGTAAGGACCAGGCCCAGATCAACGGAGCGACGTGTTCGACGCGCGTCTCAAACACAGTCAGTAGCATTGAAGTGGCCCGAAAGGGTCAAATTGCCTGTCGGGATTTTTGGAATGTTTTAACGAGATACCGTGGACCCGGAACGTAAGGGCAGTTGAAGGAACATGGTGGGTGTTAGTCAGTAGAAGTCTGAAACTTCCTTCCTTTCCACCCAGATCCGGAAGGAGTCGTTTGATGATTTTCCCACCAAAAAAAGGCCGTCGGAATGCAACAGTAAGCAACTAGTGTGCGCTGACCGACGGCAAATTCCTTTGCCATTCCATCCCGGTGTGCTTAGGCCTTAAACATCATCATCTACTGACTTATAATGACGTTTAAGTGAAGCGATATTAGTTAAGACGACTGCTGTAGATTGATGATAATGAGAGATGAAAATAAATGTGTGTGCGTTCTTCATGGACTTGCGTGATACTTTTTTATACAATCTAATCATCATCAAACTGAGAAATTCCTTACAGAAAAACCCACTAGCACTTCCTCCTACCCGGGAATCGAACCCAAGAACTCGTGCTCAGCAGTCGCGCTTGTATTACGAAAATTCGACCAGCTGCTTCATTGGTCGAGTGGTCGAGTGGTCGTGATGTTATCTAATAATTTGACTAATTCAATAGAAACGGACCAGGGAATGGTGCGAATGATGATGCCCTCTGCGCCGCTGCGCAGTGTGCTGATTGCTGATACAGTCGGCGAAGTCGCCCGGCTGCTGCGGGTCCATAGTCACCACACTGGTGTTGTTGGACGGCCGCCGATTTAGCGCGGTCATCATCTCCAAGTCTTCTAGTTTCTCCTTCGAGTCTTTAGTCTTCGTAATAGCTGTAATGAATAATGTGTCCATTTAGGTTATGCTTAAATGGTACTGTCGCATTCCGGACTGTTGAATGTAGAGGCATGGTCAGGGTAGGTGGAGAACTAAATAACAACAATTTTGGCCAAATTGACTTTACAGCGTCTTTGTAATATCCTAAAAAACATATTTAAGCCTGACAAGCTTTTTATCTTCTTCCATTACAGAAATATAGCCATTTAAGAGTTTAAAGCTGAAAAGTAAATAAGTTCAAACTACCAATAAACAGTTGCAGTATTTTACTCGAAAAATAAAACAATAATCAGTTGGGATCCGAGAGAACTAAATAAGACGAGCTGTTAAGTTTACCTCAACTGAAAATGTTGAGAAAATGTAAAACTGTTTGACAAAAAATGTAACCAACTTCAAAACAAACAAAAACAGCACTAAAAAGCAAACAATAAACATTGGATGTCTTATTTCGTTTATATTAAGGGCTGGACCTAAATACCCCAAGATCGTAGCTATCAGGAAATACAGAGTCCGGCAGGCAATTCCACTCCTTAACTGTACGCACAATGAAAATATTCCCAAAACGTTTTGTGCGTATGGGTGGTGGTTTTTTCAGTCGAGCTTATCAATGCAGCCCGGTGTTTGGATATATGCATAATTAATTGAATATGAGCAATTGAAATTGACTCGTTTCTTATTGCGTGACACTTTATCATAATGTGGATATGATTATATTATTATGATACGAAGCATGGCTGCATCCTTCCATCTGTACCAATTGATATGATGTAGATCTGATATTATCATAGTTTGCTAGATTTTTAGGCCTATTTATTAAAAAATGTAACATAACATACTCACTTTAAGCAGGAAAGAAATTAGCAGATTCTAAATTTAATAATAATGGATGAATCAGTATTGAAGTTCAAAACTTTTTACACCTAAGGTGTTTATGTTAAGGCCATGGAATCACACTTTTATAAAACAATCTGTTCTATTAATCTGTTCATAAATGTGTAGGTATTGATTGTACTTAATAACGGCGATAGGCTTGCGTAGTAGTATCTATGTTTAAAAAGAGAAATTTCAATTAAAAAAATTAACTTAATATTAACTTTACCTTGGCTTAGAAATTAAAATTCAGACATGAAAGTTAATTTGAGTAAATACGTAACTTACACTGCCGACCAAAAATTTTACTATAAAATATTTTTAATCTGTATAAGGAAAGAGTAAATCTGCTTATTGTTTGACGACTTATGAATATCTAAAAATCTTTTTTTTTTATTCAACCAAATATAATAAAACGGTGTATTGTTTAAGCACATCAATGAGCGCTGCGCTATGATAGGGTGAAACAGCAGTTGTTTTATTTTGATTACTAACTATTCTGCTTTTCTTTCGCTTTGCCAATAATTTATTACTTTCTACACTCTTGAAACATTTTTTATCTAAGTTTGGGGAGATTTCATCATTTTACCGTTACCCAATCCAGTGTGTTTTGTGCGGAAAAGTTGTCTCAAAAAAGGAAAAGTGCGAGATAATTTCTCGCTCTTTTCCTTTTTTAAGACGCTGTGAATTTCATTCTACAATCGTTTTTTGCATTACGAAGGCAAATCTGCAATTGCCTCTCTTTTAAGTTGTTTAAGACTGCTCATAACGCAATAAGTTGATACAAGGATCGCCATCAAGATTGTTACTGCTCGGGGAGCCCAAGAGCTACTACATTTCACGAGGATAAATTCATCATCCACACTAGCAAGCGGATTACACGTCTAACAGCAGAAGAAATATGCGCTGGAGTAAAAACATTCTGATCGAAACTGTTATGATTAACTACAGTGTAAAGACAATTGAGATATGCTAACTTAGTCACGTTGCCGTTAGAACCCTGTTTAGTCCACACATTAAAAACAAACTGATGTAGTTGGCATGACTCATTGACATTGGACAAAAGAAATCAAATTTTTAAAGATTTGGTTAAAATGATGATTTTTTGTTGTAACAGAAAACTATACTTACCAGACTGTGTGTATTTATAACTATGTACTTATACGAGTATATACCAATTTTTACCGTCTCACCCCCTTTCTCCCCTCTCGGGCGTGGAAATTCCATAAATCCGTTGTTAGCGAACGTCAACTAGCTATAAACTACCCTTCTGTCAAATTTCATCTTTATACGTCAAACGATTTGTCGTATCTGGTTATGAGTGAGTGACCTTTCGCTTTAATATTTATATATGTATATAATATTATAGAGATCTTTCAAATTTTAATATTATATCAATAATTGTCTCCGTACCGGGTCTCTGTCCAATTCCTATGCTATTTCTACTATTAAACTCAGGAACTTGCTACCCCTTGACATCAAGAAACCGGTAGTGGTACTTAAATGACTGTTGATTCTTAGTTTGATCTTCGTCATAATTATTATGAGTTCTATTAATCAGAAAGATTATTTTAAAGCATCTTATTTATTAGTTTATCATTTTAGCATATATGTGTATTTCATTAGTATTACTTATATATATTTTTCATTTTATATTCTTGTACACCTACTACAATGTGTTTTTCTTAACTCAAAGTTGTACTGGTAGAGAATGCCTTGCTGCATTAAGTCCGCCCATGTAACACTATTGTACATACAGTTTAAATAAATAAATGAGAGTTGATGAATAAAACTGATTTAACTTTTGTTTTGATACTCTTATTTAAGTGTTGGTTCGTTCTGTATCTGTAGATCTGACTGTTATATTATATTTAAACTACCTATAGTAATGATAAGATTATTCAATTTCTGTGCTTTTGATTTTGATATATACTGCATTATAAGGATTATTTATACCTAAATGTATAGAATTGATTTTTTATTAAATTATTGTTACAATAATTTTAAACAGGTCCTTTTTTATTGACTGTACCTTTGAAGTATTTTTAATTTGGAACAAAACACAACTTCAATAGTGATATGGTAGTACAAAGGAAGATTTTTAAGATTGTGGACAAAACATCGGGACGAACGAAGCGTAACGTGTGTGAAAATTAGTTTATAAAGTGTATGATATCTTTAATCCGTTGATTTGATGATGACCTGATGACTCTTGGTTTTTTCGATGATTTAAGTATATTATTTGTGAATAAATATGTATGCTGTTTAGTCATCAAATAGTACATTGTTTGATGACTAAACAGCATACTTTGTAAACTTAAAATGTTTTAGAGTATTATTTAATTTTCGTACTTTAATTAAGACATGGTCTAAAACTTTTGGCAGGCAGTGTATATTGTGCTTAAGTTATAAATAGAGAAATTATATTAAGTATGGTTTAACTTTTGTAGTGTTTCGAAAACAATCAGCTTTGTTATAGTTTTCTTTTATTGACGAAATTCTTTGGAAGGCCTCTAAGATTCATTCAACGTCTTGGCGGACATTATGGACTAAGAGTGAGCTATTTTTTTCTTTACATAGCCATGTTTTATTTTGTCACATGTCGTATCATGTTAATAGTAAGTACTTCGGTGGATATCGCTTTTCATTTTTATCTTCACGCGATCGTGGCTTTCAACACATTTCACTAAGTCACACAGTCATAAAATATCCGAGTCTTCAGGCATTATATGTATTTGTTCGTGTGCATAATAAGTAATTAAGTCAATTCGTTACAATGCCATTATGACTGCTGTTAATAACTAACTCCTGTAATATAACCTTATGTTATTAAATTAAATAGAGACATGTTTGTTTAAAATGATAACAAATTTCCATCTAGTTAAGATATATAAGTTAGAAGCTAAGTCCCACAGATAACATAGAAATCCTTCATAATAAAATTTCTGAGAGTTTAAAATCAAAACGGTACACTATAATGTAATAAAAGATATTACACTTTAAACAAGGTTATCTTTGATTAAATACTCAATACTTCCTAGATCGCAGAGACTGTAAAAAATACCAAATGTAATTTATGTCATATTCTTCCATTTACAAAAAAATGAGGAAAATCATTAACACCAGTCGTACCAGTATTCGTTGGGGGATTTCATGTAGGCGAGGCGACAGTTATTAACCTAAAGTATTTTTAAACCAGATAAATGGTAGATGGTTTCGTAAGTGAAAGTTTATAAGGAAACATTTATATAAAGCTTAACCAAACCACTATGGAGAGTTCAGGAGTCATCTTCTAGACACACATTATATCGTAGAGTTCATGCATAGCTTTCTTTCTGGCAAGATCTCGACTTCAATTTATTAAACTATTTTTTCGGTGACTCCTCCCGTTCCGAGTAAGTGTCAGACTTTTAATGACTACAAACCAACGCTGTCGCTTCAGTTCCCTGGGGTTCCAGGGCCCTATCAGGACCCTACATTGCTGTTTTTAGAGGCGCGCGCGGAACACGACGCGCCACCGATTTGGACCTGTTTCTAAAGCCTGCAATACATGTTGGCCGAGCGTTGTTGAGTGAAGGCCAATACCAATATGTAGACGGTATATTTGCCTTGTCTTGCTATCGCTCGGTGTCACTTGTCTAGTTGGCCGAGTGTAGGCCAGCGCCAACGTGTATAGAGCTCATCTGGTGCAACTTGTCTTCGCTCGCCGTTGCTCGTGATCACTTGCCTCACTTCGGATCGGTGTCGGTTTTTGGTCACAAATCAAAGGCGCTCGCCTGCGCTCGGCCAACGTGTGGGCAGCTCTACAGACCTTCTACATTGGTCGACGAACTTGTCGAACGTGTGGACATTATTTCTTGCCTTGTACCTATTTGCCAACGCTCGCGTTGGCCTACGCAACATGTATTGCAGGCTTTACCGGACAGCGAGCTACCGTTGCTCGCCGTCCACAAGCACGCGCCTGCGGTGAGCTTGCGATACCCGATGCGTTTCCCGCAGTGGCTAGATCGTGATGAAGAGAATTTTTTCTCACTCACGCTTTCAGTTTTCTCGATCGCTATCATCACTGCTTCGCAGAAGGAGGCGACCACTTCCCATTCCCATTCGCCCGGCGCACGGTGGGCTGAAAAACGGCTTTCATAGACTTAGGCATTTTATTTTGCAAGTGCCAGTTTTTGTGCCGGATATCACTTCTATTTGTTATAACAATATACAAAAATGACACCAGAATTGATTCTGCACAAAAACGAAGGAATTATAATTTTTTTACGAAAATTTTGTATGGAGCTAGTATGAAAAATCGAAATATCTCTAAAACGGCAGCGATAACCGTAATATCCTTATAGGGGGTTATAGTACTAATTATTTATGATTTTTTGACATACGTTACATAATGGTTGTAGATGCCTTTTTTTTTTTTTAAATCGTCAAAATATTTTTATTTATTTTTACATATTTAAACGTTCCTTTTAGTGTTTAAGTTGAAGAATTCAGAGCTTTAACAACTCTTATCATAAAATAGCATCACCCCTATAGACCTGAAGGACTAGACAGAGGTGTGTAGTGTCTTGTTGATCTTGTAAGATTTCCAACAATACCAAATAGTTGAATATCAGTGTCAAAGTGCCCATGCTGTCGCTTCTTTTTGAAAGATAGGGGAATGAAATTGTTAATTGATCATACCCTAAAAGTATGATTACAACATAACCGGACACATAATAATATCGACACAAAAGGAATTTTAAAACCTTGCATACGTTCAAAATACAAAATAACATATTGTGTAGTCATCTAATGAGTCTGATGACAAGTAATTAAGTAATTAGAATGATGGTTATAGTCTTCTGATTCCAATGAGCCTATTAAGTGATTAAATGATTTGAAATATCTCGCAACAATACCAACTAAGAACTGCATTCACCTTTTTATAATTAGTGAGCTAATGTGATTTGCTAATGTTGATTAGTTCTACTATGAGTTCTACGAAATGTTTTTGACGATTATAATTTTTTATTATCATATCTTTTATAACTTTAATGAGGGTAGTTAACTAATTATTGACTTTATACAATAAAAGGGCTATAATTTTGTTCCATAATTTAGATTGTTCACAACCGTGTAACTGCTAACACTAAAACTATTTGCTTTGCGACTACAAAATCTTAGAATGGAAAGTTTAATCACCAACTTAGATTTGTTTGTTCTTCTAAAAAGTGAGTGTCCTTCATTTAATCATGAAGTATTGTTTAGTGCAATTGTGTCCCGCATAGGCGATTGCCTTTCTGCCGAAGATCAAGTAACTCTCAAAGAATTTTGCCGGAGATTCACGCGAGCTGCTTTAAACAGGTGGCAGAAATCTAAACGATTCTTTGATAAGTTTAGAAATACGTACGGAGAGTGGTTGCAAGCAAATATTGATTGGCCGAGTTGCGTGCAAACTTTAATAAATCAAGAACCAACTGTTGATGAGATACCAAGAGCACGCTCAGTCTCTCCAGAACCTTCGACATCATTGACTGTTGGAACAATGACAAAAAGGTCCCGAAAACCATTCAAAGATCTGGGAAGCAAACAGAAAAAGAGAAGATCTAGTGAGCACATAGGCGAGGATTCCTGTGAATTGGCATATGCAGCTGCAGCACGTTTAAAAGAAGAAGGTTATGAAGATATCGCATCTGTAATCAATTATATGATCAAAAATCCAGAAGCTGCCGTTAAAATCAAGGAAAGCATTAAGAAAACAGTAATATTTACACCAGAGAAAGCACTTGGATTGCTTCTTTCACTTAAGCTTTCAAAGTGGCAATATATTACGTTGCGAGAGACTGCCATTCGGGAAGGTGCTAAGGATATCTACCCATCCTACTATAAACTGCAACAAACTAAGATTGCATGCTACCCTCCTAATCAATCAGTATCAGTTACGGATTCATCAGCTAGAATTACACTTCAAGCTTTACTTGACATCACGGTGAAGCGGATTCTTCAAAGTCTTTCTGATAATGTGGAAAATAAGCAGTTAAAGCTGATATCGAAGTGGGGATTTGATGGTGCTTCCAATCAAAGCCGATACAAGCAGAAAATGGACGGCGAGCATGATGATTCAAGCATTTTCATGACCTCCTTGGTGCCACTGAAACTGACAGATGGAGATAATACTATATGGACAAACCCGAAACCATGCTCAACTTTTTATTGTCGTCCGGTTCAGTTCACTTTTGTAAAAGAAAGCCATGCAGTTGTCATTGATAACAAAAGAAAAATGGATGAGGAAATTGAGGCCCTTAACCCCACAGAGTGCATTAATAGTAACAGGGTGACTCATAAACTAATGATGACAATGATCGACGCAAAAGTCTGCACGTACCTTTCTGAAGCTAGATCAAATGCATCATGCTACCTGTGCTTAGCAAAACCAACAGAAATGAACCACTTAGATGCTGTAACATCAAAAACTGTGTGTTCTGACATATATGAATTTGGCCTATCATCCCTACATGCCCGTATAAATTGCATGGAATGTCTGTTACACATTGCGTACAGACTTGACTTCAAACAGTGGGCAGCAAGAAGTAATGAGCATAAAGATATGTTACAAAACAGAAAAAAAAACATTCAAAATAAATTTAAAGAGGAGCTCAATCTGTTAATTGATATAGTAAAACAAGGCTCGGGAACTACCAATGACGGGAATACCGCAAGGAAGTTTTTCGAGTTTCCCAATAAAACTGCAGCTATTACTGGGTTGGATCAAAACCTGATAAAAAGATTTGCTGTTATTTTGCAAGCAATAACATCTGGTGAGAAGATCGATGTCATCAAATTTAAAGATTTTGCTCGCAAAACAGCAGAAAAGTACGTGGAATTATACGACTGGTACTACATGTCATCAACCGTACATAAACTATTAATACACGGAGCTGACATAATCGAAAAAAATGATATTGTCCCGATTGGGACTCTCTCGGAAGAAGCCTCAGAGTCTCGAAACAAAGATTTTAGGAGGTTCCGGGAACATCATTCGCGGAAAAGAAGCAGGCAAGATTCTAATCAAGATATCCTAAATATGCTTGTTGTTTCTTCGGATCCTTTTCTAAGTGCACAAAGGCCGAAGTTAGATGCCAAAAGGAAGACAACCTTTTTTGCTGAAACTCTCGACCTAATACAGTTTCCGGAAACTGAGTTCGAGTTTGTAGGTATATCCGATGTGGATTCTGACTCGGAATTGGAGTCCGACAACGAAAGTTGTAAAGAAAATTTGTAAAATTTAATTATTTTTCTTTATGTTCTTTTGTTATTTATGTTAGTTTATTGTACCAATATGTTTAGTTAATAATTTCATAAATTATAGTTTCAAATATGTATTTTGTATAATTGAATTTATTAGATATTATTTTTGTTACTTCTGTTTTATTTAAATTACCTATCAATAAAAAGTTTATATACAGTCTTTTTTTTTCACATATTCTTAATATTTGGGGAAAAAGCATGCTTCCTAACGATGTTCTTAACTTTGACACAGTTCATGGATCGTTTTGAACAGTTTCATATGTTAAAATAAATAATGTTAGTACTATAATCCCCTATAAGGATATTATTATTATTATGTGTCCGGTTATGTTGTAATCATACTTTTAGGGTATGATCAATTAACAATTTCATTCCCCTATCTTTCAAAAAGAAGCGACAGCATGGGCACTTTGACACTGATATTCAACTATTTGGTATTGTTGGAAATCTTACAAGATCAACAAGACACTACACACCTCTGTCTAGTCCTTCAGGTCTATAGGGGTGATGCTATTTTATGATAAGAGTTGTTAAAGCTCTGAATTCTTCAACTTAAACACTAAAAGGAACGTTTAAATATGTAAAAATAAATAAAAATATTTTGACGATTTAAAAAAAAAAAAGGCATCTACAACCATTATGTAACGTATGTCAAAAAATCATAAATAATTAGTACTATAACCCCCTATAAGGATATTACGGTTATCGCTGCCGTTTTAGAGATATTTCGATTTTTCATACTAGCTCCATACAAAATTTTCGTAAAAAAATTATAATTCCTTCGTTTCTGTGCAGAATCAATTCTGGTGTCATTTTTGTATATTGTTATAACTAATAGAAGTGATATCCGGCAAAAAAACTCGCACTTGCAAAATAAAATGCCTAAGTCTATGAAAGCCGATTTTCAGCCCACCGTGCGGCGCCATGGTCTGGGACCGGGTCCGGATCAAGTATTAAATAAGCGTCCCGTCAATATCAAACTAAACAACAACCGGATTATGCATACAGATCCAAGAAATCAGATTGTTTAGCTTCAATAGTGATTTACGGATTCTAAATTCGATTAAAGAATCTGCTATAAGGTGTTTTCACTCAAATACAAGCAGATTAGATTTTGTACGAATTAGCGCGACAGTTAATTTTTTTTTATAAAAACAGCGCTAAAACTTTCTATAGAACAAATAAATAAAAAATTTCCGAATTGGAATTTAACCTAAGCAAACCTGTAGAAAGGGACCTATTAGAGATTGAAAGAATATTGACTACTTATGTAGCTGCATTAATTTTTTATGCGTAACTCACAGATTTATGAAAGCATAATTCCATTGAAGCTTATTTATCTTCAATGGACTCATACAATCCCAACTATACTATATGAACTCATAAAGCTATTAAGCTATATTTAACATTAGTGCTCGTACATTTCTCCGAGTTCAATAACAGTTCCAGTTTATGATAATATGCATCGCGAATTAATAAAATGGCTGTATTCTAAGTTGCGACTGAATTGATGTCTGAAGGCTATTCAAGTTTATTACACGATTTTAATCATAACTTAGTTACTGAAAAAAATGTCCATTATCATCAAGAGACGGTAATGGACGCTCTGAGATCGAAGATCCAGGAAGAGGATTCCTGAGGCATGCTGTTTGTTGATGACAGTGTGCTGGCTGCAGTAAGTGACCAATTTTGGAGGTGTGGTGACATAAGTATGTAGAGAGGAAGTCTATAATCGAGCACAAGCAAAACATAATACTTGTTTAGCAAATTTGGCGGGCGGGATTTCGCCGAAACACTCATACCGATCGAATCTACTCCGATTTTTGGGACTTTCGATCGTTGCTAAGAAGATGACGATATAGTCCGAGACGTACCGCAGAGGGTAAACAAAATGGCGGCAAATCAATGAAAATACTTGCAAACCACGGTTTCCTGTCAAGTTAAATGGGAATCTACGATACGAGTCCGTTATAAGACCTGTTGCAGTGTATGGATCAAAATGTTGGACTGTGAAAAAGACGGATGAAACCGGATTTAATACAGCAAAGATGAGAATTATGAATAGATATTTAAGGAATATTTTTCATGTTAAATTGAGGAAAATGTATTCTCGATAGGTATTACTAGCAAAATGGCATAACATTTTTACGAGGGCTGCAGCTGAAAATCAGCTTTAGGTGTTGGCATCTAACATTATGCTGAGCTGAGGCCCTTTTAGCATGAATCGCTTTGTTTCCTTATTTTAGTTTGTTTAATTAGAAGGCATTTTATTGGCAGTAAAAGCATTTTTCCTTCTTTCTTTATATTTAATAATTTGGTGTAGGTCGGTATCTATGTACCTACGGGGAAAACCAACATCAAATCAGTCGGTCGATGGTTAAATATTTATTTAAAAGGGCTTGTTGGCAACCTCATGCAACTGAGATCAGATGCACATTTCGCAAACAGGAAAATATAACTACCTTACCCACTGTCGTAAATACATACTAAACATTCATTCGTGTACGGCTTTCCTCATACGATTTATGTTTCGGGATTGCCGGACAAGTTTCGGTGTAAAAAATTTCGGACATATCCTAAATCATGTCGAGATCACGTGGTAAGCTTGCGATCGTGTCTTTTTATTTGTTGTTTAGTGCGATTTATTTCGTATTTGACACATTATCTGAAATATTTTCCTCAAAGTTCCCAGTTTGCATTGCAGAACCTGACGAAAGAACATTACAATGAAACGATTCCAAAGCAATAATTGATTAAATAATCACCAGTTGCACACAAATTATTAAAGATCTGTAAGATCAATAATCCTAAACTAAGGGTTATTCAACCAAGCATATTGTGTTTAAACAGTAAATACAGCAAAAAATATATTTTCTAAACTTGGTTTACATTATTACGTAATCACGTTGAGTAATGCGTTAAGTATATCTGCACACATTTTAAATTAATTTCAAAAGCGGGGAAATTATTTTTAATATTTGTTTTGTTAAAACTTTTGGTCAAAAATCACCGTCAGAGAATTGCTACGATCAAAATACAAGTGTCACAGTAGTTTAGCTGTTAATTAGGAATACCACATTAAAATACGTACGTTGGTGTTCTTGAAACACATGTTTTAAGTGCATTATATTCGATGAGAACTATAGTTAAAATCGAAGGTTTTTAAGGGAGACACTGGTTGGAAGGATTTATATCCACTTTTTATATATTATTGTGTTTGTTACTGTTGGCGTTTTCTATCCAACTATGTATCTGTATACAACGTGTAACGGAAACCCCATATCTATCCAAAGGGGCTGAAGACAACATCTGGTATGGAGTCTCTATGCACAGTTTTAGCTCAAAATAAGTGACTTAAAGAATTGATACCAAATTATCGGTTTCATATATTTCTTGAATACCAATCATAACAAACGTGTCACAGCACTACGAGGGTCGATAACTTTCCACGTCACTTACCAATAACACGGTGATTCTCTTCGTTTTTCTTAATTTGAAAATTCTGCCTCTGGTATCAATGTATTGAAATTTCTATTATACTTCACACATTTAGACATAGGATTATAAAACCCTTACCATATCGTTTATTATCATCCAAAGAAACCGTGCACTTGGTATGTATATACCCTTTAAATTACACGTTGTATATAAAAATCTATTGCTGTTGGTTAGTCTCGCTAAAACTCGAGAACGGCTGCGATTTGGCTAATATTTGTTTTTGGTCTTTGGTGGTTAAGGCTAGAGAGATAATATGAGAAAAAATATCGCGGTATGAAGTTTGCCGGGTCAGTTAGTACCTACATTATAATGCTAGCACTTCGCCCGCGACTTCGTCCGCGTGGATTATGAAATAATTTGTAGCCTATATTGTACTCATTACTCATTAGCTCCCCCTATACCTATACTAACTTACAAACAAAATTTAGCTTCTTTATAATTTTAGTATAGATAAATAATATCTCACTAGGCCCAGTTTAGAAGAAATGCTAGTCAGTTGAAAAAATTTGCCTTTCTTAATAATTTCAGATTACGAATTTATAAAACAAAAGTGATTTATCGAGTCGTTTTATCTGAAAACTGACATGTTGTGGAAAACTTCTAATCATGTAACTATTCGTTTTGTTTTCACATAAATTCAAAATTTGATATTATGTGTGTAGTATTATTTGACCGTTAAATAATACCGATTTATTTATAATTGATTACATTTCTAGTTAGAACGTTACCTAAGGTTTAAAGATTCGGACCGTCTTGTACTGTGTGCCACTAACTCCACGTAATCTCATTATCTGCCTATGTCTCAATTTATGCTGGGGTGGGTTTTCAGCCTAACCGGACGTAACTGAGTACAAGTAGTTTTACGTGGAGCGATTACCAATCTGAACTGTACAACCCAGTAACTGGGTAAACCGTACCTCTAAATTGTTTAAGTAATAGTAAGTAGCAAAACGCTAGTAACTAAAAGAAATGGATTTTGTATCGGTTCTTGCTTCCCTCTACTGCAAGTGAACTATATAATATTTGTGTACACATATATTTATTTTTACGTATTTTTACTCAAAAGCATATTAAGCAGTTTGAGATATGTATGCTAGATAAGGTCAATTAAATCAAAATAATGGTCGAGTGCATTCGCTGCAAACAATGTGGATGATTGTAGGATGATGGATTCGTGTAATACATCTGGCGGCACGGCAGTGTTACCGCCCGGTCGAGCAAAGCATAGTCACGGCCATGTCACCATTTTCAAGAAGCAACTCAGAACACTAGGCCCCTAGTTTTGATTAAGTAGGGAGTATGTTTTACTAATTTTAGGATTGAGTCTATGAAATATTTCAGCACAAAGTGACATAACAAGTTACTGACTGGCTGTCATTAAATAGTTATTTAAAAATATAAATATTTATAAACAATCTTCTTCGTCGTAAACTTCATTACTGAAGATCGTGCCCGTCCACACCACCCTATCCTCAGCAGCTAATGTAAGCACAGGCGTCACAGTGTTCCCCATGATCCCCTGTTATGATTTTCGATCAGCGGGTTGGTGATCAGCGTTGGGCTCTTTTTCCATCTACCTTGCCAACAAACAACCAGCTTTTCAAGGTCTCCGGGAAACGTGGCCGAAGTAACTAAGAATACACTAATAGCAAATAGTGGAGTCTGGTCCTAATTCTTAGCTAGGCGAGAATAGATTTGTATATTCTTTTTGACGGCCATGATATTCGAACCATTCTCTTCCGGCACCAAATTTCAAAGGCATCTATCTGTCCTGTCGCACGGATCTTCTAGGACTCGGATGCTACCAGTAAATCGAGAATATCAGACAGTGTGCGTACTTGTATCATTTTAGTGACATTGGAGCCATTTCTGTCTTGCCAGATTCTGGTGAGCTTGCCCATTGTATCTTTGGCCATTTGTGGTTGTCGTCGAATATGACGACCTTGTCGCATCTTCCCTAGTTGGTGACCACGGACCCCATAGACATATCGCCCTCCATTCTCTTGAGCACCTCAGCCTGCTTACTCTCTAATGAAGCCAACACTGTGGTGCATGTTTAAGCGTCAATAGCCTAAGGTGTCGGACTTGTGATCAGGGTCGCGGGTCCAAACCCAGCCCATTACAATATTGTTGTAAACCCACTCCAGACACAAGCTTAATTGGACGGACGGTCTTGTTAAAGAATGCTAGTAATGTGAATTCTAATGTGAATTCTACCACATTGCTAAGCGTTAATGGTATGAGTTAGGATTAGATATTAGTATAAGGTACGATGGGATTGTCATCGTCATTTTTATGTACAAAAATCCCGTATAATCAATAAAGAAAAAAAAAAGAAAAAACCACATTGCTAGTTGACTTTAAAAATATATATTAAATCATCAGCATATCTGAGGTTTCTTATTATTTATTCATTTATTGAGTAATTAATGATATATATAATAACAGCTTCACAATTGAACTAAGTCACACAAAACTGTTATTGGCTTGATTGTGGGATGGTTTGAATCGCATGTTATATCTGATGTATTAATCGATGGGTTAACCACAGATATAGGTCTATTTATATCTATGAATTTACATGACATATGAATTGACAAGTATTATTGTTTATTAATTTATCTTATTTCTTGCTGCATGTTGTGATATCTTCTTATAAACAACTAGCTTCTGCCCGGGACTTCGTCCGCGTAGAAGTCGAAAATATTCCACGGGATCCCGTCCCCGACTTGCTTGACAAAGATTATAATAGCTCGGCTAATATGCATGATATAAAGATAATTTATAGCCTATAGCACTCAGGGATAATGCAGCTACATGTAAGCGAAAGAATTTTCAAAATCGGTTCGGTAGTTTCAGAGATTACCCCATACATACAAACTTACAATTTACAAATTTTACCTCTTTATAATATTAGTATAGATATTGTGATTAAAAATTAAGTATTTTATTTATTTAATAGTCATAAGAAAGCGATAGACTTGGCTTTGCATGAGATCTCGTAGCTTTTTACTGCAATCATTACTCACGGCTTGCGAGAGTTGGCACGTTTTTTACATTGATGTTTTTGATGGGTAATAATAATACAAACTCCACCAAGGTTAACCTGTTGAGTGTATTGTTGTCACTTTGCAAATTGCTTAGATATCTATTGACTGTTACACCGCAAGAAAAAAGCGACAATTCGCGCGGCTGTCGAAAATAACTAACGGTTTATCTGGCTGCTGAATGAGGGCAAAGGTTTTATATCCGAAAAATATTTGATTTGCATACGTTAGCAATGTGACGTTATGCCAAATATTAAAACGAAGGTTAATCAGTGTCATCCAAGAACTGGTTTGACTTGTTTGTGTGTTTCTTACTGAGTTATTATTATGAGTACCTTGCTTTTCTTGTTATTATTTGACACAAAGGTGATAATGTTATTTTAGAGACTAAATTCTAGGTATACTAGACATACGCAACATCGGGATGGAGGATGATTAACCAGCTAGGTTCATGTTATTGTTCATACTTATTACGAAACCAAGAGACACACTCGCTTAACATTTCAGACATTACTATATATACATGCACGTTATGTCCTATTAGGACAGGTAGTAGTAAGTTCTACCTAACATTGGTGAGCTTCCGAACAGTTTGGACATGGATACCTCTAGCCAAAACACTGAGTGTTAGCTTACCAAAATCGGAGAAAAATTAAGAGTTGTCTATGGGCAAGTTTTTCCAGAATTTACCTCCATAATAATACCACAAAAAATATTAAAGAAAGGAATTGGGTAACATACCAACATAATGTATATTGTGTTAGAGTTAAAATGCATTCTCATGATTTTATTTTATTTCTTCTAAATGAACAAAGATTTTGAGGTAGTAGGTATTGATTATTTGATAAGCCTGCACAAGTATTGTAATGTACCTACGAATCTGAACTCCACAAATAAAAGGAAAGGTCATATTCAGTCAATGGAGTCAAGTTATTAGCTATCTAATAAATGTTGTTGATTCAAGATAACATGTACCTGCCTCAAGTGAGTCAGAAGATTCCGAATTATTTAAATTATTATTATTTATAAATTATTAAATAATTTTAAAGATACCTACTTACATACCACTAGTAGTATAGGATAATTCTTAAATAGAAATTATCTTTTGAATACAAAAAGCAAAGAACAAACAAGCTGCTGATTACAGCAATGTTTATTGCTATAAGTTTGTTCTTGCAAAAATAATTAGGTCTTGTAATGTATGAATCATCATTTCTCTTACGTTTTCTGAATAATTGGTAGCAGTGGCGTAACATGGCCTGAAACAGATGTGGGCTGTGTGGGTGAATGAGGCCCCCTTTTCTTTCGTTTATCACTCTCACTCATGTAAGTGACAAAGTATAAATGCGGGGCATAGGTATTATTATAGATTTGAAAATGAAAGTTCTTATTATTACTCATCTGTGGTAGTCTCGGGCATCGCATTTACGGGGTCCTCGCGAAGGCCCTTGATTAGCAAGGGCGTGGGCGAGGGACCACATAACCCACGCCTACCTACGCCACTGACTGGTAGAACCATTTACATAATGAATACAGACTTAAATCTTAATTATTCAATGTCTGTCTTTGCTATTTTTTATTCTTATTCATACAATTAAGTCTTCCTTTTTAATGCCACACTTAACTTCTTATCATATTGAATTTCACACTCACAGCAAATTCTGAACAGTTCATTACACAACACTATTAGTTGTGTAATTACCTAACTGTTCAAAAATAAATTTAATAGAATCATTGTAACTTTAAATTACTTGACAGTACTACACTTGTATTTATCAATAGTTTAGCAAATATGAAGCAAGTTTAAATTTAAAGTATAAGAGAAAAGACAACAATAATATATTAATTAGTTTACTGCTGTATTTAATAAAGTGAAATGAATTCCTTAATATTTTACTGAAGGCCTGTTTTAATAGATTATAAATGCAAAATGTTGATAACTGCTCAAGTATTTATAGCATTTCAATGGAAACTACAAATATTGATCATATTTATCAATGTGTCTACTGATCTAAATGATTATATTATGTAGATCACTGAACTCTTTTATTTATATGCCAAACAGCAATAAGATAAGGTTTTGTCTATTCTTTTTTTTTTTCCTATCTCATACTCACAGGAATCTCCCCTGTATCATGAGTGCAATTTTATAAATACCCTGACCTAGAACAGCTATATGTAGGGCATATAAACATTTGTGGCGGTGCAGGAATGGAACACGCAACACACAACGCTATAACAACTCACTCAACCACTGCACCAACCATGTCATCAATTCAATAAGTTCTCTATAGTTTCTGTACAAGTGTCATTACAATATAAGTTTTGTTGATCCTAGAATTACCATATATTTACTTTATGTAGCTTTTGTATTAAGAACTAACCTAAATATTTTGTAAATAGAAAAGTAGTATTCTTATCAGCCCTATTAAATAAAATTTTAAGCAGATTCTGCTTTTCTAGTTTGTATGATCAGAGATATAAACAAAACCATACACATAGTTTAAATACCGTTTAGAAGACAAAAATAAGAAGGCTTCATTTTCAACCATATTGTCTCCTATGGTCAGGTGAGATAGTGGTCAAATGCGAGCCTACCATCAATAAAAAAAGTCTGGGATAAGTAAATTAGTAAATAATATTTATTTTGCAAATTAGTTATTAAATAACTCTTCAGGTCAAAAGATTCTTTTCATACTGTTGGAAAGTATACCTGAAGTATTAAAACACAATTCATATGGGTGAAGTCACATGCACAATTTGTTCATAATTAAATCAGTCAATGATTTTATGATTTTCTACCCCACCTACCCTACCTACTTGTTACAGCAATATTTTCAACTTAATTATTGAAATTAATGTTAGTTTTGAATTATTTTGTAAATAGTTGTGTGAATATAAGTCTTTTTGTTGATGTTTTATGACCTGTCCTTAATCCATAATCAATTGTAATCAAATATTCTTAATGGAGCTGTCAATTACATTACTATCTATGAATTGCTTAGATAAGATATAAAATTATTGAAAAGGATTAGCTATCTAATGTAGAATTGTGCCTGTCCTTAAAAAGCTTATTTGACCATATGAAATAGTGATGTACAACATCTCTATTTCATATGGTCAAATAAGCTTCATCTTCAGTGAACAATGTAAACAATAATTAATATGTAGTACTTACTCATCATCATCCCTGTAGAGTTAATTCCTAAGTAATCCAAAAACTTGTCAGTTCCAAAAACAAAAACAGCTCCAAACAAAAATCCAAATGCAACTGGTAGGAAGGCATACTGTCCCTCTGATCCATAGCTCTTTGACCTTTTGCACATACTAATGGCTGGCTCCAACAGAGACCAGTATGACGCTGCGGTCATCACTCCCGCCGCAAAACCCAATGACACGTCAAGTAATTTTCTCTAAAAAATAAAAACAAATAAATAATCATCGGACTTTATCACTACTTAAGTCACTATTATCGAATTTGGAGGAAAAAAGAATAACTTACATGTTTTCCTCTTATAAAAAATACACAACCGGCCCCCACAGCGGTTAATCCCCACGTCAGAAGCGTCCCCAAAAGGGCCTGGGTCACAGCACCGTATCCTTCTATCATTTTGTACTATTTATTTCTAAGTAAATAATTTAAATTTAAGTACTCCTTATCACATAAACATTTTATGCGCACGAATGTTCTAAAGTAACGCGAACTTAACCATCATATTATCGACAAGAGTCACGACTTAAGTCTTTTTATACATTCCACATGTTTTTATCGTAGTCCTGACCTTGTGTGTGTTATGTCAGATTCTACGTACACAGATAATTTAATTCACAGCTGTCAGTGCCAACAACGATCGTGTTGCCATTAGCAAAAAAAAATATTTGTCAATCAATAGTGTATTACATACTCTTTGAATCATTGATTGTTTTGACGATATCTCACGAAACAACACATTAGCGAGAATTGATTTCATTGATAACTATTACTATTTATAATAGTAAATTAAGTTTCATCACAGAAAATTTCATAGAAAATGTTTTACCAAATTGATTTTGTTCAAACCATTTACGTGCGTGTTTTTTACATTATTTTACTTGAAGTTTATGATGACAATTAATACACTGTTCGGAAATTTTTCTGCAGATTAAAAATACTGCTACTATTTATGCATTCTTCACAAGTGTACTATCTTGCTTAGCTGTTTTATGTTATAAATCAATTACACGTCTCTTGGCATTATTTCTAAAACTTGCGCAAGCGGCTGGTTGAAAATAATGAGGAACAATTTTATTAGCTTGTTCGGTACCAATCTTGTAATTTATGTTGGTTCACGCCGCATTGCGTTAAAACGGTATGAAAAGTGCCAAAGACGCAGGACATATCCGGAATCTATACTAATATTATAAAGCCGGAGAGTTTATTTCGTTTAGCACGTTGATTTCATATGGCTAGAATTGAATAAATATTTTTGAGTTGCATAGTCCATTTATCGAGGAAAGCTATAGGCTATACAATATCACGCTAGGTACAACCAAAAGACGCCGTTTTGCGGCAGTATCAACGAAAATTGTTACAAAACGGAAAACACATATTCCTTTTGAGAGCGTCTGCTGCGTGCGCTGCATGCAAAAACCATGTATGTTGAATATCATAGTTTTAATACATATTTATTCGCAACAGAATAATGATGAATAGCCACACACGATTTCTGATTTCAAAATAACTATGTTTTGTCTAGTTATAATACTAAAACATAAACATTTTAAAAATATACCTATTTGCTTGTCTGTTAGTCCAGGCCAATCTTTGGAACGGTTGAACTAGTTTTGATGAGACATTCACTGGATGATAGAGGAAGCTAAATTACTTCAGGCTTTTTTCAATACCTACCTACCTACCTACCTACCTTTCATACATGGAATTTTCGCGGTAATCACTTCTCTACATAGTTTAAAACAAAGTCGCAATCCGCCTCTGTCTGTCTGTTTCTAAGCTTTCTTCTTTTAAACACTGCAACGGATTTTGATACAGCAGTATAAAACATTCTAATTAAGTGTTTGTACAATTAAGATTTTTTTTTTTATGAAGCCGTCAAAATCCGAATTTCGATCGCTTACATTGCAAGCGCTGGCTAAACCGAATGAGACACATCAAAATAATATACCTACTATGGAATGTAGTATCATAAAAAGGCCTACAAACCGCGATAGTACATATCTATCTCCTAAGGTTGACTCACAGTAATAATATCTAAATAATGAATATTATTTAGTAGACAAATGATTTCATGCCAAACAGTTCGGTTTCACAAGGGGTCGTTCAACAACCGATGCTGGTGTTGAACTTTTAAGACACATCTGCAATGCATGGTAAGACAAATGAGATGCCCTGGGCATCTTTTGTGACTTGTCCAAGGCATTTGACTCTGTTCATCGTGAAACATTGGTCAGAAAACTACACCACTATGAAATTCGGGACTCCTCTTTCAATCTTCTTACTTCATATTTAAGTGACAGTATTCAGAGAGTCGATGTAAATGGTAATATATCTCCAGGATTGGCGGTGACTATGGGTGTGCCCCAGGGCTCAATTCTTGGACCATTTTTGTTTCTTATATATAAATGACCTGCCTTACCTCATAAAGGATAACAATAAAATTGTATTGTTTGCAGACGACACTTCCATTTTGTTTAAAATTAAACGTCAGCAACCTGATTCTGACGACATTAATAACGCCCTTTCAGAAATAGTACATTGGTTTAATGTTAATGTTAATTGAATGAAAAAAAAAAAACGAAATGTATAAAGTTTACGACACCTCACGTTATACCCTGTTTTTTAATCTCAGAGACAGAATTGACACATGCAAATGTCAAGTTTAGAAACAATGTTGCCCGCTCTTTTGTGCAGTGCTATACCTACGATACCGGTTTGTTGAATCGTAACTTTTTACCCGACTACGCGACGCAAAAGAGGGTAATGTGTTTCACAGTCTGTGTATCTATGTAAGTATGTATGTTTGTACCTATGTGGTGATATACAGGCCAAACGCGTGGGCCGATTTGAATAATTCTCACATTCATCAATTCGTCTTAACCATGCGAGTGTCACTAGAAAAATGACAGCTAATTATAAAAAATCAGCAAACTATATTATTAGCTAATTATAAAAAATCAGCAAACTATATTAAGTGAGCTATCGTTGAATAGGTCTTTTTTTATAAGGCGAACTAGCAACGTGGGTATAATTCACATTACTAGCAGTCTGGTTGACCCCTCTCACTAAGCTATAAAAACATACATTATAAATATGTGATTTAATTGTATAAAACTAAATAGAACTGAAATATCATATAAAAAGACTGAAAAATCGTAATACTAAAGAAAGGATAAAGTTGGAATTATTCCGTTTTCCTTGACTTATAATATTGTCATTTGATAACTTTGTAGGTCAGCTAAAGTTGATGTACATACCTTCACTTGGTGAGGGAGGTGATGATTTTATTGGCTTGTCCCTGGTCTTGTATTGATGCTGCCTCTTATATTGTGCTGGGCAGTAACAATACATCGGGCGTTTCTTCATTGGCTGGCCCGGCCCGACACCGATACCGACAATGACATCGGTGGACGTTTAATGCTATGAAATTGTAGGGAATAGTGTCTCATTGACCCGACCCGACACCAATATTAACTGCAAGGGACGACTTTAGCTGGGATGTATTTAACTTTTAATTTATTTACAAAAGGTCTATAATGTATTGAGCAGAGTAAGGACCCTAGAAGGCTATATTTGTGCAGTTGACCCGAATAAACTTCTAAACACGCTTCAAGACCACAATTCCTAGCAAGAATTAAAAAATCTGTGAAATCTGTAACATATTTAAACAAAAAAGTTAAAAATAAAAACGTAATTTAAAAAATTCTGACTGCTCAACGGAAAAGGAAGAAACAAGCACATTTTTATTTAAAAAAGTGACAAGCAGGCGGGACCCATCCCATTTTTATAAATATGTATGTTCGATTGGTTCCCGCCTGCTTGCAACAAATCGGTATTTATTGTGTAACTCGGTGGTTATTGTGTGTTTTTGTGTCATCTGGGCCATATACATAGTTGACGACATTACTGATAGGTTTGCCATAGAAATGGTGGCGATTCTGATGATACAGAATATTCCTAAGAAATGGAGTCATTATATGAATCTGATTAATGAATACCTCTAATGAATTATGATTTTAATAACATAATTAATTACAGTTGCATAGATAATTATCTTACATTATTAGTTTTAAATTAGCACCTAAACATTATTTAAGGATAACGTGTTATAAAAAATCGACACTTGATTTTATTAACGTTACATTTTGATAGTGGCACATCACTATTTAAGATTTGCAAAAAACTGGCAACCGTCGTAATGTCAACTATGTCTCTGAGATTAAAAAACAGGGTTATAGGTAGGGTTGCCATCTCTAAAATTTAAAAACCAGGAAAAGACGCTTAAAAACCCCGGCTTTTAGAGTCCAGAACCCGGACATGTCAACAGGTTTTGTTAAACATAGTCAGTGTAATTAAAACAGTTAAAAATGTCATAAATCACCTTATTATTTATTTTCAGACGTTAAAATTAAATTTAGTCATTTTTTCATCATTTTAAATGTACTTAACAAAATAGAATCTTGTTACAGTTTGTTACAAATTGTTTTAATAATAAGTCAGATTTTTTATTCTTAAAATAAATACATCTACATTCAAAACCGTCACTGGCGTCACTGCGGAGTGCGGGTGGCGAAGTCGAAGTGCGCACCGCCCCCGTGGCAACTACAACTAGAGCATGGAATATCGGAACCTTTTCCCAATACCGGTTTTGTTTCGATATTCAATTTTTTAATATCGGTATTCCGGTATTTCGATATTTTTCCGATATTATGGAAATAAAATGATCAAATTCGTTTTAATGTTGTAAGGGTCTAAATATTAGAATTTAGAAACTGTATCAAAGTGTGCTATGGAAATATAAAATCACCATCATTTATTATTTAAAATATTTCATTGCAATCATACATCAATTCGAATTTAAAAGTATGATACACAAAAATATCAATTTCTTAACATACTAATCAACACAATTTAAAATAAGTAAATGAGTAACATAATATACAACGTGTAACAGAATAAACGCAATTCCTGAAAGTAGTTGGTTCAGTATCGGCTTCTGAATCGATTCCATCATAAAAAATAGGTGTTAAATTTTGACGGAAAAACCTTTCATTTGACTTAAAATGGAAACACAGTATCATGACATATTAATACAATCCTTAATTCAAGGAAATGTGCTCGTGTGCGTGTCGGCCACTAACATTGCATGAGTGTACGCATCTGCGTAAGGATATTGTATGACGCACATACGTTTTGCGGATAACTATTTTATAAAAATGTCTAGGTTTGGTTTCAATTTATTTAGTTACGGATGTTATTTTAGACTTGTATTTTAATATTCTAATTAGGGTGTCTGAGGTATTGCGCTTAATCTGTTACACCTTGTATAAGTAAATATTACGATAAACGCAAAGAACTAGATATTCAATTGGAGGGAGAGTCATCTTATGGCTTTAAAGATGAAGACTATGGCAATTCACGAGATCGCTATTGCTGAAATATGGAAAGTCAGTTTTAGAAATTCACATTGAAGAGGTCCATAAAGCCCTATGCAGACTAGACGTGAACAAAGCCAGCGGGCCGGACGGAATACTTGCACGAGTCTTAAAAAGTTGTGCTCTGGAGTTGTCACCTGTATCACACTCTTAAAATTAGAGTGGTGCCAGTGTCCTGGAAGCAACCAGGATGTGCAACTGGTACCCAAAAAACCTCCAGAATCTGCAAAGTGATAGGATACTCAATAATAAGCTGCTAGCATACCTTGAAGACAATGAGCTCCTTAGTGACTTCTTTGTATCGATGTTAAATTGCGTACTTTATATGTATTAGGCTCAGATACGCAGGTCTCGTTCAGTGGCGTTTATTAGGTCTTCTAATGTACACGTTTTTGGGTCATTTGGACACTCGAGCTAATGGGACAGTTAATGTTTGATCAGGAACGCCGTAATCGCACTGGGTGTCAGTTTGGGATATAATGCCCCATTTTGCTAAATTGTGCTTACAGCGGCTTACTTGGGTTCACAGTCAATTGATAGCTTTCTAAATTGCCCACTGCAAGTTACGCAGATGTTCCTGGGGCTGAACGGAATTAGGCGGTGGCAGAAGTTAGTTTAGCTACTTAGTGACCACCAGTATGGCTTCCGCCTTAGTCGGTCGACCCGAGATCTTCTTGTGTATGTTACGCACTGCTGGGGCGAGGCCATTAAGAAACACGGCAATGCTCTAGTAGAGTCCCTCAATATCTCAAAGACCTTTGACAGGGTCTGGCACGCTAGTCTACTGAGCAAGCTTCCTGCATTTGGCGTCACTGCTGGCTTCTGCAACTGGATTTCTGATTTCTTAAGTGAGCGGTCAATCCGAGCGGTCATCGATGGCTGCTCATCGGATCTTATGGCTGTCAATGTCAATGCGGTATTCTTAAGAGGTCTGTTCTCTTTGCGATTCTTTTTGCTGCATATCAAGGACCTGTTCTTGGGTACGTGGATGACAGCACAGACTTAAAGATATACTTATCCAGTGCTAGAGCTAGCAGAGATGAAACAAACTGTCTTAGAAAGGCCACATTGGAGCGAATGAAATTAACCCGACAATCTGGTTAAATTGAATGCTTTGAAAACACATGTTTATCTCTTCACTGCTAAAAGGAGCCAATTTAAATTATCTCCTACTTTCCGAGGTGCAGCTATCAGTTACTGACCGCCTGGAGCTTTTGGACATGGAGTTGACGTCTAACTTAAACTTCGGCTCAATCATTGAGTCAAAAGCTTTGACTGCAGCCAAAAAGCTGGAAATCCTTCACAAGGTGAGGCGATACTTCACACCTGTACAGCTTTTAAATTTGTATAAAGCACATGTCTGTTCTTGTATGGAGTACTGCAGTCACTTGTAGGATGGCTCAGCAAAATACCAGCTTGCTGCACTTGACTCGGATAACGCAGAGCTAAAATACTCATAGGCGATGCAGTGTTAGCAGACAAGCTTCACAGCCTGGCTCATCGGCGAAACTTTGTTTGCCTGTCGATCTTTCACAAATTGTACTTCGGAGAGTGTGCGCAGGAACTTCACAACCCGATTCCTCCATTTACCTTATACTAACGATATACCAGACGTACTCCATAGTACCATTCTCACTTGTTCAATATACCGTCTTGTTGTACTAAGCGATTCTCCTCTACATTTATTGTGCGCACGGCCAAGGTTTGGAACGCTCTGCAGGTTGCTGTGTTCCCTTCTACATATGACCCGTCTGCCTTCAAAGCAAGAGTGAACGGTCAACTTCTGGGCTCATCAGTAATAAAACACATGAAAAAGTAGCAGAGGGCATTCAAGGTATTTTCTTTGAGATACGATCTTATTTTGTATACACTTTTATATAGAAATAATCATTTATAAACGACACTTTAGCATACATATTATTATAATTAACCGATAGGTATTGTTTACATTAATTAAATTCAATGAAATAAGTAAGAAAGATTCTATCACGTCTGGTTTTTTGTTTCATATAAAATATCGAAAAACCGATATTTAAAATCCAATATCGCTTTTTTCGATATCGGATTTATGGTCCGATATTCCGGTTTTTCGATATTATCGAAAACCGGTATCCATGCTCTAACTACAACGGGAGGTGTGTGAGAACGGTGAATATAGCTCGGTTCGTCGGTTGACCGTGGTGTGCGAGCACAGTGCGTGTGTCGCGGGCGGCCCAAGTCTTTACATTATTAAACCCGGACTACAGATGAAGCCCTCCCCGGACGCTCCCGGATGACATCTAAACTAGGACAAATCCGGGGAAACCCGGACGGATGGCAACCCTGGTTACAGGGTATAGGCAAGTGCCAACTACTGTTTTGATAAAGGGTAAAGAGTTGAGCCCTGTGGATGCGACAGTGTTCTTGGGCATTACTCTAGATGCTAAGCTTCAGTGGGGTCCATATAGATAAAATATCCAAAAAACTGAGCTTTGCCGCATATGTAGTTAGAAAAATCCGAAATTTAACTGATCTAGATAGAGACGGCTCGTTTAGTTTACTTCAGCTATTTTCATAGTGTAATGTCGTACGGCATTCTTTTGTGGGGGAATGCCGCCGATATTCAGACAGTCTTTGTTTTACAAAAAAGAGCTATTCTTTCAATTTATAAATTAAGTCCTAGATGCTCCCTCAGAGATAAGTTTAAAGATAATAATATAATGACTGTGCCCTGTCAATATATTTATGAAAATATTTTGTACGCTCATAAATATAAAAATTTGTTTAAAAAGTACAGGGGTGGTATTATAAAGCGGAAAATTTTGTTTCTTTGTTTGTTTGAATGCGCTAATCTTCGAAAGTACTGGGTGGATTTCAAAAATTATTTCTGTATATGATAGGCAAGGAGATCGGACATTTTTGTATGGACTTTGGTCCAAGTGGCGTCGGATGATCAGAACTGCTTTATTTATTTAATAATTTAATATTGTAACACTAACTATACCCGCAATTATTTGCGGGTATAGTTAGTGTTGGCGACACATGGAGAAAAAAATAGTAATAGTAATAGTAATAGTATTTATTTCATAATGGGATTGCAATGTTCACAACTGTTGGAATTCTGTAATTTTAGATTCTATTATATTATACAATGCAATACAAAACAGGTGAGATACTGTTCTCCTAGCTAGGCCGAAAGTCGGCCTGTGTTAAGGAGAGACAGTGCCGATCCCCTGATTGGTCGATTTATATGTACTAATATAATGCAATAGTTTAATACAATAATTTTTATTACTATTTATTCATATACATATTTTTATATTTTAATTGTTTAATATTATTATTCATAGCATATCAATAAGTGTGTAAGTGCGTCTGGGTGTTTTTGCGAGTGTGAGTGTGTGTGTGTGTATGTGTGAGTGTGAGTGTTGTGTGGGCGTGCGTGCGTGATTACTTTGTGAGAAATAATTCAGTGTCATCATAATTGAGGTCCAAAAGGAATGTCCGTACAGATTTTTTACAATTGTGGAGTGAGAGTTTATATATTGGGCATATTGCATTAATTTTGTTATACAGAGATGGAGCAAGATAAAAAGAGAATCTTTTTACGTATGAGGTACGCGGAGGTGGAATAATACAGATTCTGTCTTTCCGACGCTTAGAAATATGTCTGTATGGTGTCCTGGAATGTTGGAGTAATACAATTTGTAAAATGTACTGTTGTCGTACATTTAAAACATTCCAGGATTTATAAAGTTCGGTGGTTGGAGAAAAGATATGGCGGAAGGTTGCAACTTTAAGTATGGCTCTGTGAGCGATCTTTAAGGGCTTCATTACTGTCTTAGCAGCTCCTCCCCAGCAGGAAATACAATAAGTTACTAGTGATTGGCAAAGAGCGAAATATACGTTACGGATAACTGAAGCGTGAGCTACATGTCGCAGTGTTTTGAATATATATATAAGTTTGCGTACGCGGCCGGATAAGGTGTTAAGGTGTGATTTGAAATTCAAGTGTTGGTCAATGAAAATTCCAAGATATTTTATTTGTTCAACTCGAGTAAGTGATGGGCACTGGCAGGCCTGCTGAGACATTAAAGAACACAAGTGAGCTTTTAGAGAGATAGAGGGATTAGGTTGGGAATTTGATTTAATTGAAAAAGTAATAAAGTTAGTTTTAGAGGTATTCAGGGTCAAAGTGTGTGAGTAAAGCCATCTTAGTGTTGAGTTAAATCCTTTTTGTGCTATTGACTGTAGTTCTAACCATGAGTCAGCAGTAAAAGTTATTGCAGTGTCATCAGCATACGAAATTATTTGGGCATTTGGTATATGTAAGTTGCAGAGTTCGTTTATGAATACTAGGAACAATGTGGGCCCCAAAATGCTACCCTGCGGCACACCATATTCAATAGTGACTGTATCGCTATTGTAATTGTCCATCGTTACGAATTGCGAACGGCTTGTCAGGTAGCTTTTGAATAGATTTAGTGGTAGGCCCCTTACACCTATACGTTCTAGCTTGAGTAAAAAAGTCGGAATGGGCACTTATTGTTGTTGTGTGGTTTATTTAATAATTTAATATTGTAACACTAACTATACCCGCAATTATTTGCGGGTATAGTTAGTGTTGGCGACACATGGAGAAAAAAATAATTGACACATAGGTATATCACCCATATTATTTTAAGGAATTATTATAATATTTTTATTTTTACTATTTATATGCAGATTATGAGAAAAATAACATATATATTACAGGTATTTATTAAAGCACAGATAACAACTTATCATAACGCCTGTAAACCCCGAAGGCTTAAGCAGAGGTATACCTATTATAGTAATAATTGTGTTTTATATATAATAAAGGTTAAAATAAAAGAAACATGAACGATTAATATGTATTTATTATATTAAAATATGGTTCAAAAATTTTGCGGGATGGCGTATTTGATCTTGGTAGCGAGCCCACCCTAAATACCATACTATGGTCACAGTATGGGCACAAACCCCTAAAGTTCTCTTCCCCGTTATACAGCTACAATAATAATACCGTATGGCATCCAATCCTGCAGCTTCTTGACTTGACATGGCGTGACTGTATCCGCCCTCGTAACAGTGTTAAGTTTGGTTCCGTAATATTATGTCGCTCCAAACCTGCGGGTGGTGCACCATCACGATAAATATCTATACTGTATATACCATCACGGACGTGCTCACTATAGTAGCTACGTGCTAGCTTTAGTTGATAAGTTCCGAGGGCGAATATTTTTTATTTTTATTGTTGATAGGCTTGCGTACCTATTCACTGTTGACTTAAAGACTCCCAGGTTATAACTATCAGGAAACACAGACTCAGAATATGATTAAATCTTCTTCTGACAACCATGGGAACCCTCTCAATTCTGGAAGATCCCCCGAAATCACTGTGAAAGATGCACGCCGTTAGTTCATATTACTGGCTGTTACATATTCTGCTAGATTGTTAGGCATATTCATACGCTGGTTTTTAATTTCAATAAACCGGTCAGCATATACGCTGTCATACACTGGCATGTGGAAAGCATTCAACAACGCAGTAGCTATTCTAAAATTCGGGAATAGGTGTTTCAGGGCAACGTTGAAATATTCTTGCCTTAGTAGTTTAAAGTCACGCTTGATCCGTCCGAAAACGATCTCCACAACCCAGTGGACCATGGTTACTTTTCTGGATTTATTAGCCTGCATGGTGGTTAGTTGAGTTTCTCCAGGATGTAAGGACTCAGGCGTATGGGTTGTGTATCCGAAACTTCTAAAATCTGGCAAGGCGTCCCTAAATCCTTTATCAAAAATAAAAATGTCAGCGGGTCGAAAAAGGTAATGGAATACATCTTGTTCACCATGAATATCATCTTGCATTATACTTGCATCCGATTTGGTCGCTTTATATGGCCTGTAAATATCTATTATATAGCCATCCGAACATGTCAGTACCAGTGGTTTTATTAAATTCCTATACTTTGAGGACTATAAATATGTATCCCTCTGAAATAAAAACTCCACACACAGTTTGCCTTTCTCTTCGTAACACTGAACGATTACACAAGAGAGCCGTAGGGAAACAAGTACAGTGGCACACAAACACAAAAAGTAGCTTTAAATTCCCTTATTAATAATAATAGTAATGCTAATAGTAGGCTATAGGCGATATATAGGCTATAGGGCTTTTTTACTGATAATAGGTTTGCGTTTGACCACCATCTCACTTGATGGTAAGTGATGATGTGGTCGAAGATAGACTTAAAGACCTCTAGGTTATAGCTATCGGGAAACACAGACTCTGGCAGGGAATTCCACTTCATAGCCGTACGCACAATGAAAGTATTCCCAAAACGTTTAGTGCGTATGGATTTTCTAGTTTATATTATATTTTATATTTTTTATATTGTAGTATTAGTGAAGTAAGTCGGAAGAAAATAAAAAAAATTAAGTATATTACTATAACCGCGTGCGCTTGAGAAATGCTGAGATTTACCAAAATATCACAGTAACTGTGCTCAACACGCCGTGCATCCGCGCATCATATCATTAAATAACGTTGTTGAATAATTTTAATTTTACATTTTCTCCTAAACTATAAGTCCAAATTAAATACTGTAAAAGGCATAGTTTAACTTTATAAATTTGTCTTGATGATGATATTATTTTCGAACGTTAGTATTAATATGGCCGCATAATAATAGTACTACAAAGTCATGCCTTATTTTTTATATATTTTCTTTACGTAATTTGCCTTATTGTAAATTATTCTTAAATTAAGGTATGTAGTACCGCGGATTTTTTTTAGATCTACAGAAACCAGTGGCGTAGCGTGGGTATCGGCTGTCCGGGGCGGATCACAATTTTGCCGCCCTCTTATTTAGGTATTTCAATTTAATGTATACTATACATTTTATACATTAATTCTAAAAAACTTTTCGGCAAGAACAGTTATCATTGTTTTGCATTACACGGGTTAGATTTTAAATTAAAAAAATTAGTGTGGCACTCGAGGACTGCCGCGGTAAAGCTATTGCATAGCATTTTTTATCAACTTATGCAATTATACTTATTTATTTATTTTATTAATGCAGTATTTTTTCCTTTGATATTAATTCAAGTTACACTTTTTGAGCGTGGTGACTGATAAGAAAACATTTTTTTCTTTTATTGAATAAATGTGAAGTTAATATTTTTTTAAATATTTTTTTTTATCTTGCAATACCTGTTCGCTCGCTCGTTGGATCTTAGACCTCATCTTACACTTACTATCAGGTGTGATCGAGGTCAAGAGCGGGCTCATTCGTAATAAAAAAATAAAAAAAACCTGTAGGTTATTCAGGATTTTTATCATTATATTATCATATTATCAGCTAGTCTACACGCATACGTCTAGTCGCACGCACACAAACACCGTGCTGAAGTCTGCCGAACTGAAACGACGTTAGACGATGCACGGCTTTCAACGCCGCACCGCTTTGCCGGTCGGAGTGGGGGGTGTTAGGTTTATTTCCGTTACGGAATTTCTTGATTCAGTCGCCGTGCTCAAAGCCCGCGATAAAAGCTATGCAATAGCTTAAAAGTTTATTTGATTTACAATCACGCTTATTAATACAAAAAAAAAAAATACATTAACCATTGATATAACAGGTACAAAGACATTATTTAATCATGTCGATTGTCGAGGTGAACCCGAATTTCAAGTAGGTAATATTATCTACTTAAAATTAGGGTTCACCTCGACGATCGATATGATTAAATAATTAGCGAATTGAATATAAAAGGAAAATCAATTTTTAATGAGTACTAGGATGATACTACTAAGTAAGATTTATATCTTTATTGAAAAATAATATAAATAGGTAGTTGTTAGAATTAAAAACAAAACCACCGGCTTTAATTAAAAAAATATACGTCTATTTTTTTAAGAGCAAAGTCTTTTATTGCACCATCAATGTCTATAGCATCACATACCTCTTGTTCAATAGACAAGATAGCCAAATTTGTTAGTCTTAGAGTAATCATTGTCGACCTTAATGAATTTTTAATTAATTTCAATTTCGAAAAACTTCTCTCACAGCTGGCATTGCTTATGGTAACTGTAAAAAATTGTCGCAGCATGATTAAAATATTGGGCAGAGTGTCTTCCAGCTTAGATTTTACAATAAACTTAAATAATTCAAGTGAGTCTGCATTAATTAATTTATTTTCGTTGTCTGTAGCAGCAACGAAAGTCCGCAGTCGAAGTTGTTCCAGCTTGAAATCCTGCTCGTCAATTTCAACAGATGCGTAGTCTAAATTACATTTAGTGCTGTCTGGATCTAATAATATAGCTGGCGTTAGATAAGCAAACTGATCGGTCAATTTCTGTAGCTGAAGAAAACGCTCATGAATTTCTACAATAATTCTATCTAACGAAGAAAACAGCTTTCGTCTCAACTCATTTTCACAAGACAAGTTAGCATCTCTAGTTCTTTCTTCAAAAATACGCTTTCTTGTTATACGCCTCTGAGGTTCTACGGAAATTCCGAGCTCTTCACACATATTTTTTGCATAACTTATAGCGCCATCTGCCCATTCCTCTCGTTTCTCTGTCAGTATCATATGCAAAGAATTTACTTTCTAAGCGCACATTATTATGTCAAGTCCCTTTGTAAATATTTTTGTGCATCATTCACTTCATGTAGCATCGGTTGCCAAAGGCCCAAAAAGCAAAGAAAGGAAAATCACTGCATCAAAACTAGTAAAGCTCCTGCATATGTCCTAGTGTTTAAGCTTTCACCTGCCTCTGTCAGTTTTTCAAAGTGACGAGAATGTCTTTCTAATGATTCCATGTCATATTTACGGCATCGCCTCTTGCTCTCCACCGTGTGTCTTGAATCCTTTTTAAGTTTTTGCCTGTAGCTGCTATCAGAACTTCCAAACGATGTGTCGATGCGGCAAAAATTAATAGCAATGTTCTAAAGTGCCGAAAATAGTTACTGTACTCGCCTCAACTGAGGCAGCGTGTAAGCAAACTAGGTTTAACGAACGATTTGAGCAAAGTACGAATTCAGCTTTAGGGTTTATTTCTTGAACTCTTTGCTGAAGCCCTGAATGCTTTCCAGCCATAACAGCAGCATTATCATACGCTTGGCCTCTACAGTTGCTTATGTCTAAACCATCAGCTTGAAGCTTGTTCAAAATCATGTTTGAAATTCCTTCAGCAGTTTTGTCTTTAGTTTCAATGAAATCTATAAAAAAATCCACTTGGGCTTTCATCCTGGGAATCTCGGTCTCGAAAATTTTGAGAGTTTCGACGATTTTTTAGTATTTTCGAGACTCAAGACTAACATCTTCGGTCACGGGAATAACGAGACTTTTGAGACTTCAGTAATATAAAAACTGTATTACACCAACAGTCCACCACCAACAGTAACCAACAGTCAATTTTTATTATTCTTATTATGGATACATTGATATACTAAAAACCCAAGATGCACAGTCTCGAAGAAAAGTGACGCTCGAAACTGTCACCAAACACTCACCACCTACGTAGTAATAGTAATGCTATAAGTATAAAATATGTTTTTGCAAATTCAATCTTATGAAAATTGTTTAAAGTTGTTTTTACAAAGCAGTGTGCGAAAGACAATCAAATTTTACGACTGACGTTGCTCGATATGACAAGGCCTTGAGTGGAGACTTACACCTTATAATAATTTTTTTATAAGACATTTTTGTTAGTATTATAAGTTTATTAAATTGTGTTCTAAAGACGTAATTATAGCGTAAATGTTTTTGGGTAGAACATGTGTATATCAATGAAACAAATATTAACTGTTAAAATCGTTTATCAATTTTTTTAATTCAATAAAGCTTATACCTACCTTTTGCCGTGATATACATAATATCTTCGTCAAAAAAATTCGCCATAAAAAAATCTCTCGCCTTTTTTGGCTGACGATTGATGTCCGTTCTCCGCATCGTATTTGGTCACGGGAAAAACTAAAGTATAAAAATAAGAAGTTTTTAATGAGATTGGTGTTGCGCCAAAGCAACACTCACACACACTTTTATCATTAGCATACCGCATGTCGTGAACCCATAAGTTACCCCATAATGAATCGATATACTTAAAATATATTTTTATTCTATTATAAAATCATTTAAATTATTCCAATATGGAGAGGAACGTTTAAAATTGTAATACTAAGAGCGGAACGCGCACAATGGGCAATACTTAAAGTGATGTCGTTCAAAAAACTAATTTATCCCACTGGACTGCTATACTCGGAAGCTCAAGTACTTACAGTTCCCAATATATATTCTCCCTACCATTGTACGTAGACACAGATTGTTACCAGTAAGCCCAGATTTAATAAACAAACGCACTGGGTTTCCCGTTTGTAAAGTTCCCAAATGTCACACTAAACTTAAGTCTAGATACTTTTAGGCATTAAGTTCTAGGATCTACAATAGAGCAAATAAAACAATCCCAATTTAGAAGCTTATGTGACATAAGGTCAAACAAATTTTAAAACCATGGCTTCAGTCTTTGAGCTATGACGATATTAAAAACATCATTTCGTCAGTACAGTAAATTAAGCTATTCAAAACACACACTCATGTTAACGCACACGCGTCCAGCCAGACACACACACACCCACACACACACGCACACACACACGCAATTACGCCCATACACTCAAACTTACACACATATACACGTTTCGCTTCTATTTCTCGTTTCGCTTCTATTTATTTTGTTCTCAATACCTTCTAATGTTACTTTTTGTTTGTAATTTATTACATAAAAATTGAAATGTGTTTTAATGTATAGCGTAGGACACTGATTCCTGTAACACAGGCTCGCTTAGCATAGGAGTCAGGGACTTCACTTGAAAGATGTAATATTTTTATGTTCAATAAATTATATATTTATTTTATTTATGAACATTAAAAAAAACGTAAAATTGACGACCTCTTCTCCTTCTGTATATTATATAACGTATACATATTTTTCAAAAACTAAATTAGTATTAACTATTGTAAAATAGAAGTGTTTAACTTTTGGTGTACAATAAAGTTTATTTTAATCTATTCTAAATACTAGCCTTTGTCCGCGTCTTCGTTTGCGTAGAGGTTTTTTTTTTGATCGCGTGGGAATTTTGGGATAAAAACTATCCCATGTCCTTCCCACGGTCCTAAACTATTCCCATGCTAAATTTCATCTAAATCGGTTCAGCGGATTAGGCGTGAAAAGGTAACACACAGACAGACAGACTTACTTTCGCATTTTTAATATTAGTATGGACAACATGGACAATAAAGCATAAAATTATTAATAAAAAATTAATAAGTACAAGAAAAAAAAAGACTCCATTATTTGTTCAACAGGGTAATATTTATTATGCGACTAAAATAAAAAAGATGCCAATAATACATTGTTTTGACACTGAAAACGCGGCCATTGAAATTTGCCAATACTATGTATTTGAAATGAGCTCATAATTTTGAATTAAGCACTCATTTTATGTGGACGGTTTTGAGACGTTGAGTGTGCATCTTGGGTTTTTAGTATATCAATGTATGGATATGATATGATATGGCAATGGCATAGAGTAAAGCTTAGTATTATCTGTGGAGGCTGAATAACCTTATTGACAAATAACACAGATTTTGTCTACATATTATAAATGTAAATTGCTGTGCCCGAAAGGGTCCATGTGAGCTACTACTTATATTAAGATCTTGTTAACACATAATTATGATTGCAATAAAGATTGAATTATGGAACTATTCTGATTGAATTGAAAGGGGTTTGAACTTTTTTGTATGAAGACTGGCATGTCGACCCACCGCCACTTGTTTTTTTTTTTTAGAATTCGTTGCGCATTCTGAAAGTGGCATGTATGTAACAAACAATATCAGTAACATGCTACCACAAAATGTCACATTACCGAGATATATGAAGGTAAACACATACATATACTACATATGACTACAACGACAATCATTAGAAGTAGGCTTATTACGTGTCTTTAAGCATCAGATTGTGTCTAAATAATCGTTCCCAGGTTGATTATGATTACTAATGTTTATTGAAAGAGAGTAGGTAGATTACACGCTACTAGGAGCACGATAATACTACTACAAATAATTATTTATCCACTAAATCGCATCGCAATGAAACGCACTCGACATGTCACTATCGTGTGGCGCAATAAGTATGTCATTTACGTTAACATTTATTTATAACTGTAAGTATGATATCAAACATAAGTGAATATTAATACTAAGATGTGACATTTTAAAAGATTTATAATATATCTAACACGTATAATAAATACTACTATACTACATAATCCATAAATTCAGCAGGAGGTCAGATAGGGGTTCTTGATGCCGAGCCTAATCCATGTACCAAAGAAAGAGATACCAAAACACTTATTGTTCATTTTATAATACGGTGGGATGAAAGACAGCCAACACGCGCATGTGGAATTCTTTGACATGCGTTTTATTGCGATGTGATGCGATTTAGTAGGCAAATAATTAATTATACTAGCCGTTTTGTCGTACTGCTAGACTAATAAGCTAAATACTAATAAGCGTATGGACGCGTAATGAGTCTATTTTTAATGATTTTCGTTGAAGTTATATGATCGATGTTTACCTTGAAATGTTTATGTGACACTTTGGGGTACCGTGTTACTGGACATTTTTTGTTCCTCTAGCCATGCATACCACATTTTCATCATGCACCGCGATTAAAAAAAACAAAATGGTGACGTCGATACGCCAGATAGGTTCTATCCCCTTTCATTGTGAAAGCGCGAAGTGGTACTAAGTAGTATTCCTCTAGCGTACAAGCAGAAAGAGCTTTTTCTAATGCGGGTTACTTTTGTAACAAAATTAGGGTTAAATGCCCGTTGTTTTTTTACGTGCCCACTACAAAAATGAAAAAAAAAAACTGTATCAAATGGTTTTTTTTAACTACTTGATTAAAATATCTTGATTTGACTCTCTAATTGCATAGCTTATAAATAAGAAACCTAGTTTTGAAATAGTTTCGAAAGTCTCGTTTTTCCCGGGAATTTCGAGACCACACCTAGTCTCGTTTTTTTTCCCGGGACTCACTAATGCATCGAGACTGAAAGCCAGCTAGAAAGAGCTGTGGCAGTGCTATGGCCTGGACTAAATCCGGATTGGTAAAAATTAAGGAGTCTGTTTCTACAGATGAAAGCACTAATGGACGAACGAACGAAAGGCTGGTGTTAATGCGGCATTATGTGCATACCATGGCTACGTCTCATCAATTTTGCGCTATGGCGTTATAATATGGGGTAATTCGGTAGAACTTGAAAGAGCGTTTAGAGCTCAGAAAAAATGTGTGCGCTCAATTTGTGGAGCGCACCCACTGGACAGTTGTGTTCCACTATTTAAAAAACTAAAAATCTTACCTCTTCCAGCACTGTATATTTTTGAAAGTGTTTTTGTACACCATAATAGACAAGAGTTTGACTTGCATAATGATGTTGTATCCAGACCTAGTCGAAAAGTACATATGCTTAATGTTCCTAGGCGTAGAATTAAACTGTATTCAAATAATGTATACTGCATGTCCATTACTGTTTATAACAAATTACCTGATGACTTCAAAACTCTTAACCTCAGAACATTTAAATTATTTAACTTTCTTTTGAGTAAATGTTATTACTCGACTGACGATTATACAGGGTGAAATTGAAAACATGCGACAAATTGAAATGGGAGATTCAGTAACGGTTACCTAATCATTTTAAATTGTTATTTCGAAAACATAAACTGTGAAAAAATATCGTGTAATTATCGGCTTAAATAGTGCAAACTTATTGTCTTCACGTAGATTGATTCATTGGTACGTTTGATTCATAGACGGTACTTTTTACTTACGTAGGTTAGTACTACTATGCGAAATTAACCATAGTTGTAATACGAGGAATTATTTAGTTGATACTTTTGTTATTTTCATGGTTTTAGCAACTTTTTTATTTTTAATTAAATTTCCATTATGACATGCTTTATATTTTCTTTGTAGCACGTTGAATTCTATATTTAAATTTGTCGCGTCTATTCAATTTCATCCTGTACGAATGAAAAATTCACCAAAATATTTGACATTGATGCCTATTAAATCTGACTCATATAATTTTATTATCATTAACAACTGTTGCACCATTAATTTTATGTATTTGTAAACTCCATTCTAATTTTATTTAATTTGATTGTAATTTAAAGATTTGAACCATAAGTTTACATATTTGTACACCGGAAACGGTAGAATATTCTGATCTTAATTAATAATGCACTTAACAACTTTGTACAATATTCTAACAAATAAATGTTATTCTATTCTATTCTATTCTAAGCTGATTATGGATAAGGTGTTCTAGGACTTTGGAGAGGAACGGTAAAATAGAGATGGGACGGAAATCAGAAAAAGAAAGAGGTATATATTTTTTTGGAAGAGGTGTTATTTGGGCTTCTTTCCATCTCATCATTATTTTATCTTTTTCTTCTTTTTCTTTTCATTTCGTCCAAAATAGGTAGTATCATCTTGCGCCTTACACAGTCACTACCAACAGCATTCGACGTGATTGATAAAATACTCTTCTTAACATCACAACTATCAAATTAAGCCATCTTGTCTCTCCCTTTGATGTCAATGAGCATGAATCTGAACGTTTTACTGTTGAAGTTACAGCGAAGCTAGTATTAATATGCTGAACAATTTCCTGTCCTTGCTGAATGAGATGCAATCGCACATTATCGTCCATGTGTTCAGACGCGTAAATCCCAATCGCGTAGGAACTTCGGGATAAAAACTATCCTATGTCCTTTCCAGGATCCTAAACTATTCCCATTCCAAATTTCATCTAAATCGGTTCCGTGAAAAGGTAACAGACAGACAGACAGAGTTGCTTTCACATTTATAATAATATTATGGATTTAAATAAAAAAAAGATAGAAAAAAAGCTAATTTCTCCTGATCAGTATTAATCCTTGTACAAATAGGATTATTAATAATTATTATACCCATATAGGTATTAGTTACCTTGGCCATTTAATGTAGATCAAAACTGTCTTTTACTTTTTTTTCATTTAAATGTATACTTTAGAAGTTATAACAGATTTAAAATTACAGGCAAACAAATATACAATTTCCAGTGAAACTGTCTTTTTCAATCACCCAATAAGTGACAGGGTCATACATTCAATGTTACAGGTTTAGATTTAAGCGTTCAGTGCTTTTCACATCGACAACTATATTACGTAGCCCTTTCACGTGTAACTTCGAAGCAAAATCTGTTAGTGCTCTCTTATGAAAAATCAGCTGTAAACATTGTTTATAAAGACATTTTGTAGTTACTAGCAATTGAGTCTGATTCAAGACGTTTGTATGTATACATTTTAAATTAAATGATAGCTACAACGCACTTTTTGTAACGACGTACTATTACTGTTGAAGCACCAAAAATTGTCCATAGGACCTAGGGTTGCCACCCGTACTTTATTATAAAGTATTGTACGTTTTTTCAGGTAATTGTACTCTATACTTTATGAGAACAATAAAGTACACGAAAATTATTTCGCATGATTAGATTTCTTTCGGATTTTAAAAACTTTAGTCGTAATACTCGTAATAAACAAAGCGTCTCTGAATTTGATTTAAATGAATTACATATTTACTTTAATTTAAATATAGACTGTAAAGATGTTGTGCAATTGTTTAGTAGAGATACTAATTTGATACAAACTGCAAGAAGTAATAATTGTTCTTTCGGTATCATATAGTTTTCTTTCCAAACCCTATCCAGACAATTATTTCGAACACAACAAAAAATAATTAGTCAAATAAATGCAGCCGTTCTGAACTAATGCGCTTACATACATATACATTGTTCCTTCAACTAGGCTCAAGAAAACTGGGGGCTCATTTAGATGTGTACGCTTATAAACTTAACGTAATAAACTTCCCAGTCATGTGCAAGAACTAAGCCTCAATAAATTTCAATCATTTGTGAAGCAGATACTTTGCCCGAAAGCTTTTTATTCTGTTAAAACTATCTTGCGGACAAAAATGCTTGGGATTAAGCTGCTTCAATTATATCTGTTTTGTTTGATTTTTTACTCGTTTCTTTTTTGTATTATAATGATTCTTTAATATACATTTTGACATGACTATATTATTTACTTTTTCAAGTAATAGAATATACTTTTTTTACTTCACCATATTTAATTTTGTTTGTAAAAGATAATAAATTTATTTATTGACAATATGTTTTTACATAAAGATGACAATATTATTTTCTGTTCAAGTAATATATTTTATTTTTGTAAAAGCAAAAGCTATGTTGTGAATGTGAGAGCAATGTGGGATAACAACGAATATTATGAATAGAGTACCGCACTATTTGGCAGTTTGAGTGCTTTATACGGCCCACCCAAATGTTCTTATTTTAGTATTGTTCGTCAAATCGTTCGAGTTCTAAGTTGAGCTACGCGATATTTGACAAATGCTTGCACTGTTTGGACGGGCCTGCTCAAATTTGTGTGATTCTGTCCTCTAAAGGGCGCCACAGACATAAACCTACATGGCTCTCATATGATTTGATCACTACAGGTTGCATGGACTTTAAAAGAGGCGTTGACCTCCAAGTTTGTTTCAGTGTTTCTTCGCAGACTAGTTAGTTAGGAAACACTAGCCTCATCTAGTTTACATTTACAAAAAAAAAGACGTGTGAAATTGTTATTTATAACCTATTTGCAAAATAAACATCATTATTTCATTCGGCAATAATTTTTTAGTAAGCAACCCGCCCTGACTTCGCACGGGTTCTTTACAGAAAATATAAAAAAACCTATGTTACTCCGAGAAGATGTAGCTTTCGGTCAAATTGGTTGAGTAGTTTTTGAGTTAAATCGTAACAAACAAAAAATCAATCATCTTTCCTCGTTATAGGTATATAATATTAATTTAGATGATAAGGATTAATACCGTATTTGTGTAAATACCTTTTACATTACCGCTTTATAATTGCCAATTTTTTTAAGTATAAAATAGACATAGGTAGGATGTTATCTTTAACATATAGACATATGCCATCGCGGACTTTTTTGTAGGCATATATAAGATACACAATTCCACCATACATTGATATACTACATAAACTTTCGGACTTTCCTGGCTCGGAAATGAGGCGCCCGGTCAAATCACGGCGACACAAAATTAATTTCGTTGCACATTATTTTGATTTTGCTATATATCCTAAGGTATTCATTTAATTTGCATGGAGTAAAGGGAAAAATTAATTTTCATGAAATGTTCAAGTCAACTAACGTATTTAAAATTATAAGTATTAATACAGTATTTACTTTTTTGTAGACCTTTTCAAGGTGTACAGTACTGTAGTACATTATTTTGATCTATCTCGTACGGTTCAGCCAGCGTTTGCAATGTAAGCGCAAAAAAAAATGTTTATTAAGACATCACATTAGAAACCTCTAAAATTATCATTGTTTCTCTACTATATTATGCATGTATTATACATATAAACCTTGCTCTTGAATCACTCTATCTACTAAAAAAAAGTACATCAAAATCCGTTGCGAAGTTTTAAAGATCTAAGCATACATAGGGACAGACAGCGGAAAGCGACTTTGAAAATAAATTGTACTTTATTTTGATGCTATGTACTTTATTTTCTTACCTATTTTAACCAATGTACTTTAACTGCACAAAAAAAAGGTGGCAACCCTATTAGGACCCCGTGCGAAGCCGGGCCGGGTCGCTAGTTAATTATAAAATGAATGTAAATATTTGTTTTGGTTTTTCACGCTAAAATAGCTGGATAGATCTAGATGAAATCTAGCACAGATATAGATTTTAGTCTGGAATAGGAAGTATTCTACTTTAATCCTGAGAAAAGTCGCGGGCAGCAGGTAGTTTAAAATAAAAGTTTTACATTATTCGGTATACATTTAAATTTGTATGTAATGGTGTGTGAGATTCCTCCGTGCGGGTTACCATAATTATGTATATAGAGGGATGCCTGTCTATGGTACCTAAAATGCCTGAATATTCAGAAAAATGCCTGTCTAAAGCAAATCGCTGTAGGTAATAAATAAAAGCCAACAGATAATAATGAAGAAGGATATTTATTACTGATATTTGTCACAGGACATTATTTATTTTTAATAGTTCTTTCTTTTCTAATACATAAACGTAAAAATCTTCACAAGATACAGTTTTGTAATTTTCCTGAGTAATCAATATTGCTTTTACTTACTTATTCAATTGTCAGCCGATTTCTTTCTTTACTCCACTGGGTGTTGACGAGAGAAAACGTACGTTCTACGTTCGCATTGTGTGCCAAAATAGAGAACACAAACTGGCAGATTTTCATGAATTCTGTAATGTCACCATTCACTTCACTACTTTTGAGAAAAGTTTTGCCAATTTGCAGTTAAGCTTTCAGAAAAAAATATGTTATCTGCCGCTCACCGTCGCCGCCCGCCGGTGTCATTCAAATGCAACCGCGAATCGCGCGCGGGCGCGAATTTTAATAATGCCTGTCTCAGACAAATGCCGGCCGCACGCCTGTCAAATGCGGCAAACGCCTGTCATATGGCAACCCTATTCGTGCCTTGCACGTTAAGCGGTTGGTCTCGGCTATAATTTTTACTTCGTTGACAGTAATCAGAAGCCAGAAAATCTAATAACAGTCTTGAAAGGGGTATTATGTGAGCCGGCTATTAGGTTGTGGAGGTCAGTTAGGCAGTCGCTCCTGTAAAACACCAGTACCCACTCTGCTGCATCCAGTTAGACTGGAAACCAACCCCAACACTGGGTAAAGGCTTAGCAGGTGATGATTCGCCATTTTTTTTGAAAGTCACCTCTCGCAGTATAGCGTATGAGTTTGTTAATTGTAACCATTAATTTCTCAAACCAGGACTTATAGTACATAAAGGAGATGTTTCATTATTATATGGGGCTCCGGCCATAACATGTACATTTCAGCAAAGCTGGGAAACTTACCCCTGAATAGAATAAAGTAACATTTTTTTCATAATATCATATGGTTTTTATGTACAAAATAAAAATTTAAAATGTTTGACGTTTGTCCTAAGAGTTATGACAGCCATGACAAGTTGTTGAAATGACGTTTAATTAACCTTGTTTTGTTTTTGTTCATAAGAACTAACCCACAGAACACTATTACCCTAGCGGGGTACACTATTACCTGACTGACTAGTGACTGATATAGAGTTTCAAGACAACAATAGTGGTTATTTTGAATTCGTTCAGAAACACATTTCAAAAATGGACACTAAAGATTTTTGTAACAATGAAATCATCACACTTAATTATGTTTACTCGAAAATATGTACATAATAGTGATTTATTATACAAAATATTATAGAATAATAGTAATTTATTTTTAACACACAAGAATACACACATTTTTTAATTATATTCTACGTAACATTGATTTGATGAGACATGATTTCACAACGAATGAAGTATGCAAGCAAACGAGACGCCATGTTGAATAAAACATGGCAATAATTGAAAAACTATTATTTTTTGTACACAACAAATCAGGCTCAAATTCACCAGAGAATATTTTACCTCAATTTGTAGTATTTTTTCCTCTTTTTCGATAAATGTACATCTGATGGCCGAGAATGAAACATCTCCTTTATAAACAAAGCGCCTGAAATCTAAGGACACTCTCTGTGGGGTATGAACGGCGTTGATCAGACAAGTCTTCGTATTCGCCAACTGCTTTAAAGATGATAAAGGGATGCTTTCAGCTTCTTAAGCTTTGTAACTTTTCAGGTGATTGATATCGATTTGAACTTCATTCTTCAGTACCAATAGGTGGTTTTCTAGTACACTGAGAATACGTTTCTGAAATGTAGGTAATACTGTTACACAGTGGACAGTGGTGGATTTACCAGCAGGTTACCCTATTTTAAGGGTTCCTTAGCCGAATGGCAAAAAACGGAACCCTTATAGTTTCGTCATGTCTGTCTGTCTGACTGGCATTTTATTCCGAAACTATTAAGAATACACATATGAAACTTGGTAGGTCGATGTATTCTGTTAACCGCTTCCGATTTTTATTAAATATTTAAAAATATATAAAATCAAGGGGGGCTCCCCATACATAGAACTGAAACTATTTTTTTTTTTCACCAAGCCTCCCAAGTAACACTGTCTTGGAGGTTTAAAACAAATCTGTCTATTGACAGCCTATTCATGGTTAACCTTTAGATAGGGGCTTTCTAAAGATGGTTTCAATAAAGAAAATGTATTCTTATAGAGGTTTTTTTCTCAATTTCGATTATTTTTAGAGCATTTGTACTCTAGCACACTTATTATAAGTACGTTTATAGGTATATTGAATGTTTTAAGATAAAATGACTCTACAAATACTTAATAAAGCCTAAAGGTGCCTAACTTAAAATAACTTTAAGTCAAGAGTGAATAGGTTACTTTTAGGTAAGCGTGCTCCATCTTCGACCACATCATCACTTCAGATCTATCTTCAGATATCACCATCAGATGAGATGGTGGTCAAACGAGAACCTATTAAAAAAAAAAAAAACTTTATAGATAATATGATATATTTTAAGATAAAACATTCTATTTTATCTATTGGTTCTCTCTTCTCTCTTTATCTTTGCTTATAAACAGACTGAAGTCTAAATAAAATACTTTAATAGATATTTTGAGTTTGTCTCAAAAAATTATAGTGAAAACGTGTTTTTAGTGGTTTTTTCCTAAAAATGGCTTAATTAAGTGTATTTTACATAAAATATTTGAATTGTATGATTTTATGCAATGGAGACAGTAAAAAAAAATAAAAGGTCTGGTGGCTTTCGTCGAAAAATCGGCAAATATTTAAACAGGAAGAAAAATGAAGAAGAGTTGCAAAATGATTCAGATTCAGAATCGAAACATTCTAGTAACATCCTCCAAAATGCGGGAAATTGTTCTACGACAGAAGATACAAGTTACTAGATAATCTTAAGCCGGGTCCGCTGCGACGTGTTTTCGTGTTTGCAAACAGTATAACATTGTTTGCTAACAGAATATAGGCGTGGCTTAACAGTTTTGTTATCAAAAACACAATAACGTGTTTGCCGAGACGAATGGATAACATCCCCCACGTTCGCCTGCGGGGAGGGGGAAAGTGACGCATTTTGTGTTAGCGCTCACTATCCCTATTTTTAGGGTTCCGTAGTCAACAAGGAACCCTTATAGTTTCGCCATGTCCGTCTGTCTGTCCGTCTGTCCGCGGTTTAGCTCAAAAAATATTGGTACTAGAAAGTTGTAATTTGGCATGAGTATACACGTCAATGACGCCGAAAAAGTGGTAAAATAAAATTTTGAAAAAAAAACAATTATTTAGGGTACCTCCCCTACATGTAAAGTGGGATGATATTTTTTTTTTATGTCCTTCCCATAGTGTAGGATATCGTTGGATAGGTCTTTCAATATTAGGGGTTTGGGAAGACCGTTTTTTGATTAAGTAAACCGTTCGTGACTTATCAAGCTTTAAAGTACTAATTTTCGTTAGAGTCAAGTGTCCATCCCCTCTATCAACTAAACGGTTGTAGTTAGAAATTCAAATGTCACGGCAGTAGTACCTATATATAACGGAGTTTAAAGGAAAACTATCACACATAAGTGGGCTTTACAAGTTTACGAGTAATAGTCGACCAATTGTACTTGTATCGAAAATTTCGAACAACTCCATAGAAATGTCGATAGATTAGAACAAATGGCCCTAAACAGTTCAGTAAGTAGTTCAAACCCAGGTTTTGGTGTGTATAGCAACCCACGGTATTACATTGACATTGCTAGAGGTGACCACTGTGAAGCAGTAATTTTCGAAATAAATGCAGTGAAGATTATAGCTTTTTATAGATCACGCAAATGTCTCAACAGTCGCGCAGTAGGTTTTGTAAGTAATATACTATCTGTTCAGTCCTACAATCAGCGCAACGGTACTGGATGGCCGAACGGTCCACGGTACGTGGAGCTTAATGTTTCCAACCAAAAATATACGTTCGGTTACACATATCGGACGGAACATCTACCCCCCCCGGACGGGCCTACCCGTCCGCTAATCAATTGGAATTCTTGACAGGGTTGCGAATTTAACACAGCTTCAATGCGGCAAAATACCGTAGCTAGTTCCTCAAAGGTGAGAACGGTGTCTCCCAACAATCTCCGCCAGTGTCCCTTTGCCGCTTTCACCGCGGCCTCAAAAATACCCCCCCAATGGGGGCAGGCTGGCGGGTCAAAAAACCAAGTGACCCCTCGGCGGGCCAAACTATTACCAATGTCAACCTGGCTCTCATTAAGGAAGGCGTATACCTCCTTCAAATAGTTACTTGTACCCTTGTAGTTCGTACCGCAATCAGACCTAATCAAAGAAGGTAACCCACGGCGAGACACAAATCTTTCCAAAGTCGCCACAAAGGCCTCTGTCGAGAGGGAGGTTACCAGCTCCAAGTGTACTGCCTTGGTTGACAGGCAGACAAAAACGCACAAATAAGCCTTAACAATCTTACTATTTCGAAGTGTGGACGTCTTCAACGAAAAGGGACCAGCAAAGTCCGTTCCGACGCCAGCAAAGGGCCTCGCCTCATTGACACGATCAGCCGGCAAATCTCCCATTAGGGGCTGCATAGTGGAGGCCTTAGTCCGATAACACGGCATACAACGGAAGACAATGCTACGAATAGTACGACGAGCCGACAAAATCCAAAATTCTCGCTGCAGAATGGCCAACAGGGCATTGCAACCGGCATGCGAGTTTTTGACGTGACGATCAGTCACCAACAATTGTACCAAGTGGCCCTACTTGGGCAACAAAAGGGGGTGACGGGCCCCATAAGGAAGGCTAGAGTGCCTCAACCGTCCTCCAACACGCAAAAGACCCGTCTTATCCAAGAAGGGATTCAGCTTACTAATGGCTCCCGACAACTTAACCCTACCAGACTTCAAGACCTCGATCTCCTTCTCAAAGTGTGCAGCCTGCACAGAGCGGACCCAAAGGAGGAGTGACTCCTGTCGCTCTTGAGGAGAGAGAACTGGTGACAGGCGCTTGTCCCCTGTATTCCTAGAATTATGGCCAAAACGCCTGATCCACGAGGTAACGTTCAACAATTTGTCGAGGGAGCTGTATCGATTCAACAAAAAATCAGGATCAAACGGAGGATCCTTCGTCCCAACAGCGAACAACTTAAGTCCGGGCAAAGGATCCGACATCAAGACTGGCGTTCGAGGCCAATCGTCCTCAGGGCGAGTCAGAAGGTCCGGTCCCCACCAGAGGGGGTGAGCAATCAAGTGGGGGGCCATGCACCCGCGTGAGGCTACGTCGCCCGGGTTCAGGTCACCAGGCACGTGCCTCCAAATCAAAGGCGTTTCAGAACCTTGAATCTGAGACACTCGGTTCGCAACAAAGACCTCCAAAGAGTGGACGGACGTCTTCAACCAACACAAAACAATTTGACTGTCCGTCCAGGCGTAAGAAGCCCGAATGTCAACAGTTCCACCCAAGTGTGCGCAACGTGGTTTAAGAGACGCACAAGAAGCACTGCAGGGAGTGCGGATACAAACTGGAGCCAGTCTTCCAACAGGGTTTCCCGAAGTGGCTCGTCCCAATCAAGTTCAGTTGTAACAAGGGCAGGAGCACCAATTTTAGGGTAAAGACAACTCACAAGGGTGAGTTCAAACCAGGTCCTTCCCTCAACAGTGGTGACAGCCGTTTCGCTAATTCCCAAAATCTTGCCTGAAAAGTCGTTCACCTTCAGGCCAACCTGTCCCGCTAACCAAGACAACAAAAGGCAACCCTGGGCTCCCGTGTCCAGAATGGCACGGACCACAATCGAGTCATCCAAGGGTCCCCAGACCTTGACCGAGGCCGTTGGCAACAAAACCGTCTTGATCGGGGGGGTCCTTTAGCGGGGCAGGCGCCAATTTCTTAGCAATGCCTGGGCGGCGACCGATCGCCGCATCCAGGCTGCCCTCGTTCAAGACGAGGCCAACATTCAAAATATTCGTCCGCGCGGTGTCCCGAGCCGCTCGCCATCACTGGAGGGGCATATCCCACCGGATGCCTGAATGGCGGAGGGCGCGACTCCAACCGGGGACGTTCCGCCAACGGAGGGGAAAGGCAGCGGTGCCAATCCGGCCCCTGCTGCCTAGCAGCCAACGCGCGTTCTCCCTGACGAGGGGAGACCAAATGGCGCTCGCGGGGCTCCCGTTCAACTTGCGCGGGGGGTGGAGTGCGGCGTGCAGAATTGCGGGCCTCAGCCCGGTGCTCGTCTCCGGGGTACCCCCCCCTGCGCGAACCCTCCTCAGAAGATGGTCTGCTGGAGCGGTTCGCGTTGGCGCACAAAATCTCCAAGTGGGACCCTTTACAAATTCTACACGGGCGGGGGTCGGGGCAGTCCCGATGAAAGTGGGCCCCCAAGCACGAGAAGCACAAACGGCGTGCGTTGACAATGCGGCGGCGGGCACTTACGTGCAAATTCAAAAAGGCCGGGCAACGCGCCATGATATGCCCCGTTGCCTTACAAAAGTCACAATGATGAGGAGTCCGGGCGCCAGCAAAACGGGGGGCGGGGCGAACATCAACAGGCCCCCGAGCCCTAGTCCGTCCCTGGTCTCTAGGCCGAGAAGGTAGTGGGGGTGACCCCGTGGCGCCACGAGTGTTATCCGAAAACCGACACTCGTCTTCCAAAAATTTGAGGAGGTCGTCAAAGGGGGGAAGATGGGTGGCACTATCCCCACCATACTTCTGCTCAAAGCGTGACCTCAGCTCCGCGGGGAGCAACTGCAGCACTATGTGCACCAACAAGTAGGACCAATGTTCTACCGGTAACTCCAAGCGTCTCAAGGCGTTGGTCGCTGAGACCAACGGGTTCAGCAAGTCAGTACGCAACGTTGACGTGCTGGCAATGGCCGGTAGTCCCAAAATCTGGCCGATGTGCACATCAGCCAGGCAGCGCTTGTTCTGATACCGTCGGGAGAGAAGCTCCAGAGCGGTCGGGTAGGAGGAATCCGTCACCGGCAAGTGCTGCACCAAGGCTCTGGCTTCGCCCTCCAGGACAGACAATAAATAGGCCAGCTTCTGGGCAGGTCCGAGGTCCGAGCGTGCATCGACAAGACTCTCAAAGAGATTTAGGAAGCCCAGCCAGTGGTCCAAGCGACCGTCAAAATGTGGCAGCTCCAGGGTGGGCAGCCTACCCAATAGTCCAGGGCCTGCAACAACGGGGGTCTGCGGCTTGGCCGCATCAGGCACCCGGCTCTTCAAAATTTCCCGGGCTCGTAGACTTATGACATCCCCCAGGTGGACAATCTGGTCAAAGTCACCCAAAATCTTATCGCGGGCTGCCTGGTCCATCACCCCCAAATCCACGTCCATGATGAACTCGCAGAAGCGTGTGAGCGCAGCATCAGCTGCCTTGATCCTCTCATTCAAGCACCCGTACCGAGCAAGGGTGAGCTCTTCCAATTCCAAACGCTCAACCGCTGCTGCTGCCGATGTGAACCATCTCAACTGTGAGGCCAATCCGGCAGCAGACTCCCAGACGCAGACTCCCAGACTGCCTTTAATGAGGCCATTGCAACAATCAAATATTAATACCAATCGGTTAAAATTCACTAACTAAACAAACAATAGTCATTGTTTGTTAGCCAACCGAGCAATCTCAACAAAATAAAACTTAAATTCAATTTATTTCAGGTCGTTTTTCTAGTAAATTTTATCTTGACGCCATTTTTATTGCTTAATTTTGCTTCAAATGATTTTCGTTACATATTTTAATGCTTATTATTATGTTTTCATAATGAAATTATGTCTAATTAAACATTAAATATGTTTTAAATTACTATATTTTAAATAAAATGAGTATTTTAAACATTAAAATGCAATTTAAAAAATGGGCTTATGTAAATAATTTGGTAAAAAAATATTAAATCTTATGTTTACAGCGGGCGCTTTTATTTTAAGAGAGTGTTACATTATAATCGACGATAGAATTTCAATCGCATATAGATTTGCTTGTTTACCCATTAATAACTATACTATACTATATGAAATAAGAAATTTATTAGGTATGCCATGGTGCAATACAATAATAAGTTTAAATAACTCTTGTAAGTTCTTCGCCATTATGTGTCGTTGTCTATTACAAATCAAATGTAACTTAAAGTTGTTAGTCTTGAGTTAATTTTGGTTTAAAAACTTGACGAGTAAAGACTTCTTTAAAGGTCTCAACTTTACCTATAAACTATCTACTAGAAAAATTTGTGGTCTATAAACAGTTTAGTGAGACACTAGAAAAATCTCTACAAACAATTAGAAAATTTACAACTCTTATCTCTATCTATTCATGTTTTCTTAACTCATTCTTATGAGAACGGATAAAGTTGTGCCCACTTTTACTAATCTGTGTCAGTGTGTCTATAAGCGTTCTTGAATATTACTTGGGGGATATTTTACTCTTAAGGTAGACGATAAAATTAAATTCTATTAGATATCTAATAGTCCGTTTTTAGACGCGATTGTGTTACTTGGGCTATTCGTGTGTGGTATTTATGAACAGGTCATTAAAAAATGACAATGAGGTTTTAAACCCACTTTTTCTTTAAACCAATCGTTTAAAGGATATACGCTTCCAAAGTGGTTAAATGTGTGTGTGTCCCTCTAACTTCTATAAAAATGGAGCGAAAAATCTAAAAGAAACTTAATAAAAAATTTCAACGAAAATTGGTTTTAATGAGATCGGTTCAGCAGTTTTAAAGATATAGCACATTTTCTAAAACCGAAAATATAACTTTGTATTTCATAGAAACACATGAAAAACAAAGTTATTTTGCGTAGTTACTACAGAACTCTTCATGGGCGAGTCTGACTCCCACGTGGCCAATTTTTTCTATCCAACGGAATAAAAAAAAACATTATGTAGGTACACGGACAAAAGAAAAATCAAAATTTAACAGAAATTACAATATTTTAGTTTTATACATACACATATTTGTACATAATTGCCTTGGAGAGTAAACATCCAGCGCCTGCGGTTGATCTCACCTTTCCTGACCCCCCCGATTCGGCCTCATCTGTTTTAAATTTTACAGCCCCGCAGTTGTTTGCAGCCGTGAACTCCTTCCGAAGTGGCTCTGCTGGCGGCCTTGATGGCCTAACTCCTCAACATTTAAAAGACCTATTGAGTTCAGGCGCCGGGGAAGCCGGTGAGTCTCTTTTGAAGGAGCTTGCGACTCTAGTTAACCTGATGCTCTCCGGCGGCGTGAACGAAGCCGTCGTTGATGTCTTGTACGGGGCCAACCTATGCGCCCTGCACAAGAGGGACGGCGGCATTCGTCCCATTGCCGTCGGTTGCACTTACAGGCGTATGGCAGCCAAGATATGTTGCAAATATTATAGTGAAGCGCTTAGCCATAAATTCCAGCCCCTGCAGCTGGGCTTTGGTTCCAAAGGGGGCTGTGAGGCTGCCGTACATGCCTTGTCTACATACTTGACCTCAGGTAAAGGTGAAGTCATCCTCAAGGTTGACGTTAAAAACGCTTTTAATTCTGTGAACAGGGACACTTTGTTGGCAGAAGTTAAAAAAGAATTACCTGAAATTTACGGTTTTATGTGGCAGTGCTACAGGCACCCCTCCAAATTATTATATAAAGACCACGTTCTGGATTCAGCAGTTGGATGCCAACAAGGTGACCCTCTCGGACCAGTCATTTTCAGCTTGGCTATCCATCCAATCATTCGACAACTAAATTCTAAATTTAACGTGTGGTATTTAGACGATGGAACTCTAGGAGGTGAAGTAGACACCGTAATCAAAGATTTTATTTTCCTGAAAGAGCAATTCCAATCCATCGGCCTTGACCTGAACCTCTCGAAATGTGAACTCTATATCTGTGAAAATACTGACAGACAAGCGACACTAAACAAATTCCATACAATAGCCCCTGATATCAAAATATTGCAAAAAAGTTCATTGCACCTCTTAGGCTCCCCAATTTTAGAAGAAAGTTTTCCCTCTTTTATTGATAGCAAAATTAACCATTTTAATGACATTTCAGAAAGATTTTTCCAAATTAACATACATTCGGCTTACACCCTCATAAGATATTGTTGTTTTGGTCCAAATTTTATTTATTTCCTCCGTTCTTCTCCACTATGGAAGCAATCTCAATTGTTGGACAAAATTGACCTTATTATAAAAAACACCCTTACTTCAATTTTAAATGTGGCTCTGGATGACCGAGCGTGGCTACAAGCCACACTACCCATTCGTTTTGGTGGGCTCGGCATCCGCAAAATTTCCAGTATAAGTCTACCGGCTTTTCTGTCTTCGGTCCGCAGCACTGAGACTTTAACTAAGAAAATTTTAACACAATCTCAGGTTAGCTACGAGGTGCCGTGTTTGACCGATGCAGTTAATGCCTGGAAAATGGCTTGCCCGAATACAGCGTTGCCCGAGAACCCGTCCTCCCAAAGACAATGGGACGAGCCGCTCTGTAGTTTGGTACGGAATAACCTTTTAAATACGTCAACCAATACTGCTGAGCGCTCGCGCCTGTTGGCTGTGGGTGAATGGGAGTCGGGCCTTTGGCTACAAGCATTACCTTCACTTAACATAGGTACTATGTTAAGTGATAACACGTTCCGGATCGCTACATGTCTACGTCTGGGTGCTCCCAGCGGTGCTCCACATCGCTGTCAATGCGGTGCGGCAGTCGACCGCCTCGGACATCATGGCCTTTCCTGCAGCAGAAGCTCCGGTCGGATAGCACGGCATGCCAGCATAAATGACATCATTCGTCGGGCTCTTGTCACCGCTGGAGTACCATCTGTTTTAGAACCCAACGGCTTGGCACGGGACGATGGGAAGAGACCAGACGGGATGACTATAATGCCTTGGAAGTTGGGTAGGCCTTTGGTGTGGGATGCTACTTGTGTTGACACCCTTGCGCCATCCCATCTTCTCAGTACGGCGGGCTGTGCTGGGGCGGCAGCTGCAGGTGCAGAAAATCTCAAACGGCGCAAATACAACAACCTAATTGGGTGCTATATGTTTGAGCCGTTTGGGGTTGAAACGTTAGGACCATGGGGTCCGAGTGCGCATCGACTCTTTCGTGACATCGGCAAACGATTAGTCGACTCCACAGGTGATCAGAGGGCTGGCCTTTTCTTTGGACAGAGAATCAGCATTGCCATTCAACGTGGCAATGCGGCCAGTGTTCTGGGCACTTTTCCCATTGATAGCGATGTTGACGAATTTTTCGATGCCCTATAATTTATCTTTATTTTCGTCTGTATATATTTTTATTATGTCAATAGAATGTACATAATTATATATAAATTACGAAACGCATTATGAACTTATTTTTTTTAAATAAATCAATAGCGTTTCAATATGTATGAGTAATTTTTAATACTATATTTTTTCTCCGTGTAGTTAAAAACTACTAGATCTACTAATGTAATTCAATTAACGTGTCATTATAATTAAATTCACCACTAAAATATTGCATGCTATTAGCGCCTAAAAATTAAGATCTCGGTGTTTCGTTACATCGATACTATCTAGAAAAAGCATCTTATTAGAAAGGAAAATGATAACTAAACTACCCATTTAAAGCTTATAGTGGAAGTAGTTTTAAGGCATATCCTAGCCCATCTCATAAGTAGTAGGTTTTCTTACCCGAGAAATGTATTTTTTAAGCTTTTGTGTAAGCTTTTCTAAATCGTAATAACAATCTAGGAACACAACCCACCCATCGCTTAGTTTACAAACAAATATATTAAAGAGGAATTAATTGCTTTCTGTTTGTTTGTAATCGATAAATTTAAAAAGTACTGGATCGATTTCAAGAATTCTTTCATCAAAGCAACCCAAACCCTATCAGCAAGTCACATAGATGAGATGGTCTTTCAACTATGAACCGATTTCGGAAAGCTTCACTTAACCTTGTAAATCAGTCCATAAGGCTGTTATTATTTAGCCACAAGCTCCTCACGTCACTAAAAATTACGCAGTAAAATGTTAAATAGTCGTGTATTGTTATTTGCTTAAAAACTGTCTTGCTCATTTTTACAAGTCTTCTTCCCTTGAAGACTAAAATTTCTTTGGCACAAACACTTATTCAGCCGATTATAGATTATGCCGATGCCTGCTATTTGGATGCTACCGAGGAGCTTTTAAACAAGCTTGAGCGCTTGCAAAATCTATGCATTCGCTTTGTTTTCGGTCTTCGAAAGTATGACCATGTTTCTCACCTTCGCAAGCAACTCAAGTGGCTCCCAATCCGTCTTCGCAGGAACACTAGAATTTTGTGTCTCCTCTTCAACATTCTACACAACCCGTCTTACCCTTCCTACCTGCGTGAGCGTTTTTCTTACGCTCGTTCTAGCGACGTACCGTGTAGATCACACCTTAGATCCCTCCTTAAATCTCATCCTCATAAAACTAGCTACTACTCTTATTCCTTCTCTGTCCATGCTGTAAGATTGTGGAACTCACTTCCGCCTAGCATTCGTGATTTAAAAACTATATCTCTATTCAAATGTCGATTAAAAGAGCATTACCTTTCCTCTTAACTGTGTTAATTATTTATATATATATTTATATTATATGTTTATATATTCTAACATTATGTATTTATTTAAGTATATGTTATTTTTATTGCATTGTAAGTATGTGTAAGTATATTTAATATTTTAGTTTTAGTTTTAGACTTCACATATTCATATTTATTTCTCTTCTTGTTCTCACACACTATTGTCTACATTTCTTTTTCACTTCTCCTTTCGCAGGTCTGCTGGAAGAAATTTCTTAAGAAATAAGCAGTACCTTTGTACTCAGATATTATAATTATGTTTATCTTAATGTATTTTACTGTGTGTACATAAATAATAAAATAAATAAATAAATAAATAAGAGTACCTAAATAACAAAAGGCATATTCATGTTATGTAGGTATGATTGTTGATGATAGATGATATGTTTATAAAATCTTAGACAAGAACGTTATATTTTATGCTTTTCGTATATAAGGGCTGTTACATAAAATAATTTCGCTGAACAAAATCCTTTACACGACAGCAAATCCTCGGACACAAACTACGAGTAGTTATACGAATAAAGAAAAAATTGGAAGTAATGAAGAGGATTGAGAGCAAGCGCAAAAATGATAAAATTTCAGTTTCTTTAACAAAGACAAAGTAATTTATTTGTTTAGGAACTATAAGATAGATAGACAGAAGGGAGCCAAAACTGGTATAACCTACTGGCGGCAAATGTGTAATCCGCCACGGCTGTTACAGAATGATTTGCTGCGGTATTTAAGTTACTAGTTAATTCAATTCATTTATTAATACGAGTAACAAAACTCAATTGGTTAGTAACATTATTTCTTAATCCTATGTTAGTACTTAACCTAACTTAAAAGGTTGGTTCGTGATTAGAAGCTACAAGCTCAACACTCACGTAGAGAGCTTGCAGCAGCGATTCACACCAACAATATTCTTTTCACACCAAGCCATTTTATTTGATATCCTCCACGGTTGTCCTTATTACAGTCACTCCATTCGAATTCTTCTCAGGCATTGGCTTTGACTTTCATTCGTGAAGCTCTAAAAAAAAACCAGCGCAAAGCAAGTGTTTCTGATTTTGTTATTGCGATTTCTGCGAGAAGAGTGCATCATAGCAGTCTTCGAGTTCAAATCCTGAACAAAATGTCCCTTGATGTCAAGTTTGTCCCACGATGTCAAGTTTTTTCTTCCACTCAGACACAACTCTCGCTTTCTTTGGATATACTGTGTCAAGTAGTATTTTCTTTGACAACCTGAATAAGAACCAGTAGGTATTGAAACTGTATTCTTTACTGACTCTTATTCAGTTTGTCAAAGAAAATTAGGATCTGCATCTAATAATTTAACACCCATTTCGACCCCTACCGTAGTTAGTGAAGAACCGTATGCCTAAGGCCTATCTGCCTCATTGAGGTTGTCACCCGTAACCCTACTTACGGCCCCTGCGTTATACTCTACAAAGCTGGGTGTAAATTAGCTATCTTCAAAAGCTTTTGAACTTGGACGTGCTTAGCAGGAATTAACCAAGAATATAACTTTTTGCAACCGATTACTCGTCCTTTGCTCTGTGAAAAACTTACGAAATTATTAAGTACAAATGTATTTTCGCAATTTGATGCTTAACGACAACGGTTCGTCCGGTTCATAGAGATTGGTGAATTTCGGTACCTACTTAAAGCTGAAACTGCTTTGGAGGGGCTTATAATAGTCGAACAAAGTTCTCTTTCTAAAGCTCAATTAGATGTGTAAGTGTTATTTTTAAGAAGCCATATCCGCGACCTTTGTAATTGATCCACATGACAGCGCGTGTTCATTTGAAATGCTAGCTGACGCACATGACCTTTAGGACCTAGGCGAGATTTCAGGGTTTTAATCACATATTAATTAACAATCTTATTTATTTTAACCTTCAGACATTATCTATTTTCGATTTAAAAACAAAATAACAAAAAACCCAGTGAGGGTTAGCAACCAAGTAAGCTGTAATTATGACATCGTAACAAATTAAGTATTATTAACTTAGGTCTAGTCAACAACAATATCAATCTCCACGTTGAGGGAAGTAGGTACCTGTGAACAGTCAGGCGCGTACAATGCGGCCGTTCTAACTTGGCGAACGTGAAGTTAGGCTCTGCGAACTTTAACGCTTGTGCACTCGTACAAAAATAAAGGTTTTAAAAAAATAAATGCATTTAGCAGTTGTTATTCCTGTTAACAACTGTTATTGGCATTTAATTTTTTAAAACCTTTATTTTTGTACGAGTGCACAAGCGCTAAAGTTCGCAAAGCCTAACTTCACGCTCGCCAAGTTAGAACGGCCGTACTGTACAGTCATTTCAACGCCTATTACGCGATTAAAACAATTGCATTCAGTTCCTCAGACACGTAGATAAATAAAGTGAATGTAGTAGTTTTTAAACGTCGTCAATTTAGACGATTCTACTATGATACTGGAAATAAGGAATAATTGTGACTAGAATTCTATTTACAAAATTGCATCGAGTGCGGTCGATTCGACACCATATGACCGTTAGAAGGTCGCACACAGTATTTATTTGTTTGCCAACATTATTTCGGTAGAGGAGACGTGGGGAGAGGAGATGACAGCTTGGAGAAACTTATTGTTGTTGGTGGAGTAGAAAGCAAGGGAGCCCGAGGTCGCTCGACAACCACATGGCCAGGGACCGGTTGAGGGCCATTATATAATCAACAAAAATTTAAATTTTCTATTACTCACTGGTTCATTGTAAATTTTTAATTAATTTCGATGTAATTTAATTGTAATTAATCTTTTATTCCTAACTATGCAAATTATTTCCGTGCAACCCAAATTGTAATGTAGGTATATAAATGGTGAATATGTCATTGATATGTCAATAAATAAACAGAAGCCAGTAATGACCTCAAAGAGCCTCAGTAATGACGGTAATGAGGGAACTATCAGATTAGGCACAATTCTTTGGGATCATTGGCTATTCATACTTCGAGACTGCATCTGCCATTATGAGTAGGTAGATTTCTAAACGTCCCATAAACACATAGATATTTCTATGTTCATGCTTAAATACGAGATTTTTTATTAACGTTTTTCAGAAGAAAATAGTAGGGTAAATACGCCAAATGTCGGCCCCCTAACGGATTGTCTGACTGGGCATCGCTCTGGCGCCATCAGTTTGTAACGAAGGATAGCTTCTGGTGCGGTTTTGGATAGTTTCATATATCTATTTCATGTTTATAGACATAAGGTTGACATTTCTATTAAAAGAAAAAAGTATTAAGGTTTAGATGAGTGGAGAACCAAAAACCCTAAAGTCGGCCATTCACGGCCCATGGTCGGTCGCGTTTTTCCCAAAAGTCGGCCGGGTATAAGGTGTTTTAAATTAAGACAGTGACAAATATTATTAATATGATTTATTTTGGCAGGAGTCTAATATCACACTAAGTATACATTTGTAATTGTATTTGTTAGGTACTAAAATTATAACAAATTAAAACATCACAATAAAATAAAATACTTGTAACGTTGTTCGTGGGACGCCAAATAGTTTAATGCACGAATGGACATCCCATTACCTTTTGCCCCAAGAGCTTCTTTTATTTTATTACGATCGTAACCGCATAATTTTCTTTGCTTTCGCGAAGGCCTTGCATCTACCTGCTCTGTCATTGTAGTACCTTAAATTAAAAGCATTAAGTGAAAACGAACGACTTTTTGTCACGTGCAGGTTAAATGAATCAATGAAAGTAAATAAACTTCAAAGATATTTTTTAAGCTAATAAACAAGGGTTTCATAGATAGCAAGTTCCAAAGAGCAATTTATATTTATATCCTAAATTCCCAAACCATAATTAGCTACCATAAATATGTTTTCAATATTGTCAATACCTACATTAAAACTAAACTTCTTAATAATATTAATAAAATATACTTGTCATAATACATATTTAAATTTGAGAAAATAAGTTTGATAAATAAATTAAAAATGACTACCTGCCACCCAATCAAAGAAAAAATACAAAAGTAATCAGCCTGTATAGTGGCGTCCGAATTTGAGGCTGGTCGACATTACGATCTTTAATATTTCTAATGTCGGCCCCTATTTCGTGTACCTTATTTCTCGAGATTCAACTAATACCACCCCGGCCGGTATTTGGCAATTAAACGTAAAATAGATTTATTTGCCTATAAGCTTTGCAAATTCTCTTATTAAACCAATGGAATTGGTAGAATTGGAATTTATAAAACAGACTGCATTTACTTTAAGTCGGCCACGGCCGAGAATCGGGTTTTAAGTCAAAACTGGCGCTCTATTGACGGCCCCCTATTTTGCCCTTAATACAATACGCAAAACGTTGAAAAAACTATCTCAAAATATAGTAAAAATAACGTTTTAGTGATAGTAAAGCTCAAAACAAAAATAAAGAAACGTCTTCGCAGTCGCGACTTACGTTCAGTGTGCGAATAGCGAGTGACGTAATCGAATAGTAACGGTTTGTACATATAGAGTATGAACTAAGGTTGTAATTCAGGTAGCAAAATTGTCACTTAATTACCTTTTGAATATACGCAAGCTGAAAACGTACAAATGTCCGAAGATGGGGGGGGGACGTTTAGCGTATTTACCCTACCTAAGTCTTTACGTGGTCTATTGCCGTTTTGACGTACTGGCCATATTTTTTTATGCTTTGATAATAGGCTCGCGTTTGACCACCATCTCACCTAAAAATATCAAATCAAGATATGATTTTTTTGGCTAAGGATTCTAATTTCAAATTAATTTTACTTTAAAAATAATATAATTCCTTTTTAAAATTAGTTATTTGTTTTTAGCGTTCTGTTATCATCGCATTTGAAAATTTAGGTCATCATAAATACGTAAAGAATTCGAGTAATTATGGAATATGAATAGCTACCGTCGTGGCAGCAAAGCGGCACGCAACATATACGACGTTTACGGAACGAACACTACAACCCACCATTGTAACCAAAGTTATAGAAATAAGGTTATGTAAGTGTGTTTCAATTTTTGGTGTACAATAAAATATATTCTATCTATCTACAACCGAATGCACCACCTGCTGTGTTATTCTGTAAGACCTCATTCTAAATTTCGAATCTGAATCCGCTGTGAGTTTATTGATTGGCATTCTACAAACTCAGTTGTTAATTCGAATTTACACTAGCGCTACCCTTGCGAGTGTGTCAGCGAGTTGAACTAAAGATTTTGACAGATAAAGTATGAGATGACGTGAGAAGTGGCATTCGGTAAGGTAATTCCTCCGTCACTTCGACGCTGTTTACAGAATGCAAAATCAAGGTCACTTTGAACCATAAGCGAAGTGACAGTGAATAGCTGTGTGTATTATATAGTAGTGAATTTAAAAAAAAAAAAAAAAAAAAAAAAAAAAAAAAAAAAAAAAAAAAAATTAAAAAACTGAGATATTCAGCTGATAGCAACGTCTTAAAAATAGTCTATTATGCTCTGTGTCAGACAATACTTATGTACTGTGTTACTGTATGGGGTGCTGCTGCTAAAGTTCACTTTCTTCAAGTTGAACGAGCGCTAAGGGCGGTCTTGAAGGTTATGTCCTTCAAACCCTTCAGACATCCTACGTCAAGTTTGTACAAGGAATGTCAAGTTTTGTCAGTAAGGCAGCTTTATATACTCCACACTGTGTTGCGTAAGCATTCGTCCCTACAGTATGATCCAAGCTCTCAAGACAAACGTCAACGTTATAGGGTATGCCCTACCCAACGCTGTAGAACGGCACTCGCTAAGCGACATTTCTACGGGATTGGGAGTCATATATATAATAAAATTAATAAAATCTGTCCCATTTACTCTACCACTTTACGTGAATGTAAAAGAAAAGTTCTTGGATGGCTTCAATCACAGAATTACGAGGACACCGAAAATCTACTAAAAATATAACTTTTATCATACACATTCCTCTTTACACGTTATTTCCCTCTCACGGACACATATTACACACTCACACATGTACATGCCTAAAACACTGACGAACTCACTCTCGCATGCATGCACACACAAGCACGCAACCACACACACGCACACTACCTTACAACGCACACGCATACACACTCACATACAGTCTCAGCCGTCCACTTCAAAATTTAAAATGATTAAGTAGATTATTTAAATATAATTTAGTAACTTAAACCAATATATTTAATGTCAAAAATGTTTGAATTAAATGGTGCTTCATGGTGCAATACTACTGCTGGCGTACCACAGGGGGGCGTACTCTCTCCTCTTCTTTTCGCCATATTTATAAATTCTATTTCAAATGAACTTCTCTCATCCCACCACCTTTATGCTGACGATCTGCAAATTTATTCGCAAGCTTCCGTTGAAGATTTGTCTGAGGCGGTGAAGACAGTGAATAAAGATTTAGCGCGTATTTCCGATTGGAGTTTGGATCATGGTTTGAAGGTTAATCCTGCGAAGACTAAAGTCATTATTGTTGGCAGCTCTAGGCTACGTTCCAAAATTGACTGGACGACCCTTCCCCAAATCATTTTTGATGGAGTTGTTATACCCTACTGTGACTCAGTAATAGACCTTGGTATTTATATTGATACAGATTTGTCTTGGGGTCCCCAGCTGCAAGAAGTGAGCCGCAAACTGTTCGCCTCTGCGGGGTCTTTGCGCAGATTGCGCAATTTCCTACCGAGTGCTACTAAAACTGCGCTTGCCCAATCTCTTCTTCTCCCTATCCTTGACTATGCTGATGCAAGTTATCCAGATCTAACTGAAGTGCAGCTAGATAAGCTTGAGCGACTCCAAAATTTTTGTATCAGATTCATATTTGGATAGCGCAAATATGATCATGTTTCTGAGTTTCGCACTAAACTCAAGTGGCTGCCTATTCGCCTTCGCCGGAATGCACATATTTTATCATTACTCTACAGTATTCTTTTCAATCCAACGACTCCCTTTTACCTCAAAGAAAGTTTTAAGTTCCTTCATGACACACATGTTAGAGATTTGAGATCATCAGAGAATTTGAGACTTTTGATGCCTACGCATTCCACACAATTTTACAACCAGTCATTTACGGTGCAGGCCATTCGGTTGTGGAATGGATTGCCGGTGTCAGTAAGACAAGCTCAGTCACTTGCTGTTTTTAAAAGCTCGGTTGCCAATCATTTTATTTCAAACTTATGATTATTCCTTTGCTTTCTCCACACGATGTTAAAGAACACATTATATATTTATTTATTTTATGTACTTATGTATTTGTATATATATATATTTGTTGTATTTTTATTAGTTTTTCCGTTATTAATGAATATTTGTACAGTAGTACACTAATATAGCCCTTCCCATTTTAATTAAAGCTCATAAAGTCCTTCCAAAGGTTGTCTGGAAGATATCGCTCTCAGCGATAAGACCGCCATTGTAACCAATTTTTTACAATATTGTTATTTAAGTGTGATACAATTATTGGTGTACAATAAAGTATATTCTATCTATCTATCTATACCGCTTTCCTCACGATCTTTTCGTTCCTTATAGGTATGAGAGAAGTAGTGATGAAATAAATTATACAAAGTAACGTGTCTGAGTGCGTTCGAACCGCAGATGAATCCTAAAGAGTTGATCCGTGGTTCAAACACACTACTTATATAAAAACGACCTCAAAATGACTTCTGAAAAGTTCCTAATCCTAACGGTAACCCTGTCCTATTCCCTTTCCTCAAATTTTTCTTCATTCTTAGGATTTGACCGAATGCATACCCTGACTCACTGCTTTCCAAAGGCTGAGCTCTCCCAATTTATCCAAGTATACTTTCGCTTGAAGCCCTCTCGAAATACCTACCAACCTCTTTTAAAGCTAATTTCACGATTAAGGTCATAATAAAAAGGTTGGGTATCGGCTGTAGGTAATGATTAATGTCAGATAAGAAGGTCACAAAGGACACTACTGCACATGGATTTATCTTGTAGACCTTCATTCGTAATATCTCGTTTCTGTTTAATATTCATATCAGATTTTAATTTCGGTTCTGCCCCGCTCAGTTCTTTATTTGGATTGTTTTGAAGAGCATCTCTGACGCTACCACAGGCCTCCAAGTTAATAGCGTCGGAAATCAACACATTTTGAATTTCTCACATAAATTCTCTGTAAATATTTAATTTATTGTTTTACTGATTAGTCCGTCGCACGTATCTCCTACTACGTTTAAAGTCAACATGAAAAATGTAGATAAATTACATTCATATAGGGCACAGCACTTAATAAAATGTGTGTTTTACTTTAAATTGTGTACCTACACGTTAATTTTGTTCATATCTGTTTAATCGACTTAACAGTAAAGTTAAATGAGTCAGTTGCAGCGAACGCCGTTATAATGAGATGGCATTAATTAAAAACACACGTGGTGTCATTCACGTAAGTCCTTAGACAAACGATTTCTTTTATCGCGAAAGATATCAGTCACGTCGCCGTTCCACTGACAAAAACTCGGTGTATATGTAAACCGCTTTTATGGCCCTTTTAAATTGTGTTAAGAATTAATTAAATAAGTTTGTATTCTAACGTGGCCGTGAAATATTACACGTACCGTTGAGTCTAGCTAGTAGGTGTACTAAACTAAATTATAAGCAAATATTGTTGTACCCGGTAGACACATAGCAAGTGAACAATATCTAAGTATGTCATAAGTCCTTTTTAACACGGCTGTTTAAGACAAGACCTTTTCATACCATCAGTAATGATTTTGATATAAGTATATTATTTCTATACTTTTATAATATGTTGGTTAACTATCTAACACCCGTTACAATAAATATCTCCCTATTATAATTTTCATAGACGTATTGTCCTCATTAGAATACTAGCAAGAAACTCCAAGAGACAGTTAGAATACATCGATGTAATTACCGGCCTGCTATTAGCGACAACCACATACCCCACTCGTCATGCAAAGCTAGTACATTTCCCGTAGGAAACAATAGCAGAGACTTCGACAGCTGCATCTAATTACTATACCGATAGCAACTATAATTTTGTAATTACATCGTAATTTTACAGATTTTATTAGCGTATCATTGTGACCTCGTTTCATTCTATAACACCTTAAACGTGTCACTGGACCGTTACGATTTTCACAGATTCTTTATTCAAAAAGAACTCCATCTATCTCGTACAAAAATTATTATTTTAGCTAAACTTTGCATAACCCAAATAATTAGTTGCCATTTTACTAGAGGATAGACCCAAATGATAAATGATCTTTATTTTGCAAATTGGTTATTAAATAACACTTTTACACACCACTTTTATCCCTGAGTTTGTTTTGGTGTTTCTTCTCACAGTAGTCAATTAGGAAAAACCGGCCTTATCTAGTTTAAATTTACGAAACAATTATAAAGTCTCTTTTAAAGTCTATACTCTCTCTCTCTCTGTGGTCAACCCTTTATGACTGAGGATCGCGATCACTAAACTTCACCCAGCGGTCTGTCAGGCATTTTTAATATTTTGCTAATCGGACCACTTCCTCGAACCTATGGGAGCAGCTCTGCTTCAGTTGGTCCGACCATCTCAATGAGGATCTCTCTTTGGACTTCTTGCCCTCCACGGTGGCAAAGTTGATTAATTTTCCAAGTTTTAATCTTGGCAGCGGATAATGTGACCGAAATATACAAAGCAATCTGTACTTGTCAAATTATATAACAACCTGGTATATAGGTAGGTCTGAGAAGATCTTTTGAGGAAAGTTGCGCACAGATTTGAGTGAGCCTGTCCAGAGGTACTAGCATTTGTCAGTTAACGTATAAGCTCTACTTAGAACTTTAAGGAGTTCAACAATTTGGCGAACAATATCAAGCTAAGGGTTTGGGTAGGCCGAAAAAGTACTCAAACTGTCAGACAATCATGTTTATCTCGAATATAACAACCTACATAGTTCACGTATGCATAATTGGTTATAATGATTAAGCAGGTTACAGTCTTGTCGTACTAAGCGCCTTCTACATTTATTGTGCGCACAGGCAAGGTGTGGAACTTTCTGCCGGCGGTGTCTGTATTTTTTTTATTACGAATGAACGAGCGAGCCCAGAAGATGCCTGTTCTTCTGGGCTCGCTCGTCCCATCGTAGACCTCATCTACCGCTTACCATCAGGTGTGATCGCGGTCAAGTATGGGCTCCTCCTTAATAAAAAAAAAACAGTCTGTAACTGCCTTTTAAGGAAAGAACCACGTAGATTTGAGTGGACCTGTCCCGTCAGATCAAGCCTTTGTCAGTAAGTCTGCAAGCTCAACTTCGGACTACTAGGCGGTTAAACGACTTGACTAACAATGCTAAAGGAGGGAGAGTAGGTTTGCTAAATAAATAATTTTAAATAGAACACAAAAACCCAAATCATACTCAAATTTAAGTACATAATCTTAAAAAAAAACAAAATATTTTACCAATTAAATATTCATGTGAAAATGAATAAAGGTAATAAAAAATGACGTCAGTTTGTATAGAATTAGAATAAAAGTCATCGGAGCAGCTCAATCCCAAACCTTTTTTAACCGACTTCAAAAAAGGAGGTTCTCAATTCATCTTGAACTTTTTTTATGTATGCACCTCATAACTCGGAGACGGCTAAACCGATTTGGAAAATTCTTTTTGCGTTTGAAAGGGTATACTTTCTAGTTGGTCCCCTTGTTACGAAATCAGGATCTGATGATGGGATCCTGGAGAAATCGAGGGAACTCTTCAAATATTATAGGCACACCTATAGCGTTTTGGGTATTTCTTATAGTGTTTTGTTTGTGTATTTCTTATTGTGTCTTGAGCAGTTGCTTTCGAAAAGTACCATTTGGGGAAGTTGAACTGATGATGAAGACCACAGATGGCCACTGTAACTACTCAATATAAGTATTTCGTGGATTGCGATTCGATTACTTGAGTACGGATGTTAAACACTTTATGCTCGTCGCAATATATACGAGTATGGTGATGTAGAGCTGATGGTGAAGTACCAGGAGAACTCCTCAAAATTAACGGCTATGCATCGGGAAAAGTAATATTTTGTAAAAGGTGATAAGTTGTTGACATTATGGCTTTTGTAACTAGATAAATTACAAACCGACCCACTAAAAAGCGTGAAAAAAAATTTTTAACAAAAAATAGAACCGACTTCAATATCAAAACACTACAAAGCCAAAAATAACTTTAATTTCGGAAGGCGGTGTGAAAAAAAAAGAAAATCCAAAACCAATAACACCGACTACCGAAATTAAAGTTATTTTTGGCTTTGTAGTGTTTTGATATGAAAGTCGGTTCTATTTTTTGTTATTTTTTTTTTATCCTAAATATAGTCTTTAATTGTGTAAAAAGCTTCATTTTATTTCATTTCACTTACCTATACTTTCAGGTTTTATTGTTATCATTTAGGTATTCAGCTACCTTCTAATTGATGTCTCGTTTTTTTTTTCATTTTAGCTGTCTGAAAACGTGTAGGTGAAATAAAAACATGCACAAATGACGTAGGTGAACTTCAATTCAATGGCCTTGTTAACAATATTAAATTGACTTAGCTACTGCAGCTGTACGTTACAATACTTATGCGCTTGACCGATATTTTCAAGTTGCACTCGACTAGTTTTTTGTGTCACCTACAACCTAATGATCAATAACAACATATAGTGCGTGCCGACTACTTAAAGCTTCAATAGCGAAATGTGCACGCAAAGCCGTCGGTCACAGCCCCACAGGCATTACATTAACCACCGTGCGCCGGCGCAGCAATCGGAGGGCGGCTCGGTCGCGGTGTAGCATTATGTCCCGCATGCTCCACTTTGGCCCAATTAGCAGGGAGGTACCGAGATACCTCATACAGTCTGCAAACTATGTTGCCTCCTTATCTTCAAACGCATATTGATACCCAGCTAGATATCAAGTAAATGGACACTCTCTCACATCTGAAACTGCAAGGTTCTACGATTTTTTTTCTGGGAGCGCGCTCATAAAGATAATTGCCAAATAAAACAAACAAGACTCTCATTACAAATCTTATTTCGGTGATCTAAATCACACAACAAGAAAGCCGTATAATTTGATGTTAGAAGCTACGCAACTGTTAAGCCTGCAATACATGTTGGGCAAGCGTTGTCGAGTGAAGGCCAATACCAACATGTAGACGGTGTATTTGCCTTGTCTTGCTATCGCTCGGTGTCACTTGCCTAGTTGGCCGAGTGTAGGCCAGCGCCAACGTGTATAGAGCTCATTTGGTGCAACTTGTCTTCGCTCGCCGTTGCTCATGATCACTTGCCTCACTGCGGATCGGTGTCGGTTTTTGGTCACAAATCAAAGGCGCTCGCCTGCGCTCGGCCAACGTGTGGGCAGCTCTACAGACCCTCTTCTACATTGGTCGTCTGCATTGGCGTTCGACGAACTTGTCGAACGTGTAGACATTATTTCATGCCTTGTACCTATTTGCCAACGCTCGCGTTGGCCTACGCTCGGCCAACATGTATTGCAGGCTTTACAAATTCTCATGAGCGAGTGACGTGGTTTGCGTAGACGCAGCCACCGTAGCGTTAAAAGAACAAAACATTCCGCTAGATCGTCATTATTCAAATTTTCGCTGTACTAGTTGCCCGCTTGTTCCGGCCTCTGCTTTTTACCCTATTTCATACTAGTCTAAAATTACGATTAGTCCGGTCAAAATGAGATGCGGTCATCCGTGGTGGATGGCCGTGTGAACGGTCCGTTATCCAAACAGCTTGAGCGGACTACGGAGATGCTCATTGTCTTCAAGGTTCAGATGAAACGGAAGCGAGTAGTTTGACAGTTTGTTTGAACTTATAAGAATTAAACCAGAAAATTGTTGGGCATTTCTGGTCAAAACTGCCAGCTTTAGACATTCATAATTGTTTTTTTTTTTCGTAGTTACTGTCTAGAGAACTCATCCATACGATTATGGGTTTAGTATAAAATTAACTTAATCAGAAATATTTCTGCGAATAAAAGTTGTCAAGTCAGTCAAAGATAATTCTTGTCTATCTTGGAAATGCTATAAAATGTGCCTGAACGGTTTCCAGGTTTCGAAGAATATTCGTAAAGTGCCGACTGCATGCAGGTTTATTGCCCCTTACCGGTAGTCTGATCCTATACTAGCTCAACAGAAAAAACTGCTACATCATAACTTAAATAAAAAACTCTGAACACTCGCCACGAAAATAAGAAATTAATCGGAACTACACCGTGACAATCAAAATTAGTAAGGTAGGCTTTACAAATTTTTACTGATCAACAAAAAACGCCATTTGTTTTATAAATCCAAGAAATCGATTTTTAGCTCAATAAAGTGAAGTAACATTTGTTTTTTTTATTTAATGAGGCCTCCGCTTGCCCTTTATGTCTACCGTTATGATAGATCAACCTGAAAGCTGCTACTCCGATATAAAGTATGCGGTTTTACTGATTTCCATGTACACTACCGTACACTGTTACGTAACGGGCCCACATACTGTTGCGATCAATTTCGGTGCGTCGGCGGATGATCTTTAATACCTTTATACAATATTATGTGTCACTGTAGCATGCGGAAGATCGTGGACCATAAATCATAGAATTGGATTCGTAGCGCACGTGCGTCGGCAGGTAATGGCGGCAAAAACGCCGGGATAAGCGCGTGCCATGCGTTTCCCGACGGCAGACAGTGAGTGTGATTGTCGCATCATATTGTAACAATTTACTGTTCCAATGCTCACATTATTGCTATAGCTAATAGAGCTGCATTAATTGTTGAATTACTTTATATTTTTAAGCATTTTTTTTTTGTTTCCTTACTATGGAACAATTTTGACACGATATATGCAGGTAGTTGTAGAGGTAGATCGGCAGCTTAAATTGTGAAAAATTCCTCTCATAAGCTTGTTGTGAAAAAGCTGGACTTCCTCTGTGGGAAAAAGCAGCTGGTGGAAGCTATAGAATACATCACATCTTCATTACCCACAAGTAACTTGTTCCAATTCGAGGTATGGATGGGCAGTTAGGCATTAATTAAAATTATACAGACAATTCCTGGTAACAAAAAAATAAAACACAACATCTTGAGTTATAGGCGGCATTTCACCATGATGGTATCGGTACTTTTAAAATAAGAAACGGTAATACCATCGACTTTTTTATAGATTTCCAAAAAAAACATCATTCACCAATAGGAAAATACATGTTCTGCTAATCAAAGAGTTTAGTGAAGAGTTTCCGCTCGACTGCATTCTTTATAAGTACCATTACCGCGTCTGCAGTGCAACTAGTTGAAGGTAGTAAATAGTTACGAGCATTTGAACAACCGTAATAAGCTTTTTATTCAGTTTTATCTTTTTTGAAAATTAATTCTTAACGAGTGTTATGTTTATTTATCATCATGTTTTATTTATTAGGACTATAAATTGTTTAATGATGTTTTAGCTTCGATGTTTATTGTTTCGCATGTGGCATGTACAAATTATCCCAAATAGTAGTAAGTTGCAATTCGATATATCCAGTATCTACTTTGATATCCAAGTATTAGGAAAATATAGGTATACTATGTAACTAATTATCCTATTGTGCCTGTGACCTAGCATGTCATAGCATGACCTAGCGTTCGGTTTTCTATTGACATTGAATCTATCAATGTGTTTCAATAACAGTGACAAAGACGTCGAAGTAGCAGTTATTATTTTCAGTGTTTCCGCAACTTCTTGCCTAACCGTCAATTTACTTTGCAAAATCTCAGCGCATAGAAATCTAATATCAAAACGTAATTCAATTGAAATAAAGCGCGTCAGTCAAGCGTGGATGGCGTATGTAAACACAATCGGTAGGTTGACAGGCGCTGCGTATGCGCAGCCAGACGCTGGCTACTAAATTGACCCTCTGTCGCGGCCAACGCCACGTTTCCGTGACGTTGGCAATAAAGGACATAAACATGGTCAGTGACAGTTGTGCTGAGATGGAACGCCTTTCAGTCGTGCGTCTTCTTCCTTATTGCTTAGTAGGATTTTCATTCTCCGTCTTCATTGTGTGCTTGAACTAATTCAGGCCAGCATTGAGATATTTAATTGTGTATTTTGATTTGCAAGCAGATACAGTTTGACAAAACTAGGAAGTTGTGTAAAAATTGTTATTTATTTATATTTCGAAGACTAGTGTATATTTTTAATCTGTATGTAAGTACCTGCCTATAAGAAAATCCGCACTGATCAAAATCGCAAATTAAACATCTAATTAAAATGAGTTTCAGAAAAAAAAAACTGTTCATAGCATAAAATATTGCTCATTTTATTACACGGTACAGTTAATTTGACTTTCTATAGGGGATACTATCGTTCAGTAAATACATACATCCTACACTTGTCAATTACTGAATAAAAGAGAAAATGTTTTTTAAATTTATTTTATTTGTGAAGTTTGTTTTCTTGTTTCAATACGCTGTTTTTGTAAAGCAGGTGTACCTCAATCTGAGTTACTGCAACCACGGCGAATGCACTTCTTATTACAAGCAAAAACACTCCGTTCTGTGCGAAGAGAATTGACCCATTAGACAAACTATCAATAGGGGGCGTTCCACCATACAATTATTATTTATAATAGATTACTGATTTAAATAGTGACTAAACGATTTACTCGTAAGTCGATAAGTACCTGCTTTATAAACAAGGAAACCATTTGTGAAAAGTGAGTTTGACGACCATGGATAGCTTAATCTGAAAATTTACGGTCTTCAAAAGTTTACATGTAATAAAGTAAAAACACTCAATCAAATCAATCATCAAATCATTATACTATTAATATCATGCTTGGCCAATAAAGAAAGAAAAAGAAACAAAAGCTATACCTACCAACAGTGATAAAAAGTGTGTTAAATGACGCATCAGTAATCGACTTTAGCAGAAACGTAGTCTAAAGATGATCGTTGAGTGTTTTAATCAAATAAATATTGCCTATCTTAGCATTTGTTATGAGGACAATTAAACGGTACCTAGCCTACCTTCTTGATTTTATTTGACTTAAAAATGTCCGAAGTTAATTGTATTTTTCATCATCATCCGAAATGGGGACTCCTTTGACACGCGCATCGCAAAATGGAAAGACATTGTTACTGGATTTGTGAAAACTTATCCTTTCTAGTAGCCACCGTTATCTGTTATAAAAAACCGGTCAAGTGCGTGTCGGGCCACGCGCAGTGTAGGGTTCCGTAGTTTTTATAACAGCCAATTGCGTGTCGTATTCGCTAACTGATCGTTTCGTACCATGCTCTAAAGCCGGCTCTACACGTTGGCCAACACAGTGGCGAATGTAGTGGCCAGTGCCTATTCGCCAACGTGTAGAGGGGGTGTTTGTGCATCTTGGGTTGTATTGGAATGATGGCCGACGAGTTGGCGCGAGATCCGTGTGGTGTCGGTTTTTTGCAAAAGATCAAAGGGTTGTTGGCCGAGTATTGGCTACCGCGTCCACACGTTGGCCGCGCGTTTAGTATGCTACGAGCTCCCAGAACGATCGCACGCACCTGATTAAACATTTTAACCGACTTCAAAAAAAAAGAAGGAGGTTCTCAGTTCGTCTTGAACTTTTTTTTTTATGTATGTTACCTCATAACTCGAAGTCAGCTCGACCGATTTAGAAAATTCTCTTTTCATTTGAAATGGTATACTTTCTAGTTGGTCCCATTGTTATGAAATCAGGATCTGATGATGGGATCCTGGAGTAATCGAGGGAACTCTTCAAATATTATAGGCACATCTATAGCGTTTTGGTTATATCTTATAGTATCTTGTGCAGTTGCTCTCGAAAAGCATCATTCGGGGAAGTGGAACTGATGATGAAGACCACAGATGACCACCGAAACTACTCAATAATAAGTATTTCATGGATTGCGATTCGATTACTTGAATATGGATGTTAAGCACTTTATGTTCGTCACAATGCATATGGTGATGTAGAGCTGATGGTGAAGTACCAAGAGAACTCCTCAAAAATTAACGGCTCTGCATCGGGAAAAGCAACATTTTGTAAAAGGTGATAAGTAGTTGACATTTTGGCTTTTGTAACTAGATAAATTACAAACCGACCCACTAAAAAACGCGATTTTTTTTTTAATTTTTAGGGTTCCGTAGCCGAATGGCAAAAAACGGAACCCTTATAGTTTCGACATGTCTGTCCGTCTGTCTGTCTGTCCGTCCGTCCGTATGTCACAGCCATTTTATTCCGATACTATAAGGACTATACATGTAAAACTTGGTAGATAGATGTATTCTGTGAACCGCTTTTTGATTTTAAGAGAAAATTTAAAAAAACATTTAAAATAAAGTTGGCTCCCCATACATGGAACTGAAACTGAAAATATTTTTTTTTCATGAAACCTATACGTGTGTGGTATCCATAGACAGGTCTTTAAAAATGACATTAAGGTTTCTAAAATGACTTTTTCATAAACTTAATCCTTTAAAAGATATACGCTTCCAAAGTGGTAAAATGTTCCCCCCCCCCCCCCCCCTCTAACTTCTATAATAATGAAGTGAAAAATCTAAAAAAAACCATATGTTATAGATCTTAATGTAAACTTTCAACCAAAATTGGTTTGAACGAGATCGAGTCGGTAGTTTTTGAGATACAGTATATTTTCGAAAACCGCAAATATAACTTTGTAATTTATACAAATACTATGAAAAACAAAGTTATTTGGCGTAGTTGTAAAAATTGTAAATAAGCTACTTTTAAGAAATTTTTAAGGTTTTTTGTTTTTTTTTTCACTTAAATATATTAAGTATATTATATTTATTATAGTTACAACGGAACCCTTCATGGGCGAGTCCGACTCGCACTTGGCCAATTTTTAAATTTATTTTTGGCGTTGTAGTGTTTTGATATGGAAGTTGGTTTTATTTTTTGTTAAAAAGTTTTTATAGTCACGCGTCGGTAACAACTAGTGAAAACAAAATGTCAGTAATGACTAATAATGAAGAAACTTTTCGGTTTATAGAGCTCTACCAAGCCATAAATTGTTTGTGGAACCCAAGAAGCAGCAGTTAGCGCCTTAATATCCATTTTAATAAATACGTCCGCACATTGGCCTGAACCGTAGAAAACTGAACGACCTTCCAACGTGTGGACGCTATCACGAACTCTTGGCCAATATGCTGGCCACTACATTCGCCACTGTGTTGGCCAACGTGTAGAGCCGGCTTAACTAAAAGCCAAACATGACTACCTAACTAATTTGACTTCCTATACAAATCCTCACCTGATTCGACAATTTTGCACGGAAAGTTTTAATTTTTTTTAGAGATTTGTATAAAACTTGTCATAGCCGGTGTTTTGAATTTAAATACGGACACAGAGCTACACTACTCACTCGTCACAAGAAACTAGCATGATAAAACTGGCGCTTAGCGCCATCTATCGACATTTCTATAGAGTTGTTCGAAATTTTCGAGTCAAATACAATTGGTCGACTATTACTCGTAAACTTGTAAAGCCCACTTATGTGTGATAGTTTTCCTTTAAATTTCGTTATATATAGGTACTACTGCCGTGACATTTGAATTTCTAACTACAACCGTTTAGTTGATAGAGGGGGACACACTTGACTCTAACGAAAATTGGTACTTTAAAGCTTGATAAGTCACGAACGGTTTATTTAATCAAAAAACGGTCTTACCAAACCCCTAATATTTTTGAAAGACCTATCCAACGATGTCCCACACTATGGGAAAAACGATAAAAAAAATTATCATCCCACTTTACATGTATGGGAGGTACCCTATATAATCGTTTTTTTCAAAATTTTATTTTTACTTTTTCGGCGTCATTACCGTGTATACTCATGCCAAAGTACAACTTTCTAGTACCAATAGTTTTTGAGCTAAACCGCGGACAGACGGACAGACAGACGGACATGGCGAAACTATAAGGGTTCCTTGTTGACTACGGAATCCTAAAAACGGACATATAACGGGCCTATAACAGACAAGAATGAGTCGGACTCGCCCAACGAGGGTTCCGTATGTTTTTTTGTAGATTACTATTAATGCATAGTTCTTTTTTCAAAATTTTAAGCTATTGCATAGCTTTTATCGCGGGCTTTGAGCGCGGCGACCGAATCAAGAAATTCCGTAACGAAAATAAACCGAACACCCCCCACTCGGACCGGCACAGCGGTGCGCCGTTGAAAGCCGTGCATCGTCTAACGTCATTTCAGTTCGGCAGACTTCGGCACGGTGTTTGTGTGCGTGCGACTAGACTGCTAATAAACCTATAGTTTCAATGATAAAAATTCCTGAATAACCTACATGTATTGTAAAATAATAAAAATATTTTAAACAATATTAACTTCTCATTTATTCAATAAAAGCAAGAAATTTGTTTTCTTATCGGTCACCACGCTCAAAAACTGTAACTTGAATTAATATCAAAGAAAAAGCTTGAATTAATATCAAAGAAAAAAAAATACTGCATAAGTTGATAAAAAATGCTAAGTATGCAATAGCTTTACCGTGGTAGTCCCCGCGTGCCACACAATTTTTAGGGTTCCGGAGCCGAATGGAAAAAAACGGAACCTTTATAGTTTCGACATGTCTGTCCGTCTGTCTGTCTGTCCATCCGTCCGTATGTCACAGCCATTTTATTCCGAAACTATTAGGACTATACATGTAAAACTTGGTAGATAGATGTATTCTGTAAACCGCTTTCCGATTTTAAGAGAAAATTTAAAAAACATTTAAAATAAAGGGGGCTGCCCATACATGGAACTGAAACCGAATTTTTTTTTTTCATGAAACCTATACGTGTGTGGTATTTATAGACAGGTCTTTAAAAATGACATTAAGGTTTTCAAAATGACTTTTTCATAAAGTTAATCGTTTAAAAGATATGAAAAACAAAGTTATTTGGTGTAGTTGTAAAAATTGTAAATAAGCTAGTTTTAAGAAATTTTTATGGTATTTTTTTTTTTTCAATGAAATACATTAAGTATATTACATTGTTATAGTTACTGCGGAACCCTTCACGGGCGAGTCCGACTCGCACTTGGCCAATTTTTTATTTTAATTTTAAATAAGTTGTTTTGTGTAAAATGTTTTGGAATATGCACATCAAGCTTTTTATATTATAACTCACTTGAACTAGTATCTTCATTGTTAAATTTTGACCCCCTATAAAGGCTATGTTTTTTCATGTTTTAATTACAAATGTATAAGTATTCAGATTTTTTCTTGAACTTGTACTATAAAATGATAATACTTGCCCAATTTCATAGTTCTCTAGGTCTCTCTACGAGTGGCCAAATAAGCATTTTTGCGGCATAAACGGTCGTATCTACCCTACATTTTGGTCCGTTTATCGAGGCTAAGGCTCAACTAGCATAAAAAAGTTGGAAATCCTAGCAAAGGCGAAACGGTACTTCACACCGGAACAGCTGCTCAATCTGAATCAAGTCTAGGTTCGGTCGTGTACTGCTCTCATCTTTGGGATGGATCTGCCAAGTACCAACTGGACACGCTTGATTCTATCGAGAAAAGGGCCAAAAGACTCATTGGCAACGATGCACTGGTCGAGTCAAAGCTCCAGAGCCTTGAACATTGACGACGAGTTGCTACTCTGTCGTTTTCTATCAGTCACATTTCGGGGAGTGTGCGATGGAATTACACAATCTAATTCCGCCAAGCCCGTTCCATTCTCGAACTACGAGACAAACGGTGACGCGCCATCGTTACATGGTGGACATCTTGTGGACATCCCACCCATATGCACAAAACGTTTTGGGAATACCTTTATTGTGCGTACGGCTAAGGAGTGGAATTCCGGGCGGGAATTCCACTCAGTGTTTCCCGATAGCTATAACCTATGGGTTTTTAAGTCAAGAGTAAATAATTTACTTTTAGGTAAACGTGCTCCACCTTCGACTATATCATCACTTACCATCAGATGAGATGGCGGTCAAACGCGAGCCTATTATCTATACTTATAATAAATCTGTAGAGAGGTCAATTCTGTACATGAAATATATTTCCAAAATAACTATCAGGGGGTGATTAAGGATCGATACTCATGCCAAAAAATGCAATCAGTTAAATTTTTGTCTGTCTGTCTGTATAACCGTTATAGAAACAAAAACTACTCGACGGATTTTAACGAAACTTGGTACAATTATTTTTCATACTCCTGAGCGGGTTATAGTATACTTTTCATCACGCTACAATCAATAGGAGCAGAGCAGTGAAGGGAAATGTTGGGAAAACGGGAGAAGTTACTCCATTTTTTAAGCTTCCGTCGCGTGTGCAACCTTAGTGGTTAAAGCTACACAAATCATTTCATGACGGAAATGTTCTCCTTAAAATTATATAAAAAATATCCCACGACAGCATATGTCTAACTTTTATGGTTGACTCACAATAACACGTGTAACTCCCGATAGCTTAGCAGTTCGAAGCTTTCTGATTATAATATTTGTCTACTCTTACGTTTATAACCAGTGATCGGAGTAGGTAGATTGATTTTTGGTACTTGTATCATAAATGCACACAGAAAGAATAACATGGATAAGCCATTTTCCCGGAAAGTAATTCCGGTATTTCCGGATTCAATTAAACATTGTTAATGTTGGTAGTGATATTATTCCTACTCAGTTCAAAATTTAAAGGAAGGTATAAAAACTAAATTAATTCATTATTTATCTGTTGAATAATAAAAACAATCTAATTCCGATCGAAGCTTTAATTTTTATTTTTTTTATTTTTAGCATTTTATTACAACTCCTACCTTTTTTTTGAGGATGGCAAATCATCAAATGACTCCTTCTACTCTGGCAGCATAAAATTCCTACATAAGTTCCGGTTTTTTTTTTAATAATCCACCAATTCCGGAGGAATGTCCATATTAATATATACGTTTCGGATCAATGACCCCATTTCAATCTACCTACACCGATCACTGTTTATAACACTCTTAGTCACCCCTAATTGAAAAAGTTAACATTATTAACTATTCCATAAAAAAATTGGCCAAGTGCGAGTCAGACTCGCCCATGAAGGGTTCCGTAGTAACTATAATATAATATGCAAATTTATTTGACGAAAAATAAACCTTACAAATTTCTTAAAACTAGCTTATTTACATTTTTTACAACTGCTCCAAATAAATTTGTTAGAAAAAAAAACCTTACAAATTTCTTAAAACTGGCTTTTTTACATTTTTTACAATTGCGCCGAATAAATTTGTTTTTTATAGTGTTTGTATGAATTACAAAGTTATATTTGCGGTTTTAGAAAATATGCTTTATCTCAAAAACTGCTGAACTGATTTCGTTCAAACTAATTTTGGTTGAAAGTTTATATGTATTAAGATCTACAGAAATATATTTTTTTTAGATTTTTTACTCCATTATTATAGAAGTTAGAGGTTGTGTCCGCCACACACACATTTTACCACTTTGGAAGCTTATATCTTTTAAACGATTGCCTTTATGGAAAATTGGTTTTAGAAACCCCGATGTCGGTTTTAAAGAACTGTCTATAGATACCACACATGCATCGATTTCATGAAAAAAAATATTTTCAGGGTTAGTTCCATGTATGGGGAGCCCCCCTTTATTTTAAATATTTTTTAATTTTTTTCTCAAAATCGGAAAGTGGTTCACAGAATACATCTACCTATCAAGTTTCACATGTATAGTCCTAATAGTTTCGGAATAAAATTGCTGTGACAGACGGACGGACGGACAGACAGACAGACAGACAGACGGACAGACATGTCGAAACTATAAAGATTCCGTTTTTTGCCATTCGGCTACGAAACCGTAAAAAGAATCATATAAATCGGTATAGAAACACCAAAGTTATACATTAAATACGCTTATAATAATAAGCCATCGCGCGTGAATACTGAATCATGCTATAGGATTATTTTTGAGAATCGGTCGCCGCGCTCGACGCGTCTCGCGGTCGAAGCGTTCTCTAGGTACTTAAGCCTCATGTGAACGTGATCTAAACAATATTACCAATACATTAACTTACGCTGACGGAGTCGCGGGCACAGCTATATTGTATCATTACGCTAAGGCCAATAGGAGCGGAGCGCCAATGAAGAATGCTTCAAAATCGGGGTTAAATTTAACGTTAGCCCAAAGTAACTATTCCACGCGGACGAAGTCGCGGGCAAAAGCTAGTCAATAAATAAAAACATTTTTAGGATTCCGTAGTCGACAAGGAGCCTTTGTAGTTTCGCCATATCCATCTGTCCGTCCATTCTGTCCGCGGTTTAGCTCAGAAACTATCGGTATACAAATTAATCATGCCGACAAAGTGATAAAATAGAATCATGCAAAAAGGTAGTTTTTAGAGTACTCCCCCTACATGAAAAGACGGGATGATGTTTTTACTATGTGTTTTTTATATATCTCATCTACGCCATAGTGTGGGGAATCATTGGATAGGTCGTTAAAAAATAATGCGAGTTTCCGAAATATTAAGCTTTAGGCCTCTGCCTCGAATCTTGCGGGCAGCGGGGCGGCGGCGGTGGCGGTGCGGGAGCGGCAGGATCTTATGCGTACATTTAAATGGACCGGTTCCCGAAAACGGCGGCGCGGGAGCGGCGAGGGAGCGGGCAACGAGCGGTGAACTCCAGTCAAGCGGCGACTGCCCGCGCGTCTTCTTTGCAGTGTTGTGCTATTTATTTTTGTGACATATCGAAATGTCCTCGGACGTGCAAGAGCAAATTATTTCAGCAATTTATAAAATATAGCCAAAAGTTTCTACACTCATTCTGGTGTAGTCGTAGAATTTGTCGGGACATTGTCTCTGTTCTTCGTAAGTTCTATAAAACTCGCCTTTTATTATTTTCCTTGCCCTATAGTAGGTATTCACTTCTTCTTTTGTCCACAATAAATCGAGCGTTAGGAATAAATTAGAATCGACAAGGTGTTTTCGCTCTTGGTCAGACATTTCGTTCGCGAATAAAAACAAATATCTCGACGACACAATCACGAACACAACACTACGCCGCTATAGCGCCGCGCGATCTGCCCGCTGATTTCGACAACTGGTCTGCGTTGTCCGCTTCGCTCCGGCGCCGCCGCCATCCCGCTGGACGCACAATTCGAGGCAGCGGCCTTAAAGTCCTAATTTTCGAAAGAGTCAAGTACGCACGACCAACCGCATTCTACACTCTTTCGGACAAATTCCATTGAAAAATATTTAGATCAAGTTCTTATTTGTGTAAAACAATGTAGTCTGTTTTTGTCAGAGCATAGTATGGAACTCTCGGTCAGCTAATACGACACACACACTCGCAGAAGTTTGGTTTTTCAAAGCTTCAAGGGAGCATAGACCTGGGTTTTAATTTCAACCCGATATCTCCACGCGTTCCTGAAATAAAGGGTCTGACAGGGATCCGTGTTTTGCTTTTTGAGGTACGGAACCCTAAAAATGAGTATGTATAAATAAGGTGGTTGGGTGTCTCACTTTGGATCAGATTAATTTCAAAGTCACGTAGCCTGCTTGTTACTTGTTAAAGTTACGTGTTGCTTATTTTGCAATCAATGCCTTTCATTTTCTTTATATACCTACATAACAGACACGCGGGGCTTTGCTCCCGTAGACTTATCATAATAAAAACAACCTCTTTCCTCAAACTATTTCTCACGAAATTTATTTTACATCTCTCATATTCGGTAAGTAGGTCCTTAATACCCGCCGGTGGAACTTCGTCGAGCACTTCCGACGTTTGGCTCCAAGACTGGACCGGGCGGGGGCTGCACTCAAGCGGCTCCTACCCAACCTAGGAGGGCCAAACGCCTCCTGCCGGAGGCTCTATGCGGAGATCGTGCGGTCCATGGCCCTCTATGGGGCCTCTGTGTGGGCGCTGAATTTGCAGCGGCGACCAGCTAGCCGGCTGGTCGCGTCTCAGAGGGTCATGGCTATCCGGATTATCCGGGGATACCGCACGATCTCTGGGGAGGCGGCGAACCTCCTTGCCGGATTGCTGCCGTGGGATCTGGAGGCAGTAGCCCTCGCGCGCGTGCATAATTGGCGCGCAGAGGTGCTAAGCCGGGGTGAAACCCCGCTACCGCGGCAAGTCGCGGCTCAGCGGATAGAACTCCGGCGTGATCTCACGGCAGTATGGAAAGAGCGGCTGTCGCAACCGAAGGCTGGGCACGCCGCAATCGCGGCGATAAGTCCCCTCTTTGAGGAGTGGCTGGAGAGAGGCCATGGCGTCCTCACCTTCCGCCTGACGCAGGTGCTGACCGGACATGGCTGTTTCGGGAGGTACCTGTTTAGGATTCAGCGGGAGGACACGCCCGGGTGTCGTCATTGTGAGGACCACCTGGAGGACACGGTGGAGCATACGGTGGAGGTGTGCCCTGCTTGGGCGGAGCACCGCCGTGTCCTCGTAGAGGTGGTCGGCGGCGGCGACCTCTCGCGCCCTGCTCTGGTTCAGAGTATGGTGCGGAGCGAGAGGGAATGGGATGCGGTCGCCTCCTTCTGCGAAGCAGTCATGCTAGCGAAGGAGGAGGCCGAACGCGCGAGGGAGAGGCAACTCTCTTCCTCGCGCCCCAGCCGCCGCGGGAGACGCCCCGGGCGTCGGGGATCACGAGCCGATTTCCGGCCACCGTAGGCGCGGGCCTGCGGACGGCGAGCAGGGGTCGCTCACCGTCCGGTAAGGACCAGGCCCGGGTCGGCGGCGCGTCCTGTTCCACGCGCGCCTCAAAGAGCTGTCAACACTAGTGACGGGGCCTCATAGGGCCATTGCCTGCTGGGGTCTGCGGGAAAGTTCTACCGAGTTACCGCGGCCCCGGAAATTTAGGGCAGCTGAAGGAACAGGGTGGGTTTTTAGTCAGTAGAAATCTGACACACCCTTCCGCTTGACCCAGAGCGGAAGAAGTCATTTGATGATTTTCTCATCCAAAAAAAAAAAAAAAAAGGTCCTTAATACCCCCAAATGGGGCTTGTAGGTAACCAATTAGCGCTCTAAGGTAATAATGTAGCTAGAAAAGCCCTAGGGCGGTAAGTAATTCAAAAAAATCTCTTCACTCTTTCAAAAAGTTCGCGTACATCTAACCATCATACTGGCAATAGACATCATGCATTCAGCCCAATGACAAAAGAGGTCGCTTCGCTATTCAGCCTTGTCTTCGTATGAGTATAATAGTCATCAATTTTAAATATCGAACGGCGAAGCTCAATTTCGTTCTTAAAAAAAAAATATTAAAAAACAAAGATGAAAAAAGGCGGGAATAGAAAACTTTTACTTTAAATATTGTTTGTTTTTGGGATTTTTTTATAATTACGTGCTAATTAGGAAAAAAAACATGAGTTCTGCAAGTGATGAAGATATAAGCTGCACTCCCGATTCAATGAAAATGGAAGCTGGAGCAGCAATTAACAATATTTTGCCTGAAAGTTCTAAAGAGAGATATTTGAAAACTTACGACGAGTTCATGAAGTGGCGAAAAGAAAAACGAGTAAAGTCTTTATCTGAGACTGTATTCTTAACATACTTTAGTGAGCTATCAAAAAAGCTGCAGCCATCTAGTTTGTGGTGAATTTATTAAATGTTAAAAGCAACTATGAGTACTAAACACGACATCAATATCAAGAACTTTTCAAAATTATCATCTTTTCTAAAAAGACAATCAGCTGGGCACAAAAGCAAAAAGTCAAAGGTTTTTACAGCGCAAGACGTGAAAACATTCATAAATGTAGCCCCTGATGACATATATTTAGCTGTTAAGGTACGTAAAATAACAAATCACATAATGGTAATACTTCATCATTTATCTTTTAAATTCTTACAATCCTAAAAAACATACCTTCTTATTTTTAACCGACTTCAAAAAAAGGAGGTTTACAATTCGTCTTGAATTTTTTTTTTAATGTATTTTACCTCATAACTCGGAGACGGCTGGACCGATTTGAAAAATTCTTTTTGCGTTTGAATGGGTATACTTTTTAATTGGTCTCATTGTTACGAAATCAGGATCTGATGATGGAATCCTGGAGAAATCGAGGGAACTCTTCAAATATTATAGGCTCACCTATAGCGTTTTGGGTATTTCTTATAGTACCTTGAGCAGTTGCTTCCGAAAAGTACCATTTGGGGAAGTTGAACTGATGATGAAGACCACAGATGGCCACTGAAACTCCTCAATAATAAGTATTTCGTGGATTGCGGTTTGATTACTTGAGTACGGATGTTAAACACTTTATGCTCGTCACAAAACATATGGTGATGTAGAGTTGATGGTCAAGTACCAGGAGAACTCCTCAAACATTAACGGCTATGCATCGGGAAAAGCAATATTTTGTAAAAGGTGATAAGTTGTTGACATTATGGCTTTTGTGACTAGATAACTTACAAACCGACCCACTAAAAAGCGTGAAAAAAAATATTTAGCAAAAAATAGAACCGACTTCCATATCAAAACACTACAAAGGCAAAAATAACTTTAATTTCGGAAGGCGGTGTCTTTAGTTTTGTATATATTTTCGTTTTTGACACCTCCTTCCGAAATTTAAGTTATTTTTGCCTTTGTAGTGTTTTGATATGGAAGTCGGTTCTATTTTTTGCTAAAATTTTTTTTTATATTTCGCTTGTTTTAGGTGGTTCTTATCTTCGGTATAACTGGCGCATGCTGAGGTATTGAATTGACAAATATAACAATAGAGAACATAGAACAACAGGGTCAGTTGTTATTATTAAACTACCGAACACAAAAACTAAAACTGACCGAACATTTGTAGTTCCTCAAGAATTCTCTGAATTCGTACAAAAATACAGAAATCTTCGTCCTACAAATGTAAATACCAACCGATTTTTTTTGAAGTACCACCAAGGTAAATGCTACAAACAAGTTATTGGAAAAAATACCATCAGAAGTATGCCGAAGCAAATCGCAAATTATTTAAAGTCAGCAAACCCGGAATTGTACACAGGTCATTGCTTCCGGAGAACATCGGCTACACTTTTAGCCGATGCTGGGGCTAACTTAACCACTATAAAAAGGCACGGTGGGTGGAAATCCAGCAGGGTGGCTGAAGCTTACATTGAAGATAATGGAATAACACAAATAGCCACGGATATGATGGCATCATTACTAAAGTCGTGAAATATGTAGCTCAATTGATAGGCCCCATTATGAGTTATGTCATCAATCTTTGCATCGAATATGGTACGTTTCCCGAAAAACTAAAAATTACCGTTATCAAGCCTATTCATAAAAAAGGTGATAAGAGAGTCATGGGTATAGACCGATAGCGCTAGTTCCAATTTTTTTCAAAATAATAGAATATGTGATTTTTAATAGAATTTAATCATTTTTTGAAAAGCATAATCTCATAGCAAAAAAACAATTTGGCTTCAGAAAGCGTAGAACAATAAATATGGCAATTTATGATGTAGTTGAGAAAATAGTCTCTAATGTCGATACTAGAACACCAGTGGCAGCCTTGTTTATGGACATGTCAAAAGCATTTGACCATGTAGATCATGGTATACTGCTAAACAAATTAGAGCGTTAGGGGTTAGAGGAAATGCATTAGACATATTAAAATCATTCCTATCCAATCGCACTCAAATTACAAAGTGTGATAGGCTCTGTATGACGTCTAAAATTGAAAACACTTACATGTCTCGACCTAAAAAAACTATTTATGGTGTTCTCCAAGGTACCATTTTGGGTCCTCCATTATTTAACATCTACATAAATGACATGCCTAAGGTCAGTAAAAATCAGATGGTCCTATTTGCTGACGACAGTACCATTCTATTCTCTGGTAATGATATTAATGCTCTAGAAAATGACATAAATGATGATCTTAGCAATATAATAAATTGGTTAGTAAATAATAATTTAAAAATTAATTTAGACAAAACTAAAATAATGACATTCAATCAAAGAACGAATAAACCTAAACTGAATATACAATATGATAATATAGCAATCACTGAAACTGACACAACAAAATTTTTGGGCCTTTACTTAGATAGTCATTTGACATGGAATTATCACATCGACGCTTTGTCCAAAAAGCTCAGCCAGTTTGCATATGCTTTGTACAAGCTGTCAAAGATAGTTAATCGCACTACAGCTCAAATATCTTATAACGCCTATGTGGCATCTAGCATTAGGTATGGAATCATTTTCTGGGGCAACTCGACTGATAGAGACATTGTTTTTAAAGCTCAGAAGAAATGTATCCGATCCTTTACCAAATTACACTCAACAGATAGTTGCAAACCACTATTTATAGAGTTAAACTCACTCACTCTACCGTGTATGTACATTTATGAATTGGGAGTGTTTGTCCGAAGTAACCTCCATTTATACGAAACCCTGCGCTCTCGACGTTACCAGAATACTATCCGTGTCAACTCCCATAGAACCGCTTTATTTAGTTAAAGTGTGCTCGGTATGGCCTCGAAAATATATAATAGCATACAAGTTGCTATTAGAAATAAAGAGTTTCTGGGATCCTTTAAGAAGTCTTTAGTTTTCTTATGGATAGATGTTACTATTCCATTTTCCATTTCCATTATTTAACTTTTTAATGTTATTTTGTCTATTTATTTATGCGATTGTAGTCAAAATTATAATAACATAATATATAATTATTACTTTATTGACATATTATTGATTATTGACACATATTAAATTAAATTTAATAATTTTGACAAAGTTCCTAAATTGTATTGTACCTATTATTTTTATTGTATGACTTGATTTTGTACGCCATATATGTATATTGGCAAAACATAGTGTGCATATTTTCAACACTGACTATCTGTAAACCTACCTATGTTTGACAAAATAAATGATTGATTGATTGATTGATTGAAGATTCCATACAAAATAAAAGTAAAATTACCAACCAAATAATGAAAACTATTCAGCTTTCAAAAAATGAAACATCTTTCTCAAGAGATGATCCGCAACCATCAACTTCTGCTGAAGAAAGCTTCATCCCGTCAAATTTTATCCATGACCAACAAATATCACAAACTCAAACTATTAACATACCCAAAAACACCTGTCCCTAAAATTTGAAAATTGTTCTCATTTCACTATAAATTTTAACTAATAAAATGTTTTATTCTTGTAATGCCGGTTTTTTTCTACTTACCTCACAATCGAGATGTAAAACAGAGTAGTTAGCTCGGGTGTAAGCATCAATTGCACCCTCGAACTATAACTATAGGGGATATAAATATCTCGGGCTGCAATTGATGCCTTACAGCCCTTGGCTACTAATCTACTATTAAATCCACCCAGTACTTTCAAAGATTTACCGCGTTTAAAAATATATTTTTTTCCGCTTTATAGTAGACAGGCCTGTTGGTATAGTGGTCAGTGGCCCTGACTGCTATGCGCAATGTCTTGGGTACGATTCCCACCCAGGACAAATGTTTGTGTGATGAGCACGATCATTTGTTCTTTGTCTGGGTGTAATTTATCTATAATATGTATGTATTTAGAAATATATATGTATGTTTATCAGTTGTCTAGTACTCATACCACAAGCTCTGCTTAGTTTGGGACTAGATGGCGTTGTGTGAAAGTTGTGGAATATTATATATTATATAGTATTAGCATAGATAGTCAATTTATTTAACTACAATTGTGTAAATTCGTTAGCTCAGTTACGCATCATCACAGGTTTTTTAATTAACGGTTGGTAAAATGTTAGTAGTTGCCTGGTTCAATCATAGACGCCCAACCTTTTACTTAAAAAAAAAAAACATTTAGACTACGAAGTGATTAGCACCTACTTATCCTAAAATATTGCCTCAACTTTCAAGACGGATTCGAATTAAGTAGTTAAATGTGGAGGGGTATGGGTATGGGTTTAGAGTGAGATTTCGTGTTAAGTCATTTAATGTAAAATTTGTGAATTTTGGTTACACGCCGAAGCTCAGAAATCGATATTAACCTTCCGTGAACCACGTGGATAAATGTTACGTCCTGAACTACGTGGGGTTTCCTGAACCCCATCATCATTCCACCTTTTTATAAGTAGCATAATTTTTATATTTATATTAAATGTATTATTATTGTTTATGGACTATAACAGAATAAAAATAAAATAAATTTGTCAAATAAAATAAACATTTTTAATATCTTTAGGCATTGTAACAAAAATAGTGTTTTTCACCAAGTAAAAGGAGACAAACCTCTTTGGCTTAGCCTTAAAAAAAAAGCAACTTAAATAATAAATTCTTATTGCCTTTCATTGAGGGCTTGATGAGGTAGGAAACAAAAATTAATTTAAAAAACCTAAATATAATTAGTCTTCTTGAGATTCTAGTTAGTTCAAATTACCACAATTTTTACAAAATAAAAATGAGCATGTTCTAAGCATATTGGTACTTTATCGCCCAAATATTTCGATTCCAGTACCATCTTAAGCCCAGAAGTCATTGAAGTTTTGTCTCTCAGAATGGTACAATCCTGCTAAAAATAAAAGCCCAACAACAGTCCGAGTCGCCTTCACTTCGGATAAAAACACCTCATCCGTGCCGCCATCACTGTCTTCCATAAGTGCCGATAACATTGCATCTTCATTTAAACGACGAGCCTTTACGAGTCCTGGAAACAAATAAAGTAAAAAAAAAACAAGAATTTGTGTAGAAATACTCATATTTTCCATATCATCCCGCTTACCATTTAGACGGCGTCCCGAACTACGTGGGGTTTGTGACACCCCACCGCACTTTACCGGCGTCAGTCCGAGGCGCCTGCGACACTATTACTAAATCACTGTTACTATGCGGATTGGCAACGTCGCAACTCCAGCTAGACGACGTTTCGAGGTTTTCGCGCGGCCATTAAAAAAGATACGAAGATTTTTGTTTCACTGGGGTTTATTAAACCCCACGTGGTGCACGGACGGTTAAAATTAATTTTGGTAAATGAGTGAAACTTTAAAAATTGGCGGCCATTTCCATCATTGATTTGTTTGGGGATATGGTCAGTACGTTGATTCTGTAAAATTCGAACAACAACTCGCATCTCACATAGTTTATGATATTCACTGTCACTTCGCTTATGGTTCAGTGACCTTGATTTTGCATTCTGTAAACAGCGTCGAAGTGACGGAGGAATTACCTTACCGAATGCCACTTCTCAAGTCATCTCATACTTTATCTGTCAAAATCTTTAGTTCAACTCGCTGACACACTCGCAAAGGTAACGCTAGTGCAAATTCGAATTAACAACCGAGTTTTTAGAATGCCAATCAATAAACTCACAGCGGATTCAGATTCGAAGTTTAGAATGAGGTCTTACAGAATAACACAGCAGGAATCGGGTTTTAGTTTAGCTTTGAAATCCGATTCCGGGTTATTAAAAAATTTAAATGGTGCTTAATTTTCTCAATAATAAGGTACTACCACATATGTAGGATTGCAGGTATTACTGAATATTTGGGATACGAGTATGGATCCGAAGAATTGATTTTGAAAGTCAGTGCCCGAAAAATAAAACGCGTGTCAGACTCGCCCTTTAAAGATTCCGAAGTATCTACGCAAATTTACTTTGTTTTCATAGTGTTTGTATAAAAAATTAAATTAAATTTGCGGTTTTAGAAAATGTGCTAATCTTAAAACTGCTGACTCTATCTCGTTCAAACCAATTTTCGTTGAAAATTTTCACTAAGATCATACAGCCTATATTTTAGGGTTCTGTAGCCGAATGGCAAAAAACGGAACCCTTATAGTTTCGTTATGTATGTCTGTGTGTCTGTCTGTCCGTCCGTATGTCACAGCCATTTTATTCCAAAACTATGAAGATTATACATGTAAACGTTGCACGTTGGTAAGTAGGTGTATTCTGTAAACCGTATTCTGATTTTCAAACAATAAATAAAAATTATATAAAATTAAGGGGGGCTCCCTTACATGGAACTGTAAGTGAAAATATTTTTTTACATCAAACCTATACGTGTGTGGTATTTATAGACAGGTGCTTAAAATTACATTGAGGTTTCTAAAACTTTATCTTAAAGTAAATCGTTTAAAAGATATACGCTTTCAAAGTGGTAAAATGTGTGTCCCTCCCCCTCTAACTTTTGTAATAATGTAAACACGTATAGGTATGATGAAAAAAAATATTTTTCGTTTTTGTTCCATGTATGGGTAACCCCCGTAATTTTTAATATTTTTGTATAAACATCGGAAAGTGGTTCATAGAATATATCTACATGTGGGATGGAAAAGTTCGCAGGATGGCAGAAAGAAACACCTTTTTAACAACTTTAAATTCTGTATTCTTGCAACCACTTTCAACTGTTACTCATCTGGTCTTATTCTATGATTCTCTATAACTTTTAGATCTTACTCTATATATACTTTTTTTTTCTTTTAGACTCCCCTAGACTTTGCTCGGACACGAGTAGCAAATCGACTAATCTTACTAATAAGTTATTACAGATTAACCATAATTATGTTTTGCCCACAACTCGGCCTTCCTGCCAGAGTCTGGCCTCAGACTATGCTAAATTTTTTAAGTTAAGACTATGTTAAGTTTACTTCTATATTAAAGGAAACAAAACAACACAAATTTAAGACAGTATACATTGTAACCGTTTTAGAAATAAATCAATACAGACACCTTATCATCTAACATCTTATAAATAAATGACATAGAACACCTGAGATCAAATTCCTTAATTCTTACTGTTATTTTAAATAAAATAAACAAAACTTAACATTGGAATGTTGAGGAACATCTAAAACAAAATACCCATTAAACAGCAATCTTAATAGCTTACCTCTGGCCATCTTTTCATATAGTCTGCTGCAGTTGACGTTCTGATTGGACCCTCAACAGCAACTTCAGCCTTTTCCACCTCATATTTATCTTTTCCAAGTATCTTCATCACCTTGTATGGTCCCAAATACTTTGCCCTTATCTTCAAAGTTTTTCCGAATTGCGTTCTTCTAATAGCTACTAAATCTCCCACGGCATACTTTATACTCTCTTTCCTGTTCTTGTTAAAATTAGTTCTGTTTTCTTCTTGTATTTTAAGTATTTGTATTTTAGCATGTTCTCTTAGCTTTTCTCTTTCATGTACATACTCTTCGATATTCAATGAGTCAGGGAACTCTTTTTGCAATGCCGCTTTCAAGTCATCGAATGATTTGAATGTTTTTTCTGACCGCAACCAGAGCTCAGCCGTGCCTGTTAGCGATCTTCGGGCGACAACCAGCTTCTGTTGGGGTGTCCAATTGAATATTTCAGAGTTGTCTTCTACATCTTGTGCCCATTTTGAGGAGGAATACGTCTTGTCATCTCCACTGAATTTAGCTATTCCATCCGCGGCAAAACTGCTCACGAGACCAAGCGTCGCCTTGTCGTCTTGCATCTTCTTCGGAAATTAGAAATACCTTAATCCGACTTCAACTTTTTACAGACAAAGGTAATGGCGTGCCCCAGCCGAGATTCAATCTTAAGTAATCTCGACCGTGTCCTGCTATTTCCGCCAAGAATATAGCTCTTCCTATCCCGGACGATCCCCCAAAGTTGTGGGATGGAAAAGTTCGCAGGATGGCAGAAAGAAACACCTTTTTAACAACTTTAAATTCGTATTCTTGCAACCACTTTCAACTGTTACTCGTCTGGTCTTATTCTATGATTCTCTATAACTTTTAGATCTTACTCTATATATACTTTTTTTTTCTTTTATCTATGCCCCTAGACTTTGCTCGGACACGAGTAGCAAATCGACGAATCTTACTAATAAGTTATTACAGATTAACCATAATTATGTTTTGCCCACATACATACTTACCAAGTTTCGGATTTCGGTTTCGGAATAAAATGGCTGTGACATGCGGACGGACAGACATGACGAATCTATAAGGGTTCCGTTTTTGACATTCGGCTACGGAACCCTAAAAACAGAAATTGCTATTTCGGTCCTTTTAGATTTATTTTTCTAGAAACACTCTTACCTATCTACCTACATAATATTACATAAAAATAAAATTTAAGTGTCTGTCTGTGATTTCAAAATAACTGTGGTTTCTCAAGTGCTTGTTGTTATTTACACGATGCTAAAACAATAAGAACTTTTTAAATTGTTGTCTGTCTATCGTTTTATCTGTCCATCTGTTTTTCCGGGCACATCTCTGGACTTCCTGGAAAAATATTGGCTATACTTTTTTACCTATCGGGATTTGTGCGGGAAAATCCGCGAAATTAATAAAAAAAACTATACACTCCCACGTTCATCATCATCATCACCAATGCTGTCAAAACAGCGAAGGGAATCATTGAGAGAATTCGGCAGGTCCTAGAACCAAAATTTGGAATACATGTGACATCCACTGGGTCCGCATAGTGGATTACAGCCCATTCCCTCTCATAAAGAGGAGGCCCGTGTACTAGCAGTGGGAACCTTATAGGCTGATTTTGTTATGTTATAATTATACAACGTGTAACGGAAAGGGTATATACATACCAAGGGCACGGCTTCCTTGGATGATATCAAACGATATTGGAAGGGTTTCAACTCAAAATAAAATACTCTAAAAATTGATTCCAAATTTTCGGTTTCGTAAGTTTCTTAAATTGAAATCATAACAATCGTGTCACCGCACTACGTAGGTCAATAACTTTCCACGTTACTTGCAAATATCATGATAAATCTCTTCCGTAATTCTGTGTGCCTAGTACTGTAGTAGCCTAGCGTAAAGGCGGTTATCTTTTGTCGGCGCGCCGACAAAAGATAACCGCCTTTACGCTAGGCTTACGCGGCGCGAGAAAGGAGATAGGATTAAAAAACCCTTCCAATATCGTTTGATATCACCCAAAGAAGTCGTGACCTTGGTATGTATATACCCTTTCCGTTACACGTATAGAATGGATTCAGGCGTTACTTTGCAGAAATCCATATCCGAAATTAATACTTTAGAAAAAATATCTAGTGTTAATTCTTGGCGGAATGAACAGACACCCCAAGGGTATGCAAATCCAGCTTTGACACAAACTTCACACAAGCTTTATCAAGCGTTCTTCACCAAAAATACTCAATTTTGAGACCTGTTCTTTAAATATGGAGGTTAGTAATGTTTTTGTCGGTACCAGCTGAAATTCAAATAACTGAAATGTGTCGACTTATTCATAACGATATTAAAGTTTGTTAGTTAGTTTTTTTAGATTTTTAGTTAATTAATTACTTACACTTAGCATTAGTATACCTATTTATCTCGAAGTTTTCACGAGCTGACGTACATCTATTCTGAACATATTGTATTCTACTTCCAGAGCTTTAGTGATTTATACAGTAGAAACCTTAGATGGCGAAGCAGTTATACCATGTACAGCATTTATACAACTTTAGCATTTTGTCACCACGAAATTACACAGATAAAATAGGACGAACTTGATTTTCGAGTGTTAAAATGTGAAGAGGAGCGTAATTTTTTGCGGTTATGTTAGTTGGTCAATCACTGAAAGATTCTGTCGAAAAACATCCAAATCCGTTCCGTGTATTGCGCCGCATCTGTTACTGATTGAAAACTACCTACCCGTTTATTTACTTTTAGTGTTACAACCGAAATAATACGCTGTTGACCGTTTCATTGAGATGTTCAAGTTAATTGCTCTAAATTCTAAATTATTCCTTTCTAACCGTTAGCTATTCGACGAAGTAAGCATAATTCACAAAGCAACACGTCATAGATTGTTCTCATATCTCGCCTGAGATGATTATTATTGAGTATAAGAAAGGTGAATTAAAAAATTATCTGTGCTCATCTCCGAATTTGATTGACTTTCTATAGCGGTTTAATTTAATATCATTTCGATAGCCCCAAAGCCCACTGGGCCATCGGGGCTCACTCGGTCAGATATAAAGCTATTTAGTTATCTTATCTGGCGATCATCTCCAGCCGCCGGAACCATCTGTGGAGATGGCGACCCAAACATAACATCGATGACCCGATACCGCAACATCGAAATGCCACTCAATCATTAGGCAGGTACCTACTGAGGTACGCCGCAATTTCTCTACGCGAATGTCACGGTAATGAACGCGTCGCGGCGCTCGGTGGAGCCCAATTCGCCCAATAATCCGACGCCAATCAACTATATAGATCACGAGATTGTTCGCGGCGGTTCGGTGATCGTGTCGTGAGAACGATAAGACACAGGCGAGCAGGTGGTTCCCTCCCCGGCATGGCTAACTGTTCCACCATCATCAACGGAGCGAGCCGAGCGCGCCTCCGCGCAGTCCCGAGACACCGGCGTTCCACGCGCTACACTCCACACCACCAGCGCTACCGAATTGTTTGCAACTCGCGCGGGAAAGCTACCGGCGAGGCTTGTGTTGCGCTTTCGGACTTACGCAGTGGCAGTGAAGATACAATACAACATTGACGCATTAAAATAATAGTGATTTATTTGTTGAATCGGATAGCTAAACCGAATAGTTGGGCGTTATTTTTTTGTATTTGACGAGTAAGGTAATCGGGGCAGATAGCATTAACGGTTGGCTCCGCGCTCGAGTGTGGCAGACCGCAAGCATGACGAGCGCCGGCGACTGCGCTCTCGTGCTCCTCCTACTGGTATGTTTAACAGCTTTAACTGCACACTTATTTACTTAATTTATCGATAAATGAAACTCATACTTTTCCCTACTAACGAACTGAATAACTTTATCTTTATCAAACAAACCTTTCATAGAAAGCCTAGATGGAACTAATATACTATCTCATGTTATTTCCATTTAGCTATAAATCGTATTGCTCGCTGGCGGTGTACTAAAATCTGAATGTTTCGTCCCCATTCTAGAGTATTGAAGACAAGTTTATATTTGAATCCGGTTTGCCTGCACGAGTATAATCATAAATACAGTGTTTGTAATAAGCTCTAAGCTATCTCTACAACTGAACACTGCCAAGTGACCCACTTTGCGATAGTGTACTTTGACGCATTAACTTACAAAGTTATTAACTTAATTTTAAAGTTTTTATGAACATATAAACTCAGTTACTTTCACACATGACAAAAATATGGTGTTCTTACATAGTTTAAGGTAATTAATCCACCGAATTCCTTTAAAAGGATAGTCACACTTTTCAGTCACACAATTCATGATTCTGTATTTCCGTCATGTATCTTAAGTCATAAAAAGAAAAGGGTACTTCTAGGCAAGTGAGCTTCATCGACGATGATGTGCATCTATTTCTATCAGGTGAGATATTGCTCAAATGAAATCAACAACAAACAAACTAAAATGCATATGGTACTAAAATTTTATTATGTGTTTATTATAATTTAGTATCATAGGTAGTAAAACACAATACGGCTTGGGCACCGTCCTTACCAACATGCGATCTACCTAGGTTAAAGCTCGCTTTGTAACTCTTACGATCATCAAAAAACTTTAGTTGTTGTTTACATGGAAGTAACGCATTCCTTTAATTATACTAGTTTAATGGGGTGGGATGGTGTTCAAACTCGAACCTATATTTAATAAAAAAAACTAGGTAATTTCCCAGACCCATTATTGTTTCCAGAGAATTTAAGATGTGCTGAATTGAAGTATGATGTTACAAAAATTTTAACCTATTGCTACCTGTTCAAAGCAGCGAGATTGATTGATTTGATTTTGATTCTCTTTGATATCTGTTTTCATCTCGAAAAATCGAGTATTAAATATTTGCTAACAAAGTCTACCAACAATTTACTTCGAAAAAATAAGCTGTTATTGATTACCATCATAAATAAAAAAAATATAATTCCTGTAATTTAACTTTTTAAATAATGTTTGTAATGCATAGTAGTACTTTTATATACCATGTCAGTTTTCAGAACACAGATTTTCATGCTAGGTACTGGTACCTATATCTGAAATATCTAGCTTTTATTTTTACATTACTCAAAAACCTGACGTGTTAGAAAAGTTCTGACGTCAGATTTTAATTCAGCGCACCGAAAACCTTCATTATGGATAGTGTCAATAGAACTAAACAAAAGAAATATTTATAACCTAGTGTTATCTAATTAAAATATGGTCGTTACTCACCCAGTCGTTTATCAAAGACGACATAATAGGAGAAATAGTAACTTTGACAAGACTTCTGCTGAATATATTGTACCTGTAGAAGGGTCGTTAAAAAGCTTTAATTATGCAGGGCCAATTTTACATGCTATCTTATTCACATTCTACCTTCTATGGAGCTGCCGATCACCCCATGATTTGATTACAATGCCAACTTCTGTTTTTTTTTCTGCTTGATAAATATGACTTCTATTGATCTGTTTATCCTGTAATAGAAGTTTTACTAATATTATAAATACGAAAGTTTGTGAGGATGGATATATGCATGTTTGTTTCTCTTTCACGCAAAAACTAATAAACAGATCTAAATGAAATTTGGTAAGTACATAGTTGACATCCTGGAATAACACATACATGTAATATTTATTAGTATATGATTTTTGTATTGTATGTATGTATTTTATATTATTAGGTTCAATTAAAATTCTTTATGATATTAGTACACTCACAGCCCTTAATCTGTCTCCTATAAGTTTGTCCATCCAAGGGTTGTCTGTAAGAGTACGCCCTGTGCGATAAGACCGCCCATTGTACACAAGTTTAATTTTTTGTATCCATAGAAATATTGAAAGGTGTACAATAAAGTATATAATAAACACATAGGCTACTTTTTATCCCGGAATTCCCACGGCATCGGGATTTACGCGGGAAAACCTCCCACACGAGCGAAGTCGTGGGCAGAAGCTACTAGCAGGATACTTACATATAAACAAATGTTTTTCGCTTCAGGATTCCTAACAAATACTTATTTTACAGCTTTCGCATTGACAGTTGATCAATAGAGTAAATGATAAATTAATTCATTTTGCAAATCGTTTACGTACCGATTAAATACACGGCAGTTTCTTTAAAGAAAAACAAGATGACGCCGGTGTTTCCTAGCTAAGAAGAAAAACAAACTCATTGGTCAAAGTTTCTTCTTTTCACTGAAGTCCATAATGGTATACACAAGACTACAAACCACATAGTTTCGAGTGGCAAGTCCACTCAAATATGTGTGGTTCTTTCCAGGTTGTTGTCCAAACCGTACAACCATTTATTTATCAGTTATCGTGTACATAACTTAGAACTTAAAGGAGCTCAAAGATTTGATTGATTGGGTAGGACTCATAAAGTACCTGACAAATTAATAATGAAATCAATCCGAGAGAAGGAGCCCGTCGCTTACCTAATTATAACAGCTGCATGTGCCGATATTTTTTTTTTTAAATAGTTTCTCTTTTGACCACTATCTCAACCTGATGGTAAGTGATGATGTGATCGAAGATGGAGCACGCTTACCTAAAAGTAACCTATTGACTCTGGACTTAAAGACTCCTAGGTTGTAGCTGTCGGGAAACACAGACTCCGGCAGGGAATTCCACTCCTTAGCCGTACGCACAATGAAGGTATTCCCAAAACGTTTTGTCCTCATTTTCAAGGTTAAGCAACGCTTGCCAAGGTCGGTGTGTGGATCACCCATCCACCATCTTAACATATATAGTTTCTTCCTTGCTTCGTGCTACATAGTTCTGAAATTCACAATAGGTAACGAAGATTATGCATATAAGAGTTTGAAATTGTCTTTTGTAGAAAGTACCACATAGATTTGTGTGGAGCTATCCAGGCAGTGCAAGCATTTGTTAGTAAGTTTTCTAGCCCAACTTAGGACTAACTCCTGGACCAATTATGCCAAAGCGACCTTCCCAAATGTCCTTTAGGGTAGGTCGTAAAGTTGTTAAACTGACAGACATCGTCAATAAATACTTGAATTAAAAATCACAGTCAGTAAATTGTCCGATTGCCTCAGTCGCAATTTGATTCACATGGTCCAGTCGTTGCAAATTCTCTAGATATAAATTTCAGATAAATATAATGTAGCCTCAAGTCCACTTATAGAAATAGCTCATACATTTGGTGTTCACGGCCAGTAAGTTTCACACGAGTGATAGGTACAGAAATTGAGCTCCTGTTCTCAGAGCATTGCGCACGCTCTACTTTTTTTTCTAATTTAGCTGCGTAGTAATTTCCTTGCAATGTTATTCACACTATATCATAGTATGTAGCTGCTAGGTGTTCGTTTTTTCAATTACTTTTCCAATCTACTAATTAGGAACGTGCCTACACCCGGTTCAAGTGATATAAGTATGTAGAAATTGTTAATTCAGAGAACCAATTACTGCCAAACAAGCCGATCTTCAAAGTAAAGCAACGCTTTTCGAGACCGTGCCGAGGATGAGTGACCATCTATACTATAATATTATACAACGTGTAATTTAAAGGGTATATACATACCAAGTGCATGGCTTCTTTGGATGATAACAAACGATATGGCAAGGGTTTTGTAATCCTAAATCAACGTGTGTAGAACTTATTACAAATTCCAATACACTGATACCAGAGACCGAATTTTTCAAATTAAGAAGAATGAAAAGAATTATCGTGTTATTGGCAAGTGACGTGGAATGTTATTGACCCTCGTAGTGCTGTGATACGTTTGTTATGATTGGTATTCAAGAAGTATATGAAACCAATAATTTGGTAACAATTCTTTGAATCAGTTATTTTGTGCTGAAACTGTGCATAGAGACTCCATACCAGATGTTGTCTTCAGCCCTTTTGGATAGATATGGGGTTTCCGTTACACGTTGCAGAATGCTCAACTACATTAAAAAACCGTGTTACTTGAACCATTTTGCATTAAGTTATATTAATTAACTATGTCTCTTGATCCATTCAGCGTCTATTAAGGATAATCAGTAATGTCACTTCGGCTATTTTGAGTAACACTAACTAATAACAATTTATTTGTTGTTTTATTTGGAAAGTGATACTAAAGTACAATGTATTCCGTGGTGATACTACTACCTTTTTTTTTCTTGGTGTGAAAATCATTGAATGACTTCTTCCGCTCTGGGTTAAGCGGAAGGCTGTGTCAGACTTCTACTGACTAAAAACCCACCTGTTCCTTCGGCTGCCCTAAAGTTCCGAGGCCGCGGTATCTCGATAGAACTTTCCCGCAAACCCCGGCAGGCAATGGCCCGTCACTGGCGTTGACAGCTCTTTGAACACGACGTACCACCGACCCGAGCCTGGTCCTTACCGGACGGTGAGCGACCCTGCTCGCCGTCCGCAGGCCCACGCCTATGGTGGCAGGAAATCGGCTCGCGATCCCCGACGCCCGGGGCTCGCGCTCCCACGGCGGCTGGGGCGAGAAGGAAGAGGGTTGCCTCTCCCTCGCACGTTCGGCCTCCTACTTCCCATCATCATCCCATTCCCTCTCGCTCTGCACCATGGTCTGAACCAGAGCAGGGTGCGAGAGGTCTCAGCCGCCGACCGCCTGTACGAGGACAGGACGGTGCTCCGCCTAAGCAGGGCACACCTCGACCGTATGCTCCACCGTGTCCTCCAGGTAATCCTCACAATGACGACACCCGGGCGTGTCCTCCCGCTGTATCCGAAACAAGTATCTCCCGAAACAGCCATGTCCGGTCAGCACCTGCGTCAGGTGGAAGGGGACTTATAGCCGCGTTTGCGGCGTGCCCAGCCTTCGGTTGCGACAGCCGCTCTTTCCATGCTGCCGTGAGATCGCACCGGAGCTCTATCCGCTGAGCCGCGACTTGCCGCGGTAGCGGAGTTTCACCCCGGCTTAGTACATCCACGCGCCAATCATGCACGTGCGCGGGGGCTACCACCTCCAGATCCCACGGCAGCAATCCGGCAAGGAGGTTTGTCGTCTTCCCAGAGATCGTGCGGTATCCCCGGATCATCCGGATAGCCATGACCCTCTGAGACGCGACCAGCTGGTGAGCTGATCGCCGCAGCAGATTCAGCGAACACAGAGGGGCCCCATAGAGGGCCATGGACCGCACAATCCCCACATATAGCCTTCGGCAGGAGGCGTTTGGCGTCCCTAGATTGGGTAAGAGCCGCTTGAGTGCAGCCCCCGCCCGGTCCAGTCTTGGAGCCAAACGTCGGAAGTGTTCGATGAAGTTTCACCGGCTGTCGAGGACAAGTCCCAGGTACTTCATCGTCGTCTTGACGCCGATGCGAAACCCTCCTACCAGCGTGTCGTCAGTGTAGCAGACTACGCTGACGCCTGTAGGAAGGTTGGCGCGCAACACCCAGTCGTAACTGATGTTCCACAAGGGTGGCCCCAGAATCGATCCCTGTGGGACACCGCATGACATCTCTCGTCGGTTCCACTCTCCTTGGTGACCAGAGTAGATGACGGCCCTGTCCATCAGGTAGGCCTCAACCACACGGCAGAGGTAGGTTGGCATCCGGTAATACCGGAGTGCCTCCCGTATGCAACTCCAGGGCAGGGTGTTAAAGGCATTGGCCATGTCGAGAGAGCCCTCACACGCATGATTGCATCCACCGTCGAGCGCCCCTTGCGGAAACCAATTTGGCTATCCGCAAGATCCGGCCAACGAGGCGGTTTGCAATAACTATAGGCCAATATGGCACCCCGGGCGCCCCGGTTTCTTGATTAGGACCAGTTTTCCCGTCTTCCAACGAAGTGGGAACTGGTCTCTCTCTAAACATGCGTTAAAGAACCCTAACAGTTGAGGCTCGAGAGGCTCCAAGGCCAGGACCCAGGCTTTGCCAGGGAAGCCGTCGGGTCCCGGGGCGGTATTTTTGGCATTCAGCCCGCGTACCGCCACTCTCAGGTCTACCTCGGTCACTTCTGGAGCGTTGTCGTCACTGTGGCCCGCGTCGGGCACCGCAAGTGGCGGAGTCATGGTCGGGGGAGTATGCCCACCTCGCGAGTGGAACAGAGTGCTCACCACGTCCTCTACTAATTGGGGCCGGAGACTGTGTCAGCGGGGGAGCCCAGGTGCGGAGTTTGTCCCGCACCATTTTCTATGGACGTTCCCACGGGTCCCGATTAAGAATGCCCAACATCTCCTTGCGGGCCAGATCTTTGGCCCGCCGGATTTCTTCTTTGAGGACGGTTTTTCTGCTCTGTACTCCTTGTACAACTCCGCTTCTCTGACTTCCACAATTGGTGATACTACTACCTAGGCTTAGGATGATATACCACCTTATCTAATACCTTGTTCCAAAACATATTGCACCAACATCTTGAATGATACCTCTACACAAAAAAAACTTTTTACCAAAAAATTAAACCGACTCCCAAAAACACTGCAAAGTGAAAAATAACTTTAATTTCGGTAGTCGGTGTTTTTAGTTTTGTTTTTTCGTTTTTGGCACCGACTTCCGAAATTAAAGTTATTTTTCACTTTGCAGTGTTTTTGGGAGTCGGTTTAATTTTTTGGTAAAAAGTTTTTTTTCACTCTTTTTAGTTGGATGATTTTTAATTTACCTAGTTACAAGAGCCTAAATGTCAACTACTTATAACCTTTTACAAAATATTGCTTTTCCCAATGCTGGGCCGTTAATTGTTGAGGAGTTCTCCTGGTACTTCACCATCAGCTCTACATCACCATATGCATTGTGACGAGCATAAAGTGCTTAACATCCATATTCAAGTAATCGAATCGCAATCCACTAAATACTTATTATTGAGTAGTTTCGGCGGCCATCTGTGGTCTTCATCATCAGTTCCACTTCCCCAAATGGTACTTTTTGAGAGCAACTGCACAAGTTACTATAAGAAATACCCAAAACGCCATAGGTGTGCCTATAATATTTGAAGAGTTCCCTCGATTTCTCCAGGATCCCATCATCAGATCCTGACTTTGGTGATAATGGTACCAATTTCGAAGTATACCCATTCGAACAAAAAAAGAATTTTCCAAATCGGTTCAGCCGTCTTCGAGTACTCGATGATCATACATAAAAAAAAAAAAAAATATATACGCGTCGAATTGATAACCTCCTCTTTTTGTCGTCGGTTGAAAATGTTTTGAATTATGATAGCCTAAGCATCAATATCTACTATAATCTAGTAAGGGTTCATTTTGTTTCATCCTGCAGTCCCTCTAATGGGCATCTGCATCTAACTACTTCACTCTGGTGCAACACCGTCATGTATGTTGCTTATGTTCATTGGGTATATTCAACTGTCAGTTGACTTGGCGCTAAATTCAATTTCTCTCGTTTTATTTTATTCTAGGTTAAAACTTGAGCTAGTTTACTTTCAGCTATTTTATTTACGGTAGGCACTTGAACCATTTTGCCTTTCTAAAAAATAACTAAATTTGATGCATTTTGGGCTAACCAACATAAATTTTCTAAAATAATACACAATTTTCAACAGTAATAACTTAAACAACTTCCTTACTTAATTAGAGATATACTGTATTAAATAAATAAAAGTCTATCAAATGGTTGTTTTTTTATGATTTTTTTTTCAAAATAAATAACTTTGATCCGTCCTCCTGCAAGTTTTACAAAATGTCGCTTAGATCAATTAGCCTTTCAACCGTCGATATATTTCTTGAATACCAATCATAACAAACGCGTCACAGCACTACGAGGGTCAATAACATTCCACGTCACTTGCCAATAACACGATAATTCTTTTCGTTCTTCTTAATTTGAAAAATTCGGTCTCCGGTATCAGTGTATTGGAATTTGTAATAAGTTCTACACACGTAGACTTAGGATTACAAAACCCTTGCTATATCGTTTGTTATCATCCAAAGAAGCAATGCACTTGGTATGTATACCCTTTAAATTACACGTTGTATAAATGATAGCTGGGATCAACGTCTCAGCGTGATTTTCGAGGTACGAACGAAACTCGATAGGATGTATATAGGGATGGTAACTCATCCATGACGTCGGCAAGTATTGCTTTACTTTGAAGATCGGCTCGGCGAGCAGCTGTTATTATTTAACCTGAAGTTGTAATTGGATCTCTGAATTAAAAACAATCACTTACATAAATATCACTTGTCCCGGGTGTAGGCACGTTCCTAATATTAGTAGATTAGAAAAGAAATTAAAAGAACGAATACCTAGTAGCTACATACTATGATAACATTGCAAGGAAATTACAACGCAGCTAAATTATTAAAAAATATCTACGGAACCCTTCATCGGCGAGCCTGACTCGCACTTGGATAATTTTTTTGTGTATTTATTGAGTGCATTCTTGACCACAAAAAAGTAATTTGCAATAATACACCGACACACATAGGTAAAGTAATTCCGTTTTTCGAGGTAAGCAGAAATTACAGTAATGTGTGATGACAACAGTACCTAGTAGGTATAAAGAAAAAGAAATACAGTAAGATCTAAGTATGTAGGTACTACCTACATACTTAGATCTTACTGTATTTCTGTTTTGAGTGTATTAAACTACAACATTATCTATTTGTCATTTTTCCCCACTATGTCGTGGTTGGCTTCCAATCAGTAATACAGTAATAAATCTTTATTACTTAAAAATTTCCCACTAACAATTAATGTAAATGGTTACATTGAAATATAAAAATAAAATAGGTTAATACAAGAAAAGATTTATGTTTTGTTTTTTTTCTGGCCTTAGTCTGTAGTTAGGTATATTATAGTCATTTAGGTATCGTACATTGCTTGGCACCGACTCCAAAAAATTGTTGAATTTTATTATAGGTTAATCGTAGGTTAGGTTATGTTTATTAATATAAGTAGGTTATAGTATTATTTTTAACTTTTTAGTAATTTTATGGTTTTTTGAAGTCGGTTTCATTTTTTTGCAAAAAACATTTGTTATTCTTTAGTGACATATTTTAAATCTTATAAAACTAATCTACACATAGTAGCGCTAGTAAATATGCTTCTCGTATGAGAAAACGGCGTCGAACTGAAACTGAGAATGAAAAATGATTCTATTTCTTTTTATTATTCGTGGTACACCTGGAAAGTGCATACCGTTACAATTCCAACAAGCCCAAACACAGCTAAGATACATTGTCTTGTTATGGAGTTCCAGTGCCTGTCTCTTGGATTCATCATCAGATCTGATAGTAGAATGGTTCTTATTGAACGCAAGTGCTTAACTTGTTTTAGAAAATACCAAAATCGCTTTTCGTTTTCCTATAAAATTTGAAGAGTTCCCTCGATTTCGCTAAGATTCCATCATCAGATCCCGACTTGGTGACTATGGGACTCATTGGAAAGCATAGGCTTTGAAACAAAAAAATATATTTCCAAATCGGTTCGTAAATGACGAAGTTATGCGCGAACAAAAAACGCAATACAGAGTAAACGAAAAGATAGTCAATGTAGATTTTTTTAGACTTGTTGATTTTTCAGAAACGGCTTGTCCGATTTCGATAAAAAATTTCAAATCGGTTGATAAGCGACGGAGTTATGCCTGGACAAACATGAAAAAAAAAATACAAACATCCGAATTGAGAACCTCCTCCTTTTTTAGAAGTCGGTTAAAAACATATGTCATTAGAAAACCTGACTCCTAAATTAAGCGTATGTCCCTGTATCTAACGACAGTCTTCTAGCATTACGAGCAAGCAGGCCACTGTATATTGGTCTAACTGGATGCAGGTGAGCACTAGCGTTTTACATGGAGTGAATGCCAATCCAACCTCCACAACGCAGAACCTGGGTAACATGATGCCCCTTGGCAAGACAGCTGTAAGATTTTCTGACTTCGCGTACCAGTAACGATTGTCCAAGATGTACTATCGACCAATCTTCCGCATGCTCACCTTTAAGGCTATAATCGCATAGCACGGCCCACAACTCGATCGCCTAATCAGGGCCGGATTAACAATTAGGCGGAGTAGGCAACTGCCTAGGGACCCCGCATCAACTAGGGGCCCAGGCCTAGTGCACGCACCAAGAAAACATGTTTCTTCGAACGAGAATTTGATGTGCGTATGCACTTAGGGACCTCACTGTTGTGTCACAAAATACAAATCGTTAGATTTAGTGGTAGAATTAAAACAATTTTAGAACAAATCTGGGAATAAGTAAACAAATATATTAAAAACCACAGCCCTTAATGTGCGTTTCCTCAGTTCACACACGATTTGGTCAGTCAAAGAAAGAAAAGGGGCCCCGAGAATGTCATTGCCTTAGGGCCTCTGACAGGGTTAATCCGGCTCTGCGCCTAATGCATGTATTTTGACCAATATGATGCACGAAGCGTGTTTTAGTAGTGTTCGTATAGTAAGTATTAATATAATGTTACACGCCATGTACTCACAAAATGTATATTGTCCGTAATTGGGCGAAACCAGGAAGGGATGTGGTTTGTCACTAGCTGCGCTTTCACAGAAATATTTTCTTAAGTGAGCATGCGTAACTTTGGCCGATAGTACAATGACGGCTGGCCGCTGGGACCAACGGTTTAACGTAATTTTCGAAGCATGGAAGAATCTCGATACGGTGTGATAGTCACCCATCCACAAGTCGAACTTGACAATCGTTGTTTAACCTTGCAAGTTGCAGATCGGCCCTTTTAGTAAGCGACGAGCTAATCTAATTATGCTGCGTGTGTCTTAATTGAGTCAGGACTTATTGGCGTGTAAAACACATAGGTTATTAGGTAAACGAATGTTTTTATTTTTTATTGGTTGCACCTTATTTCAAGCACGTGCCATATCTACACGGGTTCATCGAGTTAGCAATAAAAACAAAATTTGCAATAAAACTAAAAACTGGCACGCTACGTGATGTCCTCAAGACTTTCACTGTCCGCTGAAAATAGTTTTAAGTTTGATTTCTTCATTGTTTTTCTCTGTTATTTTTTTGATAACTATAACAAATTACTATCGTTTAATGCTTGATTTAAAAGTGCTTATAAAAGTAGTAATCTATCTAACTGTAACGCATTTTTTTTTTGTGCGATTTATACGGAATAAAGTTTAAGATGTTAGCAAGTGTGTCAGCTGTGTTGATTAAACTAATACCAACTTTAGTATTAACTTCGGATAAGTTTTTTAAGCGTTGAATTTAAATATTTAAATTCACATGAACAGGCGTGGAACAACTGTCTGTCGGCCATATAAACATTGTTCCGTACAGGTATTGAAACTGCGACACACCTTGCAGCATCCAACCGCTCAATCACTGCGCTAAGCGTTTCGTCCACCCTGAAGTTCCAATTTCAAGATAAAAACAAGTAACTTAAAATTTAGAGAGTGCGGGTGTAGTGCTGCCTTAGGATAAACCACCTAATAAGTGGAAAGTGAGAAGATATCACTAGACAACGCGGATATCTAAATATTTTGGTTTTGGATGCAGGTAACATTTTACCTTCATTGTAGGCACTCTACAATCCTAGTTGAATAAACAAAAGAACATCATAAGTAGGCTATTCCCACGAAACCACATCAAGACACTAGATAGATTAAAATAAGAAATAAGACCGCGAAAGCAAAAGTAGGTAATCAAAAAAAGGAAAGCGAAATTAGAGCAGATTACTATTTGATAGCAAAAAGTTGAGCAATTACATTATTTGTCGATAGTCGTTAAAAATTGAGTTTTTGAGGAAAATCGAAAACCTCTTGGCCTACTGCCTTTTAGACCACCTTGCACATAAAAATAATAATTGATTATCACAGCGCTTCATAATATAATAGCAAAATATTTTATCGATCAATAGTGATATAAAAAAACCGTTTAACCTTTGATAAAAGCCAGTTATAAAAATTATATTTCACGCAGATTAGATTTCTAAGATTCGCACAAAAAACCGAGATGAAACATTCAGACCAGACAACTTTCATGCTAAAAATTAACAACTACAGTGTAAGCACGAGTTTAGAAAGTATTTTCTAAATGGTCTATTTTTCTGCAAAAGAAAACAAACAGGTGAACCGGTATCCGTAGGGGTAATAATGTCAAAACAATAATAAGAACTACTTATAATTAAACTTACTGTAAGCCATAAAAATAATAACTACACTTTCATGGGTCGTTCTTTGCCATAATGACTCAATCCAACCAACAAAGCAATTCAGATCAAATCACAAATCAAATTAGTATACTATTGTAATAAGTTGCTCAGCGGTTACTCACCTCTAAAGTCACGATCGATCGTTGGATCGACGATGATGAGTGTAACGTGCAACAGATCTCGCGCATGCATGCTTCGTATTATAGTTGCGCATACGCTTTCAATGTCCGCACCAACCAGACGTAACTGCATCGCATTTAATACTACACTACATTCGTATAAAACTGTTTAACATTTAATTTATGATGCATAAAACTGGCTACTTTGAAATTAAATGGATTCAAACTAATCAACGGTGGATTTATGAGCCGTCTTGTAAGAAAACTGTAAAAGATGCAATGGTGGTTACAGAAACATAGAAAATATGAGCATTGGATGACTTTGTGTAGCTGTAACAAGTGGAACGGATAGCAGTTTTATTCAAACTGCATTAAAAAAACTGACTTTATGAGTATAACGTTAATTTGTAGTCTAACATGACTTGGAACATTCCAGTAGAAAATAAGCTTGCGATGGTTTAGAATTGAAATATAAAATACGATAAGCAAATACAATACAGCAATTAAACACAATAGTATATAAATAAATTAAGCCATTATTATTGATAAATTAAAACATATCTCTATAAATAAATAAAAATGATCGAAATATTTGTAAGCGCATAATTTCGGAACAACTGCACTGAATTTATATTTAAAATATAAATATAAATTCGGTGCAGTGGTGCTTTTGTGTATTTTATATCAAGGAGAAGGTTTACGTATAAAATAAAATGTAAAAAAAAATTATATGGAAATGTACGAGCGCAGACAAAGTCGCGGGCAGAAGCTATGAAATATAAGTAACAAGCTAAATAAAATGTAACTATCGTATTGCGATGACTTCGTCCATTGAGCGTGGGAATGATCGGAGATGTGGGAATGTTCGGAGTTGCAGGAATGTTGTCGAGATATCGTGGCCCCAGAACGTAAGGGCAATTGAAGGAACATGGTGAGTTTTTAGTCAATAGAAGTCTGACACACTCTTCCGCTCCACCCACAGCGGGAGACGTCATTAGATGATTTTCCCACCGGAAAAATAAATGTCTTCCATTTTCGATACAAATGCAAATTGTCTGGAATTTAAAAGAGACTTTGACCTCTGAGTTTGTTTCGGTGTTTCTTCCCAGAGTAGTCAGTTAGGAAATACCAGCTTCATCTAGCTAAACTAAACACGCAGAAAACATGACGTGTAAAAGTGTTATTAATAACCAGGCACGTGACCACGGGCACCAGCTGTCCATACTATGTCAATGTCAGCGCTGGACCAAAAGAAGAAGAGGAAGACTTAGTAAATTCGTCTTCCTCTACTTCTTTTTAATCTGGCTCTCATTTGCTATATTTCATTATTTTTGTATGTAAGGTTGCATAGTACAGTTTTGCACATTTTTAACATGCTACTTTTGCCATTATCAAAACTGGGTCAGTGGATAGAGGTAATACTTACCTATTTATTGGACTTATCTTTAAAGATGGAATATAAATACTAATAATAATAATAAAATTAAGGGGGGCTCCCCATACCTACCTACCCTTTTCATCAAACCTATACGTATGTGGATCAGACAGGTCTAAAAAATTTTTAGCAAAAAATAGAACCGACTTCCATATCAAAACACTACAAAGCCAAAAATTACTTTAATTTCGGAAGGCGGTGTCAAAAACGAAAATATATACAAAACTAAAGACACCGCCTTCCGAAATTAAAGTAATTTTTGGCTTTGTAGTGTTTTGATATGGAAGTCGGTTCTATTTTTTGCTAAAAATTTTTTTTCACTCTTTTTAGTGGGTTGGTTTGAAATTTATCTAGTTACAAAAGCCATAATGTCAACAACTTAGCACCTTTTACAAAATATTGCTTTTCCCTGTGCATAGCCGTTAATTTATGAGGAGTTCTCCTGATATTTGACCATCAGCTCTACATCACCATATGTATTGTGACGAGCATACAGTGTTTAACATCCGTACTCAAGTAATCGAATCACAATCCACGAAATACTTATTATTGAGGAGTTTCAGTGGCCATCTGTGGTCTTCATCATCAGTTCAACTTCCCCAAATAGTACTTTTCGGAAGCAACTGCTCAAGGTACTATAAGAAATACCCAAAACGCTATAGGTGTGCCTATAATATTTGAAGAGTTCCCTCGATTTCTCCAGGATCCCATCATCAGATCCTGATTTCGTAACAACGGGACCAACTAGAAAGTATACCCATTCAAATACAAAAAGAATTTTTCAAATCGGTCCAGCCGTCTCCGAGTTATGAGGTAACATACATAAAAAAAAAAAAAAAAAAAAAAAAAAAAAGTTCAAGACGAATTGTAAACCTCCTTTTTTTGAAGTCGGTTAATAAATAGAAAATACTACTATGAATAAATCTATGCAGCTATGCTCCTTATCGTAATCTTAGTTTAGCTAAACTAAGATTACTGAGAAATAGCTAAGAATACAATGAGGAGGTCATTGTATTCTTAGCTATTTCTGAGTAATCTTAGTTTCAAGACGTTAGAAATCCGTAAACAAAAACCGTTAAAATCGTAAAAAGCGTTTTCGGAAAATTAAATGCTTTCAAGAAATTCAAATAAAACAGAGTAATAACGTGTTTTATTATAAGCGCCACTTCATAAATTAAAACGGTAAGTAATAATTATTGTAAGTATCTTAAAGTATCCATTATATCTAAACAGTTGACCACGGCAATTAAGACTTACAATAAAAGCGGTGCCTTGGGAATACGATAAGGTACCGTGGGACGCTGCGACCGACTCTAATCTCTAAATTAAGGAAGTGTTAATTTGTTAGATACTGCGAAAGACTTGATTACGAAAGACATTATTATGAGAAGAAATTTCCGGATTCCGCTGTAATTACGACGCCAGACCAAGACCATATTGAAATCTAATCGACATTAATATTCTTAATTATTTGTTTTTGACCTTTTCTAACTATATGTATACTAGTGTTGCCCAAAATCAGTCTTGGTCTTATTTTTGCATTTGGTAAAACCAAGACCAAAACCACCTAATTTTAGCAAGATTAAGACCAAGACTTACCCTGCAAGATTTAAGCAAGAACAAGACTAAGCCTGCGAGACTCTTGCGCATTGCAGTTAGTTCAGACTGTCATTTTATTTGTGTTATTATTAACAAAATGAGAAAACTTACATTGCAAAAACCCAGGGAAAGGGCGGGCGATGCGGGGGAAACAATGAAACTTAGCCCTTAAAAGAACTATTTATGTTCTCCGAGTTTGGATCGATGTCCAGAGCCGGATTATTCGATGAGAACGTTAATGCGCTGGCTCTGACGGAGGTTTGCTTAAAGTTACAACCACCAACAGTGATACAGGTCCGGCAACATCGCACAATATTAGTACATACAAAATATTCAATCCATGGTTTTTTTTTTTAAATAAGAAATCAGCAGAAAATATTAAGTTGTTGTAGTTCACTTTATATTTTCAACTTAATTTTAAATTTTAAAGTAATTTCTAGCACCTTATATTCAATGAAGGTCAGGATAGCGCCCGTGCCGGCGGCGCGCGGCGGTCCCTTTGCCAAGGGACAGGAGTTTTTGTATCGATTCATTTATGCAGTTTTAAAGCGTAGATATCAGTGCTTCAAAATGTTGAAATGTAATCATAAATATAAAACTATCTCGTATTTTTTTGTTTCGTTAATATAAGTACTTAAGTAATTAATGACAGTTGATTTTCTCAATAATTAAACTAAATACAGATACTGATACTTTTATCTCGTCTGCATTAAATAAGTCAGTTTTGTTGTTTCACAGCTTTCATTGGATTTTATTACAAAATGTTTTTATTTTTGTCGTGTCGTATTATCGTGATTAGTTAATACTTGTGTGTATTATTTGTACGATATCGACCTATGCGCATTACGAACAATAACATAAACATAAATTGTACAAAATATTGATTAAAAGAAAAAAAGTGCATCCATAGCTTTGACGAACTTTGATAGTGCGCGGATTTGTTGTCGACAATATTTTGATGTTGCCAACAGCAAAGTTGGGTCGGATACTATAACCAGTCAAAGAAAGTTCGCACCTAGTCGGAAGTACAAGGACAAGATACGAGTACACATGCAGGTGGCTATTGATATCGTATATAATCGACGTCATCGCCGCCCCGCCGCGCTCCCATATGAGAAATATTGTAAATACTTGTGTGTATAAATTGTCTACAATAGTAATCAAATGAGTGACGTCACGTCGCTCATTTTGTGTTTTAAAATGACACACATCCAAGAATTGAGATTAGCATTGTCGGTTTATCAACTTCTATCGTACTCTAGTAGTTATTATGTACCTACATAAATACAGTAGGTAGCGTACCTAGGCAAAATTTATTTAGTTAATGTAGATTAACTCCATCAAAAGGAGAACATAATACACAGAATATTATTTACATAATATCTACATTTTATTGCTACTTAGGCACACTTTACTTATCTGGTAACGCATCTGTTTTATTAATCTTCCAAAGAATCATTATTTTTATCAAAGAATGCCGTCCTTTATCGGTATTTCGGCGTGTACATAAGCACATAATAGCAAAAATAGGAGTATTTATTTCAATTTTAGTCATTCCAAATTGAGCTTCGCTTCGAGTTTAATGTAATAATTGTTTTTTGCTCTAATCCTTGTTGTTCTCGAACTGATAAGTTTAAAATTTGACATGAGTGACGAATATTCAAATACAGTCAAGTTAATGTCGTGGGTTCAGACCATGAGGTCTGAACACACAGAGATGACGTGTCAGTTGATATTTCTAATTTCTTATTGAATTTATTAATTTGGTTAGCCTTTACTATGCCTATATCAATTCAAGCTCAAAATGTACCTACTCTGTTACATTGTTCTAAGATCTAAGCTACTGTTTAATAAATAGCAATAGCATAATCGTTAATTGCAAGACTCTTGCGCAAGACCAAGACTGGCTAAGTCTCGTCTTGGTCTTGCATTTAGGCAACACTGATGTATACACTTAAATCAAAACTTTTAACTACATAATTCCATACTGGCATATATAAATAAATAAAGTTGAAGTATATCTCTTTGATGTCAAAATATCTGCTTTTTCTCAAGTGCCTATAGTTATATACACGACACTAAAAACTATAGGTTATTTTAGATTTTAATCCGTCAGTCGGACTGTCCTGGCCAATTATTGGAATAGCTGAACCGAGTTAAATTCGACTTTCACTGGAAGATAGAAGAGGTTACAGGGCAACATAAAAGCTTGTCTCGGAATTCCAGACTGAGATTTACACATAAAAAACCGCCCACATGAACAAAGTCTCAGGCACAGCTAAAGTAAAATAAAACGTCGAGAGATTTATACGCGTGATGCGTATAAAATCTTTCTTGGCCACTGGTAATGTGCCCAAAAATCACGGCATCGAAACAATGTCTAGCTCTCCTTAAACTCTGTCCAAGATAAAAGCCGTCCCATAGGTCACACGAAGTGTAAACTAGGCGTCTTGTTAGATTTTAACCCGGACCCAGCAATCCGAGAGTGTCAACCTCAACCCCAAACGGTTCGAAAATATAACTAGGGATCAACGAGTTATAAACATTAAGAATTTAATTGAACAAGCACGTAGAAACTGCTATTACAGAGATTGTGGGCGTTATTCTTAGTAATGGGATACTCGCTAACGTAGACTTTTTTTGCTGAACATGGAATTCATTTACCGAACTGCCCAACTCATGTTGTACTCGGTTAAAATCTAGGTTGAATAGTTAAGCTAGTATCTTCCATGAATTCCAATCAGAATTACCTCTAGGAAACAAAACAACCATAAAAAACTTATATAGTAGAGATATATTGTGTTTTCATGCCTTGTGTGTGTATCTCACAAGTAATACATACATAAATTAGATTGTTTAGTGCGATTGCCAAGTCAATCTATTTATTTAAAACGTTAAAGATTTTTAATATTGATATGGTCACTATAAGATGTTGTTAGGTTAGATAATTACGTAAAAACTTAAGACAGCAGGTCCCTTAAGTAGGGACTGAATAAATTAATAACCGACTTGGTATTACATGGATCTCACAACTTTTTACGGTAGAAGAATTGAGTTGCCAGACTTGGTTTTTTTGACAAGTATTGTTTTTTACGGGTTCTCATTTCTTTTTGTAGATAGTTCTGCTTCTAGGCAAGCGTGCTACATCTTCGACCACATCATCACTTACCATCAGGTGAGATGGTGGTTAAACGCAAGCCTACCATCATTAAAAAAAAAACGAAATTGAAAAATATTTTAGTTTTTCCTTGATTCATACACTAAACACTAATTGTATTCTAAATTTGAAGCTTCTATGTCTGCTAGAAGTGCCTTAGACTTTTGATGATCAGTCAGTCAGTCAGTGAGTGACAAAATTAAGAAACTTTGACTCGTTATAATTCTTAAACTACTATTTCAAATTGAATGAAATTTGAAATATACTACTTAGTATATTTCAAACTAACACTATAAACTTTTATACAATACCTGCTTGGTTACTGAAAATTCAGGCTTCTAGTTTTATCCACAACGAAGTTATAGGGGGTCGAAAATGGCCTGAACTGCTTCGAGAAGAGGAGGATGGTACGGCCGTGCCGCTTTTTTGCTCGACTTGGCGATTTTATTTATTCCAAATATGACATACTTATTAGCAGGGTTATTACTATGATCTTAAGCTGTATTCTGACTAGGCTTTAACTTCACACCTAGTTGTACATTTAGTTAATATTGTTTAGGCATAACCTTGATAACAACTTATATAATAAATTGCATTTATGAGATACATTCATATTCAAGCAGACAACAAGGCAACGGAACCGTTTGAAACACATTATCAATTAGTTCTCCGAAACAACTCTTCACGCTTAATAATCAGAGTAAAACCGTTTTAGAAAAAAAAAAACCGTTTAACAGTCTGCACAAAAATTTACATACAGCAAGTAAGAGCGAGTATCTTGCTCCATCGTTGTTTCCGCATGAAGTTCTATGCCAACGGTCAGCTGAGTGACCCGCGTGGCCGCGTATGTTACCGAAAAAGATGCTAAACCGACACACTTTTAAATCACCTCATCCACTACGTACCCATAAGGCAAAGAAATACCAAGCTTGCATATTGACTCAGCAGTGTATATCGCGCAATCGACGATACCGCAGCAGTTAGAGCATGAACCGTGATAAAGACTATAAAATCGACTTACTTTCAACGATGCCGCATCGACGACCTCACGTTCACGGACCAAATGATGTGGTATGGTTCGCTTCATTTACAAAACCACAATCATACTCTTAATCCTCTTCAACTTCTGTTTGAGGATTTACAGGAAACATGTTTTATTGCTTTGTAAATCAACAATTTCTAATGAGGCGTTACGTTACAGTCAATGTGAAATCTAACACTTAGGTATCCCGTTAACAGTGAAGTCTACGATGCACATTTAAATTACAAACTAATTTTCAGCCACAGATTAATAAATTGATTGATGATTATGTTTCAGTCGGCAAAATAACTAAGAAAATTTTCTGCGAAAGATTTTTGTTATCCAGTCAAAAATAAGCGCACTCTGTATTAAAAATATATCAAAATCATAGCAGCATCATCACGCAACAGACTATAAAATAATAAACTCTGAACATCCTATGCGCTTTTCCGTAAGCTAATAGCGAACATTTTCTTTGTGGTCAGCTTCGATTGCTCCTAAGCTATCATTAGACTGATTTCTGGTATTATCTGTACTTAAGCGATATCCACTATCGATACAGTCTCTCTAGGTACATCAACATTGTTTACAAAAAATTATGTCTACGGTAACCCTATAATCATGTTTTTATTATTTTTTGTGACAGAAAAAATATATAGCACAAAACGTTTTCGGGATACTTTCATTGTGCGTCCAGCTAAAGATAATTTGAATTCTCTGTCGGGGTCTGTGTTTCCTGATAGCTATGCTTCTTTAAGTTAAGATTGAATCGGTAAATTCTAGGTAAGCGTGCTTCATCTTCGACCACATCATCGCTTACCATCAGGTGAGATGGTGGTCAAACAAGCCTATAAACAATAAAAAAGTTACCGTTGTAGCCATCATCAGTAGTGAATTTGATTGGTATTCTCCCATAAAAAGCTCATTAGTTAAGAGCAACTAGGTTGAATGGAAAACGCCCTTAATAAAATATGGTTAGTGGAACGCTGTCACTTCTGAACATTCAAATCCTTGCCGAGATTGCCGCTTTTTAATATAGATCTATACCAAATAATATTATGATTGCGAGTGTACAGATGTGTTTGTTATTCAAACACGCCAAAATAGCAGATAGCAGAAATTTGAGAAGGAGTAAGTAAATAGGCTACTCTTTTTCGCGTGAAAATGTACGATTCCAGTGGGATATATAAGATACTAGTACTCACGCGGGGCTTCGCTCCCGTGGATTCAATCACGGTAAAAACATAACTCTCCTTTTTTGCAGTCGCGTAAGTCTATAACCTTCCTCAAGCTTCAAGCCACTTCCATACCAAATTGCATCCAAATCTACCCACTACTTGCGAAGATTAGCGCGTTCAAGCAAACAAACAAACAAACTTTTCCGCTTTATAATATTAGTATAGATATATGGTGTTTGGTGCATCGTGTGCCAAATTGAAATAGTCGACTGAAGGGGTTATCTGTTATCCTTTCAGACCCCTTAACACCTCTCGTGCCCTGTGGATTTTTTTTATCGACTTTTTATTGTTTTATTAAAAAGAGACCCAAATACATTCAAATACAAAACAAAAAAAGTTTAAGTCGTAGACTCTAAATTTTAATTTTATTTAAATGTGTATTGTTTTAGAGTACTTTTTAATACAAAATTAGTGATATTAGTCGTCTAGTTTTTTTTTTATTTACTCGTAAAGTTTCGAACTTAAATTAAAGCTGTACATGTTACACCTGTTTACATGGCTACAAAAAAAAAGCGACCTGGATCTTCCAAGTCTCTCAAAAATTCTCTAGTCTATCTTCTTGCTAGTAATGTGCCACATGCCATAAAAATCTTTTAATAACTCTGTGATTTTGCTAGAATTGTGAATGGAGTCACATAAGACTAAATTCCAAAATCTAATATAAAAAAAATATTTTTTGATTAAATGATACCTGACAAACCTATTAAATCTATTATCTCACTCTTTTATGGTAAAATCTGTCTCGTATCTCTATCTTTTCGAGGGTTTTACTTGAAACAAAAAATAAAATTACATTTTTAACATTTATTTATCAAAATTTTTACAAATCCTGCTCAAATTGTTGGCCTCTGTTGCGAATGCAGACCCGATATCTGTTTCGTATTTCGACAGTTGTTGTACTAAGTCGTATTTCCTCCTTAATGGTGTTGAAAGCTGTTTCTATGCGTTGGACTAGTACCTCCCTAGTTGGAACCACCGTGGCGTATACCAGCTCTTTGGCACGTCCCCAAACATAAAAGTCTAATGGAGTTAGGTCTGGCGAACGTGGCGGCCAAGCAATAGGGCCATTGTGCCCAATCCACGCATTGGGGAATATATCGTCGAGATATATTATTAATGATAGATTTGCGTTTGACCACTATCTCTCTAGATGGTTCACATTTAACTTGAAGAAACCTTTTTACCCTTGGTTAACAGCTATCGGGAAACACAGACTTCAGCAGGGAATAGCTGCGAAAAACTATTTTTATATAGTGTTAAATTTTGCATCGAGGGAATAAATACAATACGTTACGGGCGTCATATTGAATCCCGATTGTATTGATTTGAATGATGCCACCCACGAGCAAAGCGAGGTATTTTAGACTTTGACTCACAAGTGATATTAGACTTATGATTAAATACTAGAATCCTGAATGTAACGAGGAATTCATTCTAGTCCGAGGTAAAATAAATACCTATCCTCATACTTTACTGTTCATGCCAATACTCGTATCTAGATAGAGCTGTTCATGGTGGGTGCAGGTTGCGCGGTCAGTTTTCATTCGAATGCAAATGTCCAATTGAGGTTCCAAAGTTAAAACATATAATTTTTTAAATATATTATAATAATATTGACTAGCCTGCTGGGAAATATTTACTTATTATTTGGTTTGTAATATTTTTTCATGTTGGGTGGTACTGGTGTAAAATATTATTCCTTTGTTTGTTTAAAACTGAGTTAAGAGTGAGAGAGTAAAGAGTTTATATACTCTTAAAGATGAGTATATAAACTCTTTATTTAATGAATGATTAAATCGGTCGAAAAATATTCTTTTGTAGGTACTTTTGTTTATTCCGGTTGAGACCACTCTTGACCTCGAACTCGCCTGATGGTAAGCAATAGATGAGGTATTACTAAGAAGCATTTCAGTGTGCTACGGCGCTCTACTCCGATCATTGTTACTTCACGCACATGATCTGCCAGCAAGGACCGTAGAGGGAGGGGCAGCTCGTCGATTAACTTTTAAACACCGATCAGATAAACAAATAGATATATTTAACAATGACTCAGGATCAACTGTTGAGATAACCATCCGTTAAACGAAGATGCTTGTTCTACTGTAAGTCCCAGATAGATGGTCAGATATGGCTCGCGAGTGTTTGTGAACACAATGTGAAAGGAACTTTATGTATATGTGTCTAACAATACCTACATTCAATTAACCTCCTAATTGCTTTATGGCGTGTTGCTCTTCCTTCCTACAAATTGAATGCTCATTGTTACAGTTCCGGGCAGCATTCGCACAAGATTACGATGGTACGTATTCACCGTTATTCATTCTTTTCCATATTGGTTTACTACCAGATCATTCTCGAAATTTGTGGCGAGAATTATTTTAAGAGCAAAGGTGTAAACTAAAAAACTAAGCAAGATAATAAAATAATTAATTAAAGTTGTTAATCTGGCTTTGAACCAATAACATACTAGTCATACTGTCTACGAAAGTACTTACATTCATTAGGAAGTCGTAGAAGCCTATAAAATTTATGATTTAGTAAATGAAACCATAAATTTTTTTTTTTTTTTTTTTTTTTATTTATTTATATTAAGACAGTTTTCATTTGGATACATACATATATATTCTGCCAAACTGCAGTACAGTTTGTCGGCAGTGTTCTCGTGGATTCCTTAATACTAAATACTATTTATTACTATACTTAAATACTACTTAATCTATATTTCAATGCAAACTATAAGTACACAAAAAAAAAAAAAACGAACATGTGGTTATCCATCTGTGTTCCAAATACCTATAATAAAACATTTAAAAAAGGTGTGTCTGTACATTTAAATTTTATACAAAAATAATAATTGAAGTGGGTTAAGAAACGGTAACACAGCAAAGAATTTAAAAGTCTTTAAGTCTGTTTGTCTGTTTATACACGCCAGTCTCCAGACATACTGGATGGATTTTAATGAAATTTGGTAAGTAGGTAGTTGACATCCTGAGTTAGCTCATGAGCTATTTTTATCCCGAAATTCCCACGGGATTGGGATTTACGCAGAAAATCCTCCCACGCAGACGAAGTTGCGGGTAGCAACTAGTCTATACCATAAATTCTAACGCTAGGGACACAAACCTAAATAGTGCTTACGTAGTGTATTTTTCAAGACATTTTTAGAGACCGATTCAATCATAATTTGCGTAGGTAATTCGTTTAACACGGTTGGAATAAGCCATTGGGGCGTTCTTCGACCAAAGTAATTCTTCACTTTAGGAACTGAATATAAATATTTTTGCGTCGCTTTACGTGTTGGCCGGTTATACGATCTCTTTACTTTATGTTCACTGTTATTGTGGTGTCCTAAGATTACGGCCAGCTTTACTTTACTCTGTACGGGTAATATTTTACATATTTTAAATAACTTTTCGTATTCTTTACTAACGCTCTCTTTAGTTACCTTATTTACTAATAGTTTTAATATTCTGACTTGTAATTTTTTTTTTTTTTTTTTTTTTTTTTTTTTTTTTTTTAATAATAATAATTAGGTAAGTTCAGTCTGCCATAACTTGTAGCCTTATGCCATATTAAAACGAGTCTGTAGAGCCACATTAGAAAACTCAATAAGCACTCACTCGGAAGACACACACATCACAGAACACAAATCGAAGGGAAAATCTCTTTGCTTTCTACAATTTACAGTTATGAATGAATCCAAGTAAATTGTAGCTATTACCTATTTCAGTGACGGACATTCAGTGTACGTTTGCCAGCGGTGGTACCGGTTTGCGAGACTCCGTGGCAGCTCTTTTACGGAAACCGGAAGGGTTCCGGGGCGCGCCCCTCTTCGCTGATGACAGGGCCACCGACCCTGTGGCTGACCCTGTCTGCCAAATCAGACCTGAACCTGAAGACCCCACAGGACTACTATACAGGTTAAAGATCACAGATTTCACAAGATGTGGCGTGCTCAAACGAAACGTAAGTAATTCCACCGATGCAACCTTGCAAGAACTGTATATAATAATAACAAGATTCTTCTTTTAAATTTTGAAATATCTAAGTTAGTCAGTTGTATATTTTAGACCGTTTTTATCGGCCATAAAAACATGACACTTAGTACCAAACAACTTATGTATGCTATTTACATATACATACTATGTTTATAAGCAACTTTTCCAATACATAGTTACCTACTTTTTTGTTGTACCTATCAAGGATTTAATGAATGTCAATTTTACGACGGATGTTTCTTGTTCGTTATCAATTTGCATTTTTACTAACTCCAGCTTTTGTCTTCTGGTTCACACATTAAATTAAAGTGTCGTTAGCATTAAACATCAGACATTATATTCTGGACCACTTTATTTTAGTGTCGTACCGTGCGAAATAGTCCTATTGTTTGTGGAGTTAGCGCTAAGTTTCGTGATGTAAGCGCATGCACATATAATGATAACATAGGCTGCGGGTGTTGTGTCATCAGCAGATAATAACGTATTCCGTTACTAACAGTAGAGGTTTCCTAGTGGCCTACACCCAACAAGTAATAGCTGATATATTATTAACCGCTGAGACCGGTATAGTATTGAGGTAAAGAGAAATCTAAAACACGTGTGTCAATACGGAAGTGTTGCATCGATTGAATACAATGCACTTCACTTAACTCGATGCCTACATTCCCGATAATTGTGTCGATCGATCTAGTTCTATGTTAAAGAGATCAGAAATGTGTGCGTTGTCTATAACAACTATTAACAAGACGCGACGTATAATTCTTGATATTGTGGTCGATGTTTGTAATTATGTAGTGTCTGTTTTTGCGATATCGTTGTGAATGGCCGTTCTAAGGGCTCTTAAAAGGTGCGAAGAAAGTCCATTTCTAATTATAACCCATCTCATTTCCAAGCATATTTAGGCTTGGAAATGGCTTATAATTAACCTGAATGAATAGAGTCTAGTAAATTGCCAAGTAATGTCATAATGTAGCAAAGTAGGCATTTCCTTTAAAGTTTTCAATAAATCTGACTATCTCTTTGGTAAAGCTATGCAGATAAGGTGCCTACACAGACAATTAATAAGTGCTTATTACGCCCATTAGCGAAATATTTTCCTGCACGTCTGACATTCAAGAACTACGCGGGGCCGGGGGAATACCTACATAAGCAGGTAGTACGCAACTAGTTAACTCGTTTGCCTATGACACACCAGCGATAGCTCATGCTTCATTTGCCCTCGGCCACCCGGCAACTGACTTTGAAAGGCGATCAACTATACTTGTAGCAGACTAGGTCCAATTTAACCCATCAATATCAGCACCTGATACATAATTCAAACATTAATAACATTTTTTATCTTAAGTAAATACGGAAATCAACTTTATGTCGAGGTTTTTTATCATGAGCAGATGCATGTGGGTATATGTATATCCTTCAGCCTTCCTTCAGTCTGACTTACTCTTCTCAAAAATCCTGGAACTAAAAAAAAGGTTTTTAAAAGATCTACACCGTATACCGTCGCATGAACTGCTGTGAACTAAAGTATGTCGCGGAGAAAATTAATAATAAATGTAGGTAATTACCTACTTGTAATTACAACCACAACGATTCTAAAGTTGAAAGTTATTGCCTCTTTATTATGACGGTTATTTTTGAAAGCGCAATCAGAACCAGTGCAACCAAGACTCAGTTATTTTGTAATGAAACTAATATATATTTTTTTCTCTTTATCTGAATTTGGGGTCTTTTATACAAATGTGCATATGAGTCTCATCGGAACTTATGAAGTAAATTTTAACAAAATAAATTTAAACTTTGAACACCTCTGGAGTTAGGTATCGACAAAATATGATGGAACATCCCAACATCGTACCTATTTGTCTCGAGCTCTTTTAACAATTCTTCTCTTGCAGTATCATAAAACGGGATATTTACCATTTGGCACTGTTTCAAGCGCCATGATCACAGATGAACTGAAGTATTATTTATAATAATAATATACTTTTTATTTCAGACCAAGAATCCATTAAAACTTGTTAGTATAAACTTGAAAACTATGTTAGTAGGCATACAAAAATAAAAAGCATACACAAAACAAAAATAAGACAAACACACTCAATTTGGCACATGAACTCCCGCTCTCACGTGTACACCCAGTACCCACCCAGTGCCTGAGAAAAGGACCATCCTTTTTTTCCGATAAGGTGGCGAGGATACTGTTGGTACTGACTCTGAATCGCTGCAGCATCGAGTTATTGGTTTAGTATTTTCTTTTTTTCACACAGCCTTCCGAAATTAAAGCCTTCCGAAATTTTTTTTTAGCACAAAGGATTTTTTTCACGCTTTTTAGTGGGTCGGTTTGTAATTCGTCTAGTTACAAAAGCCAAAATGTCAACTACTTATCACCTTTTACAAAATATTCCTTTTCCCGATGCAGAGACGTCAATTTTTGAGGAGTTCTCCTGGTACTTCACCATCAGCTCTACTTCACCATGTGCATTGTGACGAGCATAAAGTACTTAATATCTATATTCAAGTAACCGAATCGCAATCCATGAAATACTTATTATTGAGTCATTTCGGTGGCCATCTGTGGTCTTCATCATCAGTTCCACTTCCCCACATGGTGCTTTTCGAGAGCAATTGCACAAGTTACTATAAGAAATACCCAAAACGCTATAGAAGTGCCTATAATATTTGATGAGTTCCCTCAATTTCTCCATGATTCCATCATGAGATCCTAACGTGATGACAATAGGACCAACTAGAAAGTGTACCCTTTCAATCTAAAAAAGAATTTTCTAAATCGGTCCTACCGTCTTAGAGATATGAGTTAACATACATAAAAAAAGTTCAACACGAACTGAGAACCTCCTCCTTTTTGAAGTCGGTTAATAAACGGAACCACTGTCATTTTCGCTTTTTTTATTTTGACTGGAAATCGCCTTTAGGATTATCTTTTTGCCCATTATTGAAGCTATTAAAAATAATGAGTTCGTGGTGTATTCCGCGTGCCATTGATTTTTTAAAACATTTAATTAAATAGTACGACTAAGTTAGGTATAGAATAACAGTACAGTAGATACTGACAAACTAAGTTATGCCTACTCCTTATTATTTTATTAATCAAGTGGTGTTAATAAGTCGTATGAGAAATAAAGTTTTAGACTTAAACTCACATAAAAATGTGGTTAAAAAAAAAATTCTCACGAACTGAGAACCTTCTCCTTTTGACGTGACAACGTCTTATAATTCGATGAAGCTGGCTGCACGCATGAAAATACATGACTCATGCGGCGTTACCTCGCTCTGAGGCGTTCCATTGCTCTGAGGCGTTCCCAAAGCAAATCAATGACTCATCGAGTCAAGTACTAGGCTATCATAGAACGGTAAGAGATGACGTCACTGTGTAGGGATTCTTCCATTGTCATGAGAAGTGCAGTAATAGTGATGTAAAATAAAAATTTTCTTTTGAAAAATGCAACCATTCCATCAGTATTTTAACATGACGTTGTCACGTTCAACTATCGTCAGTAAACCTACTTCACAGACAACCGATTTTTTTAAGTTATAGTGAGTCTTATAAAAATTTAGTAAGCGACAAATGAGGTCTACGATGGGACGCGCGAGTCCAGAAGGTGCCTGTTCACTCTTACTTTGAAGGTAAACGGGTCATATGTGAAAGGGAACACAGAAGCCGGCAGAGGGTTCCAGATCTTGGCTGTGCGTTCAATATATATTATGTAGAAGCGCATAGTACCCTGCAGTATGTCTGGTAGACAGGTAGTGAAAGGGAGATGGAGGAATTAAGTCGTAGTTACTAGTCATAGTAAGTTTTAGAAATAACTAAACAAACGTGGCTCATGACTGTTATCTGACTGAAAATCAACATGACTGAACGCCTCATCGTGTAAACATCGGGACAGACGCGTTTATAGATTTTTGAACCTAGTACTATTATATTTAGTTTCAACTAAAAATAGGAACCTATTATCCTGGGAAAATGTGCGAGAATTCCACCGCGAGTTGACAGGATATTTAAAAATATAAAATAACTATTTAATTATGTAAATCTATTGATATGAAGCACGAAATAGTACAAATGAATAAAAGATTATTATTAATTTATTTTATTTAATTTATTTTAAAAATGAGATGAAGAGAGTCACGTGATTAGAAACACCAATAAGAAAACGTGACGTCATCGTGCAATATTTTGTCAGCTGACAGGTTATGGTCAGGTCTTTGGTTGATGCGTAAGACAAAATAAGAAAAGAATAACTAACTAACTTCTTACTAACTTCTTCTGGTTCATTTGTCTTATCGTCCTGTAATAGTTGTTCGATGAGTTCCTTTTATTGTCTTTTTAAAAAAGCAGGCTGAGGAGTGGCTGTGGTTCGTTTTTTTCGATCAGGTTGACATGCAAATTTTGATGGCAAACACATGGGTTTCATTAATATTCTTTTAACAGAACCTAACAAATGGTATTCAGTGTAGTTCTCCATGGGAAAACTACACTGAATACCATTTGTTTGGTTAGCTGAAACATAAATACTTATATTATTGTAGTACCTACTTCTTCAATAAATTCATAACATAACCTTTGAAATGGTTACGATTTTTAAGTACAATAATATTATGTAAATAATAATAGGTATTGCGATAACTTTTTACTTACATCGAAATGATCTTCACAAAAAAATTAATTTGATTTAGCTGATACATTTTTCGCATTAATTGGAGCAAGTTCTAACTACTTCTTGAGAATATCTCTTTTTAAAGGGACATGAATAAATAGTTTCGTGCGCGTTTTTATAGTAGTATTCCCACAACAAGGTACTGCACAGCACTGATAATTTTTCACGTTCATAATAGAGTAAAATATAATAAAATACCCGAAGTACATTTATGTGCCAAATGCCGGGAGAGTTGTTTTTGAACGATGACGTCATACTCATACGTAGTCACGTGACCACAATGCCACGATTTAGACCATAGTTTTTTAATAAACTAAAAATATAATTAAAATTTAATTGAAAGGTTAAGTAATGAATAAAATATTATTTTACGAGTACCTACATGTGAAGCGTTTCGAAGCGTTTCAAACAATTTTTGCCAAGTTGTCAACTCGCGGATTGTTAGTGATTATGTATGTTTTTAATCAGGGCTTCGTCCACGTGCGGGTATGGTTCCCGCAGTTCCCCGGCGTGGTGATGCAGTCAGACCAGGAGCTGATCATCATGTGCAAGCCGCCGGAACCCACCATCATTGAGAACAAGGCAGCAGGATTCGCTGGAAGTTTGTAAGAATATTTTCATGAAAAGTTTCTTTCTCTACAGGCAATTGAGCTATAATGTACTCAAACCTCCTGAAGTAAATGATGACAGAATTGGCGCAGTAGTGGAGTGGTTGACTGTTGCTCTGCGTATCGCTGATTCTATTCCCGCACCAGGACAAATGTTTGTATAGCCTACAAATAGTTGTTCCGGGTCTGAATGTTTGTAAAAATGGATACACGATACAGGAGAAATTCCTAGTGGGGGGCAATATAAAATAAAACAAAACTTTTGTAGGTACATTTAAACAGGGGTCCTCAAGCCTATATATAGTCCAAAAATTATTGACATTGGTCGAGAATTAATTGCAGTTAACTGTAATTCTTAAGAACACCCTAGAGCAACAAAACGCAATAATAGCACAAATAAAAGCTATCATATAAAACCAGGAAAAAAGTTCACACATGGTGTCGATAAAAGCTTAATTTTGAGCTACATATTCTTTCATTTTTGGGTGAAAATCATTTAAAATGACCATTGCGACAAAAATGAAACAAAAATGAAAATGTAACAAAAATAACTAAAATGAAATATTAGGGCTCGTTTACAATGCACATTTATAGTCTGACTGTTATTTATGTTATTGATTTCGTATAAGGTGTTCCGCAATAAAACACTTTAAATTTCTTTTATCATTTGTTTTATTAATTAATTAATTATAGGATATATACATATATGGATATTTTTTACAACATTTTTTGACATTAAAAAGAGATCAACTTAATATAAAAGTTATTGATCTAAAATAAATCAAAAGCATGAAAATAAATAGACATTTTTGTCAACTTAGACTATAGACACTATTGGGCAATATAAACAAACCTCTATACTTTCTAACAAAATCGTACGCGGCATTATTAACTTTTGTAAAGTCAACACTGATCCCACCTACGAGTATATCAAAATAAATACTTCATGATAACTTTTTTATTTTTTATATTAACTTTTTTATTTATTTAATTTGGATCTCCAACAAAGAATACACCTTAAAAGCTAAAATAATATATAGGCCGGTCTTTTAACAATGTGCTTCTTCAGTTATAGTTCTTTAAAAAAAAAAGATATTTAAAGGAAATAAGAAGGTTAACAGGTATTTAAAATATCCAGACATTATATCATACTCTCATGAAAACAATGAAAAACATGATATAATTATGTATTATGAAATTATCATCAAATTAACAATAAAAACCATATTATATAAAAAAAAAACTATGTTAAACATCACTTTCACTTGAACTAGAAAAAATGACTTATTCTTTGATGATACAAAATTAGATGCTTCTAAGTGAGCGTGCTACCCTTCAACTTTGTCACCTTGACCAAATATCAGTCACCGAAGCCACTTTTAGTTGCACTAGGCTACGGACGCAGGTCCACAGGTACGCACCTTTCTAATACGTATAGGGAAGCCCACGTCTAACTCCCCACCCTGACCTGCGGGCGGGGTCGCCAAGACTAGTCCAAGACAGCGGAAATCAAAGTGTACCCGCAGCTCCCGACGCATGTGTGATCGTATTAGTGATTACGAATCCGACAGATCTTTCCTTTCCAAGGCGAAGGACATCCACAAGGATTTTGAACACAAAAACAAAAGCTTATAACACAAAAATGTAAAAAATTGTGTGCTATTACAATATGAACATAACAAACAGAAAGAGAAACGGACCCATATTATATACAAAAATACACTCAAATATACAAAAAGAAAAAGATTAGAATCATGCTCTAATAATAAAATTTTATCAGCAATGTAATAAAATAAAAACAACTAAACTCGTAACAAAAATTGCAAAAACCGCTATGCTTTGAAAGTAACTTCAAATGTGTTAAACCAAACAGAAATCACAATGAGTTCTAATTACCTTGCATTTCAATAAATGTCAGCAATAACATGCTTAATTGAATAATTAAATAATATAAGTGCTCCCTTACTTGTGTTGTTTGAAACAAAACAAAACTGATAAATTAAAATTGGAATTTTGCTCGCCAACAAAGAAATGCGTCATTCAAAATTTCACTCGAGAACAAAATGGCCGACTCATATTAGATTCTGGCATGTGATTGGGTCGTTATGGTTTGACTACTGCCATTTTACATATTCTAAATACTTAATACCAAATTTTGTTGTTACAAAAATGAATAACAAAAATGAACAAAACAATGAACATTACTTTGTACCCAAAATTTAAATATTTCAAATAATTAACTTAACATATTTGTTACCGTAATCAATGGGTATTAACAACGTTTTAGCAAAAAGTTCATCAATAATTAAATACCGTAGCTATTATATTTAGTCAGATAATTTTTGTTACGCAGCCCATGAAGAGGACAAATTATTTTGTATGAAGATTATCTGAGTTCGATGAAAAAAACGAAATATAATGTGTTTATTATGGGCATAGCTAGATAATATATATCAGAATAATAATAGGTGCTTCTTACATAGTAAAAATAATTTTGTTATAAAATAACAGGTGTGGACAAATTTTCACCCTTTTACGAAACGTTGTCCCATTTTCATCCTCAGTCCCCACGGCGCGAGGGTATCAGGCGTGGTAGAGGAGACGCCTGGCCGCCTGGAGTACGAAGTAGCGCTATACAAGGAAGCCCCGCCCGTGACGCGCCACAACAACCACTCTGTTGATTTGCCTGTTGATCAGGTAACTGGTGTACGTTCCCTTCTTTTCTTTCTCATTCTCTACTGCCGCAGTTACTGCTGGCTTTAGTGATAAAGCTTCTTAAACTATGACTATACAATATGGCTGACAGCGTACATTTACTTAAGTTCACGGCATTTAGTTTCCGAGATATAAGAAGTTTTGCAAAGTTGGGTGAAAAGATTTCATTGAATTGATTATTAATAATGCTCAATTATCTACAATTTCATATAGTAAATTACTTTATACGATGTTTCTAAACTGTACCAGAAACTTTAAGAGAAAAGTTTGGTAAAAAGGTACCAGTGCTCGGCATATCGATATTTTTAGAATAAAATTTTTTTTTTGTAAAAAATAGTACCGTCTTCCATATCATAACACTACAAAGGCAAAAATAACTTTAATTTCGGAAGGCGGTGTCAAAAACGAAAATATATACAAAACTAAAGACACCGCCTTCCAAAAATAAAGTTAGTTTTGCCTTTGTAGTGTTATGATATGGAAGTCGGTTCTATTTTTGCAAAAAATTTTTTTTCACGGTTTTTAGTGGGTCGGTTTGTAATTTATCTAGTTACAAAAGCCATAATGTCAACAACTTATCACTTTTTACAAAATTTTGCTTTTCCCGATGCATAGCCGTTAATTTTTGAGGAGTTCTCCTGGTACTTGACCATCAGCTCTACACCACCATATGTATTGTGACGAGCATAAAGTGTTTAACATCCGTACTCAAGTAATCGAATCGCAATCCACGAAATACTTATTATTGAGGAGTTTCAGTGGCCATCTGTGGTCTTCATCATCAGTTCCACTTCCCCAAATGGTACTTTTCGGAAGAAACTGCTCAAGGTACTACAAGAAATACCCAAAACGCTATAGGTGTGCGTATAATATTTGAAGAGTTCCCTCGATTTCTCCAGGATCCCATCATCAGATCCTGATTTCGTAACAATGGGACCAACTAGAAACTATACCCATTCAAACGCAGAAAGAATTTTTTAAATAGGTCCAGCCGTCTCCGAGTGACGAGGTAACATACATAAAAAAAAAAAAAAAGTTCAAGACGAATTGTAAACCTCCTTTTTTTGAAGTCGGTTAAAAATACGTTTCGATACCCCGTAGTGATACCTCATTGAACCGTTATTAACTACCAGGCGGTGCCAATCGGCACGAAACTGCAGCTGCGTGCGCGCATCAACCCGGACTCGGCGTGGCGGCACATTAAACTGCTAGAGGTAGCTGTGTCCCCTGACCCTGACCGGCCGCACGCGCCGGGCTCAGTGCTACTTGTCAAAGATGGGTAAGAGCAAAAAGCGATCAATGTTTGGCCTATTCTTAGGATTCGCTATTGAATAAGAAACATTAGCAAGTATACAGGTATTGTTTTAGTTTTGGAGGTTTCAGTCCTTAATTTATTTATTTATTTCAGGCTTCTAAGGCCCATAGAAAATATACATACATAATAAGTAACAATAGACTAATACATATTTTTCTAATTCATACAAAAAAAAAATACATTCTATTACAAAATAAACTACATACTAACCCATATTTTCATAGTCTCCCACGAAATCGTCGATACACGACACCCTTTGGGCAAGACTCTTCTTTGAGAAAAGTCTCCAGTTGGAGGGTTGGAACTCGTACCACGAACGATTTGAAATTCGTATTGTGGCGCGGCTCCAACTTCACAACCCTCAAAGTCCAGTTGGTCAATATAATATTAAACAATTATAATTATTATATTATTAATATAATATTAATAATATTTCAACCATATCCATAAAACTTATACATTAAACAATATCAAAAACCACTTCTGTAGTCCAATTTTCCATATAACTGAAATAGTTTTCCATAAGTAGATAACTAGAAATAGTTATTGTGGATTGTAATGTATACTTTGGTAAATAAGAACGATAATGTCATATGTTACTTTTTTACAGCTAATGAATTCCGGGAAATACTGGGAATTAAATAGACAGGTGCCAAAAGCCCAATGACAAAATGTTTTTTGCAATTCAGCTCATGAAGAATTCTTATACGGACTGTTTGTTTCGTGGGTTTGTCTACAAAGATTCTCATGAATCAATCTTTTCCTACAGTTGCAGAAACCGAGATTTCGCCTCAATCATCCCTCACCAGCCAGCTCGCTACCGAGAGAGACATAACGAGGTGTTTCTGGACTTCGAGGCTTTCTTACTGGCTTCCATGAAAGAACGCTCCACGCTTTGGATTCACTCGCAGATCAAAGCCTGCATGGACGCCGCCGATTGCCAACCGGACTACTGCTTAGACTTGTTTGAACCTTCCGGTAATTTTTTGTAAATTCATCATCATCGCTTTATAAGGAATAGTTTTTAGTATAAAAGTCATAGGTATTGCAGCAGTCTTTTGTGATATATCGGTCCGGTATCCGCAATCCGCAACCCACGACCGAGCGCGTATTTTGCGTATGCTGGTAAGTAGATATATAACTGCCACATAGCATTAATACATACTTGGGTTGGTATATTCACGGTATAATATACATGCCAATATCTGAATTAAAATTGTATACAAAATTCTGCCCACGACTTTGTCTTCGTGGACTTCAACTCACGACTAATGTTGTATAGGCACTCGAGTCTTTAAGCGTGCTCCTGTTGAGTTGACCCAATAAATTGTCCACAGTTGTGCGAAATTTCATCTTAATCCTTTCCAAGTTTATGCACAATAATTATAGAGTAACAAAAACCATATAGGTATATTCGATATCCTATTTTGTTAAGTTTGCTAGTGTGACTACATTCACTCTAGCAAACCTAACAAAATAGGATTAAAGACATTGAAGGTACAAGGCACAATATTGACTTTTGAAATGCATATTTAGTTAGCCCCTTTTAAACTCACTTGAAAACAAGTTTAATTTTACTAAGGCTGAGATTCAGAGACAAGAACATAAGACGGGCGAAGACCGCTCTAAGCCAAGTCGTGGCTAAGCGCATCTTAGAAATTCGTATTCAGAGACACAGTCCCTGTCAAACTTACGTCGGTCTTAGCAAGGTCTTAGCTAAGCTTACACTCTCTTCTCTATGGCCATTTTTAAAAGCAAAATGTTATAAATGTCAGTTATAAAAGCATTTTATGATGCTAATACGTAATTTTACAATCTAAAAGAGAAAAAAAATACCACGCGCTCGAATAAATGTCAACTTTTTCATTGTCGAAATTAGTTACACCTTAGCCCACTTGGTGGCGCTAGTTCCGTCTTAAGTAGTCGATATTGACTACTTGGCTTATCTTAGTTCACGCTAAGTTTAAGACGTGTTCCGAACGTCTCTGAATACAAATTTAAGGGTAAGTCGTTGATTTTGACAGATGGAAGTGTAAGTTCAAGCTTAGACTCGTCTCTGAATCTCAGCCTAAGTGTCATGTCGCATCAATATCTGTTGTTTTATTTAATACTCGTTGTGTTAAATTTAAATTATTTGTATTTATAGGACACGGTCGTCGCAGAAGATCGCTGGCGGAGGGTTCCCACAGCCACAACGTCACGAGTTCGGCATTAGTGGCTGACAACTCGACGATTCCATTCACACGGTTCAAAGAGAACTTGGAATACTCCGTAGTGATGCCCGGCGAGCTTTTTCACAGAACTCCCATTGAAGGAACGTGTGCCACCTCCATGATGGTAGCAGTGGCTTTAGGGGCACTCCTGTTCATGTCTGCTTTACTAGTAAGTATTAATTAGTTTTTTTTTTTGAGTTGATGCTTAGAAAACTACCGTAGTCAACATCTGTAGTCCTTGGCACTGTGTGCTCCCGACATAGCGAATACAAGATTCTAAAGAACTAAAAACGAGGCTTACCTACCTATGTACCTACTTACTTATTTATGTATTTAGCTATTCTTAGTGCCTTCTTTTTTAGCGGCTTCTAATTAGGACACGAATATTTTTACTAACTCGTATGTTTCTGTAAATGAATTATGTTTGCTATGTGCCGCAGAGTGTCGACTTTTTAGGGTTCCGTAGCCAAATGGCAAAAAACGGAATCCTTATAGTTTCGATATGTCTGTCCGTCTGTCTGTCTGTCTGTCTGGCTGTCCGTCCGTCCGTATGTCACAACATTTTATTCCGAAACTATTAAGACTATACATGTGAAATTTAGTAGGTAGATGTATTCTGTGAACCGCTTTCCGATTTTAAGAAAAAAAAAAAAAAAAAATTTAAAATAAAGGGGGTCTCCATATATGGAACTAGAACTGAAAAAATATTTTTTCATGAAACCTATGCGTGTGTTGTATCTATAGACAGGTCTTTAAAAATGACATAGGGGTTTTTAAAATCACTTTTTAATAAAGTCAATTGTCTAAAAGATATATGCTTCCAAAGTGGTAAAATGTGTCCCCCCCTCTAACTTCTATAATGATGAAGTGAAAAATCTAAAAAAATATATGTCTGTAGATCTTAACGTAAACTTTCAACCAAAATTAGTTTGATCGAAATCGGGCCAGCAGTTTTTGAGATACAGCATATTTTCTAAAACCGCAAATATAACTTTGTAATTCATACAAACACTATGAAAAACAAAGTTATTTAGCGTAGTTGTAAAAATGTAAATAAGCTAGTTTTAAGAAATTTTTAAGGTTTTTTTTATTCGTCAAATAAATATACATATTATATTATTATAGTTACTACGGAACCCTTCATGGGCGAGTCTGACTCGCACTTGGCCAATTTTTCTCGCTAAACCATCAATCATAATCAACTTAAAAAAAAATACCAATTTTAGCTATCTATTTTTGCTCTTAACACAATATCTGATACGCATTGTTATTTTTCCAGATGTGCTACTTAGCAACGAAGCTGAACTCGACGATGCTAAAGAATAGTAATCTGCAGTCACCGTCAGGGAAGGGGTTCGAACAGATCTTGCGAGAGCTCGCGCACCACTCACTGCCTGATACAGGATACACGGGTCGTCCCACTGTGCAGTGATAATAGATTCTTAGCGTTTACTAAAGTGGTGCTCATTGATTTATCTATTTTTTCGAAAATAGGTACATCGATTCTCATTAGTAATCAAAATGAAAATTTTCCATGAATAATATTTGTTCAAGCTTTTTGTGATGCATGAGTATTTTAAAATATTGTAACTATTTATTTGTTGTGAGAAAGAATCTCGAATTAGTAGCTTATAAAATAAAATTAAATGCTCAAGACACAAAACACATTCCACGGTGGCCCCGATAATGACGCGCTGAGCCATAGAGCTAACTAATATAGATAGAGTGAGAATGATATAAGGCTGTCTGTAAGCTGAAACGTCCGACATTTAGAAGAAGAGAGACGATCGCGGATGCCAATCTTTAAGATCTTTAGTACCTCTACTAGAAACTACAGGAAATATGTAATCAAAGACCAAACAATAGCAAACGATAAATGCCGAAGGTGTCACATCCAACCAGAGACCATACAACACATTACAGGAGCATGCACAACACTCACACAGACTGACTATACTCACAGACACAACCAGGTAGCAAACATCATTCACCAAAAGTTAGCCATCAAACATAAACTCACACAAGACACAAACACACCATATTACAAATACATCCCACAAACCGTTCTAGAAAACACCACACATAAGCTATACTATGACCGCGCCATCCTAACCGACAGGACCGTCCATTACAATAGACTCGACATCACACTCCTAGATAAAGTTCATAAAATAACTTACCTAATAGATATTGCAATCCCGAACACGCATAATTTACAAAAGACAATAGGAGAGAAAATAAGTAAACATGCAGACCTTAAAGAAGAGGTAACTAGAATTTGGAGACAAGAAAAAGTATACGTTGTTCCAATAGTTGTCTCCACTACAGGTGTTATACCGAATCACCCGCATCATAGCCTCAAATTAATAGACCTGAAAGATTCAATTTACATCACACTCCAAAAAGCAGCAATCTTGATTACCTGTAGAATAGTGAGAAATTTCATGCAGATAGAGGAACATGAAAACACCCATTCCACACCTTAAACCCACTACATTGACTTGGCTTGGCCCGTTGATGTAGTAAAAAAACTAGCCAATGAGCTAAGAAACAGTTCATGTTTAGCCTAAATAATAATAATAATCAGGCGCAGGTGCAACGGTTTAACGTGCTTTCCGAGTCACGGGGATTATTACACCAACAACTTCCCAACTCCGGGCTTCTGCTGAGAAATTTCTAACAGTAAAACCGCTTATCTCTTTTTGCCCGCCCCAGGAATCCAGACCTCTTGCTCAGCAGTAGCGCTTGCGACCACTAGACTACCGAGGCACTTAGGCTGAGATTCAGAGACAAGAACATAAGACGGGCGAAGACCGCTCTAAGCCAAGTCGTGGCTAAGCGCATCTTAGAAATTCGTATTCAGAGACACAGTCCCTGTCAAACTTACGTCGGTCTTAGCAAGGTCTTAGCTAAGCTTACACTCTCTTCTCTATGGCCATTTTTAAAAGCAAAATGTTCATCGGTGAGTTTACAATCGTAATTTTACAATCTAAAAGAGAAAAGAATACCACGCGCTCGAATAAATGTCAACTTTTTCTTTGTCGAAATTAGTTACACCTTAGCCCACTTGGTGGCGCTAGTTCCGTCTTAAGTAGTCGATATTGACTACTTGGCTTATCTTAGTTCACGCTAAGTTTAAGACGTGTTCCGAACGTCTCTGAATACAAATTTAAGGGTAAGTCGTTGATTTTGACAGATGGAAGTGTAAGTTCAAGCTTAGACTCGTCTCTGAATCTCAGCCTTAGTACCTCTATAGATAGATCAGCCCGGTACACGCGATCTCCTCTCTCTTTTGCACTCATGTACAGCTGGAGCCTGGCTACTCTATTATACAATACCTCTATGGTTCACTTCCTACTGTGTGCGTTGTAGTGTAGCATGGCCTTAGCATAAGATAATCGCTACTCAATTGTAGCAGAAGGCTCGCATCGTGTAGGTTTGTAGCATTCTGAGGTTAGCTAGGAATGTCAGCACAGGTGTGAACCCCTTATTAAACAGCAGAGCGCCATGTTTTTGAGCATGTAACGCCTGTTTTCAGAGCAGCATATTTACATGACGCGAAGTAAGTATACCATTCAAAGAATTTAAACCGGCATTTTTAGTTCATAAGTAAATATTTCTAAATAATACAAAAGAAATTTTAGACTAGGTTACCTTGACAAATCTTTTACAGAATAAGCAATTAAAAAGTAAGCTACTATACTAATAGTTAATTTAACTTATGACTGAAAAATCGCAAGTTTAGCTTTATTAGCAGATAGCTTGGTAATTTTTTCAGTCATGACTGTCACATTTGTAGTAAGATATTTAATAGTATTTGAGATCTAATTTATTGTATAATTTTAAGTTGATTTTAGAATAGAATAACTCTAAATAAACCTCTCTACGTTGTTTTATTAATTTCCTCTTTTGACTATAACATGAAATTTACAAATAATAAATAATAATAACGTTTATTTTCACCGCAATATTTAACAGTATCACATTCATAGTTCATTGCAAAGTAGTACAACCTGAAAATATTGTGGGGACTGGTGCCTACGCTTTAGGTCACCAGGTCTCCACTCCGTATTACGAAAGCTGACTTACATTAGTACTAGAGTGACAATTTTCTTAAATTAGAGATAACAGCAACAATTCAAGAATACTGTGATGTGTGTATGTATGTATGTTGGGCAGGTATCCGCAACTCCACGACCAAGCGCGTATTTTGCGTAAGGGTAAGGATCTTTTCATTCTATCCATGCCAACTCCTCCAGGAAGGCGAGCAACGCCCTCGTTTTGCTTACCATTTCTCGGAGGGTACCTGGTTTGCCGAAGTATTTAGTCCTGTAGTCCGCGACTGCAGGGCAGCTCAGTAGCAGGTGTGCTGCTGTTTCGTCCTCCTCCATGCAGGCTCTGCATAGTGGGCTGTCTGTGACTCCTATTACATAGAGGTGTTTATTAAAGGATCCATGACCAGTAAGGGCGGCTGTCATCAGCCGCAATTGCGGTTTAGACAGTCGTAGGACCTGTTTTGACAAGCGGCCATCAAGGGTCGGGAGAGCCTCTTTAGCCTGCCTGCACTCACCATGGTTCTCCCATAGTTTGTGGTGTGGGTCTCTGGTACGTTTCCTTACCAGGTGACGCAGATAACCGAAGGGGAGTGGTGTAATGGGTTCAGGTCCCATAATCGTCATACTCGAAGCCCTTCTAGCGAGTTCGTCCGCTGCATCGTTGCCTCGGGAGTCGCTGTGTCCTTTGATCCATTGAATGGTTATATTCTTGTGTCTACCAACCTGGTTGAAGAGATTGTGACACTCCAAGATCAGCCCGGAGTTAACTGTGTGGCTGCTCAGTGCTTGCAGGACTGCCATGCTGTCCGAAAGTATGCGTATTGAGTGGTCCACAACTTCCCTGTTTATAATAGCTGAAGCTGCCAGTCCCCAGGCACTCGGCCTGAAACACTGTGTTGTAGACCCCCAATGGTCTGGCTATACGAATGTTAAGATCCTCCGAAAAGACTCCTGCACCCGTACCAGTACCTGTTTTGGAACCATCGGTGAAGACCCGTACCTCAGAGGGGCACAGCCCCTCGCAGCGGTGATCCTCTTACAGTTGGATTCTGTATTTTTTGTCAAAGACAATTTGTTTGGGCACCCGGTCATTAACTGCCTTCATTATGGGGAGCTCGTTGTTGAGTTCCTCAAGCAGAGCGGTGTGCCTTGTTTCTATCTTACCCCAGAGGTCCAGTGTTTTGAGACGTACTGCTGCCATCGTCGCTTCCTGTTGTATGAACAGATGGAGCGGCGGGAGCCCCAGCATAGCCTCTACAGCTGCTGTCGGGGTAGTTCTCATGCAGCCCGTTATCGCCATGTAGGCCTGCCTTTGCATGCGTTGTAGTTTGTTAATGGCTGTGACAAGCTTGGTGCGGGGCCACCACATGTGATGTGTGTATTATTATATTTAAATATCTATCTAAGAAGAGGTTGGTGTTACTGTATAGTACATGCTGTATTAAGTGTAATGTTGTGTGTTATTTGATCGTGTCAATGTACGTACGTATTGATTGTTAGATACAGTAAATACAAGGAGAAATAAAGTAAGGTGGGGTGTGAAGGTTGTTAAATGTTATGAAATTATACCAAGAATGTCTTCAGTTTTTGGTATGTTAAGTTTTGCAGCCAACTAGTGAGTTTGAATTTTAATTTATGTTTGGGTAAGGCGTATATGTCAATTTGGCGATTAATTTTATTGTATACTAGCTTCCTGTCCGCACTTCGTCCGCAAACTTTAATAAATTATACACCTAAAGCTTCCTCTTGAAGCATTCTATCTGTTAAAAAAACCGCATCAAAATCTGTCACGGAGTTTTAAAGATCTAAGCATACATAGGGACAGACAGCGGGAAATGACTTTGTTTTATACTATGTAGTGATAGTGAAGTGATACGTCCACTTAGAGCAGTGTATTGACGGCTTGCTTGCTTCCGGCATTGCGCAGAATCACATACCGGAAGGCTTTGCGTTTAGACAGCATATTTTTGTCAAGTGGAAGAGAGGAGTGTCGACGTAGTATAGCTCGCAGAACGAAGAGTTGGCGAACTGTGAGGACTTGAGACTCAAAATAAAGCAAAGCAGTCGGGTAGTCTCTGCGTTTGAACTTTATAACTTTTAGTATACCACGCTTGGCTCGTTCAACAAATAAAATTAATGTTTTGTGGGTTCCTCCCCAGACTGGAATGCAGTAAGTGGGTGAATTGCCCAAGCAAAAAAAAAAAATACACGGCATGCCTGAGAATGCAATGTGCTGATTTTTAATTTTATATACTTTTTTTTGAACAACATAAGTACTTCTCTAACTTGGCAAAAAAAATCATTGATTTCTACCCTCTTATATACCAAAAAATCATCACGGTGGCCTGCCCTGAACTCAATTCCGCTCATAAAATACCTTCCCCTGCAAATACATTCCTAATATTGATTTAAATCGATTTTGTTATCATTAAATTATAATATATTCGATCAAATAAAACTATTTTTGTTTGTTTATCTTTTCTCATGGATTTGACAGGCAGTCAACTTTTGTCTTGAAAAAAATTATCATTTCAGAGGACAGTAAGTTTTAGTAGAATAGCCATGTCAATATTGCGTTGTTACGCCCTTCTCACCTTTCCTCACTTCAGATCAGTCCGGCTCAAGCTTTCGGCGCCCAACGTCTTACGGTTTCCCGCAAAAAAAGTAAGTTTATCATTTCAGTAATATGGGGACAAAAATAGTTTCATTTCGGTGGCTGTTATGACTCGTGCTAGATTCGTTTAATTTATTTCAAAATTTTGTATCAAATTCGCCGTAAGTACTGTTTTGTTTGAGTAGTGTTCATTATTTTTTAATAATTTTATTTCGGAGTTAAATGTAGAACTAACCTCTATTTTATCATCTCAGTGTTATCATTTCAGTGGATTCGGTGGACTGTTATACCAATTACAGTCCACCGGAATGAAACGTATCTCCGAAATGATAAAACCATAAAGTTTTAGAGATCCTTGGGTCAAATACAAAGGCATAGTATTGTAATGTACTTTTACCTAGAGTGTAGATTAGATTATTCGGGTGTATTTGTTGTGTAATATTTGTGTTTAAGATATATAATATACATATACATATATGTATGTAGTTAGTACATGTATATACTTTAGATTAGTATTTGCGTGTTGCGCGAGGTACAAGCACCTCGCGTGCTTGTGGAAGAAAAAACATGGGGGGGGGGTGGTGGGGGGGCGCACAATTATTTGGACTAAAGCATTGCCCCTCTAAATGAATCTGAAAAAAAAAATGGTTCCAAGTCTCTTAATTTCCGAGATCCGTCTAAAGGGGGTGAGAAGGGGAGCAAGGGGGGCGACTTTGAAAAATGGTTTTTACTTTACCGAGCCTCCTCTATACGAATCCGTAAAGAAAAAAAAAATACGGGTCTCGTAGTTTCCGAGATACGATAGGGAGGGGGGAGAAGGGGGGTGAAAAGGGGAAGTTTGGCACTTTTCCCGTAGGTTTGAGAGTTACTTGTTTACGAATCTGTCAAAATATACCCACCTCCCCTTCCACCATCTGGGAGAACAATTATGTCAATGAGTCAGTAGTAATTTAGCTTTATATAGTATAAGTAGTATTTGCGTGTTGCGCGAGGTGCAAGCACCTCGCGTGCTTGTGAAAAAAAAAAAAAAAAAATGTTGGGGTGGGGGTGATGGGGGGGGGGTTGCACAATTATTTCGACTAAAGCATTGCCCCTCTAAATGAATCTGAAAAAAATGTTCCAGGTCTCTTAATTTCCGAGATCCGCCTAAAGGGGGTGAGAAGGGGGGCGGGGGGGGGGGGGGGGGCGACTTTGAAAAATGGTTTTTACTTAACCGAGCCTCTTCTATACGAATCCGTAAAAAAAAATACGGGTCTCGTACATTCCGAGATACGATAGGGAGGGGGGAGAAGGGGGGGGGGAAAGGGGAGGTTTGGCACATTTCCCGTAGGTTTGAGAGTTACTTGTTTACGAATCTGTCACAATATACCCACCTCCCCATCCACCATCTGGGAGAACAATTATGTCTATATACTTTAGACTAGTATTTGCGTGTTGCGCGAGGTGCAAGCACCTCGCGTGCTTGTGGGAGAAAAAACATGGGGGGGGGGTGATGGGGGGGTGCACAATTATTTGGACTAAAGCATTGCCCCTCTAAATGAATCTGAAAAAAAAAATGTACCAAGTCTCTTAATTTCCGAGATCCGTCTAAAGGGTGTGAGAAGGGGAGCAAGGGGGGCGACTTTGAAAAATGGTTTTTACTTTACCGAGCCTCCTCTATACGAATCCGTAAAGAAAAAAAAAATACGGGTCTCGTAGTTTCCGAGATACGATAGGGAGGGGGGAGAAGGGGGGTGAAAAGGGGAAGTTTGGCACTTTTCCCGTAGGTTTGAGAGTTACTTGTTTACGAATCTGTTAAAATATACCCACCTCCCCTTCCACCATCTGGGAGAACAATTATGTCAATAAGTCAGTGGTAATTTAGCTTTATATAGTACAAGTAGTATTTGCGTGCTGCGCGAGGTGCAAGCACCTCGCGTGCTTGTGAAAAAAAAAAAAATTTTGGGGTGGGGGTGAGGGGGGGGGTTGCACAATTACTTTCGACTAAAGCATTGCCCCTCTAAATGAATCTGAAAAAAAATGTTGCAAGTCTCTTAATTTTCGAGATCCGCCTAAAGGGGGTGAGAAGGGGGGCGGGGGGGGGGGGCGACTTTGTAAAATGGTTTTTACTTAACCGAGCCTCTTCTATACGAATCCGTAAAAAAAAATACGGGTCTCGTACATTCCGAGATACGATAGGGAGGGGGGAGAAGGGGGGGGGGAAAGGGGAGGTTTGGCACATTTCCCGTAGGTTTGAGAGTTACTTGTTTACGAATCTGTCACAATATACCGTCCTCCCCATCCACCATCTGGGAGAACAATTATGTCTATATACTTTAGACTAGTATTTGCGTGTTGCGCGAGGTGCAAGCACCTCGCGTGCTTGTGGAAGAAAAGACATGGGGGGGGGGGGTGATAAGGGGGGGCGCACAATTATTTGGACTAAAGCATTGCCCCTCTAGACGAATCTGAAAAAAAAAAATGTTCCAAGTCTCTTAATTTCCGAGATCCGTCTAAAGGGGGTGAGAAGGGGAGCAAGGGGGGCGACTTTGAAAAATGGTTTTTACTTTACTGAGCCTCCTCTATACGAATCCGTAAAGAAAAAAAAATACGGGTCTCGTAGTTTCCGAGATACGATAGGGAGGGGGGAGAAGGGGGGTGAAAAGGGGAGCTTTGGCACTTTTCCCGTAGGTTTGCGAGTTACTTGTTTACGAATCTGTCAAAATATACCCACCTCCCCTTCCAACATCTGGGAGAACAATTATGTCAATGAGTCAGTGGTAATTTAGCTTTATATAGTACTAGCTTCTACCCGCGACTTCGTACGCGTGGGAAGGTTTTCCCGCGCAAATCCCGATCCCGTGGGAATTTCGGGATAAAAAGTAGCTTATGTGTTATTCCAGGCTGCCAACTATATACTTACCAAATTTCATTCAGATCCGTTCAGTAGTTTTTGCGTGAAAGAGTAACAAACATCCATCCATCCTCACAAACTTTCGCATTTATAATATCAGTAGGATAGGATAGTAGGATAGGATAGGATAAGTAGTATTTGCGTGTTGCGCGAGGTGCAAGCACCTCACGTGCTTGTGAAAACAAAAAAAAAAAGTGGGGGGGGGAGATGGGGGGGTTTAGTATTTGCGTGTTATTGTCAAAAAAAAGGGGGGGGTGATGGGGAGATTGCACAATTATTTCGACTAAAGCATTGCCCCTCTAAATGAATCTTAAAAAAAAATGTTCCAAGTCTCTTAATTTCCGAGATCCGTCTAAAGGGGGTGAGAAGAGGGGCGGGGGGGGGGTGACTTTGAAAAATGGCTTTTACTTAACCGAGCCTCTTCTATACGAATCCGTAAAAAAAAAATACGGGTCTCGTACTTTCCGAGATACGATAGGGAGGGGGGAGAAGGGGGGGAAAGGGGAGGTTTGGCACTTTTCCCGTATGTTTGAGAGTTACTTATTTACGAATCTGTCAAAATATACCCACCTCCCCATCCACCATCTGGGAGAACAATTATGTCAATGAGTCAGTCAGTGAGTGGTAATTTAGCTTTATATAATACAACTAGTATTTGCGTGCTGCGCGAGGTGCAAGCACCTCACGTGCTTGTGAAAAAAAAAATGGGGCTAAAGCATTGCCCCTCTAAATGAATCTGAAAAAAAAATGTTCCAAGTCTCTTAATTTCCGAGACCCGCCTAAAAGGGGTGAGAAAGGGGCGACTTTGAAAAATGGTTTTTACTTTACCGAGCCTCCTCTATACGAATCCGTAAAAAAGAAAAAATATGGGTCTCGTAGTTTCCGAGATACGATAGGGAGGGGGGAGAAGGGGGGTGAAAAGGGGAGGTTTGGCACTTTTCCCGTAGGTTTGAGAGTTACTTGTTTACGAATCTGTCAAAATATACCCACCTCCCCATCCACCATCTGGGAGAACAATTATGTCAGTGAGTCAGTGAGTGAGTGGTAATTTAGCTTTATATAATATAACTAGTATTTGCGTGTTGCGCGAGGTGCAAGCACCTCGCGTGAATGTGAAAAAAAAAAAAAATGGGGTGGGGGTGATGGGGGTAAGATGAAGGGGTTTAGTATTTGCGTGTTGCGCGAGGTGCAAGCACCTCGCGTGCTTGTGAATAAAAAAATAGGGGGGGGGGTGGGGTGATGGGGGGGGGGTTTAATATATGCGTGTTGCGCGAGGTGCAAGCACCTCTCGTGAATGTGAAAAAAAAAAAATGGGTTCAGGGTGATGGGGGAAGATGAAGGGGTTTAGTATTTGCGTGTTGCGCAAGATGCAAGCACCTCGCGTGCTAGTGAAAAAAACAAAAAAAAGGGGGGGGGGTGATGGGGGGGTTGCACAAGTATTTCGACTAAAGCATTGCACCTCTAAATGAATCTGAAAAAAAAAATGTTCCAAGTCTCTTAATTTCCGAGATCCACCTAAAGGGGGTGAAAAGGGGGGCGGGAGGGGGCGACTGAAAAATAGTTTTTACTTAAGCGAGCCTACTCTATACGAATTCGTAAAAAAAAAAATACGGGTCTCGTAGTTTCCGAGATACGATAGGGAGGGGGGAGAAGGGGGGGAAAGGGGGAGGTTTGGCACTTTTCCCGTAGGTTTGAGAGTTACTTGTTTACGAATCTGTCAAAATATACCCACCTCCCCATCCACCATCTGGGAGAACAATTATGTCAGTGAGTGAGTGAGTGGTAATTTAGCTTTATATACACTTCTGGACACATCTATTGGCCCACCTTGTATTTTCAGTTTCGTTTGGTCCTAGCTAAAATTTTATATTAGGTCGAGCAAAAAGTTTTTATGCAGTTTTGAACCTGGCACATTCACAATTCCATTCAATAGTCTTTTTTTGAATTTCGAACACAGAATTTAAAGAAACAAAAGACAATTTGGAGCCTGTTTTTTGATATCAAACAATCGAATACTAAGAAAACTTGGTTTTATTGGTTTACTTGGATTTAATTCTTGAAAAAGTGATTGATATCTTTGCTTTTGCAACAAACATTACTTATTCTTAACATTAAGGTGAGGTTCTATCAATAATCTATGGATACTTCACCTGAAGTCGCCGCCCAAGCTGTGGCACTTATTCAGGCCGGACACAGCCAAAGAAACGTGAGTGCTCAACTTAATTTAAGTCGATCTGCGGTCCGAAATGTTTATCGGAGGTACCTAGAGACTGGCGGCTTTGTTCGTCGCCAAGGAAGGCCACGATCTCGGGTCACAACTGAAAGGCAGGATCGATTCATCGTGACGACCAGCTTGAGAAATCGTCACCTTACCTCCATTGAGATACAAAACCAACTTCGCGACTTCCACGGAGTATCTGTGAGCGCTCGAACTGTTCGGAGAAGGTTAAAAGAACGCGATATGGTACCACACAAGCCAGCTAATGGGCCCAAACTAAAGCGAGCCCACCGAACAGTGCGCCTTCATTTCGCACGCAGTCATTTAAATTGGACACAGCAAGATTGGAGCCGTGTACTCTTTTCTGATGAGTCTAAAATTGTGTTACATGGCAATGATGGAAGGAAGAAGGTCTACCGGCGTAAGGGAGAGCGTTTCGCACAATGCTGCTTTGAAGAGAGGGTTGCTTATGGCGGTGGCTCATGGACTGTCTGGGGCGGTATATCCGCGAGCGGCAAAACTCAACTTGAGGTTGTTACAGGACCACGGCTGCCAACATTAAATGCTGAAAGATACATTCGTGAGTGCTTAGAACCTCACGTGATACCATACGCGGACTATGTGGGCCCAAATTTCCTTTTTATGCATGATAATGCAAGAGCCCATGCGGCCGGCATCGTCAGGGAATATCTTCGGGATGTGAACATCACAGTTATGGACTGGCCAGCCAGAAGCCCAGACATGAACCCCATTGAGCACATGTGGGACGAGCTAAAAAGGCATGTTAGGGCTCGTCAGCCAGTTGCCCAGACGATGCAGGAGTTGAAAACTGCCATAGAAGAGGAATGGGAGATAATCCCTCAAAATTTCATAGAGCGGTTGATAAACTCTATGCCTAATCGTATGAGAGCTGTGGTAGATGCCCATGGAGGCAACACGCGTTATTAAATTAAACCTTTATTTGATAAAACATGTTTATTATTCAAAAATTAATTGCCTTTAACAAGGCGCATATCCGACTTGTTAGGCGTAGGTCCATGTCGTATGGTATTCTGAATTCAAATTTAAAACTATACGATCGAAAAAGATGGTAAAATGTATCAGGTTTAAAACTGCATCAACAGTTTTTGTTCAATCTAGCAATCATATTTCGGTAGGGGCCATCGAAACCTAAACTCTAAGGTGGGCCAATAGATGTGTCCAGAAGTGTAGTATAACTAGTATTTGCGTGTTGCGCGAGGTGCAAGCACCTCGCGGGCTTACGAAAAAAAAAAAAAGAAAAAAAAAAATGAGGTGGGGGTGATGGGGGGAAGATGAAGGGGTTTAGTATTTGCGTGATGCGCGAGGTGCAAGCACCTCGCGTGCTTGTGAAAAAAACAAAAAAAAAAAGTGGGGGGGGGGGGGTGATGGGGGGGTTTAGTATTTGCGTGTTGCGCGAGGTGCAAGCACCTCGCGTGCTAGTGAAAAAAACAAAAAAAAAGGGGAGGGGGGTGATGGGGGGGTTGCACAAGTATTTCGACTAAAGCATTGCACCTCTAAATGAATCTGAAAAAAAAAAATGTTCCAAGTCTCTTAATTTCCGAGATCCGCCTAAAGGGGGTGAGAATAGGGGTGGGGGGGGGCAACTTTGATAAATGGTTTTTACTTTACCGAGCCTCCTCTATACGAATCCGTAAAAAAAAAATACGGGTCTCGTAGTTTCCGAGATACGATAGGGAGGGGGGAAAAGGGGAGGTTTGGCACTTTTCCCGTAGGTTTGAGAGTTACTTGTTTACGAATCTGTCAAAATATACCCACCTCCCCATCCACCATCTGGGAGAACAATTATGTCAATGAGTGAGTCAGTGAGTGAGTGGTAATTTAGCTTTATATAGTATAACTAGTATTTGCGTGTTGCGCGAGGTGCAAGCACCTCGCGTGCCTGTGAAAAAAAAAAAAATTGGGGGGGGGGGGGTGATGGGGGGAGATGGGGGGGGTTTAGTATTTGCGTGTTGCGCGAGATGCAAGCACCTCGCGTGCTTGTGGAGCAAAAAAATAGGGGGGGAGGTGGGGGGGGTGGTGCACAATTATTTGGACTAAAGCATTGCCCCTCTAAATGAATCTGAAAAAAAAAATGTTCCATTTGTCTTAATTTCCGAGATCCGCCTAAAGGGGGTGAGAAGGAGGGCGGGGGGGGGGCAGCTGGAAAATGGTTTTTACTTTACCGAGCCTCCTCTATACGAATCCGTAAAAAAAAATACGGGTCTCGTAGTTTCCGAGATACGATAGGGGGGGGGGGGGAGAAGGGAAATGAAAAGGGGAGGCTTGGCACTTTTCCCGTAGGTTAGAGAGTTACTTGTTTACGAATCTGTCAAAATATACCCACCTCCCCATCCACCATCTGGGAGAACAATTATGTCAATGAGTCAGTGAGTCAGTCAGTGGTAATTTAGCTTTATATAGTATAACTAGTATTTGCGTGTTGCGCGAGGTGCAAGCACCTCGCGTGCTTGTGAAAAAAACTAAAGCATTGCCCCTCTAAATCAAGTATTTGCGTGTTGCGCGAGGTGCAAGCACCTCGCGAGCTTGTAAAAAAAAAAAAGTGGGGGGGGCGGAGGTGATGGGGCGGGGGTTTTGTATTTGCGTGTTGCGCGAGGTGCAAGCACCTCACGTGCTTGTGAAAAAAAAAAAAAAAAAAAAAAGGGGGGGGGTGAAATGGGGGGGGGGGTTGCACAATTATTTCGACTAAAGCATTGCCCCTCTAAATGAATCTGAAAAAAAAAATGTTCCAAGTCTCTTAGATTCCAAGATCCGCCTAAAGGGGGGGAGAAGGGGGGCGGGGGGGGGGACTTTGAAAAATGGTTTTTACTTTACCGAGCCTCCTCTATACGAATCCGTAAAAAGAAAAAAATACGGGTCTCGTAGTTTCCGAGATACGATAGGGGGGGGGAGAAGGGGGGGGAAAAGGGGAGGTTTGGCACTTTTCCCGTAGGTTTGAGAGTTACTTGTTTACGAATCTGTCAAAATATACCCACCTTCCCATCCACCATCTGGGAGAACAATTATGTCAATGAGTGAGTGGTAATCTAGCTTTATATAATATAACTAGTATTTGCGTGTTGCGCGAGGTGCAAGCACCTCGCGTGCTTGTGAAAAAAAAAGTGGGGGGGGTAATGGGGGGGGTTTAGTATTTGCGTGTTGCGCGAGGTGCAAGCACCTCGCGTGCTTGTGAAAAAAAAAAAAGAGGGTGGGGGGGGGTGATGGGGGGGGGGGGGTTGCACAAGTATTTCGACTAAAGCATTGCCCCTCTAAATGAATCTGAAAAAAAAAATGTTCCAAGTCTCTTAGATTCCGAGATCCGCCTATAGGGGGGGAGAAGGGGGCGGGGGGGGGACTTTGAAAAATGGTTTTTACTTTACCGAGCCTCCTCTATACGAATCCGTAAAAAACAAAAAATATGGGTCTCGTAGTTTCCGAGATACGATAGGGAGGGGGGAGAAGGGGGGTGAAAAGGGGAGGTTTGGCACTTTTCCCGTAGGTTTGAGAGTTACTTGTTTACGAATCTGTCAAAATATACCCACCTCCCCATCCACCATCTGGGAGAACAATTATGTCAATGAGTGAGTCAGTCAGTCAGTGAGTGGTAATTTAGCTTTATATAGTATAATAACTAGTATTTGCGTGTTGCGCGAGGTGCAAGCACCTCGCGTGCTTTTTATTTAAAAAAAAAATGGGGGGGGTGATGGGGGGGGTTTAGTATTTGGGTGTTGCGCGAGGTGCAAGCACCTCGCGAGCTTGTGAAAAAAAAAAAAAAAAAAGGGGGGGGTGATGGGGGGGGTTGCACAAGTATTTCGACTAAAGCATTGCCCCTCTAAATGAATCTGAAAAAAAAAATGTTCCAAGTCTCTTAGATTCCGAGATCCGCCTAAAGGGGGGGGGAGAAGGGGGGCGGGGGGGGGACTTTGAAAAATGGTTTTTACTTTACCGAGCCTCCTCTATACGAATCGGTAAAAAGAAAAAAATACGGGTCTCGTAGTTTCCGAGATACGATAGGGGGGGGGGAGAAGGGGGGGGAAAAGGGGAGGTTTGGCACTTTTCCCGTAGGTTTGAGAGTTACTTGTTTACGAATCTGTCAAAATATACCCACCTCCCCATCCACCATCTGGGAGAACAATTATGTCAATGAGTGAGTCAGTCAGTCAGTGGTAATTTAGCTTTATATAGTATAACTAGTATTTGCGTGTTGCGCGAGGTGCAAGCACCTCGCGTGCTTGTGAAAAAAACTAAAGCATTGCCCCTCTAAATCAAGCCTTTGCGTGTTGCGCGAGGTGCAAGCACCTCGCGTGCTTGTGAAACAAAAAAAAAAAGAAGGGGGGGGTAATGGGGTAATGGGGGGAGTTGGGGGTGTTTAGATTTTGCGTGTTGCGCGAGGTGCAAGCACCTCGCGTGCTTGTGAAAAAAACTAAAGCATTGCCCGTCTAAATCATGTATTTGCGTGTTGCGCGAGGTGCAAGCACCTCGCGTGCTTGTGAAAAAAACTAAAGCATTGCCCCTCTAAATCAAGTATTTGCGTGTTGCGCGAGGTGCAAGCACCTCGCGTGCTTGAGAAAAGAAAAAAAAAAAGGGGGGGGAAATGGGGGGGGGGGGTTGCACAATTATTTCGACTAAAGCATTGCCCCTCTAAATGAATCTGAAAAAAAAAATGTTCCAAGTCTCTTAGATTCCGAGATCCGCCTAAAGGGGGGAGAAGGGGGGCGGGGGGGGGGGGGACTTTGAAAAATGGTTTTTACTTTACCGAGCCTCCTCTATACGAATCCGTAAAAAGAAAAAAATACGGGTCTCGTAGTTTCCGAGATACGATAGGGGGGGGAAGAAGGGGGGGGAAAAGGGGAGGTTTGGCACTTTTCCCGTAGGTTTGAGAGTTACTTGTTTACGAATCTGTCAAAATATACCCACCTCCCCATCCACCATCTGGGAGAACAATTATGTCAGTGAGTGAGTGGTAATCTAGCTTTATATAATATAACTAGTACTCTCGCGGGGCTTCGCTCCCGTGGATTCTATCACGGTAAAAACATAACTCTCCTTTTTTGCAGTCGGGTAAAAAGTAGCCTATAACCTTCCTCAAGCTTCAAGCTACTTCCATACCAAATTTCATCCAAATCCACCCAGTACTTTCGAAGATTAGCGCGTTCAAGCAAACAAACAAACAAACAAACTAACAAACTTTTCCGCTTTATAATATTAGTATAGATATAATAATACACATTTGTTCGGCTCAACGATAATGTGATTATAAAAAATATCATCGACGACGAGTTGCAAGTCTATCGGTTTTCTATCGGTTACATTTCGGGGAGTGTGCGATGGAATTACACAGTCTAATTCCGCCAAGCCCGTTCCATCATTGGACTACGAGACAAACGGCGAAGCGCCATCGTTACATGGTGGACATCCCACCCATACGCACAAAACGTTTTGGGAATACCTTCATTGTGCGTACGGCTAAGGAGTGGAATTCCCTGCCGGAGTCTGTGTTTCCCGATAGCTATAACCTAGGAGTCTTTGAGTCAAGAGTGAATAGGTTACTTTTAGGTAAGCGTGCTCCATCTTCGACCACATCATCACTTACCATCAGGTGAGATGGTGGTCAAACGCGAACCTATTTTTAATAAAAAATATTTATTTATGGTTAGGTACCAGCATTTACGATAAAGTTTTCCAACATTTTCACACAACAACAACCAGAAAAATCACCAAAGGTTATAAAGTAAAGGAACAATTCATTCGTATCATAATAAACATTACATTACATTAATATCAATGATATATGTAATACTAATTGTAATATCTGTATATTAATGATGATATTAAAATAACTGTGTACTGTCCTGTCTCAGTGTTTATCTGAAATTTGTGGAAATCGAACCTAACAAAGTACGGAACCCTGGCTGCCCGGCATGGTTGTTCTTAGCTGTATCATAAAGTGAGAACACTGACACAGAGACACAAGTATACAAGGAATAATGTCTCTGGTTCAGCCGAATATCTAAGTTGATTAAATATATATATAAGTTTCCTAGTACGATTGGTGTTTCAGTGTGGGCTCGCCAGGTTAGATGCTCATCAATGAGGACTCCTAAGTATTTGACACTGTTAACAAAGGGGACTGGGAGGCAGTTACAGTGATCGCGATTAGAATCGTTACAAGTAACGTAAGTATGAGCTTTCTACTGGACTTTTTACTGGGGGAGGGCGGCAATGGGGAAAACAGAATCGGACGATTTTGGTCTTTTCAATGTTCAAGGTCAGTAGGTTCCCCGATAGCCAAGCCATGACGTGACGAAGCGCCTCCTCAGTTTTAAGTCGAGTATTGGTCCAGTTGTCATCGTATGTTACCAGGGCGGTATCGTCCGCGTAGGTGAAAATCTTACAGTTTGGGGTGGATAAGAGGCACAGGTCATTAATATAGATTAAAAAGAGGGTAGGCCCCAATATACTACCTTGCGGGACCCCAAAGCTGATCGGTATCGTGTCACTATAAAAAGAGTAAATTTTCACACACTGTGTTCTATTTGATAGGTAGTCTGAGAAGATTTTTAAGGGAGTACCACGGATCCCTATGCAGTCTAGTTTAGCAATCAGTCTGGGAATGGAGACAGAGTCAAACGCTTTGGATAAATCAAGGAAGGTTCCGTAACATTTGAGCTTCCTATCCAGTTTTCTTACTACAGTTTCTGCAAGGTCAAGCATTGCATCCTCTGTTGAAACGCCCCGCCTAAAACCATACTGGTTAGTCGCAATAAGCCTATATTTTTCAAGATACGTGGTGAGACAGTTGTTGAGAAATCGTTCTAATATTTTTTATAGAGAGCTCAGTACAGAGATGGGCCTGTAGTTGTTAACGTTGGCTCTATCTCCATTTTTGTAGACTGGTTGCACGACAGCTGTCTTAAATGCATTAGGGAAGGTGCCTGTGTCAATAGCCCGGTTACAAACGTGCGTGATTGGAACAGCTAAAGTAGAGCTGGATTGTTTAATTACCTTTGCAGGTATTTTGTCAAAACCAGTAGCGCAGTCACCGCGTAAGTTATCAATTAGCTCTTTCACCTCCAATTCGTCGACCGGCAAAATAGCTAGGGAATTGTTTGGTGATGATGACGATTGGGGATAGGACCAAGCACGACTCTCTGGAGTGGGGTTAATTGCAGAAGCCAGAGTTGAGCCCACATTCACAAAGAAGGAGTTGATTTGATTTAGGACAGCTGAAGGGTCAATAGAGTTAGATATGAGTGGCCTAGAGGACTGGGAGGGGGCGGTAGAACTAGTTAATTCTTTAATAGCCTTCCACGTGGCTTTCACGTCATTTTTGCCTTAAGCAGTAGGTTCTTTTCGTATGTCCTTTTGAGTTTTCTAAGAAGATTATTTAGATAGTTACGATATTGAGTGTAAGTCAATTTCAGAACATCATTATCAGGAGATATGTTTGATTCTTTGTGCAGTCTGTCCCGGTTTCTGATACAACAAACTAGTCCTGATGTCATCCACGGCTTAAGAATCCTAGTCTTTCTAGATAATTTTACGACATGACTATGCTCATAAATGACGTCCTGCATCATGGAAATTAGGACATCAGTGGCTTTGTTACAATCGGGTTCGTTGAGGACTGGGCAATTCACTTTTAATATCAGGGTAGTTATAGCGTAATGTGGTGGCTGACTGTTTGTTTGTATTTTTATGCTTAGTTTTTAAGCAGATGATTAAAGGTAGGTGATCGGTAACATAGGTGTCGACAACAATAACAGTAGCAGGCTCTTTATTTTTCAGTAGTACGTAGTCTAAGCATTTGCTAAATCTTGTGGGGAACGTATGCGCAGGTAGCAGACCCAGTGAGGCGCATAGGGTAAGGTAAGTATTTGAATGACGGTCATTAGTTGTGTGAGTAATGTCAATGTTAATATCACCAATGAAGGCTATTGTACTAACATTTTTTAGAGAGTGAACTAGGTCTTGAGATTGGTAAAAGTTGTCAAGTTCGGTGTATGATGGAGAAAGATAAATGCAAATTAAAGCTGTGCTACCTACGTAGCACACTAAACAGTTAGCATCACGTAAAGGAGGCTCCTTAATAGTACAAATAATCGTATTCCTAGCGTAAATAACCACACCGTCATTTTGTTTTGGGTTATTTGTAGTTGAATGAGAAGAGTAACCGGGTTTTGGTATGGTGTCAGTGACCCGGAGCCAACATTCGGTGAGGATGATGATATCGAATTCGATCTTTGTAGTTGAAAGCATTGTGACGAATTGGTCAATGTTTTTATTCAGACTCCTGATATTAACGTGAACTAGTTTTAAGTGTTGATTTGGATGTTTGATATAAGTGCTGCATAGGTTGGGAGGACATAGATATGAGCTAGCTATGGAAAAGTCGTCAATTTCATTAGTGGTTGTTAAGTCAGAGTTATCCATTTGTAATAGTGCAGATATTTACACAGAACAGCACCCTGTAATGACGTCTTGTTAGTGGAACGCATAATTAGATACCTACAGCTAAGCCGGTAACTGGCAGAAGAGTTCAGACTCATCGCATCATAGCAGACAATATATACAAGAATTAGTGTGTTTCTGTTGTGTATTAGTGTGAGTGTATGTGACTTGTGTGAATCAGTGGAGGTAACGAATTGTAATGAACAAACAAAAACGTTAGAATCATCCCAATCTTCCCTTATGATTAATAGAAACGGCGTACCACAGGGCAGCATTTTAGGGCCGCCAATGTTTTTGCTTTACATAAATGATTTCCCAGAAGTTATAAATCATAAATGTGTAATCTTTGCCGACGATACCACAATTATAATTAAGGGACAAGATAAGAATTCGTACGAACAAGAAATAAACACTGCTCTTCAAACAACTATAGAGTGGCTAGAGGCTAATAATTTAAAAGTTAATATTAATAAAACAAAATTTATGCAATTTCATACCTGTCGTTCAAAACCACTGGCCCTAAATATATCGTATAATGGGGTCGCCCTGACAGAAACTGACTCTGTTAAGTTTCTTGGAATCAATTTAGATAAATATTGCTCATGGAAAAATCATATAAATGACATTTGCATTAAATTAAATAATTTTATATACCCTTTGAGACGTGGTATCAAGAAATGCCGCATTAACGGCCTTCCATGGTTACATAACCTCCACTATAAGGTACGGTATTATCCTGTGGGGTCGTTGTGTGGAGATTGACCAAGTATTTGTAATGCAAAAAAAGTGTCTAAGAGCTATATTTGGGTTGAAGCAAAGAGTCATGTCGTCCATTATTTAGGAAATATAAAATACTAACTCTACCATCTATTTATATATTAGAATCCTGTATATTTGTTTTTCAAACACAAGAGACTTTACCAGCAAGCGACTAGCTACTATGCCCCACGATCTATGTATACTAATAAGTTACTTCAACCGAGGACGAATCTCACATGACTGGCAAAAACAGCTATATAATGTGCATAAAATTGTATAACAAAATACCAAATTGCATAAAAACGCTACCATTTTCTAGATTTAAAAATAACTTGAGGAGGTTTTTAATTGAAAAATGCTTTTATAGTGTACATGAATTTTTAGATTATAAATTATAAGTTTTTTTAATTGCATGGTCATTTTTAATTATTATTGTATGGCAAATCGTCCCATTATTGACATAATTGTTTTTAACACTCAGGATTATTATTGACTAATATTTTGACATTTATATAATTGAATACTGTAATTTTAATCGGATTATTTGTTTAATGACTGTGTGGGTAAGACCAAGAATTATTCTTTTATATTATTATGTAAATGATCTAGTGTTTTTTTTTAGTGTTGTTTTATTGTGTGACAAATCTCTACCATTATTGACGTGATTATTATTGAAACTTAGGATTAACTGATTACTTTTCATTATTATATTGACATTTATTTCATTCAATGATACATTTCTAATTAGATTCTTTCTTTATGTATTTTTATATTTGCACGCCGAAATTAAAGGCAGAATAAGAGAACAATATTGTACGTTTTACCAACCTTCTGTACCTTATTTAAGCAAATAAATGAATTTGAATTTTGAATGGTTAGTTGATTGAAAATAGGTTAAAGTTATACAAAGGAAATTACATAATAAAAACTTAAAATAATAGCATGCACAATAGGAATACAGTGGAATGAAGAACAGTCGCTATAGTCATTTCACAGCTAGACGCGAGAGACACTTTTCAGATATGATTTCGATTGGTTTATCGGCGGTATCCCTGCGCAGGAGTATTTTTCCATTCCACAACCAACAGGAATAGTTATTAGCTCTGGCAAATTGACGTGTATCATATAGTAACTTTCTCATAGTAGGAGGTAAGTAAGTATCAACAAAGATAGGTCTTTTATCATCAGCAATACCTATAGTTTTTGTGTTTAATTTCTCGTTTAATGAACGCTCATTATTGAATTTCCTAACATTTGCTAGGAAGTTATTTTTATCGTGTACGCAATGGAATTCAGCGACAATCGGTCTGATCAATCCTTGCTTCCCAGGCATACGGTATATGTCTCGGAGAGCAGAAGCCTGTATATCCATGTTGACTACTCTACCAACAGATGAAACCAGGGAGATAAGGTCTTCAGGCGCTTCTTTTTTTTTAGGCGGATGATTACAAATTTCGATTGTAGCTTGTCGAGATTGAAAGTGTAGATCTTGAATTTGCCTCTGCAGGAACGAATTATTTTCAGCGCTCTCGATTTTTCTTTTTCTAAAACTTCGACTCGGCTCACAATGTCTTCATACTGCTTATTTATGAAGTTCATGCCGTGCTCAATCTCAGAATTTGATGTTATTATGGACAAGAGTTGTATTTTAAGATCGTTTGAAACTAGCCAAGGAGCTAAGAAACAGTTCATGTTTTGATAATAATAATAATAATAGTTATACTCTTTTGGCATACTCAAATGGACTCAGACTGAACTTGACGCCTTGGACAGGCGTCAGGCTCCGTAGCCGGGCTACATTTAGGTAACCTCTTCGGGGAAACCGAAGGTTTTGTCTGTACGATTATGGACGAAGTTATGATGACGAATAACTATCGGAAATATATTGTGAAGGATGGTAGGGTAGACATATGTCGGGCATGTCACAAACCGGGAGAATCCATTCGTCACATTATGTGGATACAGCAATCATTGTACCGATAGTCGTCTCAGCTGATGGTATAATAGCCAAGAGGACACGGCGCGAATTGTTAGGAGGTTCCTCTCTCAAGAGCCCTGACCACCGATAGCTTGGACCCTGTTCCCGATACCGGTGGGCTACTGTTTTTTATATTTTTAAATGTTTTTTGTTTTTATAGGAATATTTAAAAATGTAAATAATATGTTTATAAAATGTACTTAATAAATTAAATAATAATATTCCACAACTTTCACACAACGCCATCTAGTCCCAAACTAAGCAGAGCTTGTGCTATGAATACTAGACAACTGATAAACATACATATATATTTCTAAATACATACATATAATAGAAAAATTACACCCAGACACAGAACAAATGATCGTGCTCATCACACAACCATTTGTCCTGGGTGGGAATCGAACCCACGACGTTGCGTATAGCAGTTAGAGCCACTGACCACTAGACCAACAGGCCTGTCAAGTAATTTATTTACATCATTAAAGAAAATTGCCCATCCTGGGCCCAATATGGACACTTCTTTTGAAAGAAATTACAATTACCATTATTTTTTTTTATATCAAATCATGAATTTTACGTACATTCTAATGAGCGCCATTGTAATGAATAATATTTTGTATAAAAAGTACTTTTATAAAAATCTTAAACGTTCTTGTAAATAAATGTTGCCACTACTTAAAACACTCTTTATCGATTTTTCCACTGATATTAATTTTATAGTAAAAAAAATATATAATATAATTCAATGTTTATGTTTTGTTATTTTGGATTTTGCACAAACAGTAGTTATAAAAAGGATTGATGAGAATTAAACCAACGTTTTACTTGTATGAATTATAATGTAACGTAGAATAAATCGATTCCAGGGAAGCATACTGGGCCCCACACTTTTTCTAATATACATAGATGGCCTATGTAGAATCTCTATCCCTGATTGTAAGATCTATGCTTATGCAGATGACACAGCGATTCTGGTTAATGGACCATCGTGGGAAGCAGTGAAGATAAAGGCAGAATCAGCACTGTCTTCAATAATGCACTGGCTTGACCAAAACCTATTAACATTAAATCTGAAAAAAACTTATTACCTGCCCTTTGCCATTCGGTGCAACAGTAGACCTTCAAGTAATTTCATGATAACGACTCACTCATGCCAGAACCAGTTAGTGTCATGCTCATGCCCTTCTATTGATAGAACGGATAGTGTGAAATATTTAGGTGTGCATATAGATGAGGGGCTTAAATGGGACAAACAACTTGATTCACTATCTGCTCGAGCACTTCGTCTTATTCACATCTTCAAAGCTCTTCGAGAATCTGCTGGTACTGACGTTCTCAAAATGGTATATTTCACATTATGCCAATCGATTCTTGGATACTGCATAACTGCATGGGGTGGTGCAGCGAAAACTTATCTGCTGAGGGCGGAGAGGTCTCAAAGAGCTGTCCTCAAAGTTATGCTAAGGAAACCTCGCAGATACCCTACAACGCAGCTATACGCTGATTGTAAAGTGCTGACGGTTCGCCAGCTCTTTGTTCTTCAGTCTGTGCTTAGAATACATGCCAGCCTACCTCTATCTGATCCAAGAAAGCGTACATATATTCCTCCAAGTGTGCGATGCAAAACCTCATTTGCGAGACGCCAATATTATGTCTTAAGCCTTCAAATTTATAAAAAAATACAGAAAGAACTAAATATTATAGACATGAATAAATTCAATGTGAAATCAAAAACTTCTGATTGGCTTTTACAGCAAGATTATATTATAACTGAATCTTTGCTGTCACATGTCACCTGACTGATACACACACACATATACACACGACATATAAACATACACGCACACATACACACATTATACATCACACATATACATACACAATATCCATTACACATTCATTGTCACACACCCCTGTGCACACACAAATACGCACGCATTTACTTTTTTAATTACTTTTTATTTTTATTTAATATTTTAATTTTATTTTCACCTAGCATAATTAGATTACATAATAACATTTTTTTTTATTGTAACTAACATCAAATGTATTTGAAAATGGCTCTTCGACACACTTTCACGCTGTTAAATATTGCAATTATGTTGCAAGTAGCTTTTTTTTGGCTGATCACTGTCTCTTAAGACACAGGCGTAGGCCTAGTTTAAGAGACAGGGTTCTTTACATTTGTATGCATAGACATTTTGTAAACATTTTTCTTCTGCAAGAACCAACTATGTAATACTTAGTTATGTTTAAATTTTATACTTTTAAATGGTACCATGTTGTAACTGTGTTTGTCTGTGTGCGTTTTTCTTTGGTAAATAAATACATTTATTATTATATTATTATTATTTATTCATCGATATCGTGTTTTGTATATATATTTTTTCATAATGACAATACTTTCGTCATTTGTCAAAAATAAAAAGATATTCTATTCACGTCGTCACATTTTGTTTTCGCTTAATCTTGATGTGTTTTTTTTTTATATTCGATTTCTGTTATTACGACCCGGCTTTGTTTAATGGACTAGTTATTGATTTTTCATCGGTGACTTTGGCTTTGTTATACGGACTTGGTTCTCACCCTCAATGACGACCTTTGCTTTGGAATCAGGATCTCTGCCGCATTCATTTTGGATTTCGACAAATAGTGTAACTTACAATGGTCAACGAACATTGTGTTAACTGTGGCCTTACCCTGACGGGAATTCAAAGTCACACTTTGGAGCCCGAGCAAGTAACTGTGCTACAGCAATGGATTGCGCCACAACTGGTAAATAATAATTGTTTAAAAACATACATACATGTGTTACCTACATTATTGTGTTATAACTTACAGATTGTAATATTGTTTTAGGTATCCAACGATCTTGTTTGCCACAACTGCTGGGAGGGCCAGTCTTGTTACTCCACAACAAGAAATAGAAGCTACAGTTGTAAATCCAAAGTTGTACGAAATTTCAACTTAATCGTTTCGTGGGTTCGTAGTAATTGGTTGTGTAAGACGGACAACGGGTGATCCAATGAGGGTTCTATTTTGTCACTCGCTCTTACAGGACTCTAAAACGGGTTATAGAGTAAAGTAATCCAAACTTATCTTTAAATAATTAATACTAAATAAATTAAAAAAAAAAATCATATTGTCGTAATGAACTTAACAATTATGTGGAAATCAGTTTAACAGTTTGCGATAGCCCTGCGTAAAACAATGTTAGTGCATACCTAAAACATCGAGGACCTCAAACGTTTTGCAATATTTGCTTTTCATTCTGTGGGACCTCTTTTCATTTTCCGTGCAAACCCATTATTTAATCGCGTGGGGTGCTATTCCATGTTTAGTTTCTTAATTTTATAACTTTTGAACGTTATTTTTATAATAAAACAAGAAAATACACGCACTAAATTCAAAACAAATATAACGCGGACTTCATTTGGAAGGACTAAAGCACCCGATATCAAAAGGTCAGCGGATAGTTATGGTACAAGCTGGGTAAGAAGCAGGATTTGTTCCGAACGCCCTACTAATGTTTAAATCTGGAAGCAAAACTGGAGACTATCATGATGACATGAATTTCACAAATTACGAGAAATGGTTACGGACCCAACTGATTCCAAATTTGACCCCTAACTCGGTGGTGGTTATCGACAATGCTCCATACCACAACAAACTCATGGATCCTGCCCCTACAACTAATGACAAGAAGGCAAAAATGCAATCGTGGTTAGTAGAAAGGGGTATACCCTATGAAAAGGAAATGTGTAAACCTCAACTTTACGATCTAATAAAAAAAACAAAGACGTGCATAAAAAATACGTAATAGATGAAATGTTTAAAAAAAACAACCATGATGTCCTTCGTTTACCTCCATATCATCCCGATTTAAACCCCATCGAGATGGCGTGGGCTGCCATTAAAGGGCACGTAGTCGCTAAAAACGTCGACTGGAATGTAACCCGGACAATGGAGATCATACAGGAAAAAGTAAATTTAATGGGTCCGGAAGAATGGAAAGTTTTATGCAGAAAAGTGCAAGAGGTCGAAGATGAATATAGAAAGAGCGACCACATTATTGACGAAATGACGGAACAAGAAATCATCATTAATACAGCTTCAGATTCGGAAAGTGAGTCTGAAAGTGAGAGCGACGACTACGATGATGAACCTATGCCAAGTACCTCACATGGTACGCAAGGGATCGACGATTTTATGTTAGGGATTTCCCCCCTCAGTGACAGTGATTAAGTATTATTAAGTGTAAATATATAAAAAGTACCTATTAAGTGTATATGTATAAAAAGTATTAATTGTAAATAATATTGTGTGTGTTCGTGATTAAAATTTGCCATTATCGAAAGGTGAGGTTTAGAAATTGAATTTTTAATTTATATAATAATTTTGAAGTCTTCTTTCTCGATGTTTTTTGATATTTATTTTATTTGTACTTCGTCACTGTATTAGGGAAATTTTATTAGTACATAGGTTTATAAAAAAATGGTAGTAAAAGTTTTCTTCACGAGTGTACATGCGCTAAAGTTCGCAGAGCCTATGTTCACACTCGCCAAGATCCGTCGGCCGTATAGTAAATATACTAAATTAAGTTTTCTGTGTTTCTTTTTCCTATTATTTAAAACTACATAAATGATATATTGTAAAATAGCACAAAGATATAATAATATTAATTACTTACATTTCACTAGAAAAAACAATAATTAAAAATTGCTAATCGAAATCCGTAAAAAAGTGTCCTTCCTCACGCCACAGTCGTCAAGACACGACAGCTAGTGATAGGTAAGTAAGGTAACTTTTATTTCAAATTTCTGAAATATTTTATTAAAAGTAGCTTACTATTACTTGACAATTATTTTTTATTGCCACCTAGTCGTATCTGAATATTCCCAGTGTATAATATTTGTAAAATTGTGGAAAAAAATCATAATTCAAATGACTACCGAAGAACTTCATCTATCAACGGAGCATATGGGACGCAAATGATTGAAGGTGTGACGTCTCCAATTTACCTCCGTTGGATTTTAACCAACCAAGACCTAGCGACCCATGAAATGATGCGTTCGCAAGACTGGTCGCTTTTGAACTGGATCGAGTGCCAGCAGAAAAACGTTCAGTAACTTATTTATTTATTTATTTATTTATTTATTTATTTATGGTTCACCAACAAGTGTTACAGCTAAACATGATTGATATTTGTTAGATCACAATATTAATAATACTGCACACCTAATTACAGGTAAACACCGCATGCATCGTGTTTGACAGGTAACAAGAATAGATAAACAGACTAGTAATGATGAGTGTTAGTAGCTTAGACTAAATATTAGTACTTATTGCTATGTGCTTCTACATGCTATATTGTTTCAAATTTCATCGATTGGCGTTACGGATAAATTCAGACAAGCCGTTTGTTTGGATGTCTATTAGACCACTGTGCTCATTTATGTATTTGCATAACCGTGGTATTGGGGAGCTTGCGCCAAATTTAGTTCTACGAAAGGGGGGGACCAAGGGTGTGATTGGTTTTCGGGGAGGTTTCCGAGGCACTCGGAGAGAAAATTTGCTTAGGAGATGCGGGCAGTCAATTTTACTCCTAAATATTTTAAAGAAAAACTTAAGATCTAAAGTGTCCCTACGTTCCTCAAGAGGTTTCATTTTGAAAAATTCTAGTTTTTCTCTGTAAGATTTTCTTTTCAGGCTTCTACTTCCAAATGCATATGTAAATATACTGAACGTTATTAGAAAAATACGACAGCAAAAAGACTTGGATGACATAAGTTTGCCAATTCACGAAGACTCGGAGTAATAATTATAAGTAAATTGATTAAATTGTTTTAAATACCATGATTATTATTTATTATGTCCCACAATATCACATCCCTACTCGCATGCGAGAAAGTTATCAAAAGTCGTACCAGCCACGCCAGAGTCGGCTCTTCCCGACAGCGGATGACGTCATGGACGAGATTAGTGATGTACCTTATTATTATTTGTTTTATTCGTTTGTAGTTCTAATGTCTGCTTTTAGGTTGTTTAGAACTTTGTAACTGGTGTTTAATGATAGTATAATACCAAATAGGGTCAAATTAAATAAAAGAATAATGCAACGAGTAATATTTTATTAAAAAAATATGGAACGAAAAGCAATGATTAATTGGTTATCGATAACTTATCGATAAGATGATGGAATCCCTATTTTTTTGTAGGTATTTACGGTGAAATTGTGGCTTGGCGTGGAGGGCTCGCGCGTGCGTTTTTGCTCTGGCGCACTATAGGCTGAAATCAGCGTTTCATAGACATTCAAATATTTTTTTTTAAAGTGACATTTTTTTCACATGGAGTGCTAGAGAAAACTAATTACATGACTAAAAATATATTCTTTATGAAATGGGTACGTAAACGGAAGTCTGAGAATTTTTTCTTTAAAAATTTGTATGGAGACAACATAAAAAATACGATAACTCTGCTATCGCACAATTGGCCCTAATTCCCTTCTAGGGGATTAATTCTTGAATTATTTTGGATTTTTAGGGTTCCGTAGTCAACAAGGAACCCTTATAGTTTCGCCATGTCCGTCTGTCTGTCCGTCTGTCCGCGGTTTAGCTCAAAAACTATTGGTATTAGAAAGTTGTACTTTGGCATGAGTATACATGTTATTGACGCCGAAAAAGTGGTAAAATAAAATTTTGAAAAAAACAATTATTTAGGGTACTCCCACACATGTAAAGTGGGATGATAATTTTTTTTTTCGTTCTTCCCATAGTGTGGGATATCGTTGGATAGGTCTTTGTAGTTATAAATTCAAATGTTACGGCAGGTAGTATCTATATATAACGAAATTTAAAGGAAAACTATCACACATAAGTGGGCTTTACAAGTTTACGAGTAATAGTCGACCAATTGTATTTGACTCGAAAATTTCTAACAACTCTATAGAAATGTCGATAGATGGCGCTAAGCGCCAGTTGTATCGTGCTAGCTTCTTGTGACGATTGAGTAGTGTAGCTCTGTGTCCGTATTTAAATTCAAAACACCGGCTATGACAAGTTTTATACAAATCTCTAAAAAAAATTAAAACTATCCGTGCAAAATTGTCAGATCAGGTGAGATTTGTATAGGAAGTCAAATTAGTTAGGTAGTCATGTTTGGCTTTTAGTTAGATCATGGTACGAAACGATCAGTCAGCGAATACGACACGCACTTGGCTGTTATAAAAGCTACGGAACCCTACACTGCGCGTGGCCTGACACGCACTTGACCGGTTTTTTATACATATTCTCCCTTTATTATGAATATTTTTTAATTTTTTTCTTATAATCACAAAGCGGTTTACAGAATCAATATGCGCTCGTTCATAAAGAAACAGGTGGAAACTTGTCGGTACCGACTATCTACATCGATATGTACGGGTTTAAGCATTTTTGTAGTGTGTCGTCTTCGCTGTCGTGAAAATGGATGTGGATTGCGATGTTTTAATAGCATTGGTATTTGCTAAAGCACCTTTGTGGGACAAAAGACATAAATTACACAGCAACAGAAATTTGATTGATAAATATTGGAAGGAGATTAGAAATGAAACATGATAGTATGTAAATAGAATAGGTTTTTTTTTGTTTTTATTCCAATATATATAAGTGTACAACAATCGATTATGTGTGTAATACTGTACAAAAATGTTTTTGACGTTTGTTGCTAAATCCGAAGGCGGACCCGGCCGTTGATTATGCCATCCTTGTCTGACGAGTTGAACAGGAGTCAAGTGCCTATCAAAATCCTCTTTGTCAATAATAATGTTATGCAAGTACATACAAATGATATACATAGTTTTCACGATTTTGTCAGCAAATTCAATATCGGTTGCAATGCACAGTCAATGCCATTTGGAATATAATCTGCCAAAAGCACAATCCACTATTTTTCTTGCTCGAGATAACCGCCCGTTGAAGTTACGTTGCTCCTCTGTTAATTTACGGCGTCCAAAAGGTTTCAATAAAATTATATGTTTGTAATGTCCAACGAACTCGAAGACATGATGGTCACTAAGAACAGATTTACCTGTTTCTATATGTGATTGAACCCTTACCTATCAGTACCGACCCGTACTGGCATATCGGGACCGGAAAACCTGTATCTTTATGTTTGCACCCTACCTCTGACTTATTTAAAGTTATCTGTGGTTAGCGTTGCCAACCCTACTTACAAGTTCCTTGCAGTAGATTTACTGTTTTTACCGTGACATCCCTGTTTTCTGTTTAAGTACCCATTTCTACTGTTTTTAATATTATATTTAGAGATTTCGTCTAAAACGATAAAACCCCTCCAATTTAAATACCTAGCTTCATGATATGCATGTATGTATCCGTATTTTATTTACCTATGATCTAGTCTAACAAAACAAGTCAAGTCATACAAAAATAATGTCAGTAATGATAATGACAATATTTTGTTTGAGTTGACCGTTGACCCTAGTAAAACAGAAATAAAGGAATGTATACATTTAATGCAACTGAAAAACATGTGAAGAAATTCAATAAAAATATGTATGATTTTAATAAAAAAAGAGGCAGAAAATATCGAAAATAGTTCATAATTATTTGTAAGAATATTTCAAAAAAATTGCCAATTATTAATATTTTTTACATAATAAATAAATAATAATGATTATGTATGTACTTGCGCTTTCAACTTCATTAAAGGTTTCATTTTCAATTCTAACAAAGTAGTAGACTTAATTTTTTAAAGTTACCATTTTACTGTTTTCTGCTGTTTTTTTAAGTCTGATCTGCTGCTTTTTGCTTCGGTTAGGTTGGCAACACTGTCTGTGGTTGACAGTTGACACTGACAAGTTGACAACTTCATGTTGAATCTGAACGACGATTTGAGTTGAGTTTATCTTAAATTTGAATTTTATTTACATTACTAATAATAAATTAATCATAGAAAGTAACGAAAATGAGCAAACGAAGTGCTATTGCAGTAACGAATTTGAACTCGAAGAAATCAAAGCATTGGTCCCTAGGTTTATTGGATTCCATGAATGATCCTGAAAGTGTTGTGAAAAAATCTAAACAAGCTGTTGTTATTAAAGATAAATATCCCAAAGCTCAAATTCACTACTTAGTTTTGCCTAAAGCAGATATAAATAGTATTTACAAACTAGATAAATCCCATATAGAGCTATTAGAAGAATTTGGAGATATATTCAAGGATCTACAGAATGAGACCGAACTACCTCTCAGGGCAGGTTTCCACGCTGTTCCCAGTATGCAGAGATTACATATGCACATAATAAGCACAGACATGGTATCACCTTGCTTAAAAACAAAAGTGCATTGGAACAGTTTTACAACTAAACATTTTAGACCCTATACTGGTGAGATCTCATTTTTTTAAGAGAACAATGTGGATGGAATTCACATTACTAGCAATATTGTTCACCCCTCTAACTAAGCTAAATATCCTTGTGTCTGGAGTGGGTTCACAGCGATAGTCTAATGGGTGGGGTTCAAACCCGCAACCTCTCAATCACTAGTCTGACACCTTAGCCAACAGGCTATTGACGCTTTAAAAAATCAAAAACTCATTGTTTAACTCTAGAATAATAAAATAAAAGTAGAGTATGTATAAAATTGAGCATACTTTTATACCTTAAACATGAATTATTTTTACAGAGATACTAGAAGAATTAAAGGAGAAAGGTTGTATTGAAAAAATTTCACCTGAATTACACAAGAGTCTGATGTCTATGGAACTACAATGTAATCAGTGTACATACAAGCCCAAGAACATGCCACAACTTAAAGAACATTTAATAAAACATTTTAAAAAGTAGAATTTTATTTATCATATCAGAGCATTTTTATTGTTATGTAAATAAAAATTACCATTATAGGAAGTTAATGATGAAAAGAAATTGTTGGAGTGTCTACTAAATAATAATCATAGACTTATTATGTATTAAAACTACCATGCAAATGTTTTATCAATAGGGCACAAGACATGGCAATGGGCTTATAATATTGGGCAATTCCCAGTGGTTAACACTTTACTACTGGGAATGATCAATCAATCAATCATTTATTTTGTCAAACATAGGTAGGGTTACAGATAGTCAGTGTTGAAAATATGCACACTATGTTTTGCCAATATATATGGCGTACAAAATCAAGTCATACAATAAAAATAATAGATACAATACAATTTAGGAACTTTGTAAAAATGATTAAATTCAATTTAATATATGTCAATAATCAATAATATGTCATTATAATTTTGACTACAATCAAATAAATAAATAGACAAAATAACATTAAAAAGTTAAATAATTAGGAAGTTGGATCTTCATACATCTGTCATCCAAAAGAAACCTAAACAAAGACTTGAAAAGACAAAGACGGGCCTGTTGGTCTAGTGGTCAGGGCCCTGACTGCTATGCGCAAGGTCGTGGGTTCGATTCCCACCCAGGACAAGTGTTTGTGTGATGAGCACAATCATTTGTTCTTTGTCAATGTGTAATTTATCTATAACTAGCTGACCCGCCACGACTTCGTTCGCGTGGTATCCTACCCCTACCCAACCGATACCCTACCCCTATCCTACCCCTACTCTACCCCTACCCTAACCCTACCCCACCCTACCCCAACCCTACCCTACCACTACCCTACCCTACTCTCCATTTCTTCTTCGTTCGCGTGGGATGTTTTTCCTTCTTAAATCCCAATCCCGTGGGAATTCCGGGATTAAAAATTTCCTATATCCGTCTCCTGGTTTTAAGCTACCTCCCTACCAATTTTCAGCCAAATCGGTTCAGCCGTTCTCGAGTTATAAATAGTGTAACTAACACGACTTTCTTTTATATATCTGGACCTGAGAAGCATATGGTCGGATCTATAAAAAGTGAGGTTTTCAGTAGAGCAAGAACAAAATTCAAAAACATTTTTGGCAATATTTAATATTTACCAGCAAACTGGAACAATTTTATGAATTATATTTATGGGTAACAATAGCACCTTTTATTTTGTAACAATTCGAAAAATCTTAATGTTGAAATACTATGGTAAATAGCATTTATTTTAATTTTTTGCTCTAATCCGACTTTATGCCTGAAATAAATCGTTCATTAATAATACTTTTCGCAATTATAATATCATACGTCTGTATGCTAGCAATTTTTATACTTAATTGAACTGTAATTTTATATTGAAACACGACATTATACGGCTTAAACCTCGAAAAAGTCCCACCTATACGCACTAAACGTTTTGGGAATACCTTCATTGTGCGTACGGCTAAGGAGTGGAATTCCCTGCCGGAGTCTGTTTCCCGATAGCTATGTATAACCTAGGGATCTTTAAGTCAATAGTGAATAGGTTACTTTTAGGTAAGCGTGCTCCATCTTCGACCACATCATCACTTACCATCAGGTGAGAAGGTGATCAAATGCGAATCAATAATAAAAAAAAATTGTCAGCGTGTGACGTCCGTTTAATCCTAGCCACTTACAAATAAATAATTTCACGACATGTAAGAGAAAGTTGCGAGATTATTTTCTTAACAAATAGTGGAAACAGAGTTTTTATAACCCCCTTTTTATGCCTTTTTATTAATATTTATATAATATATTTTTGGTATGTGTTATGATAAATATGTATGTAAGTTTATTCTAGTTACATAAATGTATATACCCATACACTTGTAATAAAACTTTTGCTTTGAATATACCTATTATCTACTTAGTTTATTTTTTTTATGCACCTGCCATGTTATTTTCATTTCATTTCATTTATTTTCAAGTAACAAAACTCAATTGGTTAGTAACAAAAATCCTTAATCCTATGTTAGTACTTAACTTAAATTACAAGGTTGGTTCGCGAATCGAAGCTACGAGCTCAACACCGACGTGGAGAGCTTACAGCAGCGATTCATGAACACACAGTCGAGCCTGCTCGCCACACAACGAAGGATTATGTTGGGGCTGGCCCGCACTCGGCGCACCAGGGAAGCAGAGCCGGATTAACCCTGTCAGGGGCCCCTAGGCAATGGAATTCTCGGGCCCTCTTTCTTACTTTGACTGACCGAATCGTGTGTCACTAAAATCGGTGTCACCTCGTGGTCCTGGATACAATTCTCGACATAGGCTGTTGTCTTAAGTCTGGATGATTTTAACCGACTTAGTTCACCGGAAACTGTTTTTTTTTTTCTTTTATTGTTAATAGGCTTGCGTTTGACCATAATCTCACCTGATGTTACGCAATGATGTGGTCGAAGATGAAGTACGCTTGCCTAGAAGTAACCTATTCGCTCTTGATTTAAAGACTCCCAGGTTATAGCTACCAGGAAGTAAAGCTTCTCTTTTTTAAAGTATGTTCCCCGATTACTTAAAGACAGCTGAACCGATTTGGAAACTTTTTTATTTTTTTGATAGACTATACTATAATCAGGATATGTTGATGGAATCCTGGAGAAAGCGAGGGAACTCTTCAAATAGTATAGGCACACCTGTAGCGATTTGGGTATTTTTTATAGTAACTTGTGCAGTTGCTCTCGAAAAGCATAATTTGGTGAATTGGAACTGATGATGAAGACCACAGATAGCCACCGGAACTACTCAATAATAAGTATTTCATTCATAGGTTGCGATTCGATTACTCGAATGTAGAAGAACTCTTCAACAATTGACGGCCTTGTATCGAGACTGTAAATATTATGTAAAAGGTGATAAAATAAGAGAAAATGAGGCTTTTGTAACTAGAAAAACTATAAACCGACTCACTAAAAATCAAGAAAAAACTTTTTAACGAAAAATAAAACCAACTTCCAAAACAATACTGCAAATGTGAAAAATAACTTTAATTTCAAGGGGTGGTGTCAGAAGAAGAAGAAATTAAAGTTATTTTTCTTTTTGCAGCTTTTTTGGAAGTTGATTTTATTTTTATTTAAAAAAAAATTATATTAATAAAATACATAAATACTATATTTTTAAATTACTAGCATTCTCATGAACATTGTTTCCCCTAGTTCTTATTTTTTTCGGTCATATGATTACCTCGCACTCCTAATTTCACATTTCTGGTTCAGGTATTTTTTTATTCAATTATTTTGTTACATACTAACCATCTCCTGACAATTATAAAAATAACAAAAATAATTAGTCAAATAGGTGCAAATGTTTCAAAGTCATACGGATACATATTTTTTTGTTGTTTTACGCGGCATACGCAAGTAAATCTCCTAAGAGGCCTGATATTTTGTGACCTCTTCAACAATAATCATTATATTTCAATCAACTACATAAAATATGAATGATTTATACTTAAACATTCCTCAGAAATCACATCATCTATTCGTGAAAATGGTACAAAATCCGTTAAGTAGGTAAACTAATATCTCGAAAACAATCATTAATCTTGCCTCGCTTTCTCGCCGACTTTTTCAAGGCTGTGTTTATAAAAACAATCTAGTATTTTACTCCAAGTTTGTAAATTTTGAAACACAAAGTACAACGTTTTTGGTTACATTTACGACCTTAAATCTCACAAATCGCAATTACAGAAACTTTTTTAACATTCAATATAACTATGATGCGTTTCAACTAAGAACAGGATCGACTTAGCGACATATTGTGTCGACATACCTATTAAATCGAACTAGTTGGGTAGAGTGAACAAAACTTTTATTCACAAATATTGAGCGCAACAAAATTCCCCTTTCCTTATTTCAGTGATCAAACGCGAGCCTATCATAAAAAAAATAAAGCGAGACTTCATAGGTACGTAATTGTAAACATAGCACTTAAGTATATATTAAAAACTACAGCCCTTAATGTGCGGTCCCTAAGGTTACCTTATATATATATATAAGGTAACCTTAGGGACCGCACATTAAGGGCTGTAGTTTTTAATATATTTGTTGACAAATTCCCAGATTTGTTATTTTTTTTTTAATTCTACTACTAATTAAAAATATTTAGATTCACACGCACATGAAAATTGTCTAGCGGTAAAAAAAAAACTTGTCGCTTTCACTGGGCCCCCAGTGGATGCGGGCCCCTAGGCAGTTGCCTACTCTGCCTAATCGTTAATCCGGCCCTGCAGGGAAGCGCATCGTTTTCGCATCGTCGCATAGAAACAGTCAACGCGAGCTTCAACAAACATCCCTGATGCGCTGCAGAAGCGGGGCAGCCCCATCAACACCCGGAACGCGTTATTATACTGAACGTGAAGGGCACTGTACGATTTACGAGTATATGCAGCCCACAGGCTGCAGGTGTTAAAAGAACAGCAGAATGCATGGACTATGGTTATTTTTTTTTATTACAAATAGGTTCGCGTTTGACCACCATCTCACCTGATGGTAAGTGATGATGTGGTCGAAGATGGAGCACGCTTACCTAAAACTAACCTATTCACTCTTGACTTAAAGTCTCCTAGGTTATAGCTATCGGGAAACAGACTCCGGCAGGGAATTCCACTCCTTAGCCACACGCACAATGAAGGTATTCCCAAAACGTTTTGCGCGTATGGGTGGGATGTCCACCATGTAACGATGGCGCTTCGCCGTTTGTCTCGTAGTCCGATGATGGAACGGGCTTGGTGGAATTAGATTGTGTAATTCCATGGCACACTCCCCGAAATGTAACCGATAGAAAACCGATAGACTTGCAACTCGTCGTCGATGTTCAAGGCTCTGGAGCTTTGACTCGACCAGTGCATCGTTGCCAATGAGTCTCTTGGCCCGCTTCTCGATAGACTCAAGCGCGTCCAGTTGGTATTTAGCAGATCCATCCCAAAGATGAGAGCAGTACTCCATACACAACCGAACCTGGGCTTGATAGAGATTAAGCAACTGTTCGGGTGTGAAGTACCGTCTCACCTTTGCTAGGATTCCCAACTTTTTTGATGCTAGTTGAGCCTTAGCCTCGATAAACGGGCCAAAATTGAGGGTAGAAGTTAGTGTTACCCCCAGAAGCTCGATACGGTGAGCAACGTACAAACCTGCTAGCTATCATATTAGCTCTAACCGACAATGCCCTTCGCTCCCTCTCAATGTCGTCATTGTCTTTGAGGTCAGCGGTCAAGAGATGTCCCAGGTATTTAAACTGTAACACTCGCTTGAGAGCTACTCCATACAACCTCACTGGTGGTACAGTTTCAGGGCTCCGACCACCGGCCTCAAACAACATGACCTCACTTTTTCCTATGTTGTATACCAATCCATGACGCTTAGCATAAGCTTAACAGATGGCAACCAACTTCCGGAGACCGCAGACCTAGGTGCTCAGCAGCGCCATGTCATCAGCGTAACTTATATTATTAAAACACCCCGTCAATATAGCAGCCCACTCGCTCACTGCTGAGCACCTTGATTAGCTCTTTGACGTATAGATTGAAGAGTAAAGGTGAGGCCAATCCACCCTGCCTCATCCCACACTCCAACCTTTACGGCTCCGACAATTCTCCAGCCAATAAAATCTGATTGATCTGGTCTCCATACCAGTACCTAAGAGTGCTAATCAGCCCTGAAGGGACTCGAGCTTTCCTAAGCTTATTCCAAAGAATACTGTAAGAGACCAGGTCAAACGGCTTGGATAGGTCAAGGAAGGACGCATAAGTAGGTGTCTTCCTATCAGTATAGTACTTGACAGCCCACTTCAGGCCCAACATAGCACTCTCCGTAGACAAGCCCGCACGAAAACCGAACTGATTATCATGCAGCTGGATATGATTGGCTAGTTGTCTGTTAAGCAGACTGTCAAGCACTTTCACTATTACTGTAGCTAGGGAAATTGGCCTATAGTTTGTAATGTCAGCGTGGTCAATAGTTTTACTTTTAACTATAGGAACCACAATAGTGCTAGTTAGCTGATTAGGTAATTACGCATGACTAATACAGAAATTTAGGAACATTGCCAACACTCTTGGTAAATGGGCACCAGCAAACATTAGATGCTCAGCACTCAGACCATCATGACCCGGAGACTTACCGCCCGTCATGACGTTTATAACACATTTGACCTCCTTGGCAGTGAATCTAGTTCCTAGGTCATGACAGTAATCGGTAGTATTCACTACCCATGGTTGACTGATAGAGAATAGTCATTGTTTTGAGACGAACAAATTCGCCTTCCCGCCCGCTCCCGAACAGTCCGCACGAACGACAGAAAAATCCGACCTATTTTCAGTACCGACCAAGCTTCGACTTGATAATTAAGTAAAAGTTGGTAACATAATGGTTTATACTAACATACAGTCAAAAAAATTAACGTTATGAGCATTATATTACAGCTAGAATGTTTTACGATTGTATTCGACTTTATGTATTATAAGTTAAAAACATAATTTTCAAAGCATAATGGTGTATGTTATGATCCGTACATTTAGTCAGTAGCAAAATTTAGAGGCGTAAGTTCGTATATGTACATACATCCAATGAGAAAATGCATGAATGTTAAAAACGCTTTGAATGCATAAAGAATTATATTGATTTGCGACCCTGTAAGATATTAATTATTTATGGAAAAAAGGTGCATATTAAAATATGGCTTTATGCCACACAAATATTTCGGTAAATTGGTAGATCAGACATTATGCATATAATTATCTCCACAGTAAATAAAGATAGAAATATAAGGATTAGTTTGCCAGAAAGCGAAAAAAAAAACGTAGCATTGTGCTGGTAAAAAGTGATTTTGGTTGGATCTTCAGATACGACCTTATGCATCTAAGGTCCAGATTTCTATCTTTATTTACTGTGGAGATAATTAAATGCATAATGCCTTATCTACCAATTTACCGAAATATTTGTGTGGCATAAAGCCATATTTTAATATGCAACTTTTTTCCATAAATAATTAATATCTTACAGGGTCGCAAATCAATATAATTCTTAATGCATTCAAAGCGTTTTTAACATTCATGCATTTTCTCATTGGATGTATGTACAGATACGTACTTATGCCTCTAAATTTTGCTACTGACTAAATGTACGAATCATAACATACACCATTATGCTTTGAAAATTATGTTTTTAACTTATAATACATAAAGTCAAATACAATCGTAAAACATTCTAGCTGTAATATAATGCTCATAACGTTAATTTTTTTGACTGTATGTTAGTATAAACCATTATGTTACCAACTTTTACTTAATTATCAAGTCGAAGCTTGGTCGGTACTGAAAATAGGTCGGATTTTTCTGTCGTTCGTGTGGACTGTTCGGGATCGGGCGGGAAGGCGAATTTGTTTGTCTCAAAACAAGGACTTAATGCCATAGGCATTCTCTACCAGTCAACCATGGGGAGTGAATACTACTGATTACTGTCATAATCTAGGAACTAGATTCACTGCCAAGGAGATCAAATGTGCTATAAACGCCATGACGGTCGGTAAGTCTCCGGGTCATGATGGTCTGAGTGTTGAGCATCTTAGGTTTGCTGGTGCCCATTTACCAAGAGTGTTGGCAATGTTCCTAAATTTCTGTATTAGGTAGTCATGCGTATTTACCTAGTCGCTGACCTTACAAACTATAGGCCAATTTCTCTAGCTACAGTAATAGTGAAAGTGCTTGACAGTCTGCTTAACAGACAACTAGCCAATCATATCCAGCTGCATGATAATCAGTTCGGTTTTCGTGCGGGCTTGTCTACGGAGAGTGCTATGATGGGCCTGAAGTGGGCTGTCAAGTACTATACTGATAGGAAGACACCTACTTATGCGTCCTTCCTTGACCTATCCAAGGCGTTTGACCTGGTCTCTTACAGTATTCTTTGGAATAAGCTTAGGAAAGCTCGAGTCCCTTCAGGGCTGATTAGCACTCTTAGGTACTGGTATGGAGACCAGGTCAATCAGATTCGATTGGCTGGAGAATTGTCGGAGCCGTAAAGGTTGGAGTGTGGGGTGAGGCAGGGTGGATTGGCCTCACCTTTACTCTTCAATCTATACGTCAATGAGCTAATCGAGGTGCTCAGCAGTGAGCGAGTGGGCTGCTATATTGACGGGGTGTGGTTTAATAATATAAGTTACGCTGATGACATGGCGCTGCTGAGCACCTCGGTCTGCGGTTTCTGGAAGTTGGTTGCCATCTGTGAAGCTTATGCTAAGCGTCATGGATTGGTATACAACATAGGAAAAAGTGAGGTCATGGTGTTTCAGGCCGGTGGTCGGAGCCCTGAAACTGTACCACCAGTCAGGTTGTATGGAGTAGCTCTCAAGCGAGTGTTACAGTTTAAATACCTGGGACATCTCTTGACCGCTGACCTCAAAGACAATGACGACATTGAGAGGGAGCGAAGGGCATTGTCGGTTAGAGCTAATATGATAGCAAGCAGGTTTGTACGTTGCTCACCGTATCGAGCTTCTGGGTGTAACACTAACTTCTACCCTCAATTTTGGCCCGTTTATCGAGGCTAAGGCTCAACTAGCATCAAAAAAGTTGGGAATCCTAGCAAAGGTGAGACGGTACTTCACACCCGAACAGTTGCTTAATCTCTATCAAGCCCAGGTTCGGTCGTGTATGGAGTACTGCTCTCATCTTTGGGATGGATCTGCTAAATACCAACTGGACGCACTTGAGTGTATCGAGAAGCGGGCCAAGAGACTCATTGGCAACGATGCACTGGTCGAGTCAAAGCTCCAGAGCCTTGAACATCGACGACGAGTTGCAAGTCTATCGGTTTTCTATCGGTTACATTTCGGGGAGTGTGCGATGGAATTACACAGTCTAATTCCACCAAGCCCGTTCCATCATCGGACTACGAGACAAACGGCGAAGCGCCATTGTTACATGGTGGACATCCCACCCATACGCGCAAAACGTTTTGGGAATACCTTCATTGTGCGTACGGCTAAGGAGTGGAATTCCCTGCCGGAGTCTGTGTTTCCCGATAGCTATAACCTAGGAGTCATTAAGTCAAGAGTGAATAGGTTAGTTTTAGGTAAGCGTGCTCCATCTTCGACTACATCATCACTTACCATCAGGTGAGATGGTGGTCAAACGCGAACCTATTTTTAATAAAAAAAATAACCATAGTCCGTGCATTCTGCTGTTCTTTTTACACCTGCAGCCTGTGGGCTGCATATACTCGTAAATCGTACAGTGCCCTTCACGTTCAGTATAATAACGCGTTCCGGGTGTTGATGGGGCTGCCCCGCTTCTGCAGCGCATCAGGGATGTTTGCTGAAGCTCGCGTTGACTGTTTCTATGCGACGATGCGAAAACGATGCGCTTCCCTGGTGCGCCGAGTGCGGGCCAGCCCCAACATAATCCTTCGTTGTGTGGCGAGCAGGCTCGACTGTGTGTTCATGAATCGCTGCTGTAAGCTCTCCACGTCGGTGTTGAGCTCGTAGCTTCGATTCACGAACCAACCTTGTAATTTAAGTTAAGTACTAACATAGGATTAAGGATTTTTGTTACTAACCAATTGAGTTTTGTTACTTGAAAATAAATGAAATGAAATGAAAATAACATGGCAGGTGCATAAAAAAAAAACTAAGTAGATAATAGGTATATTCAAAGTTAAAGTTTTATTACAAGTGTATGGGTATACACATTTATGTAACTAGAATAAACTTACATACATATTTATCATAACACATACCAAAAATATATTATATAAATATTAATAAAAAGTCATAAAAAGGGGGTTATGAAAACTCTGCTTCCACTATTTGTTAAGAAAATAATCCCGCAACTTTCTCTTACATGTCGTGAAATTATTTATTTGTAAGTGGCTAGGATTAAACGGACGTCAGACGCTGACAATTTTTTTTTATTATTGATTCGCATTTGATCACCGTCTCACCTGATGGTAAGTGATGATGTGGTCGAAGATGGAGCACGCTTACCTAAAAGTAACCTATTCACTATTGACTTAAAGATCCCTAGGTTATACATAGCTATCGGGAAACAGACTCCGGCAGGGAATTCCACTCCTTAGCCGTACGCACAATGAAGGTATTCCCAAAACGTTTGGTGCGTATAGGTGGGACTTTTTCGAGGTTTAAGCCGTATAATGTAGGGTTTCAATATAAAATTACAGTTCAATTATAAAAAATTGCTAGCATACAGACGTATGATATTATAATTGCGAAAAGTATTATTAATGAACGATTTATTTCAGGCATAAAGTCGGATTAGAGCAAAAAATTAAAATAAATGCTATTTACCATAGTATTTCAACATTAAGATTTTTCGAATTGTTACAAAATAAAAGGTGCTATTGTTACCCATAAATATAATTCATAAAATTGTTCCAGTTTGCTGGTAAATATTAAATATTGGCAAAAATGTTTTCGAATTTTGTTCTTGCTCTACTGAAAACCTCACATTTTTATAGATCCGACCATATGCTTCTCAGGTCCAGAAATATAAGGATTAGTTTGCCAGAAAGCGAAAAAAAAACGTAGCATTGTGCTGGTAAAAAGTGATTTTGGGTGGATCTTCAGATACGACCTTATTCATCTAAGGTCCAGAAATATTAATATAAAAAATTAAAACATTTAAAAATATAAAAAATAGTAGCCCACCGGTATCGGGAACAGGGTCCAAGCTACCAGTGGTCAGGGCTCCATAGAGAGGAACCTCCTCACAATACGCGCCGTTTCTAGGAGTACTGCTTTCTGGATCAAGCCCTTGATCCAGCTGCCCAACGAGAGCCTCCTTAGATGTTGGTTGAGGGTCTTGGCTATTATACCATTGGCTGTGACGATTATTATTATTATTATTATTACTTCTTAAAGGATCCCAGACACTCTTTATTTCTAATAGCAACTGGTATGCTATTATATATTTTCGAGGCCATGATGATGCGATCTACTGGATAAGTGTTGATAAACGCGACATTTTTTTCCCAATAGTTAAACCTTTTCACCGCCACGGACTTCTATAGAAGTTCTGGATTTTCGAGCCACCAGCGCCACGACTTCATTAAAAGTTCTTAATGTTAGCTAGGTAAAAACAAAACTTACTGTAGTTAATAGCTTTGTTTCATTTTATTATATTTATTATAGCACTGTTTTGTACCCTGTTTTTTATATTTCCACACAAAAGAAGCCTTTGTCTTAAAATTGGCAAAAACAAAACTACCGAAAAATTTTACGTGCTCTGAACGCCAAGGACTTGATATAAAGTCGGCCAGTGATGTGATGCGCAAGTGATCACTGTTTGATTTCACCTGTTGAAATATTCTCAAAATATTATTATCGAAAACAATTTGAGGTTAGTAAAATATGAAATTCGTCTATTTTCCCTTTGTTATAGTTAATTACTTTATAACAGAGCCAAAATAGAGGAATTTCTTTTTTCAGAAGGGTACGAATTCGGGTTAGCAATGCTTGTCAATAATTGTATTCCCATCTCTCTGCTCAGGCTCACCAGACCGCAGTACTAATTGGGTCAGCGCGCACGCATACTTCTTTCACTTAGTTTCAGATACTAGGTATTCTGTTTTACTTAAAAGTTAATAAATAGGTAGCAAAATGAATGAAGAACTGGATTCGGATGCGCTTTTAAACATATTTAGTACCTACTAGGTGTCGAATCGGACTCAGAGTATTTTGTGGGGTGTTGAACCAGAAAATGAATCTGAGGTAGTAATACCTCAGAATTATCATCTACTATGTCCAACTAAATAATAATATTAACGTGAAGTAATCAAAAAGATTAGATTCATTTATTTGTCAGAAATACCTATGGTATTTTACAGATATTATAACAAATACACAATAGTTCTACATATTTCGCCTACTAGATTCAGCATGCAAATTATGTAACAATCAAAATGAACTCTGTGGTAACAATATCAATTTAATAAATGAACTTCAATTAATGAAGTGACGCAACCAAAGAAATTAAATTACAAAAATGTCAATAGAGTTTGGCAAACGAAAGTAGAGACTGAAAAAGCGCGGCAAATTTAAAAAATATCACCATGGCAACCCCAAAACTACTATGAAATACATGGAATAACCTAATTTGATACTTTAGATTTATCTATTTTATTTCATCGGAATAAAAATACAAGATGTATTTTAGGTAGGTAATAGTTTAGATATTGTGTCTTAATTCGAATTAAAAAAATAACCGTATTCTAAAGTAGTTCTAATTTATTCACTATAATCAAAATCTGAATGTAAGACTTCTATGTGGCAAGTTTCATTAGAGTCACTGGAACCATTGTTTCCTACGTTAATTATAAAACTTTCTAAATTATTTTCTGTAATTCTGAACCTTTCTTTATATTTATTTTTGTAACCTACCACTAGGGGGGAAGTAGCAATACCTCGTGGCCATTCTGCTTAGGAATTTCATCAGCTTCATATACTGGTTCTGGTGTGTTTCATTTTAAACTTGTTTTCCAACGATGTAAAATAAGTTAATTTTGTTACGAATAGCATCTATGTCGAAACTATCTAAGTCGGACACTTTGGGTTTATACGGCCTTTACGCGCACCTTCCTTTTTAATTATTTTTAATATAGTAATGCTCACTTCTGTAAAGAATGGTAAAACAGAATGATTAGGTTCTGCAAATTATGAATTCAATTACATCTTTATAAAAGTTATGTACTCCTAGTAAAAACTTACCGGTGATTGAAGCTATTTCATCCAAGTACTGGTTCTGGGTTCTTATCCTATCTTTCTGCTCTAAATCCGTAAGTTTTTCAATAGTTTTAATTATCTCATCAACCCCTGCTACATCCACCAGATTTTCTGTAAAAGAAAAAAAAAATTTAAAAACCATGCAACATTTAATAGTATGTTAAATAACCATAATGCAATATAATGAAGGTGTTTATCATACTAAACTCTTTTGCAAAAAAACGGGCACTTTAGATTTTTTTCTCTACTTCAATGAAGAAGAACAAGAAATAGGTTTTATTAATTTGACGATGTATTGGCATGTTATTTGAAGCATCCTGGCATGATTCTTTACGTTCCAAATTTAAAATTTGAAATTAATAAAAGAAAAATAATGATTATTGTGGATTATTCTAAAATTGCTTTACTAATGGTGCGAATTGCTGAAACGATTTTTAACTGATTACGATATTTTAAAACTTTTTCGATATTTTCTGCAAATTACACAATTTAATCTTTCTTTTTACATTAAATACCACTTTTTGATATGACTGATAAAGCGATAAGGGCCGGTAAAATTATAGCCCTACTTGAAGAAGGTTGTTCACAAACTTACGTGTCTCAGCGGCTAAATGTGAGTCGTTCAACTGTCCAGAGGACTTGGCAACGGTATCAAGAGACCGGTTCGGTCAAAAGAAGACCCGGTTCGGGAAGAAAACGATGCACAGAACCGAGAGATAACCGCTTTTTGGTGAGTCAGGCGTTGCGGAATCGTAAAGCGTCAAGTGTGGACCTGAAGAAGAGCCTTGAAGAAGTAAGAGGAGTAGAAGTTAGCTTGTGGACGGTCAGGAGGAGGCTTTTGGCTGCCAATATCAGGAGTTACCGCCCAGCTCGGGGCCCTAAATTACTCCGTGAGCACCGTGTTGCTCGACTTCAGTTTGCAAGGAACTGTGCTTCATGGACTCTGGAGGACTGGAATAAAGTATTGTTTTCTTATGAAGCTAGAATCTCTTTGTGTGGAGAGGACCAACGCCGGCGAGTGCTGCGAAGACCACGGGAACACTATGCGGAAGTGTGTTTCAAAGAAATCACTCCTTATGGCGGAGGCTCCGTTATGTTTTGGGCAGCAATTAATTCGACGGAGCGTACGAAGTTAGTTTTCATAGAAAATGGAACATTAAATGCACACCGGTACATAATGGAAGTCCTAATTCCATATGCACAACCCACATTGACTGCACTTGGGGAAGATTCCATTTTTATGGACGACAATGCTCGCCGCACCGTTCTGGCGACGTGGAAGCATACATGCAAGAAGTTAGGATCCGTCGTTTAGATTGGCCAGCTCGAAGTCCTGACCTCAATCCAATTGAGCATGTCCGGGATATTCTAAAGAGACGGGTAAGATCAGTGCAACCTGCTCCACAAAACATCAGGAAGCTAAAAAGAGTCATTGCAGAAGAGTGGGAACGTATTCCTCAAAACGTTATTAAAAACATCGTGGAAAGCATGCCCAGAAGGATTCAAGCTGTGATTTTGGCAAGAGGAGGTCACACTCGTTATTAGGTTTTTACATTTGTAACTTTATTTAATTAATAAAAGTAAAAAAAATCTTGTCTTTATTGCCGACCACTTCTTATTGTTTGGGCGTGTACATCGGTTTTAAAAAATCCGTCGTATTTTTTCTTTTAATTGCCCGAATTCACTTCACGCGCATTAATTTACACGATTATAAGTATACAGACTACGTCAAAGCAATAAATTTCATTTAATTAACTCAAATCGACCTTAGAACGTGTTTTTTTTGCAAAAGAGTGTATAAATAGAATTAATATTTTCCTCGCTAAAAGATAAATATGCCTAGTTTGGAGACCATTGACATCCCTGTTAACTAAAAATTGTTTTGTTACAGTGTACCCGTAACGTTAATTATCTACGTTAAGCAATTCTGTAACTAAGGTTCAATAAATGTATTCTTATTCTTATGAATTACGACATAGTATCAATTTAGTAGCGTCATACTAACTTATGAAATCGAACATCACACGTAAACAATCTTGTTTTTGTTTGAATTCGGCGTCTTTCTTCTGTTGTTTTTCTTGATATTTAAACATCATGCGAAACAACATCTCCCGTACTCCACTTTTCATTAATTTTTCGCTGAATAAACGCTATTGTTACGCCAGTCGCTTAGTGAAGTACTTCGAGAAACTTCGACAGAAATCTAGAATGTTCGAGACACTAACGCCATCTAGCGGCGAATAGCAGTACTAAGTATATCTAGTCGAGACACTAACGCCATCTAGCAGCGAATAGCGCTACTGTGTAGCTCTGGATTATTCTTAGCAGTTTAAAAAGTGAGTCGAATTTACAGGAATGTTCTGGAACTCATAGACCGGGGTATAAATAGATCGCAAAGGGGCGCAGAGAGTTGCCCTGGCTGGGGGCCTTTAAGCCCTGGCTGGGGGCCTTTAATTTATTAGAGGTCACCACAGGACAGACCGGTTAAGTAGACGCACAGCCTTACTGAGCTGATCTACGAGTGGCCCAACCTACAAAAAAAAAAAAAAAGCGCAGTGAGTCAGTCTTATTACGAGGCGAATACGCGATACAATCGAAGCTTTACTAGTGAATTTCAGTGCGATTTAAGTGTTAAGTGACAAGTGTTGTGGTGCGAATAATTGTGTTAAATTTTTATTTTGTATTTAAGGACGCATTTACGTTTTCTCGCAAATATCAATGTTTTTCTGGTGCCATTTTGGAGTTAAAATTTTGACAATGTTATGGTATTAATTTCAAGATAATTTATTCATCTCCACATTGAATGCATTATAATTACACAGTCCTATACATCTTTTTCACACAAATACGTTTTTATCGCCGCAATAATCGTAGAAAATTACAAAAAATGGGGTCTGAATAGGTACCTCTTAGCCAAATCTGGAGCATATTCTTAATTTCAAAATAACAAGAAATTATAGCCTATGTATTTATCTATACGTTAAGCTAATTATTTTGAACATACATAAAAAACATTATGATTTATGAGAAAAATAAAATCGGTCTCAAACTTCATACATTTTTCTATCGAACGCACGGCTCCGACCGTCATTCCGCGCTTAGACGCGCTCGTGAACGTAGGGGTGTATCTAGGGCATGTAATATCGGAAAGTTTTCAATTCCGATACTGATTTCCGATATTAGATCTCAATATCGGAATTCCGATATTAATATCGGAATTTAGTTATTTCGTTAGAAATTGCAAATTTTATTTATAAATTGCACAAATTCAAGGTTGAATTGCGTACGATAAAAAACATTTTTAAACCGTGCCTATTCTTTAATTTGGTTAAAAAGTTGGTTGTTTTTTAAGTATGCCCTCTGTATTAAATCACATATTTTTCATTATTTTTTAATTAGTAATAAGTATATATATAGGGGTTGAGGTGGCGCCACTGGCACGTAAACAACTAGCTCGATAGTTTATTTTAAGTTTTCAATAGTAATTGTCTGCAAATAAGTGCTATCTTGTTTTGAGTGCTTAGCATAATATCCATTACGATCGCACAAGTGTTATTCAGTGCTAAAAACTACTAAAAAGTGAATAAACTGACGTTGAAAAAATCTGTGAGTGGCATTCATAGTTGTAAAAACTCAGTTTATGCAGTGTAAATAAAAGTGAAGTAACTTTACCAAAACTGTGAACAGAACTATAAACACTTAATAAAACCTGAAGAAAATCGTTATTCAAATAGATTAAAAACAAAAATTTTGCAAAAATTCAATGAAAGAAATATTAAGAATCAAGAAAGTGAAGGGTAGTTACCCGACGTTAAAGTGTCATTATTGGAAACAAATCAATACCCATCCAAAAACTGTGAGTAAAGTCCTGATCTCGAAAGTTTACGTTATAATAACAAATCAGTATTTTATGTGTATGATGGTAAAAGTAAATGATTGAAATAAAAGTTGATTTGTACTGCTTTTGTTTGCAATTAGTAGAAAGCGCCATCTAGCGAGAACCATTAAAGAAATAAAGTACAAATCGAAGCGAGCGTTAACTGGTACATAACACCAGACGTCAGACCACAAATTGATTGCCAAAATATTTAAGAGAGGGCGCTACGCACAACAATACAGATATGGATGAAATTAAAAAGCTTTTAGAGAATATGCAGCAGGAAATTAGGCAATCGAAAGCCGAAATGTTGGAAATGAAGGAAGACATAAAAAATACTATCATTAACAGTTTGAATGAAAAATTCACTAACTTAGAAGCAAAACAAAATCTTTTTGAAATAAAAATGCAAGATCAAAGTACAGCGATCAACAACTTGGAGAGATACATGCGACGCAAAAATCTGATCTTATTTGGCGTCGAAGAGCAGGAAAAATTGTACCACGAATTGGAAAAGAACATAATAGAGATAATAAATACTTATTTAAATCTCCAGTATAATATTACCAATATAGAGGCTGTCAGACGACTTGGAACAAAGAAAGATTCCACTAGACCAATAGTGATTACTTTCAGTACGATGGGATTAAAAATAAATATCTTGAAAAATAAGAAACTCCTGGAAAACACGCCATATTACTTGAAAGAAGACTACCCGCTAGAGATCCTAAATAAACGAAAAGAGCTTCAAATTCAACTGAAAAAAGAACAGCAACTAGGCAATAAGGCCTACATCAGATATGATAAACTGATTGTAATAAAGGAAAATGAGCAACAATTTCCTAGAAGTCAAATAAATAAAAGAAACTTGCCTGAATCACCGGAGCTAATAAATCCGAAAAAACATTTAGGAAACCTGGACAAAAAACAGCCTTGGAAAAAGAGCAAAAATTCAAACATGAAACAGTTTATCATTCAGCAACCAAAGCTAAACTTTACTCCCACCATAGGCTCTTAAGATCAGCCTGAAAACAAAACTCAGCACAGCACTGATTAACAATTACTTACGGCCCCTCGGACTCTACATCTCCCACTACGGTTGGTCACCGCGGGAGAGTTCGACCAAAACCCTCCAGAAAACTGTACCAGTGATAAACTTTCTAAAAACGATTTATTTTACTTAGCAACATATAACGTGAGAACCCTATCGACCAGCCACCGTTTAATGGAGCTGATGGATGCTTTGCAAAATACAGAATATGACGTAATCGGCCTTTCTGAAATCAGGCGAATGGGTACATCAATCCAAGAACATGAAAGCTTCATATTTTGTTATATAGGAGAAACACAAGGATTGTATGGCGTAGGTTTCATCGTTAAAAAATATCTTAAAAAAAGTATCGTGAGCTTTAATGGACTAACAGAACGAATAGCTCTTCTAAAACTTAATATAAATGGATATAAACTTGATATACTACAAGTCTATGCACCCACAGAAGCTTCAAATGATGACGAAGTGGAATGCTTCTATAATTGTTTAAATGAAACTTTAAGAAACTGTGGTAAAAACATAATAGTCATGGGCGATTTCAACTCAAAAATTGGCCAACCTAGACCTGAAGAATACATGATAATGAAAAGTCACGGTTATGGCATAAGAAACAGTAGAGGTGAGCGTCTGATAGAGTTCGCAAACGAAAATAAACTGTGTATAATGAACACCTACTTCAAAAATCCCAAAAACCAAAGATGGACATGGAGATCGCCAGACGGAAACACAAAAAACGAAATCGACTACATATTAACAAATCTTGATAAAAATGTTCGAAATATACAAGTTCTGAACGTGAAATTCCCTACCGATCATAGATTTTTAAGAGCATCTCTTCTTCTACAAGAAATAAAGAAAAGCCGTACAAAATACGTAAAACCTTTAAGATATTCATTAAGGAATTATTCGGAAATATCTTCATATAAACAATCCCTAGAGGAGCTAAGTGACCAACTTGAATATCAAAACGATATCTCCATCCAAGCTAACTACGAGAAAATTATCCAAGGCATAGAAAAAAGTCTGCAAAACGCTCATAACACCAATAAATACGCCACTAACCCTAGTGTTATATCAGCTCATACCAAAAAACTCATAAATCGAAGAAAGCAATTACATCAGATTAAACCTAAAACACGAGCAATGAAAAACGAGCTAAAAGCTCTATATAAACTCATAAGCAAGAACATAAAAAGAGACTACGAGTTCCATCGATCGAGAACCATTGAAAAACATTTAAGTACCACTGGCAGCGTTAAAAGAGCATACAAAGAGCTTACTTCACACAAAATTTGGATAAAAGAGCTGCAAGATAAACAAAGTTTATCGAGTAACAGGTCTGATATTGTGAGAATCGCAACTAATTTCTACAAAAAATTGTACGATTGTCAAGCTCAAAACGTCACGAATATTAGTGAAAATAATAGCATACAATATCTCTCATATGATACCACAGAAGAGCAAATGATTGACGAGATTGAAATTGAAAATGAAATCAGACGTTTAAAAGTAGAAAAATGCCCAGGCCCAGACGGAATTTCAAACGAGGCAATAAAAATAGGTTGTAAGTATCTTACACGCCCTTTGGCGCATCTCTTTAACTCTATATTGGAGTCCGGTACCTCACCCTTTCAATGGTCAGAGTCAAACATGATTCTGCTCTACAAAAAAGGAGATCCATCAGATATAGGCAATTATCAGCCTATAAGTCTGCTGCCTACACTGTACAAGCTTTTTTCATCAATAATCGAAAAAAGAATTAGTAAGAGAATAGAAAAACACCAACCGATAGAGCAAGCTGGTTTTAGACGGGGTTATTCTACGATAGATCATATCCATGCAGTCGAACAAATAATCGAAAAATACAGTGAGTATCAGAGACCACTCTATATAATCTTTATTGATTACCAGAAAGCCTTCGACACAATTTTGCACTCTTCAATATGGACCGCTTTAAGCTCACAACATGTTGAACAGAAATATATAAAAGTTATAAAGTATCTATACAACAACTGTAGAAGTAGAGTAAAACTAGAGACGACAGCCCCGCCCATACCCATAAAGAGAGGAGTAAGGCAAGGTGATCCACTGTCCCTAAGAATTTTTATAGCGGTACTAGAGTCAGTAATCAGCAGACTGAAGTGGGATAAAACAGGACTAAACATCAACGGTAAATATATCAGCCATCTGAGATTCGCCGACGATATAATTTTACTTTCCGAAAACGCTAAAGAGATAGAATCTATGATAAATTCGCTGAAATCAGTGAGCTACGAAGTGGGTTTGGAAATAAATTTAAATAAAACCAAAATTATGACAAACAGTATTAAATACCCCATAAACCTAAATAAAAAGCCATTGGAATACGTGGATAGCTATATATACTTAGGCAAACAAATTTCCTTCGAAAAGCAAAACAATGAATTAGAAGTCGAAAGAAGAATTTCAGGAGCATGGAAAAAGTTCTGGAGTTTAAAAGAAATACTAAAGGGAACCTTCCCTATGAAGATAAAGAAACAAGTAATGGACACTTGCTTGCTCCCCTCCATGACCTATGCATGTCAAACATGGAAATTCACGCTACGAGTGAGAAACAAAATTAGATCCTGCCAACGTAGTATGGAGAGAAGTATTTCAAATGTGAGAAGGTTACAAAAAATCAAACACGCTTCTATACGGGAAAAGACCAAAGTTTCAGATGCACTTGAGTATTCCCAAAAGCAAAAGTGGCGCTGGGCTGGCCATGTAGCCAGAATGGACGATGACCGATGGACTTCTAGATTGACAGAATGGCGAGGTCCGGCGGGTATTAGAAAGAGAGGAAGACCAGTAACTCGTTGGGTAAACGATATACTAAAAATAGTAGGTAAAAACTGGATGGCAAAAGCCTAAGATAGAGACAAATGGAAAAGTTTGGAGGAGGCCTTCACCCTCACATAAGAGGGGTTCTTGCATGCTGCATGATAGAGCGTAAACTCTTTTAAATTTAATGAAATACAAATGTACAGTGACTATTTATTAAGAGCCCAAATGCATTATTAATCCTCTTTTAATTGATTGACTAATTGAATAATTTTGTTTGATTTATTTAAAAAATATATATTACAAATTAAATTAGATATTTATAAATTATGTAATTCGAAATGTTTGTATTTTCTTTGTTTGTATCTGTTATTTATTAGTTTATCAGATTGTTATACAAAAATAATAATTTAATTAAAATAAATTGAAATCGCAAATTGAATATATTATGTATATTAAAATGTATTATCTAAAATTAAAATTGGGCATGAAATATCACAGTTAATATAAAAACGAAAGTGTAATTAATTTGTCATAGTACCAAAAAATTATAAAAATGTATTGTAAATCTGTAATTTGTACACTAGGTTTGCATGAAATAAAAGGCTTTTTATTTTATTTTTTATTTTATTTATTATTTATTACTAATTCAACTACCTGACTTATTATCAATAAAACATCTTATAATTAAAAAAAAAAAATTGCAGGCACTATCTACAAATGACATGGACAAAAAAGTACATTCCATGTACACATACATAGTAAATAATATTGTATATTAAAAATAGAAAAATGATTTAATACGTAGGTCTTAACCTCTCTGACCTCGTCAGTGTTTATTTCAAAATAATTAGTAATCAAGATTAATTCAAAGTACCATTTGTCAACGTTCGCCATAATGGACCATAGAGTAAGATAAATATAATAATGGGTGTTCCACATCAAGCATACTACTGGCATATATCACATAGACGTGTGATATGGACGACAAAACGCTATTATTAAAAACATTTTATTTATACGAAACTGTCTTCGTTGGTATTTTTGGCATTTAATAAAATTATCTTTTCATAATTTTGATGCGTAAGATAGTTTTTAAATATTTCACACAAAAAAAAATCGAAAAACGGAACGCGTTACTTGTTTGACAATGTGTCATTGTCTATGTCAAATGTCAATATTATGTTATTGCAGAATCAGATCATAGGTGATACATATTAATTGCAGATTCTACATTGCGTCCTGTTGTTGTTTTTGCGATTATTTTCTAATATTTTTGACCCCTGCTTATTTCAACGTACTGATACCTTCTACCACCCGATTACCTTGCTATTAATACTGGACTCTGATTTACATTGCGTTGTGGATTTGTTTTGTGGATCAATATGAGGTGCATCAACTGCGGAATAGCCATGCAAAGGTTGCAGAGGCATCTCATATCCTCGCTTTCTGCACACAATCAAACAAGACTTTCTCGTTGGATAACCAATGCCCAACCCAGGTAAGAAGTTGGACTAGAAAAAACTTAACCTGATTTATTTTTATATAGTTCTGGTATGCGAAATCTTACAGTGCATCTTATTTTCAGTTGCCTCTTGATACATTTATTTGTCATCCATGCTTATTATTATTAAACACCGAAACTGGTGAACAAGAGAGACTACTGGGGCATAACATGGTTTTCCGTTGCTGGCTGTTCTATTATCACAAAATACTAATTATGTGGTAAGCATTTTGTTTTTCATTATTATAAATACCTAGTTGTATTAATCTATAAGAAAATGAGCTTTCATACTATGTATGTATGATTGTTATATCAGTGTTTTATGTATTTTTCATCTTTAACATAATATACTTGCCTAAAGTAGGCATGTGTAACATAGTACTGCTCATTTTACTATAACATAGTACTTGAAAACATAAAGAGATATTTAAAAAGATACTCTTGTTACTAAAAATTATATAAACATAAGAATTATCTAATGATTGAATTAATTTATTATTGTGTTTATTCTAACTGTGGTTTATTTTCAGCCTTCAAGAAACAACTATGTTTGCCATGTGTGTTGGATGCGAGCAAATAGACAGGCAGTGCATGACTCATCACGAGACATGCAAGAATTGGCTTTGGATAATGATGCAGCAGCCCCTAATGCTAGCCAAGTTGTTAGCCCACCAGAGCCACCACCGTTGCCGCCTGTTCAAAGAGGGCCATGGGAAAGTAATACCATATCATTACCTAATTACAAGTGAGCTTCGATTACATCTGTTCACAGTATATTTCAACAATGCAGAAACAGAATGGTACATTTGGTCCCGCAATCCCTCAAAAGAATGCTCTTGCAGGAACATAGTTTCTATGTTCCTCGCAGCTGTAGAGTGTGTGAAACACATTTGTACAGCGATCAATGGCATTTATTACCTCAAATGAATGAGGCACATTCTACATTTAGTGCTATCCATATAGAAGACAATTAATATTATGAAGTCAAAAGCTAATATTTGGAACTTTGAAAATGTCTCAGAAATTCTCTCACGGAACAGTAATCACAATTATAAAATAATAATAAATAAATCTATGATTGTATTTTTTTTAACAAGTCTGGTTATGTTTAAAGCAGTTATTTATGTAATTACTGAAGCCCTATATTTACACTTAATCCAGGTTAGTGTATTGGTGAAATAAAAATGCTCTGTTCTATCCAAGCTGGTTGATTGACCTCCCTAGGTCTCTTTATTAACACTATCGCTGCATTGCTCTAATGTATATTATCTTCGTAAGCATTTAAGATATAATAATTATAATATGTCAAAATATTATTGTTTATTTTCTCTAATAAGTAAATAAATAATAATTTTTACTCCTTTGTTTTATTCTGTGTTTCCCTCGTTGGTCTAATGGTCGCAAGCGCTACTGCTGAGCATGAGGTCCTGAGTTCGATTCCCAGGTCGAGCAAAGTGATATTGGGTTTATTCATCAGGAATTTCTCAGTAGCAGCCCGGTGTCTAGATTTGTGCCTGGTTAATAGAAACAGACTCGCCCCCTATTAAATGGTACTCAAAATAACTGGTGAAATCTGGGTGTACTATAGGTACACCTCTGCCCAACCCTTCGGGGAATACAGGCGCGATGTTATGTTAATGTTTGTTATTATTGTCACATTTTTTGAGACTATTACCCAGTTTAATAAAATGTTAGTCAATATTCAGTTTAAAATCCTTACTTTGTTTATTGGTTAAATACTAAAAATATATCAGTTATACGCAATAATTCACAACTGTTCACTATTTTAAAGCGCCTTTAAGTGTTTAATAGCGAAATTATAATCTAAACACCTTATTGCTAGCGATCTGATTAAAAGGTTTACTGTAACTGTTTTTTGTCTAGTCTGGTGTAATGCCAAGATTTCTGAGTTTTTTATTTATAGCAATTTAATGAGTCAATATTCACGAATATAAAACACCAAAAATCATTGGTGTACACTAAATTCGATAACTATGCCGACGTCCATAGTAAAATTGGCCATGTCCTTTTTTCGATGTCGTCAATCTTTTAATAAAGTATATACAGGCGAAAATAAAAATAAATTATAGGGCATCGAAAAATTCGTCAACATCGCTATCAATGGGAAAAGTGCCCAGAACACTGGCCGCATTGCCACGTTGAATGGCAATGCTGATTCTCTGTCCAAAGAAAAGGCCAGCCCTCTGGTCACCTGTGGAGTCGACTAATCGTTTGCCGATGTCACGAAAGAGTCGATGCACACTCGGACCCCATGGTCCTAACGTTTCAACCCCAAATGACTCAAACATATAGCACCCAATTAGGTTGTTGTATTTGCGCCGATTGAGATTTTCTGTACCTGCAGCTGCCGCCCCAGCATAGCCCGCCATTCTGAGAAGATGAGATGGCGCAAGGGTGTCAACACAAGTAGCATCCCACACCAAAGGCCTACCCAACTTTCAAGGCATTATAGTCATCCCGTCTGGTCTCTTCCTAACGTCCCGTGCCAAGCCGTTGGGTTCTAAAACAGATGGTACTCCAGCGGTGACAAGAGCCCGACGGATTATGTCATTTATGCTGGCATGCCGTGCTATCCAACCAGAGCTTCTGCTGCAGGAAAGGCCATGATGTCCGAGGCGGTCGACTGCCGCACCGCATTGACAGTGATGTGGAGCACCGCTGCGAGCACCCAGACGTAGACATGTAGCGATCCGGAACGTGTTATCACTTAACATAGTACCTATATTAAGAGAAGGTAATGCTTGTAGCCGAAGGCCCGACTCCCATTCACCCACAGCCAACAGGCGCGAGCGCTCAGCAGTATTGGTTGACGTATTTAAAAGGTTATTCCGTACCAAATTGCAGAGCGGCTAGTCCCATTGTCTCTGGGAGGACGGGTTCTCGGGAAACGCTGTATTTGGGCAAGCCATTTTCGAGGCATTAACTGCATCGGTCGAACACGGCACCTCGTAGTTAACCTGCAATTGTGTTAAAATTTTCTTGGTTAACGTCTCAGTGCTGCGGACTGAAGACAGAAAAGCCGGTAGGCTTATACTGGAAATTTTGCGGAATATTTGTTTTACATATTTCTCATAATTATCCTATTCTTATTACTAATTAAACTATCAAACTCAGAATCAACAAAGCTTCTTAGAATTTAGGAAACTCAACAAGTAGGAATAACAATTATTGGAAATATTTGCTAAAATCATATTTCTCATTATTATCCTATATTTATTAAAAAAAAATTAACAAAGTTTTGTTGATTCTGATTTCGGTAGTTTAAATTACTTATAAATAATTTAAAATGTGCAACCGAAATCAACAGAAATAAAGGACAAGGTATGTTTATATATTAAAATCTCGTTTTTCTTGAAAATATATTCTCAAGAACAACAAAGCGTCAAGCATAATTTTGTCGGATATAAAAATTTGTCCGATTTCGAGATTGAACGAAAGTTCCGATATTACAATTCCGATACTGGGTGACCCCAGTATCGGAATTGTAATATCGGAACTTTCGTTCCGAGATTCCGATATTGCGATATTCCGAGATTCCGAGATTCATGCCCTAGGTGTATCGCTTTCCTCAAAAAAATAAATACGTCGAAACCTATAATAAAGAGTGTGGCGTCTTGTATACTGTGACTAGAATACGTTGATACTTTTTCGTACCGAAACAAAAGTAAGAACGAGAATCATATTTATTTTTAGAATTGGATGGATATTGGTTACTGAACCTAGCATGAAACAACAATTTTTTTTAACCGACTTCTAATAACGAGGTTTCTTAATTCGACCGTATAAATGTTTTATTTTTTCATTAAGTATCTTAAAGTAATACAAATTAAGGTAGGTCTAGAGTTGATCTGATGATGGAGCCTTTCATCAGATTGACTCCTGGCAGTCGAGGGAACTCCTCAACGATTTACAGCAGTAACCTTTTGTTTGGGCTTGATTAATTTGAATTGACCAGAACATTACACCTAGATAGTTTGTGACTGTCATTAGAGGACTGATGATGAAGACGAAGGGCAGTGTAGGGAACTCCTCAACGGTTTATAGTAGCTATCTTGTGTTTGGACTTAATTCATTTATATTGATGAAAACTTTGCACCCATATGGGTTATAAATGCCATTAAAGGTCTGATAATGGAGACCATAGACAGTCGAGGGAATTCCTCAACGATATACAACAGTTACCTTTTGTTGGGCTTACTTCATACGGTTCAATATGCCAAAATATTCAATTCGTACAAAAACAAAAAAATTGGCCAAGTGCGAGTCAGACTCGTCCATGAAGCGTTCCGTAGTAACTACGTCAAATAACTTTGTTTTTCATAGTGTTTGTATGAGTTACAAAGTTTTATTTGCGGTTTTAGAAAATATGCTGTATCTCAAAAACTGCCAACCCGATCTCGTTCAAACCAATTTTGGTTGAAAGTTTACATTAATGACCATAGCATATATTTTTTGTATAATTTTTCACTCCATTATTATAGAAGTAAGAGGGGGGGACACATTTGACCACTTTGGAAGTGTATATCTTTTAAACGATTGACTTTATGAAAAAGTGGTTTTAGAAACTTCAATGTCATTTTTAAAGACCTGTCTATTACATACAATTTACATACGCATAAGTTACATGAAAAAAAAGTATTTTAAGTTTCAGTTAATATTTTTTTATATTTTTTTTTTCTTAAAATTGGAAAGCGGTTCACAGAATACATCTACCTATCAAGTTTCACATGTGTAGTCCTAATAGTTTCGGAATATAAAAAATTTTTACCAAAAAAAATTAAAACGACTTCCGAAAAATACCGCAAAGTGAAAAATAACTTTAATTTCGGTAGGCGGTGTCCGACTTCCGAAATTAGTTAGAAAGTAGACAAAATATTGCTTTTCCCAATGCTGGACCGTTAATTTTTGAGGAGTTCTCCTGGTACTTCACCATCAGCTTCACTTCATCATATGCATTGTGACGAGCATATTGTGCTTAATAACCATATTCAAGTAATCGAAGCGGAACCCATGAAATACTTCTTATTCCTACTTATATATTGAGTAGTTCCAGTGGCCATCTGTGGTCTTCATCAACAGATCCACTTCACAAATGGTGCTTTTCGAATGCAACTACACAAGTTACTATAAAAAATACTCAAATCACTGTAGGTGTGCCTATAATATCTGAAGAGTTCCCTCGATTACTCCAAGATCCTATTATCAGCTTCGGATTTGGTGACAATGGGACCAATTTCGAAGTATACCCTTTCAAACCAAAAAAGAATTTTCCAAATCGGTTCAGCCGTCGTCGAGTAATCGGTGATCAAACATAAAAAAAAATATACGCGTCGAATTTAAAACCTCCTCCGTTTTTTTCGTCGGTTGGAAATAGCTGTGACATACGGACGGATGGACAAACAGACAGACAGGCATGACGAAACTGTTCTTTATTTATTATTAATTTTTTTATCACATATGAGTATTTTATTTCCAAAGTCCCCTAGTACTCCTAATCGGGCGTCAACAACATTAATACAAAATTGAAACTAACATCTAATCAATAAGCATGTAACCCTTTGTAAACAATAAGTTACAACTTATTATGGTCAAACAATATTAAAGAAAGTATAATATTACCTTTAAGTATCAAGATTATTAAGTAATGTATAAAATCGGGCGAACAATGGTTTGTAAGTGTGTGTGCGCGCAATGTTGTTGTGTTGCTACTAGGATACCTAAAATTGAGCGAGTGATAAATGTAAATGCGTCCTTAATTAATTAAAGTGTTAATTTTGGTTTAATTGGCGTTAATTATTTCTATCCCGAACCCCAGCTCGTAACACTATTAACAAGATCACAACAAATCACCAACACCAACAACACGTCATCTTGTTTTCGAAAATTGAGTTTGACATTAGTATAGCATTGCCATATAAAAAGTTTGCAAATAATTCGAGTGTCTACTTTCGTTTGCTCAGACTAAGGAAAAAAGAATAGACATGAAATACCTACGAAAAAAGCGTGCATACCTATTGTGAGTCTGGCACAAAGATGGCGGCTTGCCGTAGAGCTGCGCGCATTATAACATCGATAGTTGAATTGCACGGTGCTTACAGAATTCAAAATTGTCGAAAATGAGTTTAACGTTTAAGAAATTCATGGCCCTTTGCTTTAAGTTTTTACTATTTTTAACTAATTTCCCTATAAGTCTTATTTCGTTTCGCAAGGATTAAAAAAATAGGCCCCAATCCAGATGCACACGTTTTTTTTTAGCTTTCTTCAGTTTTATTTACGTGGTAATGTGAGCTATAAAAACGCACACGCTCGAAGAGTGTCACTTTACATGGCAGGCAGGGCACGTGGATACTGAATAGATGCTACTGCAATTAAATTAACTATCTGTATTCTGTACTTGTACAGGTATGTTCATAATAAAACAAATTTTACTATGGTGTGGTATGTCTATCCCATTTATTCCCAGTTGCCACCGCGGCGATCACGAATAAAAAACTGTAGCCTTGTGATCGCTGTGTTCATTGCTCGCTTTTTCCTGTGGGCGTAGTATGCGACCGAAATTGCGGCCAGAACAACTGTGGCGACCACGCTCAACATAGTGGGTGCGAGTAAAAAGCCTCCTACACACAGTGCCGCCGGCTGGGGAGGATGCCGCGCGCGGCTCAGGGTTACTTAGCGCTTGGAATTAAGATTGACTTCTAGTTTCTGCGACTTGTGCCGGGGCATATGTGTAGGAGCCTTATTAGAGTATCACTATTACTGATTAGCATACCACGACTGCAGTACCTGTACCTAAGGTCTATAATTACCAATGAAAAGAATAAATAAATGCAAAATACAGTTTGTTTTCATCGTTTGTCAGACTATACTTATTTTTATTAACTAATAATATAACTTAACATTAATTTTATTTTATTTAAGTACTACTACATGGCTCGATCATTCATAATAAAACAAAAATTATCATTTTACACAGATTTATTGAAAACTATAAAAGCCGTTTATCCCAGTCATACTTTAGTTCTAAAATACAAATATGTATACACAATAATTTTATACAAATATACACATTAATAAAACATGAGCATGTTGAACAAACAAAAAACAAAAAAAAATACAAACCACACAATCCTTACTTATTAATATTATTATAAGTGCGAAAGTTTGTTTGTATGGATGGATGTTTGTTACTCAATCACGGCTGAACGGATTTTTATGAAATTTGGCACAGATGTAGATTATAGTCTGGATTTTCTTACTCTGTCTTCTCACTTTTTCATTTAATGTTTTAATTTTTTTCTTCCGATATTCACATTTTGATTTTAATTTTTGAATAATTTCAAGCGCTTTATCCTGAAACAAAAAAAAAACGCATTAAAAAATAAAAAAAAATAAAAAATAAAATGCATTTAATTCAAGTAACTTAACTCATATTATAAGATTAACAACACACACACCAAATATTATTTTCAAAGAATAAATTAAAATTAAAATGACAATTACAAAAAAAAAGAAAAGAACTAAATGAAATAAAAATGTCAATAAAAAAACAATAAAATGAATAAAATAAAATGGTCATAATAATTTTTTTCTATAATTAAAAATGCTATAATTGAATAAAAAAAAAAGATATACATTATTAATTTTAAATAAATAATTTTAAAACATAATCAAATTTTTAGTTATATGTAGATCTCCGCAATGTTTAATATACGGACAATCTACCCTGTCGGCAATCATCCTCAGGACTGTGTTAGTGCTGCCCCGCAGCCTGCGCACTAACGAGGCGGCGCGCTTTCTCATTATAGTGTGGAAGTTGTCCACGCGCGCCTCCGTGAACATGCCTGAGGCGCTGCAGTAGCGAGGCAGCCCCATCACCGCCCTGAAGGCGTTATTGTACTGGACGCGGAGTGCGCTGTACGATGCCTGAGTATATCTAGCCCACAGACTGCACGTGTAGAGGGAGGTACAGTACGCTCGAAAGAGCGTAACTTTCACCCCCTCGGAACAACGCGCAAATCTGCGAGCCAGCATATTCGCTCGGATCGACAGCGCCCTCCGCTCCCGTTCCATATCGGCATCGTCTTTGAGGTCGGACGTCACTATGTGGCCAAGGTATTTGAAATGCCTTCCCCTTTCAAGTTTCACCCCATTTAGAAATACATCCGGCACGCTAGTGTATCGCTTACTACCGGCCTCAAAGACCATGCACTGACTTTTTGCTGCATTATATTTTAAACCGTGGCTAACAGCATAACTTTCACAGGTCTCGATAAGCCTGCGTAGGCCACACACTGACGCGCTCAGCAAGACCATATCGTCTGCATAGCTGAGATTATTGACACACACTCCATTAATATGGCAGCCGACGTGCTGCTTGCTGAGCGCGGCAATAAGGTCATTCATGTACAGATTGAAAAGCGAGGGAGACGTCAACCCCCCCTGCCTCACCCCGCACTCCAACCTATACGGCTCCGACATTGTTCCCGCCCACCGGACTGAGTTGACCTGGTGTCCATACCAATACCTAAAGATGTTAATTAGTTCCTTCGGTAGTTTTATGCTTTCCAGCTTCGCCCACAGGATATCGTAGGACACCAAGTCAAAGGCCTTAGAAAGGTCTAGGATGCAGGCATGAACCGCGGTGTTACGTTCCGTATAGTGTCTGACGACATGCTTAAGGCACAGTATTGCACTCTCAGTAGACAGATTGGACCGAAAACCAAACTGATTGTCGTGCAGAAACAAGTACTTATTCAACTGTGTGTTAAGCAAGCCGTCAAACACCTTTGCAATAGTCGGTGCCAGTGAAATCGGCCTGTAATTATTTTTATCTGATCGATCCCCAGTTTTATTTTTAACTATAGGCACAACAACCGTTTTCATGAACTCTGGAGGTAAGTAGGAGTGGCTCACGCATAAGGAGTAGAACATTGCCAGAACTCGAGGTAAGTGAGGCCCAGCATGAAGAAGATGATCAATGCTGAGGCCGTCGTGGCCGGGAAACTTGCCCTTAGCTATGGTTCTCATGGTTTTCGGTTCTAGTTTTCTGCAACTTCGTTCAAGTTTTTGCCGTAAATTAATTTGAAATTACCAGTTACGCTGCCCACAGTACATACGTCATACAGTAACATATTATAGAATAGAACACTTACATCTGCATAGCTAGAAGTGCTGCAGACAGGCTCCTCGTCCAGTGCTTTGTGAGAAAAAAAAATGTTGTGCCTCACATTCATTAAATTGGGCTGGTAACTGTAAAGAAATAACAATAATTTTTTATATTGAGTGAGTTTGTATTTAAAAGTCAAGATTGCATGGTAATTACCATAAGGAACATAATTATTATGAAATATTACACTTACATCTGCATTGTTAGAAGTGCTGCAAACAGGTTTCTCTTCCAACACCCTGCGAGGAACAGATCGTTGTTCCTCACACTCGTCAAATTGTGCTGGTAACTATACAAAGAATAACCATAAATGTTTAATAATATTTACATTGCGAATTTAATCACTAACTCACGCTCACATTTGTTTAGCTTGCATTTTAACATAGACACAACATTTTATAACCTGATATATGTATGTATCATTTTCAAAAATTAATCATTATCCATCTCCTTTTGCTATGACTATATCAGGAGTAAAAATAGTGCAGGTATATGTGTCTTAATCTGTGTGAGGAGGTGGATAATTAAAATCATATAACTTATATTAGGTTTTGATTCTGTCTGTACGAGAATTTTAAGGATGTTTTATAATTTTCAGAAAAAAAAGTTATCTATTTATTCTGACTGATGTGTATTTAAACCTGAAACTTTATACCAGTATTTCAGCAATATAGAACTGCTGTTGCTGACATGCTTCTCGTCCCTCTTCTCTCTCTCCATCAACTGGTTTGGATTGGTTACTTGTCAGTAAGTAGGTAAACACAATAAACTTGTCTATTTTCAAAACTTACCAATAATTCCCTTGAAGGCAAAGCATCATCGCGCAGTCTTGTTATATTTAAAGTTCGGTTAAAACATTTATCTTCAAAATGCAGGGAACAAATAAAAATATGCTTGGTTGTAGTATTCAAATTTTCAATCCCAAGTATATACAGCCACTGTTCTTTTCTTTCTTTACACGTTGGCAATCTAAAATCATAAAAAGAAATCGAGTTAAATAATATTCACCAGTCGATATGTTTTATCGATAAATTGAAAATTCCGAACCGTACTCTAACTCTCTGTTTACTAACAAATGATTTGCTTAAAAATCACATAATATCAACAGTAACACAGTAAATAATTACAGAAAAGCAAGTGTATCTTTATAAACTTTCCCAAAAATAGCAAAATCTTTCAAAATAATAGAAAACAACAAGATATTTTGAATGAATTCGGTTACTTACCTGTGCAACGTTTTATTGGGATGTTTTTGTTGCTTTTCATGCGGCAGCCTAACACACTGCACCTACCCATGATAAATGCAGTATTATGCAAGTTCTTACACTATAAACAAGCACAATTTTCGCCTATTATCACCAAATATTCTTAAAAACACTGAAACAAGCAAGTCGCGATGACAACTGATGTACTTGTTGTTGGCTGTGACAAAACATGGCGGCCGGCCGCAGTTAGGTATTTTGTGACATCACCAAAGTTATGTTGCCATTTTTGGCAATGATAAAACTAATGTTGTCCTTTTTTACATACGATTACTCTCACAAGTTAAAAAGAGATGCCGATATATCAGTAACTATGCCGTCGAAATGCATCATATTCCTATAACTACTGTTCGTATAGAATGTTTATGCCATGTCCTCTTTTTTTCCTTAGTCAGAGTTCGTTTGCCAGACTCTAGCTTAAAATCTAATGTCAAAGGAGATGTTTCATTTTGGGCTACCATTAGTACACCACATAGATAAATAGAAAAAATAATAGCGATTATCATAAAAATACTCAAAAAATTATTTGGTGACGGGTAGAGCTGTGATAAATTATTATTTGGGAAGATTTTTATTATGATAACCCTTATTTTAGGGCAGCCATGACAGTCGTGTTTGATAGATTTAAGTTTCATGACGTTTGGTGTCTTTCTGTGAGTCGTAGAGAAGGGCAAATGAAAAAAAATACATCGATTAATATCGAATCGATATTTTTAATCTATATGAATTATTATCAAGTCAAAAATAGACATTTTTCGTAAAGGTAATGCACGTAGGTAACATTGACTCCAGCCACCGCAGGAAACGCACCGGGCGTCGGGGATCGCGAGCCGATCTCCGGCCACGCGGGCTTGCGGACTGCAAGCAGAGGTAGCTCACTGTCCGGTAAGGACCAGGTCCGGGTCGGCGCGGCGGCGCGCGGCGCGTTGTTCCACGCGCGCCTCTAAGAGCTGTCAGCACCAGTGACGGGGCCTCATAGGACCATTGCCTGCCGGGGTTGCGGGAATGTTTCAACTAGATACCGTGGCCCCGGAACTTAAGTGTAGCTTGAAGGGAACAGGGTGGGTTTTTAGTCAGTAGAAGTCTGACACGCCCTTCCGCCTTCGCGAGGCCAAGAAAAGAAAACTAATCTGAAGATATGTGCATATTTTGATGGCGCAAAGGTGCTGACGATCTGGTGCGACGTTTGAACTACTCCCCGGATCTGACAAGATTAGTGTAACTAAGACCAATAGTATACTAAAGTGAATTAAAAAATATCGATTTATAGAGATTTAAAATATTGTTTATATTTATCGATTATTTTATGAAAAATATCGATGTTTTTTTAACCAAGTCTAGTGAGTCGTAGAGTTATGTGTTTTCGCCATGTTAGATTGAATGTTTTCGGAGTTTTTAATGATTATTTTGTTTTGCGACCCAGATTATTTTTAAAGACATTGATTGATTGCTTCTCTGTTGATGCCAGCTTTGTTATATGGTTTTTGATTCGCCTGTGATTTAGATATCGTCGTTTACGGTATTCTACAATGACAAGTTCAGTTTCAGGTATGTCTGCTTTAATCCGTGCATTTACTTATTATTTTGTTAACATGTTATTACTGTATGATGTTATCTTCCCACTTTCCATATTCTAATAGATTTTAACTCGTATTTATTCCAGTTTATATACAATGGCGTGCCTGCAGTGTACCTCTGTTATAGATGAAAATGACATTTTGGAGAGCATAGAAGCACCGGCTTTTTTCCTGGATGGAGTATTGATAAGGGATGATGCGGAATAAATAAAAAAATATATATTTAAGTCTCTACAAGTTGTTTTATTTAAATACTTCTTATGGCTGATTTTTCATCCTCTTAATGTCACCAATTACAGAACTTATTTGGAGTTTTATAGGAGTAATAGTTATACAACAACAGAACTACAACTACAACTCACAGAACAGCTCACTGCTCTCCTATGTATTATCGAAGTTCAGAGATTATTGACAAGTACTAAAGAATGACAGGCCCGTTGGTATAGTGGTCAGTGGTCCTGACTGCTATGCGCAAGGTCGTGGGTTCGATTCCCACCTAGGACAAATGTTTGTGTGATGAGCACGGTCATTTGTTCTTTGTCTGGGTGTAATTTATCTATAATATGTATGTATTTAGAAATATATATGTATGTTTATCAGTTGTCTAGTATCCATATTACAAGCTCTGCTTAGTTTGGGATTAGATGGCGTTGTGTGAAAAAGTTGTGGAATATAATTATTATATTATTATTATTATTAATGAAACAGCACATTTTGCTCAAGCACATTTTTTTCAAGCCTTCGTTTTATGTTTCCAATATAACCAACCTTTAGCTACTGAAATATGTATTAGGTAAAAGATGTGCCGCCGTAAAGCAGTAAGTAATATAATTATCCCGTGGTCTTATTTTATAAGTATAATTATAAGGAATCCTAAGTATTTTCGGAATTCGTATGTTGATATTTTATTCAGAGTATATAATACACTATGTTTTAAGAGACGGGACTTAGTACTAAAAAAATAAAAACAGGTAACAGTTCACTTCAATACCAACTGAACGAACATACACGGGGAACAAGACGTCATACAACAGTACTACCAACCTATCAGACTAAATAGTGCTGCCAATGGTAGTAACTTCTTTATCGATATCGATAAAGTATACAGGTCAGTAACGGGCTTTCTTTTAATTTTTTCAAATTTAAGAAAGGATTTGTGTTGAAATAAAGCACGGATTGTAGTTTTTAAGAAAACCAGTATATTCTTAATTCTAAAACTACTACAGATTATTAGACTAAATAATATATTTATGTCAAGGATTGCAGTAATTTCATTCGATGGAGCTCCGTCGTCAGAACGTCAGTGACCATGTCCTCTTTATTCTTGTATATTTTGATAATCATTAACTGCAACGTTATTGAAATGAAAATATGCTAAATAACTTTATATGATATGAGACGCACCCTCTATAGTCAGGTGCTCGGGAAGATACTTTGTGTTTTAACTAAGAAAAAACTTCAAAAATGTCCTGTGACTAAACTCGTAATCTGATTTTAGGTGTGTTGCCTGAAAATTATACGTAACGCGAATGCGGTTTCATGTAATGCCTCTCGCTTTTATTAACATTGTTTATAAACAATTACAGACACACCGTTTATCGATAATTGATAGGAGCCATTTGCATTACAGCACATCACTATCACAAAATAAAATTGAAAATTAAAAGATCGATTAAACCTCTTAGTACCATGTTTTAATTAAAATATAGAATCAAATATCTAATTCAATACTTACCGAGCCTCATCTAATAGAAATTTTGCTATAAACTTCCTTTTTTCATTACCTTTACGACTTTACAAGTACGATACTTCACAAGTTATAAATCAGCTATTAGTTGGCATTATGGTACAATTATGTTTACTGAACAAGATCACACTTTTTACAAATTAAGATAAAAAATGAACCGTAACTAACTGCCAGAAAATAATAAGCACAAACTTACAAAATACTACAAGATACACGACAAGTAAACATATATGGCTATCCTTGAAATTGCAGTAGCCTGTACTGCAACTTCAAGGCGAAAAAAATTGTATGGAGTTTGAGGGGTAAATAATGGTAGATTTTGCTGTCTCACCTGTTCCGTGCGCTTTCTCTTTCTTTCATGACAGTCAGCCACTTTTTAATCTATGGTCAGCCATATATGTTAACTTGTGTGTCTTGTAGTATTTTGTAAGTTTGTGCTTATTATTTTCTGGCAGTTAGTTACGGTTAATTTTTTATCTTAATTTGTAAAAAGTGTGATCTTGTTCAGTAAACATAATTGTACCATAATGCCAACTAATAGCTGATTTATAACTTGTGAAGTATCGTACTTGTAAAGTCGTAAAGGTAATGAAAAAAGGAAGTTTATAGCTAAATTTCCATTAGATGAGGTTCGGTAAGTATTGAATTAGATATTTGATTCTATATTTTAATTAAAACATGGTACTAAGAGGTTTAATCGATCTTTTAATTTTCAATTTTATTTTGTGATAGTGATGTGCTGTAATGCAAATGGCTCCTATCAATTATCGATAAACGGTGTGTCTGTAATTGTTTATAAACAATGTTAATAAAAGCGAGAGGCATTACATGAAACCGCATTCGCGTTATGTATAATTTTCAGGCAACACACCTAAAATCAGATTACTAGTTTAGTCACAGGACATTTTTGAAGTTTTTTCTTAGTTAAAACACAAAGTATCTTCCCGAGCACCTGACTATAGAGGGTGCGTCTCATATCATATAAAGTTATTTAGCATATTTTCATTTCAATAACGTTGCAGTTAATGATTATCAAAATATACAAGAATAAAGAGGACATGGTCACTGACGTTCTGACGACGTAGCTCCATCGAATGAAATTACTGCAATCCTTGACACAAATATATTATTTAGTCTAATAATCTGTAGTAGTTTTAGAATTAAGAATATACTGATTTTCTTAAAAACTACAATCCTAGCTTTATTTCAACACAAATCCTTTCTTAAATTTGAAAAAATTAAAAGAAAGTCCGTTACCGACCTGTATACTTTATCGATATCGATCAAGAAGTTACTACCATTGCTCAGCACTATTTAGTCTTATACGTTGGTAGTACTGTTGTATGACGTCTTGTTCCCCGTGTATGTTCGTTCAGTTGGTATTGAAGTGACATGCTACCTGTTTTTATTTTTTTAGTACTAAGTCCCGGCTCTTAAAACATAGTGTATTCAATGACGTATTACAATAGACGCGTCATATTCCCACAAAACACCTCTCAAAATCGGCACGAAACACACAAATAGAGAATTACTATCAAGGATCTTCTACCTACTAACTGGATTGCTTACGAATGATTCAAAGAATACAGAAAGTCTTTCTTAGCTGTTAAACAATAGAGTATAAACTTGCATGCATAAAACTGAAGGAAATATTCGTTCCGAGCGAGACAGTGCGTGTGTGGACTGTGTCCCTTTCTTCTGTGTCAGATTAAAAATATTTATTTCAATGGTAATTTTTTCGACCTGTCTGTTGTAGTAATAACACCTAGTTTTAAACTTCTTTGGAATTCTATCTTTAAAATGAATTACCATTATTACTGTATGCATATTAATGAAAATTAAAGTTATTTTACCATGCAATCACAAGATATTTAAAACAAAAATAAATGGAATTTGTAACAATTAGTAGTGATATATTATACTGTCATGGCAATTACTACTTTGCCGGCTGACGTTTACTTGACATCTGTATGTTTGTAAATTTTCATTATATTTAATTTTGTGAGTTTTCGTAATATTAAAGTGCAAGATACTGTAACCATGGTAAGAACGTGTTTTGTGGTTAATTGCAAGAGTGAAGGGTACCCCGGGTCTGGAATTTCCTTTTATAAGTAAGTTTTGTGACTTTGTTTACAAATTGCATTTAGGGTGACTATGTTTTCAATGTAAAAGTGGATGTTCTTTTCTTTATTCTTCTTATTTATTATTTTTCTTTCTTCTCATTATTTATTATTTTTTGTTATTTTAAGCTTTCCTAAAAATGATGATCTGCGAGACCGGTGGCTCAGTGTTCTACACAGAAAAAGGTCAGAAACGGTTCCAAAATTTGTAGCCGCCATTTCAAGCCCGAAGAAATATTGCATTTCGAAACAAGATCAAATGATGCAATTCCATCCATTTTCCCTAAAGTAAGTTATCAATCTTTACAAATGACATGAAGATCACCGTTTCGAAATAGAATATGAGCGTAGCAAGATGAATTTTCATTTTGAATCTATCTTAACCATAAGTACTAAAATTTTGTTCTCATCAATATATTATTATTTTAGATTCCTGTTAAAGCGAAACAAATAAATGTTTTAAGTACTATAATATTGAAACCCACTAAAGAAAAGAATATACAACCTGTACTGGGCATATTCAAAGATCTGGTAAGTGAAAGTTATGAAAGGAGTCAAATTAATAAGCATAAAAGTCGACATTTTAGTTGATTTATTTACTTTTGCTTAGCAAATTGATGGCAAAAATATTTTATATCATTTTGGCCAAAAACTCAGCTACGCAAACTGGCTTACACGTGTAGTTTATTGTATTAATAATTACTTATAACTTAATTACTTAACTTTTATCCACTGCAGTTAGTTAATGTCGACAAATAATAATAATAATTCATAATTTAAAGATTATTTCCATACTTTTAACTAATAATAGTGTAATACATTTTTTAGGGTTGTGTCAAGCCAATCTTGTAACAAACCTGCAGCTGCAACATATGAGGAACTAGAAAATATAGAACCAACCTAATAATAATAACCTTATAATTGTCATTCGATCTGCCTCCTTTATGTTTAGAATTATGTATGTTAATTATATTGATTTCTAACCTTAAATAGCACATGTGGTGTTAGCCTGTAATTAATTGTTACACTTATAAATGTAATATGACTGTTTCATACAAATGTATAGTGTAAGCAATTGTAGGTTAACCTAAATAAATATATACATAAATAAATTATATCTCTTCTGTTATTCTTTCTATTTATAATCATCGTTTTTCATGAAGGGTTTTAGTAGTTTTCATTATATATAAACATTGCATCATTTTATGTTTAGTCTACTGGTTCTGACCGTACAAGTGTCGAATAAACGTAGATTACCAATTAATGCACGTTTGTTTGGATGTCTATACCACTGCCTCTCAAGGCCAAGCCTTCGAAGAATTGCCAGCTGGTGATTCTGTTATTAATTCTGTATCTGCAATAATTGTATTTGTATCACGGGTCTTAACCACTTTGAAAGTTTATAATTCAACGCAATAAAGTCTGCTTAACAAAACCAATTTTGCATTTAGCCCGCATAAGGAAGGGTTTATTATAGAAATTAGCGCGCTCAATATAAGTTGCTCAGATATATATTGAGAACTAGCTTTTCGCCCACGTGGAATTCTGTTATATCGCGCTACCGAGCAACTGTTCAAAAATCTGAGATAGAAAGAACCCTATATAGTTCCCAGGGTTTTAAACTATCTCCATGCCAAATTTTTTCGAAAGCGGCTCTGTGATTTCACCGTGAAAGCGTAACAGACCGATACAGACCTTTGTATTTATAATTGAATTTATTTATTTCTTTCTGTTTAATACGTTGTTAAGAAAAAAACCGGCCAAGTACGAGTCGGACTCGCGCATGAAGGGTATTTTTATAGGGAATGGTACGGAACCATTACCTATAAAAAGCGCCAAAAAAATCACAACTGTTGTATGGGAGTCTCCCTTAAATATTTATTTTAATTAATTTTTAGTATTTTTTGTTATAGCGGTAACAGAAATACATCATTTGTAAGGTCAATAATAAGTGTCTTAAAAAAACCTGCAAATATTGCATCAAATAAAATTGTCCTTACGTTTATCACGAATTGATATCCACACTACTAGAAAGAGATAGCTAGGTCCTTCGAGGGTATACTCTTCGGAACGGATTTGAGCTTCGCGTCCGCATTCCAGTTTAGGTACAAGTTCCTTGATTACTATCTAATACGTGTAAAGAAAGGGACAGAAAATAAATGCCATCTTTAGGTACACCTGATGTTAGAGAGATGAATATACATCTTTAGTTAATACCCCCCCCTAACGTCACGTGACTGACTTCATTCATACGCTATTGGCTAGCCGCCATTAGCTGTGTAGAAAAATTAAAAAAAAAAATGTATTTCTGTCAATGATTTCTGTTGATATTTACCTATGAAATGACACATTTTGACCCGTTAGGTTTTACATACTCTTTGTCTCACGGAAGCAGTATAATTAGTGCAACGTCTGAAAACACACAAAGGCATGTTTTTTCCTAATTTTCTATTAAAAACCAAAGATATATAATAAACTATAGATACGTTGTCCGCGCTCTAAAATGGCAAGTTGAAATCAAGGTAAGTGCCTCGTGTCTATTTAGTTACGCACGAACCTGTGTCGCGATCGCTACACTACACATCTTAAGAAAAAAAGTGTTTTTAAAGAAAATTAGGAAAAAAGCATGCCTTTGTGTGTTTTCAGACGTTGCAGTCAAAATGTGTCATTTCATAGGTAAATATCAACAGAAATACATTTTTTATTTTAATTTTTCTACACGGCTAATGGCGGCTAGCGTATGAATGAAGTCAGTCACGTGACGTTAGGGGAGGTTGTTAACTAAAGATGTATATTCATCTCTCTCTAACATCAGGTGTACCTAAAGATGGCATTTATTTTCTGTCCCTTTCTTTACACGTATTAGATAGTAATTCTCTAAGTGTGTGTTTCGTGCCGTTTTTGAGAGGTGTTTTGTGGGAATATGACGCGTCTATTATAATACGTCATTGTTAAAAACCCATTTTTTCTTAAGATGTGTAGTGTAGCAATCGCGACACAGGTTCGTGCGTAACTAAACAGACACGAGGCACATACCTACCTTGATTTCAACTTGCCATTTTAGAGCGCGGACAACGTATCTATAGTTTATTATATATCTTTGAGAGTATTACATTCTCTTTGGTAATAAGTACACATATTATGTCAATGGTCACTGTCTGTTATTTTCTCATGTTGTATTTTAATGTTGAATAAAACCAATATTCCATAATTGGTTTTGTCTTTTGCATGTATCAGTTTATTCAACATTAATTTTGTGTTTCTAACATGCCTACTACCGAAAAAGAAAAATGTCCGTCGATGTCCATTGAGATAATAATATGTACTACGTACTAGAGGAGTTATCCTAAGCCTATATACAAAAGTACTCTGTGATCCTAGGCAAAGGATATGTTCCATTTTGGCAAGAGTTAAACTTAAGTTCACTGCAGCGCTGAAACAATAATTACTCGTATAACAAAACAATAAAAACAAGCAGCGCTTAAGCGCTTCTAAAGTGTAGTTTACTCGCGACCAAAAGGTCGGAAGCGCCGTGATTTACCTACATGGCGCTTACGCGTTTTGTTCAATGTTCTGCTACAACATGTCACTTATATAAACTCTTTTGCAAAAAAAACAGGCACTTTAGATTTTTTTCTCTACTTCAATGAAGAAGAACAAGAAATAGGTTTTATTAATTTGACGATGTATTGGCATGTTATTTGAAGCATCCTGGCATGATTCTTTACGTTCCAAATTTAAAATTTGAAATTAATAAAAGATAAATAATGATTATTGTGGATTATTGTAAAATTGCTTTACTAATGGCGCGAATTGCTGAAACGATTTTTAACTGATTACGATATTTTAAAACTTTTTCGATATTTTCTGCAAATTAAACAATATAATCTTTCCTTTTACATTAAATACCACTTTTTGATATGAGTGATAAAGCGATAAGGGCCGGTAAAATTATAGCCCTACTTGAAGAAGGTTGTTCGCAAACTTACGTGTCTCAGCGGCTAAATGTGAGTCGTTCAACTGTCCAGAGGACTTGGCAACGGTGTCAAGAGATCGGTTGGGTCAAAAGAAGACCCGGTTCGGGAAGAAAACGATGCACAGCACCAAGAGATGACCGCTTTTTGGTGAGTCAGGCGTTGCGGAATCGTAAAGCGTCAAGTGTGGACCTGAAGAAGAGCCTTGAAGAAGTAAGAGGAGTAGAAGTTAGCTTGTGGACGGTCAGGAGGAGGCTTTTGGCTGCCAATATCAGGAGTTACCACCCAGCTCGGGGCCCTAAATTACTCCGTGAGCACCGTGTTGCTCGACTTCAGTTTGCAAGGAACTGTGCTTCATGGACTCTGGAGGACTGGAATAAAGTATTGTTTTCTGATGAAGCTAGAATCTCTTTGTGTTGAGAGGACCGACGCCGGCGAGTGCTGCGAAGACCATGGGATGGATTTTTATGGACGACAATGCTCGCCCGCACCGTTCTGGCGACGTGGAAGCTTACATGCAAGAAGTTGGGATTCGTCGTTTAGATTGGCCAGCTCGAAGTCCTGACCTTAATCCAATTGAGCATGTCTGGGATGTTCTAAAGAGACGGGTAAGATCAGTGCAACCTGCTCCACAAAACATCAGGGAGCTAAAAAGAGTCATTGCAGAAGAGTGGGAACGTATTCCTCAAAACGTTATTAAAACATCGTGGAAAGCATGCCCAGAAGGATTCAAGCTGTGATTTTGGCAAGAGGAGGTCACACTCGTTATTAGGTTTTTACATTTGTAACTTTATTTAATTAAAAAGTAAAAAATAAATCTTGGCTTTATTGCCGACCACTTCTTATTGTTTGGGCGTGTACATCGGTTTTAAAGAATCCGTCGTTTTTTTTTTCTTTTAATTGCCCGAATCACTTCACGCGCATTAATTTACACGATTATAAGTATACAGACTATGTCAAAGCAATAAATTTCATTTAATTAACTCAAATCGACCTTAGAACGTAAATTTCCTGTTTGTATTGTAAAGGTGCCCGTTTTTTTTGCAAGAGTGTAGATTAAACTGCTGACTGACTACAGAAGTGATATAGCTTTATACCTAGCAATCTTCATTCGCACTCTTTTTCATACTTTATTATTAATTGAATTTAACCTAAAAATACTTAAAATAAAACAAACTTTTGTTTTTGTATAGGTATTTATATATATAATGATTAATGAAACACGCGAAAATGCAACGAGCATATTTTGTCGCTTAACTTCAAACTCGGATAAATCCACTCTAGCCTCTTAGGAGATATTTACAAAAAAGTGATAAGTCTTCATTTCATTAATTAAAATGTAGTATTTTGTTATTATGGTAACAGGTATTGAATAAAACGATTCTGTTTAGTAAATTCAGTATTTAACCCATTCATTCTTTCAAAAATGCAATATTTAGATTGGATGTACCTTCATTTGATATAATGGAACGCAATTTATCTATCTATGAAAAAACTCAGTGTGGATTTATAGAATTTTGATTTAATTTATCTGGATTTATCTGGATTTGAAAATATATGATCAGAACTAGGGATGTGGTAGTGGCGGAATCATGGTATACCATCGATAGGCAAATTTTGTTAGCTAACTGAATAATATAAACAAAATAAGGAAATCCAGTTTTATTTTACAAAAATAAGAGGTAACCGATTTAAATTATTTTAAACAAAATTCAATATTTCTTCTGAGTCAGTTTCTTCAATTTCTTCTTTGTACGTTTGTCGCCCTATCACATTTTCACTGTTAAGAGCGCGTATAAAGCAAACTTACCAATTTTCTATTTGATTTTACATGAAAAATTCCAGACCAAATCTTAAAATAAAAATATATGAATAACTACATCATATTTTCAAGGGCTCTCTTTGATCAAAAACATAAAATAATAACATTTCCTTGGTAGAAAAAAATCACGAAATAACCTCTAATTCTCATGTTTTTCCGTTTTGTACTCGATATGGTAATGCCTATTGCGACAAAAATTTGATAATTAATTATATTTATACAAGAGTAAAGGATTTGCTTTGGCATTTTATGTAATTCCTTTTAGTTTTGGATTTATTACGATAAAACACTTTTGGCGCATACTACGTTTTTATTCCGCGCAAGAAGACATCTTCCGTCGCTCGTTGCGGGAGCTTCAAGCATATTTCTATTTCACACATCAGTCCAAAGAGTAAAGTAATATACAGCATCAGTCGCTACCGCTCTGTTGAGACGAGAGGACTACGCTCAAGTGTTTTAGCTGCGCCGAGTTATAATCATTTTAATCGTAATTGTTGTTGTTGTTCGAACTAAATAGTGAAATGGGAAACAAAAACAAAAACATTGAAAAGACTTCCGAAAAGAGTACTAAAAAAGTTACAAATTGACAGGATGGCTAATTGTCGAAGGTAAGTTTGTGAGTTAATTGTTTGTTATATACTGAAAAAATAAAAAATACATTTTATACTTTCGAGAAAGTTTATGCAGGTGATTTTAGATTTTATTTTGAGAGACACAAGATCTAAATTCGTTTACCTACGCACTTTCGTGGGCCGAGTAGGTAACTAGACATAATAATATGTGGGGACATTTCACACACGGCTATCTGACCCCAAACTAGGAAGACCCTGTACTATGGGTGTCAGACAGCTGATATACATAGACAAATACATTTTTAAATACATACATATATAGATAAACAACACCCAGACACGACGATATCAAAAATTCATGGTAGGTACTTTATTAGATTATTAGGATAATAGGAAATAAATTACATTCATAATAGGTAGCTATTTACTTTTGCTATTTTGTTATAATATTCTTCACGATACAATTTTATGATCATTTTCCCATAATGTAGTTATGAGATCTTCCAAAAATCTAGATACACGGATGGACAACAATAATGATCTTGCGAGTATTCTATATAAAAAAAAAATATTATCTACCTATACCACTCCTTATTTAATATTTCTATGGTCACTCGTAGTCGTAGGTAACGCGGGCAGAATAGTATATGCAAAATAAACACAAGCTTTTAGTTGGTATCTGTGTTTGTTCGATGAAATATATTTATATCGATTACGAACCTATTTAAGTATGTCCATTAGGTATTTAAACCCTATTTTTGTAGATCAATTTATTGTGGACGTGATTGTATAACAAGGAATTTGTTTTGAAATAATATTTTATTTTCAGAATGTGGCCACCTCGCTCGCCAGATTTAAACCCATTGGACTATTTTTACTGGGGCTGGTTAAAGGAGGTAGTTTATAAAGAAGAAATCACTTCAATTGAACAGCTGCGACAACGCATACGTTCTGCTTCTGTTCTGTTCTGCTGACGAAATATCGTCGGCAGGATTTGCGCGCGGATTGAGACAGTCCTTCATAAGAAGGTGTAGAGCGTGTGCATAGCAGCTGAAGGAGCCCACTTCGAACATCTTGTATATTTTCTTTTTCAATAAATTTGATTAATTACTAATGTCTTTTATGGTGTCAACAAACCCATAGTGATCAAATTTTAAGGAAATTCTCATTCCCTTTGAGTCTAAAATTAGTTACAGCAGTGTTAAAGTAATTTAATTTTGAAATCAAATTTGTATAAAAATTCTCCTTTAAGATTCGAACAGCAATAACTTTGTACTTTATCAAGATACTGGTTATTATTATACCATTTTAGAATTTGCATTAAATAGGCAATTATCTAAAATAATGGTCCACCGCAGTGTAGTACATTTTTTTTCGATACAGGGGGCCCAAAATTGCGTAATTCCGTAGAAAAAAATTTAAAATTTAAGAATAAGTGTTTTTTGTAATATTGATTTAGAATGTAATAAAAAATCTTGATACTGATCTGATAATACAAATATTCAGGACTGATATAAAAAAAACAAAACGAAAAAAATATCACCAATTTTAGAAATGGTACCTAATTTTGTAAGAGTAAGTACGATTTTTATTTAAAATATTAAAAATATCAATAATTTGGTCATCCATGGGCATATGACGATATAAGTGAAGTAAATGATAGATGATAATCTGGCCAATCGACAGTTTCAGAGTTATCCATTATTTACGCCACACCAAAATCACGCGCCAAAATAATATAATATTATACATAATCTGAATTTTCAGTAACCAAACAGGCATTGTTAATTTGAACCAGTAGTTTAAGAATTATAACGAGTCAAAGTTCCTTAATTTTGTTAATTTCTTCACTCACTGACTGACCGATCATCAAAAGTCTAAGGCACTTCTAGCAGACATAGAAGCTTCAAATTTAGAATACAATTAGTGTTTAGTATATGAATCAAGGAAAAACTATAACATTTTTCAATTTCGTTCCAGTTTTCTAGATACATCAACTGCATAAATAACTTTGTAATCCCATATATTTATATAGGATTACAAAGTTACATTTGCAGTTAATTAATCAGTGTACCTGTATAATATAATGAAGTAATAGATGTAGATGGGTACTATTTTTTTTTCTTGGTGAAAAATATCATCGAATGACTTCTTCCGCTCGGGTGTATCAGAATTCTACTGACTAAAAACCCACCCTGTTCCTTCGGAAGCCCTAAAATTCCGGGGCCGTGGTATCTCGATGGAACTTTCCCGCAAACCCCGACAGGCAATGGCCCTATGAGGCCCCGTCACTGGTATTAACAGCTTTTTGAGGCGCGCGTGGAACACAACGCGCCGCCGACCCAGGCCTGGTCCTTACCGGACGGTGAGCAACCCCTGCTCGCCATCCGCAGGCCCGCGCCTACGGTGGCCCGAAATCGACTCGCGATCCACGACGCCCGGGGCGTCTCCCCCGGCGGCTGGGGCGCGAGGAAGAAAGTTGCCTCTCCCTCGCACGTTCGGCCTCCTCCTTTGCTAGCATGACTGCTTCGCAGCAGGAAGTGACTGCATCCAATACCCTCTCGATTCGCACCATGGTCTAAACCAGAGCAGGGCGCGAGAAGTCGCCGCCGCCGATCGCCTCTACGAGGATACGACGGTGCTCACCCATGCAGGGCACACCTCGACCATATGCTCCACCGTGTCTTCCAGTGTAGATAGGTACCTAGATATAATAATTATGCTCAAAGGTAACTTGTTAAATGGTCAACGGAATAAAAAAGCAAGAAGTATTAAGAGTATTGGGGAGTATTAAGTACAGAAAATTGACCGAAATTGAATAATTACTTACTTATGGATTAACTTGAACCGAGACGTTTGACGAGTGCGGCATTAATTATTACTAACTAATACAAAAGACGTACGTGCGTATTCATATGTGCGTATCAAAGCCTCCGAAAAAAACCCATAAAGACAGGGAGGGGGCTTTGAAAAAACTTTAGCTGAAGTTCAATAAGTAGTACCGGAAAATAAAAAAAGGAAGGCTACCTACAAAAATAAGAAAAGCTCATAAGACAGAGAGTGGGCTTTAAGAAAATTCGTTGTTGGTATACAAGAAGTAGAAGGTACCGGAAAGGAAAAAAGTAGGACTTTCTACAAAAAGCAATGAGATCCCATAAAAAACAATACTTGAACCAAGTCTCGCAACTTAGTTGTTCTACCGTAAAAAGTTGTGAGATCCATGTAATACCAAGTCGGTTATTAATTTATTCAGTCCCTACTTCAGGGACCTTCTGTCTTAAGTTGTTACGTAATTATCTAACCTAACGACATCTTATAGTGACCATATCAATATTAAAAATCTTTACCGTTTTAAATAAATAGATTGACTTGGCAATCGCAATAAACAATTTAATTTATATATGTATTACTTGTGAGATATATTGTGTTTTCATGCGATGGCCGAGTCAATCTATTTATTTAAAACGGTAAAGATTTTTAATATTGATATGGTCACTATAAGATGTCGTTAGGTTAGATAATTACGTAACAACTTAAGACAGAAGGTCAGGGACTGAATAAATTAATAACTGACTTGGTATTACATGGATCTCACAACTTTTTACGGTAGAACAACTAAGTTGCGAGACTTGGTTTTTTGACAAGTATTGTTTTTTATGGTATATAATATTACTTTTTGGTATTGATTTTTTATTGATTCGTGTTCAGTATCAGTGGTATAGTCACCTCCTACTAACTTACTATTTACGTATTATTCGTGTACACATAATAACATTTCGTAATATTGTATAACGCAGTCATACTTTGAATACAGTTGTTTCATCTGAATATTATACGTATACTTACTACAGAAGATACGCGCCGAGCGAGCGCGTAGGTACACGCGCGATCGTATTCGATGTGAGGAGCTGGTAGGACAGTGCGGGTGAATTCTAAAATTTTGCTGGCTTTAGACGCGCTCTTAAGCACTTTTTTATAATGTTTTAATTCCACCAACGATTCCCAGTCTTGGTCAAAGTGCGTTTGCAGTAATTTACGAACTACAATTTTTTTTCCTTCATGAACCTGAATTTGGTCAAATTTTGATCCTGTATTGTACTGTACTGAATATTATATCCTTACATACTTATTTTGTCCAAATTATTCTGTAATAGTACCTACAACAACAAAATAATAATAATCGATAATAGTTAGCACAACACTAGTGCTAACCCGGGATTCCAAACGACGCTTAGGTATAGGTATGTCAAAACTACCGAATTTTCGCTCTTTCCTCTTTTTTACGGCGAAATTTTATTTTATATTAGGCCGCTTGCGGGCTTTGCTTGGTGACACAATTTAAATACTTATAACGTTTTAAATAAATAGATTGACTCGGCCATCGCATGAAAACACAATATATCTCACAAGTAATACATACATATATAAATTAGATTGTTTTTGCGATTGCCAAGTCAATCTATTTATTTAAAACGTTAAAGATTTTTAATATTGATATGGTAACTATAAGATGTTGTTAGGTTAGATAATTACGTAACAATTTAAGACAGAAGGTCCCTTAAGGTGTGGATATTCGTGAATCAGGCTTCATTTAGGATACATTAGAACCTTTTTTTTCCGTAACCCTTACAAGATTTTTTTTCAAAATAATATATATTAATCTACACAATGTAAAGCGTGTCCTCTTGGCTTCAGAAAAAATAAAAATATATTTGAAATATCATAAATAAATACGCAAAGTGGCCTCTGTTTTTGTGACTTACTACCATTTTTCTCCTAAACTATCAATCACAGGATCTTTTAATTGCCACCAATATATTATATTAAGTAATGCCGATGGGACCATGTGCTTATTTTTGCCAATAACTTTCTTAATTATTTATAAGGATTTTTTTACGTAATCGCTACTCGCAAATCGCGTATCCACCCCTCCGGGCGCCCAGTAAATCAGTGCCGGACGAGACGCAGTGCTGGACGGACCTGTGACACTTTTCTCCGCAAACAAAATTATTGTCGATAGCCCAACCAATTAGATTTTTCTTCGTTTTATGTATAGTGTGTGTAAATATTAGGTTATTTTAGAGTGTAATTAGGTTTAACGTTGTAAATAATAATTACTACTTGTCGTAAATTATACTATATAAAGCTAAATTACCACTCACTGACTCACTGACATAATTGTTCTCCCAGATGGTGGATGGGGAGGTGGGTATATTTTGACAGATTCGTAAACAAGTAACTCTGAAACCTACGGGAAAAGTGCCAAACCTCCCCTTTTCCCCCCCCTTCTCCCCCCTCCCTATCGTATCTCGGAAACTACGAGACCCGTATTTTTTTTTTTTACGGATTCGTATAGAGGAGGCTCGGTAAAGTAAAAACCATTTTTCAAAGTCCCCCCCCGCCCCCCTTCTCCCCTCCCTTTAGGCGGATCTCGGAATCTAAGAGACTTGGAACATTTTTTTTTTCAGATTCATTTAGAGGGGCAATGCTTTAGTCGAAATACTTGTGCAACCCCCCCCCCCCCATCACCCCCCCCCTCTTTTTTTTTTTTTTTTCACAAGCACGCGAGGTGCTTGCACCTCGCGCAACACGCAAATACTTGATTTAGAGGGGCAATGCTTTAGTTTTTTTCACAAGCACGCGAGGTGCTTGCACCTCGCGCAACACGCAAATACTAGTTCTTATTATAATATTAAAATGGGTGACAAAAAAAGACGCAAGAAGCGTAATTTGAAAATAGCATACAAGAGGAAATTCCAAAGAATAAAACTGTAAGTACCTACTTAATATTTTATGTACTTGTTAGGCAATGAAAAAAAAATGGCCAAGTGCGAGTCAGACTCGCCCATGAAGGGTTCCGCAGTAACTATAATACCTAATATAATATAATATGTATATTAATGTGACAAAAAAAAATCTTACAAATTTCTTAAAACTAGCTTATTTACATTTTTTTACAACTACGCCCAATAACTTTGTTTTTCATAGTGTTTGTATGAATTACAAAGTTATATTTGCGGTTTTAGGAAATATGCTGTATCTCAAATACTGCTGACTCGATCTCGTTCAAACCGAGTCTTGTTTGAAAGATTACATTAAGATCTATAGACATATATTTTTTGTAGATTTTTCACTCCATTATTATAGAAGTTAGAGGGGGGGGGGGGGGGGCACATTTTACCACTTTGGAATCGTATATCTTTTAAACGATTAACTTTATGAGAAAGTGGTCTTAGAAACCTCAATGTCATTTTTAAAGACCTGTCTATAAATACCACACACGCATAGGTTTCATGAAAAAAAATATTTCAGTTTTAGTTCCATGTATGTGGAGCCCCCTTAATTTTAATTTTTTATTTAATTTTTTTCTTAAATTCGGAAAGCGGTTCACAGAATACATCTACCTACCAAGTTTTACATGTATAGTCCTAAGAGTTTCGGAATAAAATGGCTGTGACATACGGACGGACAGACAGACAGACGGACAGACATGATGAAACTATAAGGGTTCCGTTTTCGCCATTAGGCTACGGAACCCTAAAAATGCACTATCTTTCAAAACTTAGTTGATACCATACTTATATAATTGCAATAACTTTTAAAGTAGGTATACACAAAATTAGTAGGTATACGGTACAGAGGGTCTGTACCGTATACCTACTAATTTTGTATATAACATAAACTAATACGAAAAGCGAATTAGGTCTATATATAATACTTAACCATAATCGTTGAAAACTAGGTAAGTACGCAGTTTGCTAAAATTATTCTGAGAATCCGATGCACAATCGAATTACACGGTTAATTTTATAAAAATAAGGTCTTATTTCGGTCCCATATTTTCATAGAAAAGGGCACCTCGCAACTAAAAATGAACTCCTATTTCGACGGAAGAAACGTTTTATTTTTCTATTCGTATTATCTATGCCTTTGTAGAAGCCGCTAGCCACCGCCAATCCGCCATTGTCACACAAAAATATTTTGAAGGGCACTATTATTTTATAAATCATTATGGTTAATATTTCGGTATTATGAACGTAAAAATATGTCAACAAAAAGTATATATGAAAGTAACGAACATGGATGTTAAACATTTTTCAATTTTATAAAATTTGTGTAGATATCAAATTATAATTTATTCTACAGCAGCATGTTTTTAAAAATGACAGTTACCTATTTCTTTTTTCTCAGTCAAGTCAGACTTATATTGGCCTTAAATTGAATATATTTATCGTTCATCCAATGAGTTCATCAATAGCACTTTTATTATATTAATATTCACGCGGTGGCTAGGTCGTGAGGTGGAGGCTGTCCTCTCCCTCACACGTTCAGCCTCCTTTTTCGCTAGCATGACTGCTTCGCAGAAGGAGGTGGCTACTTCTCTTTCCTTCTCACCCCGCAGTATGGCTTCGATCAATGTCACCTAGCTTACCTCACTTTTTTTTTCCAGTTCTAATACTAATGATTCATCGTCTAGTTTACAACAAAACCAAATGGAAAATGAGGGCGAAAGGTAAAAGTTTCACAATCTTTTTTTAAAATAAATACTGTGAGTGTACGTCATCATTGCGAAATTCATAACCGCGATGTACGTTACTTCGAAAGTAAGTACGATATCGCGAAAGTTCTTTACTCTGAAGTACGTTATCGCGAAAGTTCTTGATTGTGAAGTACGTTGTCGCGAAAGTTCTTTATTGCGATGTACGTTATCGCGAAAATTCTTTACTGCGATGTACGTTATCGCGAAAGTTCTTTACTGCGAAGTACGTTATCGTGACGTACACTCAAACATTGTGTCAGTTTGGTGACAGCGGTTATCAACCGACGACAAAAAGAGGAGGTTATCACGCGTATATTTTTGTTTTATGTATGATCACCGATTACTCGAAGACGGCTGAGCCGATTTGGAAAATTATTTTTTTGTTTCAATGGATATATTTCGAAATTGGTCTCATTGTCATCAAGTCAGGATCTGATGATGGAATCCTGGAGAAATCGAGGGAACTCTTCAAATATTATAGGCACACCTATGGCGTTTTGGGTATTTATTATAGTAACTTGTGCAGTTGCTCTCAAAAAGTACCATTTGAGGAAGTGGAACTGATGATGAAGACCACAGATGGCCGCCGAAACTACTCAATAATAAGTATTGAGTGGATTGCGATTCGATTACTTGAATATGGATGTTAAGCACTTTATGCTCGTCACAATGCATATGGTGATGTAGAGCTGATGGTGAAGTACCAAATGAACGCCTCAACAATTAACGGCCCAGCATTGGGAAAAGCAATATTTTGTAAAAGGTTATAAGTAGTTGACATTTAGGCTCTTGTAACTAGGTAAATTAAAAATTGACCAACTAAAAAGAGTGCAAAAAAAACATATAACCAAAAAATTAAACCGACTCGACGAATTAAAACTAAAGACACCGACTACCGAAATTAAAGTTATTTTTCACTATGCAGTGTTTTTTGGGAGTAGGTTTAATTTTTTCTATTCCGTGATTAAACCCAACATTTTGCATAAAAAAAACGTTGTTTGTTTACAGCTCCACTGCCAATAAATTATTATCACCCAGCGTACAACAAAAATCGGTGCATATAATAAATTATGGAGAAAACAGGTATAGTTTTCTTTTAAATAATTGAGGAATGAAATTGGGTTATAGCAACAGCTACATTTATTTTTTACACTTACACAATGATCTTCGTGACTTTTCAGTTCTAATACCAAGAGTCCCCCAAGTACTCAAGATTCACCACCTATTGAACATAGTTTGCAGCAAGATCGAAATCAAATAACAGATGATGAAGAAACAGAAGATACCAGGTTCTTTCTGTTCTTTAAAAATCTTGAGAGAAATAGATTTTTATTTTATTTAAAAATAGGTTCGCGTTTGACCACCATCTCACCTGATGGTAAGTGATGATGTGGTCGAAGATGAAGCACGCTTACCTAAAAGTAACCTATTCACTCTTGACTTAAAGACTCCTAGGTTATAGCTATCGGGAAACACAGACTCCGGCAGGGAATTCAACTCCTTAGCCGTACGCACAATGAAGGTATTCCCAAAACGTTTTGTGCGTATGGGTGGGATGTCCACCATGTAACGATGGCGCTTCACCGTTTGTCTCGTAGTCCGATGATGGAACGGGCTTGGTGGAATTAGATTGTGTAATTCCATCGCAAACTCCCCGAAATGTAACCGATAGAAAACCGATAGACTTGCAACTCGTCGTCGATGTTCAAGGCTTTGGAGCTTTGACTCGACCAGTGCATCGTTGCCAATGAGTCTCTTGGCCCGCTTCTCGATTTTGAAGTTTTTCCACTAACTTAAATTAATTTTGTTTCAGACTAAAATCTATTGGTAGACGTATTGTAAATGTAAGCCATTTTTTTAAAGAACTACAGAATTTATCATCCCATGGGCCTTTGAATTGCGGTTTACAGTCGATTGAAATTGTATCTGAACGACTGACTGGCCTAATGACCAAATTGACGCTGAAGTGTCGGTTATGCAATATAATTTTTGTAATCGATGGAGACAATAGCCCAGAAGAAATGAATTTAAACACATGTGGAGTGGCTGGTGCAATAGTCGCAGGATGTGGACAAAATCAATTTCAAGAAATTACGTCTGCTCTAGGACTTCCTGAAATCTGGCCTAAAATGTACGACTATCATATGAACATTGTAAATAAAAAATGGGAGATCGAATTACTGAAGTCTATGAACGAAGCAGCTGAAGTGGAGCGATGTGCAGCTATTGCAGAGGGTAGAGTAAATGCAGCAGGAATACCAATTATTGATGTCATAGCAGATGGGTGCTGGGCAAAGAGATCATATCAGAAAAACTACTCTTCACTCTCAGGAGCGGCAGCCATACTTGGTAAACGTACCAATAAAATACTGTATATGTCTGTCAAAAACAAATTTTGCTGCATTTGTGCCCAAGCAGAAAAGAAAAAAATCCCAGCCAAGGATCACATTTGCTATAAAAACTATACAGGTACCTAATATAACCTGTAATTTAAGAAAGCAGAATATTGTAACAACATCATCTTACTTTTTATTAGTTAACAAGCTAAAAATGTTACATATTTACAGGTTCATCTACCGGTATGGAGTCAACAATTATTGTTGAGGGATTCAAAAAGAGCATAGAAATGAATAATTTGATTTATGGCACAATTATATCAGACGGGGATGCCAATACTTACTCTCAACTTCTACAAGAGAGGCCTTATGAAAATTTTACCATAGAAAAGATAGAATGCCGAAACCACTTACTCAGAAATTTCTGTAACAAGCTTCATAATCTTACAACTGACACGAAATTTATCATACGGTTCAGAAAACTGATAACGAAAAAAAGAATCTTATCTATAAGAAAAGTTGTTACAAGTGCAATTACCAAGTACAAGAATACTGGTAATCCGATGCAACTGCATAATGATATAATGCTTGCGGCCGATCATGCTTTTGGACACCACATCAGCTGCAAAGAATATTTTTGTGACAAACATGGCCAAGCAGAAGATGCCAACAAAGAATTGTATACAAACTCTCTGTGGCAGAAAATAAAATTAATATTGTCACAATTAGCTGCGCACTCGCGTAGCTTGTTGCACGATGTTGATAGTAATTCTGTAGAAAGATATCACAGCATTGTTGCTAAATTTGTAGGTGGGAAACGGATCAACTTTGTCCAAAAATATCAATATCAAATGAGATGCAATGCTGCGGCTCTCTCATTTAATACTAAAAAAACATTGAGCCTGTTACATAAATCCATTGTAGGTAGAAGTCCAAAAGGAAAAATAAGCCACTTAGGGCCAATTTCACCGATCAAATAAATCGCGATCAACTGAACATAAACGGCGTTTTAGTTTTAATCTAAGTTTATAGTTTGGTTTGGCATTTCACCACCAATATTTAAACTAGTTTAGTGCTAAACGCAGTTATTGTACTAAACGCCCAATTTTGACCGTTTAACGATCTAAACGCGATTATGTGCGCCACCATCTGGTATTTTATAACGTAGCGCGCCCTTTTTTTTTACTGAAGATAGGTTCGCGTTCGCTTCGGCTATATTGTTTTGAAGAAGTGATACTGTTGTGATATTACCTGTTTTGAATCACATAATTACGAATATTTTGAGATATATAATGAGAAGAGTTTACTCATTGGCCTTTGAAGAAGATGAGGATGAATTTGTACTTCGACGACCAAGGTGGATTCGCGAAAGAGAGGAACACCATATTCAATGTACTTTGTGATCCACGCTAAACGAACACTGTTTTTATAACCTCACTCACTGTAGCAAGTTGTCAATTGACTTGACAACCGAAGGAATACGTTTTGTTTCATGTATTTTAACACAACTATTGCAATAGTTTTGACAAGTTTCAGAGCAAGGACCAAACGCAACGCGAGGTTGCCATTCTAACATGCCGTAAACTCTGTTTTCGTAAACGCGATCAACGATCGTGGCGTTTTACTCTGTGAAATGCAATCGATGTTAAACGAGATAAAATCTTGATAATAAACGCAATTAGTGTAAACGCAGTTTTACTGATCGCCGTTTTAGAGACGTTTGGAGAAATTGGCCCTTAGAAAGAAGAAGAATACAGCGACTCGAGAAGAACAGAAAATATACGAAAACTAAAAAAAGGATATTTGAAAATAGAAATGTCTCCTCTTCAAATTATGGAGAGAATTGCAGCAAACCAGACATGACCAAAGAAATGATGGAAGAATCCAAAACAATATTCCTAGAAAACCTTAAAAAATCTGAAGACCAAAGAAAAAGGATTGAAAGGGACACCGTTCTCCAAAGTGACTCAAGTGAATGGCTTGAGTTGAGGCGAAATTTGCTTACAGCCTCCAACTTCGGAAAGATCATTAAGAGACGCCAAAACATTAGTTGTAAGAACCTTGTAAAAGATTTAATATATAAAAAACCGCTAGATCACGTCAAATCTATTAAACACGGACGTGAAAAAGAAGCAATTGCAAAAGCACATTAGAAAAAGAGATGAATATAAATATTCGGGCCTGTGGTTTGTTTCTGGATGAAACAATCCCTTTTCTTGGAGCTTCACCCGACGGTATCATAGAATCAGACACAATTTGTGAAATTAAGTGTCCCATTAGTGCTTTCAAAACTGGACTAGAGAAAGCCATTGCTGACAAAAGAGTTACATTTTATAAAAAGATAAAAACCAGCACCTATGTAGTTAATAAAGAACACGATTGGTATTATCAAGTCCAAGGACAACTGCATATCACAAAAGCAGAAAAATGCATATTTGGCTTATGGTCTGGTGAAAATATACCAATTAAAACGGAACTCATATATAGAGACTACGAGTTTTGGAAAACTAAAATGCATATTGCCAGAATTAGTTGATCCGCGACTCCCAAGAAAAATGAATATACGGGATCCTGAATACATAACCCAGGCTATAAACCAAAAAAGAACACAAAAAGATGGAAAGGAAAACAAACAAATAGATGGTGATGAAGAAATATCGGTAAATAATTTACAAGATGTTATAGCGATTGGCCAAGCTTCTGTATCCTCACCAATTGCCTATAAATCAACAACCTTCACGAGTCAACGTAAACGTGAAGAAGAAATAATGAACACTGAAGATGGTATCGATGAACTATATGATGAACCAGAACCAAAGCGAGTATGTTTAAAGCAGTTTAACTTTTCTGAATTTTGAGATTATAGTATATACATATTATGTTCCGTGATTTTTTATTTTCCTTTTATTCTTCTGCAATAAGTTTTACCAATTTAATTATAATTAATAGATTTTTTTAACTAACAGTTTTAGTAGTCTGACAATGGTATAATTTTGTTGTCATGGTAACACAACAGCAACATCATATACATTTTGTAAGGATATAATAGAACCCTTCAAAATCACGCAAATTGGCAATGTTATAGGTAATCCGGTCTCGGAAGAATAGATTCAGATTGATAGTTTTGGTAATACTGACCGATCCTTCCAGGTTCATAATGTTCCAGATATTTTTTAAGTAAGTGGTAAATTTTATCAAATAAATCAAGATATAAATAGGTAACATGTAAAATTCAAACCTAAAACAATCGAACTCAAACATCATAGTTAAACCTAAAACGCGTAATAGATTCATAGATATTAATCATACAATATACGAATATAGAAACGAAAATATATACTACTAAAGCTCATTCATTTACAGAAAAACTAAAATTAATATTTATACAAAAAAAAAACTATAAATTATACATAATTCTATTTTCCGTTGCTTTCTATCTTGGACATTCAAAAGGTTTTACACCTCTGCATTTAGATACAGCTACTGGAAGCGATAAGTACCTAGATAGCATGCGGCGAGCGCCCGGCACTACGATGCAACACAAAGTTAGAGTTCGCGTTGCACGAAATTATTATGAGGGGTGGGAGGCGCACGCGGGGGGCTTTGTCTTGGTAACGCCCACATGACCAAGGTCAATGGCGTCTAGTGCGCTCTTAAGTAGGTAGGGACTGAATAATCGAATAACCGACTTGGTATTACATGGATCTCACACCTTTTTACGGTAGAAGAACTGAGTTGCGAGACTTGGTTTTTTTGACAAGTATTGTTTTTATGGGAACTCATTTCTTTTTGTAGATATTCCTACTTTTTCCTTTCCGGTACCTTCTACTTCTTGTATACCAACAACGAATTTTCTTAAAGCCCTCTCTCTGGCTTTTTTATTCCGTTGACCATTTTACAAGTTACCTTTGAACATAATTATATCTAGATACCTATTATATATACCTCTACACCTATTATTCCATTATATTATACATAACTAGCTTCCGCCCGCGACTTCGTCCGCGTGGAAAAAAATGTCCCCCGATTTTGAAACATTCTTCATTAGTGCTCCGCTCCTATTTGTCTTAGCGTGATGATATATAGCCTATATCCTTCCTCGATAAATGGGCTATCTAACACTGAAATAATTTTTCAAATCAGAACCGTAGTTCCTGAGATTAGTGCGTTCAAGCAAACAAACAAACAAACAAACTCTTCAGCTTTATAATATTAGTAAGTATAGATTATATACAGGTACACTGATTAATTAACTGTAAATATAACTTTGTAATCCCATATAAATATATGGGATTACAAAGTTATTTATGCAGTTGATGTATCTAGAAAACTGGACTGAAATTGAAAAATATTTTAGTTTTTCCTTGATTCATACACTAAACACTAATTTTATTCTCAATTTGAAGCTTCTATGTCTGCTAGAAGTGCCTTAGACTTTTGATGATCGGTCAGTCAGTCAGTGAGTGACAAAATTAACAAACTTTGACTCGTTATAATTCTTAAACTACTGGTTCAAATTGAATGAAATTTGAAATATACTATGTTTATACAATGACTGCTTAGTTACTGAAAATTCAGGCTTATAGTTTTATCCACAACGAAGTTATATGGGGTCGAAAATGGCCTGAACTGCTTCGAGAAAAGTATAGTACGGCCGTGCCGCTTTTTGCTCGACTTGGCGGGGGCACTCCCGTGCCCCCAGATTCACAGCTTATTGTACCTACGCTTATTACACAAATTGTCACATCTTAATTTTTAGTCTATGACACATGGCGTCTGCCAAATATTTTGTTTCAAATTATATTTTAAAATGAATATCTAGTTACTCGCCGATGAAAAATTATTCCTTTGCACTTCGCCGTATTAATTAAACGATTAGTGCAAAATCGTAAAACACACGATGGCATATTTAATGCGTTTGAACGCTTTTTTCCTTTAAAACAAATAATGACTTATGCGCTCAAAATCTGACAAGCGTCAAAGTGAAGTGCAGTCAATAGTCCGCAATTGAACGGAACGCAGTAGTGATGTGTGGTGACTTCTCTAGTACGTAGTACATATTACCTCAATGTCGATGTCCCGGTACCTACCGCCCGAACGTTTTGACATAGAACCTTCCATGGCTGGCTCGGACCTGAAGTGGGCTCACTGGAAGAGTATTCGTTCGAGAACTTTATCGCGCTAGAAGCTTCCTCTGCACATATTGCCCCTTCTTGTCAACCATATATCGCTGTCGATATTTAACTATATCCGCGCCTGCGTTACATACGATGATGCAATTACTACTCTGAATACCGCCGACGAAAAGAGGCGAAATATTGTTCTTGCTCGCCACCGCTTGAATAGCAGGAAACAACAGTCTGACGAATCGTTGGCGGAGTACTCCAGATCTCTTAATATAATCGCTCGTGACTGCCTCTTTAAAGCAGTCACTGCCGATACGCACCAAAATAAAACCGTGCACGATATATTTATCGCCGGAATATTGACAACAAAAATTAAAGAAAGACTTTTAGAGAAATCCGCTTTGACTCTCGAAGAAACCTTGGACTTGGCTATATCTTTAGAAACTGCTGAAAATACCTCGCAACTATTAACAGCAGCGCCTTGTCCTCCTATGTCGTTTGTTCCAGTCAATGCAATCTCTGAAAATCAAGAAACGTCAATGCGGCAAAATCTAGCAACCATCAGCACTTAAAACAATTTTCAATATAGACGCCCTATACTAAATAGCCGTCGATGCTTTTTCTGCGGCGGTAATATCCACCAAAGACTCAAATATCCTGCTAGAAACGCTGACTGTCAGCTATGCTCCAAAAGAGGACATTTTGCCAACGTATGCCGCAGCATGGGAAAAGCCAACACGCCGCGAACTCTATTAGTACGAACGACGATGACTCTCAATCTGAAGCCCCCGGCTCTCATCTGTCAATTATCTCTGCTGCTGCTCCGACAAGCCTGCAAAAAGCGTTTAAGTATCAATATCATTTTAAATAACTTACGTGTGAATGCTCTACTCGATACCGGAAGTTCTCTCAGCTTTATCAATAAGAATCTTGCTCAAAATATGAATCTAAAACGCAAGCCCTGCAAACAAGCAATAACTCTAGCATCTCTATGCAACATTTCATACGTAGAGGGGCTATGTTTCGCTAACATTCAAATTGGTGAGCACAAATATCAACGTCGACCTCTACTCATTATTGCTAATCTGTGTGCTGATGTAATTATCGGACATGATATACTGAAAACACACTCTTCGGTGGAACTCCAGTTCGGGGGAGATAAACAACCCCTGAAAATTTGCAATGTAATGGAGGCATCTGTCCCGCCAGCATCAGTTTTTACTAACCTTGCGCCAAATATTAGGCCTATAGCGATTCGCTCGAGAAGGCATTCTCAAGAAGACCAAGAATTCATATCTAACGAGATAAATGATTTAGTTAAAGACAAAGTCATTGAACCCAGTGTTTCACCTTGGCGAGCTCAAGTATTCCTTGCCGGAGAGAGGCATCATCGGAAGCGCCTTGTAATCGATTATTCACAAACAATAAACAGATTCACTGAGCTAGACGCATATCCCCTCCCGAGCATTGACTTTATCATAACTTTGACAGGCCCGTTGGTATAGTGGTCAGTGGCCCTGACTGCTGTGCGCAAGGTCGTGGGTTCGATTCCCACCTAGGACAAATGTTTGTGTGATGAGCACGGTCATTTGTTCTTTGTCTGGGTGTAATTTATCTATAATATGTATGTATTTAGAAATATATATGTATGTTTATCAGTTGTCTAGTACCCATACCACAAGCTCTGCTTAGTTTGGGACTAGATGGCGTTGTGTGAAAAGGTTGTGGAATATTATAACGCAAGTCGCTAAATATAACGTCTTTGGCGAAATTGACCTCACAAGTGCCTATTATCAAGTTCCCATTCTTTTTAGGGAAAAGAGTTACACCGCCTTTGAAGCATGCGGTAAACGGTATTCGTGTGAATTGATAGAATTCACTCGAATACCGTTTTGGGTAACAAATGGTGTAGCGGCGTTTCAGCGCACTCTGCAATATATTATTGATTCTGAAAATCTAAAAGGTACGTATACTTACCTTGATGATGTAACCGTTTGTGGGAAAGATAAGAAAGATCACGACGCAAACCTTCACAAATTCATGGAAGCCGCTAAGAAATACAAACTCATTTTGAATACTAACAAATGCACTTTTAAAACAGACTCGATCAATCTTCTTGGTTACACAATTCATCGTAACATTATCAAACCTGACAAATCTCGTTTGGAACCACTGATGAATCTTCCAATCCCAAACGATACTTTGAAAGATCACTTGGACTATTTGCCCACTATTCAAAGCGGATCTACAACTTTTCTTCCAAAATAAGACTACTAATTGAAGCTACTCTACCGTTAAATGAAGACGCTATCAATTCATTCAATAATCTTAAAACTGATATTTGCGAAGCTACATTGGCTGGAATAGACTATAACGAGACATTTTCCGTTGAAACCGACGCTTCGGACTTCGCAATCGCAGCGACATTGTCACAGAAAGGGCGTCCTATAGCGTTCTTTTCACGATCTCTTAACGATTCTGAAAAGCGACAACCCACAATTGAAAAGGAGGCAAGCGCAATTGTCGAAGCTTTACGAAAATGGAGACATTTTCTAATCGGAAGACACTTTCTACTAATTACTGACCAACAGTCAGTTTCGTTTATGTTCAACCAAACACATTCAAACAAAATCAAAAATGAAAAAAGAGAAAGGTGGCGCCTAGAAATGTCATGTTTTAGATATGATATTGTTTATAGACCTGGTAAACAGAACTTAGTTGCTGAAGCACTCTCGCCAGTCTGTATGCACATAGACACTGCGACCTCTCACTCCAGACTCGTCGAGCTCCATCGTTCTCTCTGCCATCCAGGTATCACCCGTATGGTTCACTGGGTCAGATCGAAAAATTTGCCATACTCGATTGAAGAAGTAAAGAAAGTTACGGCAGCATGCCCAATCTGTGCCAAAATTAAACCACGTTATGTCAGTCATCAAGAACATCTCATAAGAGCAACTGCACCGTTTGAAAGATTGAACTTAGACTTCAAGGGACCAATCCCTTCTAATACTCAAAACCGATACATCCTCACGATTATCGATGAATATAGCAGATTCCCTTTTGCTTATTCCTGTAAAGATATGACCTCTGAAACGGTAATTAGATGTCTGAAAGACCTATTCTCCACGTTCGGTACTCCAGTTTACGTTTATTCGGACAGAGGGACCTCATTCTTATCTGATGAACTAAGACAATTCTTAATTACACTCAGTACATCTTGTAGTCGCACAACGCCCTACAATCCTCAAGGAAACGGCTTGGTAGAGCGCTTAAATGGTACACTATGGCGCACAATCCAACTACATCTCAGATCCAATAACGAGGATTCCGCAAACTGGGAGAAAGCTATACTACCGGCGCTACACTGCATTAGATCTCTTTTGTGTACAGGAACCAATGCGACCCCGCATGAGCGTATGTTCAACCATCCTTGCCGCTCGATAAATGGCCAATCTTTACCATCCTGGCTTCATTCGCCCGGACCTGTTTATATGAAGAAAAACGTAAGAACCTCGAAATACAACCCAGCTGTACAAGAAGTTCAGCTACTACAAAGCAATCCTGAATACTCCTTTGTTCGTTTACCAGATGGGCGTGAAACGACGGTCTCTAACAGGTCTCTGGCACCACTGCCAAGTGCCAAGGATCTCAAACGATGATCTGTCGGATGAAGAGGAACCTGAGCAGCCTATTGCGGGTACAGACACGCCTGATAACCCAGAACCGAGTGGTTCCCAAGTGCGCCACTCCGCACGCGAACGTAGACCTCCAGGCTACCTCGAGGATTACATTTCATCTTAGGGGGAGGGGGGGGGGGGGGATATGAACTCCTTGCGCATTTAGAAAATTTTATGATAGATTGTTATACTTTGTTTGACACTGTCTGTTATTTTCTCATGTTGTATTTTAATTTTGAATAAAACCAATATTCCAAAATGGTTTTGTCTTTTGCATGTATCAAAGATCATAGACCACATCCCTTTTCACATTGATTTATTGTGCCTCTTTATATATACATTGATCATGGTCGACGTTGTCTATTGTCTATTCTTATTTACAAATAGCTTTTGCCCGCGACTTCGTCCGCGTGGAAAAGTTACTTTGGGCTAACGTTAAATTTAACCCCGATTTTGAAGCATTCTTCATTGGCGCTCCGCTCCTATTGGCCTTAGCGTAATTATACAATATAGCTGTGCCCGCGACTCCGTCAGCGTAAGTTAATGTATTGGTAATATTGTTTAGACCACGTTCACATGAGGCTTAAGTACCTAGAGAACGCTTCGACCGCGAGACGCGTCGAGCGCGGCGACCGATTCTCAAAAATAATCCTTATAGCATGATTCAGTATTCACGCGCGATGGCTTATTATTATAAGCGTATTTCATGTATAACTTTGGTGTTTCTATACCGATTTATATGATTCTTTTTACGGTTTCGTAGCCGAATGGCAAAAAACGGAATCTTTATAGTTTCGACATGTCTGTCCGTCTGTCTGTCTGTCTGTCTGTCCGTCCGTCCGTCTGTCACAGCAATTTTATTCCGAAACTATTAGGACTATACATGTGAAACTTGATAGGTAGATGTATTCTGTGAACCGCTTTCCGATTTTGAGAAAAAAATTAAAAAATATTTAAAATAAAGGGGGGCTCCCATACATGGAACTAAACCTGAAAATATTTTTTTTCATTTAATCGATGCATGTGTGGTATCTATAGACAGTTCTTTAAAAACGACATCGGGGTTTCTAAAACCACTTTTCCATAAAGTCAATCGTTTAAAAGATATAAGCTTCCAAAGTGGTAAAATGTGTGTGTGGCGGACACAACCTCTAACTTCTATAATAATGGAGTGAAAAATCTAAAAAAAAATATATGTCTGTAGATCTTAATATAAACTTTCAACCAAAATTAGTTTGAACATATTTTCTAGCATATTTTCTAAAACCGCAAATATAACTTTGAAATTCATACAAACACTATGAAAAACAAATTTATTCGGCGCAGTTGTAAAAAATGTAAAAAAGCCAGTTTTAAGAAATTTGTAAGGTTTTTTTTCAAAACAAATTTATTTGGCGCAGTTGTAAAAAATGTAAATAAGCTAGTTTTAAGAAATTTGTAAGGTTTTTTTTTCGTCAAATAAATTTGCATAGTATATTATAGTTACTACGGAACCCTTCATGGGTGAGTCTGACTCGCACTTGGCCAATTTTTTTATGGAATAGTTAATAATGTTAACTTTTTCAATTAGGGGTGACTGAGAGTGTTATAAACGTAAGAGTAGACAAATATTATAATCAGAAAGCTTCGAACTGCTAAGCTATCGGGAGTTACACCTGTTATTGTGAGTCAACCATAAAACCTAAAACATAAAACCATAAAAGACATATGCTGTCGTGGGATATTTTTTATATAATTTTAAGGAGAACATTTCCGTCATGAAATGATTTGTGTAGCTTTAACTATTAAGGTTGCACACGCGACGGAAGCTTAAAAAATGGAGTAACTTCTCCCGTTTTCCCAACATTTCCCTTCACTGCTCTGCTCCTATTGATTGTAGCGTGATGAAAAGTATACTATAACCCGCTCAGGAGTATGAAAAATAATTGTACCAAGTTTCGTTAAAATCCGTCGAGTAGTTTTTGTTTCTATAATGGTTATACAGACAGACAGACAGACAGACAGACAGACAGACAGACAGACAGACAGACAAAAATTTAACTGATTGCATTTTTGGCATGAGTATCGATCCTTAATCACCCCCTGATAGTTATTTTGGAAATATATTTCATGTACAGAATTGACCTCTCTACAGATTTATTATAAGTATAGATTATTAACAACATTCCTGGGGCCCGCTCGATGCTCCGCGGCGTGCGGCGCGCGGGGTGAGAGACGCGGGTGCTCTGCGGTTCGAAGTAAAATATAAAAACAGGCGTGTCCCGAGCTCGCTCCTGACGGGGCGCAGCGATCACCCAGACGGAACTCGCTCCTTTGCGTCCACGATCGTCGTTGTGTTAGGATCTCCGAGTATCCTGGAGAGACCTATGCGTCTGCCTAGTGCGGCGTTCAGGGTTCTTTCTTGGCTGCTTGTTGGTCTTGCACACGGTGTCGGCGGAACATAAAAACCGCTCTTTTCAGAGTGAATTAACGTGCGTGGTGTCGTAGCATTCCAGCGATGTTTCGCGCCATGTTGACGTTATATTATTCTTGTTTCATAACGGATTGTCATGTCTTTTTCATGGCGGGTTTCTTATCAGATTGTCAAAAACGTAATTAGGTAATGATTTTGCTGATTTGTACTGGCCGTTGTATGACGGTTATTATGTCACGACATCGGCCAGGAGGTAAGGTAGGTACTTAAATGTGTGACTGGTATGGTGTCACGACATTCGCCAGGAGGTAAAAGGTTATGCTAATAGGTTTTGGTAATAGTGTAGTGTCACTACAAAGATTTATGAACCTCAATAAAAAGAACTTAATTCAAACTACTTTTGGTTTTAATTAGGTTCTTTTTTATTCATTTCCGGTTTTATTTCTCAATGGCCTTAAATGTTTTTACTTTTCATAACCTAAAAAACTTTTTGTTGTCTCTTTGTTATCTCGGTATTCCCATGATCAATATTGATATTGATGTTTTTATAGTAAAGTGTTATTACCAGTCAATTTAGTATTCATAATATTATTGTCTGTTCGAGTTGAAAGAGTGGGCCGGACGAAGTATGGGCCGTTGCCGCAGTCCTTTAAGGTAGGGTTAATTATACACACATCAAAAGTGTCTAGGGATCAACATATATTTTTGCAATAACTTTTCTCCTGATTGATATTAATTAAAATTTTCTTTAAGGATTCATCAAATAAAGTGTTTTCGTTTGTCACAGTAACGATAAACCAAGTCACCTTTGCATTAATAAAGAAATTTGCCATTTTCCTAATAAAGGGATTTTTGACATTTGAACCACTAACATTAAAGTTCGAAAAAAAGACTGAAATAACAGTTTTCTTTAAAATTTTATTGGGTAACTTAAACAATTAATAATCCGTGTTTCTACCGCGAACACTAACAACACAAGAACATCGGTTTGGCATACTCAAAATGAGTTCATCCAAATCACGCTGTGGAATGGCCGCCCATGTTCGTTGCAACAACAAAAAAAGGTCTTCTTGCGACTGGATACCCTCCATATTCGGCAGAGCTCTTCTCTGTAGCGCATCCCATGCATGCTCAATCGGGTTCAAGTCTGGCGACTGAGCAGGCCAGAGCAGGACATTGATGTTAGCTGCGGCGAGAGTCTGTCTTACAACTCTTGCGGTGTGCGGTCGTGCATTATCATGCATTAACTGAAATAAGGGACCGATTTGCACTTGTATAGGAACGATGACGTCAGATACAATCGTCTCAGCATAAATTTGAGCATTGAGGTTGCCTCTGATCCAAATCAACTCAGTTCTTCCGCCGATCCAAATACCCGCCCATACCATGATGGTTCCACCACTATAAGGATGGACTTCCTGGCAGGATTTTAATCGCTGTTGGCGTCCAGGGGTTCTCCAGTGTCGTATACGTCTTGTATCTGGTCTCATACTAAAACGAGACTCATCAGAAAAGCACACGAAACGCCATTGTTCTTCTGCCCAATTTCTGTGTTCAAGAGCCCATTGATATCGAATCCTACGATTATGCATTGCTATAGGTGGTACCCGTAGCGGTCTTCGGGAATGAAGGTTCACTTCATGCAAGCGGTTTCTGACTGTTTGGTCACTAATTAAGTTCCCTGAAGAGTGATGAAGCCTCACGGCTAACATCATGGCGGTTATTATTGGAGCTCTTCGAGTTAAGATTTGAATGTATCGGTCTTGTCTCCGTGTGGTGCAGCGATACCGTCCTCCATGGCGCTCAGCCACGGTACCAGTGCTTCGGTAACGTGTCCAAAGTCGACTGATAACACTCTGACTTGTATTCAGAGCTAAAGCCACAGTACGTTGCCGGGAACCAGCTTCTATAATTCCCACGGCTCTGAGCATTTCTTCCCTGCTTAAATGACGTCGCCGCTCCATAATAACGTTGGTTTTAATCAGTAGTAGGGAAACAGTAGCACTAATAATGTCTTCAATGCGTTGTATGTTTTTATAGGGAAAATATTGACAGCTGATTTTGATCTTTTACTCGAATTTGATTAACAGTTCCTGTTTCAAATTATGAAATGCACCAAAAAGGATCCATATAAATTTATAAAATCATAAATTTATTACAAAGCCACATCTCAATCTCAAGAAATCCGCATAAAAATGCTTGATCCCTAGACACTTTTGATGTGTGTATTTTTATTTCTTTTTACTTTTCTGTAACCGACTCCTGAACTATACGCGAGACGAGGGTATTAACTATGGGGAAAAAATGTCACGTTCGTCAACACTGTTAACCAGTAGAACGCATCATTCCCGGTAGTTAATAGTGTTAACCACGGGGTATTAACCAGCAGACAGTACCCATAATATTCACATAGGATTACCAGTCAAACTGAGTTCGACGGCCTGCCACACGCTACGAAGCCGACATAACATGACACTGGCAGAATAACACCGGATCAGTTGCCAAAGAAGAAAAAAAAAACAAGTTTATTAGCTTAGTTATTTTAATACAGAAAACTTAAATAATACTACAGTATAAAATTTTATCATGTACAGATTCAACTGCTTGCAGTCCATTAATTGATTTCTATTTACATGTCAATAAAATCATGTAAAAAAGATGAAGTTCATTATTTAGTTGAGGATACATTGAATAACAAATTATTCTAAAAGATTGTAGAAATGTTTAAAGACATTCTTGTAAGATTGAATTTATTTTAACCTATTAAAACAATTTCCTTACATTGCACTTCATTTATTGCCTAAATACATATTAGTTTTCCACTTATTAGAAAAAATAATGAAAAATCTCTTCTAGTAAAATGTAAATTGCGCTAAAAGTTATCCCTATTTATAGTTACGGCACCAATCAGCTAAAACGTTGATTTTGTCAGCATATCATGATCATCTTTAAGTAGCAAAGTACCTTGAAATGAGGCTACTTTGCTCCATGTGCTCCAAATTAAATAAAAAAAGATTATTTCGATGAAATCTCTAAATATAGGGTAAACCATACTATTGTTGGCACCCCCCCAGTGATTGGCACTTTGATATAAAAATCCAGATAATAAGAGAAAATTTGTGTTTATTTACGGTTGCAATACCTTATTGGGTAGAATATCTAATCTTCTATAGTGGCAACACTGTTGTCAGCCATTTTTATTTCAAAGCTGTTTGTGAGTTTTAACGGAAATCAAGATGTCGTGATCGTGTTGATTTTATTGCAAAAAGTGTAGTACTGGAGGATAGAAGTGCACGTGAAAAAGTGATTTTTGTGTAAGTTTCTACGTCAATTTATATTTGATATTGTTAAATTAGGGTATATCTTGCTATTTTTATTGTTTTCAGTGTTAAAAAATAAGCGTACCGGTCATTTCATTGGTGCCAATCACTATATTTTTTTTTGTATAGTGGTACAGTGATTGGCTCGGATGCCAATGATTGTACTTTTCTTATTTTGGTGGCATGTGTTATATTTCTTAGTAAAATTACATTTTCATCAAAATAGACCATATTGGGTTGCTAAATAAGGTTGATTTCGCTTCTATTCGAATTCTTGGCACTGCCAAACATTATATATTTTTTGTTGTGCCAATGACTATACCCACCTAAGGTTTCCTCTTCTTTTCATCACTTTCAAGTACCTAGACGGTTTTAAGATGCCGAATTGATTCGCCGAATCGGTTATTCAGAAACCTCAGGATACGAAATAGGTGGAGAGTATGTTGAACTTCAGCATCAGGTGGTTGAAAAATTACCTTTAGCATCCTGTATAACGCCAATAAATTTAATACCTATTCCATCCACCAGTCGTCAAAGTGTAGAGCTTATTGGCGGAAAATGGGTACTAGTGGATGATATGCCAATCGAAGTCCCAACAAAGGCACAAAATATAAAAGATTTTTTAAAGTTACCGAAGACTCCAATTAAAACACAAAGAGCTGGTACAGAACATCGCTCTTTTGTTTTGACTAGTAAAGATTGGGAAGCTGTAGAACTAGAAAAACAACAAAAAAAGATGAAAGAGATACAAGAAAGGGAGAACAAACGAATAGAAAGACTAGAGAAAGCCAAAGAGAAACAATTACTCAAGGAAAAAAACAAAGTTGAAACTATAAATAAAAAGAACAAAACCAAAAATTTAAAGTTAATTAAGAAAAGTAAACCAAACTCTGATAGTATCAAACCAAAAGTTGTAATCCAATCAAACGTCTTGATTAAAGCTGCAAATAGAATCTCAAGTGATATTGAAGAAGAAAGAGGATATACAAGGGAATTATAAACCTGCAAATATTACTACCCTAAAGTAAATAAAAAACAGATCAATTTTAGATGCAGTTGAAGCTGAAAATGAAAGAAGCTTTAAAGAATTGGAACACGTACAAATGGTCAAAAAGAATTAAAGAAAGGACCTATTTTAGATGAACCTGCAAGTTTCAGAGATTAAAGGGAAACCAGAAAAGATAAGATAAAAGTTAAAGAAAATAGATTGAGACCAATGAAAAATGAAGAACTACTAAAAGTATTAGAAGATGATTAGGTAGGCGAGTTTATTAATGGACCATGGATGGGATAAATTATATATGTACGTAGGTTCACCTTTTTTCGCGACAGCAAGGTGTGCCTACATTGGTAGATATTAGTGCCAATCTTTATACCAAATTCACTGTGCCAATAATTATACTTCAGTGCCAATGATTGTGCAATAACATAGAATTAAGTTTAATGTTACTTTTTAAGCAATAAAGATATTTTTTTTTAATACCAATGTGTTTCATTATAATTTACGTTTATCTACCTTATATCTGGTAAACATTAGATATATAAAAAATATTATTATAACATAGAAGTCACTACATTATGTTGAAGATCATCTTAGAATGCCAATCATTGTACTGTTTACCCTACAAGGAAATTTAAATATTTTCGAACGCATCCGATTATTGTTTTATAATATTGGCAACACTGAATAAGCACTTACGGTTTCTGACATTTCTTTGATAGCAGCCATTGCAATTGAGTGAGCATTTCTTAAAAAAAACATAGTCTGCAAAAACCACCTCCATCGGCGACTGTACTGGGATATTTGAGGTAAGGAGTGTTTAATGCAAGTGGGTATGTAATTAGCTAACGATTACAACACTAATATTTAGTTAATATGTAGATTTGAGTTTCTAACCTCTTTTACTTTCACGTTCCTACTTTGCGCCATTTTTGAGGATACTTTGCTCCTGGAGCAGTTATAATTTTTTTTTTATACTTGCTATTGTAACTGCCACATAGCTCATAGTGAATTCAAATTGTTTTTGTTTATAGGAAAATGCCACGGAAATATGTGCAGAAAGTGCCAACAAGAAATTATAAAAAACATTCACAAGAGACTTCGAGATTGTCTAGCAGCAATAGAAAATAAAGAATTAACGCAAAGAAAAGCCAGTGAAATATATAAAATTCAACGAAGGATTATAATAATCCAACTCAGGATTTTACGGCGCAACGAAACACCAAGGCCACCAGGAGCACCTACTACCTTTACAATTGAAGAAGAAAAAATATTCGTATTATGCATACAAAAATTAAGCGAGCATGGTTTTCCTCTTACAAGTTTCGATTTGCGTATTGTAATACAATCTTATCTGGACAAGATTGGGAGGAGAGTTTCCAAGTTTAAAAACAACTGCCCAGGATCGGAATGGGTGTCGAGTTTTTTGACAAGGAATGCTGAATTGTCACAGCGGCTCGCTGTAAATATAAAGCGCAGTAGAGCTGGCATTGATCGGGACACTCTCTCAGATTATATCCAAAATTTAGAGGAGGTGATAAAAGATGTTCCACCAGAGAACATTTGGAATTACGATGAAACGAATTTGTGTGATGACCCTGAGCAAAAAAAGATTCTGACGAAGAGAGGCAACAAATACCCCGAAATTATAAGAGATACATCCAAAAGTTCTACATCGGTCATGTTTGCTGGAAGTGCTGAAGGAGAATTACTCCCGCCATACGTCGTATATAAATCTAAACAGCTGTGGAATACTTGGACTGAAAATGGGCCGAAAAATACTCGCTACAATTGTAGTCCCTCCGGTTGGTTCGACATGAATATATTCAATGACTGGTTTTTCGCACTTGTCCTGCCATAACTTAAAAAACAGGAAGGCCCGAAAGTCCTCAAAGGCGACAATCCATCGTCACATAGTTCGGTGGATGTTCTTAAAGCTTGTAAAGAAAATAACATAAGGTTCGTTTGTCTTCCTCCGAACAGCACCCACTTGACGCAGCCTCTCGATGTCGCCTTCTTTCATCCAATAAAAGTTGCATGGCGGCAAATTCTAACGACATGGAAGCATTGCGAACAAGGCATACGGGAAAAAACTGTTCAAAAAAGCAGTTTCCCTGTCTTACTTAAAAAGCTTCTTAACGAATTTAGAAGAAAATAGAAAAGAAAACTTGAAATCCGGTTTCAAGAAATGTGGGATTTATCCGATCGATGCAAATGCCTTGTTAGAGAGATTGCCTAAACCTGTTGATAAGACTGCGGCAGAAGATTCTTTTCTGGAAATATTTCAAGCGAAGAGAGCGGAATGGACTGGAGGCGTTAACCCGAAAAGACGACGGATAAAACTCAACATAGTTCCGGGAAGAAGTGTCATGGAGCTGATAGATGGTTCACAGGCGGACAAAGAAAACGAGGAACCATGTTTTGAAATAGAAGCCCAGGCCTCAACTTCAGAACTTCGTCGTACAAGAATACACAGTGATAGTACATATGCCGAGAGTAAAATATCTCTTCATGACTTTAAACGACGAAACAATGAACGATATGCTAGAGGCGATGTTAGAAGAAGAGAGAAACTTGGAAAATGTCACCGGAAGTTCTAAAACGAAAAATCTAAAACCACTCATAAAGGCTGAAGGAGAATATGATGTAGCTTTCACGTACGAAGGGGAGGTTTTCCCAGGTATCATAACGAAAATTAATTATAAAGGACCGTACATATCCTCAATGAAAAGATCTCCCACATATTGGAAATGGCCAAAACCAAAGAATGAGATCCAATATAATTGGAAAGAAGTTTTAGGATGTATATCTGCACCAAAGAAAATTGGTCGACGCGAGTTTTATACTGTTCCTGAACTCGACCAAATTTGGGGGATCTAAGATCTCAAAAATAATAAAAAATATGATTGTTTATAAACTAACTAAATATAACCTTAAATTTATAATTTATTAGTTTTTAACATAAATTTTTAACACTTTATAGACTTAAATAAAAACCCTAAACTACATATATACATCTAAAAATAAACTAAAATATGGCATCCAGAAATTCGTGCGCATCGCTGTCCACTGGTAATGTGCCCAAAAGACTGGCGGCATTGCCACGTTGTATGGCAATGCTTAACCTCTGTCCAAGGTAAAAGCCAGCCTTTTTTGCCTTTAACTAAATGAGAAAATATGATTATCTAACTCTTGTGTTTTTAGAAGGTATTTTTAGTGGGTTCTTTTTCAGGGCTGTAATCCCTAGGGCTAGTAACTCTTATTTTTATTATATTTTTCGAAAAGTTTACATGTTTCTTGACATTTATGTTGCCTTTGATGGTTTTAATAGTTTATTTGAGTTAAAAGAAAATGATTCTAAGACTGATTTGGCTGAAAGTACAAAAAAAGTTCCTTATTGTATAAATTTTGAGTTTTATTTCATTCAAACCAGATCAATATGACCAGAAAGACACAAAATTTGCTTCCTCACTATTATTTTTGGAGCAATTTAACAGCCTCAGCTGTTAACTTTGCTACTGTCTCTTAAATGTGCCTGTTTCAGTGCAAGATAAATGTAGGAGCAATGTTTCCGAAAGGGTGGGTAAAATTGCTCCATATTTAAATAAAAAAATAAGAAAATAAACAACTATGTTTGTCATCTATATAATGAAGCTAGAAGGATGAATAAGCCATGGAAATTTTTCTGAAAAGCCGTATCAAAGAAGGATTTTACGTGAGCCACACTTTTCAAATTTTGGAGCAAAAAACGGAGCAAAGTAGCCTCAATTTACAGTAACAATATTTTATGTCACTTCTGATGACATACATTTATTTTACTTCGACATTCTATAATGTCTGAAAAACGTATTTATGCTTCAGTAAGTAATCAATCACAAGACACCTCAGCCATTAGGCAACAAAGTGTTTTGATGAATGACCTATGTCTATGACTCTTTTTGTTGAGAAACAAATAGCTAGGACACCCAGCATCCTGGCCATATATGGAAAACTAAAAAATTTACTGCATGATATTTCTAAAACAAGTTTATAATAATGCAATCAACAAAAGGGATATTGTCTAACTATTCACTGGATATATTTCCTCTACAAGTGTATTTACTATCTGAGTGAGGACTATCTGCATCCAAAAATGAACTTGAGTCTGCACTTCCATCAGCATCTGTGGTGTACATAGACATGTTACGTCTCTTGAATGTTTTTTTTAGACCTGCTGACATTGGTGTTGTACATTCGTAAATCATACTGTCACAACTATTCGCTACAGATGTGTCAGGTGTAACAACAGGTGGTGATTTATCATTCTGACTTGGTGTAACAGGTGCAGGGAGAAGCATTGACAGCTTTGATGTCCTAACTGGAGTTTGGATAACTGGACTTGATTCAGTACTTAGCATATCTGGGCTTTCTCTTAAAGTTGAACTTACAACTTCTACTGACGAGTCAGGTCTTAAGTCTTCACTTATAGGAGAATTATCAACAAAAGGCTGTTTCATTGCCTGACCCATTCTAGCCATGATTACTTGAACTGGGTCATCAATCCCTAGTTTCTCACACAATTGGACTGTTTGTGGATTCATTATCGGCTCAGATGGAATAGTTTTTGGAGTTTCTGGATTGTAAACAGGAGCTGTTCTTATGAAGCTATCATCTCTTATAATTAGACTACCAAGTAATTTAATTACATTCTCTTTCTCTTCTTGGGTAGGTGTAAAATCATGCCTGTAATGTTTTATAAACACATTAAAATAAAGGTTTTGAAATAAATTCCAGTGTCTAGAATATAGGATACCAGCTTCTGCCCGGAACTTCATTCGCGTGGGAGGGTTTTCCCGCATTAATCTCGATCCCGGAGGAATTCCAGGATAAAAATAGACCATGTGTTATTCCGGGATGTCAATCATCTACTTACTACTTTCATTCAGATTCGTTCAGTAGTTTTTGCATGAAAGAGCAACAAACATTCATCCATCCATTCTCACAAACTTTTACATTTATAATATTAGTAAGATAAATACTAACCTTTCATCACCACCAGGCCCAGGCATGTGACAGTTAAGGTTCTTCACAGTCAGTAAGTGATTAGTATTCTTCAATATTGCTAACCATTCCACATCATATCTCAGGCACAGTTCACCATCGTAGTCTGTTGGTACATCCAGAATCTGCAGATGTCTGCGTTTAGGCAAACATTTATCCAAAGCCAAAAACTTTGTCTCTGTACCAATTTCATGTTTAACAAGAGCTGCATATTGGCAATGCAAATGAGCAGAAAACCAATAGTCTGGCTTCAGAGTTTGGAGAAGATTCATGGCTGGCGCACTACCTAATTGATTTGATTCTATGTCCTCCCTGAAATGATTAACTTTTGAATAAAAAATGGGTCTCCAAATGTGCACATGCACATTTTTGAACTGCACATGAAAATTATATAATACACTTTACCTCAAAAATGTTTTTCTTCTCAATAAATTTTCTGTATTGCCGTAATCTGTGATGCCCCGAGGCCAGTCATGTGACAGCATAACATGAAGTTTCTCTTTAATTTGGCTCAGTCTGAAAACTTCTAAACTCCTGATATGATAAACTGTCCTGAGTGACCTTCCTGTATAAGGCAGACATTCCCAGTGTCCTTGTAGATAGTCCTGACCTTTGAAAATTCCCGACATTCCTGTAAAATATTACAAAAAATGAGTTCACAAATGAATAGTATTAGCAGGTTGATGAGACACAAGAAGCATAAAAACCACTAATCAAAAGGTCCCACTTACCTCCAATCCTAAGATCCCCATACTTTACAACACCAGCTCGGCCCAAATAATAAATGTTAGGGGCTACCCAACCACCATACGGGAGCTCTTGTAAATAGTTAGATGCTTCATGATTGCCGCCAATAAATATGGTCAGTATTGGAGCTTTTTTCTCACCACTGTAATATCTGGAACCATTTCAAACAACTGCGATTTAAAAATAGTAAATAAGAATGAATGACTTGTTGATTTCATAATAGCTACAGAGGTCTTTAGATTGGCAAATAACTTACTTATGAAATGAACACATATTCTGGTACTTCTCTGGCACAGCCATTGCGCTTAAGTCTTCATGATTTCGAACAGATTGAAAGTCACCGCAACATATCAATAGATCAATTTTTAAGCCTTCTCTTGTCTGTATTGTTTCAATACACTCGTATATCTTTTCGAGTTCGCCATGGGCGCATCCTTCTACAGCGATTTTCATTTTTAGTGACTGGATGGAGCAATAACATGTAGTGGTACAATAATTTCTCACAGCAATCTTTTCTTTAATCAAAATGCTAGTGAATTAATACAAAACACGTCGGCATAAAATAAGAATAACAACAAAATCCTAACCCCAATCAATCAATAGTAAAACCGAAAATCACAACCACAAACAAGTCTTGACATTGACATTTCATTTGACATTAACTTTCTTAATTTTTTTTTAAGAGATATTATTCCTGTCGCCAAATAACTTGGCAAAGTTTTGGCGTAGTGGGGGTAAGTTCGAGCATCGTGTACTTAAGTGGAAGAAAAAAGTGGTCACTTTTACTGCTTGCCATTATTCTATGGTTATTGACGTTATTGTCATCATTTATTTTTAATCATATCTGTTCAGAAGAATGTTAAAGAAAGAAAAGGAATTCATTCGTTAATTCGGTATTATAAATAAAATAGATATAATACATAAATACATTTAAAAGTGAAAAAATGTATTTAAAAAAACATTAATAATAATATGTTCTTGTCGTCACAATTAGAGTCTGGCAAACGAAAGTAGAGACTGAAAAAGAGCGGCAAATTTAAAAAATATCAGCATAGCAACCCCAAAACTACTATGAAATACCTGGAATAACCTTAATTGATAACTTAAAATTATCTATTTTATTTCATCGGAGTAAAAGTACAAGAGGTATTTCAGGTAGGTAATAGTTTAGATATTGTCTTAATTAGAATTAAAAAAAAAACAACAGTATTCTAAAATAGTTCTGATTTATTCACAATTATCAAAATCTGAATGTAAGACTTCCGTGTGGAAAGTTTCATTAGAGTCACTGGAATCATTGTTTCCTACGTTAATTATAAAACTTTCTAAATTATTTTCTGTAATTCTGTCCCTTCCTTTATATTTATTTTCAACATGGATGACATGATAAGTCATTTTCTTTCACTCTTCGGGAGTTATATTTTCAAACGACTCTTTTATAACTTTTTCTAACTCCACTGCAAGCAGAGCAATATTTTTACTTGCCACTTTACGTTTAGTCAAACTCCATACTAACTCAATGGCATTTAGATCACAGTGGTAGGGGAGAGAGAAGTCGCAATACCTCGTGCCCATTCTGCTTCAGAATTTCATCAGCTTCATATACTGGCTCTGGTGTGTTTCGTTTTAAACTTGTTTTATAACGATATATAATTCGTTAATTTTGTTACGAATAGCTTGTATGTCGAAACTATCTAAGTCGGACACTGTGAGTTTATATGGCCTTTACGCGCACCTTCCTTTTAATTCTTTTTAATGTAGTAACGCTCACTTCTGTAAAGAATGGTAAAACAAAATGATTAGTTTCTGCAAATCATGAATTCAATTACATCTTTATAATGTTATGTACTCCTAGTAAAAACTTACCAGTGATTGAATCTATTTCATCCAAGTACTGGTTCTGGGTTCTTATCCTATCTTTCTGCTTCAAATCCGTAAGTTTTTCAATAGTTTTCACTATCTCATCAACCCCTGCTACATCCACCAGATTTTCTATAAAAGAAAAAAAATGTTAAAAACCATGCAACATTTAATAGTATGTTAAATAACCATATTGCATTATTATGAAGGTGTTTAACATACTATAAAATGAATGTGAATCAAAATAGATAAATGTTTTTCCTCACTAAAAGATAAATTTAAATTATGAATTGCGACAAAGTATCAACTTAGTAGCGTCATACTAACTTATGAAATCGAACATCACACGTAAACAATCATGTTTTTGTTTGAATTCGGCGTCTTTCTCTTGTTTTTTTTTCTTGATATTTAGACATCATGCGAAACAACATCTCCCGTACTTCACTTTTAATAGTTTTGTTCATTTTTCGCTGAATAAACGCTATTAACAAGACCATAACAAATCACCAACAACACACCATCTTGTTTTGGAAAATTGAGTTTGACATTAGTATAGCATTGCCATATCAAAAGTTTGCAAATAATTCGAGTGTCTACTTTCGTTTGCCAGACTCTAGCACCAATCGCGCGCTCGGAGCAGCGCGGCGGCGGCGGCGCTACGTCATATCCCACGTCCCGCTGACACCTAAAAATCGACTTCTGCGCATTGAACTTAGAGTATAGAAAAGAAGGTCATTGGCATTGAACGACTCTTGCTAAGTTATTTGGCAACAGCTATAACTTGCGTTAACCCAAGGAAAGGTAGAAGATCCTTGCGTTAACCCAACATAACCACAGACTAAAATAGCCAAGTGTAACCACAGAGTAAAATGTTTAATGCCGGCTTCACACATTTGACAACGTAATGAAGGAAAAAGTTCTACACGTTGCCGAAAACGTATGTGTCTGCCAACTCATTACAACTTGAATCTTAAATATCCGCATATTTTACGAAGCGATTTTAAGCAATACAGCATTAATCCTTATCCAATTAAGTACCATAAATACATTGTGCATTTAATATAAATCAATATTGCCCTTTGCAGAATATAATTTAAATAAATAGTTTCGAAGACATTACAGATTTAAAATGCAAGGACATAGCGGTTGCGGCGTGGTGCCAGCGGAGGCACGGCGCGCGTGCCTATGTTGCTTAGATTTGAGCGTTGAATGTTTTTCCCATGGTAAATTATGTGTCGCACTTTCAAGAGTAATTACTATACCCTGTTTTTTAATCTCAGAGACAGAATTGACACATGCAAATGTCAAGTTTAGAAATAATGTTGCCCGCTCTTTTGTGCAGTGTTATACCTACGATACCGGTTTGTTGAATCGTAACATTTTACCCGACTGCGCGACGCAAAAGAGGGTAATGTGTTTCACAGTCTATGTATGTATGTATGTTAGTGCTTATGTGGCGTTGTTGTAAAGGCCAAACGCGTGGGCTGATTTGAATAATTCTCACGTTAATCAATTCGTCTTAACCATGCGAGTGTCAACAGAGGTATGACAGTTAATTATAAAAAAATCGGCAAACTATATCAAATATCGTTGGGATATTGTGGAATAGGTCTTTTTTATAAAAATAACTAGCAATGTGGGTATAATTCACATTACTAGCAATCTTGTTGACCCCTCCAACTCAGCTAAATATTCTTGTGTTTGGAGTGCGTTGAATTCGCGATCTCTCGATCGCAATTCCGATATCTTAGCCATTTTTAGGTTTTTTCCTCTATTTTTTATTTCAAGCAATCGCTTAGGATATAGGTATAAGTTTTAAAACGGATCAGTGCCATATTGGGGGTGCGGTTTTTTTTCTTCCAAACCCATCGAGTGGGGTATCAAAATAAAGGGCTTTACGAGAGAATAATAAGTAAATATATGATTTATATATATTAAACTAAATAGAAATGAAAAATCGTAATACTAAAGAAAGGATAAAGTTGGAATTATTCCTTCTTCCTTGACTTATAATGTTGTTATTTGATAACTTTAAAGGCCAGCTTAAGTTGTGCAAATAAAATCATCACCACCTTCACCAAGTAAAGGTGGTGATGATTTTATTGGTTTGATCCTGTGATGATACTGCTGCTTATATTGTGCTGGGCAGTAACAATACATTGGGAGTTTCTTCATTGGCCGGCCCGGCCCGACACCGATACTGACAACAACAACGACATCGGTGGTCTCTTAATTCTATGGAATTGTAGGGAACAGTGTCTCATTGCCCGACACCGATATTAATTACTGCAAGGGATGACCTTAGCTGTGATGTATTTAACTTCTATTTCCAAAAGGTCTATATTGTATAGAGCAGAGTAAGGGCACTAGAAGGCTCTATTTGTGCAGTTGAACCGAAAAAACTTCTAAATACGCTTCAAGACCACAATTCCTAGCAAGAGTTAAATAATCTGTAAAATTTTTAACATATTTAAACAACAAAGCTAAAAATTAAAAGTTAATGATCTTAAATTATTAATTTTGTATTTTTACGTTTTAAATTAGCACGTACACATTATTTCAGGATAACGTATTATAAAAAACCGATACTTGATTTTATTAACGTTAAGTTTCGATAGTGGCACATCACTATTTAAGAATTGCAAAAAAACTGGCAACCGTCGTAATGTCAACTTTGTCTGTGAGATTAAAAAACAGGGTATAAAGAGAACATGTATGTTGAATGACAAAAAGGCTGTCAACGATGTATATAAAGACATTCTATAGTATATTTTATATAAACATTGCACCCGTGTGAAGCCGGGGCGGGTCACTAGTTTAAAAATAAAAACAATAATGTTTAAAAATAAAAACAATAGGTTAGGTGGTGTAGCTACATAATTGTTAAAATAAATTATTATACATATGATTATACATACCTGTTCCAACACACCGCGAAGTAAGAAGAGTTTGTAATGAGACACAATGTATCTTAACATTCTGTCGACATTCAGGTAACAATTTAGACCACAACATCGTTGACCAAATCACAAACAATAATCGGAATCCATGATAACTATTAATTAGCACAAACACAAAACAAACTTAGTGAGTAAAATCGATTGAGATAGGAAAAGTACCTATAGGTACCTAAAATCGTCGGTAGGAAAAACAAATAATGAAATAATGACACAAAAAAAAAACAAAATTTAAGAGTGAGGCGCAAAAACACAACGGGAACCATAGAGTAAAGTAAACGGGAACGCAGACAGATGAATAAAGCTGTAGCAAACCGTATGTATTCGGTACTGAGTAATGGGTACGCCATCAAGCTCATTCCAGCAACTTCACTCCATTTAGGCTTTGGCTTTGGAGTAGCGGCCTTCTTCCATTTCAGAATGGGTTTGACGTCTGAATCATCCTGCATCACTATTACTTTTTCCTCTTGTATGACACAGTGCTTACGTTCTTCTGGGTCAGATTTTCTTGACAGCGCATTCGCGTTATCGTGGCATCTTCCAATATTTCGCTTCGGGCAACTGGATCTCACATGGCCCTTCTCTCCACACTCATAGCATCTAGGGCTAAACTTTGGTCGAATGCCATGGGTGGGTGATGACACCACTTCCCTAATGGGTAAGGCCGTTAGAATGGCCTCATGCAACATAAAAGTATAAGTTACCGGGTAACTTAAAGGTAACATAATTATTTCTAAGGGCATATCTACAATGTAAGAAAACATTAGTTTTTAGAAAATTTAATTTGTTCTATTTTTTTAAACTATTTTCAATAAAACTCAGTTTTATTTTTAAAGATTTAATTTATCTTTTATTCAAAATAAAAACAAACAATCATTCTATCTATTATTCAAAATAAAAAAAAACAAACAATCACATATCTTCAAAGAAAGTGAAGTGAAAATTATCGCTTAACAGATATTCGTTTATCATGTGTAACCAATTCTATAGGTTTTACAATCGACACAGAAGGAACAGTGTCTCGGTCTATTTTCTTCGTGACAATGAATTTCAGTAATGAGTGTGATAAAAGATTATCTGAAGACCGATTTGGAAATGAATTATGACAACGCAAATGATATCTGGTCTAAGTTTGAAACCTGGTACAGGACAAAAGCGGCAGGGATCTTAGGAGTCTCCAAATATCAGAATCAAGGAGACCCTAGCGAATAAAAAGATCTAAACTAGCGAAAGATAAGGACCGATATAAAGTGCCAAAGCAGGATGCTAAAAGATATATAGCACAAGAGGTCACCAAATGCAATCAAAAGATCTATGAAAGTCTGGAGAGTGCTCAAAATGCGGACGTACTGAAATTATCAAAACGCAAACATAGAGCATCCATGAACATTAAAGTAAATTGACGAGAGATGGTTGAATAGAGTTCCTTCTATTTGGCAGAATTTTGATACTCCGACATTTATTTGGCATAAAACATTTGGCATAATATTCTTTAATCGAATATTTTTAAGGCATAAAAATTACTTAGCGTAGCTATTGTTTGGCAGAATGTTTACGTGTCCGAATTTACAACGGCATACTTTTAACATGGTAGAATTTTATTTGGCATAATTACCATTACCATATTTAATACTAGCTTTTGCCCGCGACTTCGTCCGCGTGGAATAGTTACTTTGGGCTAACGTTAAATTTAACCCCGATTTTGAAGCATTCTTCATTGGCGCTCCGCTCCTATTGGTCTTAGCGTAATGATACAATATAGCTGTGCCCGCGACTCCGTCAGCGTAAGTTAATGTATTGGTAATATTGTTTAGATCACGTTCACATGAGGCTTAAGTACCTAGAGAACGCTTCGACCGCGAGACGCGTCGAGCGCAGCGACCGATTCTCAAAAATAATCCTTATAGCATGATTCAGTATTCACGCGCGATGGTTTATTATTATAAGCGTATTTCATGTATAACTTTGGTGTTTCTATACCGATTTATATGATTCTTTTTATGGTTTCGTAGCCGAATGGCAAAAAACGGAATCTTTATAGTTTCGACATGTCAGTCCGTCTGTCTGTCTGTCTGTCTGTCCGTCCGTCCGTCTGTCACAGCAATTTTATTCCGAAACGATTAGGACTATACATGTGAAACTTGATAGGTAGATGTATTCTGTGAACCGCTTTCCGATTTTGAGAAAAAAATTAAAAAATATTTAAAATAAAGGGGGGCTCCCCATACATGGAACTAAACCTGAAAATATTTTTTTTTTCATGAAATCGATGCATGTGTGGTATCTATAGACAGTTCTTTAAAAACGACATCGGGGTTTCTAAAACCACTTTTCCATAAAGTCAATCGTTTAAAAGATATAAGCTTCCAAAGTGGTAAAATGTGTGTGTGGCGGACACAACCTCTAACTTCTATAATAATGGAGTGAAAAATTTTAAAAAAATATATGTCTGTAGATCTTAATATAAACTTTCAACCAAAATTAGTTTGAACGAAATCAGTTCAGCAGTTTTTTAGATAGGTACACCATATTTTCTAAAACCGCAAATATAACTTTGTAATTCATATAAACACTATGAAAAACAAATTTATTCGGCGCAGTTGTAAAAAATGTAAAAAAGCGAGTTTTAAGAAATTTGTAAGGTTTTTTTTTCAAAACAAATTTATTTGGCGCAGTTGTAAAAAATGTAAATAAGCTAGTTTTAAGAAATTTGTACTACGGAACGTTAGTAGTAACGTTAAAATTAAAGTAAGTTAAAATAACGTAAGTTAAAATTAAAAAAAAAGTAAGTTAAAATAACGTTAGTTACTACGGAACCCTTCATGGGCGAGTCTGACTCGCACTTGGCCAATTTTTTTATGGAATAGTTAATAATGTTAACTTTTTCAATTAGGGGTGACTGAGAGTGTTATAAACGTAAGAGTAGACAAATATTATAATCAGAAAGCTTCGAACTGCTAAGCTATCGGGAGTTACACGTGTTATTGTGAGTCAACCATAAAAGTTAGACATATGCTGTCGTGGGATATTTTTTATATAATTTTAAGGAGAACATTTCCGTCATGAAATGATTTGTGTAGCTTTAACCATTAAGGTTGCACACGCGACGGAAGCTTAAAAAATGGAGTAACTTCTCCCGTTTTCCCAACATTTCCCTTCACTGCTCTGCTCCTATTGATTGTAGCGTGATGAAAAGTATACTATAACCCGCTCAGGAGTATCCTACTAATCCTTCCTTCTAATATTATAAATGCGAAAGTTTGTGAGGATGGATGGATGTTTGTTACTCTTTCACGCAAAAACTACTGAACGGATCTGAATGAAATTTGGTAAGTATATAGTTGGCAGCCTGGAATAACACATAGGCTACTTTTTAACCCGAAATTCCCACGGGATCGGGATTTGCGCGGGAAAACCTTCCCACGCGTACGAAGTCGCGGGTAGAAACTAGTGAAAAATAATTGTACCAAGTTTCGTTAAAATCCGTCGAGTAGTTTTTGTTTCTATAACGGTTATACAGACAGACAGACAGACAGACAAAAATTTAACTGATTGCATTTTTGCCATGAGTATCGATCCTTAATCACCCCCTGATAGTTATTTTGGAAATATATTTCATGTACAGAATTGACCTCTCTACAGATTTATTATAAGTATAGAGTATAGATATAGATTACGCATAGCTTTGTTTAGCATAATATTTATTTAGAGAGATGATTATTCGGGGAACCGATCACTTTTCCGATTTTTTTTTTGTTAGCATTTAATTTTTCCGAAACCTATTGACCGGCGTCCTTTTTACTAATGCATTACTAGACATATTATGTTTAGATCATCGAAGTATCATGTGTCATAGGTATTATTTTACCAAACTATATTTCGCCGATTTACAAAATAACTTTTACGGAGTTTTAGTCACAAATATATAGATGGTTACTTGGTAGCATTTTCAATGTTAAATTAATATAGTATCATAAAAAGTCAATAATATGTTGTGCTAAAACATTTAGTGATAGAAACGAATCGCCGCAAAATCGACTTTACACGGTCTTGTCTGCTCTACCCCTAGAGAGTAATTCAAGCTCGCGTAGGCGCGGAGGGTTAGGGCGGCCCGCGAGCTGAAGAGCAGGTGGTTTGAAGCCCCGCCATCACGGCTGAGGCTGGCCGCCATGCCTTGCTTGCATGCTGCATGCCTGCTTGCATGCTGCATGCCTGCTTGCATGTTGCATGCTTGCTGCATGTTGCATTCCTGCCTACAAGCTAAATATAAAAAAAATGTAAACCATAAGAAGATTCTGACTGCGAATTTTCTGCGATATGATGGTTCTGCTTTTCTGACTAACAAAATTGTGAGTTTCGAATTTATGATGAATGAGTGTATGCCAAACAACTTTCTGCGAAATGAAGATTATGCTATCCGTTGTTATGCAAAATAACTTGTTAAAGTTCTGCTATAAAAGGTAGACCCGGTTGAATACTATAGTAAGCTATTGAAGGAAGAATTTCCAAACGAAAATCCATCGCCATGTGCACCCACACATAGTCCAATACCAACTATAAATGAGGACGAGGTGAGAAACACATTAGGTAAAATGAAAAGCCGCAAAGCCATAGGTCTAGACGAATTCACCGCAAATCGTATTCTACAATCTTGGCGCCCGAGCTATCTAATGCCGTTCTACAAAAACAAGGGTGATGCTGCGCAGTATGGAAACTATAGATATAGAAAATGGACCGCTTACACACTCAAAATATGGGAACGGATCATCAACAACCGTCACAACAAAATCTGTGTAATGTTCCCACACCAGTTTGACTTCACAGCATCTAAGTCAACCACAGATGCTATACACGGGAGTAAAACGGAGTATCTAAAATATCCTTTCAGTGGAAACACTACTCCAGAGACTATTCTCATTGATACGATACCTATGCCCACAGTAAACCAATTTAAATGTCTAGGCTTTATGTTAACGAGAGATGCAAACGTGGACGCTTACGTCACTCACAGAGTCAGCGTCGCATGGCTGAAGTGGTGCTCTGAAGACTTCATACATCCAGAGATGATCCGAAAACACTTAGACTGTACCTTGTCAAGTCCAGCCAAAGCACCTTTGTTGCATGGTGCTAAGTGGAACGTGCCATAGTCCAAAATACTGCGAACTAGGGCATTATAAACTAATTTCATGGTGTACGGGTGAGCACCCCACCAGACGCCCGCAAGTACTTTTAAAATTGAAATGACATGTTCACATTTGCTGATTAGGTGATTAATGTGGTGCTTGCCAGTTAATTTCGAGTCAAAGAAAACGCCCAGTTTGATCTTACTTGAGAATGGGATGTTTTCCCCGAGATGGTTACCGTTATTTGTGGGATTGTCCTCTTGCGGGAAAAGACATTTGCCGAGCTTTTTGGTGCAGATAACGTGAGGCCGCGTTTTGAAAGCCAATGATTCAGAGAATCCAGTGAGATGACGCAGCGTCCACGATAGAGGAGCGCGACACATATAGGGCTAAGTCGTCAGCGTACTGTAAAATACAACAGTTAGCATTTAGGCAGGAGCCAATATCAGCTGTGTAAAGGTTATAAAGAAGGAGGCTTACGACGAAGCCCTGCAGGAGTCCTCTCCAAGTCACCCTCCCATCAAACTCCTCACCCTGAACCCTCAAAACCAAAGAACGAGACCAAAGTAGTCCACATATGCATTCGATCATCTTAGCCGGAATACTCAGCTGATGCAGTCTCTGCCTGAGAACGGGAAGAAGAACTTTATCGTATGCGGAGTAAATGTCTAGGAAGACGGCGTCAACTGACTCGTATTTGGAGAATGCTAAACGGATATATGTGACTAAGACTCCAACACTGTCCATTGTGCTGAGCCCCTTTCTGAAACCAAACTGATAGTTCGGCAGCAAATCTCTGGATTCTACTATCCATTCTAGACGGTTTTTGATTAGGTGCTCCAGTAATTTGGCTAAGACTGAAGACAGGGCGATAGGTCTAAGGCCATTAGGGTCATCCACATGCTTGCCTGGGTTCTGCTTGCGTGGTTGTAGCAGTAATTTACTAAATCTAGATAATAACATTTCGCTTTTTTTCCCGCACGAGCAATAAAATAATATGGTACCCCGTCAATACCAGGAGCTGAGTCCTGGATATGATTAAGCACAACAGTTAGTTCTTCTAAGGTAAATGGCGTGTCAAAAGGGTCATCAGATTCTATAAACTATGACACTCGGACAGGAGCGGAACGTAAGGTGGAGCAATTTTATCAAAAAAGAGTTCAGCAGTTTCTCTAGCGATTGGTGGAAATATTGAAAGGGAACACCCACGTCTAAACCTATTGATATTCTTCCATACGAGTGAAATTGGAGTGGAGGGGATAAGGATGAACAGAATTTGACCCAACCCGTACGTTTCTTCGTACGGAGAAGGCGCTTAGATTTCGCATAGACCTGTAAATAAGCCAACAGATTTTGGGTATGCATCTCCCCATTGTACAGTCTTTCGGCCTCATTCCTTGACCTAACGACTGAGGTGCATTCTTGGTCCCACCATGGAGGTGACGGGATTTTAAGGGCATGGTTTTTTAATGGAAAGCAAGAGTCTGCACTAGAGGTTATAGCCTCAATAAAGCCTTCATAACAACTCTTGACATGGCGGTGATCAGAGGGATGAGGTAAGATTGAAGTTAAATTAGGAAGTATATGTATTTTCTGCTCCAGTGATGATGTAAACTTGGACCAATCTGGATTGGACAAATTGTACTTCAAAAGTGGAGGAGAATTTTTTTCTAGGTAAGTTTTATCTAACAGAGATATGACAATAGGGTAATGATCACTGCCATGCGATAAGGTTGTACATTCTCAATGGGTAGAAGCTGCTAGTTCAATCGAGCAAAAATTTAGGTCAACACAACTCTTCTGCTGTCCAGGAACAGACCTGCGGGTTGGGCAACCATTATTTAAAATGCAAAGGTCATCATCAAGGATCTCAACTAGAGCTATACCAATGGTGTCACAACGTTCAGACCCCCATCGGTAATGATGACAGTTAAAGTCACTCATGACCAGAATTGGGCCTTGGACATTGGAAATAATGTCTCTTAAAATACCTAACAAGTGCAGATTGGGGTGAGCAATGTATATTGAAAACACTGTAATGCCTTCCACTCGATAAGCCACTATGCTCATATCATCTGTAGGTGAAGAAAGAGATAAGGGTGATAGTGGAACTCGACTGTTAACAAAGAGCGCAGACCCTCCATAGCCTATAGGTCTGTCACATCGAAGTATGTTGTAGTATGCCATACGAAAGCTAAGACTTGGAGTTAGCTAGGTCTCAGCTAATGAACAAGCCAAAGGTTTATATTTGTTAAGGAGGAAAATGAGGTCGTGCTTTTTATGCCACACGCTCCTCACATTCCACTGAAGGAATACTTGGCTTGATGCTATTTTTAATTTCTAAGAGTACTGAAATAAGTTGGTCGGCAACGTTGGACGGTGATTGGGGATTAGAAGAAGAAATAATTGTTGGTAGGAGTTATAAGAGAAGTTCAATGACAGAAATTGTAATGCTAGAAGAAGTATTATAATTGAGAGCACAGCCATTGGGCTGAGTACCTACTTACCCAACCTTGGGGAGAGTTAATAATTTGATTATGAGCATATTTGCCATATGATGGGGAAAGTGAGGTGTACGTTTTGGGTTTTAATGTCACAGTTTTATTATATGATTGTGATTTAGTGGCATTGGCATAGTTACGTGAGGCTACCGGAATAATTTTACTTGCCTCAACATAGGGAATATATTTTTCAGCCATAATAGTCTTGATAGCCCTCTGCCTACCATGTTCAGGACATGACTTGCTATTAGCAAAATGGCTCCCGGAGCAGTGCACACAGAAAGCATCTTTCTCAGGGACGTAGCAACCATCACCACGTCGTGGCCACATTTATTACAGCGTGGTTTTGATCTACAGATATTGGCTACATGTCATCATATTTATTTAGATTTATTGTTCGGGGTAATTAAAAAACCCCGTACTGAACGTATACTTTATTATTTAATTTAAACAGTGTAAAAGACTGAACTGAAGAAACAACCAACACGTGTTTGCAGAACATTCAATATATTGAACATTTAATGATATGACTAACCAAACCTGTCTTACGTTTTATTTCTACTGTATTCTCATCACGTGCAAGAACTCAGCCCATGAGTCTCATCTTCAGGTATCTACCCTTGGTTAGCTGGTGTGTAGGGAAACCAAGCCTTACAAACTCAACTATATCGAGATTATAAATGTAAGATAACTATTTATAATGAAAACTTTAGTCAAGCAACACCAAGAAACCCCTTTTATTCCCATAACTAAGCGACGTAAGGACTTTATTTGCACTGCTCCTCAGATAACATTCACCTTTACAAAAAAAATTTTAACAAAAATAGAACCGACTTCCATATCAAAACACTACAAAGCCAAAAATAACTTTAATTTCGGTAGTCGGTATTATTGGTTTTGGATTTTCTTTTTTTTTCACACTGCCTTCCGAAATTAAAGTTATTTTTGGCTTTGTAGTGTTTTGATATGGAAGTCGGTTCTATTTTTTGTTAAAAAAATTTTTTCACGATTTTTAGTGTGTTGGTTTGTAATTTATCTAGTTACAAAAGCCATAATGTCAACAACTTATCACCTTTTACAAAATATTGCTTTTCCTGATGCATAGCCGTTAATTTTTGAGAAGTTCTCCTGGTATTTGACCATCAGCTCTACATCACCATACTCGTATTTATTGCGACGAGCATAAAGTATTTAATCCGTACTCAAGTATTCGAATCGCCTTCCACGGAATACGTATTATTGAGTAGTTTCAGTGGCCATCTGTGGTCTTCATCATCAGTTTAACTTCCCCAAATGGTACTTTTCAAAAGCAACTGCTCAAGGTGCGATAAGAAATATCCAAAACGCTATAGGTGTGCCTATAATATTTGAAGAGTTTCCTCGATTTCTCCAGGATCCCATCACCAGATCCTGATTTCGTAACAATGGTACCAACTAGAAAGTATACCCTTTCAAACGCAAAAAGAATTTTCCAAATCGGTCCAGCCGTCTCCGAGTTATGAGGTAACATACATTAAAAAAAAGTTCAAGACGAATTGAGAACCTCCTTTTTTTGAAGTCGGTTAAAAATATTGTTTTATAACCTTGGTCCTACCCTCTACAACAAAATAAACTCTTCTTTACCGGTATATGAACTGCCATTACTTCAATTTAAAACAATTATTCGTTCATTTCTCCTAGGCAAATCATATGACGAGACAGAGGAATTTATGTCAAGTTCGTACTCGTACCTACATAAAATAAAAATTTAAACGTTGTCTAAAATCTAAATTTTTGGTATTGTTGCTGTACTTTTCATACGCTCCTACCGCACAACTTTACTCAATACATGCATTACATACCACATACATAAACATGCACTACACACAAAATAATGGAGCGGCCACTGCTTCTCCTAACACTGCTGTATCTCAGCTTACCTAGGAGAGCAGAACCACACCCACAAATTTGTAAAATATTATAAGTAGGTACTACTAGTTCACATTTATAGATGTAGTACCAATTAATGTATTACAAATATCTTTTTTTAAATAAATTATTATTATTATTATCTACTTAGTTTATTTTTTTTATGCACCTGCCATGTTATCTCTTCACCATCCATGGTTGACTGGTAGAGAAAAAGAAAAGCTGGCATTGAAATCCAGCAAGCTAAGAAAAAGGAAGTGTATAGTGAAAATAAAGTGAACAGTGAGTAGAAGAGCATTGGTGTTTTATTTAATACAGTCCACGAACCTATTACGTCCCGCCAGCGTAAATTAAACGGTTACAAGAGGATATTCTGCGACGCCTCGGATCGTAACAACACTGCTGGGCCAATGCCTTTCCCCATGATTTCCAAATGGTCCAAGACAAAAGTGTCCCACCATCTTCTAAAACGTCTGCCACGACGCCTTCTGGGCGAGGCTTCGTCGGGGCTCCAGAAAATGGTGATTCCCACAATTCATTGGGCATGCGGCAGATGTGGCCAGCAATTTGCGTCTCCAAGACACAAATTACGCAGTGTGATATTGCGTACATGATCAGTTAGCTTGATGCCTTGGATGCTGTGCTCCATTGCACATTGGCAGACCTTGAGTTTGGACTTTAGAATCTTTGTCAAAGGGTTTTTCCAGGCATGTTGTCTGGCCTAGAAAGAGACAAGCCGGCCCAGGTAAATACAATTTTGGATATTGCGGTTCTCCACCATTCACTTTGATCCTATGCTTAGTGATTTTGACATCAGTTTGGTCTTTCACACTTTCATCGCCAGTCTAACCTCTAGGCTTGCGTTACTGAGTTGATTCAACAAATTGCTTGCACTCCTGCTTTGCTCAAGTTCTGCCACTGTGGAAAAGATAACAATGTCGTTGTCATAACTTAACTAAAAACAATTTTAAGAAATTACTGTTGCAGTGGATCCAAATATAACAATGTTCCCTCTTGACCATGCTTTGGTATCTTTAAGTCTGTCTTAGTGTCTCTATCAAACCTTATTTTCATTGCACCCTTCTTTCCTATCATTGATCCAGCGGCGTGCCCAGCCCTCGGTTGTGATAGTCGCTCTTTCCCTGCCACCGTGAGATCGTGCCGGATCTCTGTCCGCTGTGCTGCAATTTGCCGCAGCAGCGGAGTTTCACCCCGGCTAAGCACCTCCGCGCGCCATTTGTGTAAGCGCGCGAGGCCTACCCCCTCTAGATCCCATGATAGCAATCCGGCAAGGAGACACGCTGCCTCATCGGTGATCGTGTGGTATCCCCGGATGGCCATGACCCTCTGGGACGTGACCAGCTTACGGGCTGGTCGCCGCTGCAAATTCAGCGGCCACACAGGGGCCCCATAGTCTATGGGCCATAGAAGGCCATGGACCGCACAATCTCCCTTACGTTCTGTCTATCCAACGGTTGCCTGTAAGATATCACCCTGTGCGACACGAATTGTACACTAGGTTATTTTTTTGTATCCCACGAAATATTGTCATGAGTAAGTACTATAAGGTATATCTATCTATACTTATAATAAATCTGTAGAGAGGTCAATTCTGTACATGAAATATATTTAAAAAATAACTATCAGGGGGTGATTAGGGATCGATACTGATGCCAAAAATGCAATCAGTACAATTATTGTCTGTCTGTCTGTCTGTCTGTATAACCGTTATAGAAACAAAAACTACTCGACGGATTTTAATGAAACTTGGCACAATTATTTTTCATACTCCTGAGCTGGTTATAGTATACTTTTCATCACGCTACAATCAATAGGAGCAGAGCAGTGAAGGGAAATGTCGGGAAAACGGGAGAAGTTACTCCACTTTTTAAGCTTCCGTCGCGTGTGCAACCTTAATGGTTAAAGCTACACAGAAATCATTTATGACGGAAATGTTCTCCTTAAAATTATATAAAACATATCCCACGACAGCATATATCTATCTTTTATGGTTAACTCACAATAACACGTGTAACTCCCGATAGCTTAGCAGTTCGAAGCTTTCTGATTATTATTCTGCTCCGAAATTTAAAAGAACCACAACTTTGCAATGGAACTCGGCTAAAAGTAACCCCGTTGCAACAAAATATAATCGAGGCTCAAATTTTAACAGGTTGCGGTGCAGGAGAAACCGTCTTTATTCCCAGAATTCCCATAATCTATACTTGTAATAAATCTGTAGAGAGGTCAATTCTGTACATGAAATATATTTAAAAAATAACTATCAGGGGGTGATTAGGGATCGATACTGATGCCAAAAATGCAATCAGTAAAATTATTGTCTGTCTGTCTGTCTGTCTGTCTGTCTGTCTGTCTGTCTGTCTGTCTGTATAACCGTTATAGAAACAAAAACTACTCGACGGATTTTAATGAAACTTGGCACAATTATTTTTCATACTCCTGAGCTGGTTATAGTATACTTTTCATCACGCTACAATCAATAGGAGCAGAGCAGTGAAGGGAAATGTCGGGAAAACGGGAGAAGTTACTCCACTTTTTAAGCTTCCGTCGCGTGTGCAACCTTAATTGGAGCCATTTTTCAAAATTTGAACGCTCGAGTTTAGGTAAAAATCGGCATGTATGCGTGGCGATGCACACATAAACAACACTAATAGTGTAGAGAGAGTGTCGAGTCGGACTAAACAATCTTGAGCTGTTATAATCGTCTTTATAAGAAAGAGATTTGATTACTTAAATGACTTAAGATTTAAAAAATGAAAGACATGTATAAAGTATATATTTAAAAGAAAAATGGAAGTTATGTGACAACCGACTTCAACAAAATTAAACTCAAAAGTGTAAAATCGGTGTTCCTTAACTAAGAAAAATCACACTTTTTGTGTACGTACGTACGTACGCACGTAAGTTATGAGTTGTAGTTTCCGATATTTAGTTTTTAATAAACTGTTTCAGAAGGAAGGTTATTTTTTACGTTAAATTGTAAATGATATTTATTTCTACAAATAGGTTACAAGTAAGAAAAAAGTGTTGGTGTGTCTATACAAAAATATATATATTCCTGTCATAATTGAACCATATACCGCGCCTTGATTGAGTTTAGATTTTTCAGTTGTGTTGGGGTCTGAAGTTTTCAGAATAAAGCTAGATACACACATCTTACATTTCAAGTAAAATTTGGATATGAGACCCATCCGTTTCTCTTTTTCTATTTTTAGATAGCTCATATTGTAGCCGAACTTTTCACTGTGTTTGCTTATATTGATTAATTGACTCCAAAAGTACTGACAATCTATTATTCGCCTTCCATGCACTTTATAATTATTCTAAAAAATAAAAATTTGCATTTCTGAATTTTAACTTTGTAATGAAATATACATACGTAAAACTGGAAAAGAGGTAATTGTAATCATCATTATGAATATCTTTTACTATGGGACCAACCTTAAAATTGCGAAAAAGAATAGACGACCTCGTTCATTTATAAGTGTGCATAACTGGACAAAATTTACTAAACAGCTGATGATGATTTTCACGTTCATAATAATGAGTACAATTACCCCATTTAAGGGTTTATGTATATTCCATTATAACCCTGTATAACATGTTTAAAATATATTACCCTAAAGTTAGTTAGTTTCAAGGCTCGGATACCGGTTAAATTTTCAAACCGGTATGATGTACTTGACGCCAAAACCTTTACATTCGGTTTCGTTTGCATAAACCGTTTTTTTTAAACCGGTATTTGGAAGAGCATTTACATAAAGGTTTTTTCGGATTTAACGGTTTAGAGCAATAAAAACCGGTTAATACAGACGCACGATAAACAAACGTCGCGCGCTGTTCAGTTTTTATTTAGTCGTAAGAATTTTTCAACCGACGACAAAAAGAGGAGGTTATCAATTCGACGCGTATATATATATTTTTTTATGTATGATCAGCGATTTCAACACCGATTGTACTCGAAGACGGCTGAACCGATTTGGAAAATTCTTTTTTTGTTTGAAAGAGTATACTTCGAAATTGGTCCCATTATCACCAAGTCAGGATCTGATGATGGGATCCTGGAGAAATCGAGGGAACTCTTCAAATATTAGAGGCACACCTATGGCGTTTTGGGTATTTCTTATAGTAACTTGTGCAGTTGCTCTCAAAAAATACCATTTGTGAAGTGGGACTGATGATGAAGACCACAGATAGCCGCCGAACCTACTCAATAATAAGTATTTCGTGGATTGCGATTCGATTACTTGAATATGGATGTTAAGCACTTTATGTTCGTCACAATGCATATGGTGATGTAGAGGTGATGGTGAAGTACCAGGAGAACTCCTCAACCATTAACGGCCCAGCATTGGGAAAAGCAATATTTTGTAAAAGGTTATAAGTAGTTGACATTTAGGCTCTTTTAACTAGGTAAATTAAAAATCGACCAACTAAAAAGAGTGAAATAAAAACTTTTTACCAAAAAATTAAACCGACTCCCAAAAACACTGCAAAGTGAAAAATAACTTTAATTTCAGAAGTCGGTGCCAAAAACGAAAATACAAAACTAAAGACTTATTGTAAAAAGAGTTTTTGGAAGTCGGTTTAACTTTTTGGAAAAAAGTTTTTTGATTCGGGTCGGACGTTTATTTATACCATTGCATCAATAAGCTCCGCTGTAAAAACATAAAAAAATGGCCAAGTGCGAGTCAGACTCGCCCATGAAGGGTTCCGTAGTAACTATTATAATATAATATAGTATGTATATTTATTTGACGAATAAAAAAATCTTAAAATTTCTTAAAACTAGCTTATTTACATTTTTAGAACTACGCTAAATAACTTTGTTTTTCATAGTGTTTGTATGAATTACAAAGTTATATTTGCGGTTTTATAATATATGCTGTATCTCAAAAACTGCTGACCCGATTTCGTTCAAACTAATTTTGGTTGAAAGTTTACATTAAGATCTACAGACATATTTTTTTAGATTTTTCACTCCATTATTATAGAAGTTAGAGGGGGGGGGGGGGGGGGGGGCATTTTACCACTTTGGAAGCTTATATCTTTCAAACGATTGACTTTATGAATAAGTGGTTTTAAAAACCCTTATATCATTTTTAAAGGCCTGTGTATAGATACCACACACGCATAGGTTTCATGAAAAAAATATATTTTAAGTACAAGTTCCATGTATGGGGACTAGGGTTGCCACCTTTTTTTTGTGCAGTTAAAGTACATTGGTTAAAATAGGTAAGAAAAAAAGTACATAGCATCAAAATAAAGTACAATTTATTTTCAAAGTCGCTTTCCGCTGTCTGTCCCTATGTATGCTTAGATCTTTAAAATACGCAACGGATTTTGATGCGCTTGTTTTTTAATAGATAGATTGATTCAAGAGGAAGGTTTATATGTATAATACATGCATAATATAGTAGAGAAACAATGATAATTTTAGAGGATTCTTATGTGATGTCTTAATAAACAATTTTTTTGCGCTTACATTGCAAACGCTGGCTTAACATTACGAGATAGATCAAAATAATGTACTACAATACTGTACACCACAAAAAGTCATATACCTATCTCTTACGGATAACATAATATACATCCATTTTAATACTTTAAAAAATTGGCTATTATAAAGCGCTAATTCGAAAGCTATTTATACAAATACTGTATTAATTATTTATCATTTTAAATACGTTAGTTGGCTTGAAAATTTCATGAAAATTAAATCTTCGCTTTACTCCATCCAAATTAAATGAATACCTTAGGAGATATAGCAAAATCAAAATTATGCGCAACAAAAATTAATTTCGTGTCACCGTGATTTGACCGGGCGCCTGGCTTCCGAGCCGAGGGAGTCCGAAAGTTTATGTAGTATATCAATGTATGGTGGAATTATGTATCATATATATGCCTATAGAAAAGTCCGCGATGGCATGTCTATATGTTAAAAATAACATCCTACCTATGTCCATTTTAATAATTTAAAAAATTGGCAATTATAAGGCGGTAATGTAAAAGGTATTTACACAATAACGGTATTAATCCTTAATATAATGTTATTAATATATGTTTTTAATATATGTTATTAATATAATGTACCTAAAATGAGGAAAGATGATTGATTTTTGGTTTGTTATGATTTAACTCAAAAACTCCTCAACCAATTTTACCGAAAGCTACATCTCCTCGGAGTAACATAGGCTATTTTATATTTTCTGTAAAGAACCCGTGCGAAGACAGGGCGGGTTGCTTAATAAAAATTAATTGCCGAATGAATGTTTGTTTTGCAAATAGGTTATAAATAACACTTTCTCACGTCTTTTTATTAGTAAATGTAAACTAGCTGAGGCCAGTGTTTCCTAACTGACTACTCTGAGAAGAAACACTGAAACAAACTCAGAGGTCAACGTCTCTTTTAAAGTCCATACAATCTGTAGTGATGAAATCATATGAGAGCCATGTAGGTTTATGTCTGTGGCGGGGGCCAGACAACAGAATCACACAGATTTGAGCAGGCCCGTCCAAACAGTGCAAGCATTTGTCAAATATCGCGTAGCTCAATGGCTCTGCAAAGTACAAACTTGCTGCATTGGACTCGATCGAGCGCAGAGCTAAAAGGCTTATAGGCGACGAGGTGCTGGTGGACAAGTTTCATAGCCTGGCTCATCAGCGAACCGTTGCTTGCCTGTCGGTTTTCTACAGATTGTACTTCGGGGAGTGTGCGCAAGAGCTCCATGACCTGATTCCGTCATCTCCCTTTCACTACCGGTCTACCAGACGCACGGCTGGGAACCACCCACACTTGGTTGATATACCGTCTTGTCGTACCAAGCGCTTCTCCTCCACATTTATTGTGCGCACAGCCAAGCTGTGGAATTCTCTGCCGACTTCTGTGTTCCCTGCCACTTATGACCTTTCAACTTTTAAAGCACGAGTAAATAGGCATCATCTGGGCGCGCACGTCCCATCTTAGACCTCATCTATCGCTTACTATCAGGCGGGATCGAGGTCAAGAGTGGGCCCATCAGTAATAATAATAATAAAAAAGAAAGGAGCTTGAACGATTTGACGAACAATACCAAAGTAAGGACATTTGGGTGGGCCGTATAAAGCGCTCAAACTGCCAGACAGTGCGGTAATCTATTCATAATATTCGTTGTTATCCCACAATGCTATCACATTCACAACATATCTTTTGCTTTTACAAAAATAAAATATATTACTTGAAAAGAAAATGATATTGTCATCTTGTACAAACAAAATTAAAAATGGTAAAGCAAAAAAAAGTATATTCTATTAATTGAAAAAGTAAATAATATTGTCATGTCAAAATGTATATGAAATAATCATTATAAAAAAGAAATGAGTAAAAAATCAAACAAAACAGATGTATTTGGAGCAGCTCAATCCCAAGCATTTTTGGCCGCAAGATAGTCTTTAACAGAATAAAAAGCTTTCTGGCAAAGTTTCTGCTTCACAAATGATTTAAATTTATTGAGGCTTAGTTCTTGCACATGACTGGGAAGTTATGGGAAGAAATGAGCCCCCAATTTTCTTGAGCCTAGTTGAAGGAACAATGTATATATGTACGTAAGCGCATTAGTTCAGAACAGCAGCATTTATTTCAATAATTATTTTTTTGTTGTGTTCGTACAGAGAGTGTTCGTTTGTTGTGTTAGGATGTGATGTGACTGTATGATAACGAAAGAAAAATTGCACCCGAGCGAAGCCGGGGTGGGCACCTAGATATGTTTAAAAACATATTTCTTATTACTTTTTGCAGTTTGGACCAAATTAGTATCTCTACTAAACAAGTGCACAGCATCTTTACAGTCTATGTTTAAATTAAAGTAAATAAGTACTTTATTAATTTTTTATCAAATTCAGAGACACTTTGTTTATTACGACTAAAGTTTTCAAAATCCGAAAGAAATCAATCATGCGAAATAAAGTATTTTCGTGTACTTTATTGTTCTCATAAAGTATAGAGTACAATTACCTGAAATAACGTACAATACTTTATTATGAAGTACGGGTGGCAACCCTAATGGGGACCCCCCTTTATTTTAAATGTATTTTAATTTTTTTTTCTTAAAATCGGAAAGCGGTTCACAGAATACATCTACCTACTAAGTTTCACATGTATAGTCTTAATAGTTTCGGAATAAAATGGCTGTGACATACGGACGGACGGACAGACAGACAGACAGACAGACAGACGGACAGACATATCGAAACTATAAGGGTTCCGTTTTTTGCCATTCGGCTACGGAACCCTAAAAATGGGTAAGTATCTAATATCTTTTGGTGAAATTAAGTTGATAATGACGATAAATAATCGGTAAAATAATATTACTTTTCACCACGGAATAGATGAATAAGGTTGGAATGGTAATGTGGGCGTGGCAAGCGCGCCACATTTAGGATACGAAAATCATAGCTCGACCGATTAATTCATTCACCGCGTTTAATGAGCTTTTGATTACTTCAGAACACAGAGCTCTGCTTTAAAATGCCGTGTTGTGCAATTATAACCTGTAAAACAAAAAGTTAGATTGCAAGTATAGAGCGAGGAGGTATATCTTTCCATCGGTAAGTCGAAAATAACATTTAATTACAATTTTATTTATAAAAAACATAAAAATATTCTGATCACTATGAAAGTCCCAACATTAACAACATTATTGCAACAAGTTACAAAAAGTATACATTGCCCGATGTATACTCGCTTAATCAACGCAATGACCAAGTCAGCTTACAATGTACTGCATGCGTTCTGCACTTCAACCATTGACGTTTCGTCCTTTGCCCTGATGGGCCGTGATGCACGGCGCATGTTTATCGACAGTGAGTTACAATCAGTAGCAAGCTCTCGATTTAAGTGTGTGTAATTTATTCGTGTGCATAATTCGTATACATAACGTGGCCTCTTGCTTGTAGTGGAGCTAAATAGTGAGAGACAAGCGGCGACACGCGTTCTCATACAAATCAGGAACTAAAAAAGCGCATCATCAACGCATCTAACACGTACAAAATAAACACCCAAATTGTGAAAGAGGATGCAGAAAATAGTTCTTATAGTAACGAAAACAAATCAGGCGAAGATATCAGTGCTAAACCAGGAGAAGAAACTACTTCGAATGTCATAATGAATGAATGATAAGGAAGGACCTCGATGACGAAACTATTATTTTGGAAATTTGCTAATAGGTGAATTATAATTTTTGCCGCCATGTATGCGCTCTGAAGCATATATCAATATTTTAAAGTATATACCTAGATGCTTTAAAACATCAAGACCGTGAGAAATCAAACAAATAAATATTTAATTTGTATAATGTGCCTGGATGAACATGCGAAACATCAATTTGATTATTCGTACTGAAATGTTACCAATAAAAGATAAATAAAGGAAAATAAGAGCGAAATATTATTTTAAATCCAGGAATCTATTAATCTACACAAATTTATACATTTTTTACGGAACCCTTATAGTTTCGACATGTCTGTCCGTCTGTCTGTCTGTCCGTCCGTCCGTATGTCACAGCCATTTTATTCCGAAACTATTAGGACTATACATGTAAAACTTGGTAGGTAGATATATTCTGTGAACCGCTTTCCGATTTTAAGAATTTTTTTTTTTAAATATTTAAAATAAAAGGGGCTCCCCATACATGGAACTGAAACTGAAAATATTTTTTTCATGAAACCTATACGTGTGTAGTATCTATAGACAGGTCTTTAAAAATGACATTAAGTTTTCTAAAATGACTTTTTCATAAAGTTAATCGTTTAAAAGATATACGCTTCCAAAGTGGTAAAATGTGTGTCGTCGTCCCCCCCCCCCTCTAACTTCTATAATAATGAAGTGAAAAATCTAAAAAAAAACCATATGTTGTAGATCTTAATGTAAACTTTCAACCAAAATTGGTTTGAACGAGATCGAGTCAGCAGTTTTTCCGATACAGTATATTTTCTAAAACCGCAAATATAACTTTGTAATTCACACAAATACTATGAAAAACAAAGTTATTTGGCGTAGTTGTAAAAATTGTAAATAAGCTAGTTTAAGGTTTTTGTTTTTTTTTTTTTTTTTCAAAAAAATATATTTAGTATTTATTATAGTTACTACGGAACCCTTCATGGGCGAGTCCGACTCGCACTTGGCCAATTTTTATTTCTCACTGTTAATTTGTCATTTTTACATATATTTGGAAAAAAAAATTAAATGCTTCTCAATATGTCAGTTATTTAATCAGTCTCTTCTTTTACAATTCGGTGGCTTAATTAAAAATATAGTAAAACTATACGCTAGTTCAACTGCACCCTAATTGCGTAACACACAATCTGTCAACAACATTCATTGCGTTATTTAAGTAATTGAGCAGACAAATTTTTCGAACATATGAAGCAATGGATTAACATTATTCAGATTATGATTGATTGGGCGTTATGAAATTTGGGTGCTTATTGTAGTTCCATCGTTGAACAAGTGAGACATTTTTTCCCAGTTGGTCAACTTGGTACAATTCCTTTTGACGGTTGAATTGTAGTCAAAGTATGTATAGATTAAATTTGTCCGCTTTCTACCCATGTTAAACACAAATAATAAAATTAGCTCGTAATTAAATCTCACTGCGCAGCAGACGTCTACCAGCATGAATCGAATGAAAAGAAATATCGTAAATACGTCTACGCGCCGCTTTGCGCGGTAGTCACACACAAGTTGCAACGCGTTTACCGACATGCCGTTCGTCGAATAAACCGGTTAATTTAGGTTAAAATAAAGTTCTCAAAACGTTCACGTTCTTAAGAAAAGTTCGGAGGAAAACCGAAATAAACCGGTATTAACCGGTATTTTTTAAACCGGTTCCGAGCCTTGGTTAGTTTATCTTCAGACAAGTAGTTGTTGCACTACATATCTGAAGATTTTTGTACGTTCAAAATGTTCTACCTATGCAATCATATACAACGTGTAACGGAAACCCCATATCTATCCAAAAGGACTGAAGACAACATCTGGTATGGAGTCTCTATGCAAAGTTTCAGCTCAAAATAAGTGACTCACAGAATTGACCCCAAATTATCGGTTTCATATGTTTCTTGAATACCAATAATAACAAACGTGTCACATCACTATGAGGGTCATCACTTTCCACGTCACTAGCCAATAACACGATAATTCTCTTCGTTCTTCTTAATTTGAAAAATTCGGTCTCTGGTATCAATGTATTGAAATATCTAATAAGCTCCACACATGTAGACATAAGATTAGAAAACCCTTGCTATATCGTTTGTTATCATCCAAAGAAGCCGTGCACTCGGTATGTATATACCCTTTAAATTACACGTTGTATATATGATTATACACTGGTGCTGTTTCATATATATAGTTTAGACTATCGCCGTTATTTACATATATTATCTTAATTTTTTCGGCTTTTTTACCAGGTACCTTTTATTTGAGCTCTGATAACTTCCTACCTACTTTATCTTTCTGTGATTATGGCGTTTTCAATATTACCAAAAACCGGGTCCCAAACAAAAGGCACGCTGTAGAAGACCCAATTTATATAAGTAATGCTGTTTCGTATTAACTAAATTCAGAACCAAAGAAATATAGAAAGTCCAAAAAGTATTTACTATTGAGTTCTAAACTTCCGCTAAATCGTCAAGTCCGATGTCTAATGCAACGGGTGGTTATTCCTATAAAATTTAAGATAAGATATAATAATTTACCACTGAATAGACTAGAAACTACACAGTCACTCTGAAGGGTAACTGAAAAGACAATGCGTGATGACGACCATTCGGTTCAACACCTAAATTGAAGTAACTACATGTAAAGGAATACCTAGAGATGTCTAGGATCCCTTTATGTTTGAATGATGGCGCCAACTACCGAAGCTTAGTAAAACAGCATTATAAAACATAGAGTATTACATTCTCTTTGGAGCATTATTGTCTTTACTTTTTGTGGCTGACAAGTGACCTCTCGTTAGAGAGTATTATTTTCTTTGCAAGTGACATTTGAGTGATTGATATATAGGAAAAATTATTTAAAAACGGTTTATTCAAAGAGTAAAGTAATATACAGGGAAAAGAGAGCCCTCTTACGTGATAAAAATGCAAACCTATTTCAATACGCCATCTGTAAATTGGCCCCAAACTAATCACACACACACATAGCTATTTATATGCATGTATCATGTATAACATAACGTTTCGTCTTATCTTTGTAACATGTTCTAGTAGAACATGCTACAGAAATAGGACGAAACAAAATAGTCCTAAGGGAATGTAGATAGTAAAAGGTAGAAAGAAAACAAAGAATTGTTACGAGCTGGGGTTCGGGATAGAAATAATTAACGCCAATTAGACCAAAATAAACACTTTAATTAAATAAACACAACACAAAAATTAGCACAGTTATTCATTCGTCTATATCGCACAGAAAAAAGCGTCTATATCCCACAGTAAAATACAACAATTTCGGAGTAAGGTCCTAATAGTAAGGGGGAGGAACACAAGGCTTTGCACAAAGCTCAAATCGACGCACTTATTATACTTGTGGTAATTACTACGAAATACAACAATACGGATCGGGAATTACAAAACGCACATACGCAGAACATATAAATATATAATATGCAACAAACTGCCATTTGTGACTGTTTTTGAAAATTGTTGAAAATAATTCAACAATTTTCAAATTTCATTTGTCAGTTCAAGAACTGTCACTTTATAAATCCTAAGTAGAATCTGGCACCAGGTCTTTTTAAATAAGGTTGATTTTTGTGCTTTATCAAAATGCATTTCATTTATGTGTCTGTTTGAATTCGTTAGAAGATTCTAATATTTTTGTCAAAGTTAACTCCAATTAATATTACATCAATAATTTTATTTCAAATAAATATTTTTGATCATGATATATCGCCATCTGTTGACAATTTAACGTACCCGGTAGACAGTGAATAGTACGGGGCCAATTTATAGATGGCAACTCTTTCTTTACTTCGCTGTCAAAATGTACGGAGTGTCCTCCCCCTGGGTTTATTGGAAAAAGATCGGCAAATAAACTTTAAATGTCGTTTCTTTACTTTACAGGTATTGTTTGTAACTTTAGGATAATGTAATTAGTATATTTTTTATCGAAAAATATGATAGTGAAAATAAAAACTTTAAGTACTTTACAGAGCAACACATGGTTTAATTTGTCGACGTGATAACAAATAGACTTATTGTCTTATAAAACGACATTTCTAGTAAAGAGAAATGGAAAAGTTACGATTCACATTCGTCGTATTAGCGGCAGCTGATGGAAAAACCAACGTGATCTGTATTAGCTCAATCGAGACACCCGATGGACGTGTATTTGATATCCCAGATGATTTAAAATCTGTAAGTAAACACACTGAAATAACGACTAAAGATTATTTTACCAAAATTAAGAATTCTCTCAAGAAGAGACATCAAACACGGAGACTATGGATTCCCTTAACCCAAGATTTGAGGAAAATTTACTTAGATGAAGGTGAGAATTTACAATTTGGTGACCAATATCTGGAGGAAATTATACCCAAAACGAACCTTTCTGACAATAACGCTAGTAAGGACACTGAAAATAAAAATCTAAGTAAAATAGCAGAAAGATTTTTACTCGAGAAGTTTTCAGGAAAAACATCGAATGTTAACCAATGGATCAATGATTTTGAAATTGAATGTACACGTTTCGAGATATTAAAGGATGCAGAGATAATTGAGACTTTAAAATATTTACTTGAAAAACAGTGTCTAGACTGGTATAATAGTATGCTAATAAAATGTACAGTAAATGCAGGATGGGCAACATGGAAAACAAATTTTTGTGAAACATACGAAAACAAAGGTTGGTCACAAGTTAAATATGCATTTACATATAAATTTCAAGGAGGTTCATTAAGGGGATATGCTACAAAAAAAGAAAGATTGTTACTAGAGATAAATAAAAATATTGACACAAAGACATTGATTCATCTTATTATTATGGGTCTACCAGATTATATAATGTACAAAATGGATAAGGAATCAATAACATCAACTGCAAAACTTTTCATTGAAATTGGTAAACATGAACAAACATTCAATAAAAATAATTATATTATATTCAAGAGAAAATCAATAGATCATAAAGTAAGAGTTGATAAAACTAAACCTTGCAAAATTTGTGAAAAATTAAATAAAGGTAACCGATTTCACTCTGAAGAAAAATGCTGGTTTAAACAAACCGATGATTATGAGAACAAGAGAAATTATAATAGAAACATAAACAATACTGTATTAGATGTTGAACTAAGTGATAGTGAACCAAAAAACGAATAATTACACCATTAATTAAAATTAAAATAACATTAGAAGGAAAATTAGACGTATTTGGTATTTATGATTCCGGCTCGAATGTTTCCTTGATAAATTCGAAATTAGTAAGACGAAAGGAAGAAGAAAAGAATATACACGACAATACAAAATTAGTAACAATTAATGGTGTAAAAAAGACAAAAGGTTTAACAAGAATAAACATTAAAATCTTTAATATAGAAAAGAAAGTGTATGTTTATATTGTAGATGGAAAAGACTTCAAATACGATTTCCTAATTGGACTGGATACAATAAAAGAGTTTAATTTGATTCAGAATGAAAATTTGGAAATCGAACAACTACCAGAAGAAAATTTTACAAAAGAGGAACTACATTTTGAAAACAAACCTACTGAAAATGAAGATAAAAAGAACTTGAACTTTATAAACTTTAATGAACATATAACAGAAAAAGAATTTACATTGGATCTGAGTCATTTAAATAGTCAACAAAAATCAGAAATAAATAAACTTATTAATAAATATAAATCAAGCTTTGCAAAGGATAAATATGATATTGGAACAGTAAAGGATTACGAAGCACGCATTGACCTTCTTGTGGACAAATATTGTAGTAAAAGACCTTACAGATGTTCAATAGAGGATAAGTTGGAGATAGAAGAGCAAGTAAGCAAATTGCTTGAAAGAAATCTTATAGAGGAATCATACAGCCCATTTGCAGCACCAGTAACCTTAGCTTTTAAAAAAGAAGACAATAGAAAATCAAGATTGTGTATCGATTTAGAGATTTAAATAAATTGGTGGTGCCACAGGCTCAACCATTTCCTTTGATTGAAGATTTAGTTACAAAAACCATAAACTGTAAGTACTTTTCAACATTAGATATAAATTCTGCATTCTGGTCTATTCCCCTGCGAATTGAAGATAGAAAGAAAACTGCTTTTGTTACCCAAGAAGGCCACTACCAATGGACATGTCTACCCTTCGGTTTGAAAACTTCTCCAGCTATATTTCAAAGAATATTAAGCAACATACTGAGAAAGTACAAGTTAACAGATTTTGCTGTGAATTTCATTGATGACATTCTAATATTTTCAAAATACTATACCGATCACATAAAACATTTATCACAGCTTTTGGAGGCGATAGGAAAAGAAGGTTTCCGACTAAAGTTCACAAAATGTCGATTTTCAACGAATTCGGTCAAATATCTCGGGCATATTATAGAAGATAATACAGTGAGACCAGTGAGAGATAATTTAATTTCAATAAGAGATTTCCCAACACCAAAAAATCAGAAGAATATTAGACAAATTCTAGGAAAAATAAATTTCTACCGTGAGTACATACCTAACAGTTCAATAATTTTAGAACCATTACATAATCTGTTAAGGAAGCACCAAAAATTCATATGGTCAACAGATTGTCAAGAAGCTTTTGAGAAGATTAAACAACTTTTGTGCTCACAACCAATTCTAGAAATATTTGATCAAAACTTACCAATAAACATATATACGGATGCATCATTAAAAGGTATTGGAGCAGTTTTAAAGCAAATTCAACCAGACGGAAAAGAAAAACCAGTAGCGTATTTTTCAAAAAAATTGAATGAAGCCCAAAATAAGAAAAAGGCTATATATTTAGAATGCTTAGCTATTAAAGAGGCCATAAGATACTGGCAGTACTGGCTAATAGACAAACATTTCACAGTATATTCTGACCACAAGCCATTGGAAAATTTAAATATTAAATCTAGAACAGATGAAGAGTTAGGAGATTTATCCTATTACCTATCACAATATGACTTTGATATAAAATATGCATCAGGAAAGGATAATTTAGAAGCAGATTGCTTGAGCAGAAACCCAGTATTAGAAGCTAATAAAGATGTACATGAACAATTAAAAATAATAAATTTAATAACACTTAATGACATATTAACAGATCAAGAGAAGAATAAGGATATTCAAAAATACAAGAACAAGTTAATATATAAACACAATATATATTATAAAAGGATAAGAAAGCAAGATAAAATACTATTGTCAGAGGAATTCAGTGAAAAATTTATAAAACTAATACATGAAAATATGTGCCATATAGGTATAAAACAAATGCAGAAGAAAATAGGAAAACATTACACAGCAAAAAATTTAACTAAAAATATTACTAACATGTGTAAAATGTGTGAAATATGTATTAAAAATAAAACAAGAGGACAGGCTAAATATGGTTTAATGTCATACTTAGGCCCTGCTACAAAACCATTTCAGATTGTCTCAATAGACACAATTGGCGGATTTGGTGGCTCACGATCAACAAAAAGATATTTGCACCTTTTAGTCGACCACTTCACTCGATATGCTTATATAGTAACCTCAAAGACACAGAGTGCAAAGGATTTTATAAAACTTATAAATATTGTACCAAATTGTAATGAAATTGGCATGGTTCTCACCGACCAATATCCTGGAATTAACTCAAAAGAATTTAAGGATTTTTTGAATGAAAGATCAATCACAGTAATTTTCACTGCAGTAAATTCGCCGTTTTCTAATGGACTTAACGAAAGGCTAAACCAAACACTCGTTAATAAAATAAGGTGCAAAATAAATGAACATCAAAATACTAAAGCATGGACGACTATTGCTCACAAATGTGTGGATAGATATAATAGCACGGAACACTCAATAACAGGCTTCGCACCGAGATATCTATTGGATGGTACGGATGTTTCATTAATACCAAATGAACTTAAACTAAAAAAAGAAGCAGATGACTGGATTAGAGACAGGAAAATTGCATTAGAAAGAACAATTAAGTCACATGAATATAATAAAAAGTTAATGGATAATAATAGAACAATCTATAATTTTAAAACTGGGGATATGGTATATGTTGAAAATGGTCACAAACTAAATCGAAGAAAATTAGATGAGTTAAGGATTGGTCCATTTAAAATCGAAGAAAAAATATCAAAATCAATATATAAGATTAATACAGGACATAAAAAGATGGAGTCAAATCTATTCCATATTACAAAGCTTATTCCTGCCTTTATAACAGAAGAAATTGAAAGTTAAAAAGAAGAAAAAGATCTTGAAAGAAGCGAAAATCTCCAGGGAAATTTTCTAACCCTAGGGGGGGAGATGTAAAGGAATACCTAGAGATGTCTAGGATCCCTTTATGTTTGAATGATGGCGCCAACTACCGAAGCTTAGTAAAACAGCATTATAAAACATAGAGTATTACATTCTCTTTGGAGCATTATTGTCTTTACTTTTTGTGGCTGACAAGTGACATTTGAGTGATTGATATATAGGAAAAATTATTTAAAAACGGTTTATTGGAAAAAGATCGGCAAATAAACTTTAAATGTCGTTTCTTTACTTTACAGGTATTGTTTGTAACTTTAGGATAATGTAACTAGTATATTTTTTATCGAAAAATATGATAGTGAAAATAAAAACTTTACTTTACAGAGCAACACATGGTTTAATTTGTCGACGTGATAACAAATAGACTTATTGTCTTATATACATAAATAAATAGTCCAAATAATATTTACGTTTGCGTTCGAAAGTTCCATTGCATTCTAAAGCTACAGGATTAATACGATTGCAATAAAATTTATTTTATCTTTTATTTTGGGGTGGAAAATGCAATAAATGAGTTTTCCCGCTCTAGGTGGAGGATGGGAGTGCTAGACTTCTACTGACTAAAAATCCACCCTGTTCCATCAGCAGCCCTTAAGTTCCGTGGCCGTGGTATCTTGTTATTTATTTATTTTATCTCAAATAAAATAAACTTTGTATTAAAAAATAAACCCGACTTACAAAAAAACACTGCAAAGAGAAAAATAACTTTAATTTCGGAATTCATTATCAAAAACGATACTACAAAACCAAAGACACCGACTCACGAAATTAAAGTAATTTTTCACTTTGCAGTGTTTTATTTTTAAAGTTTGATTATATGTCGCTTTTTAGTGGGTTGGTTTGTAATTTACCCAGTTTAAAAGCTTAAACGTCAAATTTGTATCACCTTTTGAAAAACATTTTTTTTTTCTAATGCAGGGACGATAGCGTTTAGTTCTCTTGGTACTTCAAAATCAGCTCTACTTCACGATATGCAGTGTGACGGGCATAAATTGTTTAGAAATTTTATTCAAGTAATCGAATCGCAACCCACGGAATACTTATTATAGGTATGCCTATAATATTTGAAGAGTTCCCTCGATTTCTCCATGATTCCATCATCAGATCCTAACTTGATGATAATGGAACTCACCTTGAAGTAAATCCTTTCAAATAAAAAAGAATTTTCTAAATCGGTCTAGCCATCTACTAAAACTACTACAAAAATACAGTCGAATTGAGAACCTCCTCCTTTTTTTAAGTAGGTTTAAAAATAAATCAATAAAGAAATATGACATTCGTTAAATTGTATTTATAGTTCTACAGTACTGAACAACGTTAGGGTTTAATTTCTTAAGTGCTTCTATCTTTTGTGATTATTTGTGATTTTTTTTTTCTCAAAACGTTGGTAGCCCTAAATTTAGACTACATCAAAGTATTACTTTATATTATAAATGCAAAAAACTTTTAAACAAAAAATAAAACCGACTTTGCTTTCGTTCGTCGGTTTTTTTTTTCGTATTTTCGTGTTTGGACACCGACTTCCAAAAAGTTAGTTAAAAAGTGTTTTTAACGCTTTTTAATTTGTAATTTATCAAGTTACAAAAGCCAAAATGTCAACTACTTATCACCTTATACAAAATATAGCTTTTGCCGATGCAGAGCCGTTAATTTTTGAGGAGTTCTCCTGGTACTTCACCATCAGCTTTACTTCACCATAATTATGCATTGTAACGAGCATAAAGTGCTTAACCATATTCAAGTAATCGAATCGCAACCCACGAAATACTTATTATTGAGTAGTTCCGGTGGCCATCTGTGGTCTTCATCATCAGTTCCACTTCACTAAATGGTGTTTTTCAAGAGCAACTGCACAAGTTACTACAAAAAATAACCAAATCGCTGTAGGTGTGCTTATAATATTTGAAGAGTTTCCTCGATTTCTCCATGATTCGATCATCAGATCCTGACGTGATGACAATGGAAACAATAAGAAAGTATACCCTATCAAACAAAAAAATAATATTTTAAAATCGGTCTAACCGTCTTCAAGTAATCGGGGAGCACACATACAAAAATCCGACGAACTGAGAACCCTCTCCTTTTTTTTTGAAGTCGGTTAAAAAAGATGTACCTTGCTTCATGTGCATTCTTTAATGATGCATAATTATTGCGTTTCCCTTTTTTGACACAATGGTATACACCGTGCCTGTTCTCCATAGCTAAAACAATTACGTATAGAGCACTAAAAATATTTCGTACAAAAAAAATACGAGTGTCAAAACCCGCGTAGTCATAGTATAGTTAGCGTTCTCAATACGTGCGCTCGACTGTCGGGACGCGGAAAAAATTGACATACGTCCTACCTCGGAGGGCGCTCGCGCCGTACTGAATGCAGCTATTTTTTTTTTTTTTTTTTGTGTGGCATCTCGCAGGTCAACCTCTGAGGTTGTCGGCTGCTTAACCGGGCTTGCCTGTGGTTGCCTTAATTAATAAATTAATTAAAGCCTCCAGCCAGGGCTTATTAAAAACCTTACAAACTAGGCGACTACACGCTAAGGGCACCCCCTGTGGGGTACGGACCTCGGCTTAGGGCATCGCAGGGGAGGGCAGCTAGGGACAGGCTGGATCATATCATTATTATTATTAATAAGGGAATTTAAAGCTACTGGCTCAGCGTCGCGGGCTGGCTCTGGCAAGGGTCGGGGTGGACTATTACGAGGACGTCGCGGCGGGCCTCGGCGGCGAGGACGGAAGGACGGTCGGTTTTTGTGTTTGTGTGCCACTGTACTTGTTTCCCTACGGCTCTCTTGGAGCAGGGTGATTGCGTCATCGGGAGTGACTAGGGTATGCCTTGGTCGGCGAATCTTAGAGATACGCGAGGGTTCATATTGGGCGGCCGATACTATAAGGGGATTCCTATGTTGGATTGAAGTTTCAAAGAAACGCTTGGAGACGCATTTCATGAACTGCTGGATGGTGGGCATCTTGAGGTCTACGTGAAGAAGCTCATTTCGAACATAAAAGGGGGCTCCCGTGACTCTACGGAGGAATCGGTTTTGGAGGGTCTGCATCTTATGGAGGAGGTAGGGCTTTGCGTGTGCGAAAACAACGCAGGCGTAGGTCATGATGGGACGGATGACCGCGGTGAAAATACGCAGCTTGCACCTGAGTGATAACTTGCTGCGAGAGCTAAGAATGAAGTGGAGCCTACCTAGAGCGAAAGCGGCGCGCGAACGTGCCTGCTTTATATGCTCAGCGAAGGAGAGGTGTCTATCGAGGACCACGCCTAAGTATTTGGCTTGCTTTTCCCAAGGGATCGGCTTGCCGTACATGGTAATCGGACGCGGGGAGGGTGGGTTTATCCGCGGTTTAGAAAAGAGGACTGCCTGGCTTTTGTCTGGGTTGACTTCGATTCTCCATTTCCGGAACCACTTGGCCAGAGTGTTTGCGGAAGTTTGGAGAGTGCGAGCGATGGCATCGGGTTTAAGACCGGTATAATAGATAGCCGTATCGTCGGCGAATAGGGCTAGCTGGGTATTTTTATGCTTGGGAATATCACTAGTAAATAGCGTGAAAACGAGGGGGGATAGTACGGAGCCTTGAGGAACTCCTGCGCGAATGGGATGGGGGGAGGAGAGCTCCCCCTCAATTCGATAACGAAAGGTGCGATTCGATAAAAAGTCCCGTAGGATGAGCACGAGACGGTCAGGCACGCCGAGTTGGTATACCTTATAGATTAAGCCATTGTGCCAGACTTTGTCGAACGCTTTCGCTATGTCGAAGAATAAGGCTCCCGTTATTGCGCCCCGTTGGAAGCCGGCGCTGACGTGTTCTACGATGCGGTGGACTTGTTGGATACATGAGTGTTCGGTTCTAAATCCGAACTGCTCATTGGGTATTAGACTCTTTGCTTCGGCAAAATCTTTGAGCCGCTTATATATAAGCCTTTCATAGATTTTACCGAGGACGTTGAGTAAGCTAATGGGACGGTAGCTAGACGGGTCAGACTTGAGCTTGCCTGGTTTGGGAATACCTATGACGGTGGCCTGTTTCCAGGTTGTAGGGAACATATTATTGCTCAATGCGCCATTGAAGATGGCAGTCATTAGCACTATAAGCTGGGCGGGGAAAAGTTTGAAAACCCTATTGGTGATGCCGTCGGAGCCAGGGGCTTTTCGCGGTTGGAGACTTTTAATGATATCCTGGACCTCATCAGGAGTGATGGGGGCCAGTGGATTATCGGGATCTTCGACGGGCGGAAGGGAAGATCTACGTTCGACTTCGGCGTTCACCATATCGAGGTGGGCTTGGTCTACTGGTTGAGAGCTGGGAGAGCACTGGGACTCTAGGCTGTCGGCTAGGCATTCTGCTTTTTCAGAGTTATCGAAGGCGATACTCTTATCGGGACGAATGAGAGGAGGCATTGTGGCCTCTTCAGTGGATCGTAACTTCCTCTGAAGCTGCCAGAAGGCAAGATGGGTGGGCTCAAGTTCGCTCAGCATCTTGTCCCAGCTCGCATTACGCTGCTCGGCAATGCGTTTCCTTACAGCACGCTGTAAGTTGCGCATGTGAGCTTTGTTTGCGGCGCAGGGAAAAGCGCTGTACGCGCGGATGGCTGCGTTCTTCTCGGTTATCAGATTCCGTACATCGTCCGGGAGTTTCCAGCGGTGGTCTTCCACTACAGGAACTTCCCTTGAACAATCGTTCAGGACGGATTGTACGTGATCTGTAAGCGAGTCGATCGCCGCCGTCGTGTCAGCGACTGAGACTATGTGGTCAGGAATGGTGTCCAATTGTGGCGACGTGGTGGATCAATTGGGTCGGAGGAGGTTGGGTAGGATCATGGTTACCCGAGCGGGAACCTAGGTGTAGGATAACGGGACGGTGATCCGAGTTAAGCTCGTGAAGCGCTTCTATGGAGTGTAAACGGAGATTTACATTCTTTAGGAGCGCCACATCGAGGACATCGGGCCTATGGTTGGTGTCGTGTGGGTAGTGGGTGGGAGTCATCGGAGCGATGACGTCATAGTTTAGGGTCGCGCCTAGGTTATACACGATTCTGCCTCTGGCATTTGTCGTGTTGCTGTTCCAAGCGGGGTGTTTGGCGTTGAGATCGCCCGCTAGTAAGACGGAGTCACTTAGGCCGAAGAGAGTCGTGAGATCGCTGGTGAGTGCGATAGGATCGTCTGAAGCAAGCGACGCGACTGATGGTGGGGGATGGTAGGCAGAGATGATGGTTATCGGAGGATGACCAGTCATGCCTAGTCGACAGGCAGAGTACTCTAGGTGAGAGAGAGGCGCGGGTGGGGTCAGAGGGATGCAGTATAACTCCTTCCTATAATAAATAAGGGTACCGCCGCCGTGGCAGCGTGTTCTGTCATTGCGAACTAGACGGTAATTCGCAATTTTGGGGTCAGCGCAGTGGGGTTTCAAAAGGGTCTCCTGTATAAGGAGGACGTCTAATTGGTGGTCGCGGAGGAATTTAGTTATTTCGGCGCGTTGGTTGAAAATGCCATTGGCGTTGAAAAAACCTAATTAGAGGGATCGAGGCCTAGTGTGATTTGTGCGTTGGGAATCCATTGGATCAGTCCATCGCATCCATCTGGTCGAGGCCTAGCACGACATCACTGTGTGTGCTGAATATTTGGCTGTACATTTCCGTCGTAATTTTGCCGTTATTCTGCTGCTCGGCAGCCAGAAGGGCATCGCGGAGAGACCTGGCTTGGCGGGTCATAAATATTTTATAGTGGCGCAGTAGAGTCTGGGCGCAAGACTCGCCGTTCCCGACGGGTGAGGGTTTGGGCGGTTGTTTGGCTGCAGGAGCAGCAGTGGTTTGAGGCGCGGGTTTGGGACTGGTTGTGGCCTCTGGAGCCACGGCTATAGGCAGGATCTGCGCTGTGATGGGTATATCCATCAGTGCCTGCAAAGGTTTGGCAGGGGCCAAGGAGGGAAAGGCTTTTTCGTGGTTTAGCCTGTTCCACGGGGATGGTCTCTGAGGAGCTAGACGTTGGGGAATTTGAGAGGAAGGTGCCTCTCTTTGTTGGCGGGTGTTGGCGCGCTTCGCTAATTTAGGAGCGAGTTTGGGGGCCTTGGGATAGCCGCGGTAGTTTGCCGGGTGACCGCTCTGGCCGCAGAGAACGCAGCTGGGTGGTTCCAAACAGAGGGTTCGGTCTTTGGGCCGAGGGCAGTCCGCAGTGCTGTGCTCGCCCAGACACTTGACGCATCTGGGAGTCGCATAGCAGTTGCTCTGCGCATGGCCATACAGTTGGCAACGGTGGCATTGTCCCACTGTTGCGGTTTTGTAGGGCTTTTCAATTGAGATACCGGATAGGGAGCAAATGGACTTAATCTTGAAAATCGGGTGATGACCTTCGGTTGGTTCACAAATGACAAGAACCATGTCGTACAATTCACTGCCTCTCGCTTTATGTAAGCGATGGACGGCGATCACTGGTATACCTTGATCGGCAAGGTCGTCTTTAATATCCTGTACAAGGATTTCTTTAGGGACACGTTTAATAATTACACGAGTGGGCGTGTCCTCGGGGAAGGAGAAAGTGTGAAAGGAAATATTCCTTTCACGGAGGGCGCGATATAGTTCCCTATAATCGTTCGACGTAGGGACGGTGACTTTAATGCCATTTTGGCAGGCACGGGCGTTTGTGTAGTTGATCTTTCGATCAACACACATCTTGGACACATCAGTCCATTTCCCCTTGTCTTGGATGTAAAAGGGGGGCGGAGGGCGTTGCTTCCTTTGGGCTGAGGAAGTTTGGGCTATCGGGCTGGGGGGACGACTGTTCTGCACGCGAGCAGAGGTAGTTGGGACGGGGCTAGCGGGTCGAACGGGCGTTTGAGTTGGGGACGGGGGCGACGCGGTGGTCTTTTTGGCCTTGCTGGCCTGGGAGGTTTTCCCTTTCTTCCTCTTGCCGCCGGTGACGACTTGAAAGTCGTCTTCCGAGGACGAGGGGCATGATGACAAATCATTGTCAGAGTTGTTATTGGACACAGGTTCGGTGGTGTCCATTTCACGGAATTCAACTGCAGCGCACACCTGCGCGGCGTCCATTGTTCTATGAACAATAGGATTAGTAGGTTGGCCGGAAACAATGGATGATTTCGGGAATTGGGCGGTCGGCACGACATTGTCGGCGGGTGGGAGCGATAGAGGGCTATCTACCTGGAAGTCGTTCGTTGTTCGATGAACAATGGGATCAGAGTTGATAAACACTTCCGTGAATTGACGAACCGGAATGCCTTGATCAGCAAGCGGAGGAGATAATGGGCTGTCAAGCGCGTCACTAAAATCAGCGACGTTGGCTTCGGTAGCCGGAGGACAGTTAGCGATTTCACGCTGGATTTTTCCGCCATATTTGGCGGAAATAGCAGGGTTTTCCTTAAATATTTCTAGCAATATCTCCAAAATATTGGAGTTTGCCATGATTGGCGAATGAATCAAAAATTTTTATGGGGAAATTTTGGAGATTTCTCTCCCGCGGGGGACCTATTTAAAGCCTAACTGGCCTAACTCCCCGGATGGATGGGTCCGGGGATGTGTAACCCTCCCAGTCGGGTAGAGACTGGGAGGTGAGTACCTAATGGTGAGCCCTAAGCTTGTAACCGGTCGCCAGTCTTATTGTGCGAGCCGGGCCCTATTGGGTCTAGTGCGAAGGGGTAGACACACCCAACCGACACTAGGTGTGTAGCTGAAAAGGAAACTCAGTAACTAGGTATGACTAGGAGATCCCCCAAGGCCAAAACCTAGCACTCGACTCCAATTGACTGCTTCACCCTGAAGGGGATCAGCGGGTGCGTCGGGTCAGCACCCCCTTGGTATTGTTGACACCGTGAGGTTTCCAACCAAGGACCACGAAACTGTGGTTTTACCCTGAAGGGGCCACACCAAATTGTTTTTGACGATACTCTGTTATAGAAACAGGATATCCTTCACCGCCTCGAAAAAGGCGGATCCGGACCAGGCGTCGTAGTCGGCGACTACGAGTGACGTTACGGCGGGCGTGACGAAGCGTAGCGATGACTCAGGCACGGAACGATCGAGAGCGCGGAGCGGTACGACCGTCGCGGGCGAGCGTCGGAAGCGGAATGTCTCACTGAATGCAGCTAGCTTGGGCAACGTAATATATAGTAATTTAGAGCGTTCTTAAAATCATGTTATTACAAAATTACATGATCGCATTGTCATAAAAACTATTTATTTGAATTCTTCACAGAACAAAGTTTATTTTGACATAATTTTTTTTATCGAAATTACGCCTTATTAAATGCGAATAATCGCGACAAATTTGCGCTACAGCACCTAAAAATAGACAATAGTTTTTATTTTTTTTCTAAATAATGCAATAAATAATCCTGAATATTGAACATTAGTTCACAAATCAAGTATATGTCTTATACTATACATATTTTTTTCACCTGAATTTGTGAACATTAGTCATAGATTCCGGAATCTGAAGTTGACTCTACGATGATTTTTCAGTAAACTACTTTTGGGAGATTACTCACCACAAAGCGATGCACATGTTTTAAGTAAATGTGAAACGAAGAAACACTTCATTAATAATTGATCTATTTTAGACATGTATTTTAAAAATTCAAAGTATGACGTAAGATGGTAAAGCAGGCGATTGAAATCTTAGAAATTTGCGGAAAAACGTCTAATGGCTCTTTCATTGTGAGTTTCGATTACACTGAATGCAATGTTTATATCGATTAAGATCTATTTACCTACTTGAGAGGACGGCTGGACGGACGGTAAGAGAAGCGTTGTTGCATCATCAACATGCAACTATGTTTGTGATAAACACAAAACTAATTATTAATTCTTTAACGTGTTGTTTAGCATCTATTCATTTTTTTTTTCTATTTATTTAATGAATTTTTATTCATTAAGTAAGAATATGCCAATTTAATCGTAACCTAATTAAACTAAAAGTATCTACACTTAAAATTAAGAACTAAATTTTAAAAATCGTACATAATACGAGTTGTTTTAGCAGCTTCAGATGAAGGAGATGAAAGTATTCCATGGAAAGCGCCTATACTAATTCAACTTAAGTTAAAAAGACACTATCCATTAAAAGTGGTGCACGTCTTCATCAAGCGAGAAGTTGGTTCATGACCATATTTTCAGCAAATCTAAGATGTCTGCTGTTTGAAAAGTTCTAAGTACCTACCTAGTAGGAAGGGCCTACCTATTTCGTAGGTGGAAATTTCAATGTACACGGACACAGTTTAATCGACATCATGCACGTGTTAGGAAAGTATTTCTTACATTATTTTCGTGTAAGTAAGCTACGAAAAGTTTTTTCATTTTAAATGAAATTATAAACTAACTGTAACTTTCCGTACCTAGAAAGTTACCGTAAATTCCAGGATTTGTTAACGTTATTTGTAGAGCTAGAGCAGAGTGGGCACTGGTCAACTCATGGCTCGAATCTTGTTTCCTGAGTAGCGGCTATATAAGGACAGATTTAAGTAGTCCTTTTCTTTTTCGGACGAAAACATGAAATGAATCCTACCGGTCTGGGAGCACTGGAAGGGAGTATCAGACTTCTACTGACTAAAAACTCACTCTGTTCATTCATTTGTCCTTGCGTTCCGGGGCCGCAGTAGCTCGTTAGAACATTCCGGCAACCCCATAGTATATTCCCTTTGTACAAATTTCAACAGTCCTGAATCAATTCCGGTGCCTTGACAGACAGATAGACTGATAGATCGTGGAGTTAAGTAATAGGGTTTTATGGCTAGGCCATCCAATAAAGAACCCTTACAAGATATCAGATATGGCTCACCTCTTGTCATAGCCACCGTGCACGGCCACCTGTGCCTTGCGAGATCTAAACTAGGTCACAGAAAAGGCTGTGCATATTGGTCCAGGGATGTTTGAACATCGCTTCGATAAGAAGAAGGGAAAACCCTAAACAAGTAATGAAGTTTATTTTAGTATAGTTAGAATTTAGAAATACATATTATAACAGAAATATGTTTCACTAACATGCCAGACGATAGCTTACATACCTACCGCATACATTGACAACTCAATTAGCGGTTACATTGCGCGAACTGGGCACAAAATTAGATCGCGCTAATTGTACGAAGTGGAAGTTTTAATAAAAAGCAACTAATTGGATGTTCTAGTGGATCGTCGATCATGTAACGTGGTCATTACGTACCAACTCGATGTTAGAACTTGACCTTTCCGCCTGTGGTACTACATTCACATATTTTCTTACGAAAATGTCTGTCTGCAAATCTATTTCATTATGTAGGTACTTTCTTCGTAGAACAGTTTATCTAAAGCTTCAGGTTATTAGTTTTCTTCGAACAAATTGTGTGAGATGTGTAGGTACCCAGTGAGTTCTACATATACGGAGCGTGAACCTCGCTATCAGGGGTCGGCCTAGCTTCTCCAGTAGTCTCGTAGATAAAGGCCCGGGCGCTATGACGTCAGAGCGGACGGCCGCGCGCGCCAATGACAAGGCGAGGCGGCGCTACGTGCGCGAGCGCACCGCCCACTTACACCGCTGAAAGGAAAACTTGGAAAACTTCTAGCGTCCTCGCGTTGACGTTAAAATGTATGCTTTCTGATTTTATTGATGAGAGTTTCCGTTTCGTGAAATTATATCTTTCAGAAAACTATATCCTTGGTAATTATTTAACTATATACGAGTATACCTATTAAAACAGATTAATTACATTTGTAAAAAAAGATCCATATGTTTAGATATCATCTCATCAGTTTTTGCCACTTGAAATCATTTTAATGTCCTCTATTCGAACGGAGTATGACGATGGTGTTTACTTAGCATGAGTTTTATAAGTTTATTTACTTTAAAAAGCAATATAATAATGAGTAATCGATAAGTAAACAAATACGAACTCGACGTATCAGCGCCCGGCGCGCGCCCCTTCTGTCAAACATTTTTATAGTTACGCGCAGAGCATAAGGAACTCTTTATAGTCTATGCGCGCGAGTCGGCAGCACGCGCGTTCATCTTGCGACGTTCAAAAAAGTCTTCGCGGTATTTCTATTTGTTCTTTAGAGTTTTCAATAGTTTGTGTTGACAATGAGCTGGGACCAAGACCGCGACCGGCCTTGCGACAAGTTGGAGATCAACCAAGCAGTCGGAAAGCTTTTAGAAAGCTTCAACTATGACAGCATTGTACACCAACCTTCGAGGTACGCAATTGTTTACTTTTATTTACCTACTAGTTAAATAGAGCAACCAAAATAACACTATGTTTATAAAATATAATATGAATAAGTTCTCTTAGGTTGCATTTTACATAATTTTGTTTTTAGTTGTAGGTATATACATAATGTAAACCGTAGGTATTTACATAATATTTTCAGGAAAATGTAAAATAAATCGGTTTGCTACCGTTTTTTTTTTCTATATAGGTATCTAATTTTTTAAGTGCGTGGAGGCAGGCAACCTTCCTACATTTTACGAGGAATTTTATATAAATGTGATGATTTTCGTTCAATATTTATATCTAAGCCATTGGCTTATAAGTCGACGTAAATAAAAGATATGTTGTAATGTTAAAAACATAACTGTATTTCTAGTAATTTTCCACTTCTCTTGAAACAGTACCTCCGTTAGATCCCTATGTTTACATTATATCACCCTTCATGTAAAACAAGGATCTACCTGCAATATACCTAAATTAGTAATTATTTTTTCGGTGGCAAAATCATCCGATGACTCCTCTAGCTGTCTGTGGAGCGGAAGGGAGACCTCTACAGACTAAAAACCCACCCTGTTATTTCAACTACCGTTTAAGTTCCGGGGCCGCGGTATCTCGTTAGAACATTCCCGCAACCCCGGATATAAATTAGACTTAGGAAGTTAAAATAGGTATCAGTTGTAATTCTACAGTGAATAAATTGTTTTGTTGGCTTCATATTCTTATTACGGAAGATATGTCAAGTCTGCATCTCCGTCTAAAGCTCAAGTTTATGATATTGTTTGTTGTTGAAAGTACCTATATTGTTACCTACTTACTTGACTTTGAAAGTCTTTAAGCACGAGAATTGGTCATCTCAGAAGGTTTTAAGGATTTAGATATTGAAATATATTGAAAGGTAGATAGTCCAGAAGACTAAACTCGAAATATCGCACTCCATTTTACAAAATTTCAATATGAACCACGATTTCCATCGTGGTTCATTTTCAACCGACGACAAAAAGAGGAGGTTATCAATTCGACGCGTATATATATATTTTTTTAATGTATTATCATCGATTACTCGAAGACGGCTGGACCGATTTGGCAAATTCTTTTTTGATTGAAAGGGTATACTTTGAAATTGGTCCCATTTTCATAAACGTCAGGATCTGATGATGGGATCCTGGAGAAATCGAGGGAACTCTTCAAATATTATAGGCACACCTATGACGTTTTGGGTATTTATTATAGTTACTTGTGCAGTTGCTCTCAAAAAGTACCATTTGAGGAAGTGGAACTGATGATGAAGACCACAGATGGCCGCCGAAACTACTCAATAATAAGTATTGAGTCGATTGCGATTCGATTACTTGAATACGGATGTTAAGCACTTTATGCTCGTCACAATGCATATGGTGATGTAGAGCTGATGGTGAAGTACCAGGAGAACTCCTCAACAATTAACGGCCCAGCATTGGGAAAAGCAATATTTTGTAAAAGGTTAGAAGTAGTTAACATTTAGGCTCTTGTAACTAGGTAAATTAGAAAATAGACCAACTTAAAAGAGTGAAATAAAAACTTTTTACCAAAAAATTAAACCGACTCCAAAAAAACACTGCAAAGTGAAAAATAGCTTTAATTTCGGAAGTCGGTGCCAAAAACGATAATAGAAAACTAAAGACACCGACTACCGAAATTAAAGTTATTTTTCACTTTGCAGTGTTTTTTTGGAGTCGGTTTAATTTTTTGGTAAAAAGTTTTTATATAAGTATTATAATGTTAATTGTAATATCATGTGACACATTGAAAAGTTTGTTGTCACTTTCAGTGATACATATTTAAAGACGCAACATTTTGATACTGTGCATTAGTGCTAAAACTTTTAGGCTTTACAATTAAAAGAAATGTGGAGGAATAATTTAACTAGCTGTTTTGTGCACCCTGTATTGTGTCAACTAGTGTTAGAGTTAACGGTTAAGGGCATGAGAAAGACCCAATATAGGTTCATATTTACGTACAAAACTTCTTCGGCTAACAGAGCTTGGTGTATTTTGAAGAGGTCCTTCCTTCCACCGACATGTAAGTCATGTAACCGATAGAAAACCGATAGGCTTGCAACTCGCCGCCGATGTTCAAAGCTCCAACCTTTTATTTTTATTTTATTTTATTTTATTGGGACATAAAACAGTTAACATGTTATAATTTTAGTAAATATCAAACTAGTGTAATAGAGGTAAACATGTAACCCACACCAATGTCCGCGGAATAATCTATTAAGTAGACTTAGAACAAAATCACGCATCTGGAGGCGATTTGGGTTAGTAAAATAAGTAGTAATTATTGTGCAAGCAATTGAATAGCCATCTTTTTAAGTTTTGATTGAGACAATGAAAATATATCAAGATCCAAAAAGTGTGTTATATGTTTCTAAGAGACGACGGAGGAGCGCCCTTGCGCCAGCATTGGTTCTGCACTTTACAGTGTCTAGCCTAGTACTTTCCCATCACTGCTAACACTTTTTACGCCCGACTTATGTAAATTTGAGCTACTTATTTCTTCGCCGCTGTTCACAAAACAGGAAAGAAGAAGTATGTCCTATAAGCAAATGCAATACAGTAATGTTAGAGAAATGTGACTTTAATGAACTCGCTCAGTCCTGGCATGGCGGATTTCAGCCTACTTTTCGTCATTGAGATGGGACCTGTGGGAGTGTATGAATTGGCAGTGAAATGAGGTATCTTCCTGTTATAAGCTGACTTTGCTCTTTTATTAAAGTTTATAAAGCCAAGAACAGATTTGAATCGGTTCTCTAAACATGTAAGGAGGAACTTCTAAAGTTTTGAACGCTATTTTGCATAAAATATCAAGGATTTCAGTGTTTTTATATGATGTCAGTTTTGGTGGGCACTCGCGCCAAGTCATCGTTATCATTTCAGCAGTAACTTACCCATTATTAGACTAAGGACTCTCTCAATGTCACTACGTCAACCAGTTCTGTGAGTAGGTATCGCATCTAGTGGATTTCTACAACATGAACTTGGTCATCATTCCATCTAGTTACCTGTAAGTCCTCCAACGCTGCGTCATCCGGTAGGTACATGGTCACCATTCCCTGTGTGTCAAGTTAAACCCTGGTATTGAGCTGCCTCCGTTAAGACTGGAGGCCGGCCAATATTTGGCAGTGTTGGGCGTATAGATTGGTTGTGTTGTCGAAAATATGATAACATAACCAAACGACAGCATTTTATTTTATTAACTACTAGCTTGTGCCAGCGGCTTCACCCGCGTGGGAAGTTTTTCCCGTGTAAATCCCGATCTTCCGTACCGAATTGTAGAAAGTTAAAAACGTAGTAAACGTCGAAAAGATGACATATGCACCCTACCGCAAGTACGTTCAACTCTCGTCAAGAGATTTTTCTATTTTCTGGGTCCGTATCTTTATAATAAAATAAACGAGGAGTGTCAGATCTACGGTCTGCCTTATTACAAAAGCAAAAAGATTGTGCAATCGTTTCTTCAAAATAAGTCATATGATGAAACTGAAAAGATCTTAACATAAATTATAAACATTAACGGGCACACAAACATAAGCACACACACACACACACACACACACACACATGCTCAAACATAAAATAATCATCAACTAATTCTAAAGTTACCTTGCCCAAAATCATCAAACTTATATATATTTTTTTTTCTTTTCTAATTTAACAAACTTATTTAACTTTTTATAATATTTGTTTTTCAATGTAAAATAAAACATCATCTCATGTCTGTCATGAGATATGTGTGTATAATTGTATTTATGCTCAATTATCTGATTTTGTGACAGTAACATGACAAGCACTTTGTAATCTTTACTCCATAATATCTCAGGGGACCGGACTGCTTTTCCTTATCACAGGTCTTTCATGACCTAGCTAGGAGAGCAGTGCTCACCCACACGTTGTAGAAAAAGAAAAAAATAAATAATTATACAACGTGTAACGGAAACCCCATATCTATCCAAAAGGGCTGAAGACAACATCTGGTATGGAGTCTCTATGCAAAGTTTCAGCTCAAAATAAGTAATTCACAGAATTGACCCCAAATTATTGGTTTCATATGTTTCTTGAATACCAGTAATAACAAACGTGTCACAGCACTATGAGGGTCATCACTTTCCACGTCAGTTGCCAATAAAACGATAATTCTCTTCGTTCTTCTTAATTTGAAAAATTCGGTCTCTGGTATCAATGTATTGAAATTTGTAATATGCTCCACACATGTACTACACATAGGATTAGAAAACCCTTGCCATGTCGTTTATTATCATCCAAAGAAGCCGTGCATTTGGTATGTATATACCCTTTAAATTACACGTTGTATATTTAGATAGAAAAACTTACAGCTAATACAATGTTCTTTCAACTGCCCTTACGTTCCTTGGCCACAGTAACTCGGTTAAAACATTCCCGCAGCCCCGACAGTCAATAGTCCTGTCGGACCCTGGCAATGCTGGAATACGTCGCGCCGTCGTCAGAGTGTCCGTAATGCCTGGACTGCCAAAGTTGTTTTCCAGTTCTGGGCCGAGTCCATTTAGATTGGCATGCTTAGAAGAAGAAGTTATTTTCTCTATATGAAGGTTACCTTCGCGCAAATACCTAGTCGTAACAGTAATATTAAAAGACAATAAATTTGCTTTAAACGCCCATTTGTTTATCGTAATATAATTTATTGCTAAAGTGACCCCATATGACATGAATTATTCCATAATTAGTTATGCTTAAATACTTATGTAGATAGAGTAATATCTAGCTAATGCCGACCCCGGGTCAGAAGCGCGGTGTACATGAAGAGACATGCGATTACCGCCTCTAATTGAATAGGCACTATGTTATCAGCTCCTTGTTTATTAATTTCCTATCAACCGCGTCGGTGTCTTTACATCAGGCTCTTTTCGGAACTTCAAAACTGTGTTAATCGTTGGTGATATGTAGGTATTTTTACTGTACCGCTCTATTGTAAGAGCTTTTTTTCTGGTTCGTCAATTTAGTTGATGTAAGCACTTCTTAAACTAATGTTATCTTTGATTAATAAAATTATAATGGCTACTTAGCAAACAACTCTTTTTATGCAAAAAAATAGTAATATATCGCAAAGAAAGCTGCAGTGTAGACAGAAACGCAATAATTGTTTCCAGAAAAACTAGCAATGAATCAGATTCATCGATAAAATGATAAGAAAATGAATTAGGTAATAATAATAATAATAAACTAGGTATAAGCACCTGTGCTATAAGCAACATTCAACAATCCGTTATTAATAACATATACATATAAACAAGGTAATTAAAAGTAAAAAAATAATATTAAAACAAAGTAAAAAATTAGGTAATGAAAAGTAGAATGTTTGTACGAGACATAATTACATTTCATGGGTCTGTGTGTGTGTGTGTGTGTGTGTGTGTGTGTGTGTGTGTGTGTGTGTGTGTGTGTGTGTGTGTGTGTGTGTGTGGTGTGGGTGTGGGTGTGGGTGAATGTGGGTGTGTATATAATTTGGAATGTAATGCATACGTGTAAGGAAGTAGATATGTAGGAACTTAGTTTGTAAATGCGTTACCCAGGAACAGTTAATAAATTTTCGGTTTCTTGGTAATTTAATGAATGAATGAATAATTGATGATAAGAATGGGAATAAAAATATATAGGTAAGTTAATATTGACTGGATTTGTCTTTCGGGATTGGCACATTGGGCTGATGAAGTAATATTTTAGAGAAACATTTATTTATTTATTTACACTTCATGCACATAGGTACAAAGGTGAACTTAATGCCGCAAGAATTCTCTACCAGTCAACCAAGACTGGATATAGCATGATAACTGCATTTTTTATTCTGGGTAAAATAAATAAAGCGTTGTTGTCTGCGGAATAAATATGAGGAACCTATATTTTGACGAAGATTCGTTCTATTATTTCCTTTGGTAGCTGAACGCTGAACTAAGCGAAATGTGGAGTCACCTAAACAAGGCGAGCCTTAGACAAACATTTCAAAGTTCAGAAACTAATGATTAACAATGCCCAACATAATCAGTAAACATTTAGACTATGTGAGAAACCAAAACATTGAAAATAAGAATATTAATTTGCTTTTGTTGAGTACTGTTAATCGTAAGTGTATTTTTACCACATATGACCCGTCAGCCTTTAAAGCCAGAGTGAACAGGAGTCTTCTGAGCTCGTTTATTCCATCGTAGACCTCATCTAACGCGGTAGGCGTGATCAGGTGTGGTCGGGGTCAAGGGCGGCCTCATCCGTACTTAAATAAAACACTTATCAGTGGTTCCAGAATATGGAAACTTCGGGCAATTAGACTCATTCCGCAAATGACAAAGAAAAGAAGTTAAGTACTGGCCGCAGCTAAAACGGGTTTCATTAATCAGCTAAGGCGGTTTCATTGCCATAAGTTTAATAGAAATAGGTAGCTACTACCCTTACCTACATAAGGCCCTTAAACCTGGTCTGGCAGCGAGCACTGGATCGCAAAATTCTGGATGCTATATTAACTGACTGTGATTGCGAATACAATGCTGCGCTACAAAAACTTATTATAATAAAAATATTTTATGGTCAGGCATCGAAGGTCCATTATCGTGCAGTGTAATCCAGTGTTATTCTTAGAGATTACGTAAAAACTATTTTAGTAAAAACAATTACACATACAGGTCTCCCAAAAATCGAATGCCATTTATTGGACCCAAAAAGCACTGAAATAGGTTTATGCGCAAAATCAATCACAATGTGGGTCCCACAAAAATGTCTAACAACATCGCGAACTGATCGAAACAACTTGCCCAAAGCCGGAAAAACGGAAACAAAAAACAGATACAGAAATGAGACACTGAAATGAGACAGGTTGCAAATAAACATGTTTTGTGCCAGTTTTACTTCGCCGCATGATTATATTGGATTTAATACTCATTTCTCAAAAAAATCTTTTTTACCAGAGAATCTAACGGTTAACAAGTTTATTTCGTCGTAGGTACTACGTATTTAAATTGAAAGTGAGTTTAAAGATAAGATAAATGTGGCAGTTACCTTAAAATCAAAGTTGATAATGATATAATATAACAATAATAAACTTGCTGAATTCTGAATACACATAATATGTAAACCTCGATTCTTAAGCTCATTTACTTAACACTTCAAGTTCATCTAGAAAAGATGATATAGAACTTTATTTACGAATGACTGAAATCGTCATTCAAGTTTGAGAGAGATAGCCGTTGAGCTTAAAAATTCCGTGTCTCACGAGTCGATCTGTACCATTTTAGATAATCACGTGGGTCCCAAAAGTCCTGAATTTTCTCCAAAAACTCAATTAACGAACCGCAATCGAAAATACCACGCCAAAGTCGATCAAAAGTCAAAGTCATGTTGACCGCTTTCTTTGAGTATTGCGGTGTTGTGCTCTCGGAATTATTGCCGGAAGGTCAAACAGTATACAAAGAATATTATTTGAGCGTTATGCGGCGTTTAAGAGAGCAAATTTGACGAAAAAGTTAGACCAGATTTGTGAATAGAAAATTCAGCCGACGTCATTCTTTTTCCTAAACTCAAATCATCATCACTCAAGTTTTCATTCGGTAGAAGACATAAAGGAGAAATCCCTATAAGAAATTAACTCAATTCCGAAAAAAGCAATACACAATTGTTTTGATGATTGGATTATTCCTTGGCATCTAACATTTTATGTATTTTCATTGTCTCCTAGTACTTTCTTGACAGAGTTAGTAGTAGAATGATAGACATACTATATATGGGTACGTTGCTAGTCCTATAAGCACAAGCCCTTAAAATGAATGAACACTAATCTTAAAAAATTAACCCAGAATAAAAGCTGTCACCGTAGTATTCCGTACGTAATATGATCCCCTTCAATTTGATGTAATTAGCTACACCCACCAAATTAAATGCTTTGGTTACATGAAACTAAGCAACACCGTGTGACAATATTTGTCATGTTCCCTTCCTGCCTGGTACCAATTTATTTCCGCATGTCGTAGCGATAAATACGCCTGCGCAAACATTCTATAGGACGCTTATCTTCGCCGTCGGCAGGGAGTCCCCGCGGCTCTGAGCAGGCCCGATTGCTGCCAAACATGCCTTGTTCTAAATCATCGACTTGTATGAGAATCGGAAACATTCGTATAAACTACTAATTAGACCACGCATGCGAAAGAGTAAATTTCGACAACATAATAACAATTTCCGTTGATTATTAGCTTCGCAGGTTTTCATGTCGATGTTTTAAATTAGGTGATATTGATATTTTACTCTGTTTTCTATAAATTGCATACAATAATCATGTTGTTACTTAAACGATAGCAAAACTCTTTGCTATGAACTTTGAACACTTTTACACTGTGGTTCGCTCCACAGTGATGATTGATTTCTTTAGCAATAGTTATGCGAGTTTTAAGCCTTTACGAAATGCCCACTTGTGTGATGCCCAAAATACTCCACGGTGCTCTAAAAATTGTCATTTAAGCCATCGAATTCTTTGATCAATTAGTTGATCCTTTCGTCCGCATTGGGTAAGTTCAAAGCTCCGTCAGATTAAGATTTCCTCGCCTGCGTTGATCTCACCGGTGCGAGCAAACATCCCGTTGGTTTGCGCAGTGGTTGTAGCCTGGCGTGTAAGTGTGTGCGCAAACAGACTCACAGGTGCCGCGGCTGCCGCCGGAACACTACCCCTGTTTGAACAGGCCACTTCGCGCCCTTCGACTCACTTGTTACATCTTGACATTTGAACTTATAATCAAAGTCTGGCCGCGGCTTCATTCATGCGTTTCGGATTGGGATAAGTGTTTATTGTTTTTGAACCCTTCTGGTGGCGTGACAGGATTGACCGATAAGCACGCAATAGGATAGGAGGATAATACTAGTAGGATTGTAGCTATATAGGTATTTCACATTTATACGTATTTCGCTTCATCGGCTTTATTTTTCGAGTGAACTTAGAGATGAAATGGAATCTTCGGATAGAGGCATTTCTCCAGAAGCAAACTATCGCCAATACACTGTCAAACTATAAAGTCCATGATCAACAAGCACATTTTACCAACAGACTATGCAAGTGGCACAGTTCGGAATGACTTCATTACATCAAGTGTTTCGGGAGTGCGGGATAGTTTCAAATATTGACAGAGTGTAATCTGGCCGGCACCGTGTGTTGGTTAGCGGGGGCCTGGTAATGTGCATGGTTAACACCGCAGCGCGCGGTGGTACTGCGCCTGCGCACTGCTCATTACCGCGGACCTACTATATCTGGTACAACACTACGCGCTAAACGTTATTCGCGATGCCTTCTACTGCGCAACCTTTGCCCATATAATTGGATGTGATTTTAGATTTAAGGTTGTTTTTGGTCGTATGAAACATGTTTAATAATCAGATGAAATAAGTAGGTAGTTTAGTTCTGTTTTTCTGAATGCTTGACATTGGTACTTTACACAAGAAATAGGATTTGTCCTATTTCTTGTATAATAATCGAAAGAATATTGATACATAAATAAATAAAAAGTATATAATATTTACTTAAGTTGATGTTTGTCGAGAAGAATAGGTAGGTACGAAAAATATGTTTTTGTTTTCTCTTTCTACCCTACCATTAAAAATAAACACTTCAATGACAGTATTACCCACCATTGACATTTTTCATGTTACTACGAAGCCGTCATAACATGACACTGGCAGAATAGTCGACACCGGCTCAGTTGCCAAAGAAGAGAAAAAAAAAATTTCAGCATGAATAAAACCATAGAAGATTTCTATTTCCTGAAAGGAAACCAAATAAATTCAACCCAACTTGTGTGCCTATGTTTCGACGTACGTACTTCCCCAGTACGACGTAGTTAGGTAAGCCTTATAAGTTATACCTAAGGTACTTATTGACAAAGATACCGGGCTGATTGAACGTTATCGGTGTTTTGTGGACACAGATGTGGTCTGCGGGTTCCCATGCATCGCCACCCTTCTTTTGCCCGGTAATTGATCGTCTTAATGTAAGTCAAGGACTTATTGGGTAATATTTTGATTTCATTGACATCTTGAACATACATATTAACAAACGGTGTTGATTTTAAATAAGCCTAAAGTGGATAATTCTACAGAAAACTGTAATAATAATTGATTTAACTACCTGTGTAAATTTTTCAGGACGTGTACCTATGCTTTAAGTCTAAAAATCTCATTTAGTGACAAAAGCTCCATTTATATTATTTTATGCCAGTGAAAGCTTCTCGTGTTATTCGAAGTCCCACTACGAAACATGACCTAACTTAATCTACTCCCCTCTTCATAGATTACCTAACATAATTTTATTTATAAAGTCTAATGATAGAATTCCTTCACTTCCGGGATGTGAGGGCCAATCAGATTGCATTCGCGGAACGGCGGCGGCTTATCATCTACAAACAGGGCGCATCTGTAGGTAGGCGCGCCCTGTCTCTACACTACACACAAATAAAGTCGACTTCATTTTGTTTTAAGAACCTTAAAGTTTAAACCATGATAATCATTGAGATGAAAGCTCACTGGAAAATGTATTGAGAAATGTAGCAGATATAGTTGGAATCTGTATCGCAGATTCGCAGCTATAGTAATTTGTAACGCACAGTTTTGTTTTAGTTTTCTGTAAGATCAACGTAAGTACATTTTCCGCTAACAAAAGTTATCGAGAGGTAAATACATCTACTTACAGGAACCCTCACCCCACAACGGAATCCGATTCAGGGCGCGATAATTCCACGAAACCTGTGTTTACTCTGCAGGGAATTGTGTGAGAAAATTTTGCCCTTTTCATTTAAATAAATAGATTCCGACACACTGTATCGGTCCCTGGCCGCAGTGGCCGCACCCCTACAGTTGATACAAATTTTCCCAGGGACACTTGAGGCAGGTGCTCATAATCTAATCAATTGGTAATTATTCGTTTTGGGCGATGATAAAACGCGCTCGAGAGCTACAATAATGATTTTGTAAGTCTTCTTTCAGCTACCGTCGGGTTTTATAACGTCATTACTTATTTTATAGCTGTTGTTATATCCACTGTAAAGATAACTGCGGTCTTGGGGATGTTTATAAGATTTCAAGACCAACGCAGTGAGGGGAGACTTTTAGTGCCGTTTGAATGTAAACATGGTAGCTTTTGTTTTGACATTGATTTGCTAATACTGGATTCCTGTAAAAGAAACATAAAAACAAAATAAATATAGTTACTTATACATATAATACTATTTAAAGTTCGATTCTATTTCTTTTTTCGTAGCCGTTTTGAAGACTACTTACGATCAATCTGTTCGAAGTTTGAAATAGACATATAAAAACCCAGTCAAGCAAATTGAAATAACTGTTTAGCTCGAGAATTAATTCGGTACTTACTAAATATGTAGTTTATTGTTTTCCTGTGAAGGACATCTTGAACGAAACTTATCAGGATTTCCGTACTGTCACCTTATTGACATAAAATATAATGGTACTATACAAGTGAACTAATTAATAAACCGTAGCCTCTGTTTCTGAGCATTATTTCCCTATCGCGTTTTTATTTTTATAAACCCTTTTTGTTAAAATAATTTGGTATCTAAATGAATTTGGTGTTCTTAGTGAGCTAACGTGAAATAAGTTTATCTTCTTTAAGATTGGCTGAGTTCAAATTAATAAGGCCGAACATACTGAAATGCTTTTCACGTTCTACGTAGAGCATATGGTTTTCGTTTTCCACATGAATCTCTCCCGTTTTTTTACTGATCAAGATACCGACGGAATTTCAAAGAACGAATTTGAGTATTTACTTTATTGTATTGCTATAATAGTCGAGATACCGCGTCTTCGTTACGCAAGGGCAACAGACGGAACAGGCTGAGTTTTACTTCAATTCACCCCGAAAAAAAAACAAGGAGTGCTGTAGTAAACGACCTAAAATTGGGGAAATTACTTAATATAATATCTTAGCCTGACCTTATTACAACAATTACAAAATACAGTGCTCGTAAGTCCGCAGTAAGTGACGGGTTAACATATGTCAAAACCTGCAGCAGGAATGTTGCAACAAATGCACTTTGGTGGCAACAAACTGTCCAACGCATGTTCCCTTGGCAAATTTATGCGCAATAATACGTTAATACCTAAGTACGGTGGGCGGTTGCGTCGGCGCAGCACTGAAAAGCAGAAATAGCGTAGGCGGGCTCTTCACAGATGACAGCTATCTGTTCTGTTTATGACTTCCTCAGCCAATGGCCTCAACGAGCGAACGCATACCTAGCCTAGGCCAATTTTATATTTTAAGTGTACATCATTTAAAATACATGGTGTAAATATATGGTGTATATTTTAAACACCAAATTTTGGTTTATTTCCAAGTGATTAGTTACTCAAATTTGAGGAGGTCGATAATAAAAGCTGCGTGTGCCGATTTTGGACGGATGGATCTTCATATTTATTTGTCGGCTGTAGTGTTGCCCAAACGAGAGTCTCGCAAGAGTCTTGCAATTAGCGATTATCCTATTGCTATTTATTAAACGGTAGTTGAGATCTCAGAACAATGTAACAGTGCAATTAGCGATTATCCTATTGCTATTTATTAAACGGTAGTTGAGATCTCAGAACAATGTAACAGAGTCTGTTACCGTTTAATAAATAGCAATAGGATAATCGCTAATTGCAAGACTCTTGCGAGACTCTCGTTTGGGCAACACTAGTCGGCTGTTATTTATAGATCTTTGACAGTTGTTACCAGTAATCAGAAGTCAGAAAATCTGACATTGGACTTGGCAAAGGGTAATGAGTTACCCCGCCACTGGATCGTACAGGTCTGATGATAGGCAGTCGCTCCATATACAACGTGTAACGGAAACCCCATATCTATCCAATAGGGCTGAAGACAAAACTGGGATGGAGTCTCTATGCAAAGTTTCAGCACAAAATAACTGACTCAAAGAATTGATACCAAATTATTGGTTTCATATATTTCTTGAATACCAATCATAACAAACGTGTCACAGCACTACGAGGGTCAATAACTTTCTACGTCACTTGCCAATAACACGATAATTCTTTTCGCTCTTCTTAATTTGAAAAATTCGGTCTCTGGTATTGTGTATTGGAATTTGTAATAAGTTCTACACACGTAGACTTAGGATTACAAAACCCTTGCCATATCGTTTTTTATCATCCAAAGAAGCCATGCACTTGATATGTATATACCAGGGTTGATAAAAATCATGATTTTTTTAAAATTCAAATAAATCGGATTTATTTGATTTAAATCGGATTAATTTAATTTAAATCGGATTTTTTTGTTTTTTTTTACATTCTGTTCTTTTTTAATTTGGAAGCCAGTTATTCATTAAATAAAACACAACATAATTTATACATTTTTTTAAATTACAGCACATAAAATCAAATCACTTTTAAAAAAACAGAACATGTAAAATAAAGTAGTTAATTGTCATTTTTAAAGACCTGTCTATAGATACTAAACACGCATAAGTTTCATGAAAAAATAAATTTTCAGTTTTAGTTCTATGTATGGGGAGCCCGCCTTTATTATAAATATTTTTTAATTGTTTACTTAAAATCAGAAAGCGGTTTACAGAATACATCTACCTACCAACTTTCACATGTATAGTTCTAATAGTTTCGGAATAAAATGGCTGTGACATACGGACGGACGGACGGACATGACGAAACTATAAGAGTTCCGTTTTTGCTATTCGGCTACGGAACCCTAAAAAGTATTGATTTAAATCATTGATTTTTATAAAATAATCACTTGATTTTAATCGCGATTTAAATCACTGATTTAAATCAAGTGATTTAAATCATATCAACTCTGGTATATACCCTTTAAATTACACGTTGTATATCACTAATATTCAGCTGCATCCTGTTAGTCTGTAAGCCAAACCCAACACAGTAGGCAGAGGTTAAGCGGATGATGATAATGAGTTACTTAGGTAATAAGTTAAATAGATGAAATAATAACACATTTACATGTCTATCTTTTAGGTTATTAAGAATACCCAAACAAACTCAGAGGTCGAGGTTCTCTTATAAAGTCTATTCAATTCGTACTGGTCGTATTATATGTGACTAGGTTAAATATCTTTTTTAATTGTTGGTGATGAAGTGGTCCACCACCATCTCACCTGATGTTAAGCGATCACGTGGTCGAAGATGAAACACGGTTGCCTAGAAGTAACCTATTCACTTGACTCCCTAGTTATAGCTATCATGAAACACAGACTCCGGCAGAGAATTCCTCTCCTTAGCTGTACGCACAATGAAACTGTGTACCTATTCCTAAAACATTTTGTGCGTATGGCTAGGATATTTAATCTAGAACTAAAGGAGCCCAACGATTATCAAGGCAACGGCATTTGTGTAGGTCAACTAAAAAGTACATACTCAACTACTAAATATCATATTTTAAAAATACAAGAAATAGCAATAGAAAAACTCTTGTAATAAGTACTCATATATATACCATCGCGAAATCAAAACCATATTATGCAACCTTATATTAAAACTAACTGAAAAGCTAATAAAAACAAGCCCATTTTAAATTAAATAAAAGTTGGACAACAACTTGTTGTTGCAACACACTTTTAACCATATAAGTTGTATATATGTTTGTAATCACCTTTTAAAACCCTTTATTCTGATACCCCACTCGATAGGTTTTGAAAAAAAAAACTTTTTTGAAGGCATAATATGGCGCCAAAAATTCGCCATTTTGGTTTTTTTTTAATTTTGATATACCCAGTGTCACTTTCACAGTCAATACGAATCAAACGATACCTCTCAAGCTAAAATCCGTCGAGTCGTTCAGGCCACAGAGCGTGCCAAACTATTATACATACATACATACTCTCGAAAAGCATACCCTCCTTCTGGCGCAGTCGGGTAAATATAATACATATCTACTAATCAAAATACCAATTAAAAAGCACATGTAAATAAAACGTAATTAAAAGCAGCTTATTACCCAGTTTTTTGTTCTTAAGTTCTTTGACTATGTAAAGAGTTTCTGGCACGTTGTTTAAGTATTTAATTTAAACTAGCTTCCGCCCGCGACTTCGTCCCCGTGGAAAAAATAAAATCCCCCGATTTTGAAACATTCTTCATTACTGCTCCGCTCCTATTGGTGTTAGCGTGATGATATATAGCCTATAGCCTTCCTCGATAAATGGGCTATCTAACACTGAAAGAATTTTTCAAATCAGAACAGTAGTTCCTGAGATTAGCGCGTTCAAGCAAACAAACAAACAAACAAACAAACAAACTCTTCAGCTTTATAATATTAGTATAGTCAAAATATCATTTAACTAGCTTCCGCCCGCGACTTCGTCCCCGTGGAAAAAATAAAATCCCCCGATTTTGAAACATTCTTCATTACTGCTCCGCTCCTATTGGTGTTAGCGTGATGATATATAGCCTATAGCCTTCCTCGATAAATGGGCTATCTAACACTGAAAGAATTTTTCAAATCAGAACAGTAGTTCCTGAGATTAGCGCGTTCAAGCAAACAAACAAACAAACAAACAAACAAACAAACAAACTCTTCAGCTTTATAATATTAGTATAGATGTATTCGTGCTTAGTATAATAAAAAACGTATACGGAAAAAAGAAAAAGAAAAAATTGATTGTTACATCCAAATACTGAAAGCACGTGCACTAAAATTAAAAGTAGGTACTTAGACTTAGAACGTGCTTCAAAGTCAGCAAGTATTTAAGAACAATAATTGAGAACTAGCCAATAGAAAGGCAATACATACTTCTAATGTAACCATATCTTTGTTTGGACACATCAATCAGTTGTAACTGCCCACCATGGGTTCAACATTCGGGCTACTGAGCATTTCTAAACAATAGCCAGTAACAGTAATAACACTAATAACACCTAAGCATGCCTAAGCTCAACATAATGTTGTTGCTTGACTAAATTCGACACGTGTCAAGACGTATGTGTAGCCTTGACGGAATGTTTTTAGTTCTATTGTTTCAAAAGTTTGCAGCATGTGCGTAAGTTTTAAAAATACTGTTTTGACTAAACAGAAGGTTAAGAAGGCTCCCAAACCTAGTATTTATTTAAAAAAAAAAACCTTGTTTTATTTCAAACGTTGAAATAAATAACCGGTCAAGTGCATGTCGGGCCACGCGCATTGTAGGGTTCCGTAGTTGGGGTTGCCCAGTGCGAGTCGGATTAGCTGACCGAGAGTTCCGAACCATACTACATGCATAAATAAACTACTGTTTTACACAAATCGACACGCCCTATCAACAATGTCGGATCTGAAAATATGCAACTTTCCAGCAGAGGAGTTTAAAGTTTAAAAACATGATGAAAATGTTATTTTATGGATTACGATTATATGTATGGATATTGGATATATGACACTCATTCCAAAATTCAAAATCGTAATCCATAAAATAACATTTTTATCATGCTATTAAACTTTAAACTGCTCTGCTGGAAAGTTGCATATTTTCAGATCCGACATTGTTGATAGGGCGTGGCGAAATGAGAACATGATCTCAATGGAATTTGTCCGAAAGAGAGCAGAATACAGTTGGTCGACTAATACTCGTAGTGAAGCCAACTTAAGTGTAATAGTTTTCCTTTTAACTTCGTTATATGTACATAGGTATTAGCGTGTCGATTGAATTCCTACTTCCTTCCTTTCCTACTTGACTCTAACGAAAATTAGCAGTTTAAAGCTTAATATTTCGCAAACGGATCACTAAATCGAATATTGGTCTTCCCTCACTCTCATTATTTTTGATCGACCTATCCAACGATATCATCACTAGGCACACTATGAGGCAGACGAGATAAAAAAAATCACCTCTCTTTACGTGTTGGGGGAGGAACCTAAAAAAAGGTTTTATCGTGATTTTATTACCACTTTGTCGACGTGATTAATATGTATATCCATGCCAAATTGCAGCGTTCTAGGACCAATAGTTTTTGAGCTAAGCCGCGGACAGACGGACATAGCGAAACTATAGCGGTTCCTTATCGACTTCAGAACCCTAAAAATGGACCGTGTTTTCTTTTACAGTAGCTTCTCCATACACCTCCTTAATCCTTCGACCTGTTTCTGCAGTACTGATGCCACTGTATACTGATGTAGGTACTCGTACCTACTTATTCATAAATAACGCGATATTTCAAGTTTTCCATATATTAAACAGAATACGATTTCATAGGAAAATTATATGGCGCGAAATTTGAGATCTAAGTGGCAATTATGGCAAAATGCCAATTTCATATGCAAGGAACATTGCAAGGACCCAACATTAAGTAGATATATTCTATATCTATTGCAAAAGAACTAAAGGTTTAATTTTTTTAATTGTAACTTCAACATCCATGAAGAATTACGTTCCACCAAATTCAGAATTATCAGGATACTGGTCTATCAAAGTTTACTATAGCCCTCAATTATGCAGTAGGCACTTTAAACCGTAAAACCTTATCGAAACTCCGCTTTATATCAAGAACCATTGAACATTTTCATCAATACTAACTTTGAAATGATCCCGACAGCAGTCCCAAACCAAAACATACTCGTAGTTAAACAAGATTGAGTAACGCGGATATAATAAACACGTGCCCTCTATGCCTAAAAACGAAGCACTTGTAGATAAACTAGGTGCGTACAGTTAACTAATACTTATGGCACTTATAATCCTTACCATATACACATGTAGGTATAAAGCAGACGGATGGCTGTGAAAAATCTGGTAGTAAATCATTGCGCGCGCGACTATAAAACTTTTTGTCAATGACATGTCGTCCTATTAATATTTTTAAATTAAACTTTAATGGAGAAATACTAAGTTTCTATTATTACGCAAAAGGTGAACGAATTGCAGTCTTTTGTAACTTGACAATAAAAACCATACGTGGCTCTCGGAATCATTAACAGCTAAGCACTTTCATACCTTCTTAAAATAAATAACAATTCATCATTATCTTAATAATAATGCCAAGTTAAATTAGTCTTGTAACTATGTTTTTCAGAGAAATCACAAAATATACTTTTCTAAAGAAAGTACAAATATAATTTTACCAGAACTGTTATGCAATTTTCATTTATAAGTAGCACGTAAGTCGATGAAATTTCTATCATGACTACGGTGCCATATAAATCACAGTGGGTACCACTTTGAGAACATAATGTAAGCTGTAGCAATTAAAGCAGGAGCTGCTATCAGTGATTGTCAGGACTCCGATGTTACTAACCAGATGGCGTCGCGCGGAGGGTCTGTCGCGGCAAAAACTATGTAGTACTCAATCTGTAATACAAAAGGATGCGCCCATATGTAACCTACGACGAGACAGAGCTTCAGACAAGCTACGTGCTTTAATTTGTCATTCTTTGAAGATTTTATTATTTTGTTTAAGTAGACGAACATCGGTAAACATCGTTACTCTAGCGACAAGGATAAACTCCTATCCTTTATTCAGGATTTTCTTTTTTATTGATAACTAGAAATCACGCGGGGCTTCGCTCCCGTGGATTCTATCACGATAAAAACATAACTCTCCTTTTTTGCAGTCGCGTAAAAAGTAGCCTATAACCTTCCTCAAGCTTCAAGCTACTTCCATACCAAATTGCATCCAAATCCACCCAGTACTTTCGAAGATTAGCGCGTTCAAGCAAACAAACAAACAAACAAACTTTTCCGCTTTATAATATTATAGTATAGATAGGTTCGCGTTTGACCACTATCTCACCTAATGGTAAGTGACGATGTGGTCGAAGATGGAACACGCTTACCTAGAAGTAACCTATTCACTCTTGACTTGAAGACCCTTAGGTTATAGCTATCGGGAAACACAGACTCCGGCAGGGAATTCCACTCCTTAGCCGTTCGCACAATGAAAGTATTCCCAAAACGAAAACTATCCGGAGTTATATAATTAATCGGTTAACATTTCATAAGTACCATGCATGGGTCACTGCTTCAGGTCACTACAGAAATTTCAAAAATAGGCACAACCTACAGTTTTCCTTCTCACTCCTCGGTTTGGTATTAGTGTAATAAAAATGTTTTACATTATGAGAACTCGTTCTGAGTAATAAACAAGGAAACCGCTGACGTTCGGCGAAGCGGGAGGTGATTATTTCTCCTCAGATTACTTCCCGAGAGTAATCCGTTAGAAATCGATCGACTTTTAGTGGCGTGTCAGTGTTTGAAGAAAAAAACATAATTTATTGTCAGCATTCAGATCGCAAGGAAACCCGAACAGGCATTAGAAAATAAAAAAGTAATAAAATAAGAGATGTTTACGAGCGTAAAATGACGTGAGTCGTGAGGCCGCGCCACTTGGGCTGTTTACATGTGCGCAGGCGCTCACTGTTCACTACGCCGTACATAAGGGGTAAATCGTAATTTATTTTCTTTATAGTTTTGGTTGTCGATGCTTGATGGTTTTGGTTACCTAATAATTATCGAGCGCGAGCCGAAAGCTAAACCAATTTGAGTGGTGTCGGGGGCTTAAAGCCCGCTCACTCAAGTGCATATTTCATATTGTTTATGTCAATACGAGCTTTTTGTTCGGATATGGGACTAAACTTCAACTATTTATAGCTCTGTTACCAAACAAAACAGCGCACTGCTGTTTCATTGTTGTTGATTTGTTTTACAGTTGATGAATAGGCTTAATTCAACATAGGAATTTAAATCTTCAGAGCAAAATCGTATCTAATGTTCAATGAGATCTGCATTTCACAAAGAGCTGTCTTTCTTCTAGAGTTAAAATTCGCAATTTCTTTTCAATTGCATTAACCGTCACTGTCTTGATCTCGAAAGGAGGCGTATTCCAAAAGAGAATCCAATGAATGCGAAAAAAAGAATGAACAAATTCCGAAAAAAGAACAGAAATTCTCTTAATAAATATTGGTCAGAGTTATGTCGAAAGAGAACCACAGATGAGGTAGTATGAAAATGTATTCCTAACGTCTTGAAACTTATTGTATGGAATAACCAAATTAACGACATGTTTGTCCGAGATGTTGATACGTCTTACACAAACGCTTAAGGAACCGAGTAGAAACCTTTAAGTCAGTATCTTTGTTAAATCCTATATATCATAGTTAAATGATCTCCAAAGTTCTAATCACAAATGCATGTTATTAAATCAGGGGCGGTGGCTGTATGCGACGGGCACACGTCAAGAGACCCATGAACGCGTTCATGGTGTTCGCACAGGCGATGCGCAGGCGCCTCTCCGAGGAAAGACCCGCTCTGCACAACGCTGAGCTCAGCAAGGCACTAGGATCTATGTGGAAGTGAGTACAAATATATAAAAGCAACTTATGGCTACGTTCTGAAAGACCAAGGACATTTTTAAGGCATAGCCTGTGTAAATACGATTACATACAAACTTGTTCTCCACCAACGTCATTAAACTCAACTATTTAGTTTAATTTTATATCCCGCCCATTTTTAAGGTCACTGAAACTGTACATTGTATAACTCACTCCGAGTACTTTTACCTCTTGCTTTCTTTTGCCTGTCTACTGTCTCTTGTTCTGTTCTAATAATATCAGCGATGTTGTCTCATCCTTCTTTCAATATTTTACTACTGTCTACCTTTTGACAGTGCGGGCTATGTGGCCATCTTGGCAAAATATTATTGGTGGGATCTTAAATGAATGGTACCTAATACGTATCTACTAAACAGGAAATACTAGAACTTTAGGTACCTGATATTTAATTTGGTCCAGATAAAATGACAATTAAATCTCCTTACGTTTATCAACTCATAACCAAAGACATCCAAGTGAAGCTGATATAGTACGATAAACAATCATTAATATGAACCCGAATACCCGATCCCCGGTACATTCGCCTGGCCGATGCGCGTGCGGCATCCAACCGCGCGGCGTGCATCGATTGTTTACTCATTAAAATGCTATCGCCGCTAAGTGCCGCGATAACATCTCTTAACTGTTTCCACCGTGGCTGCGGCTCGCTCAAATAGAAAATTGTGGAACAAATTCGCAACGAGATCAATCTGGAACTGAGTTTGTTGTAGGCAACCTTACTACCAGTGTAGGTACAAAAGTTTACGTTAGTAAATAATAATTATTGTTGCAACTGGGCAGTAATTAACACATCCAGCTGTAGGTACAAGAGCCCAACGAAAACTTAAACTGCTGTAGCATTGTATGATGATCGTATTTCAAGGTCTAACTAGCTCATTTAGTTATTTATTGCCAAAACCTTCAGGAAATCCACCCATACGCACAAAACGGTCTGGGAATACTTTAATTGTGCGTACAGCTAAGGAGTAGAATTCCCTGCCAGAGTCTGTTTTTTCCTGATAGCTATAACCTATAGTGAATAGGTTACTACTAGGTAAGCGTGCTTCATCTTCGACGACATCATCGCTTACCATCAGGTGAGACAGTGACAAAACGCGAGCTTATAATAATAAAAGTAACTGGATTATAGACGAAACGGTTGGTTCAGTGGTTGAGCGGTTGGCTGCTGCAATGCGTGTCGAGTCCTGGACGGAATAAATAAGTACTAGTACCTATGGCGTATAGATTGTATTGCGTGTCTGGCTGTTTGAGTATGTGAATTTAATGATTGTAAACGCACCCACGTTACAGGAGTAATACTTAGTGTGGGGTGACGTTAAATAAATAAAATAAAAACAAAGATTGTAAATAAGTAAAACACCATGTACACAAGTGACAATATCATTTCGTGGCAAGCAACATTACACATTTGTCCTTAGATAACAGCTTGCTTGCTGCATGATTATGAGAATTCTTTGAAGCAAGTACTATTTCTGAACATTGGGATCAAATAAGCACTAAGTACTGCTCAACGATCGTAAAAGCAACTTGTCGTAGGGCCACCCGCGCACTGCGCGCGCGCGCTCCAACGCTGCGATGACGAGAATGATATGACTGTTTAAGTATGAATAATATGTAGCGCTGATATTGTAGTAATGTCAAAGGTATGTATGCCTACTTGGTATCCTACTTAGATATATTTTTAAAGTGACATTTTACCAGAAAGAGTCTCGTTCGTTTTAATGTTACTTAAAAAAAAAAAAACAATAAACTTATGGTTTCTACAAAATTTTTAAAAGTAAAAAAAAAATCTGTTACTAGGAAAAATAACGTATTTATTAAAAATTGTTGACAGGGTAGTTTCTGAACAGTGGTGGGCCAGTCACTATTAACGAAGTTACGAGTCGTAGGTTCGAGACACACTGGCATATCCTAGGACTGAAAATCCGAAGTTATGCGACTTTCACCCACAGCTACCCTCACTAGGCCTGCGCGGTAGAGTACGGTCCATTCCCTGTCATAGAGAGGAAGCCTGTATCCCATCAGTAGGAACAATATAGGCTGATTATGTTACGTACATATAATGATTAGGTTCCGAGACCCCGGGAAAGTATAATTTTTTTGGAGGCTCGGTAGTTTTCCCGAAAAATCAAGTAAAATAAAGGCACACAAGGCTTTAAACAAATTTATACTCAAATTTAGATTAAAGTTAGCTTTAGCCTGTATTTAACTTTGCATAGAAATCTTACTAAGTTATCCATATTTAAAATGTTTTTTCACTACGGGAACTTTTTACCGTTAATAAGCTCGCGTTTGACCACCATCTCTCCTGATGGTAAGCGATGGTGTGGTCGAAGATGAAGCACGCTTGACTAGAAGTAATCCTTGCCTGATGCTAAACTCTATCTTACTGGTCTTCCACCCTCACATACTATGACTTCTAGGTATATCTCAGTGTATATGTGTGTATATATGTTTTTTTCCGGGTAGGAAAATCACCGAATGGACTTCTCCCGCTCTGAGTGGAGCGGGACGGATTGTCAGACTTCTACTGATTAAAAACCCACCCTATTCCTTCAGCTACCCTTAAGTTCCAGGGCCGCGGTATGTCGTTAGAACATTCCCGCAACCCCGGCATCACTACCTCCCTACTACCGCTACTACTACTTATTTGAAGCTGGTGCATTCGATGAACTTACGTAAAACCAGCCTATAACATTTCAGGTTTCCTCTTTATGAAAGGGATGAATCTATAAATAAGCGAAAACGTAAAGTTAAACGTTTTGAGCATACAGAGTCTCTATTTCCTGATAGCTATAACTTGGTGGTCTTTCAGTCAAGAGTGAATAGGTTACTTCTAGGCAACGTGCTTCATTTTCGACCACATTATCGCTTACCATCGGGTGAGATAGTGGTTAAAAACGAGTCCACCGTGAATAAAAAATAAATTAAAAAAGTTATAAAGCATCGTCGAAAAATATTGTAATTTTTGTATCTATTATTGAATAAATAATCTTAACTTGTTATAGTACACTAAGCATGATCCATTTTAAGTCATTATAATTATGAACTTTACAAAATAACAAACCTACTTATCTTTAACAAATCTCAGAGCTTATTCAGTTTTTCATTATTTTTCATGTTTGCTGTGCGATTGCAATTATAATAAAGATCAAGTTAGGCACCGTAACCTTATAATATACAACGTTGATAAAAGCGAGAAGCATGAAATAAAACCACATATATCTTTTTCAGGCTTCACACCAAAAATCTGATCAATAAAAGCAATATAATGTATTTTCCCGAGCTGCTGACTAAGTACTTAAACATAGTTATCTATATCTAGGGTCGTAGGGTCACTTTAAAACGGCAAAATTCACGCTACCTTGCCGCTTTTTAGGGTTCCGTAGCCGAATGGCAAAAAACGGAACCCTTATAGTTTCGATATGTCTGTCCGTCTGTCTGTCTGTCCGTCCGTCCGTATGTCACAGCCATTTTATTCCGAAACTATTAAGACTACACATGTGAAACTTAGTAGGTAGATGTATTCTGTGAACCGCTTACCGATTTTAAGAAAAATATTAAAAAATATTTAAAATATAGGGGGGTCCCCATACATGTAACTAGAACTGAAAATATTTTTTTTTCATGTAACCTATGCGTGTGTGGCATCTATAAACAGGTCTTTAAAATTGATATTAGAATTTCTAGAACCACTTTTTCATAAAGTCAATTGTTTCAAAAATATAAGCTTCGAAAGTGGTAAAATGTGTGTCCCCCCCCTCTAACTTCTATAATAATGGAGTGAAAAATCTAAAAAAAATATACGTCTGTAGATCTTAATGTAAACTTTCAACCAAAATTAGTTTGAACGAAATCGGGTCAGCAGTTTTTGAGATACAGCATATTTTCTAAAACCGCAAATATAACTTTGTAATTCATACAAGCACTATGAAAAACAAAGTTAATTGGCGTAGTTGTAAATAAATGTAAATAAGCTAGTTTTACGAAATTTTTAAGGTTTTATTTTTGTCAAATAAATATACATATCTATACTAATATTATAAAGCGGAAAAGTTTGTTTGTTTGTTTGTTTGTTTGTTTGCTTGAACGCGCTAATCTTCGAAAGTACTGGGTGGATTTCAAAAATTCTTTCTGATTATGATAGGCAGTTTCATGAGGAAGGCTATAGGCTATCTAGCATTACGCTACTCCTCTCGGTTTTCCTACAATAAAGGTATTGGAGAAATAAGTCGGAAGAAAATATGCCGCTAAATTACTATAATCGCGTGAGCTGGCGAAATGCTGAGTTATACGTAAAGATCATGTACTACAAAAATGTAGGGTTTATGTAGATCTAAAAAAAAGTCCGCGGTACTGCATATCTAACTTTTATAAATAATCCACAATATGGCAAATTATGTTAAGAAAATATTTAAAAAATAAGGAATGTCTTTGTAGTATTATTATTATGCAGCCATATTAATATTTGCGTTTGAAAGTAATTTCAACATCAAGACAATTTTATGAAGATTATCTTTCCCTTTTACAGTATATAATTTGGACTTATAGTTTAGGAGAAAATGTAAAATTAAAATTATTCAACAACGCTATTCACCGAAACGGCCGCGGCGCGGCGGCCCGGGAATGCACGACGCGACGCGTTGAGCATGACTCGCGTACTCTACCACTCCACGATAGATACCGCACTGATAGTGAACCTTATCTTGGTTTCATTTCGACTGCTTGGCTAAGAGACTTCCTATGTAAAATTGTTTCAGCTTCTTTTACGTCAGATGTGTATTTTTGTATCTATACATTTGAATATTTATATTTTACTTTCTCTTTAGTTGAATAAGTCATTTTGATAGGGTGTTGTTTTGTTCATCCCATTTTTTATGTCATCGTTTAGTTTAAAGGTATGTTGTAATGAGATACCGCGGCCCCGGAAGGCAAGGGCAGCTGAAGTAACTGGGTGGGCTTATAGTCAGTAGAAGTCTGACACTCCTCGCTCCACTTAGAGCGAGAGAAGTCATTCGATAATTTATCCCACCCGAAAATACGGGTCAGACATTCAACGTTGGCATAGTTTAAAAGCGATGTTGTTAGGATTCCTTAGCCGAATAGCAAAAAAACGGAACCCTTATACTATTCGTCATGTCTATCTGGCCGTCTTTCCGTATGTCTCAGTCATTTTATTCCGATACTATTAAGACTACAGAGTTCAAACTTGATATATAGATGTATTCTGCAAACCGCTTTCCGATTTTTATGCGAAAATAATGTAAAAAAAAACAATAAGGGGAGGCTCCCCATACATGGAACTAAAACTAAATTTTTTTTTTACATCAAGCCTGTACGCCTATGCGGGTGTCGGGCGTCTATAAATAGACCTTTAAAATTAATACTGAGGTTCATGTAATCATTTTTGTCAAAGTCAATCGTTTGAAAGATATATTTGGGGACACATTTTACTACTTTGGAAGTGCCAAAGTAGTAAAATGTGTCTCTAACCTTTAAAATAATAAAGTGTAAAATATAAAAAAATATGCTGTAGATTCTAATGAAAACTTTTAACTAATTGATTCGAACGAGATACAGTTTTTGAGATTTCATTTTCACATTTGCAAAATCCGCAAATAAAACTTTGTCATATAAACATTATGATAACAGCATTTTTTTTACGTTAATCTATGCTAGCAAGCATAGCTACGGAATTCTTCATGGGCGAGTCAGTCGAAAGATATACGCTTCCAAAGTGGTAAAATGTGTTTCACCCCCTACCCCCTGCTACTTTTATAATAATGGAGTCAAAAACCAAAACAAAATATATGCTGTAGATCTTAATAAAAATTTCAATTAAAATTGGTTTGAACGAGATCGGGTCAGCAGTTTAAAAATACTCTAAATGTATTCTTGACAATATTATTAAATTAAACTATATTTACTTCGAGATTCTCTATCCATTGCGAATTAGATTGACGCATAAAATTACACATTAATAATAGTAGTAGGATTATACGCGGGTGAAACCGCGGGGCACAGCTAGTTATATTATATTATAATAGTTACTTCGGAACCCTTCATGGGCGAGTCTGACTCGCACTTGGCCAATTTTTTTTACAAAGGCAGTTTACGTTTCGCTTTAATTATTCCGTGAATTATTATTGTGAGGAGAAATAAAGATTTAGTTATTGAAGTTCTTTGAAAAAAGTTTTTTGGAATTTATCTCGTAAACTTTCTTTTTTTATTGATAATATGTTTGTGTTTGACCACCATCTCACCTGATGGTAAGTGATGATGTGGTCGAAGATGGAGCACGCTTGCCTAAAAGTAACCTATAGCTTTTTAATAGTTTCGGGTTTACCGTAAGCACGTATATTATATGTAGTTTATGTTTTTATTTAATGCCTATCGGTTTTATCAACGTTGTTTAAAACGGAAAGAGAACATAACGCTCGCTACGAGTATATGCCGCTAACTTGACCGTGCGGGGCACGGCGCGAGCGTGGGCGCGGCTCAGGCCTGCGCTCTACGTCTTTTTTATACCTTCGACTGCATTCTAAACTCTCGAATCATCAAAGAAAACAGTCGGTGAAGTGAGCCTGATTGCTGTGTTGTGATTGGTGGGCTCTCTTACACTGTCATCGCGCTCACCTCTCAAGATGCAGATCCCGATCAAGTAGATTAGCAAGGTCAAAGGTCGTGGAGATGTATTTGATTGCCTTAATATTTCCTTGAAATTGTACGCTACATTAACAAAAAAATACTTTAGAAACTAAAGATCACTTTGTATATCGTGGCATTCTTATTGGGACTACTACTACTTACGCAGCTGACTAAAATCTTAAAAATTGCCTTTAAGGTAATCGTCCCAATAACCGACAAGTTTTGTCTTTTGCGAACTTGACAACGCTGCTATGCGAAAATTAGAGTAGGTATTTAGAACAAAACTTTTTACATGACATGGTGCAGAATTTATTCATAATTTTATTCTAAGTAAATAGTTAGTTTCTATACTTTATACAGATATTCAATACTTATTAAGGCAAATGTGAAAAAAGGGTGATTTGTACCAGTATCCGACAGATTTGTCCTAACACTCGTCAAACAGTCCCAGTCGTCGTCAACTTTCAACGCTAATATGAACTCTGCTGAGGTTCAATATAAATACAAGTTTTAAAAAGTTGTGATGGTAAGTCGTGTCCGTGGCTTACAGTCCTTACAAACAATAGAGAGTTTAAGAGTAGGTAGAAAATAAAAACCAAATTGAGATTCTTAAAATCAAGTAATATACATATTTCAATTTATTTGCCAATAATTGAACACTATCTAACAATTGCTCTTTATTGACAGGGAACGTGGAATTTTCATTGCAGATAGTGGTATCTGCCTGCAATGAAAATTAACCAATTCTCGAATTTTTGTTCTAGAACCTTTGATTTTATCAATCAAGGTTTTTCTAGGTATCTACATTAATTCTCCTAGCTGCAGCTGATGTTGAGGTACGTTTACCGTCTCCATAGCTTTTAACATGTCCTCAACGGCGTATTTTCTTCTGGCCATAGTTTTCTGAAATGATAGGTGCGGTTTTTAATTATTTAGGCACAAGCTCCTCTGAAGGAATCACCTTAAAACCCAGTTTAATCTTCAAATGTACCTAGTACAAATCTATAATTTTATTTTTATTTCCAACTAGCTTTTGCCCGCGACTTCGTCCGCGTGGAATAGTTACTTTGGGCTAACGTTAAATTTAACCCCGATTTTGAACCATTCTTCATTGGCGCTCCGCTCCTATTGGCCTTAGCGTAATTATATATAGCATATAACCTTTCTTTATAAATTGACTATTTAATTAAAAAATATTTTTTCAATTCGAACCAGTAGTTCCTGAGATTATCGAGTTCAAACAAACAAACTCTTCAGCCTTATATTATTAGTATAGATAGCTGTTGCCCGCGACTTCGTCCACATTTCCGCCGTTTCTCGTAAAAAAAAAGTAGCCTATGTCCTTCCTCACGGTTCAGTGATTTTGATGTAACAGACAGATTAACTTTCGTAATTTAGTAGGGAAATATAATATGTCAATCTATAATACTGTTAAAAAATATCGCAATACCGAACCGCACAATATTATTGTTAATAGCTGTTCCCGCGACTCCGTCAGCGTGTAACTCCTTGTGTGTTATTAAGTTGTGTGGTATTATGTATCGGTAATATTGTTTAGATCACGTTCACATGAGGCTTAAGTACCTATAGAACGAAAATTCTTCAGCGCAAAGCTTCCGGGTAAACTATGTTGAAAGTTGACCCGTCCGGCACGTGAACATAAAGATTTCTAGAACTGCTAACCCGGGAAAGAGCGACGTACAACTGACCATGCGAGAAACAACTGACACCGAGGTCTACTCCAGCAACACGAAAAATCTGCCCTTGAGCCTTATTAATTGTCATTGCATAACACACCGATACTGGGAAATGCGTTCTTTTGAATTGGAATGGAAAATTATTTGGTATTATGGGAATTCTGGGAATAAAGACGGTTTCTCATGCACCGCAACCTGTTAAAATTTGAGCCTCGATTATATTTTGTTGCAACTGGGTTACTTTTAGCCGAGTTCCATTGCAAAGTTGTGGTGGTTTTAAATTTCGGAGCAGAACAATAATCAGAAAGCTTCAAACTGCTAAGCTATCGGGAGTTACACGTGTTATTGTGAGTCAACCATAAAAGATAGATAGATGCTGTCGTGGGATATTTTTTATATAATTTTAAGGAGAACATTTCCGTCATAAATGATTTCTGTGTAGCTTGGCTCGCGACGGAAGCTTAAAAAATGGAGTAACTTCTCCCGTTTTCCCAACATTTCCCTTCACTGCTCTGCTCCTATTGATTGTAGCGTGATGAAAAGTATACTATAACCAGCTCAGGAGTATGAAAAATAATTGTACCAAGTTTCGTTAAAATCCGTCGAGTAGTTTTTGTTTCTATAACGGTTATACAGACAGACAGACAGACGAAAATTTTACTGATTGCATTTTTGGCATCAGTATCGATCCCTAATCACCCCCTGATAGTTATTTTGTAAATATATTTCATGTACAGAATTGACCTCTCTACAGATTTATTATAAGTATAGATAGCCTCGCGTTTGACCACGGAATAGATGAATAAGGTTGGAATGGTAATGTGGGCGTGGCGAGCGCGCCACATTTATGATACGAAAATCATAGCTTTCATTCACCGCGTTTAGTGCGCTTCGGAATACTTTGGAACACAGAGCTCTGCTTTAAAATGCCGTGTTGTGCAATTATAACCAGTAAAACAAAAAGTTAGACCGCAAGTATAGAGCGAGGAGGTATATCTTTCTATCAGTAAGTCGAAAATAACATTTAATTACAATTTTATTTGTAAAAAACATAAAAGTATTCTGATCACTATGAAATTCCGAACATTAACAACATTATTGCAACAAGATACAAAAAAATCTACATTGTCCGATGTGTACTCGCTTAGTCAACGTAATGACCAAGTCAGTTTACAATGTATTGCATCCTCTCACTTCAACCATTGACGTTTCGTCCTTTGCCCTGATTGGCCGTGATGCATGGCGCATGTTTATCGACAGTGATTACCATCAGTAGCAAGCTCTCGATTTAAGTGTGTGTAATTTATTTGTGTGCGTAATTCGCATACGTAACGGGCCTCTTCCTTGTAGTTGAGCTGTGGGAGTGGGAGACAAGCGGCGACACGCGTTCTCATAGAAATCAGGAACTATTTCCTTTCTAACCTTTTTTATCTGTTCTGTGCGTTTGACCACCAGCTCACCTGGTGGTAAGTGATGATGAGGTCGAAGATGGAGCACGCTTACCTAGAAGTAATTCTTGACTTAAAGACCCCTAGGCTATAGCTATTGGGAAACACAATAAAAGTATTCCCAAAACGTTTTGTGCGTATGGGTGGGATGTCCACCATATAACTATGGCGCATCGCCGTTTGTTTTGTATTCCGATGATGGAACAGGCTTGGTGGAATTAGATTGTGTAATTCGATCGCACACTCTTTGAAATGCAACCGATAGAAAACCGATAGACTTGCAACTCGTCGTCGATGTTCACGGCTCTGATGCTTTGACTCGATCAATGCATCGTTGCCAATGAGCCTCTTGGCCCATTTCTCGATAGGCTTAAGCGCGTCCAGTTAGTATTAGGCAGATTCATCCCAAAGACGAGAGCAGTAAGCACTCCATACACGATCGAACCTGGGTTTGCTGTAGCAAACTTACACCGGTTCCGGTGTAAGTACTGTCTCACCTTTGCTAAGATTCCCAACTTTTTTACTGCTAGGTGAGCCTTATAAACGGACCAAAATTGAGGGTGAAAGTTAGTGTAAACCGAAGACGCTCAATACGATTATTGGCTCGGTTACATCACGGAAAGGAGGAGCCGGTTGGAATTGGCTCCTTTTTGCGGAGAAGAGACACGCTTGGATCTTAGTTGCATTAAACTTGACCAAGTTGGCATCGCGCCATTTGGAGACAGCCTCCAAGGATAAGTTCAAGTGCCCAACCATGTCCTCATGGAGAGACTGGATTTGCAACCCATTAGCACGCGCGTCGGCCACATATCCTTCAGCAACTGTACTGTCGTTTACATACTCAAAGGTACCGGGCATTAGCAAATAATTAATGTGCAGCAAGAATAAAGTTGTTGAGAGAACCGTCCCCCCGGCATTAATTGCCAATTGTCCAGTTGAGTAGCCATCAATAATCACTCGAATGGACCGATCTCTCAGGAAGCATGACTGCCCTTTTTGGGCACTGGCTGCACATTAGCCAGCATGCATGCTTCTGGCACCTTTCTAGTATCAAGCGAAAGGCGAAACAAGCGTGTCAAGATTGGAGACAGTTCAGGCACACAAGTTCTTATACCAATTACTGGTATCCCGTCGGGGCCACTACTTTGTTCACGTCCCGGTTACGCAGCACTTTACGGACGTCTTTCTGATGGATGCGAATGTCTGACATACACGTCTCGCATCCAATAGGAGTTCCCAATTCGGCTAACGTTGTCAAACCGGGCCCTCCGCAAAACATTCTTGCAGGACTTGGCAGACCCGTCGAAGGCTCTCTTCTTCAGATCCATGTCATTTACTTTGCAGTTTCGAGCATCGACCCATGCTAGGTAGGTACGTCGCTTGTTTAAGTGCTTCAGCGCGATCATATTCGGCGCCAAACCAAAGTCGAGCTTTGCAGGACATTGTTAGGTCAGAGAACGGTATATAGTACTCCTTTCCCTGTCGCAAAACATCCACCACGGTGTCTGCGCACGACGATGAATCATTTGTTTACACCAGATAGTAAATAATAATGCTAATAATAACTCTAACTTGCATGTGCATAATGCATAACCGAACAAAACACAAAAAAAAAAACTACAAGATAGGTAGATAGAATATACTTTATTGTACACCAAAAATTGGAACACACTTACATAACCTTATTTCTATAACTTTGGTTACAATAGCGGTCTTATCGCTGAGAGCGATATCTTCCAGACAACCTTTGGAAGGACTTTAAAAGCTTTAATTGAAATTGGGGAGGGCTAAATTAGTGTACTACAAAACGGAAAAAAAACTAATTTGAAATATATAAGTATATAGGTATATATATATATATAAATACAATACATAATTATATAAAATATATAAATGTAATGTGTTCTCTATCATCGTGTGGAGAAAAACAAAGAAATAATCATAAATTTGAAAGAAAATGATTGGCAACCGAGCTTTTAAAAGCAGCGAGTGACTGTGCTTGTCTTACTGATACCGGCAATGCATTCCACAACCGAATAGCCTGCACCGTAAAAGAATGGTCGTAAAATTTAGTGGAATGTGTAGGCATCAAAAGTCTCAAATTTTCCGATGATCTCAAATCTCTACCATGTGTGTCATGAAGGAACTTAAATCGTTCTTTGAGATAAAAGGGAGTCGTTGGATTGAAAAGAATACTGTAGATTAATGATAAAATATGTGTATTCCGGCGAAGGCGGATAGGCAGCCACTTGAGTTTAATGCAAAACTCAGAAACATGATCATACTTGCGCAAACCAAATATGAATCTGATACAAAAATTTTGGAGTCGCTCAAGCTTATCTAACTGCACTTCAGTGAGATCTGGATAACTTGCATCAGCATAGTCGAGGATAGGGAGAAGAAGAGATTGGGCAAGCGCAGTTTTAGTGGCAGTCGGCAGGAAATTGCGCAATCTGCGTAATTCAGAAGCAATTATCGTAGCCTGTCCCAGTTTCCGACAAAATAGTGTTTTAAAATGACGGACACTGGGACAAGACCACATTTTACGTACGTATTAGCTGTCAAATACATTAAAAAATATTTTTCTTACCAAATTACGTCAAATTTAATGTTATCGGGAGCAAATACAATTAACTAATCCATAAAATAATCATACTTACCGTAGATCTCACTGAAGCTGCAAAAATCACATCACAACACTACGTAGTACGTACCAATTGAGTAGCGAAACTAATCAAAATTTTGGATTTTGTAGGACGAACTTTTCAACTTAACTTTACTCCGAGATCATTACATTTTAAAGCAATTTCAGCATTACAATTGTTCAATAATGATACCAAAAAATATGTTCCAATGAATATTTATCTCTTTAATGTTTAGTAGAAAAAGATATACTGGTTTTTGTAAAAACTGACGGTGACTGGGTCACTGTCGAGATTACCAGCGTTTACCTTATAGCTACCCTAAAACCTTGGCATTATTATAATCTATCATTTTAATAACTATGAATTCAACTTACATAAAAACGACAAAAACATTGAAAGCTCATAAATTAACCATCATACACTTTGCACGGAATGTGCACTAGCAAAACAAGCTAAGTGGTGTGCATTGGAACAGAGCTCACTAAGTCACAGCACATTAGTACTGACGTCTCTTCTACATATGGAAATAGTTCCGGCGATACGCTTCTAAAAAACTTGGCCAAGTGCGAGTCAGACTCGCCCATGAAGAGTTCCGTAGTAACTACATATAATATGTATATTTATTTGACAAAACAACGTAACAAATTTCTTAAAACAAGCTTATTTACATTTTTACAACTACGCCAAATAACTTTGTTTTTCATAGTGTTTGTATTATATATATTTGCGGTTTTAGAAAGTATACTGTATCATAAAAACTGCTAACCCAATCTCGTTCAAACCAAATTTGGTTGAAAGTTTACATTAAGATCTAAGACATATTTTTTTTAGATTTTTCACTCCAATATTATAGAAGTTAGAGGGGGGAAGGGACATTTTACCAATTTGGAAGCGTATATCTTTTAAACAATTAACTTTATGAAAAAGTGGGTTTAGAAACCCCAATGTCATTTTTAAAGACCTGTCTATAGATACCACACACGCATAGGTTTCATGAAAAAAAATATTTTCAGTTTTAGTTCCATGTATGGGGAGGATTCCCTTTATTTTAATTTTTTTTTTCTTAAAATTGGAATGCGGTTTACAGAACAGACAGACAGACAGACAGACGGACAGACATGACGAAGCTATAAGGGTTCCGTTTTTGCCATTCGGCTACGGAACCCTAAAAACTGCTCAAATGACTCAGCAGATACTAACATACGTTTGACAAAATCATCAAGATTTCAAATAACCCATACTTTCTTTACAGAAATTTAAGCGAGGTAGAGAAGCAACCCTTTGTCAAAGAATCTGATAAGCTCCGCTTGCAGCATAAGAAGGAGTATCCTGATTACAAGTACCAGCCTCGACGTCGCAAGCCTCAGCCGACGTCGGCGGTCCGGCCAAAAAGAGAGCCTTCTCCGGAGAGGGATCCGATCAACTTCGACGGTATGGCCGACATCTCCCCGGCGCTGCTAGCAGACGGGACACCGGACACAGCCGAGATGGATCAGTACTTGAAGCCGGGCGTGGGCGTATCGGACTACCACGAGCTGCAGCCGCGGTACGCTCACAGCCTCCATCACGCACCTCAACCGCTGTACGCTCCACCCCACCTACAACACCCTTCGTGTGTAGACTGGCAACAATACACGGGACACCCCTAAAACTAAATTAAAAAGAAATCTATTAATAAACCGCGATTGCACGTTGGTGTCTCAAAGACTTTTTAGTAATATAAATAAGCTTTATCAAAAGATCGGAATATTTTTTATCGCCGCTCATATTTTTTGTAACTTATGAAAATAGGTCACGTAGCTGTTGTAAATATAATTGGGTAGACATGTAAGTACTAAGCGAAACTGCGCGCACGTGCGTTTAATTTGTGTAAGCTGAATAAATATTTATTAGAGTTTGCGTAAATTATTATTTTTTGTTAAACTATATCAGGCCTAAATGACATGCTATCCACGTGCATACATATGATGTTTTTATAGAGCTTACCTAGAATTGTATACTAGAATAACGGAAACAAAAAAATATGCTGTAATGAAAACTTTGAAAAACAAAGTACCTACCTATAGTGAGGCGCCATCCATTTATTACGTGAGACGATTTTAGTCCGGTTTGATCCCATTCCAATTATGTAAGGAATATAAGTATCAGCCCCCTCCTCCCCTGTTTAAAATTTATTACGTAAGAATCTAAAGGAAAAAATGAAAAGACATTTGGTAATTTTGTAACTTAAAATTTTCAAAGGAACAAAGTTTAAGACCGTTTGCTTTGTAGGAAGGTACTTATATATTTTTTTGTTTTGGTAATGATCAATTTTGCGCATTTTTGTGATATTTCCTAAGAACTATCTAGACCCCCTCCCCTCAGTAAGAAAAAGTAAGACATGGTCGTCGTCCCTCCCACACTAAATCGTATTACTTCCTAAATGGATAGCGTGGTGATCTTCAATAAGAATTAATTCATAACTTTTGAAAAATCACAGAAAAAGAAACCTTCATTTTTCCATCTTTAGGAACACATAGTTGGATCCAGAAGCGATATTGCATTCTGATAGGATATCATCGTAAAAGATTGTAGTGAGTTTTCATTCCATATGTAATTCAAAGCTACTAGATAGCTATTCACTTTAGGCTCACTTGGCGTGTTACTGAATGGATATCTACCTACTTATCTACTTCTTCAATAGACTTTAAATTTCGTGTAAACATCTCACGTTTTATTTCGCGTATTTGAAATAATGACAGTTCATTGTAAGCACTTCACCTAAGTTTTCATTGGATTTTTGGCCAATACAGGAATTATGTTGCAAAATTACCAACATCTATTTGCAGGGTCGATAATTTATAACAAACTGCAAAGGTTTGGCTTCAGAAACAAAATACAAAAATGCTCTAAATTTGAACTACCCAATCTAGGCAGAAGGTTAGAATGTAATTTAACAGTCGAAGAATTACTAAAACCCTAAAAATATGTCTCCAGGGATATATAATCGCTATTTGTATATGAAAATTAAATAGGTACTATAAATACTATGTTACATTAGTTTGGTACTTCACGAAATTCCTCAAGTTCCAAAGCTTATTATGCTAAGTAGGTATAGTTAGATTAAGTTAAAAATAATTAAGAATATTATAGGTTTAGTGACTATGATAATTATTAAGTTATTGTTGTGATTTACTAGTTGTAGTCCATAACAATATTATGTTGTTTCTTAAATATATTTTTCTATGTTCTACACTAAAATCTAGTTGTTTCGTCTGAAATTCGTCCCCCACTAGCACAAAATTAGCATGGCACAGACTTATGTACTAAGTTGAAAGCTAAGAGCTGTTTCTCTTTATCTCAATTTAACTTCCTATTCCTTGGTGTTTGTCTAACACCTAACTTATCCACAGTAAAAGTACATCATTGGTGGTGATGTCTTTTGAACTCTAAAAAGTACAAAAGTAGTAGCTTCTTCCCGCGACTTCGTTCGCATGGGAGAATTTTCCCGCGTAAATCCCAATCCCGTGGAGATCCCCAGATAAAAAGAAGCCTGTGTAATATTCAACTACCTACGATACGTACATAATTGTTTACGAGACAGCACCGCCGCGGTCTTAATTAAATAATTATATTTCTTTGTTGCAGTCCCAAAATGTAACTATCTGTCTGATATAAAGTCGTTCGAATGATTGCCATTTCTGCGAAGTGCTGGCCATACCTACAGGTCCTCGGATGATGTGGGGCGATGCACGCGATAGGCGGCGACCCCTGGCCGTCCGCCGCTTCCGGCGCGCGCGCAGCCCGGCTGGGTCGAGGCTCGCGCCCGCCCCTGCGCACAATGCCTCTCTTGTTGTCACCCCTATCTTATCACTCTCACATTTTTCGCGACCGACACTAATGAGGCCAATAAACATATCGGCAAATTATGTGTAATTATGATAGTTTAAGAGAATTTACGAGAAATATGGTTGATTTATAGAGGGTGGAGTTTATGATGTTACCGACTACCGATAAGCTTGGAATCATCGATGAACTTACGTCCATTTGCTATCAATATGGAATAATGGTGCAAATTGTAAAAGACTGGTGACAGTTTGCGCCTATTATTAAATAAACTCTAGCAACATGTCAAGAGGGCACTTGTCGATTAGCAATGCTCATATATCATCCCATGACTAATGCTACAGTTCTGAGATTTCAAGCTTCCAGAGAAACAAAAACATTGCACAAAAAGGTTGTTATGAATTTGTAATGGTGCATCGATGCTGCAATATTAAGATTGAGTGCAAATGAAGCGCGAGGCGCGTGCGCAGGGCGGCTGCTCACGTTACACATACGATACACATGGGCCGACTAGCGGACGATGATACCCTATACTTTGACTAACACACTTTTTGTGAGCCAACTCATAAGATATTAATTACAGAGGCGGAGAGCAGCATGCTCAATTTTACGCTTTAATCTTGTGTTTTTTGTTCTTATCCGTTGTCTCGCGGATTACCACTATATTAACAAAAACAGAGATCAAAGAAACTTGATAAGAAGTAGAGTTCGTCGATTACCATAGACAGAAAGTACGTTTTGTTGGCTCGTCCAATTTGAGATAACATTCAACAGCACATAGACAAAAAGTATAGTCCCATTTTAAAATGTAATCAATAAAACGGCAAGGTGCAAATGAATAAGTTCAAGCTTGAACTTTAGCAAGTCTAAAATGCATACGAAAGTGCTACAGTATACAAGTATACAGTCCAACTCAAGTGGACTCATTGAACGACATTTCGTGTGAACATAGTCCATCTGTAGCTTGCTTAGTGTAAGGCGATACCACGGCGTCTGGTGAACATCGAGGAATCAAATCCTACTCCATAATGTAAGTACCCGCTGATACCAACCAACACATGTGGAATCATTCCGTTCAATTATTTACACTACTCAGACAATCCGATCTCTACGTATGGTTTTGATTATCTGACATACTTATAATATTGTGCTTATAGTAAGCACTAGTAGAAGATTAATCTGATGTTTTCATGGACATCAGATTAATCTTCTTAACAAATCAGAAATACACTAGAACGACATACCTACCTACATAAAATGTCTTAGACATAAAGCATAAAATAAACGTGCAGCTTCAAAAAAAAACTAAAGCAAATATCCGACTATATAGGCTAGGTTAACTAGGTTTATAACTAACCTTCCTCAGATCTCATATGATTTGACTCGAATTGTATGAACTTTAAAAGAGAAATAAAAAAAAGAGAAAAAACGGCCTCATCTAGCAAAACTTAAAATGGCAAAAAACCGGCCAAGTGCAAAACGAACTCGCGCACGAATGCTACGACAAAGCTACAGACAGACGGACAGACGGAGAGCGGAGTCTTACAAATAGGGTCCCGTTTTTACCCTTTGTGTACTGAACCCTAAAAATTACATGTACAAGTGTTATTTATGTGTGTCACTGAATGCTGTGTACATAAATATTTTGACTTTAGACTTATGTTGTACCTACTGTATATCGTAATAGCAGTACTGAAATTTATAACCAACTAAATTTAGCCCGCGACTTCGTTCGCGTGGGAGGTTTTTCCCGTGTAATTCCCGATAATTTCGAGATAAAATCTATCCTATGTCCTTCCCAGGGTCCTAAACAATTGCCATGCCAAATTTCATCTAAATCAGTTTAGCGGTTTAGGAGTGAAAAGGTAACACAGACAGACAGAGTTACTTTCGCATTTATATTATTAGTAGGGATTCACAAAATAAATATCTCATTTAAGAAATAGATGTAAGTACCTTCGACGCAAGATAAATATTATGAAGTCTCAGGCTAGTCCCTTTTATTTACTTAATACACCGCAGCATCAAAACATATTTTTAGAGCTTTGCATATTATGACCAAGGTAGTAAAAAACTCCAATTAAGCTATATATGCTTGTGTCTGGAGTGGGTCAGAGTTATGCATTTAATAACCAACTTCAAAAAAAGGAGGAGGTTCCCAGTTCGTCTTAAACTTTTTTTATGTATGTTACCTCATAACTCGAAGACGGCTGGACCGTTTTGGAAAACACTATTTTTTAATAAAAAAAAATCTTTTATTTCAGACAGAATCCATTTGCTTAGTACACAAACAACTTATAAAACTAATGTTAGTACTTAAAACTTCCAAAAACAGAAAAACAACTAATTATTGAACTCCACAGTGGTATGTAGGCGAATCCAATGTCCCAGTATGTGGCTGTCCCACCTGTCCGCTATAGTGTTCAGGATGCTGTTGGGGCTGACGCGTACCCTGTGCATGATTGAAGCGCATCGCTTGCGCATGATGGTCCCATTGTCATTACGTTAGGATCTGATGATGGAATCATGGAGAAATGGAAGGAACTCTTCAAATGCAATATGATTATGCCAATCGGTAATAGGATATTGCATCTGTGTATGGGGCGCAGGAATGAAAAGTCACATTCTGAGGGCAGAGAGAGCACAAAGAGCTGTACTAAAAGTAATGACAAAGAAGCCTCTTAGATACCCAACAGTACAACTGTACGCAGACTGCAAGGTACTTACAGTCCGTCAGCTTTTTGTGCTTCAATCTGTCCTTAGGAAACATAGTACACTTCCCCCGTCTAACCCAAATAAACGCACAAACCTTCCCTCAGGCTCCCAACACAGGACTACTTTTGCTAAGCATCAGTATTATGTAATCAGTGCTTACATCTACAAAAAGATACATAAAATACTGAATATCTTAGACCTCAACAAACACAACCTAAAATCAAAAGTGACAGAATGGCTACTTAAACAGGACTATGCTGCTACGGAGACTTTACTTACCTATATCGTCTAATCAGATCAAAATCGAAATCAAGAAATAGAATCAAGAAATCAAACATCCATCTCCATTCTGGACTAATACCTGTACTAGCATCCATACACACTCGCATATACAACAACTTTCCTCTCACTTACACACCAACACCACTCTACCTACTTATTCACCATCCCACACAGACACCTACACCTTCAATTACATTCATTCACTCTCACCCTAGCACTCTTAATATATACTCACCCATTATTTAAGTACCTACCTATAAATATATTATTTTCCCTTCTAAGGTAAATTGACACCACCCACTCATTTATTAAATAGGGCCCTCATTGTAAAACGCTGTCTCTTAAGATACAGGGTAACCTAGTTTAAGAGGCAGAGTTTAATTTTTTGTTACAGATTTCTATGGCATCCAAATGTCTTATGTAAATTTTCTCTTCGATACATCACAAATTGTAAAATACAAGTGCAATCTGTATATTTTGAGAAATAAATATATTTATTATTATTATCGAGTATATTTTATTTTATCTCAGCTCTTTGGCTGGTTTTATTATTATTATTATTATTATAGGCAAACCTATAGCGTTTTGGGTATTTCTTATAGTACCCTGTGCAGTTGCTCTCGAAAAGCACCATTTGGGGAAGTGAAACTGATGATGAAGACCACAGATGGCCACCGAAACTACTCAATAATAAGTATTTCGTGGATTGCGATTAGATTACTTGAATATGGACATATGGGTAAGGCCAAAGAGAATGTAATATGATATATTAATGCGTAAAGACTGGGCGGACTGTATGTTACAAGACGTGACGCCTCGAACTTGGTCCCAAAATGGTCTTCCCTTTATCGTACCTAGTAAACCAGAACGCGATCGGCTGTCTTAAGTAAATTTTACAATTTACGACCGCTCCCGTTGTGTGAACTACGCCAAAAAGCACAATAAAAAAAATGATAACATTTCATATCACCGGTAAGTTAAAAATATGTCATTAAATCAACTTCTAACATTATTTAAAACGATTTTCTTTCTTATTTGTCTCAACCTTTGGCAAAGACGAAGCGAAGCCGCGTAAAAGTGTGACATAACTTTACAGCGGCGCGCGTTGTAGCCGAAGAAATAGAAAGATTTAATAATATTACTAATAATATTAGTTTATACTAATATAAATTTTGAATTTTTTTTTTCTTGTACCTCGAAAAATACCATACCCCGCTCTTACAAGGTTACGTCTAGGAGCAGACCACGCCGACTCCGTAATTCATACTAGTTCTAATAGATGGCGTTAGTGTTTTTGTAGGGTGACCGCGTCCGTCAAATGTTGGGACGAAATTTGTGAAGTATGGAGTGTCATAGAAGTGCGCGCACTGCAGTCAGTCTACACCGGTGCGGTAGAACTACCGGAATTGCGGCCACCGCAAGGCAGTGCGCGCACGGCCTTAAATCAATGGATGTTAAGCACTTTATGCTCGTCACAATGCATATGGTGAAGTAGAGCTGATCTCCCTAGAGTATATATTGTTCTGTGGAACTGATGGTGAAATACCAAGAGAACTCAAAAATTAACGGCTGTGCATCGGGAAAAGCAATATTTTGTAAAAGGTGATAATATGGAAGTCGGTTTTATTTTTTGCTAAAAAGTTTTTTAATATAAGTTTAGTAAATAATTGGAACATCCTTTGAACTTGACTCTATAAAGGTGAACGCAGACCTAGCCGCACCGCAGTCTCTACAGTCCCCGCAGTCATCGCTTTTTGTTAATGGCCTCGCACATCTATCCGCGCCGCAGTCGCTGCAGTCGTTCCCGTCAGTGTTGCCAGATTTTTGAAAGCATTATCTGTACCGAAGATTTAAAAAATCTGTATAAAATCTGTATTTGGTACTGGTATTTGCTCTTTTGTGTAATTTTATCTGTAGGTGCTATAATAGGGAATAAGCAAGTAATTATTTATACGAGAATAAGTAATTTTTATTATAAACCGTTGACAGAGATTCTCTGTCTACTTTATAACTCTGGCAACACTGCGCACCGTGGATGCGAATGACGTCATCCGCGCTGCGTGCGGGTGACGTCATCAGCTGCAGCTAGGGAAGTTCGGTAGTTTCAGGGACTGCGGCGACTGCGGCGCGGGTAGGTGTGCGAGGTTGCATAGAACTTCATATAAAGAATTCGAATGCAAAGACTGCGGCGCGTACGGTGCGGCTAGGTCTGCGTTCACCATAATTCCCCGAAGATTCCCCGCCTAAAATCAAAATACAACATAGTCATTGCCTTATTGAAAAATAATAGATTGAGTTGCCCTTGCCATTCTGATAACTTTTTGTTTTAATACTAAGTTGGGGATGTTCTGTTCACAAAACTATTTTATATTTTATATTGATTATTGAAAGATTATTGAATAGATTATGAAACATTTTATTTCTAATTCAATTCAGTCACTGTCAGTCACTTTGACCAACTAGCAAAAATAATTTTAAATGCATTGATATATTAAAAGGAGGAAGATACGGTACCAGACACAGAGTTTGGTCCTACAAAACTAAGTGATTGCCCGTAGTTGGCGGGCGCTCACTCTCAGTCGCGTACGGACTACGGAATGTTGTTGATCACACAGCTCAAGAAATTCTCGTCTGTTCGTGTTTTTAACGATTTTTTTTGGAATAAATACGTATCAAAATGACTTTTTGTATAGCTAGACAGTGTTTTAATTACACCAGGAAGAAAAATAAGAGACGAGTCATGGGGATCACTTACTACGTACTTACCTAATACATGCAATCTTATTTCATTCATAAGCGCAAACATTCGGCAACTGAGGCGATTTCGCTCGCACTACAGCGCCGTCTCCTATCTCTATCCTTGTCTATCGGTAACTGTAGGTTTGGGACTGATGACGACACTGAACACAGATGCGTGAGTTACCTACTGTCAGGGGCGTGCACAGGATTATGACAGGGTATGCGGCGGAGTAATCGGTCACAAAAACTTTGCCTTTTATAGATTTTTAGCATAGCCACAGCCACGCATCGTAGCATGGTGGCGATGCGTGGCTGTGGCTATGCTAAAAATCTATAAAAGAAAAAGTTTTTGTGACCGATTACTCCGCCGCATACCCTGTCATAATCCTGTGCACGCGCATGCCTACTGTGCATATATTCGTGCGCCGAGCCCAGGTTTACTGATTGCGATGTTATAGAGTAACATATCTTCCTCCTTTTAATACATCAATGTTTGACTTCTGTTCATTTTGAAAACCAAAAATCATCTATTTAGTCTTCTCTTAGTCGTCTTAGTGGAAGTTGAAGTTGAGTTTCGTTTCGACTTCCACTTGAACTGGATGCAGCTAAGTTGTAGGCATGGGCATTATTTCACGTCACTATTTACAGAAACTGGCTACAGAGCATGTAACCGAATCACTAGTTTCGAGTCCAAAGACAAACTAGTGATTTTCATAAACAAGTGATGTGGTACTTAAGTGAGTTACACGTTAATGCAGTGACCGAATCACCGAAGGGGCGAATGATATGAAACTAAATGAACGAAACTAGTGACATTACAACTTTACGCGCATGTCCATCGCATAGACCGAGTCGAGAATTTCAGGAAACTAGAAAAGGAATCCCGACTAACCCCGAATGATGACACGATTTAATCCGAACAAAATAAATTGGAGTTAGGTGTATTGAAATGCATACAATTTTCATACGTAATTACTTTAGTTTAGAGATCAGTTTCCAGTTTTTTTTTGGACGGCTCGGGTGACGAGTGGGGTAAGTATTATTCTAGATTTATTTATAGACAGCTATCACCCATTCTCGCTAGTTGAAGAATGTTCTTTTAAAAAAAATCCCTTCACATACCGATACCAATTACCATGTAGAAAAACTGTTTCGAATGTCTTAATCTGACTAAAAGATTTGACAGAATATAAAAATATAACACGACGCCAGATATGCCCAAAAAGTTTGATACTTGGCCACAATTCGCCAGTTATGTGTTAATATGTAAATATGTAAAAACAGTTTAATTAGTGAAAGTGAAAAAGTGTAGTGTGTAGGAAATAAAAAAAAAACAAACATATAAAAAATGGACTCTTATCACTTGGTCCACAACAAATCTCACCCGTACGCACGAAACGTTTTGGGAATACTTTCATTGTGCGTACTGCTAAGGAGAGGAATTCCTTGCCGGAGTCTGTTTCCTGATCGCTATAACCTGAGAGACTTTAAGTCAAGAGTGAATAGGTTACTTCTAGGCAAGCGTGCTCCATCTTCGACCACATCATCACTTACCATCAGGTGAGATGGTGGTCAAACGCAAGCCTAGTATCAATAAAAAAAAATTATATACAATCAAATGGACTTCTAAATCTGCTTATCTCTGATTACAGAAAAAATTAGGAAGAAATTATGCAGTCAGTCCTAAGCCTGAAAAAAGTATGAAGGGAAGTTCATTTGTGTTGTCTAAGATCATTGTGTAACTTATTACGTAGGTAATCATTTATTATTTTCGTTTCGTAAATAATTGTAACACTTCGATAAAATCACCATGTTGAATAACTGCGAATCAACAAAATTTTAAAAAGTAATTAGTTACTAAAATCACTAGTTTCTAAAACAGGTGATGCCTTCGAAGTCACTAGTTACGTTACGTTTCGCGTAAATCACGTAACGACCCACGCCTACTAAGTTGCAGTATCTTATATGAGCGACTGCCTATGTGACCTCTGCGACCTAGTAACAGGGTAGCATGGATTCTTCTTCTGACAGGCGGGATGAAAACTGAGCCCGGGGAAAGAATGTAAGGCAACATTCCTTCTCTCCACACGAAATATATACATAAAGCAGGTCACCTATACCGGACCGACCTCGATAAGCATTGTTTAACCTGTTATTGACCCATACTAGTTTTATTATTTAAACACGAGCTCAGTGATCCAAGACCGGAGAACAGCTATTATACATAATAATATTTTCTTTGTGGCAGTTTCATAATTATCTTAATGATAATGACAATAATTATTGTAGAATTACTATTAGAGATACGATATCGAAACAAAAGTATCGTTACTGTAATCGATACCAGTATCGTATTAAAGGTATCGATACCATTAGGTATCGATTCTTTTTGCGAACTTTTATTAATATTGATTTTAAATGAATAAATCGCTGGACAGTAAGCTGGAAGGTACATCTTTAGCTAGAATATAGAATCTTAATCATCATCATATCAGCCAAGGGACATCCATTGTTAAACAGAAGTCTCCAGCAAGGTCAAGTAACAACAAATGTCAGCCACACACAACCAAAGGCATACAACAAATACAGTATAAATTATTTTATTACACTGTATTAATAGCACTAATCTGCGAATTACCTTTTGGTATGGATTTTTAAATGTTTCGCTAGATTAGATGTGTTTCCACCTGTTTTTATAGTTTTGAAACATATTTTACAAGGAGAACTGTGCTTATCAATATTTTGGAAAGTTTTCCAAACTTCTAATTGGAATTAAAATGCCACCCGGCATTTTTCACAAAAATAACACGGAATACTGCAAGAACTTACGTGAGCAACAACAGAACAAGAAAAGTTCTACTTAAATAAATTCAGTCTACTAGATACCATAACGATTGTTTTATAATTTCTATGTTCCAAAATCTAAATAAATATAATTTATTTATTTTGAATGCCTGCTGTAGTGAGATAAATTATTACGATGAAGATACACAATCAGTCAAAAACTTTCCAAAAACGAATAATCACGTAATGTGGCCACACTATTACAATTTTGGATATGATGAGACTTCCCCAGTACCTATGGGCTATGTGTATTAACCACTTGATAATGGTTTGCTGAAGGGTATCGATTACATTAGAAATTATCGATTCCTGGTGTAGTATCGCAAGCAAAGTATTCGATTACAAAAAAACTCAGTATCGAAAAAAAAGAATCGATACTAATGAGTAATGGATTCTTTTTCGTATCCCTAATTACTATTTTCTACATGGCAAGTATAAAATAAAGTCACTTTACTGTCAAATCCATAGGTTGTCACCGTTGTCATTGAAGATTTGACATTTGACAAATTGAATTTATTCAGTCAAAAGGAAAATGTTATCGGGTTTGTGATTAAAGTTCTCGCTTATTGCAATAGTATGAAAGTTTTTGGAAGTGATAACATATTTACTCATAAAGATTATTGAGTGATAGTATTAATGGCCGATTTACCGAATGGCTGGGTTCAGCTGGTAAGTTCGATTCATCCTTCCTATTTATTTATCGGGATTCAATTCATAGTGTTTCGCAGTTGTTTGTGTGCCTGTATTGTCTTCCTTGAACTTTATAATTGGATAAATTGGTCAATTGAACGGGCAAGGTACTTTATATTTGTTTTGAGATACAAATGTAAGCATTGTGTACTTTTGCGCTAGGCGTGTTTATAATGTAGTAAACGAATATTAAATTCAATGGGGATGCGTTATTTGATCCTACGGATAATTCTTACATAGTCTATGAAAATACGAGGTCAAAAATTATTTCTAAACCAATCAATTTCTGATTCAAAGTTGAGAATAATAAAATTTGTCTGATGAAGTTTGTGTTTTGATTCCAGGTACCTTTCGGAAGGCTTCCAAGTAATAATTGAGAAGTCATCAAAGGATGAAAAATGCTCTCTAAAAGATATTCAGTTGCGTTTCTTGTGCCCTGATGACCTAGAGGAGGTTAGTATTAATTAACATGACATTAATCATGACCAAAATAATTCTTGACCCTGTGGTTATGGAGATATGCCAATTTAGGCCATAGTAGTTTTGAGTGTATCCTGCTTGTTAACACTGATGCTGGTGTTTAGAATTACAAACCAAAACCTTAGTTTACTTGAATGAATGTGTGTTTAGAATAATAACTAAATAGAATAGAAATTGTGAGAATGCCAGTTAAAACAAGATGAGATAACATGAATCTCTTAAGTTAGTACTTACAGTTAATTAACTAATTATTATTTGCCAATAGTTTATTGTAATGCTCATTGTGTACAATATATGTGTAAATTTCTTTAATAGATTTTCAACTTTATAGTTATAGAAATTAGGTTCAAGGTTGATTGGGAAAATTTGAAGGTTTCGGGTAGCTTCATGTGCTGGCGTCTGTACAAGTAGAATTATGTTATTTTGTTGCAAATATTGTTTTCCATTTGGGTTAATCCTTATGAGTAATAAGCAATGTTGCAAATGATTTGATGAGCCACCAACATGAATCATTAATATATCTTGCAAATTCATTGAAATTGGTCAAAGCTTCGATGATTGTATAAACAATAATAATAATTGTATTAACTATACATTATTTATATTATTTTGAACTCAAATACCATTATATTAGCAGCATCATAATTTTTTTCTGTTTCCGAATTTTAATTTAAGACTGAAGGCCAAAGAATCTCCTTATTCAAACAGGTTCGGACGGAGTTCCACTTTTTAAAATACATTATTAGCATATGTGGGTAGAACTCACATTACTAGTAAACTTGTAAACCCCTCCAACAAAGCTAAATATGCTTGTGTCTGGAATGGGTTCACGGCAATAGTGTAATGGGTGGGTTCGAACCCGCGATGTCTTGATCACAAGGCCAACATCTTTGTCACTAGGCTATTACATCACCAACATTTTGATGCCTTCTATTCCTCTTTGACTACACTTACTTTTTTTTCCCGAATTGACACAAGCAGTGTACTGTTACAAATTTACAGGTGAGATCTCTCTGCAGAGATTGGTTTCCAATAGAATACCCGCAATCATGGTACGAGGACATCACTTCTTCAGAGAGGTTTTTTGCCCTAGCCGCAGTACACAAAAGTGAAATTATAGGCCTTATTGTGGCTGAAATAAAGCCATACTTGAAGCTGAATGCGGAGGACCGAGGAATACTTTCACGATGGTTTGCCTCAAAGGACACACTGGTTGCCTACATACTGTCTTTAGGTATTTTTGTTAATATTTTGTAGCTCTTGCTTTTGTATTGTATAACACAATAGATCAATAACAAGAATGAATCATACTTCCTAACTAATTAAATAACAGTAAATTATTATAATTGAATTAGCATTGAGCCTATTGGCGTATATTTAAATAATACTTAGTTGTTATAATTTTTAACAGTAAGTGGGATATAGTTATAGTTTTAAAATACATGGTGCAATCAAAGCCAGTAAACTTGTTGCCGTCTTAGTTGTCAGTTATTAGAAGATTAGCGTGGTTTTGATAAATAGATAGGAATAATTATATACTCTTTAATGTAGACCATAACAGAATAAATAAAAAAATAAGGACTTTACAACTAAAACGGGTGATACAATGGCCGGTCTTTTACAGACCACTAAGGTTACAATTTAACTATATCTGGAAACCAGCACCCAGTAAATGCTGAGTTGATAACCCTTTCATTTGGACATGCTCAGTGCAAATTTAGTTATTATATTGATAATGGTGTAACTTTCAATTGTAGTTGTTGTGTGCGTGTACTCTAATAACTTTCTATTGTAGTTGTATGTCTGAACTCAAATTTCTATTTTATTCTTTGTATGTATATTGTATGTATCTGTTTGTTCATGATGGTCTAAGATCCATGGTAAAGTTACATAGATAGAATACTCTTTATTGCACACCAATAATATAAACACAACTGATTCACAATACTGCTCAATATGGTTACAATGGCGGTCTTATCGTTAATAGCGATATCTTCCAGACAACCTTTGGATGGAATTTAAGAAAATAAAACAAAGAGGAGAGGGGAAAGTCAGTGTACATACTTCAAGTATATACTTAACATACACAAAATGTAACTTAAGTAGATAATATAAGTATATATAAATATATGGTTCCAGGAGTGGCGCGTTCGTTCCGGCGCTCGGGCGTGGCGACGATGCTACTGGACGTGCTTATCAACCATCTAGCGGGGCCGGTACCGCAGCCGCCGCATGAACACCGAGTCAAGGCTATCTTCTTACACGTACTAACCACCAACACAGAAGCTATACTTTTTTATGAACACAGAAGGTGAGTACTAGTGAGTCTATAATGATAAATAAATTTATTTATTAGTGTAGAGAAAATTCACAGTAGCATGTTTAAAAATTACAAAAATGTTTTAAACTTATCTTATCTAATACACAACCCACAACATTTTCCTCAGATTACTATAAACATTTAAATGTATCTAAAATAAATAGATGTACTATTTATTGTAAACCACAACAAAATTAAATAAGGACTTAACCATAATAGGCGGTCTTATCGCTAAAAGCAATCTTTGACAGACAACTATAGAGTGGATTTGACACAGCAGGAGATAATAAATACTCAGGGAGTCTATGGTGTAATAAATACCTGATATACAATAAATAAGTAGGTAATAAACTACATTATTATATATATATATAGCTGAGACATAAATTAAATAATTATAACAATTTAAGGAGAGACATTATAATCTGTAAGTTTATATTGTTGATACCAACATTTTGAAAAATACTTAAAAATCGATATAACGTATTAATGCGTGAAGCAAAACTTTTGTATAGGTGACGCCAAATAACTTGGCAAGGTTTTGGCGTAGTGGGGGTAAGTTCGCGCATCGTGCACTTAGTGGAAGAAAAAAGTGGTCACTTTTACTCCTTGCCATTATTCTGTGGTTATTGCCATCATTTATTTTTAATCATATCTGTTCAGAAGAATGTTAAAGAAAGAAGAGGAATTCATTCGCTAATTCGGTATTATAAATAAAATAGATATAATACATAAATACATTTAAAAGTGAAAAAAATGTGTTTAAAACAAACATTAAAAATAATATGTTCTCGTCGTCACAATTAGTTAATAAAACTGCTACCCCTTTTATTCTTCTTTTTCCCGGTGTCTTAAAAACAGTGACGAATTCGGAATTTCAACCTTCCTTCACTCTAGGTGAATTTCTTAATGACGAATCTCTGTAACTTTACAATATTGACATTTTTACCTATACTTGACATTTTAAATATATTTTTTAAATTATTTTATTTTTAATATTAATCTTTTAAATTGACTATACGTTTTGCCATGAAATGAAATTTATTATGAATTTTAAAATTTTACTTGCTTGCATAATAATATTGTGACGAATTTATATTTTAATTTATTAGTATATATTTTTTTTTGTAATAATTTGTATATCAATAGACAAAACATAGCGCACTACCTAATTTTTAAGATCTTGTATATAATTATCACCTATGTTTACGAATAAATGATTCTGATTCTGATTCCTTAACTATAGTGTCTAACTGTTCATTCTGACGTTTTAATAGTCTGCGTAAAACGGTATTTGGTCCTAGCATTGTAATCAAGGTAACAAAAAATAAATTTAAAACAACAACTCGTAACAAAAACAAAGGGTACAACTTTCGTGTACGCAAGTATATTCGGGAGCAAATTGAACGAGAACTACTGACGCACCAATCGCGTGCTCGGAGCGGCGTTACGTCATACCCCGCGTCCCGCTGACAACCGCTGACACCTAAAAATCGACTTCTGCGCATTGAACGACTCTTGCCAAGTTATTTGGCGTTACCTATACCCCTTTTTACAAAAATTACTCGATCGGAGGAATGTGAAATTAGGCACAGATAATGTTTATAATATGAAGAAGGAGTGCAGAATGCTAATATTGTTATATAATAATGAATTCTAAATAAATTATATTCTGGGCGAATTTCGACCGCTTGGCGAACACTAGTACCACGGAATAGATGTATAAGGTTGGAATGGTAATGTGGGCGTGGCGAGCGCGCCACACCTATGTTTTGAAAATCATAGCTCACGGATTAATTCATTCACCGCGTTTAGTGCGCTTCGGACTACTTTGGAACACAGAGCTCTGCTTTAAAATGCCGTGTTGTGCAATTATAACCTGTAAAACAAAAAGTCAGACCGCAAGTATAGAGCGAGGAGGTAGGTATATCTTTCGGTAAGTCGAAAATAACATTTAATTGCAAATTTATTTGTGAAAAACATAAAAATATTCTGATCACTATGAAATTCCAAATATTAACAACATTATTGCAACAAGATACAAAAAATATACATTGCCCGATGTGTATTCGCTTAATCAACGTAATGACCAAATCCGCTTACAATGTACTGCATGCGTTGCGTCCTCAACACTTCAACCAATGACGTGTCGTCCTTTGCCCTGATTGCTTTGCCGTGATGCACGGCGCATGTTTATCGACAGTGAGTTACAATCAGTAGCAAGCTCTCGATTTAAGTGTGTGTAATTTATTTGTGTGCGTAATTCGCATACGTAAAGGGCCTCTTGCTTGTAGTTGAGCTAAAGAGTGGGAGACAAGCGGCGACACGCGTTCTCATACAAATCAGGAACTATTTCCTTTCTTACCTCTTTCTGTCTTGTGACTGGTACTTATACTTGGTAGCTTCTGTCCGGAGATTAGCCCGCGTGAAAAGTTATTTTTCAACCGACGACAAAAAAAGGAGGAGGTTATCAAGTCGACGCGTATTTTTTTTTTGTTAATGTATTATCACCGATTACTCGAAGACGGCTAAATCGATTTGGAAAATTCTTTTTTGTTTGAAAGGATATACTCCGAAATTGGTCCCATTGTCACCAAGTCTGGATCTGATGATGGGATCCTGGAGAAATCGAGGGAACTCTTCAAATATTATAGGCACACCTATAGTGATTTGAGTATTTTTTATAGTAACTTGTGTAGTTGCACACCATTTGTGAAGTGGACCTGATGATGAAGACCACAGATGGCCACTGGAACTACTCAATATATAAGTAGGAATAATAAGTATTTCATGTGTTCCGCTTCGATTACTTGAATGTGGTTATTAAGCACAATATGCTCATCACAATGCATATGGTGAAGTGAAGCTGATGGTGAAGTACCAGGAGAACTCCTCAACAATTAACGGCCCAACATTGGAAAAAACAAAATTTTGTAAATGATTATAAGTAGTTGACATTTAGGCTCTTGTAACTAGGTAATTTATAAATCGACCAACTAAAAAGAGTGAAATAAAAACTTTTTACCAAAAGGTGCCTTTAGTTTTGTATTTTTGTTTTTGGCACCGACTTCCGAAATTAAAGGTATTTTTCACTTTGCAGTGTTTTTGGGAGTCGGTTCAATTTTTTTGGTTAAAAGTTTTTATCACCATAAAAAAGTAGCCAAGGGCTCATCTATACCTGTACCAAATATCATCAAAATCGGTTTAGTGATTTAGACGTGGAAGACAGACAAGGTTACTTTCACATTTGTAATATTACTAAGGACAACTGTCTTTATTATACTAGCACGTCATACAAAAAATCATGAACACAAAGTTTCTTACAATGCGGTTTATTTCTCCGCCTGATGGGTTAAATATATTTCTTTTTTTGTGTAGAGTAACGGATAACCATACTGTAGGTACCCTTATATTTCCGAAAAATCATCGAATGACTTCTCCCGCTCTGGGGTAAGCGGAAGGGAGTGTCAGACTTGTACTGACTAAAAACCCACCCTGTTCCTTCAGCTGTCCTTAAGTTCCGGGGCCGCGGTATCTCGTTAGAACATTCCCGCAACCCCGGCAGGCAATGGCCTTATGGGGCCCCGTCACTAGTGCTGACAGCTCTTATCTAATATCTCTCGGCAATATCGTAACCAATGACGTTAATCCGAGGTGCGATTATTGCTAGTTGAAAACTGTATTACTTCGATCAAATGAGAGTGAATAGTTTGGATAACTCTACCATCTCAAAATAGCGTTCTCAAAATTGTTGAATGTCATGAAAACACGTTGACATAAGGTATATAATGAAACCACGCTCGATAACACGACAATCTCATATTTTTATTGTCGCTGAGAATTCGAGATTCGGGACGTTTAAGTTCGATACACTTGATACTTTCCGACTGATAATATTTTATTCATATGCCACTTAACTTTTAACATTTTAATCTGTGCTATAATATTATAAAGCGAAAAAGTTTGTTTGTTTGTTTCAACGCCCTTATCTTCGAAAATACTAGGTGGATTTGGATGAAATTTGGTATTGAAGTAGCTTAAAGCTTGCGGAAGGTATAGGATTTTTACCTGACTGCCAAAAGAAGGAGAGTTATATTTTACCCCATGCGGCTGCGAGTGATTCATAGTTATAAAGAGATATTAGTAAACGAAAAGTAAAATTAAATTAATCTAACTATATCTGCCGCGTGAACTCTAGCAGTCATTTACTTAAAATTGGAAGGCGTAGAAAATGTTTTATTTTATCGTGTTTAGGACTGCGAAGCTTCCCTAGATAATTTAATTTGAGCTTGTAAAACCTTGACCAGTAATCAACCAGGTGTTAATTCCCACATTCCCACTGGTTAATATTTCTCAGGTGGCATAAAACCGAATAATCGATACAAGTGATCGGAACTCGTTCGTAGTGTAAATTATTTTTTAATATATTATTATACATATAAAAACTAGCTTATACAGCAAACGTTGTTTTGCCATAAATTTGTATTTCTAGTGAAAAATAAAATAGCCAACGCCAACGGTCTGTTCTCAGAGCTACCAAATACACAAAACATTAAATAAAAAAATATATATATATATACGCGTCGAATTGATAACCTCCTCTTTTTGTCGTCGGTTGAAAAACGGTCCAAAGGTTCTCGTCTTCATTTATAATATTAGTCAAAATTTAATTTCTAATGTGTTTTATGAATCATGTGGTACAAATGAGTACAATTATCCAAAAAACCTAGATGGCGGAAACGTATCTAATCTACTTTTTTTATCAGATTGTAGTAAAAATGAGTTATGTAATGGCCTAGAACTGTTATTCAAAAAGCCTGGTTATTCAGCGTTTTAATATACGTCTTAGAAGGTAGATAAAATATACATACATTGTACACGAAAAATTTTAACACACCTTTAAAACCTGTAGAAGATTTACTATTGAAGTATTCTTTGTGTTTTTTTGCTTTTAACTATGGATAAGGCTGCGTTTCCACCAGAGATGTGCGATGGAAATGTGTCGTGCGAGGATGTCTAGCTGTGCTGTGAAAATGTGTGGGGGTTTCCACCAAAGCTGTGCGATGAAAATGTGCCTAAGAGGATGTGTATCGGAGCTGTGAAAATGCGCATTAATGTGTGGTGCGAGGATGTGCAAAACCTCGCAACACATCCTTCTCAACACACATTCCTCGCAACACATCCCTCGCAACACATCTCTCGCACACATCCCTAGCACACATCCCTCGCTTGTTTTGTATGCGCAAAAATCTAGCTCCGCTGAGCCGTTTCCACCAGAGCTGTGCTGACCGAGGCGAGGTAAATGAAGCGATTCTATTGGTTCTTTACAATCACATCCCTCGCTACGCATCCTCGCACATCTCTGGTGGAAACGCAGCCTAAGTCAGAGAAGCCAATCTTACCAGCATACATGATATTTGGCGTCTCATCTTCATTCTTCTGATTATTACATTGAATTAATAATTTGCTTATATAATTCATTATCATCAGCTTAGCATTTCCCAACTACCTCGGGATTGACTTCTTCTATCTGACCTCCACAACCCAGTACAGTGGGTAACACGATACCCCTTCGCAAGACTGATGTCAGATTTGTTCTGACTATCCGTAACGACTGTGAAAGACGTACAAATAACACGTTTTTAACACGCTTTTATTAGGTCGACCTGTATGTAACTAACTATGTAATGAAATCTAAAGTAACTAATTTAACCATCTTCCAAGGGTCGTAGCGTAATGAAAATTGGGAGCTGTATGTAGTTCTGATGACAATACAATAATATGGTACTGTCGAACTGATCTGATGATGGAGCCGGAAGATATGAACTGGAACTTCATGATGGCAAATCGTATCATAGCTGTTTTGGATTTTTTAGAAAAGTGTTGTAATGAACTTTGACCACGATTAGGTTTCAAGGTCTGATGATAAAGCCGGAAGATAGGCGCTGGCATTCCATGATGGAATATCGTATCATAGTCGTGTTTGCACTTGTGAGAAAGGCCACGTAATGGACTTTGGACACGATCAGGTTTCAAAGTTATTATAACAAACCTAAAGAAAATCCGTTATCGGTTTTCTTAACTTTTTTGAATTACCGCGTAATCCATAGATTTATTTTTTATATATGTCACTTTCAAATCCTCTGGGGTGATCGACCGTTTAATTGTTCACTACTCGTGGGAATAATATGGCAAAAACTACAAAAAAGAAACAGCAACACAAAGAAAACGGAGACTACAAAAAAAAGGAAAAGCGCAAACAAATTTTTTGTTTTTACGTGCATTTATAAAAGCGTGTTTTTCTAGTGATTTTTAAACTATTAATTTATTTTTTATTACGAGAAGTATCAATGTGGGTAGAATGAACTAGAAATCTTGTTAACATCTCTAACTAAGCTAAATATGCTTGTTTCTGGAGTGAGTTCACGGTAATAGTGTAATGGGTGGGTGCGAACCCGGGACCTCTCGATCACAAGGCCGACACCTTAGCCACTAAGCTATTGACGCGTAAATAACTTATACATACTTTTACTGTTTGCTTAAATGACGTTCGTTCGGTACTGCATAGTTTAATTTTAATTAACCAGTGTTAATTCAAGTTTGTATGCCACCGGCTGTTTCAGTCCCACATGAGTTTCTCATCCTTGAGAGGCCTGCACCGATGTAGTGAAGGAAATTCCTTCATTTAAATTGTTTAAGGAAACATCCATTTATATTGTTTCCCTTATTAGTAAACAGGTAATTACAGCAACTTGAATATTCCAATGTTGAATGAATTAATTTTATTAGATATTTAATTTTCGTGTTCATTTTGAAACAATTTGCATTGTACGAGTATTTGCATCATATGTACGTTTTAATTGTCGTTTGTAAAACAATTGTCACATAAATCCGTGAAATAATTGCTCGTACTCCTACTACCCAGTACCTAATGGTATAAATTAATGTGAAAGTTTGGATATTTGTATGCTTAGGTTTTAATCACGCAACAAAAGCTTTAAGGGGTGTGGATCTAACTAAACACAAATATAGGTCTACCAGAATCTCATGGTACAAAAAATAATTAGAAAAAGTTTTTTTCTATGATATTCTGTCAAGTCAAAGTACATCTTCTGTCACCGACACTTGAATTTTTGTTTATTTTCTGGAAAACTTATATTTCTGGATATAATGTCGAAAAAAACACTGCGATTTCAAGCAAGAAATATTGTTTTCAATGTGTTTACAATAAAATTTGTGAAGAAGATGGTGGAACTAAGCGACAATCAAACATTTTAAAGCGCTTTTATACATTGACAGGTTAGTAGGAGGGACTAGTTTTGATACTTTGGGACTAGTTTTGATACTTTAGTTCTCGTGAATATGAACGTAATATTTTTTTTCTAAGTGAGTAACGTATAGTTTGCTTATATAGGGTGACAATTAAGTTACCACATTAAATTGTACAGCAGGTATTACAAGTTGTTATCAGTCCGTATTGCCACGCTGTATAGGGTTTTCTAATAGTACTTACTATACGGCGTATTACTGATGAAGGAAGATCGATCGAAAGTGTATTCTCTACGCCTCATTCTTTGGAAAGGTGGAAATTATACAAAGTTGAATATTATACAATTTTGATTTAGAAGTTATTAGAAACAAAGTAAAAGAATTTTGTACTATACGGAAGGAAAATCCATCTGTAATTAAATTATTACATACTGAATGAATTTAAGTTTTATTTATTTATTTTCTCGGAAACAGTCGTAAAAAGTATTTTCAAACTTTTGTTGTTCGTACTGTTACGTGTATTCCAGATTGTATTTTATCTTTGATAGCCTTATATTGAAGAAAATTGTCATGATTTGAATGTATTAAATTCAGATCAAAAAGAACCATTTTGATGGAGCGCCACGATATAAATAAATTCAAGCGCCAATATTAAGCTTATAGTTAAACGGGCGTATGGTTACAAATTCTTACGTCAAAACTAATCGGACAAGCAACAAATCAGAAACTAGATTGGCTAGTACTAAAGTGTGACACTGTAAGTAATTTTTCTCCGATTGGTACAAAACTAGTCGCCATTTTTTACGTTCTCGTAGTAAGAAAGCCTGCACGAGGTAAGTTTAAAAAATCCGAATAAATCCTGGTCTTTGTGTATTTCTTGTGCAATATAAATGTTTTTCATACATTTAAAATATTGTAGTTTGTGTTCGTAAATTAATTTTAAAAAACACTTCACATTTTTATCAGAATTTTAAGGCGGTCAACTACAGACACAGTAAATTGCTCATTTCTTAGTAGTGGACCAATTTGGTCAGTAATAAATAATGACAAATTTTGATTAAAACAGTCTGTTTTCCTGGAGTACTCCACGAGTATTCATTTAAAGTACGTATTTATTAATTAGTTTAAAATTTTAGCATATATTGAATATGTATTTTATGAGTATTATAAATTTATTAGTATTAAATATGTTATTTCATTCTATTTTCTCATACACCTACCACAATGTGTTTTTTTTTAACGCAAAGTGCGACTGGTAGGGAATGCCTTTCTGCATTAAGTCCGCCCATGTAACACCATTGTACGGTCGGCCAAGAAAGTGGTGTACCAGTTTTGATTTAGTTTCCCGGTCATCGAAAATTACAACAAGGTTCGTTATAAAAAGATATTACTGAAAGAGACAACATTATCATGACGTAAACCTATGTATTTAGTATTCATACGTCATATGTCACATATAAGTACATGACATTTTAACCTTTAGTATAAATGAAAAGGACATTAGTTTCTACAAAGCAATTGAAATATTTCCAAACAAAAGTAATAAAAACTATTTAGACAACCGAATTCCATTTGAAAAAGAAAACTGACAATTGACATTTTGTCAAATATATGCAAAAAATCGATATATTTTCCGTGTTATTTTTCAATCAACTGCATATAAAATCATCTCAATGCCTGCCAACTTGACCATTGCCGAAAGAGCACAAATAATTGCCCAATTTAATGAGGGAAGCAGTATCAGTGCGATATCCCGGAATTTGAATATATCGAGGCGTTCTGTCCGCTTTTGGATTCGTCGTAAAGGAGAGGAGGGAAGTTTGTTGGATCACAGAAGAAGTGGTCGCCGGCCTGCACTCTCCAATAACGATAGAGAATTCATGAGACGGGAATATGAAATCAATGGTTTTAAGCCCACAAAACATTTTGCGGAGATGTTCGATGTGAGTGCCCAAACAATAAGGAATCATCTACATTACATGGGGTTGCACCACAGGCATTACGCCAAGAAAATATATTTGACGGATGCTCACAGACTTGCTCGTCTGAACTTCGCCAGAGAGCACTTAGAGTTTGATTGGTCTAATACAGTGTTTTGTGATGAAAAAACGTTTAAATCCAGTCAGCATGGACGTCTTCACCTTTGGCGATATAATTCAACACGGTATAAAGATGATCATGTAATCCCAAATAGAGAATCAGGTCGAATTTCCGTAAATATTTGGGGCTGGATGAGTACGGATGGTGTAGGAGAATTGTGTTCTCTACCTCCTCGAGCGACGGCTGTAAATTATATCGACGTGCTTCAGAATGCAATGCTACCGACAGTCCGTAATGTTTACCCGGAGAACGAAGTGCCACAATTTGATTTTGTTCAAGATAATTGTTCAATTCATAATGCGAGGATCGTAAGAGCCTGGTTTCGTTCACACACTGACGTAAGGGTAATTCAGTGGCCCTCAAGATCGCCGGACCCCAACCCGATAGAAAATCTTTGGGGCCTTATGGTCCAACGATGGTCGCATCAAAATGAAAGAACCAAACAAGCTCTTATTAGTCACTGTAATTATATCTGGGAGGAAATGCGGGGAACCGATATTTGCTCACGGCTTGTTGGTTCAATGAGGTCTCGTCTTTTAGAGGTTATAGAGGCCAACGGCGGTTACACCCGTTTCTAATTTTTAAAAATTTTCAATATCTTCTAAATATTACTATATATGCTATGTTTTTGTTTGTTATAAGTATTTTAAAATTGATTGTAGAAATTTAATAAAAGGATAAATCTATTTTTAGCTTGTTTTTTATTGATATTGTAATTACAAGTTTACAGAAATTGTAGGTTTGTGGACTCGCCTTGTGCCTTTACAATTTTATGTAACTTGTTGATTACAATTTTGAATTTGTAGATACAATTTTGTCATCAAAATCTACAGCCCCCCGCCGTTGATTTTACGACGTCATTGGTTCCATCAAGTTCAAACTAAGAACAGCTGTCACGTTACAAACAGTAATAGTCGTTATCAATAATCAGATAAAGACAGCAATAGAAGTTGTCAGATCGATCTGCAAGCGAAACTAATCTTTATCACCTATGAATCTGCAAGCGATATTCAACCTTAGGGTGGTACACCACTTTCTTGGCCGACTGTACATAAAGTTTCAATAAATAAATAAATTTGAAAGTTTGTATAATGTATTGCAATCAGTAATTGACCAGTGGTCAACTACTAGATTTAAGTGGTCAATCATTAAATCCCTCTGATCAACTACTGACTCTTTTGAAGGATTTTTGCTTGCTTTAGTATTTGACCAGTTGAACATTTTTTTTTTCAGATAAATATGCAAAATACTACCGAAAAAATATTTTTTAAAAGCTTATTTCTTGCTTTGTAGGAAATAAATAACGGCGCTAAAATAAGAGAAACTACCAGGAAGTATGGAATTCCTCATTTCACTATCATAAGTAAAATGAAATTAAGAAGTCCAGTTGTGTGGAAAATGGGGCCATTCTTACACCACATGAAGAAGAATAACTTTGTAAATATTTTATTTTTTATAGAAGTCATAATTATGTTTGTTTCAAGTTTTCTTAGTCTTAAGATATTTTTTGTTCAATAATATTATCCAAAGTACAGACACCAGCACATCAAGCTAAACAATCTGTCAAATTTCTTTAATAGATTTTCAACTTTATTGTTAAAGAAATTAGGTTCAAGTTTGATTGGGAAAATTTAACAGTTTCGGGTAGCTTCATGTGCTGGCGTCTGTACTAATTTAAGACATAATATTCAAATACTTGGTTATTTGGTTCAATAAAACATACTATTAACATTAAACTGTTGTATTTACTCAACTGGTCAACTACTAGATTTAAGTGGTCAATCATTAAATCCCTCTGGTCAACTACAGATACACTAGTAGGAAATTGATTTAATTAATTAATAAAAAAATAATGGATAAATTAATAAATGGATTTTTTATGAGTTTATTTTGATAAATACACAATTTTGCAAATACTGAAAAATAAATCAAACCAAATTTTAATCCAGTTATTAAAAATATATATTTATGTAACAAAATCCACCTTAATTAGTCAACTACTAGAGCACTGACCCTAGTTTTAATATGTTATTATTACATCCAAAATTAGATATTATCATTGTGGAAAATATCAAGATGGTTTAATCCAACTTCCCTAGTGCTGCCTACTAAAAAAATAATTTTCCCATTTGCCATGAGATTCTAGTACACCTATAGTTTGTAATCTGTAATAACACAAGCTACTTTTATCCCGAAAAATGTGCGAAATAACCGCAAGACTGAAGTTGCGGGCCACACCTAGTTGCACAATAATTATGTAATTGGTTATGGACAAGGTTCATTTTTAAATATAGTGAAGTTTAAATAATAATAAGTTTAAACCTTATTAAGACTTTAATGGCCTCTTGAGGAATTCGTTCCCATTCTTCCCTGATGGCGGTTTCAAGGTCTCCTTAAGTCGTAGGGGCTGGATTACGAGCTCTAACCTTTTTTTTAAGGTGTCCCACATATGTTCTATTGGGTTCAGATCTGGGACTTCAAAAATTTGCTCCGTGCGTCCAGTCAAAGAAATCCCACCCCAAAACATTACCGAACCTCCACCTTAACTTACAGTTTCTCTTATGCAGCACTGAGCATAACGTTCACCGGGCCGTCGGCGTCGCATGACATTACGGCGTCCATCAGAACCGTATAAAGTCATTCGACTCTCGTCACTGAAGAGAACTGATTCCCATTGGCCTATGGTCCAGTTAATGTGATTTCGCGCAAATTGAAGTCTGGCTTGTCGATGAGCTGTGGTCTATTGTGGCCTTGTTGCTGGCTTGTGTGGTCTTAAATTCTGCTCACGAAGTCTCCTCCTAACAGTGCTGTCACTTATAGCCACACCCCGATCTTCACGTAAGCGTCGCTGAAGGTCGACGCCAGATAGGTGTCGATTTTGTAGAGCTGATATAACCCTATGTTTTCCAGATCCAGATCTTCGATACTGCCCAATCTCTAGAAACCTTTGATAAACTCGCCGAACTGCAGAGCGATTAAGATTCAACCTTCTAGCCACAACACGTTGACTTAAGCCTTGTTGCAGTAAAGCTACAGCTTGGGCCGCCTCAGCTTCAGTAGTATCCATTATTTTTAGCTACAATTATTCAAAACTACAGCCACAGTAAATAAACTTAATCAAGTTAAGTTTAAGAGACAAGAGAGAGTAACAAGAGATCCCGAGAAAAGTCGAAGAAGAGAAGAGAAGAAGAGAGTGTGGTCCTAATTTGTCCCGACGTTAACCGGCAAATGATCACTTTTTTTTTTTTTAACGTGGTAACATTATCAAATAAGTGGTCCCACTCCGGGCAGGGTGGGAGGGACTGTCAGACTTTTACTGACTAAAATCCACGGTGTTCCTTCAATAACCCTTTACATACCGGGGCCACGGTAACGGGACGAGTCCCACGACCCCGGCAGGCTTCGGCCCTCTGCAGAGGGGGCCTCGTCATGTTGCTGACGCTCTTTGAGGCGCGCGTGGAACACGACGCGCCGTCGACCCGGGCATGGTCCATGGTCGGACAGGGAGTTGCCCTTTACTCGCTGTCCGCATGCCCGCGCCTACGGTGGCCGGAGATCGTCGGCCGACGTCCTACGCCGTGGGCGTCTACCACTGCGGCTGGGCTGGAGGGAGGACGCCATCCTCTCCCTCACGCGGCCCGCCTCCTCCTTCGGAAGCATGAATGCTTCGCAGAAGGAGGCGACCGCTTCCCACTCCCTCTCGCCCCGCAGCATGGCCTCGACCAATGCCGGGCGCGAGAGGTTTCCGCCTATCGCCGCCGTGAGGACACGTCGGTGCTCTGCCCAAGCGGGGCAGTCTTGCACCGTGTGCTCTACGGTGTCCTCAGGGCGACCCTCGCAGTGGTGACACCCAGGCGTTTCCTCCTTTCCCATCAGACACAGGTACCTCCCGAAACTTCCGTGTCCGGTGAGGACCTGCGTCATGCGGTAGGTCAGGACGCCGTGACGCCGATCTAGCCACTCCTCAAAGAGGGGTCTTACCGCCGCAGCAAATGATCACTTAGCAGTATTTCTGGATAAAAATTGGTTAAGTACCTTCAAGTGCAATAAGATTTACGACAAACCGCATGCCAAACATCTTATCTGACCCTTGAAATAAAAAACAACTGTGTGAAACGGTTTATCTGTCAAGCAATAGCTAAGTAGTAAACAAAAACAAGGTGGGCTGATTTTTTAAACTTCAAAGATAGCGTGAGAATACGCGGAGAATTGAGAGAGTTAACGTTTGAAACAGAAAATGGAGAATATATTTTTTTTTCAATATCGTTGGGTGGACTCCGGGCTTTTTAACCAAATCATTTCGTATAATATCAAAATATTCATATTAAATATCAAATAAAACTAAAAATATATGTGATCAGATTTTGTAATACAGTAATCACACATTTATCTCTTTTTTTTTAATGTAATGTTTGTAAACGATTTTTCAGAAAATCGATTTTATTCGGTAAAAAAACGGCTTTTAACGGTTACAACATTACAGCAACCAACCAACGTCCTGTCGGAATATTAATCAACGATTCATTCGTGTTTTTGAGTGCATTTTATCAATATAAAGTTAAACTTGATGCTTACGAATGATACGCGTTGTGATAGTGTATGGGTAACATAGTAATTAAATAGGATTATGAATTTGATTTTTCAATTTCTTACATAGACGTTCATACAAAGTTATCGCTGCATGTCAAATGAGAAACGTCAAATCCGACTTCTTAGATGGATAACACTTTACATATAGGAATGTATTAATCAGTTAGTAAATAAGCTAACTTAACATCTTTAATCAACGAAATTGGCACATACATAACCAAATAACATGGCAATGGTAAGTAAGTATTTATTAACATTATAATTTTTTGTGTTAAAAAGTCCTTAAATATTTTTATTTCTAATAAGAGGCAAGTTGTGATGCAGGAATGTCAATGTTTCGGCTCGATCAGGGAGTAGGCGATTTCATTTCGTCTCATAGATGTTGCCAGCTTCCGAGAAGAGACGTTCGCTATAAACAGTGTTGGCAGGACAACAAAGTGGTGTTGCCACCACGTAAATGGGTCTTCATTGCGTTTTATGACAGGCAATGCGCAATAAGAATGAAGTTCATAAGCCGAACTAGATTTCTCGTCGTCAATATTGTGCACTTTTCGCGTTACGATTTCTTGATGAACCCCCCAAAAGTTCTCCACCACCCAAACTGTTATTTAACGCTTCCAGCAAAAACTGTGATCTTACTGCTACCAAATGTTCAGTATTTTTTTTTAATAGTTTTTACCTTGGATCAAGCAAAGTTGCCATGTTATTTAGTTTTATGTATGTGCCATATTTCATTGATTAATGATGTTAAGTTATCTTATTTACTAACTGATTAATACATTCCTGTATGTAAAAACTGTAACTTTAGATACCTACTCTAAGTAATGTTTAGAAATTATTTGTTTTATTTAATTTGTTACCTATGCGCCGAATAGTCGCCGACCACAAACGATGCCGAATAGTCGGCTTTCCCGACTAGTCGGCCCATCTCTGATTATAATAGATAAAAAACTGTTCATTGCTGTTCGTTAGTTTCGCTAAAACTTGAGAACTGCGAGACCGATTCATTTATTTTAAAATATTTATGGAAGTCCAGGGAAGGATTAAAAGGTTAGAAACTATGATTGTGTCTGGAGTGGGTTCACGGTAATAGTGTCATGGGTGGGGTTCGAACCCGTGACCTCTCGATCACAAGTCCGACACCTTAGCCATTAGGCTATTGACGCTTCGAGTTAGTAATAGGCCATGCCCAGCTTCTGTACCAGATAATATGGTGTTTTAAAGCTGCATACATATATTTAACTCACTTTAAGAATCTATGCCCTTGTCTTACCGAAGCAAGGTACCTTATATATTTTGTTAATATATCTCATTTCTATTTTAATTTTTTTAGTGTTTTGTACCACAGTAGTCTATTAACCTCTTGAGGTTAAAAAAATTTTAGCAAAAAATAGAACCGACTTCCATATCAAAACACTACAAAGCCAAAAATAACTTTAATTTCGGTAGTCGGTGTTATTGGTTTTGTATTTTCTTTTTTTTCACACCGCCTTCCGAAATTAAAGTTATTTTTGGCTTTGTAGTGTTTTGATATGAAAGTCGGTTCCATTTTTTGCTAAAAATTTTTTTTCACGCTTTTTAGTGGGTTGGTTTGTAATTTATCTAGTTACAAAAGCCATAATGTCAACAACTTATCACCTTTTACAAAATATTGCTTTTCCCTGTGCATAGCCGTTAATTTTTGAGGAGTTCTCCTGGTATTTGGCCATCAGCTCTACATCACAATATGTATTGTGACGAGCATAAAGTGTTTAACATCCGTACTCAAGTAATCGAATCGCAATCCACGAAATACTTATTATTGAGGTGTTTCAGTGGCCATCTGTGGTCTTCATCATCAGTTCAACTTCCCCAAATGTTACTTTTCGGAAGCAACTGCTCAAGATACTATAAGAAATACCCAAAACGCTATAGGTGTGCCTATAATATTTGAAGAGTTCCCTCGATTTCTCCAGGATTCCATCATCAGATCCTGATTTCGTAACAATGGGACCAACTAGAAAGTATACCCATTCAAACGCAAAAATAATTTTTCAAATCGGTCCAGCCGGTCTCCGAGTTATGAGGTAAACGAATTGTAAACCTCCGTTTTTTGAAGTCGGTTAAAAATATGCTGAATTTGAGTTGAGTAATAAATAAATATATCCTCATCTCATAGGTATTAACTGTTTATAAACGTTTCCGTTTTATATATAAGTATGTTCGTATATTTATCTTATCTGATATAGCAATGGGTGCTTATGTTTGTTTTGCCTTGACCTGTATATATAAATGTATAGTAATGAAAATCACCTACATGCGAATGTGATGTAATGCATCTTGTCAATAACTATAGGTAGGTAAGTTTAATATTAAAATAATATAAAATTAAATGTCGGTTTACCGTCTTGCCGTACTAAGCCCTTCTCCCAAAATATGTCTGGAAAATAAATCTTATGCCATTATAAGTACCTACATATGTAGTATGCTTGAAAACTTCACGTTTTATATCCCAAAATAGTTTTGCACTCGCGATCTCCACAGCGATATAATTTCGGTAATGATACAAACTCACTAACTACTTTTAGTCGTAACTAGTAATATGTTTTTGTTTAAAGACATTTCTTTCTCAAAAGACACAGTGGTTCACTTAAAATGAGATACAATATCTAATATAAGTTTAGAAATCTCCTGTAACAGTGTTTATTATCGAACTCCTCCGAAACTGAATATTTTGATTTTTTCGATATTTGTTAAGTTGGTAATTTAATAGGTCGAAGGCTTTTTTTTTTGGCAAAACAAAATTTGCCAGTTTAGCTAGTATCCTACTAATATTATAAATGTGAAAGTTTGTGAGGATGTATTGTATGTTTGTTGTTCTTTCACGTAAAAACTACTGAACGAATTTATGAAATTTTGTAAGTAGATGGTTGAAATCTTGGAATAGCATAGGCATGGTACTTTTTTCCCTAAAAATCCTTCCCACGCGAACAATGTCGCAGGCAAAAGCTGGTAACATTTAATTTATCAATAATAAGTAGCATTCACCTCTGGGATGTTAAAGGCGTTATGTTAACGTTTCAAATCCTCCAGCTAACCATTTTACAGCTGTTCTCCTTCAAACAATATACCTAGTAGTTTTACCGTAATTGGTCCATGCACGTGCGGTCATAGATGTATTGTAGATAGATAGATATACTCTTTATTATACACCCCAGAATTAAATGAGGACTTAAAAACTACAAAGGATGATACAATGGGCGGTCTTATCACTAAAAGTGATCTTTTACAGAAAACCTTTGGATGGATTTGACACAGCAGGAGAAAATAAATACGCGGGTATTGCATGGTGTACTGTTCACTTATATACAATACATAAGTACACACACCGGCAAAATTAGAGGAACACAAAAAAAAGATGACTTTTTTACAAAGTTGTGGGTATTTCGACAAGTGGTTTCGTTATTTGAATGATTACCTTTTTTCGTACAATATTATGGGGATTTTTGACTGTTTTCAACATTCTAACATAAATTATACCCTCTTAAGTGTATGTTGACAATTAACGCTTCTGAGTGTTTTTGATAAGAAAGTTCGTTTAAGCAGTCAATGATGGCCCTAGCTCATTATGTTTATTTTATTCCGAGAGTTAACATTGTATTGCATACAGAATGAGTGATTTGCCTGCAACCGAAGTCACCAGGGCTGTAACAATGATCGAGGAAGGTCACACCTACCGTTCAGTCAGTCGAACGTTGGGTGTATCAGTATCTGTGATCCACCGTAATGTGCAACGATACAGACAGACGGGATCTTACGTGCGCAGGCGGGGCCAAGGCAGAAAACGTGGAACCAGTGCCGTAGACGACCGTTTTATAAGGGTGCAAACTTTGAGAAATCGTCATCAAACGGCTGTTCAGACCCAAAATCTTTTGGAAGAAGAGCGAAATGTGCGTGTTAGTGAACGAACAGTGAGGAGAAGACTCATTGAAGTTGGTTTAAAGTCGTATGTCCCAGCAAAAGCGCTAAAACTTGAGGTGAGCCATCGAGTAACAAGATTAGCGTTCGCACGTCAGCATCAAAATTGGTCCGATGAGTGGAGTCGAGATTTATTCTCTGACGAAAGCCGATATTGTGTGAATTTTATCGACGGAAGAGAGAAGATGTGAAGATATCGGGGAGAACGTTACCATCAAGCAAATTTTTCGGAAACAACGTCTTACGGTGGAGGGTCTGTTATGGTGTGGGGTGGTATAAATTTGACGGCACGCACTGCCCTGGTCATCATTGATGGCGGTTCTCTGACTGCACACAGGTACATTACTGAGATCCTAGAGCCCCATGTTATGCCTTTTGCCCCATTCATAGGCTCAGATTTTGTGTTTATGCACGAAAACGCACGACCCCACATTGCGCACATAGTGCGTGATTACCTTAATGACATCGGTATAACCCAAATGGACTGGCCAGCACGATCGCCGGATATGAATCCAATAGAACATATTTGGGACCTGATTGGGCGAAGGATCCGAGCAAGAAATCCAGCCCCCAGGAATGTTGAAGAGCTGAAATTGGCGCTGGTTGAAGAATGGGATACTTTGCCTCAGGAAATGATTGACGGTGTCATTAGAAGCATGGGTAGACGTATCCAAGCCCTAATAAGGGCTCGAGGAGGCAACACGCGCTATTAATTCTTTTTATTTCATTTTTTTTTAATTTTACTCTATTCTTACACATCAAAATTTTTCAGTTAAGACCATTTTTATTGTATTTTTCTTAAATAAACCCCTAATAAAATCTAAAATTTGTGTTTTCTTACATAAAATAGATAAACAAAATTAAATAAAGCTAAAATAATAAATAAAAGACATTAAATCTCAAAAACTTGTGTATTTTTTTGTGTTCCTCTAATTTTGCCGGTGTTTCGGAATAAAATGGCTGTGACATACGGACGGACGGACAGACAGACAGACAGACAGACGGACAGACATGTCGAAACTATAAGGGTTCCGTTTTTTGCCATTCGGCTACGGAACCCTAAAAAAGTTGGGATATATAAAAGATAGTAACAAATTAAAGAGTGATAAGTAGAGATCTTTTACCGTGTTTTTGAAAGAAGGAAGGGTTTGTGCTTGTCTTACTGACACGGGAAGAGTATTCCAAAGTCGTACTGCTTGAGCTGCGAACGACTTACCAAAGAAATTGGTGGAGTGACTCGGTACCTCTAGCCTCAAGTACCTATTGTATGTCAAAGGCAAACTGTCTCTCCTTAATAGAGAATATCCAAAAAAGTTCGGCTTGGTCTTGGACAAATACAATATCTTTTTTTTTGGAAACATTATTTACAAAAATTTTAAACTGATGGTTATTAATATTATTATTAGAACTTAAAACGGATATTTACCCATTATATACCAATTTAAAACAAACGAGGAATAGGGTAGATTTGATTTGAAACATCTCCCCGCAATAACTTCAGTTCATCTGTGAACATGCGCTTGCAACAGTGCTGAAACTCAAAACAATAAATACACACGGTAGATATCCCGTTTAAGTGCTAATGATACTTGAAAACAATAAACCATTTTATTAATTTAATGTTTTCCTTCTTAGGTTCCGTCTCCACTCGTTTCTACCGTACTACTATTCGATCAAGGGGCGGTGTAAAGACGGGTTCACTTATGTGTACTATGTGAACGGGGGTCACGCGCCGTGGGGGTTAGTGGACTACGTGAAGTACGTGGCACGCGCGGCATGGCGCGGCGGCGGGTTGTACCCCTGGCTGTGGGGCAAACTGCGCACCGCACTCACCATCGCCTGGCACAGGTAGGGGCGCGCCCCGCCCTCCCCTGTCTGATGGCTCAGCCTCGAGCTCGTGCTTCGGTTCGCTCTCGACAGTGTTCGGATTGATTCCTATGTAAATACCTAGTCCAATCGTATTTGCGATTACGTGTACGGCTGGCTGCGTCTGGCATGCCGTTTGTGATTGTACGCAGGTTCAATATCTAGGAAAACAGTAACTTCTAACAAACTAATGTACGCAATACTTTCGGTAGTTTTTTAATCTAGATTTACTTTGTCATTCTTCAAAGCATGTTTACCTAATTTGTGGTTGGAAACGTCCGTCGAACGATTTATTGAACACTCCGACGTTTTTCCTTAGATGTAACAGGAAAAAAAGCTGGCACTTTGTAAAGGAATTGTTATTATTTTTATTATTATTTTAGTTGTTAAGTTAAAATATTTTGCATTGTGTTTCTAACTCTACGCATTCCGTGAGATTTGTCTCGCTATGAGAATCGGGAAACTTTATTGATTTGGTTTACAATTTTGCTACGTTTTTCAGAAATTTTCACAAAACGTAGAAGTGCAGTGTGTGAGCAGTGATTGAACGAGAGAATTTATGAAATAATACTAAGTTATGGATTATTTATAGAGAGCACTGCTTATTGTGTTTATACATTGACGTGAAGCCAAATTTGATAAACAGTATTTTTGCACAGCAAAAACACGAGTGCATATTTTTATATTATAGGCACGTATCTAGAATAAAAGGAAAAACACCAAACGTGAATAAACTCGAACAAACATGATCCCGAGGGATCGTCAATTTGGCTTCATATATTAAACTGACAAAGTTATTTGTGATATTTTTATTACTCAAAGCTTTAAATTTAATAATTCATTGTATTTTCATATTATACGAACAAATAATTGACAGACTTTTTACACGAGAATATAATTTGGTTTAAAATAGTTGCGTTTGTTTGAGTATTAAGGACGGCATCGAATGCTACAGAAATACAACAAAGTGTCACGTGCCATGATATACTGCCAAGATTAATAAAGTAAGGTGCCTGTGTGTTCAATGTAAGACATAATGTACGAATAAACAATAATATTGTAACAATAACATTATTATTTACGAACAATACCTGTATCGGTTATGAACGAGAGCATTACAAACATAAACGGAGAGATGCGGACGAGGGCGCAGCAGTTATCGCAAACTATTCGTTTGTGGTGGATTCAGATCATAGTATCAAGTAGCTAACATAACTTGTATACAAAACCATGTCATTGTGACGTGTTGTAGGCGAGTACCTACTCAGTACAGTCATGGTTAATTAATTTTGATATTATCAGACCTTTGACATTCTCGCAAGCCAATAACGAGATTAAAATGGTTAGGAATGTAAATCAGTAATTTTAAACAGTTTTGTTTGCCCAATTGTAATCCCTAGCTGTTTATATGCAAGGGACCCGTTGGAAGTGCAAAATAATAATTATAATGTGCCTTTCAATTTATTTTATTGAATAAAAGAACAGCGGTCTGAATGTGAATAGTAAACCTGTTTGTGAGCCAGAGATAACGTCCAATGTAAACGCTTCTCTAGTGTATAATATAATACTCTAATACTACACAATACCCTTGAAACTTGACTTCTTGAGGTTACTGTAAATTAAAGAACTAGTTATTTATGTAAATAGTTTTTTATCGAGTTATTATAAATAGACATTGTACAGATTACGAATAAGACGAATTTACAATTAATATTAACAAAGAAGGCTGTCGTATTCTTTATTTAACGTCTCCCAGTCTTGTGAAGTATTAAAGTAAGATATTTGCAGTGTGTTCACTTTATGAAGATTATTTTAGAACATTTGTAAAACTTTAAAGCTGCACAATCTCTCCGATACATGGCGTTGATTTCAGTAATTGATGTTAAGCCTTAGAGGGGCCTTTTCTCTCCAAGCTTTGAATGAATTTTTACACTGTCTAGCCGATAACGGTTTTACTAATTTAGCCATCAGACTATCGTGTATATTTTGGGCACTCAGAATAATTTATTTCTGCATGCAGTCAAACCAGTGTACGTAGTCGTATTAATGTACTCACATGAACCAAAGTATTTTAATATCTTAGTTTTGTTATCACTCATACACTCGATGTTTTATTATTTTTTTAATTAAGTATTAATACAATTAATTTTAATCGTTAACGTGAAAATTGAGTATTATTATTTGAACCATTTTTAAATTATTTGTATAAATTCCAAAAGTCATGATAGTTGATTACGTTTTGTAATTTGTGATATTATCGTCATTTAGATACTTATTTCAATTATTTTCTAAAGTTTTGCAAAATTGTAACAATAAGGTCGACATTGTGTGTTTAAATTGTCCTTTTTCTATAATATAGCACGTTCCTAATGTTAAATGGAAATTTTACGTTATAATTCTATGTTTAATACTCTAAAAATAGGAAAAGATTTTAGCTTCCAAATAAATATCATTGTTGACTAAATAGAGTTTTGTTTATGTATCGTCTAAAAAATCCTGGATTTATTCAAATGAAAGAGACGATAACAATTTCAGAAAATGTTTAATTTTAATAATTGCTTCATTTTTCATCAACTATGCTGTACAAACTATATCGCTTACATTAGAATTAGCAATTAATAATTGCACGTAAAAAAACTTAACAAATAGGTTTCTTCAACTTTTCGATTGGAATGAACGATTATTACAATAAGTAATATTTTTTTTACAATATTTATAACTCTACGAAATGAAAATCTATTCAACAAGCAGTCACAATCGCCCAATGATATGTTAAAATTATTTGTATATAATTTTAATGTTATTGCATTCTAAGTATTATCCGCGTTGTGTGTGGGCGGCGTGCCGTGTCGCGTCTACAAGCTACAAGCTTGAAGCGCCCTCTACACACTACGTCACTAGGCTGTCTCTCTCCGTAGCGCTGCCCTTGTGATTCTGGCCCTTGAAGTCTTTCAATCTAATTGGCGATGACTCGCTGCCGGAGTCGCCCTGAAACATTGTCATGGCATTAACCTCTACATCAACAGCACAAAAAACATTGCCCTTTATTAACACTGTTTTGGGAATACGTGCGTACAGCTAAGGAGTGGAATTCCCTGCCAGAATGTGTTTCCTGATGGGTATAACCTGGGGATCTTTGAGTCAAGAGTAAATAGGTTACATGTAGACAAGCTTGCTTTATTTTCGAACACATCATCGCTTACTATCAGGTAAGATGGTCGCCAAACGGTAGCCGATTAACGTTAAAAAACCTCAGTGATAATCGACAAGGACAGAACGTTCGGCCAGTCGAGGTAGGGAGCTGGCTACTACTCCCGTTTTTACTGACGATTATGTGACGCATAAAGATGCCAGCAAAAGAATTTGTGACAGAACAGTTCGAAAGTTACAAGCATTTATTTATGGCCGAACGTTCTGAAATCAATCAGGTCGTTCGGCCATAAATAAATGCTTGTAACCTGAATCTCCATAACTGAGGACCTTAGAGATATTGTTACTAAATAAAGATGTAATGATGATTTGGTGAGAAACAACCACTGCTTTACTTTTACTCGTAATGCCAACGTGCACCGGTTAAAATTAAAATAAATTTTAGTTCCTGGAACATCAGGACGTTCGGCCAACGTGATCTCCATAACTGAGGACCTAAGAGAAACTGTAAAATGAATAAAGATTTAGTGACGAGACTGAAACGAATTTTTATTGCTTTATTTTTTTGTGACGGTCCTTTAAATAGTAAATTGAAAATTTAACATATAACCTCAAAACATTGGGATTATCGATTCCTCCACGAGGAATAAGCCCAGAGAAACCGTTAATCAATAAAGATTTAGTGACGACACTGAAACGAACTTTTATTGCTATACTTTTTTTTCGCGATGGCCCTGTAAATAGTAAAATGATAATTTAAAATATAACCTCAAAACATTGGAATTATCGATTCCTCCACAAGGAAAAAGCCCAGAGAAACCGTTAATCAATAAAGATTTAGTGACGACAGTGAAATGAAATTTTATTGTTTTATTTTTTTGTGACGGCCCCTTTAAATAGTTAATTGAAGATTTTACATATAACCTCAAAACATTGGGATTATCGATTCCTCCACAACAAAGAAGCCTAGAAGACTCGTAAAACCCCTGATGTGTTATAGGTTTTCAGTCCAACGGTGCCAGTATTTTTGTCGATTCAATATTAATTTATAAAAAAAAATAGAAAAAAATAAAACCGACTTCCATATCAAAAAACTACAAAGCCAAAAATAACTTTAATTTCGGTAGTCGGTGTTATTGGTTTTGTATTTTAATTTTTTTGTCACCGCCTTCTGAAATTAAAGTTATTTTTGGCTTTGTAGTGTTTTGATATGGAAGTCGGTTTTATTTTTTGCTGAAAAGTTTTTTTTCACACTTTTTAGTGGGTCGGTTTGTAATTATCTTGTTACAAAAGCCAAAATGTGAACTACTTATCATCTTTTACAAAATATTGCTTTTCCCGATGCAGAGTCGTTAATTTTTGAGGAGTTCTCCTGGTACTTCACCATCAGTTCTACATCACCACATGCATTATGATGAGCATAAAGTGCTTAAAATGCATATTCAAGTAATCGAATCGCAATCCACGAAATACTTATTATGGAGTACTTTCGGTGGCATCAGTTTCACTTCCCCAAATGGTGCTTTTCGAGAGCAACTGCACAAGGTACCATTAGAAATACCCAAAACGCTATTGGTGTGCCTATAATATTTGAAGAGTTCTAGACTAGAAAGTATACCCCTACAAACAAAAAAAAAATCCAAATCAGTCCAGCCGTCGTCGAGTTATAAGGTAACATAATTAAAAAAAGTTCAAGACGAACTGAGAAGTCAGTTAAAAATGCACTATGGCGGATGGCGACTGAAATAGGGTTTTTGAGGTTATATGTTCAATTTTCGTTTTACTATTTAAAGGGGTCTTCACATAAAAAAAGCAACAAAAATTCGTTTCAGTCTATTCACTAAATCTTTATTCATTAACGATTTTTCTCTGGTCCTTAGTTATGGAGATCACATTGGTCGTGCGTCCTGATGTTCCAGGATTCATTTTAATTTTAATCGGTGGCATTACGAGTAAAAGTAAAGCAGTGGTTGTGTTCCTGACGTCACATCGAGCCACACACCACTCCGTGATCGCGGGCCTCGCCTCACCTTTCACTCGTTCGCCGACACCTTGAGCGTGCGCACACATATCGGTCGTCTCAAAATTGTAACCACTACCTACCTAAGAAATACAGTACTTGTCATACCATCGGAATCAAGTAGTTTTATTCAAGACCACACCTGGAGCTTGATACTCAACATATGGTCCTTCGAGTGAAAGAAGATCGCCGTTTTTTGTGCTACGCACGCGCCTCCTGTGCACTTTTGACTGGCCGCTCGAACCGCGCGCTTACTTACGCCGCCGTAGAGGACACTTAAAGGACAGTCTACCCAGCTGAGGGACATTATTCTGAGTGAGTCCGTTCCATTATCCTTATTTACTTTCCTGTCTATTCACCTGTTCTATCCAGGAACATTAAAATAGTGCTATACGGATCAGGCATGCATTGATCTCTTCATATATAGCTTGCCTATTCAGTGGAACTTTCCATAATCAAATCATCGTCATTTAACATAATAACTTAATTTCTTAAAACATAAGGAATGTTTTCGCTCGCTATCTACAAGTGTTTGCCAAACGCGTAAACAACCTCATTAGTGTTTTTTTCGTTATTGTACTTATTGCACCGGTAACTTGTCGGGCTCATTAGCAATATCAGCTGATCTTACCGTAGGTTTAACGCATAATTTTATAGCTAAACTTACATTATATTGATTTCTTTGTCTTTGCTTGCACTTCGGACTTTTTGCTTTGCCTTAACGACCTACCTACCTTCTCATTATGTCTGATGCAAAATTAAGGGAACTTATAAAGAGGCGTGGTGGCTACAAAGCAAAGCTTACGCATTTTAGCAACATTTTAAGATTATTACCTAGTACATACGGGAAATGATTTAGATAGCTTCCAAGCAGCGGAATTAAAAAACCGTCTTAGTTTAATGGAAACATTATATAAGGAATTCGACGTGTTACAGACAGACTTGGAGCTGTTGTCCGAGGATGCGGACGAAATGTATGACGAGAGGGAGCAGTTCGAGGCGCAGTACCACACGCTGGTGGCCCGCGCGAGGGCGAGCCTCGCCCCCGCGCGCGCCTCCTCGCCCGCGCTCTTGTCTGTTACCTCCGTCAGTGATCTCCCGCACCATGGCTCTGGCTGCAGGCACGACTTCGTTCGGCTGCCTAAGATAGACTTGCCCCACTTCGACGGGGACTATAGCACTGGCTTGAATTCCGAGAAACGTATCTTTCTCTTATTCATAACAATGACAGCATACAAGACGTCAACAAATTTCACTACTTACGTGCTGCCTTAACCAGCAGTCCGTCAGTAGTGATAAAAAGCATAGATTTCAAAGCAGATAATTATGGTACAGCTTGGCAGTTATTATCCGAAATGTACGACAGTGAAAGACTACTTGTTAATAATCACGTGCAGGCCTTATTTAATCTTGAACAAATTCAACATGAATCTTGTAAATCGTTACGGAATATGATTGACGTCACAAATAAAAATCTTCGTGCCTTGTCAACTTTAGGGCAGCCTTCAGAGCAAGGAGGTCTAGGGAAAACCCGTATTATATACATGATGTCAGAAAAACTTGACAAGGTCACACGAAGGGAGTAGGAAGAATTTAAAAACAATTTAAATGCCTTTCCAAATTTAAAAGATTACATTAATTTTTTAACAAACAGGGCAGATTTACTTGAATCCTTAAATTATAATAAAAACATAACTACAACAATAAACACAAACGAAAACAACAAAACAAAAAACTTCCTTGCAACAACTAAAACTAAAAATAATAATAATTCAGACAACGTTAAATTTTCCTATGTGTTCTCAGAATCACTTTTTATTCAGTTGTCAGCCTTTTAGAAATCTTGACATAGAAGCACGTTTTAAAAAGGCTTCAGAAAGCAATGTTTGTATGAACTGTCTTCGACCTGATCATACCGAAAAGCGTTGCAGTCTCTCGCATTGCAAATATTGCAAGATCAGACAATACCGTCTTACATAGGGACCCAACAGAAAAACAGACAGGGGAAAACATTGTTTTGTCAACAAACGTCGTATTACCCTGTTCATAAACTAATCAGTGAAGTTTTGTTTTACCAAAGATCACACAATCACTACCTGGCTCTTATGTAGATAAAAGGTATATTACCATCCCGCCAGGTATTCAATTAGCAGATCCTTCGTTTAATGTACCTGCCGCTATTGATATTCTAGTAGGTGCTGAGGTATTCTGGGACGTCTTAGGTTCCGATACCATTCATTTAGGCAATAACCAGCCTAGATTACAGTCATCAAAACTAGGTTGGTTAATTTCGGGCCGCGTCAGTCGGTCTCGTCTGCGTACACAACCTTCTGCTTGTCTTTTTCTTTCACATGAGGCGTCAGATCAGCTGACTCGCATCTGGGAACTTGATACGGTATCATCTGCAAACTGTTTCTCTTCAGAAGAACAGGCTTGTAAAAAAACTTTTTTGCAAAAAATAAAACCGACTTCCATATCAAAACACTACAAAGCCAAAAATAATTTTAATTTCGGTAGTCGGTGTTATTGGTTTTGTATTTTCTTTTTTTTTCACACCGCCTTCCGAAATTAAAATTATTTTTGGCTTTGTAGTGTTTTGATATGGAAGTCGGTTTTATTTTTTGCAAAAAAGTTTTTATTTTCACGCTTTTTAGTGGATCAGTTTTAATTAATCTAGTTACAAAAGCCAAAATGTCGACTACTTATCACCTTCACCAGCAGACTAAACGAAAAGATCGTCTATGTAAATATTTTTTTTAGACTTTTGTCTATTTTTCAGAAACGGCTTGTCCGATTTCGATAAAATTTTCATGGGACCATTTGGAAAGTATACCCTTTTCAACAAAAAAATAATTTTTCAAATCGGTTGGCAAGCGACGGAGATATGCCCGAACAAACATAAAAAAAAAACAAACAAACATCCGAATTGAGAACCTCCTCCTTTTTTAGAAGTCGGTTAAAAACTCTTTCAAGAGACCACACGTCGGGATACGCATGGTCAATTCGTTGTCACCATACCACTGAAGGACTCACTCGAGTGCTTAGGTGACTCTTACGCGATGGCGAAGCGTCGTTTCCTCTCCCTAGAGCGTAGATTTGAGCGGGACTCCACATTTAAAAACAGATATTTGCAATTCATGCAAAAATATATTGACCTTCATCACATGACAGAACATGCAAAAACAAATCATTCAGAAATTAATTATTTTATGCCTCATCATGGTGTTGTGCGCGAGTCAAGTTCTACCACAAAACTTCGCGTAGTTTTCGATGCTTCGGCCTCCAGCACCTCGGGCAAGTCCTTCAATGACATTCAGATGGTAGGTGCAACCGTACAGGAGGATCTGTTGTCCATACTTTTGAGATACAGGCAACACAAGTTTGTTGTAACGAGTGACATTGAAAAAATGTATAGAGCTATTTTAGTAGAACCATCTCAGCGCACGTTACAACAAATTGTTTTCAGATTCAGTTCCTCAGACCCTTTAAAGACCTATGCACTGAAAACAGTGACATACGGTACAGCATCAGCCCCATATTTGGCCACAAAATATGCCTAGTTTCGCTTGCAGATCAATGTTCAGATCCAGAGGTTAGTCAGTCCATCAGACGTGATTTTTATATAGATGACTATTTGAGTGGCGGGGAGTCCGTCATAAATTTATGTCAAGGGGTAGTTAATACTCTGGAGTCCGCCAAGTTTCACCTTAGAAAGTGGCAATCAAATAGTCCGAATATATTAGAGTCAGTCACTAATCTAAAACCAGAAAATCAAGATAAAAAATTAAACCTAAATGACACTCTTAGCAAAACACTTGGGCTATACTGGGACTGTAAAACAGACAGATTATTCTTTTCTATAGATTTAAAACATGCTTCAAAAATAACAAAGCGTAATATTTTATCTTTAATTAGTCAGGTGTTTGATCCTATTGGCCTTGTCGGGTCATGCATAGTTCAGGCTAAACTTATGTTACAGCAGCTGTGGATACTTAAATGTAACTGGGATGATGAAGTACCAACAGAAATAAAATCACAATTCCTTGAGTTTGTACAGTCACTTCCAGCTCTTAACTCTGTTCACATTCCTCGTTGGGTATCTTGTAGCAATGCTTCTTTAGTAGAGCTACACACTTTCACAGACGCTTCTGAACGCGTCTATGGTGCGTGTATTTATGTGAGAACGGTAGCAGTCGATGGAACAGTTTGCGTTCGCCTTTTAGCTTCCAAAAACAAGGTCGCCCCTATAAAGCCCACAACCATACCAAGGCTGGAGTTGTGTGGTGCTTTACTGAGCACAAGACTTTTTCTGAAGGTACGTAAATCACTCACTCTAGAGTTTACTCACTGTTTCTTTTGGTGTGACTCGATGATCGTACTTGGATGGCTGTCTACATTGCCAAGTCGGCTTGATCAATTTGTCCGCAATAGAGTGAGTGAAATTCAAGAAGCTACGAATGGACAGACCTGGAGCTATGTGCCTTCTAAGAGCAACCCCGCTGATCTCACATCTCGGGGGGTGAAGGCTGATTGCATCAGCTCGTCCACTCTTTGGTGATTGGGTCCTGATTTTCTTAGTCATAGAGAAATCAAATTTCCTACATCACCTAATACACAAATTCAATCTTTACCAGATACGTCTTTGCATACAACTAATACATATAACCAAAATAATAACAATATATTTTCAAATTTAATTCATACAAAATCATCATTTACGTCACTCATAAGAATTATAGCCTATATACAAAGATTTATTAATAATTGTCAAAAACAGAATAATAAAAAAAATTACTTACTTAACAGTTTCAGAATTACAATCATCTCAGAATCTTATGTTACAGATTTCTCAACAGGAAATGTTTCCTGAGGAATATTCATGTCTCAAAACTAATCAGGCCTTACATAAAAAGAATCGACTAATAAGTCTTTCTTCTTTCATTGATTCAGACAATTTAATACGCGTAGGTGGACGCCTTGACAACTCCAACTACAGTTACAATGTTAAGCATCCTATCCTTTTATGTAGCAAACATCACTTGACGAAAATTATTTTCGAAAGAGAGCACAAAATACTCTTTCATACAGGGCCACAATTACTTTTAGCACACATTAGAATCACCTACTGGCTATTAGCAGGCAGAAACCTAGCCAAGCATGTAGTGCGTAACTGCGTTCGCTGTACTCGCTTCAAAGCTCAACATATTCAGGTCATCACGGGCAACCTACCAAGCGATAGGACTCATCTAGAGTACCCTTTTTTGAATACAGGGCTTGATTATGCCGGGCCAGTGCTGATAGCCGACCGTAGGGGTAGAGGATGTAAGCTACTTAAATCATACATTTGTGTTTTTGTGTGCTTTGCAGTCAGAGCCGTTCACCTGGAGCTGATTTCCGACCTTACCAAGGAAGCTTTTCTTGCGGCCTTCAGCCGATTTATAAGTCGTCGGGGAAAGCCTCAACGCGTGTACTCCGACAACGGCACTACATTTGTGGGAGCTTTCAATGAGCTTTCACGCTTCTTAAAGGTTTCATCTAGCAATATAGAGTCAGATCTTGCAACCAAAGACATTGAATTTAAATTTATACCTGCCTACAGCCCACATTTTGGTGGAATTTGGGAAAGTGTAGTAAAGTCCACCAAACATTTATTGCGTAGAGTCATGAGCCTAACTTATTTAACATATGAAGAGCTCTCAACTTGTCTCATTCAGATAGAGGCTAATTAACACCTCTATCCACTGATCCATCAGATCTTTCTTATCTTTCTCCTTCACACTTCCTCATCGGACGATCACTCACGTCAGTCCCTCGGCCTCAAATCGCCGATGTCAATATTCAGCTGCTAGAGCGCTTCGATCGCATCGAAAAGCTAAGACAACACTTTTGGCAGCGCTTCTCTAATGAGTATGTGTCACTCCTGCAGCAGAAAACCAAATAGCAGACAGCTGGGCAAGAGCTGAAACCAGGCACCATGGTCTTAGTGAGAAACACTAATCTTCCTCCTCTTCTGTGGTTGCAGTGAAGACTGGCTCTGACGGACATTGTCGAGTCGCCGACATCCTGAAGAAGGGCACCATAACACGTGCCTACAACAACATATGCCCTCTTCCAGTCTCTTCAACATCATCTTGAAGACTTCTCTTCAACGCGGGGAATATGTTCCTGACGTCACATCGAGCCACACACCGCTCCGCGATCGCGGGCCTCGCCTCACCTTTCACTCGTTCGCCGACACCTAGAACGTGCGCACACATATCGGTCGTCTCAAAATTGTAACCACTACCTACCTAAGAAATACAGTACTCGTCATACCATCGGAATCAAGTAGTTTTATTCAAGACCACCAGCAGCACACCTGGAGCTTGATACTCAACAGGTTGTTTGTCACCAAATCGTCATTAAATCTTTATTCAGTAACAGTATTTCTAAGGTCCTCAGTTATGAAGATTCAGGTTGGCCGAACGTTCTGATATCAGAACGTTCGGCCATAAATAAATGCTTCTAACTTTCGAACTGTTCTGTCACAAATTCTTTGGCTGGCATTTTTGTGTGTGATATAATCGCCAGCCAGCTCCCTACCTCGACTGGCCGAACGTTCTGATGTACATAAATTTTTGGCACGCTGGTGATTACCCGAACAACTTACATCCATTAAGATCTCTGCGCTTGCACCGATAACGCCGTGGAAGTGGCAGTTCTAACAAAATATTAAAGATTGTCGTGCTATTGCCACTAAGAAGAAGGCATTATGTTTATGTCGGCATACTTTAAAATCGCACTGTGGCCAAAGAGTAACCTGCCTTTTGATGGCTTATACGCTCATATTGGCTGTCTAACATGGTTCGTAATTATTTAAGAAATATAAAGTAAGGTATTAAGTATATATAATACAAACGTTCATTTGAAAAAGGTATCTGGTATAAAACCGCGCAGGATTTCGCCTTTTTTTAGCCTTTTCTTGTGCCTCGTTTATAAATAGTACCTAATTTAATAAGAAAAATAGTAGTAGCGCTTTGGGCGATTATTACTATGACCTATATAACTCAGACAGATCTAGACACATCCCATGAAATAACTTTGCGTTCCTTATGAAAAAAAACATACTCTCCTATTTTTCCGTATGAAGTCTCCTATTTGTCCGTTCCATATGAAGTGGTTGAAACTGGAAGATCCTAAATCACATTAACGATGGAATGTGTTCGATTTGAGTCCTATAGGAATGATAACAGACTCGATTTAGGCACATTCCACAAACTTCTTTCTCAACCTCAATGGTGGTGAAAGAGGTAGATATATAAAGGTAAATATTATAATTAGATTTAGGATACCTACATAGAAGAAAAAAATTAACTCCCTCGTAATTCAGCCTATAAAAGGACTCGCCTATATCGGCCAATGAAAGCAGTTTCAATTATAAATAAATAACTGCTGCGACTATGCACTAACGTTAGCACCGAGCGAGGTGGTCTCTTGGAGTAGCAGCTCGCTGTCGGTGCCTCGTGACTCCTTGTTCTTGAGGATGGAGCGTGCGCGAGAGTCGCCCTCTAGCGGCCAGCCGCCGCTGCGTTTGTTGCCGTTCTTACCTATACGCAACAAATTGAACATTAACAAAAGCTTTTATTGACTCCTTTGTTTTGTTATCAGGGGTAAACCTTCAAAAGGCGCCGGGACTTTTGGGGAAATGAAAAGACCAGGGAGTGTGTGATTTCTACCTCACTTAAACCACCCCGGTGTTCACCATCAGCACATAGTAGGGTCTCGTTACCTATTAAAAGACCACTTTGGAACCCCTATGTGCAACGCCTATTTGGGTACTTCCCTGAAGTCACATGACATCCTAGTTTGGGAATCAAGGTTTACTGTACCTGTATGTTCCTTTACTTAATGTAATTATATGTTTCTGTACCTATTCTAGACTATGTTTGAAGGATTTTGTACAAATAAATATATTATATTAACAGCTCAATATGAATCGATCTTCAAAGTTTAGCACCAGTTGCAGGGTGGTGGTCTTAAAATATAAAGATTCGTCTGGATCTCGAAAAGCGTGTTGGTATTTTAAGTGGAGGATTTTGTTACATTAATCAAAGACGTGGTAGACTCCTTGAAAACTGTAAATCTTTGAAATTGCGAATTAGCCATACGATAAATAAATATGAAATAACACGTGGGTCCCGTCTGTCATGTACATGTTTGCTTCTAATACCTGTTTTGCCAGTAACTCTAACACGATTTCTTTTGTATTGTGTTAGCCAGCTACTGGGGTTAAGAAGTTACACCATACAACCATTCCGTGTAAAATAGGTAGGTACTGGTACCTGAGCTGCTTCTTATCGTATTTTGGGTCCAACTGTACTGAAAGCCTAGTTTCTAATATAAAGTGATTCTTACGGTTACGTGTTCGTACGTTTTAAACCTGAATATGAGGTGAGTACCTATCTACTTATATAGCCCTTAAGATAAACCTTCTTTAGCTAGACTATTTACAAATCCTCCGTGAATGAATATAGTGTTTTAATTATCCTGCATACGTTTAATATCGTGGTAAAATCAATTCCAATGGCCCTACATTCGAATGGCCGTCATAGAGTGATTCTCACCTTTGATACCTATATTTCTTTTTTGCGTTACTAAGTTACTGCTTAATAATAAAACCATACTTCAAGCGTAAGTTATTAAGTAGGTGATCAGCACAATGATGGATATACACACATCAAAAGTGTCTAGGGATCAACATATATTTTTGCAATAACTTTTCTCCTGATTGATATTAATTAAAATTTTCTTTAAGGATTCATCAAATAAAGTGTTTTCGTTTGTCACAGTAACGATAAACCAAGTCACCTTTGCATTAATAAAGAAATTTGCAATTTTCCTAATAAAGGGATTTTTGACATTTGAACCACTAACATTAAAGTTCGAAAAAAAGACTGAAATAACAGTTTTCTTTAAAATTTTATTGGGTAACTTAAACAATTAATAATCCGTGTTTCTACCGCGAACACTAACAACACAAGAACATCGGTTTGGCATACTCAAAATGAGTTCATCCAAATCACGCTGTGGAATGGCCGCCCATGTTCGTTGCAACAACAAAAAAGGTCTTCTTGCGACTGGATACCCTCCATATTCGGCAGAGCTCTTCTCTGTAGCATATCCCATGCATGCTCAATCGGGTTCAAGTCTGGCGACTGAGCAGGCCAGAGCAGGACATTGATGTTAGCTGCGGCGAGAGTCTGTCTTACAACTCTTGCGGTGTGCGGTCGTGCATTATCATGCATTAACTGAAATAAGGGACCGATTTGCACTTGTAGAGGAACGATGACGTCAGATACAATCGTCTCAGCATAAATTTGAGCGTTGAGGTTGCCTCTGATCCAAATCAACTCAGTTCTTCCGCCGATCCAAATACCCGCCCATACCATGATGGTTCCACCACTATAAGGATGGACTTCCTGGCAGGATTTTAATCGCTGTTGGCGTCCAGGGGTTCTCCAGTGTCGTATACGTCTTGTATCCGGTCTCATACCAAAACGAGACTCATCAGAAAAGCGCACGAAACGCCATTGTTCTTCTGCCCAATTTCTGTGTTCAAGAGCCCATTGATATCGAATCCTACGATTGTGCATTGCTATAGATGGTACCCGTAGCGGTCTTCGGGAATGAAGGTTCACTTAATGCAAGCGGTTTCTGACTGTTTGGTCGCTAATTAAGTTCCCTGAAGAGTGATGAAGCCTCACGGCTAACATCATGGCGGTTATTGTTGGAGCTCTTCAAGTTAAGATTTGAATGTATCGGTCTTGTCTCCGTGTGGTGCAGCGATATCGTCCTCCATGGCGCTCAGCCACGGTACCAGTGCTTCGGTAACGTGTCCAAAGTCGACTGATAACACTCTGACTTGTATTCAGAGCTAAAGCCACAGTACGTTGCCGGGAACCAGCTTCTATCATTCCCACGGCTCTGAGCACTTCTTCCCTGCTTAAATGACGTCGCCGCTCCATAATAACGTTGGTTTTAATCAGTAGTAGGGAAGCAGTAGCACTAATAATGTCTTCAATGCGTTGTATGTTTTTATAGGGAAAATATTGACAGCTGATTTTCATCTTTTACTCGAATTTGATTAACAGTTCCTGTTTCAAATTATGAAATGCACCAAAAAGGATCCATATAAATTTATAAAATCATAAATTTATTACAAAGCCACATCTCAATCTCAAGAAATCCGCATAAAAATGCTTGATCCCTAGACACTTTTGATGTGTGTAGTTAAGTTTCTGATATACCAATCTATGTATATTATTTTGCCTTTACCAATTTCTTTTAATGACCTATGCATATATTATTGATGACCGCACAAGCAAAAAGAAGCTGAAATATTTCGTTCCGTTGTGTACTTATGTAAATAATTTGTGGAATCGTAATAAGTTTTTGTAAGGAAACTATCTTTGTAAGGCAACCGTGTGATTCTACCTAAATAATGCTTTTCTCTGTCCTAAAGCAATTTTGTCAAGTTAAGCTAAGCTAACGTACGTATAGGTGGTAGCTAGGTACGTAGGTATTTCAAAATGAGACAAACCAAAAAGGATGTGATGATTAATGATCCTCGTAGCAATCCCTCTCGGCGGCTTCCTCTCTTCCTCCGTCCAGTCCTGTGGGACAAACGATCATGTTCGCGTTACCCACATGACCATTGAAATAAGCATCGTTAGAAAGCAGTCAAATATCTCATGCATTTAAAACACATTGAAGTATTAGTGAAACTGTGTCTACATCATGCAAACACGACAACGGACAAGGTTGGGAGAAACGAAGACATTCGGATACACCACCGAACCGTTTGTTAAAAGCTGTGTGTAGTCGGTGAGCGGCGCTGCGGGTCGCCAGTCGCCATCGCTCACCTGTTGAAAGCGAGCTTTTCTGTGTTTGGGCTTGGCGTCGTCAGCGGGGGGTTCGTCTAGCGGCTGCGGTAGGCTGGTTCGCGACGCGTCCAGCGGGCGCGCGCCCGCCTCCGGGGCCGCGCTCTGCGCCGGCGCCAGGCTGGCTCGCGAGCCTCGCGGCGACCCTTCGCCCTGTGAACCTTTGGCACACAACACGCTTCCATCCCCAGATGCACTCCTGCGCACTCCGTTAAAGTCTGCATTCACCCCGCCCCCACCCCCACCCGCGCCGCCACCGCTGCTACCGTCCAGAGGATTCACATACAAGTTTGATGAGTCGTTCTCGCATGCGATGTCGCCCTCTGAAGGAAAAGGGTGCGTAAGGCATGATGCAAATGTATCTGTAACGTAAGACATAATACGTACATGGAGCCGCACACGACCACATACGGAGTATGCAGCTTTTACACATATCATACAATACGCATGGTTAGAGTACAGTAGGGACATGTGCACCGAAAGGACATCGACGTTACAAAACTTACAACAGAATACGAATGAGGACAAGATAGTGACAAATATTTATCTGACTCTACAACTACAGGTTGATTGCACATCCATTAAAACTATAACTAAATATTCCTTTAATTAAAAAAGACAGTAAGGACAAGTCTTGCAAACAACAGTAATAAAAAATTTATGCACTTTACAGTTTAAGAAAAAAGTTAAAGGTACAGTTCTGTCGTTGATGATAAAGGTGGAATATATAAAACTGTGTATGTACCTGGGCTGTCGAGGCTGTTAGGTGTGGCCTCGGGCAGCGCCTTAGGCGCGGGGTGTCGCTGCAAGCACGCCAGCTCCACACACACTGGCTGCCGCAGGTCTGACGTCGGCATAGGCATTAGCTGCTCCGCGTCAATGAACTCCTTGTACCCCTACACCAAAATACGACACGCACCATGAACTCCAATTTGATGAACCAGAATGTATTTGATATCTTTGCAATTTCTAGTATCTGTGATTAAGATTTTAAACATTGGGAAATGACATTGCCCGATATAGTTGTGTGCTTGATATAAATTACCTTCAAGTATCCTATGTTAATAAAATGATTAGCTGCAATATTTAAACCGAAAGAAAGAAATCATAAAACCAACGGATGGGTAGTTAATATTAATAACACTAATCTAAAATAATAAGTACCTAAGTAAATACTTACAGGTTAATGCTAAATGGAAATATTGTTATTAGTAAAGTATTACATACATCAAACAATTGAAAATAAATCGCGTAATTAGGTAATTAATAATGAGGCGTCTACGAAATCATGAATGCGTTAGTATCTTAGTACCTTGAACGTGCAAAAACAACATTCAAACTCAGAAGGCAGCTGATCCAAGTCAAGCTGTTTGTCAGCCATCTTCTTTTCCTAGAAAAAGAGAAATCATTAGTAACTAGTTATTTTCGTTGCTAGCTTAAGGTTAGAGAATAAGTAGTGAGTCAGTCTAAACCGTCGACGAAGTGATGGACGACTTGAAGAAATGATTCAGAAATGCAATCGCTGATCGCCGACGGTTTATGGAAGCTTAAACCTGTGATGCGTTTTAAAATTTGGCTTTGACAAACAAGCAACTAAGAAAGTTCTACGATGATTAATTGTCCGGCAACAAGTGTTAGCATTAATTTAAACATAGGTGATATAGCTTACTGGTGTAGGTTCAGGATTTATGAGCAAGCGTTTCTCCGGCGAGCCGAGCCCCTCGTTCGAGTAACGACGCTCTTTCTGAGGGCTGCTCTGAAACTGTTACCTACAGTGTTAGCAGAAAGCTTATTGCTTCAATGTGACTACAGCTTCAAAAGGGTCCGTCCAAAGCTTAAAGCGAAAATAATTTAGAATATTGACTCCTCTCCTCTGCTGATATCTGCTGAAGCAAAAACAGATTTTGAAATTGCAAAGTTTAATGCCAAGTAATAAGAATTTGCAGTAAAAATGTCTATGTCGAGGCTTGTTGGAACTCACCCACGACTGGCAAGATGATTGTTGGACGTACCCATAGTGTTGTGAGCAAGTGGTATTACCTGGCTGGGGTCAGTACTCTGAGGCAGCTTAGTGGTGATGGAGTGTTCGTATTGTTTGTAGCAGCCGGTGATGGCCGGGGCCTCGCCCTCCAAGCTAGTGGCGTCCGCCTGCGACAAGTTGTGTCCTGAAGACACATACCACTGTGAGTAGCGACGTATTCCATATGCTCCACTATTGTCCCCGTATATATTCATTTACTTATTAATAGATGAAGAAACATTAAAAAAATGACAAAAATAACGGCTTGAACTACACAACACACATTCCACACGAACAGTACAGTACACAGAATCCAGCGTCCTCCGGATACACACATCAGACAGTCCACAGAAGAGGAATGTTAGTTCTAAGAAGCGTTTTGCTTACGCTTACTATGTAATCGACCTTAGATTATAGTCTTCGTCGCACATCGCTAGCTACACGCGACGCACTCGACCCCGAGCTACAGACTTAATATAAAGGGGTCGAGCGTGACCACTGTGACAGCGGCAAGATGCTCATCTGGCGTCGTCTCTCGCCTCAATGAGGACGCACTTGTCACCTGAAGACAAGGAATAAAACTCTCTGAGTGCACCTCGCCGCAACCAACGAGTGAACATAGCTGTAGCTGCGATGTATCGTGAACTGTTTGAGTTGATTTCAAGATGTTTGCGATTCCGGAGAGCCATATTGATGCGACGTGCACACATTCAACATTCATTGCATCCAATAAAGACAGACACTGTTTGAGCACGAAAGGCATGCGTGCACAGTGAAAGATAGGTTGAACGTGCAATCCGAGCGAGAGACATATGACATGAACAAGCGGCAAAGCGAGTGGTTTGCGCGATACTAACCTGTGTCTACGATGACGTCGATGAGGTCCATGCTCTTGGCGAAGGCATCGCGCAGGTTAATATGGTGGAAGGAAACGATGGAGCCCTCACGCTTGGCGCGTTCCAGCGCCTCTCGTCGCTTAAGCGCCTTTTCGCGCCGCATCTGGTTCTTGTAAAACTCGGCGAAATTGTTGACGATAATGGGGATGGGTAACGCAATTACCAACACGCCGCAAATACAGCAAACTGAGCCGATGACCTTGCCCAACGGGGTCGTGGGGTAAATGTCACCGTATCCGACTGTGGTCATGGTGATGCCGGCCCACCAAAACGTTTCCGGAATCGAAATAAATTTAGTTCCCGGCTCTTCTTTCTCAGCGAAGTATGCCAATGAGGAGAATATTAGCACTCCCATTGCGAGGAACAACATGAGTAATCCGAGCTCTTTATATGAGTTTCTGAGTGTAAACCCGAGCGACTGCAGCCCGGTCGAGTGCCGGGCGAGTTTGAGTATGCGCAATATTCGCATGATACGAAAAATTTGCACAACACGCCGCACGTCTTGAAATTGATCGGTGGCGTTCTTATTTGTTTCGAGCAGGAAGAGAGATACAAAATAGGGCAATATAGCCAGTAAGTCTATCACGTTCAGTCCACCCTTGAAGAACTTCCATTTATCCGGCGAAGCACTGAACCGCAGCACGTACTCGAGCGTAAACCACGTGATGCACACCGCCTCAACCATGGCTAGCTGCGGGTTATCCATGGGCGCGCCCTTCTCGTCGTACACTTGCATCTGGGGTATCGTGTTGAGAGTGAGCCCTATCGTGGACAGCACGATGAAGAGGATCGAGATGACCGCGATCACCTGCAAGCATGCACCAGTGAGCGGCGAGCGGCTGGGAGCGCTCGCCGCCACCGCGCTGCCACACTGTGCAACTAAGCCTCGGACCTAGTGTACGCCACATGTGTCAGATCAGTCAGTTAATGCCAGTGTTTATACAGAACTACTCTACCTAAATGTTTGTACATTGTTATGCTACTTAAATATGCGTAACATATGTCATAAGGTATGTAGGTATTTACAGACAAACGGTAAAAGCCAATATCGTATGTAACAAATGTCTTAAGAGTAATCTTAAATTTTGGTGTAGAAATAACATCTATTCGTGTGACTATGTTAGTAGTGTTGTGTGGTTTTGGTGTAGATAAGTAGGTAATTTATATTAAAAAGTGTGGGTGAACGGACGCGCGTCCGAGTCTGAAAGATCTAAGTGTATGCGCCTGGAGCTGGAGGCGGAACGAAGCAGACGCTCGTCCGTCCATCGCCCGCGTCGCTCGGTTAGTCGGATCAGTATCACGAAGCGGAAGCGCTGGTGGAACAGGAGTAGAGCGGGAGGCGAGCGGGAGCGGGAGCGGTCAGGCGGGGGAGGGGGACGCCGGCGGGCGGCGCCTCGCCGTGGTGGGAGGCGGCGCGGGCGCAGGCGGCGCGCGCCGGACCCCCGGAGGGCCGCGTCCGGCGAGCGCCGAGCTGTCCCGTGCCACCCCGCACGCCGGCCACTGTGCGCCGCCGAGGCGGCGGCTGGTCACATCGCGTAAGCCCATCCCATCTTTGCAACTTTGCGACAACAATTAAGCTTTGTTTTTTATTAAATTCTCTATTGAGAACTTTCGATGTGGCTGTGAACATTTATAAAATTTACTGTAATAAAATATTATTTACAATCTTGGATATTGCCGTGAATTTAAACATTTGACTTGATAGTAACATGAAAGTAAGCATAAAATACATTTTCAACTTTGAAAAGAAGTTGACAAAGATAAAGAAAGTATTGTTTTTTAGAATACCTTAAGTTTAAGCACGTAGATTTACCTACTAAAAACTCCTTTTCAAATTGATAATTATGACCAACGAGGTGAGTCGGTGAGTCGGTCCTCGGTAGACTACAACACAACAGAATGACTGCAAGATCAGTGTTATCACAAGTGTTAGCACAATATTATTTCTAATTCTACTGACTGAATTTAGTTCAAATCTTGTGTTGTAGAATACTTTGCCTTATATATATAACAACAAAAGTGATTTCCGTATCTTGTTTAAAACTTAGAGTAACAAGGCATTATATAATAGTTTTACAATAAATTAATAAATATTGTATAGAAGTATAAGTACTTAAAAATATATAAATAAGTATGCAATGCCCTGAAGCAGTGTTTGCTGAACTTTCGTGTGGAATAAAGTAGGAAGAAAGAACAAAGAAGTTAAACTTTATTTACTTGCAAATATGTATACGGAAATAAAACGAAGAAAATATTGAAACTATATCAATTTTGTACTTACATAGGCGTAAGGTTGCACCGCTGTTGTCGAAATTTAAATAGAAAACTGTAGAATAGTAATGCTACGAAGTAAGCTGAAAGGTGCTCAAACAAAACAATATACACAGCACAATATCGATTCGACAAAAGCGATCAAAGGTTACGATCACAGAGACGGTACATTCAGAAGGAACACAACACCACATTCCATTACACGACAACCAACAAACTGACTTGCGACATAGAAGTGGGAGCCAGCGATAGATGTTATTCATGCACCACAACACAACACATATAAATATAAACTCTTATAGATACCAAGCTTGTTTCCTAAATGCATTTATTCTTAAAGCTTAAAATTGAAAGTGTCAAATCATTGAAACAGTATGTAGCAAAGTGAAATGTGTAGTTACGGATTACGAAACAAGCTATTTATGTACATTACGAAGTTGATGTTTGTATACCAGTTATACGCAAATATGTCATATTTGTTTGTGTAAACAATAAGTCTTACAGAGGTGGAATGAAAGTGGACATAAGGTACAGATGTTTTATGTTCGTGGATGCTCTGAAGTCAGTACGCAGTGAGTGCTTACAGTGCTTAGTGTACCTACAGGAATAGTATAATTTAACAGGTGCCCTGAATGTTGTTTGAAAGTTGTACAAAATAACTACATCTGCAAATACATATCTACCAGTAACAGTACAAATCTTGCGCACATGGACATTTCAAGAGCTTTACTCAAAACTCACAATTCAAAAAGCATCTATCTAAAGTTGTACTAGATAAAAAAAAAACTATAACCCTTAGGTACCCTTACACTAAACTATCCTCGGCAGCTTTGCTAGAGTGGCAGGGTTAATAATATTGGTAACTTGTTATTATCTGGTTCTGTATACGTCGCAATACGTTACCCTAGCTGCGATACTGGTGGTGGGCTTCTCGAGCAGGTCCCACAGCCACTTCTGGTACTGAGCGCACGTGCCCTGTCCAAACTCCTCCTCCTCGCGCTGGCGAAGGCTCTCCGCCTCCTTCCTCATCTCCTCGTGCACGTGCTCCTTGCGCTGGTGGTACTTGTGCTGACAACACGACTCCAGATACAGTTCGTCTACTCCCCAATACTCGAGATCGTCGCTAAACGCCAACACACACATTTCATCAACTAAATGTAACTTTCCAGTCCGATAAAAATTGAGTATTGAACTGAAGCTCTTCGGATGCCTGGAAAAATTAAAGAGATGGATTGGGATCGACTGCTAAGAGACTGGCAATAATAATAATAAGTTTTTATTGACATATTTTAAATTTTCATTTGAAGCCCTGACTCCTGAGCTAGGTAACAACCTGTGTTACAGGACAATGACAATATTTTAGAATCACTACATACTTGTTGGAAGTCTTAATGGTCTTACGTCTTAGTGGTAAAAGTTAAAATAGTGTAAGTAATTAATCGCTAAGAACTATAAATATAACAATGCCGTTGTCTGTTGAAATGGAAATTAACACAAGCTTTACGAATATCTGTCAACATACCTATCGAAGAAGTACTCGTTGTCCTGTAAGGAGTAGTCGTCGCATAGTTCAGTGATGGCCTCATGCGTGTTGCAGTCCCTGAGCCGGCCGAGCCGGGTGTGAGGCAGGCGCTCCAGTGTCCGCCAGAGCACCTCGTGCCGGACGCCCCCCACGTTGATGATCACTCGCTTGCTCAGCGCCTTCGCACGGAGCATCATAAACGGCTCCGGCGGTAGCGACGACATCGACCTGGAAATGGTATACGAAAAGTGAAATATTAGCAATTGAATAAAAAAGAGAAGATAAAAACATTAAAAATATAAAAACATAAATGTGCCTTTCGTCAAATATCGTCAAATATCTATAACTTTCGTAAATGCATTAATTTTTTGGTGAGAACATAAATTCTATTCTTTTCTATACATAACATGTCCCAGCTAATATTATTTTATTAACACGTGAATCTATTTACAAGTATGAAGCCAAAGTTAAGATTCGTTGCAAATAGGTACATCTACACTCTCTATCGAATAGCCTCATGGGGAAAATGCGTAGCGAGGCGTGAGGCCTCACGCATTGTGATTTCATGTACTATGACTAAACGCAAATAATTTGATTGAAGAGACCTGTCGAAAAAATGAATAAAGAATCACTTTAACTATAGTAGGATTGGAATTCTGACCGAATTCCCCGAACGCTCTCGGAAAATCAATCGAAGGCGGGGGAACTGCAACGGATAGGCATTTTGCATGGCTGGGAGGACAGCAAAATGCCGCCTGCTGCGTCCAATTTCTCGGGATTTAAAAGCACAAAAATGTCGTTTACCAGGAATTTTTCCTCGTTCAATTCAAGCGTGTAGCCTTGATACGTTTCAATTGGGTTCTATACGAACAAAGAAAGACAGAAAACAGGCTATGCAGCCTCCTCGAGTGATTAATTGACTCTACTCAAAGGTAGACAGTGTTAATCGTTGAATTAATCAATCGTCGTTAAAAGTTGAATTAAGCAATCCATAGACATGATAATGATTAGCAGAAGCATCTTTAGTGACTTTTAGCTTCTTTTAAATTCAACAATTTCATACTAGAAGGTCCAGTTTCGCTTTAGGAACTACTACCGTTTACTTTACTAAAATAATTAAACCAGTTTATGGATCGAAAGGAACATGGAACAGCTTATGAAGATGAGCATGACTACCACCATTGTGTAATGGCCCGAGCGGTGGCTTTGTCGATAGGTGTGTGGGAGACACTTGATTGAGACACGGTTTTAAATTATCTGAACTTTACTTTAGTCAAACGAACGCACAGTGTGGTATTAGGGTCTTAAAGTTGATCAAAAATATTGTATGACTCGAACGATGATTATTAGTGTATTTATGTTAAAATAAGTAATAAAAAACTTATTACAGTAAGAAATAATTATTTATTCGTCACTAAAACATGCTTTTTCATAGGTGAGGTCACTCTCACTAAGCAAATTTAATAGGTCTCCATACAATGTTTTTCTATATTTCTTAAAATATGTATTTGTTCTCATGCTTGTTAATAGGGGGTCCGAAGTTAACAAAAGCCTATTTAAAACATCCATGTTGCACTCTACGCGCGAAAACTTTCTGGAATAGTTCAGTCGATATTGCCTTATGTGTTTGTTGCGAGCTTCCGCAGCTTCTTCAGAGAGTTGTCCTATTGGAAGAATTGCGTTTTTTATCACTTCAGTTCCATGACGAAGTACTTTATAAAAACTTTGCCATCCACCATAGTGAACAACATTTTATGCTTCACTGATATGTTGTTCCCAATATCAGAGCTGTCAAGCGCGTCTATTTGTGTTGTGATGTAGTCTATTTCTTTTATTGTAATATCTATAGTCTCCTTGACGAATCTGATTCTAATAGGTCTGCAATAACGGGATGATGAAGGTGTTGGGTTTTGCCACAGTATTTTCTTTTCAAGTCCATATACTAACTGAAGAGGAACAACAGAACTTTGAAAAATATTAGCATCAGTATCAGGTTCATTTTCAAATTTTATTTTATATTGCATCTGTTGTGACCCATCACAGCCCCATTTACTTATTATTATATATTAATTTCAATGATGATTTTTCTTCCTCACTTAATTGTTCTACAATTTCTCCCAGATGTGAAATCAGTCGATACGCCGTATGATCCATTAATTTTTGTACTTGTACTTCAGCACACGTTTCGGTAACGCGATGAATTTCAGGATAGCATTCTTTTTTAACTTTTTGCAGTACTGAATAACACGAAAAGAAGGACTTATTTGTTTCCCTTACTCGTTCATATTGTGCTTTTGTTAATACTGCTTCGGTGAACATAGACAAAGCATCTAAAGGTGACAATTGACGAGGTTGATCTTGTGTCCGAATACTTTTTCTCATTGCTATCACATATTTTTTAGCTCTCCGGGGACTTTTCGTAAGATCTTTTACGACTTTTGAAGCTTCCACTTTACCAACTTTTCTTAACTTTATTTGGGTAGCGTAGGTCAATTCTTCCACGTCTTTTGATCGAAGATCTGTAGTTTTCCGCCTGTTAGTCAAAAAATTTTCCGTCAAATGTTGACTCATTAGAACCTTTCATAATAGCTTACAACTCATTCCGAGTCATAAAGCTCAATCCTGAAGTCCCTGTAACAAAATGAGACTAAATCTTAGGAACGAATATTTATACAAGATTGTAAGGTACTAACGAAAAAAAATCTTTAATAAAAATGGGGCGGGTTCGGGCGGCTGTTCTTTTTATAAATTTCTTCTGGAGAGTCTACTCTACAAGATACAATAGTAATTGTATCTAAAGAGTGCTAAATAACATAACAAAAAGTCTTTTAAAGGTAAAAAAATGAGAATGTTTGTAATAGTTTATGACACCTTACTTTTGGACCTATGGATTAAAATAGTATGAGATTTTTGTAGAAAAGAAATATGTTCCATATAGTTACATACCTGGCTGAGAAGAATCCATCACAAAATGCACCACAAAACCATTTATTACTAAAATATCACGTTTCAAAAACAAATTAAAGTTGAGCGTAACGAACAATCACACGACCACTGTAGGTAACCGGCAACTTCCGACTGAGCGTGTGGCGCAGTTTGGCGAGCTGGCACGGAGTTCTTCGGCCATTTTGTCAGCCAACTACTTAACTTTTAAAGGATCGACAATATGGAGTATTTTATTAAAAATAAAAAATAAAATTTTTTGGCCAACTTTAAGAGCCTAATACCATACTGTGGAACGTTACAAGTAATTTCAATTTATACACTTTCAAGAGCTTTACTACAGATTACTGACAACTGACTGTTGACTGAATACTGACTGACGTTGACTAACGAATGTGATGGAAAGAGAGGTGGTTGTACATAAAATCATTACTGGAAGGGATAGATAAATACCACGACTCTTGTTCCTTCGTTAGTTACCTGAACAACAATATTAACTAGTTTGTGATCCTTAGTGCTATTTCTAATTGTATACAACATTATTAGTTTTATGAGGACAGTATAATTCTATTCAACATCATTCGTTTTATGAGAACAGTATAATTGTATGCAACATCATTAGTTTTGTACCGGGTGCGGGAATTGAACCCGCTCAATCGCTAAACTACTGCGCCAGCCGGGTAGCCGTGTCGTCCAATCATTCATTTACCTTTCACTAAAAGGAACCTGGAACCCACGACATACGGAATGAGGGAACATTTAAAATGTATCCTTTATGATAATAAATTATTTTTATTTAATAATTTACATCTGATAAGTGTACAAGCCACTGACTGCTTCTTAGTAGATAACATGAAGCAATGGAAGGTACCTGGAGTACGTCCACTAGAGCACGGCAATGCCAGGAATCGCGGGCGCGGAATCCGAAACTGACTGTTTCGGATTCCGCGCCCATCATCATTTGCTTTACCACCTACTTTTAACTGACAAGAGTTGACAAGACACTGAAGTAGATAATGTGAAACAATAGAAGGTACCTGGAGTGCGTCCGCTGGAGCACGGCATTGGCGGGCGGCGCGGGCGCGGGCGCCGGCGCCAGGCCGCGGTCGAGCGGCGCCTCCAGCGCGGGCGCCGCGAAGCCCATGGGCGCGCGCGGGGGCGAGTCGCCCACTTGCCAGCGCGCGGCGCCGCGGCCCGCCCCCTCGCCCCCCATTCCCGCTAGCTCATGGCGCCAAGCGCCGTCGCCTCATCGGCTCTGAAGAGTGCACATGTGCTCCAGGAATCTGGAAGTAATAACGTTTTCCGGTTATTCATCGTGATTGACTGTCCGTACATCTCTGCGGAGTGCCAACAAAAAACTAGAGCTCAATGTTTACCATTCTATCAATAAATCAATCAAGCACGATATTATAAAATATGTGACGTGTCTGAGAACCATTTTGTATTTTTGCTGAGTTGGTAATACTCAGATTTATAGGTAACTAGCTGTGCCCCGCGGTTTCACCCGCGTATAATCCTACTACTACATATTATTAACGCGAAAAACTCTGAATATTTTAGTAATCCTATCTAATTTGCAATGGATAGAGAATCGCGAAGTAAAGATAGTTGTTAATCATATTGTTAAGAATAGATTTAGAGTATTTCGGTATTATATACAATATTTTATTCCTATTTTCTTGTGGTATTAGTATGTTTTGGGGTCCTTGCGGATCTAGATAAAGCAACATATAATTAGCCGTGTGAAAAAAAATTGGCCAAGTGCGAGTCAGACTCGCCCATGATGGGCTCCGTAGTAGCTACGCCAAATAAATTTCTTTTTCATAGTATTTGTATGAATAACAAAGTTCAAACGATACATATTTCCAAACAACAAAGTCAAAGAACACTACCTCTCCACCATTCCGTAATTTTATATATTATAGGTATCTATTTTTTCAGTATTAATATAAATATGTATGTTATTAGCTAAGTATGTTTTAATTTACGTAATTAGTATTCATACATACTGTCCATCATCATGAAATAAGCAGCACCTTTGTGCTCTTTTTTTCTGTAATTGTTTTTCTCTTATAAGTGTCATTTCTAAATAAATATATTTGCGGTTGCTCAAAATGTGCTATATCTGAAAAACTGTATCTCATTCAAACCAATTAAAATTGGTTAAAAGTTTTCATTAAAATCTACTGCATATATTTTTTTATTTTATACTTCATTATTTTAAAAGTTAGAGGGACACATTTTACTACTTTGGAAGTGTATATCTTCCAAGCGAAACTGGGAAAAAATGGAAAATGGAATTTTAGGAATCATCGTCGTCACTGTCATTTTGAAAAATCTATCTATAGACACCATTTTTTCATTAAACCTGTAGGTGCCTGTATTTTCCATTCTTTTTTTGGAACTGTAACGTTTTTTTATTGTTTGTTATAAAAATCGGAAAGCGGTTTCCAGAATACATCTATATAACAAGTTTCAACTCTGTTGTCTTAATACAGTTTCGGAATAAAATGACTGTGACATACGGAAGGACAGACGGATTGACAGACGTGACGAATCTATAAGGGTTCCGTTTTTGTCATTCGGCTATGGAACCCTAACAACATGGCTTTAAATCGATGCCGACGTGTTTGAATATCTGACCCTTTTTTTCGGGTGGGAAAATCATCGAATGAATTCTACTGACTCAAACCCACCCTGTTCCTTCATGTGCCCTTACGTTCCAGGGCCTCGGTATCTCGTTAGAACATTCCCGCAACCCCGGAAATTGTATCCTTTTAAAGTAATAGGTAAATCTGTAGGTACCATGGGGATTCAAGGTATTAGTGCTGTTTGTCTAGCCACTGGTCCTGTGAAAACTATAGCCACTATGACATTGGTTCGATATTTTAATAAAAGTAACGACTTAGCATATAAAATTTAAATTTTAGGTAAACTCCGACAACCATGAAACACTTGAAAAGATTTTGATAAGTTGTAGCTAAGAACCATCTCGATCACGTCAGCTTTCTAACAAAAAAAACCGCATCATAATCGGTCTTACGATGCCATAGACAGACACACTGACACAAAGATATACAGACACATCAATCTTATAACATTCCTCTGTTTGCGTCAAGGGTTAAAAAAAAATTGGCCAAGTGTAAGTCAGACTCGCCCATGAAGGGTTCCGTAGTAACTACGCAAAATAACTTTGCTTTTCATAGAGTTTGTATGAATTACAAAGTTCAAAATCAGAATCATTTATTCGTAAACATAGGTGATAATTATATACAAGATCTTAAAAAATTTGGTAGTGCGCTATGTTTTGTCTATTGACATACAAATTATTACAAAAAAAAATTATACTATTAAATTAAAATATAAATTCGTCACAATATTATTATGCAAGCAAGTAAATTTTTAAAATTCATAATAAATTTCATTTCAATTTAGAAGATTAATATTATAAATAAAATAAGTAAAAATATATATTAAAAATGTGAAGTATAGGTAAAAATGTCAATATTGTAAAGTTACAGAGATTCGTCATTAAGAAATTCACCTAGAGTGTAATAACATTTTTCTAGTAGTAACCCATTAAGTGTTTTTTTTAAACTTCTGCACTGGCATACATTTTATTTCATCAGGTATTTTATTATAATTATATTTGCGGTTCAATACCAAAGAAGCTTTTCCTCATAAGAGAAGTTTTACATTTCACAAGGCATAAATCATTAGTATACTGAGCACGCATGGGTGTTTTCTTTACTGTACATAGTTTCTTGAATAAATGTGGATTCATTTTTACAAATAATGCAATTTCTAGGATGTATAAAGCCGGTAGAGATAATATTTTTAACTTTTAAAAATAAGGAATGCATTTATCTGTTGTTTTTAAACCACACATACACCGTACACATCTTTTCTGCATCCTGAAAACATGTTCCCGATTTGTTGACTGTCCCCAAAATATAACACCGTATCGCAGAACTGAGGCGACAAGTCCATGATATGCCATCAACAGTGTATCAATATTAACTTTTTTGGAAAGTTGAAATAACAAATATGCTGATTTACTTAATCGCTTGCAAACCTCCAAATGAGGTTTCTAAGTCAGCTTTTCATCTATAGTTATACCCAAGAACTTCGCAGTACTAACTTCCCTTATTTCATAATCATCATAAGCAACACTAAGTAGTGGTTTCTCAAGCCGTTGATGAAAGTGCATTATATTCGTTTTATTTAAATTAATTATTAGGTTATTATCTATAAGTTTGTATATTATATATAAGTTGTCCATGGGGACACGCGTATTATTTTTGCCTTTTCTGCCCTTACTCGGCGTACGGAACATGGTGTTGGCTTGTTCTGCAAGTTTACCTCAAATAAGAGTAAAATATTATTATTACTGTCAGTTATCGTTATAGAGCAACGCCGTTCGCACGCGCCGGTGAGTATGATCAACACCATGAATGACTTGATCGATACGGGGCGTCTGTGGACCCGTATTTTCAGATAGCTTCAAGTTTTGAAGATGATACTATCTACACTATCTACAGCTATGATGATGGATAATGATGATGGATGATGATGATGGACGATGATGATGATAATGGTGGGCGATGATTATGGTGTTTAATGATGATGAATAATGATGGTGATGGATGATGACGATGGCTGATAGTCAGCAACACTGAACTTAGTCATACTCGCTGCCAAAAGGACTCGTTTCAAATAATGTGTAGGTACCATGTAATTACCTTCTTTCTTTATTTTCGATATAGTAGCCATCGCTGCGCGTGCGGCGCTATACTTTAACGGATGATAACGCTCCAAGTTCTTCTCTTCGTCAAAGTATTTAATAACGTTGTAAACAATCTCACGTGCATCACTGTGAAGAATCTTTTCACGTTTTTGTGAAGCCATTGTTCAATCAATCACAAAATGTCAACGTTCGTAACAAAAACTTAACGAAAATAAATAACAATCAGACATAACGCAAACAAATAACAATCAAACTCAACGAAAACAACAAAATAACGGAACGAATTTAACGATAACTCGGAGTGCGTCAAGTAGCGTGGAAAGCGAATCCTGACTGACAATTTTTTGCAGCGCGTACTTCACTGTGTGAGTGTAGACAGCGATAGAGAGTGAGCGAGAATGCATGCGAGCGGACGCCATTTTCAAATGTATTCTCTATCTGCGCGGGTTATACCAAATTTCACATGTATAATCCTAATAGTTTCGGAATAAAATGGCTGTGAAATACGGATGGACGGACAGACATGACGAAACTATAAGGGTACCGTTTTTTGCCATTCGGCTACGGAACCCTAAAAAGGAATTGAATCTGAAAAACTGTATGACATATCAATGGAACAAAAATAAAACAAAATGAATAAACTTACTATAAACATTAAACTAAACGATCCTTATCGATCTTCTTTTAGAAGTCGGTTAAAAAAATGGGATAAACGAAATAACACCCTATCAAAATTACTTATTAAAATTTTAAATTAATTTCATTACTGAACAGAAAGTAAAATAAAAATATTCAAATGTAAAATAAAGATGCAAAAACACATCTGACGTAAAAAAAATCTTAAACAATTTTCACTTACATAGGAAGTCTTTTAGCAAAGAAATCGAAATTAAACCAAGTTTAGGTAACTATACTATCAGTGCGGTATGTAACGCGAGTTACTGTGCCCAACGCGCCGTGCATCCACTCGCCATTGCGGTAAATAACATATAAATATTCTGCAGTATGCATCTGCAGATGAGGGTTTACAGATGGCTCAGATCTCAAATGTATATACATGAGGCGTGACCCCAAAGACAATGGTTTATATCTTGTTTCGCATACCCCGTCACCGTGACGATCTTATGTCTGCATCAGCGAACGGAGTTCGCGTAGCTAAGTTTTGGGCCAAACTTACAGGTATAAAATGCTGTAAGATATAAAGTGATATAAAAAGAAGAAGTCTCATAGGGCACGGATTATTTGATTTCCTGTAAAAATAAAAATGAAAGATAACTAAAGATGGCCACACCAACATCACAACACACTATCTCATTCTTTCGAAAGCTAACTCAACGCAGCGGTAATCCACCATAGAGGCTCTACGGCGTAGGCCTCCGCGTGCTACGGCGTAGCACAGACCGAAATTCCTCTTACTATCGTAAAAAGGCTGTCGACTAATTTATAGCGTACTATTTATTATTAGTCTTTGGGGTTGCTCCTTTATGTAAATATTGGCAAACGATCCTACCGTAGTACAATTTAAGTTTTCAGGAATGACGAGAATTCGTTAAACTTAACATAAAAACAAAAACAAATTACCCACCATAAAGGGCCTTCGGCGTAGCATAGTCTAAATAAAAAAAAAATTGTATTTATTTAACGAAGCTATCTCAGTCAGTTTTTTTAATCTAAGACCTCCTAAATGTTAACGTAAAAGCCGATAATCCACACTAGAGCCTAGTGATATGGTGTAGCAAAGTTTAAACATCTTATTTTCACTTAAGACAGTCTAGCTATAGAAATTTAATCTTAGGAGCCAATAATCATCGCTACTGCATTTAAATAATAACGAATTGAATAATCAAGATGGATTATCTAAACCCTGAGCTACGCCTGAGATACGCCGCTATGTAGGTTATTTCTTTGCCACGATGCGTAAATGCTGAGCGTCCCTTGTGGGTAGGGTTGTGGGGCAGCAATAACAGTATCCTGCCTTTAATTTCGAGCAGGCTGGACTGTTACTCCATGAATCGTTGTTCATCGCTGGTGTGCAGTTTCCCATAAAATAGTGCAGCCGCGGTAAAGTGTCGGACTGCTCTGCCTTTGTTTGTTACAGGTAAATAATTTTTAGGATGTTGCTAAAATTTGTGTTGTTTTATTACTAACATAGGATAAGTTTCACTTAGAAATGTGTTATGGTTACTTTTCGGACTTGTAATCGAGAGATCCGGGGTTCGAACCCCACCCATTACACAATTATCGTAAACCCGCTCTAAACACAAGCATATTTAGCTTAGTTGGAGGGGTTAACAAGATTGCTAGTAATGTGAATTCTACCCACACTGCTAGTTATCTTTAAAAAATCGAATTGAATTGGAAGCACCCTTTTAATTGAGAGTCCACTCTTCACTGCAATTCGGTCTCCATCTTTTCAATATTTACATAATATTTGTGAAATGCAATATAACACAATGTCTGGGGAATGTCCACCATTAGATAAAAAAAAAACATTAAAAGCTCATACGTAATCTGAAGAAACACCGATTATACGTAAGTCTGTACCAGTAGAGTCGTTTGTGTCATGCCACCGAGCGGTGAACAACATCCCTTTCGCATTCAATACCCCTGACCTTTCCCTAATTAATTTTTATAGGCCCCTGTCCCAACCGCGATCCTATTATGTGTCCAATAATATGTATTTGAACGGTTTGCATTCAAAATATGTTTAGTAATCACTAGTTGACCTCTAAGTTTTTTCGATATTCGTCTCATGGTAGTCAGTTAGGAAACACCAGCCTCATTTAGTTTTCATTTACGAAAAAATTATGTGAAAAAGTGTTATTTATAACCTGATTGCAAAATAAAAATACGCATCATTAATTCATATTTCAAGTTTAATGCAAGGCGTATCCATTTCATTAACTAGTGAAATCTACCATGTTCATTCAGTTGCCTTAGCTTTCCGGGGCTGAGGTACCTCGTTAGAACGGTCCCGCAACCCAACTTAAATAACATGAGCAGTAGCGTAAATTAAATTCTAATGTTACCATTAAGCTTAAATCCAAATGGGTCAATAAACAAAAATGCTTGCATGTTGTTCAAAAGCCGACAGAAACTGTAAATATACTTAGAGTAGAATGTAATTGATGTAGACCCACTACACCTATTTCAACAAAACCTTCGTGACAAGCCTCGAGGCTCCGACATCGTATCGTTACGAAGCCCACTCACTCACTTACATTGATGGATCACTTCCGTACACGGTCAATGTTTTGAAGTAAACGAAAATTGCTTCAAACCTTACCGAGAATTTCAGACATCTATGTGCCTCGGCGCGTGGCCTAGCTAGCATATGACGTCAAGTTTGCAATAGACATTTGTTTCGTATTTGGCTATAAGAGTTTATGTTTGTAAATTCGTTAAAGTATTAGTTAATATGTTACACTTAAAACTAATAATATGGTATAATTTTAAAATTAGCCCTACCTTTTATCCATACATATAATTTCAGTAGTCCGTGTTATTGGTTTTGTATTTTCTTTTTTTTCACACCGCCTTCCAAAATCAAATGTTATCTTTGGCTTTGTGGTGTTTTGATATGGAAGTCGGTTCTATTTTTTGCTAAAAAATTTTTTAACGCTTTTTAGTGGGTAGGTTTGTAATTTATCTAGTTACAAAAGCCATAATGTCAACAACTTATCACGTTTTACAAAATATTGCTTTTCCCGATGCATAGCCAACGTTAGACGAACTGAGAACCTCCTCCTTTTTTGAAGTCGGTTAAAAACAGAATTTATCTAAATACCTAAAAACTTTTGCCTGTCATTCTTATTCAATGTCCGAGTATAGATCATAACATTATTCTCAACATCTGTTTAGCCTTTTCATAATTCATTTCACATATTTTGGTGACTGGTTTCGATTTCCAGTGTAACCGGATGCAGTAGCTGGGTAATACGATACCCCATTGGCACGACGAGTGTCAGGTTTTCTGTCTTCTGACTGTCCGTAACGACTGACAAAGATGTACAAATGACAGCTGAGGGCCATCACCGGGCACTGCTCACTGAACAAACACTATCACACAATAGGTATAACGGACAGTCCCCTGTGCAGGGCATGCATGGGGACAGAGGAAACGGTAGGACACGTGCTCCTAGAGTGCACGGAAATCACCGAAATACGGAAACGAACCCTCGGGCCATTAAATTCCCTTACAGATACCCTGAATAGACCGAAAGACCTGATCTGCTTCTGGAGGGAGATTGGCTGGATGGAGTGACGGCCGACACGGCTCACGCACAATGGTCTCGTGCAGAGACTAAGTGCGGAAACCACACTACAGAAGAAGAAGATGACAGCTGAGACCAACTTGCTTTCCGAGGTAGGCAGGAATCTCGATGTTAAGATGGTCATCGATCCACACACAGACCTGCAAGCGTTCTTTAACTTTGAAGATCGACCCGTACGGCTGTTATTATTTAGTCACGAGCTCCTCGATTAAGTATAGACCAAGCAATTATACTACGTGTAACGGAAAGGGTATATACATACCAAGGGCACGGCTTCTTTGGATGATATCAAACGATACTGGAAGGGTTTCAACTCTAAAAATTGATACCAAATTTGCGGTTTCGTGAATTTCTTAAATTGAAATCATAACAATCGTGTCACCGCACTACGTAGGTCAATAACTTTCCACGTTACTTGCAAATATCACGATGAATCTCTTCCGTAATTCTGTGCGCCTAGTACTGTATCTGGTATCAATGTATTAAAATTCTCATTACTTCCGAACATGTAGAGATAGGATTAAAAAAACCCTTCCAATATCGTTTGATATCACCCAAAGAAGCCGTGCCCTTGGTATGTATATACCCTTTCCGTTACACGTTGTACATCATAATTTTATAGAATTAATAATTATTTTATTATTTTACTCGTTGTATGTACAACGTGTAACGGAAACCCTATATCTATCCACAAGGGCTGAAGACAACATCTGGTACGGAAACTCTACGCACAGTTTCAGCTCAAAATAAGTGACTCAAAAAATTGGTATCAAATTATCGGTTTCATATGTTTCTTGAATGCCAATCACAACAGACCTGTCACAGCACTACGAGGGTTAATAACTTTCCACGTGACTTGGCAATAACACAATAATTCTTGATAATTCTCTTCGTTCTTCTTAATTTGAAAGATTCGGTGTCTGGTATCAATGTATTGAAATTTCTAATAAGTTCCACACATGTAGACATAGGATTACAAAACCCTTGCCATATCATTTGCTATCATCCAAAGAAGCTGTGCACTTGATGTGTATATACCCTTTAAGTTACACGTTGTATAACAAAAAATACTGTTTAGTTATTCTACGAACATTGTAGAGCAATGTGCGCGAACAGTGGTGGCATAACAGTTACCAGCACGACTTACAAATTATAAGTCACTTATAAGCTGTAAGTCGTGAGTTGCAACCCAGGTAGACACATTACTTTGGACACTTCACATTCTTTACTCTTTAAACGGTGAAGTAAGACACCCTTTGGAAGCTGGCTTATACTAGGATCGAAAAATCCGAAGATGAGCGTCAACCATCAACCTACACCGAGCCAGCGAGGTGGATTACGGCTCATTTCCTCTCATAGACAGGAGGCCTGATTCCTGACTTAAGTATGCTGATTATTTTATGTTATCCTTAGATCAATACATTTCAACAAAGTATTATAACTTTCAATCAAAACACAAATCCAAAACCATCATCATCATTATCGGGGATAAGAGCAGGCTCGGCCGTAATAAAAAATAATAAAAAACCAAAGTGAATTTATTTATTTATTTAATTTAATTACAACGGTTATGTTTACAACCAATGACAGTAACTGATCATTAAGCGCGGCCAGAGTGCGAGGAATTGGCGACTTAGCACGTGCAACAGTACGACATGGAGGCACGGCAAACAGCCTGTGCTTTTTGCCCCGGCAGTAATTGTCTGGGACAAAGAAGCGCGCCAGCACATGTAACACATCAGGAGCGTCAAGAGTACCACGGAGCATCTTACAGGCTACTGTGAGCTGATCTCGAGCTCGCCTTACCTCTAGGGAGTTGTATCCGAGGCAACCCAGTAAGAACTTTGTCGGATAGAGGTAAGGATAGTAGCCATGTTTCTGCTTATATAGGTACCTAAGGAACGCTTTTTGAACCTTTTCTAATAAAAGTGCGTAGGTACTTTCATGTGGATTCCACACGCAAGAGCTGGTTTCCAGCTTAGTACGTACGAGCGCATTAAATATTATTTTGATGGCATGAGCGGAGCGAAAATCGCGGCAATTACGCAGAACAAAACCTAACCTTTGGTAGGATTGTTTAGCTACCATGGCCATATGGTCGTGGAAGGTGAGCTTTCGGTCGAATGTGACTCCCAGGTCTTTCATGGCTGTTGACTTTGTGATGGTATTATTATTTAAATTATATTCAAAATTAACTGGGTGCCGCATGCGACCGAATGTCATAGCGAAGCATTTGGACGAATTAAACTCCATCTTGTTGTCTACACTCCACTTGTAAATGGCGTCTATATCTTGCTGCAGTGCCAAACTGTCACGCTCGGAGTTTATTTCCAGGTATAGTTTCAAGTCGTCAGCATACAAGAGACATCTAGCATGAAGCAGAACTTGAGGAAGATCGTTGACCATGATGAGAAATAATAAAGGCCCCAAAATTGAGCCTTGACTCACGCCGGAACGCGTGTGATAGGTACCTGACACGTACATACCAAGCCTAACAAACTGCTGTCGATCACGTAGGTAGTCTGCAAAGAAACGGAGGAGAGATGGTGCGAACCCTATTTTGCTAAGCTTCATTAGCAGCACGTCATTGTTGACCCTATCAAACGCCTTCCGGAAGTCGAAGTAAAGTACGTCTACCTGACGCCCGCGGTCCAAACTAGACGAGATATAATCTACTAGCGTCAGGAGATTTGTGTCAACTGACCTTTTGCTTCTGAAACCGTGCTGTTCATTACAAAGATATTTGTTTATTTGCTCATAGATAGCGTTATGGAGGATGTTTTCGAAGACCTTCGCCGGGGAAGATAGGATTGCGATAGGGCGGTATTCTTCAACGGAACTTTTGTTTTGGGTCTTAGGAATAGGTGCAACTCTAGAAACTTTCCACTGAGAGGGATATGTACCAGTCTGCAAGGCTAAATTAAAAATGTGGCAAAGAGGATCAATGAAAATATTTCTTAAGTCTTTAACTATGAAGGGGGGGATATTGTCGGGACCAATAGAACTGTTAGGTTTAAGTTTTTTTATACCTTTAACAACGTCTACATGGCACAAGGGGGGTATATTTATGTAATTGCTGTTACAAGAATGGTCAGACGTACCGACATGATCAGCATTAAGCTGCGGAACGTCAGGATGAAAAACAGCCGAGAAAAAATCTGCAAAAGCACCAGCCGCCTTAGTACCCGAAAAAGTAGAGCCCTTGTATGTTATGTTCGGTTCAAATCCACCTCTGGACCGCAGGCTAGAAATGTGCGACCAGAATTGACGAGGGTTAAGTTTAATTTTATTCTCTATATTCCTCATGTATAAGGAATATGCATCTGCAATACGGGTTTTAAGGCTTGACCTGAGGCCAGAAAATAGCAAATATGCGTCATCGCATTTGGTTAGTTTCCAATTTTTATGGAGTTTTAACTTGAGCCTTAGATCCTGGATGATATCGCTTGTAAACCATATAGGATATCGCCTACTTGCCGATTTCCGTCTGCATTTTTTAGGAATGCATATATCAAAGAGATTATAGATAATGCTGTAAAACTTAAGAGTAGCCTCTTTTACATCCTTTGATTCCAAAACCTCCTCCCAAATGTTTTCATCAGAGAATAATAAATAGAGTTGTTCGAAATCGCATTTAGCGAAGTTCCAATCCTTGGCATTATCTATATTACTGGGCTCGATTGACTCCGAGCAATAACCTACATTGACTCTTACCTCTATGTGTAGTGCCGGATGATGTGCATCCAGTGGTACTATACCCTCGGTAGCAGTGACGAATGTTTCTGGTGCGCCAATGCTCTCCTGAACCAAAACAACATCTAACATACCTCCATGCGAATTCTTCACAACGTTCATCTCATTCAGACTACAAAATGAAACAAAGTAACAATAATAATTCTTAATATTTAACGATACACTATTTAAATTTAAGTCACCTAAAATTATAACTAGGCCTTTTAAATTATTTATAAACTCTTCTACTTTACAAAACCATCTCATGTATTCATCATCGCTTGCACTAGGTTTAATATATACAACACATACGTGAACAGTACGTCCGCACCATGTAAAGTCAGCCCATAAGTCCTCACCACCATCCGTTTCGAGATCATGGCGGCGGCAGAGCACGATAGGCGCGCGCGCGGCGAGCATCACTCCACCGCATGGTGTTCCCCGGTCACGTCGTATCACATTCCAATCGCCGGTCGCAAGCTCCCCATCTTCGATAGAGGCATCAAGAAAGCTCTCTGTTACGGCGATCAGATTATGTTCCAGCTGTAACAAGTTAGTTCTCCACGTCGACAATTTGGTTTTAAGACCACGGACATTTTGATACAGCACATCAATGTTCTTAATCTTGTTAAGAGGCTGCTTAGGCACGAAATGACTGGTGTGTTGGTTGGGCCTTAACAGATGCCATATGGTTTTTGGTATTTATCGGGTTCACATAAGTAATCCATGTGTTTAATCTTGCGTTCATTGGCCATACATCAACAGAAAAGCATTTTCCATAATAAATAATGGGGATACCAATCTTGAACGACTTGTAACTTCCCCTAGCCCGCAGCTCATCGACCGTGCATGTACCAGTTGGGCACAGTTGTCGCAGATAGTCGCGAATCTCATCTGCACTGGACTCCATATTCCACAAGTGCAGATATTTACGTGGTTCGACTGCTCTTAGGGTAGTGATGCTTGGCCCAGCGATACCGCATAATGAAGCGGGTTTCCGGAATTTATTTTTCTTTACTTCCGTCCAGCTTTGATCATCAGCAGAAAAAGTAGAACAAGGGTATCCGTCGTTAGGATTGTGGCCATCAGTAGAAGTGGTTAGATCATCGGCAGGGGAGGTGTGGTCGTTGGCAGGTGAAGCATGGTCCTTGACTGTAGAAGTGTGGTCGTCGGCAGGAGATGCGTACACATCCTGACTAATCAGTTCCAATGTTTCAGTCATGTGCTCTTCAAGGCTGGTTGGATTACCCTTAATGACGATAGGCTGGTTAGAGCCGCTAGAGACGGGTACATTAGAAGCAGATTTTTTTGCTTTGGGTTTTTTCTGTTTTTTAGCACGTAGCATAGTTTGTGCCGGTGTAGGAGTATCCAGTGCTTGGGGTGTGAGCTGAAGTTGCTGTTGTGTGGTTACAATGTGTGGCTGCTTACTGGTAACACGGAGGGGTTGCTGCTGGCCAACATTTATTTGAGTTGTTAATAGGGCATTATTTTGCTTTAATTGGGTATTAAGGAGGTCAATTTGGGAAGCATATCCGGTTAACTTACGTTCATAATTCGTAACAAGCGATACAGCTGTGCTAAGTTGCTCTTTTAATATTTCCATCTCAAGCCTTAATTTACTCATTTCAAATGAGTGTTCCTGAAATTCAACTTGGTTCAGTGCGCTTTGCATCTGGGGAACTTTTTTCCTGAACGTAATATTCGCATCGCTATCTTGTGTTAAAGCAATGCTGTAATCATCACCTTTCCCTCCGGCAGGACAGACACATTCCGGGCAAATCCAGGTGGTTAGGTGCCCTTCGGTCGCGATTACTTCGCCTGAGCATTGAATGTGATATTTTAGTTTACACTTATCCAATGTACAGCTGAGAAATGCTTCCCCCTCAACTATAAAGCATCGACAGGAGGCACAATTTATGTTTGGTACATCAGACTTCTTAGAAAGGGCTACACTGGTAATAACGGGAGATGATAAACTCAGATGATTAATTGAAGGATTTTCTGGCCGGATTGATTGGACTGGCGTATTAGTATTGTCAAGTTTTGGTTGTTTAAGCTTGCATTCAGGGCATTTCCAATTACCACGACTTTCAGTGTTCATCAGCCTATTTTTACTTATATTAGCACAAATGAGATCATATAATTTGAAGCAAGTAAGGCATTGTACGCTGTCTCCGCCTTGTAAAGCGCTCAAACATCCCGCGCAGTTATTTGTTGACATCGTAATCACACAACGCACGTTAAACAGCAATATTCACTTTAACTACAGTTTAGTTGTACTTTGACTACATTAAAGTGTTAATCTGATATATATTTCTATTTTTAATGTAAATTTGAAATACAGAGAAAAAAATTTGATGTTACACTTTTGACCACTTTTGAAGTACCCTTACTTTTACAAATCAAAACATCGAGCCCATAAGGTCTCTTTCATAGGGATTTTCGTAAAATCAATATCCTATTATCATTCTTTACGTGACCAGAGAGCTGGCCTTTTCGTCAGTTAATCAGCATTGTGACTCAGCGTGAATGCTGCAAATGCTCTGGAAACATTTCTTATTGACAGCGACATTGACCATTTTATGTAACCTTATGAATTCCACGTCACCAAGAGGGGATAGAAGAAGCATCGTAAGACCAACGACCAGAAAATCGCGGTTAAAACCTAGATTAGACTCGGGAAAAGGGAAATATGGCACAAAAGGGAGGAGGCAGCAGTGAGTGGAACACGGCTGACAACGATGATTCAGTTCATCTATTTTATCTTCCTACATTTACGTATGAAAAACAAATGCTGTTCGTCAGTCTCATTAAAACTCGAGAACGGCTGGACCGATTCGGCTAACTTTGGTATTAAAACATTTGTGGATGAATAAGAAAAAAAGGAGAGAAAATATGGTAAATAAAAAACAATATGGCGGTACGAGGCTCACCGGGTCAGCTAGCTGGGCATAAAAAAACGGATTCATAAATGGGCGCAAGAAAAACCCTCACAATTTTTATATACGTCTGTATATAATATATTATTATTAATATACGATATTATTATAATTATGTTTTATAAAATATATTTTAATATCCATAAATTATATTATTCACATATTATGTACTTAAAAGACTGTATTTAAAATATTTTAATTATTTAGTTCCAATGTTTAAGAACTGTGTACTATTGGCGAGGTTGTCGACCAAATGACCATTATAAATCTCGCAGGTAGGAGGTCTCACGATAAACAAAAGGTTATTCACCTTGAAGCGATATTACAAGCCTTGAGTTTCGCCTTTACCTTAATGTACGTGTAATTTCGTAAATAACTCTCAACTATAATTATTTCAATGAAAGCACTAAAGTAAAACTATGTTCAGGTAGAATTCGTGTCAACGGTTTGATGACGAAATCAAAAAGCGTATGAAACATTTTACAAAACAAAATGAAACAACGTAATAAAACTGTCAAAGTACGGTACGGCACGAACCACTATGTAAAGGTAAAGCACTTCAACAAAGGCGCTGCTATTAAATAATAAATTCGTGCCAGTCCAGTCAAATCGATGGCCTGGAACTCAATAGCAGCTATTCCTTGAATCATCGCACACGTGATGTTTCAAGGAATAGCTGAAAAAACTATATCAATAACGGTTACAAATCTCTCGTACCTCCTACTATAATAGAATTGAAAATTTAGTATACAATATATATTGAAGCGTGCATTCGTTTTTATCTAAATACCAACATTATCTTGTCAGATTTAGAGAAATTATGTATGTTTGCGTTTGTATTTCAATCAAATACACCTACGTTATTGCTCGTAATAGAATACAAAAATAATATTTCATTCCATTCAACTAAACATATGGAACCGTGTGACGACACTAAAAGCTCAACAAGTTCTTCATAACACCTGTCACGACGTAACATCCGTGGGTATACTCGGTCAAATACACAACGCAAGCATTTCCTGAAATTATGTAGCAAAAACAAAAATATATCCAAAGAAAACCCCAATTTGACTCTGATCCCGAAGTTTGAATAACAAAAACACAAATCATTACGGGTCACATAGCAGCGGGCGGGATCGGCAGGCGTAGGATAAACAAGTCTACATCCTAACTTACTATGCAATCGAAGTCGTCATAAAACTACCGAAGTAAAATAAATAGAAGTCGGCTAGGTATATATTTGCTGGGACTCGGAGGGCGCTGAGAGTCGGTAGGTGGTCAGCAATCGATTACTGGGTCGCGTGGCGCGCCCCGCGACCCGAGCTTATCAAGCCTTCTGACCGACCCTAATCTAATAATAGACATCATGGTAACGTCCTCTACGCAAGCGATGTTTGTCTACCCTTTGTTTGCATTCTAGTTTACAAAAGACTGATATAAATACCTGTTTTCAATATACACAATTATTGTGTAGAGACGACGGAGTCAAAGTAATGTAAGTTTAAATATTTTAAACTGACACTTACACTTTATATTAAACTTACAATGTGGGTAATATTTACATTACTAGCAATCTTATTAAACGCTCGGACTAAGCTAAATATGCTTGTATCAGGAGTGGGTTCACGGCAATAGGGGTTCGCACCCGCGGCCTCTCGATCAAAAGTCCGACACCTTAGCCATTATGCTATTGGTGCTTCACTTCACTTCACATTACATTAACATGAGTTTTATCAACTTTTAAATTCCATCTAAATTCTCTTTGTAATCTAGGAATTAAATAAAGACGTGAACCATAAACCTGGCAATAAAACTGAAACAGTGCGCGAATCGTAAACAATTTTTTTTACTATTTTTTACTTTTTGAAGAAATGTTTCCGTTTCCGGTATTTCCGTACAAACAGTAAGAGAAAAATGGGTAACCTAGTTTAAAGTTCACGTAATAACGTTACTTGGCTACTGGCTCTGCATTATTGTAGCTTTTTAAACATTTAGTAGATTGCATTTCCAGCTTAAATGTTGGAACAATAACGACTTCGGCTTGGGGAAACTGCACGTTGCTTACCTATGTTACAAATTCTCTGCTAAGGAAAGGAAACTTTGGAAATTCCATTTGGTCTCCAGATGTTTCCAGAATATTTGTTTAGTATTTTACAGATATAGGTCACCACTTTTATGTCCAAATTAGTGGAATTAGACCACAATTAATTTAAATTCAAACTTTATTATTGCTGCTCCCGGAAAACGTCTAAATTACGAGTTCTCAATATGCGTAAATAGAGTTAAAAGGGTCGCCCAATTAAAATACTTGGAATACTATGTCACCGAAGATCAGGTAGATATAGATAAGCGTTCTACGCGAGCAGTTTGTGGGTCAAATGTACGCGGAGGGCTCTAGATACTCTGCGTGTGCGATATAATAATGGCTTTAGGGTCAGTTGCGGTAGCCACGATTCTGTTGCAGGTCTAGCATGTTTGCTGTAGCACGAACTGAAGACTTTTATGCTGTCGTGAGGAAGAAAACCTCATCCTTAATAAGCAGAATGAGGGCTAGCAGGAACTATATTCTGAAAACCGTAGCTGAACAACACGATGCACAAATCTTAAACACTAAACACTCTGTCCAGTTGTTCTTGCGCCATGGATGAATAATAATGTGCAGTTACTTAATTCATTGATAAATTAGTTAATAGTTACCTTAGTTGATAAGTTTTGTACTAATCAGTGGACCAATGTTGTCAAATTAAATAAATATATTCTTTCAATCATTATAAAAATATTAGTTTTCTGGACTCCTCCGTATAAACTTAAATTGCGCCGCCAAATTTCATACTATTCCGTGAGGGTATTGTCCGTAAAAACGGGTAATTTTGTTAGACTGATTTATTAGCCACAAGAAGACTTCTGAAGTGGACTATTACGATGTGTATGTCCATGGTCGCTTTCCAAATGAATAATTGATGCTACCTAGTGAAAATGCGTAACACTAGTAACATCACATTGCCATTATAAATTGTAAAATGTGACATGGTAAAGGCAAACCACAACCCAAATAAAAATCCTCCTTTTTGAATATACCACACGTAACAACATGCTCCAAATTATCTCAGAGAGTTCTTGCCTCAATCATACGCGCTCAAAGTAAAACTTTAAATGAGAAAAATAAAAGGAAAGCAAAACAACTTTCTAAAAAGTCCATCTCCATACGATCAGACATAGTAAACCTGCCCGGCACCGACGCTGACAACCGACAAATGGCATTCAATTTGCCAAGTTAAACTTAGGGTTGCTTAGAATTATGGACCGTTTTTAGGAAGATTTTATTGAAAACTTCCAATAGCTGTGATAGATTTTTAAATACATGATTTTGTTGAGAACCAGTCCAGTATGTACCTTATTTATTTCTTCGCAGAAAGTTTGTTCTATTGAGGCTGCCAGTAGTAAATTAATTAATAACGAAATCATTGTCAAACTAATTATCGTGTCAACATTGCTGCTTTCATTACTATATGAAAATATTTGTCACCAATTTACTGATTACCAGTTTTATTCATGCGTAGGCATAAAATTCCACAATGACATTATTGAAATATTGCTGCGGGTCCCAATGCGGGAATCGTAAACATGATTTTATGTGATATGTTGTACGTGGGCTTCTGTTATGTAACTTTGAGCACAACTGTAAGAAAAGTAGTTCACAGAATACGGACTCTTTTTATCTCAGACAAGCCGGAAAGCTGGATTGTCGATATACATACATATGACACTCAACAGACGATAAAACTCCATTGTGGAATAAAGCCCTCCGCGATCAATAAAATGAGCCCGATTCTGTCCAACTTTGGACAAAGCCTGTCCCATTGGGCCTGTTCGCTTATTTTTCTTTTCTCAAAACCTATAGAGTGGGGTATCTAAATAAAAGATTATACTTAAATAGCTTGCAAAAATGTATGCAACTTGTAGGTATAGTAACACTTTTTTGCAAATTTAAAAAAACATTTATTTACTTTGAATTGTTTAATTTTTCAACTTGTTTCTATCTTTTTATTATGTAAATGTAAAAAGTTTTCAATTCAGTTTACGCAGTTAGGTTTTGAATAGTATGATGAGACACATCCATCATTGTTTCAATTCCAAAATTAACCATCGGATTATTTCCTTTCGACTATTTCCTAGACCAGATTACTCCTCTACTATTCTTATTGTCGTCGGACCATCTCTTAACCTTTTCTTTTGCCATTTCTTAGCTATTATTTCGTTACGGTTTTCTACCAAAATCATACTGCTATTTATAATGTTCTACAAAAACTTGTGATATCGCTATAACGGTAACATTTAAGAGGGTTTGTAATCGTGTTCGCGCTACCAAAGGTCATGTTGCAGTTCACCCCAGTATAACCCTTAATAGTTTTAATAGCGCTCATGGGATCTGAAGTGACATCGGCGACATCCTCCTCGTATAATATAGTATAGTACAATAACGGACATAAACATATCCTTTCAACGTGATCGACCACAAAATCGTTCACCCAAAGAGAACAAACTAGTATTTTGTGCTAGTAATGGGTCGGTTGCGGCGAAAGTTCTTATTGGCCTACATAGGTACAGCTAGAATATAGGTCGCGTGACGTTTATATCCGGAGCCAGCCATTATCTCGACGCCACTCTGTCTGCGAGGCCTAACGTCGCACAGTTGAACCCATCGCCAGTATATACTTATACCTTACGTACAAATAAACTGTTCGGAATATATTATGAGCTCTGTAATTCTGTTACTTTCTGTATTTTATGCCGGCAAGAGCGGGACGGAACTACGTAACTGCTTAATAGGCTTGCTTGGGACGAGGAGGTGGAGACTGGTCCGTATTGATCTCAAGTCGTGAACGGGACAGTCGCCGCCACTAGTAAATAAGCCAAAGCTTCACTTCGCAAACTTTTATCATCGCCTTACTACTTCTATTCGCTCGCGTTAACGGCGCTACATATACATCACTATTACACGCTTCACTAAATCGCCCTCTTTATGTGAAAACGCGACTATCGTGAACGATGAGATTGTAAGACGTTATAGAGAATTGCATGAGACCCTCCGCCAAATTTGTGGAGGGTTAGAGTACTTATTTATTTACACTCAAGAGGATATAAATCTAGCTTTGTAAAATAAGTTCAACATGACCACAGTTCTTTATTTCTGTTATTCATTCGTAAATGCAACGATTAAACTGCAACGTAGATTACAACAACACCAAAAACAGTAGTACGTAAATTAACGTTTGCTTCACATAAATTGTGTAATTTCGTTGGTTACAATCGTCCGGATCTATGTATACTGTGTATTATTCGCCATCAGCGCCATGATTACTCTGTAGCATGCTCGTCGCAGGCTGCTACGCGGCGTAGCGCAACCGGCTCGTAGCAGGGTGCTACGCGCTCCCGTACGTCTGACCTTTACCCTATGCCCACCGGCCCGTTCCGGCTAATGTAGCCCCCACAACCCCTCCACGCTGAGCTTCCAGTAATTGAATCCAGAGCACGTGAGCATGAATAAACCATTTTAATACCAGCCTTTAAACGACACCCGCGTGATGCTTGCTACAACAACTAATAACCTTTTACCGTGTATCATAACATTGAAAGATTACTCAATAAATGTTAATCCACCAATTATTAACCATTCGCAATACGCATGCATATAATCCATGCAATAACCATCGCATAAAATATACCGACTATTAAATTCTCTAACGGGTAATGTGAATATAATGAACACCGATCGAGCGCCAATTACGAGCCTATGTATCATATTTTAAATTGGTAGTAATTTTGCCTCTATCCTGCACGGGTACTATCATTATATCGTTACACCCCCGTCATTGCGGGCTCGGATATAAAAATGATGCTTTCACTAACAAATGCACTGAGTATTTTTTTGGTTTCATCAGGATGATTTGGTGTCTTATAACTGCGCCATAAATGTTATATTCGAGCTTTGTATTTAACATAACAATAATGATTAGATAATGGTTATTTAGATAAGTGCAGCATGTGAATACAAAAGAAAGCTTTCAGAGTTATTCAACATTATCAGTTCGATCTAAACTCGCACAGCACACCATCACGCCACGTTTACGTAGGTACGTATACAGTCAACAATATGAATTTACGCTCATTTTATTTTGTGTATTCACTCGAAAGTTCCGAGGGCAATAGAATAAATTTTCTAGTCCATTAAATTGATTCGAATTACAACGAGTGGCTGAAGAACTAATGACGCCAATTACCACATTGTTTATCTGGCCCTTTACAGCGCCATTCACGCACAGCAAGTAGCCAATAAATTATTATAATATATATTATAATATATTATTAGTTACGGCCTCATCAGAGCCGAATATTATACTGGATTATAATTTTTGTTTCAGTACTGTGGAGGTCGGCTATGCGAGTGGCCAGCCTACCGCACTGGCTGGCATAGTTTAAAGTGTTTGAATTTAGATCGCAATGTTGGACATGCGAAGAAATTGTTTTTTAACAAGAGGAGAACGGCTTGGAATGTCAGCCAGTGCGGTAGGCTGGCCGCTCGCATAGCCGACCTCCACAGTACCTATGGTGTATTGCCAATGAATTTATATTACACACATCAAAAGTGTCTAGGGATCAAGCATTTTTATGCGGATTTCTTGAGATTGAGATGTGGCTTTGTAATAAATTTATGATTTTATAAATTTATATGGATCCTTTTTGGTGCATTTCATAATTTGAAACAGGAACTGTTAATCAAATTCGAGTAAAAGATGAAAATCAGCTATCAATATTTTCCCTATAAAAACATACAACGCATTGAAGACATTATTAGTGCTACTGTTTCCCTACTACTGATTAAAACCAACGTTATTATGGAGCGGCGACGTCATTTAAGCAGGGAAGAAATGCTCAGAGCCGTGGGAATGATAGAAGCTGGTTCCCGGCAACGTACTGTGGCTTTAGCTCTGAATACAAGTCAGAGTGTTATCAGTCGACTTTGGACACGTTACCGAAGCACTGGTACCGTGGCTGAGCGCCATGGAGGACGGTATCGCTGCACCATACGGAGACAAGACCGATACATTCAAATCTTAACTCGAAGAGCTCCAACAATAACCGCCATGATGTTAGCCGTGAGGCTTCATCACTCTTCAGGGAACTTAATTAGCGACCAAACAGTCAGAAACCGCTTGCATGAAGTGAACCTTCATTCCCGAAGACCGCTACGGGTACCACCTATAGCAATGCACAATCGTAGGATTCGATATCAATGGGCTCTTGAACACAGAAATTGGGCAGAAGAACAATGGCGTTTCGTGTGCTTTTCTGATGAGTCTCGTTTTGGTATGAGACCGGATACAAGACGTATACGACACTGGAGAACCCCTGGATGCCAACAGCGATTAAAATCCTGCCAGGAAGTCCATCCTTATAGTGGTGGAACCATCATGGTATGGGCGGGTATTTGGATCGGCGGAAGAACTGAGTTGATTTGGATCAGAGGCAACCTCAACGCTCAAATTTATGCTGAGACGATTGTATCTGACGTCATCGTTCCTCTACAAGTGCAAATCGGTCCCTTATTTCAGTTAATGCATGATAATGCACGACCGCACACCGCAAGAGTTGTAAGACAGACTCTCGCCGCAGCTAACATCAATGTCCTGCTCTGGCCTGCTCAGTCGCCAGACTTGAACCCGATTGAGCATGCATGGGATGCGCTACAGAGAAGAGCTCTGCCGAATATGGAGGGTATCCAGTCGCAAGAAGACCTTTTTTTGTTGTTGCAACGAACATGGGCGGCCATTCCACAGCGTGATTTGGATGAACTCATTTTGAGTATGCCAAACCGATGTTCTTGTGTTGTTAGTGTTCGCGGTAGAAACACGGATTATTAATTGTTTAAGTTACCCAATAAAATTTTAAAGAACTGTTATTTCAGTCTTTTTTTCGAACTTTAATGTTAGTGGTTCAAATGTCAAAAATCCCTTTATTAGGAAAATGGCAAATTTCTTTATTAATGCAAAGGTGACTTGATTTATCGTTACTGTGACAAACGAAAACACTTTATTTGATGAATCCTTAAAGAAAATTTTAATTAATATCAATCAGGAGAAAAGTTATTGCAAAAATATATGTTGATCCCTAGACACTTTTGATGTGTGTATTTTCATTCAACTACTCGTGCAAACATATTATTGACTTTTTTTCTTTTACTGTATTTTTTTATTAGTTTTTGCTGTCCCACGGTTGGGCAAAGGGAGGCCGTTGCCCAGCCGTTGGACAGCAAAGGCAATTCTTTACATACGCTCTTTTCCTGCGCCGCATCAGACCAATCCACGTGGAAGCCGTCCTCGGCGGCACTGTCCATTTTCCGGCACCCATTGTGTGGAGACTTTCGCCCAGCAATCCTCGTGCATACGGCTAACGTGACCCGCCCAATCCCTTTTCAGCCTAACAGCCTTTTTGCCAACATCCACTATGCCCCTCTTACTGTCATTTACATTTAATTTATTCGTTTTTAAATAATGTTTGGTGTGTGTTTCAATGTATGTAAATGTCATGAGTCCAAGTTACTCGAAATAAATGCATTTTATTAATTTCATATATTTTTATAATTAATGGTTATTTCCATATCAACAACATGATTGATATCTCTTAGTTTTGTTCCATCAAACTATACATCTTCTTATTCTATAATATGAATGTATATCTGGCTGACTTACATATCAACAACGCAAAGCCATAACTTCTAGAAATAGGAACACGGAATTTAGCACAAGGCTTCCCTCTATGATGTAAGCGAACACAAAGAAGGGGTTTTTGGGCCAGAATACTTGAAACTTAATGTCAAAAGTAACTTGAAAAATTTTTTTAACAAAAAATAGAACCGACTTCCATAACAAAACACTACAAAGCTAAAAATAACTTTAATTTCGGTAGTCGGTGTTATTAGTCTTGGATTTTCTTTTTTTTTTCACACCGCCTTCCGAAATTAAAGTTATTTTTAGCTTTGTAGTGTTTTGATATGGAAGTCGGTTCCATTTTTTGTTAAAAAAGTTTTTTCACGCTTTTTAGTAAGTCGGTTTGTAATTTATCTAGTTACAAAAGCCATAATGTCAACAACTTATCATCTTTTACAAGATATTCCCTTTCCCGATGCATAGCCGTTAATGTTTGAGGAGTTCTCCTGGTACTTGACCATCAGCTCTACATCACCATACTCGTATGTATTGTGACGAGCAAAAAGTGTTTAAGATCCGTACTCAAGTAATCGAATCGCAATCCACGAAATACTTATTATTGAGTAGTTTCAGTGGCCATCTGTGGTCTTCAGCATCAGTTCCACTTCCCCAAATGGTACTTTTCGAAAGCAACTGCACAAGGTACTATAAGAAATACCCAAAACGCTATAGGTGTGCCTACAATATTTGAAGAGTTCCCTCGATTTCTCCACGATCCCATCATCAGATCCTGATTTCGTAACAATGGGACCAACTAGAAAGTATACCCTTTCAAACGCAAAAAGAATTTTCCAAATCGGTCCAGCCATCTCCGAGTTATGAGGTAACATACATATAAAAAAAAAGAAGTTCTAGACGAATTGAGAACCTCCTTTTTTTGAAGTCGGTTAAAAAGTTATGAACTTTGTAATATTAGTCACTAGTAGATGTTTTCTGTTATTGTGTATAATAAAGAATATATCTATCTATCTATAATATCCTTTCTTTTTTTTTTTTGCTGGGAATAATGCATTACGTATGCCCACCCGTCGGGGGACGGGAGGGGTATGTGGGACTCCCCGGTAAATCCGGTATACCCACTAAACGATCCAGCGGTGTTCCCACTGCGCCGAGATGGGAGGGCCATGGGAATCTAGACATCCACAGCCGTCCCGGCGCATGCCCGCCTAGCTGGCGGGCCCCGCACTCCCCCCAGGTTGGGGGGCTACGGGAATGGCCGGGAACACCTGGCCATTCCCGTCCGACACTGGTGGAGGACTGTGCAATACAGGCAAGGGTGCCCCCGCACCCGTTTCCTGCTGGCCTCCACCTGGGAGGAGTCGGAGATGACTATCAAACTGACGTCTTCTCCGAGCCCTCCTCCGCCTTATCTATCTATAATATCCTAGACCAACTTAAATCGGCTGACCTCTTTCTCAAAGATGAAATACTTAAACGCATCGTTTATTCAAAATGAACTGCTCCTTGTGTCACATGAACCGTCTCAGACATAATTTGCATGGTTCTCAAAAGATTGATTGTTAATGTGAGGGCAATTTAGGAAATTAAAGAATATTACGAGTGGATAACTGCACAGTCTGGCAGTTTAAGTATTTTTTCTCTTGTAATCGGGGCAGTTAACAGAGTCTAGAACCTGTAGATTGAGCTGTCTGTAACTCCTATGACCTAAAGGTTATAATTATAATTTATTTTATTTATTTGCTCAAGAACGAACACAGTACAATGTCACATGGCACATTACATAGAAGTCTCTATCTATAGGTGCCTGTTGAAGGTAAAACCTGTATTACAGATCACCAGGCTTAGGGTGTTTATTAAAGGACCCGTGATAAGTAATGGTGGTTGATCCATCCGCAATTGCGATTTACGTAATGAGCTTTCAATTGATCGATTTATTAATCCTAGAATATTATGAGTAGGGGACGCATATGTCCACAACCACTCAACGTGTAAAACAATTTAAAAAACTTTTTAGCAAAAAATAGAACCGACTTCCATATAAAAACACTACAAAGGCAAAAATAACTTTAGTCGAAGTCGGTTCAATTTTTTGCTAAAAAGTTTTTTTTCACGCTTTTTAGTGGGTCGGTTTGTAATTTATCTAGTTACAAAAGACAAAATGTCAACTACTTATCACCTTTTACAAAATATTGCTTTTCCCGGTGCAGAGTCGTTAATTTTTGAGGAGTTCTCCTGGTACATCAGCATCAGCTCTACTTCACCATATGCATTGTGACGAGCATAAAGTGCTTAACATCCATATTCAAGTAATCTAATCGCAATCATTATTGAGTAGTTTCGGTGGTCATCTGGGGTCTTCATCATCAGTTCCACTTCCTCAAATGGCGCTTTTCGAGAGCAACTGCACAAGGTACTATAAGAAATACCCAAAACGCTATGGTGTGCCTATAATATTTGAAGAGTTCCCTCGATTTCTCCATGATCCCATCATCAGATCCAAACGTGACGACAATGGGACCAACTAGAAAGTATACTCTTTTAAATAAAAAAAGAATTTTCCAAATCGGTCCAGCCATCTCCGAGTTATGAGGTAACATACATAACAAAAAAAAAAAAGTTCAAGACGAATTGTAAACCTCCTTTTTTTAAGTCGGTTAAAAAGAGCTTTTGTTATGACTGCGTATCAAACGAGAAAAATATCACCCTACACAAAGCATTTCTTCTGTGTTGTGAGTACATTTTAACAATCACTCCTGGACCGGAAACAACTATTTGTAGGCCATACAAACATTTGTTCCGGTTCGGGAATCGAACTCGTGACACGCAGCACAGCAAACAATTTGACATTACTATTACCATTATTTTCTTATATTTTTTATTGTTAGGTATCAGTCCCATTATAAGCAATTCAATTATTAGTTTTTACTGCATGTTTACCTAGTTGTTAAGCTTTTATATTCGCACACAATGTAAATTGTTTTTGAATAAATGAAATGAAATGAATTGCTCAACCACTGCACCAACCGTGTCGTCAAAATAATGACGAAGATCTACCGACAGCTGAGACCGACTACCAATGGACTTTTCAGTGGCACGGAGGTGTCTCGTTATAAATGTACGATGTCATTTTAATCATGAATAACCTTTTACCCGACTTTTACCCGACTGCAAAGAAACGGTTATGTTTTTCGCGCGTATCTCGTATATATCGCACCTTTAAAGTAAAACCGTTACTAAACGAAAATTTTCACGAATTGAGTTATTTATACCATCAATCTAAAATATACGTAAACTGCAGGTTAAACTTGTAATTATTCCAAAATATCGTCTTTTTCGCCATCTAGCGTTAAATCATATCGTTACCAAACAAAATACAAATCTAAAAAATATTTTTGTAAGTAAATAAAGAAAAACTATTCTAAAGCACATGTATACAGTAAACAGATATCTATCATATAAACTCATAAGAAATCATAAAGTACTTGTACTTAGACTTACCTAGACTAAATTAAGATATTGAACTGTTTCAAATATTGGCTCTCCTGTAAAATTTGATAATTTCGTATAGTAACGGTTTTACTTTAAAGGTGCGATTATGTTCTTTATTACCTCATATCTCCAGAACCAGAACCAAGAATATTACAATATGGGTATCAAATTAAAGGGCTCAACACAAGGATTTTAAAAAGGTATTTTATGTTTATCATTTATACTAGCAAAAAATAATACAGTGAGAATGTTTAAAAATATGGACTTTAGCTCTTTGACTTTCTGAATCCGGTGGGGTGCCAATGTAGCACGACCGGGAAAACTATTTTTTTTTAATTATAATTTAAACTAAAAAGCTGAAAAAAAGTTAATAATTTACAACAATGTTTTAATAATTACTATATATAAATTTATTATTAAAATATATAAATTTATATATACATAATTATACTACAAGGATACAGGTATATCCTAAGACATTTCAAAATGCGACCTACTGCGCTGGTCCCGCGTGGCGGATTTCGGCCCATTACCTCCCAAAGAGAAGAGACCTGGGTTCCAGCAGTATATTATGTTATCGGTTGTCTTCTTTAACCCTAATAAACTACACTGAATAAGTTATTTAACGAAAAAAAACTAGATTCAAGCACACGTAAATTCAACAATCAGATTTAATGTGATACTTTTTTTTTAATCATTTAAGGCTTCCAGCTTATTTAATACAAAAAACTTTTTAACAAAAGCCGACTTCAAAACAGACAAAAACACGAATGCACTAAAAAGTTAAATATAATCTTAACTGTTTCATTGGATGTCTAATTTATTTTATAATAAGGGCTAGATACCTAATGATATGGTTGAAGTCGGTGCCCATATTTTCCCACTTCTAGGCAAAGACTTCCCCATAACTTTCCAGAGAACCTTGTCTGCAGTATTCTTCGGGCAATTCGTCAGGAAAAGCCGAGATTCTCACACCAGCCCCAAGGCCAAGGCCTGGCCACATTGAATGGCAATGCTGATTCCTAGACCAAAGGTTACCCCTCTGGTAACGGTAATGGGCCTTATGTTTTAACTTCAAACCACTAAAACATATAATATTTTCCTAGGTTTATGCTTGTCATCTTACTGCCTAACCCAACCCGGGGCTTTTTTAAGTAATATTAATCTATCAAAAAACACTCTACTTTTATACTCACCGTTACGAGAAAATCATATATGTACATATGTGGCAATAAAGAAAATCGATGTACAATTTTCAGTCCATTTTGGGGTGGCACGCATGTGAAGTGGCCGGGCTGACATATATAGCATGTTATTGACGTACGCACGCACGGCGAAAACATTTTAAAAATGTATGTGAGGTGGAAACGTTCCAATAGATTTCATGATAAAGCTCCCTGCGCGTCGCTGAACAAGTATGACATATGCATTCTATTAATTTTGTTTGAGAAATTAACTAAATACCTGCGCAGTCGGCACCTACAAACCCTTGACATGTATTAAGACATGGTCTTGATTTTTTTTTCGTGAGGAAGTAACAGAGAGTCCATTAGTTTGTCAAGGCAAACAATTGTGTTTAGTCAGATTTCGGTGCTAAATAAACAGATGTCACACATGTATGTATGTATGTCGGGCAGGTATCCGCAACTCCACGACCAAGCGCGTATTTTGCGTAAGATGTCACACATACGACAAGGATAAACACGTAATTATGAAATTAACAGAAAGAAGTGCGCGGGCGCGGGCGCGGCGGTGGCGACGCGTGACAGTTCGCGCGGGTCTCTCGCGTGACGTGGCCTGCCACATTTAGCACGACCAGTGTTTTTGGCACGACGCACGATGTTCTTCCCGTTTGTCTCCCGCTCAGCCACCACGCTCCAGAACGTTTACTACGCAAGATGACAGCGAAAACAATCATAACATCATTAGAGGATCTTCAACTGAGTGACTAAGCCTGACGAGTTTGTTGTAAACAATACTTAGCTTATTTTACGATTCTTTGTTCCGCCATCACCAGTGCCACTTAAACGTCCGTGTATCTGCGTTTATAATGTTTGCATTATATTTTCGTGACTGCACATAAAACACATTTATTTTGCAAAAATAAGTAGTGTGTACAAAATGTTAACCCTTGTAACGATCCAGACGCTGATCGTGACCGTCCCATGGGTGGAAGTTACGATTGTATGGAGCCACGTTGCGTGTTCCAATTCGGAGAGCTTTTTCACTAGAATGGTCACAAAAGAAACAGACAAATAGTCGATTATACATGGGCAGCCGGTAGCGGCAGCCGGGCCGACCGTCTTCGCCTCAACAGGTTGACTGTCTTTGGTCACACGCTAATGAGCCAACCTGTCTACTTATTTAATAGCTCAGAAACAAACTGTTGATTTACTGTTCAAATGACCTGAACATTGAAATAAGATGATGGAGCTTTATTGTTTCTTCCAAAGATGATCATGTAAACACACGTAAATATTAAAGATTTATCTCTGTCCTGTAAAGTCTCTAAACGCTTCCATTAGTACTGTAATAGCCAGACAAGTTATTGCTAATCATAAATATGTTATACATACGTACGACCAATTAGCCAAGCTATGTTTAAGTCCATCGACACCGTCAGTTACGACATGTTGGTCTCCAAATAACATGGATACGTGTGGCGCCGGCGACGTAGGTCAAGACGATTATTTTCGTCCTCGCCTTGATACAGGGCTACCGCATATCATACGCGGCAGTTTAATATTAACTATACCGTCATTCGCGGAGCATGTCGATATTCCGATTCCTATTCGAACTTCAATACCACTGACAACATCCAGACAAGTAATGCCCACTTATAAAAACCCACGAGTCACGTTAAACGGGGCGCCGATGTTTTATGTCTTATATCATTCGATATTAATCTTCGGCCTAGTTCATTTGTTTCGTAGATCATTTTAAAACTTTCCATGATTAAAACAATAAGATGGAACGGCTAAGTTCTGTCATAGTAAAAGGCTAGGGTGAGTGGTATGCGCTCGATCCGGCTCGAGACATTGACCTATCTATTTGTCCGACTATCGGCATTAGGAACGCGTACGTTTATACATACGTAGTGAGCTATTACGAATATATGCCGAGTGGAGATATTTTTGCCGAGCAGCTGTAGCATGCGACCGCGACTCATCTGGCACATCCACACATCGATCGACGAGCTCGCGAGTACACTGTAGTGAACTCGCAAACTTTCCACGTAAACAATACACTGTTACATTTTAATGTATCAATATTAACATGTTTGTCATCTTTTAAAGAATCTTCACCCTGGAAATACACCCTAATCGCAATGATCATTGTAGTGTCTGACTTTGGATTTAGAGGAATCAGGAAACTGTAGAAGCTCTAACAAATTAATTCATAACAAATACTCATCAATCTAGCCACTCTAGACAGTATCCGTCTCGTTTTAACTTAAAACTTCAATGCTCCTCATTCAACATTGCCCCATCTCTCTACAACATTACTCCCGCATATTCTGCTTTAGAACATTTTATTCTGATTACCTAAATGTTTATTAATGAGTGCGAATCCGACTGTAAATGAACGCTTTTAAATAAATATCGAGGAGGTATGGTATAAACGCATTCAAATAGATGTCGATACTCCAATGCAAATCTAATAAACTAGTTACTTGCACTAATTCTGTGTGAAGATCAGAAGTTAGGAACCTATCTCCTTTCAAATTATGGTACATAATAAAGTTATTCCGTTACTAAAAGTAATTTAAAGAAAAATGGAAAACTTTAATGTTAATATCATAATTTAATTCGAATAAAAGATTATATAAATTGCGCAGGCGACGATGCTAAGAGCTGAGAACCCACTGCTTATTTAGTGCTATACATGACAAGATTCGCATGGGAGGTTTTCCCCGCGAAATATACGATCCTGCGGGAATTCAGGCATAAAAATAAATAAAATATGTTATCCTATAATTCAATTATGATATTTACTTTGAAAATTGGTTATAAATAATACGTCATTTTTTCATAATTTTTAACTAGATGAGGCAGGTTTCCATGCTGACTGTCCTGAGAAGAAACACCGAACCAAATTCAGAGGTCATCGTCTCTTTTGAAGTCGTTTTTTCCTCGAAAGACATTCCTCTGTTGTCAAATCGTATGAGAATTATGTATCTAGGTTTATGACGGTGGTGCTCTTTTGAGGAAATAAACATACAAAGAACAGACCCGTCCAAACAGGGCAAGCATTACTCAGTTATAACCGCCTTCATCTTCTAGGCAGTCTGCATTTCCCAAATAATCAGTTCAACCGATCAGAGATTCAGAGATTAGCCCAAACCAACAGAAAAGCGTTCAGTCAGACAGACAGACATACCGACAGACAGCCAGATAAAATTTGTAAAAATATTGTTTAAATTTTAGCATAATGTTAATAACTATAAGTGTAACACTGAGATTTTGAAATCACAGATAGAGACTGCAATATGTAATAATTACACAAAGACTTTCTATGTCTAATCTAGGGTTTTTATTATCCACTAGTACTCACGCGGGGCTTCGCTCCCGTGGATTCTATCACGGTAAAAACATAACTCTCTTTTGCAGTCGCGTAAAAAGTAGCCTATAACCTTCCTCAAGCTTCAAGCTACTTCCATACCAAATTGCATCTAAATCCACCCATTACTTTCGAAGATTAGCGCGTTCAAGCAAACAAACAAACAAACTTTTCCGCTTTATAATATTAGTATTTTGACGGGCCCGTTGGTATAGTGGTCAGTGGCCCTGACTGCTGTGCGCAAGGTCGTGGGTTCGATTCCCACCTAGGACAAATGTCTGTGTGATGAGCACGGTCATTTGTTCTTTGTCTGGGTGTAATTTATCTATAATATGTATGTATTTAGAAATATATATGTATGTTTATCAGTTGTCTAGTACCCATACCACAAGCTCTGCTTAGTTTGGGACTAGATGGCGTTGTGTGAAAAAGTTGTGGAATATTGTGGAATATTAGTATAGATTGGTTTATTGATAATGACCATGTTTATCATGGTTATCAATACACCAATGGATACTAAAATATATCCATCGCTTACCAATATGTACGTACTTCCGAACAACCTATCATCATTAATGCCCTTTATACGCATCAAGACGTTGTATTATACAACGAAGGCGGAAAGGCGTAGGTAACGAGAAAATAATGTCAAGCGAGTGATCGCTTTGTTCTATATTTCACACAAATGAATACAAACTGTTACTCTTTAGAACTTTTATATCTGAGGAATGCGTTCTACAGCGCTGGCTCAAACAACTCAATCTCATAATCAGGTTCGCTTCAAATTCTTCACAACCTTTACTATCCAGAAACACGTTATTCTATTTTAAAACACACAACATTATGTTCACAATGTTAATAATTTAGTTATAAACATTTCGTGGTTGTCGAATATGATTTTCTAATAAATTACAACTGTAGGTATTTATAACACTATAAAATAGATTTTACGCCGTCCGGTCGTAAACAATTGTATGACCGTAATTGAATTTATTTGTAAGAAAATACATTAAATGAAATGTATTTGGTGGATACGCTGATGGATACGCAAGTTAGCAGGTAAAGAATGAAAGAATTCGTTGTTATATTTTGGGTGCCACATGGTACACTACTTGGACACGTTTAAATAAGCAATTCTAGTCCGACGCAGCACCTACCTGTAGACCAGATGTGTATGTTATGTTTTATGTAGCAATGTAACAAACATAATGACGTACTCGCACTGAGTGCATTCGTTTGTTTCTTGTATAAACGCTGGTATAGTGAGTTTACAGTTCTAGACTGTTTGGCGGGTTCGGCCACATAGTGCTCACCTAACTATCTATAAACAAATATTTACAATAATTTGCAAATCGATAATGCTAATGAAAATTTACGGCTTCATATTTTTACGTGCGAAATATATAATATGCTGACGATAATCATTAGATTCATATTTTTTTTATTTTAAATTTATTAATTATAGTAATTTCATATCTAATGAATATAACACAGTACGTAAATAAATACAGAAACAAAATAGGTACACTTATAGGCATCCAAATACTCCTCCAAATCGCCGTCATACGGAAACAATATTGCCACGTTAACTAGAAATATTAATTCTTTGCGCGAAGAACAAGCCGACTCTCTGGTCACGCATTTCTGTATCGATCATTTGTCATGAAAAAGAGAGACTCGCACTTTCTATGTACCTACAGTAATTATAATTTTCTTTTATTTTTCATCTACTTGTACCATTTCCGAATCAAGATAAGGAAAATAACAAGTTTTTGATTGCGCCAGCAGTAAATGAAAAGTAAACAAAATACCACCGTGGACGGTAAATGTGCTTGCTCGTTATTGACGCTTATATATATAAGCTGACCCAGTCAACTTCGTACATCGTACCGCTATATTTTTTATTTCCATATTTTCTCACCTTTTAAACGTTTCCTGGCTCTCCACAACTATTTCAAAACCAAAAATTGGGCAAAGCGGTCCAGCTACTATCGAGTTTTAAGCGAAAATAATGAACATCAATTGATTTTTATAATAAAGATACCGTAAAAATAATAAATGTATACCTACTCAATTCAATTTATAAATAAAAACAGCGATAGACTAATAACTCTTAATAGTAAACTATAATTTTAGTAAAATTATAGTTTACTATTAAGAGTCAGCGAACGTGTTAAGAAAGTAAAATAATTTTTCATCCCCCCATCTCGGAAAGAGTATTTTTGCTCTTCGATATCTGAGTGCAAAAGCCGTTTTTATCCGCTAGATGATAAAGTAATTTCAATTTTTCTTAATTATACCTAAGTATTATTTGTTATAATTTAAAGATTATTCTGTAATACTTACTTAGCATAATGTAGTAGTTAATACCTAAACTGAAATAAAAGTATCTTGTGAATGTAAATGTTTTTTTTTTGCATTTAGTCATTTCCTCGCTGAGGTGGGATGAAAAGTTACGTGTTGCACTCGAGTGCAAAGATTTTTCACCTCGTGCTCTTTTGATTCCCTCGCTAACGCTCAGGATTCTAATGTTTGAATCACTCGCTGCACTCGTGATTCAATTTTAGAATCCTTCGCTTGCTCGGTCATCAAAATTGAGCACGCGGTTAAAAAGCAACTTTGCAATCTTGTATAACAAATAACTATTACTTTCTTAACACGTTCGCTGACAGTACGTCGTTAGGCGGGAAATTAAAATAGTGCGTTATGACAGTACGTCGAAGGACGGGCCACTTATTTTTAAGAGTACGTCGTCTCACGATAATTTTTCATATCAGTATTATGAAGAGCAGTATCCACTGTCATATTATGAGCAATTTCATATTTCTTACTGCCGTAACACGAGTATTTTGTGGGTAGTTTCATTACTTGCTTGTGCATGAGTACTACGTTGATTTGTCATTTAGTATGGAAAGTTCTACTGTCGTAATGTGGTGTCAGGGTAAGTGCTCACTGTCAGCGAACGTGTTAACTACTATCGTAAGACACGCCTGCCAAACCTGAACATGCTTGACTTCAGTGACTTAGGTACTCTTCTGAATATTGGGATCGTCCAAAAATATTTTCCAGTATCAATGTATTTCACAAACAGCAATTGAAAACCAGTCAAGGGCTAATGACACTCGTTTGAATACATTGTTGTTCCGAATTTATCTTGGACTGCACTGACAGAAGTTACAGGAAAATATCTTGGGCGAACGTAACAGACTAAACTAGTAGTCTGAAATAGCCAACATGCACGGGAAAGCATGAGGAACAGGAACATGACCCGTCCGCCTTTAAAGCAAGAGTGAATAGGCATCTTCTGGACTCATTCCATCGTAGACTATCATCTAACGCTTACCATCAGGTGTGATTGAAGTCAAGCGCGGGCCCATATATTATTATTATGTATAATTGATATATTATTATTCTTCTATGGAAGCAGTATAATATATTCTTCTTCAAGCCCACATCTAGAGGGCAACATTGAAAAATACTTAATTTGTAATCCCTGCCTCGATGCGGGCCATGGGCTGCCGTCACCGCGCGTCTCATAAAGACTCCAATTTAATGGCTGTCAATAATGGCCAAGTTTACGAGCCATCCTACCAATTTACGGCATATTGGCAAGCAGCCGATATAGTGCGTGTCCATTGTCTTACAACAAACGATGTGTTTAATATTAATTGAAAGTTACAAACTACCTACCTATTAAGGCCACCGTAATGCTCCCGATCTCTATTAGATATAAAACGTAATCGCCAATTACATTCACTAAGTGATGAAATTTAAAAAAGGTGTTTATGCATAAGATCGATAAATAGCTAGTGTTCAAACACCTGCTTTAAATTTCATTGCCTCTTATTTTCATGAAGCAGTAAATATCTATAGAATGCCCGATTAAAATCCAGTTAATGAACGTCTTAAGTTCAGAGATGGAGTAACGTATTCAGCGGTTTAAATTATACATACAAAAGCGTTGTATACATCGAGTTTGTTTATGTTGTGAACGAGACAATTACCAACATTACAGTATGTGTACACGATCGCTGGAAGTGAGCGAGGGACTATAGGACAAAGGTCATTAACCCTTCCAACACCTGGCTGCTACCTTAGCTAAAACGACACCCCCAAACATGAAGCAGTCAACAGACATTCAAAATAATATAATAAGAGTATTATGTCCGTTTGTCCTCTCAGATCTTCAAACATTTTTAGTTTATACCTAACCCAGAATATAACTCACTATAACAATAAAGTTATTTAAAAAATCTAAAAAACCCGACTGCTCAACTGAAATGCAAGAAACAAGCACATTTTTATTTTAAAAAGTAACAATCAGGCGGACCCATCCCATTAAAAAAAAAAGTTTAATTGGGTCTCGCCTTTTTTTTCAACTTTTTAGTTAAAATATTAATTGTTAATTAATATTTTATAGTTTTCCCGGTCGTGTCACAATGGCACCCCACCGGATTCAGAAAGTGAATGTGCTAAGTCCATATTTTTAAACTTTCTCTTTGTATTATTTTTGCTAGTATTTCACTAATGATAAACATGTTATACCTTTTTGAAATCCTTGTGTTAAGCCCTTTAATTTGATACCCATATTGCAGTATCCCAAAAAAAAAAAGTTTCTTTCATTATGTATAATGGCTTCGCACAGCCGCCATGTTTGATGTTTTCAAATGTCACCTATCTAAGAACACTTGGGCTGCTAAGACGATTCTAACAATACCTCAATTATGTGAATCCATTTAGCGGTTCTGGAGATATGAGGTAATGAAGAATATTACAAACATACATACATACATACAAGATACGCGCGAAAAACATAACCCTTCCTTTGCAGTCAGGTAAAAATACTTAAGTATTTATAGAATTGAGAGATGAACAAAAATTTTTAAGTGAAATTTTCAAAATGTCTAACTCGCATTGAAACAGTCATTAACGAGGTACCAAGAAAGAGCGGCAACGTAACTTTGTAAAAAAGTTTCTTTCATTATGTATAATGGCTTCGCACAGCCGCCATGTTTGATGTTTTCAAATGTCACCTATCTAAGAACACTTGGGCTGCTAAGACGATTCTAACAATACCTCAATTATGTGAATCCATTTAGCGGTTCTGGAGATATGAGGTAATGAAGAATATTACAAACATACATACATACATACAAGATACGCGCGAAAAACATAACCCTTCCTTTGCAGTCAGGTAAAAATACTTGAGTATTTATAGAATTGAGAGATGAACAAAAATTTTTAAGTGAAATTTTCAAAATGTCTAACTCGCATTGAAGCAGTCATTAACGAGGTACCAAGAAAGAGCGGCAACGTAACTTTGTTACACTTTAGTAGCCATAATGTCTTAGCCGCGGAAGCCTGCGTAGGCTTTGGAAGACAGACAGCTTCAATTTTGCAAAAACTAGGATAATGCGTTTTCAAAAGACAAAGTCAGTCGCCAAGCTCTGTATGTACCTACTAGATAGATTCGTGATTTATGCTCTACTCCTAGCGATCTCTAAACATCTTTACGGCTATTCGCTTGTCAGATTTGTGTATTACCGGTGTAAACCTAGTAAATTATACAGAGTATGAACTTTTGACTAACACGTTATTAAAGTAAGCCATAAATTGCATGCAGTTAAATGATACGTCACAACTCGTATCTTTTATTGACGGGCGATCGGAGCCCCGACCCGTTCGAGCACATGTTGATGAATGATCGACCTGGACATAGGCCCGTCTTATATCATGGTCATGGTAAACTGCAATAGATTCGATGTAAAACGACAGTCCAGTTTAGATTAAGTACTTATAGTGGTGGCCGACGACAGCGTACGTCAGTCAGTATCGAACAAAACGTATCACGCGCACACTCCACTGTGTTTGCTTACGTTCACGTCGAATGATCTGCATCTAATGTACCAAAGCTCTCAACTCTATACAATGCAGCTTCATGAAATTTATTCAAATGTCAACGACCACCACGAGGAAGGTCTTCCTATAGGCAAGTAAAGAAAGGGAAGGGAAAAAAAAGATTTTTATCACCAGAGTAATGGTTTATTTTGTAAGTTTGCCAACAATTACATTCTAATTGACAGCCATAAAGCCAACGTCAAAAACAGAATGTTTGTACATTTCCATTTAACTGTTTTTCATACTTTTCACCTACTAAAGTTTGGCTTCAGATTCGATTCATTCACAGTGACTGACGTTGCTCCAGAATAATTTATGTGTGAATGATGTTGATATTTTAATATACGGATATACTAGTACCTACATTTCGATGATTTATAATGTCTACATAAAATAAACTGAAACCATTGCTACTTTAAAATAATAAATAAATGGAGATCTTTACGTCAGAAAACGAAAGGTCATCGGGCCCAATGTCACGGCGACCATCATCAAAATAAATCTTAAGACAAATATCTCGTTAAAGCAAAATATGAAGGCCAGGTTAAATTCGGCTAAAGTTTATCATTTAGCCGAATTTAACCTAAGATCAACTATCCTGAATGCATGATATAGCACCTGCAGTATAGTTTGATTATAACGCATCCTGTATTATAAAGTCAGCTATTTTCGCCCCTTTAACATCAAAGAAACTCGATCACTCCGACATTGTAAACACAACATCGGCATCCCACCACGCACCGCGAGTGCGACGCGGAGCACATTTTCTTAGAATATGAATCGACTGCGACTGGTTGGTTCCCTGTTCCGTTTTCTACAAAATTAACCGTCTCCCTGTTAATCTGACGCTAATAGAGCTGACCTTGACAGTCGTAAATATTTATATCAGGGTTTACGATGGTCAGTGTGAATGTCTTCTAATTTTAAGATGCGACGAGATTTGAAGTTATGTAAATAGTGGTGTAATATGTGCCCAATAATATTGGGATTCCAGAACTATGTTGTCGTCGTCTCACCCTCTTACGCGTCGCGCAGGCTTATGAACGGGTTTATACTACATGACGTTTACGGGACAATGTGTTAAATAACGTCTTCATTTTTTTAAACAAACCGCCTTGGACCACTTTGGACAAAAAATAAGGCTATGGTTTATGGTCTGTTTACTGATACTGTTAGCCTACATCATCCCACAGCTGGGCAAAGACCTCTCCCCATGACTTCCAAATTATTCCGTGGTAGTTGTTGTTTGATTATCCCTTTATTAAAACATAGATTTTCATAAATGAATGACAGCTTTTTGCCTATGGTATATACATTATTATTATATCAGACCCAATGAAAACAAAAAAGCAGCTATTTGAATGACAGTTTTTAAAAACATTAAATGCAGCGCTTAATGAATGTTTCCCTAATCGTACTCATACATGTTGAATGAATTTTATTTTTAGTTTAATTAGTACATTTGTTTAAATTAGGTAAACTGAAAAAATCTGGTAAACCTAAAACTGCAATCACCAATCACAAACTTTGATGATTACAGCGATCCGCTTCTGAATTTTAGTGATTTATGTGTACCTTCATTTGAAGTCCACGTTCAAACTGAAGGGATTGTGAAAAATTACCATTCTGCTCATGGTACGGAATTTAACCTAAATAAGGCCGCGCTTCAGCCAATCAATCGTTAATTAAGTGTCATGACTTCTGATGGGCTTCGAATATATCTTTAGTCAAATGAAAATGAACCTTAGCTATCAATTTGGGTTCCACACGTTAAATACAATTAATAAATTCTTAAATCGAAAAGAAGTGTTTGAAAAGTAGGGACCCGGAAGAAATATGTTGTTTTTCTTTTCTTGTAGCCATTCTCTACCGCGGTTTTGCTACCGTCACATTGATTGGTGTAGGGTGAAAAATGAATTGGCCGTTCCGTTACTACAGGAACAGAATAGTATTTCTGTTCCTATAGTAACGGAACGGCCAAGCCTCATATTTTGACTAGGGTGTAGTAGAGTTTGTAAAGTTAGTACCTAGTTGTAGAGTTAGAAGCTAAGCTCTACATGAGATCTGATAACTTTACAACAGTTCGAGTCATATGCTCTCGTCGAAGCAACATTTTACATGAAAATTTTTTTGGTGGGATTTCATTTCTTTTTGTAAGTTGGTTATGACATTTTTTTTTTATTTCTCTTATATTACAAAAAGTTATGTTTTAGTTTTTTTGTTATTTTTATACTAATACTAGCTTGCATACCCAATTTCTAAGTCTTCAGGAAGTACCTTAATCATTTTCATTTCAGTAAGTGGCGAAATTGGGATTTTTTAAATATCAATAAAATCTAAATTATGAAAGCTGTGCAATTGAAACTTTATATATTTAATAGGTACATTATTAAATTATTTATTGCAATTTGATATTGAAATAAATAATTTGTTGATCTTGAACAATCCAAACCCAAGTTATGAGTGTTCAAAAAAACGACGAAGCGCTCCGAGAAAAGGTAGGCAAGTAGTAACCCTTCCGCTTCGTTTGGCTCGTCTTTGGTGGGGGCACTATCGTGCACCAGATGTATTTATCTTGCTGGAACTGTGAATAAGGCGTCGCCTTAATTGCGTTGCTCATATAGTTTCGATGAGTGCAGTAAAGTTTGTGCCTGACCTCGTTCGTCTAGTGGTCTCCTCACCTCAGGATGAATTAATACTGTATTTAGCTTTACGAATCTGACAGCACCGCGCTACATGTTCATATAGCTACGATGTTAGGTCACGTTGCATGTAGTTGAATACACATGTAATGAATAAGTTACTTGAATCCAGAAAATATATTATGGATAATATATTTTCCGGATTGAAATAACTTTTTAGTAGTGGTGTGAGAAAATGAATACTTGTATGAGTAAGCAAAAGAGTTACTTACTCATATGATGGAACGTTAAATTCAGTGAATCACATATATGACACATATTGACACACTGATATGATGACGTTACATAGGAAAATATATTTCCAGCAACCCAAGTAGGCTTGATGCCTGTCAATACAATGTGAGCATTAGGAAAACCAACAAAGCTTTGAATGAACGCACTTATTTATACTTGTCAAACATTCAACATGACTTCAAAAATGCATTTCTTTCTTAGTTCCATGACGTGTTAGTATTCCACATGTACATTTGTATTTTTACAATACGGACTCGGCATACAGAAAATGTTAAGTGGACCGAATTCTTGGCATTTCACAACAAACAACGTAATTTTTTTCAGTTCTGTACAAACATGCTCTGTATCTCTTTGTGCTATTATTAACGTGAATGTTACTTTTGTTGTTGTTCACTGACATGACATTGATGAAATCGGGGTCCCAAATTCACCGATATCTATAATGCATGGCATTTTCCAGTCCCGATCTGATCTGAACTAAGTTCAGATTACGGAACTTATTTATACCCAAGACCAAAGTAGCCCCATGAGGATCCAAATATGTGTGTATTGCTAAACATAGTATAATTGTTGATCGAAGCATATTCCGTTTATTTTACTAAAGTAACGTAGGTACATGGCGTAGGTAGAGGAGAGAAAGTGTCTATTGTGTCAAAGAAGCTTGAACCGCGAGAATCTATTCAATACCTACTTTGTTATTTTGTGAAAATTTATCATTAAAACCACGACACGAAGATTACGTTATTAAAATTTTAAGTATATCGAGCTATCTTTGTGTACAAATACTTTACGTTCTTGTTGTGCCAAGCCTTTTAAATGTGTTCATTTTCAAATGACTGCAAGACTTTTTTACCATACACACAACGCACAATACCCACAAAACGTTTAGGGAATACCTAAATTATGCGTACGGCTAAGGAGTGGAATTCCTTGCCGGAGTCTGTGTTTCCCGATAGATACATATTAGGGGTCTTTAAGTCAAGAGTTAATAGGTTACTTTTAGGTAAGCGTGCTCCATCTTCGACCACGTCATCACTTACCATCAGGTGAGATGGTGGTCAAACGCGAGCCTATTATCAATAAAAAAAATAAGGGTTAAAGTAATCTTACCTACTAAACAAACTCCAAATTACATTAATTCATTTTATAATAGGTAATGTAACATCGTTTGTCAACGACCTTATTGAGTCCAATGTGATTTAGAGCGGGTCTATCGCCATTGATCAGGCGGCTCCAATCCCGGTCTATACCCGAATACTGTCTATGAAAAAGCCCCAATTACACTATGCCCGCCCCCGCTCGAACCGAGCCAAGACCTTTAAAGCGGGAGCGATCCGACACTAGGCTTATGATAGACTTTTATATAACAAACGATATTCGAATACTTCTCATAAATATCTTCAAATTTATCCTTTCCCTAAACAATGAAATCATTTCAGGCCCAAACGATTTCTCAACATTATGTTCAATGTTTTCAATTCAGTTCCCCGGATACTCCTTAAATAAATATGCATAAAATACACATCAATACGTATAACATCAGTTTCTGCAACCTAAATATAATTTTATCGCGAATGAATCACTATTTATATTCACGCGGTGTAAAATGAAAAGTTCAGTATAAAATAACCAAATGAATAAATATTTTTGGATGTTTTAGTAAAACTTGCAACGCATTGCGTTGTTTGCTGATACTGAACTTCAACAAGAAGCAAAAACGCATACATGCATAATTATAAACTTAGGTGTCACTCTAACAACATAGTACACGGATAAAGTTTAATTAGTTAATGCTACAGGCTATCTCAATAAGTTTGTTACTAGATAGAAAAACTTGTAACGGGATAGCATAGTTACGAACAACGTGCTGTTTGCAATTAATATAACGATGTTATAATGGCAGAAGTTTTAATAACAGCAGGAAATTGAAGTGGCATCCAATTAAAAGGTACAACAACGAACAAAAAATGCCCACAAACTAGCGCCAACGAATACACACCTTCGTTGAATAAATTCACTTTTTCAATGAAACTTCTGTTTCATTGAAAAACTAGTTGGGGGGGATTCTTATAAGAGCAGAAGTTCAATAAAGTTTGAGGCTATTTTCATATATCACGGGGTTGTTAGAGACTGCGTTTTGAAAGAAATATTAGGGAAGTATCGTCGGAAGTGAGCTGCCTGGCATTCCGCCAGCTCGAACTGTTCCTGTCACACACTTCAACCTGCACTTTCACGCAGCTTTAATCTAATAGTTCATATAACTTCAGAAGCGACTTTAACTAAAGTAGGGAAAGACCCAAACGAAAAAATTACGGCTTTTCTAAATTGTTTACCGCTTGCAAAGTACAGTCAACTTTCTTGAGAGAAATCGTACCCTCAGGAATAATGTAAGTGGCGTGTGGTAGCGTGTAGATGCTGAATATACATACAAGAACTTTGTCACTGGATATCACTACTTCAATTTCAGTGCTTTTTTTAAAATAACTTAGGATTAATATAATTACTAAACCTAACTATGTACATAAAAAAAAATAAAAAAACAAGCTTAGGCGTCAAAGTACTTATTGTTAAAGTATGTAAAAAGATGATAAACGTTTAATAAATATAATTTATTAATTAAGTAATAATAAAATAATAATCTGTGGCCCGGTTGTCAAATAACATGTCAGAAAATTTTTTCCTCAGTATTTTTCACAATAATTTATAAATTAAATAGTCAAACATCTCAGTATTTATATGTATCATCTATGGTCAAACCAAGGTCAAACAGTCATCAATTAAACAACAGTGATCATGTACAACAACACCAAAACAGTGAAAAAAAAATCTATTCATGAATAAATAGAAGAATTTGTTTTTCCATTTATTGCATTGTGGTTTTTCCATTTAATGTTCTGTCTATTAGACAGAACATTAAATGGAAAAACCACAATGTTGACAAGAAACCGGGCACGATTGATTCTCAACACATGCCCAAGACCTGCGGAATCGTCGCTCAGCTCCGCCTCGCAGCCGCCGGGACCAGCTCCAGCCGTGAGTGAAGAGACTCCGGCCGCTGCAGTTGCGTCGAGCTCGAGCGACGAATACTTCTCGCCGCCGACGACACAACCACCTGCGCTTAGGCGAGGAAGAGGCCGCCCTCCGGTCGGCTTAGGACTCGGAGGCCCCCCGGCCTCCGATGGGGTCCCCGCTGCCGGTGGAAGTGTGCAGCGCATGCGATGGACACATTCCATCAATGAAAATGTCATGCGCTCATACTTTGGGGCTACAGAGGGGGGAACTAACCTGACTGCGTACCGTGGTCGGATGCTCTCTCTGTTTCAGGTACTTGAACCAGATGTCAACGTTTCGGCCCAACGACTATCGGATCAGGTGCGGGTAATCCAGCGTAACCGTATGTTGGATGACGCCGTACTTGATAGACTACGCCTTGAATCACGGTGCAGCCGTGTCTCATCTGCTTCACCACTGGCCGCGGTGCATCTACAACCCAGTGTCTCACCGCGACCCGACCACATCGGTGAAGATGATGATGACGAGGCTATAACAGTGAGTACCCAGTGCAGTGAACGATTGAGGAGTGCTTTGGAGTGCACATTACGGGAGTATCGCTCCACACCGCCTGAGCTTAGACCTCGTCTGCCTCGTTTACCCATGCATAAGAAAAATAGGGCGCTAGTGTGTGCTCTAGATTCACTGCTGTCAAATTATTTTGACAATAGTGAAGCCCTCACCGATACTCATTCGATCCTATACTGTGCAGCTGTAGCGGCTTGTCGGGTAGCTCATGTCAAGTTCCCAAAGACTGACAGAGTTATACGACCAGCTGTACCAGCTTGGCAGAGCAGGATCGAGCGTCGTATTGCTGAGGCTAGAGCACTCATTGGTAAACTTATCTGCTTCAGGCAGGGCAACACTCGTCCTCGAGTGATGCGCTTTGTGAGGCGGGTGTTCGCGGGGACTGATGTTAGTCCTCGAGATTATCTGACCCGGGTCACAGAGCGTATCGACTTCCTGAAGCAGAAAGTCTATGCATGGGCAAATCGAATACGCAGATATAAGCGGCGGGTGGAGCGATACACTCAGAATCGCACATTCCAAAGCAATGAAAGTTGGGTTTATAGGGCCTGGGAGCGACCTGACCAAGGTGTGACTGATACGTGCCTACCGGATGATGACGCCATGTGTTCGTTCTGGCGCAGCATCTGGTCGGTGCCTGTCAGCCACATCGAGGGTGACTGGATGAGTGAGATCAAGCGCACGTGCGATCTTATACCAGAAATGGGGGCAATTACTATCAGCCCCCAAGATGTAACCCGTGCAGTCCATCCGTTATCCAACTGGAAATCTCCAGGGCCGGACGGGCTGCACAATTTCTGGATAAAATGGTTTCAAAGATCGCACGCTCGCTTGGCCGCTCAGTTCCAGTCTGCCTTAGAGTCAGGATCGCTACCTCAATTCCTAACTACAGGAATAACCCATCTGCTCCATAAATCAGGTAGTACTGCGGAACCCAAAAATTATAGACCGATCACGTGCTTGCCGACGGTCTATAAAGTTCTTACTTCCATTTTGAGAGCCAAAATTAATAATCATATTGATACAAATTCAATCATGTCTGCTTCTCAGAATGGATGTAGGAACGGGTCCCGCGGGACTAAGGAGCTTCTCCTCATTGATATTGCCATTAACCAACAGGTTCGTCGTTCCCGAAAGAATCTGTCGACATGTTGGATAGATTATAAGAAGGCCTATGACTCTGTCCCTCATACATGGCTTATGAAGGTGTTGGAATTGTACAAAATAAATACAACCCTACGCACCTTCCTTGAGTCATGTATGGGGCAATGGAAGACGGTCCTTCGCTACCCAGGATGTCGACAGATCCAGGAAAACAGCGAACCGATTAGGATTGAGCGTGGCATCTTTCAGGGCGACAGTCTGAGCCCACTGTGGTTTTGTCTGGCTCTCAATCCTCTCAGTACACTGCTGGAGGGTTCGGGGAAAAGCTACCAGTTGAGAAGAGGTGGTCAAGTCATATCTCACCTGCTTTACATGGATGACTTGAAACTTTTTGCCCCCAGCAACTTGCAGCTGATGGAGCTACTGAAGGTAACAGAAAACTTCAGTAGCGCCGTCAGGATGGAATTTGGGATGGACAAATGTGCGGTCATGCATGTAAAGCAAGGGGAGATTATGGAATCCGTGGGAACTCAACTCTCGGATTCCATACATCTAAGATCCCTCAGCTCAACTGAAACTTACAAGTATTTGGGTATGTCAGAGGCGCTAGGCATCAATGCTGCTTATGTGAAACAATCATTGAAGGAACGCTTCTTTAGCCGCCTGAATAAAGTATTGAATAGTCTTTTATCAGGCGGAAACAAGGTGCGTGCCTTCAATGGTTGGGTCATGCCAGTATTGATGTACTCTTTTGGCATACTCAAATGGACTCAGACTGAACTTGACGCCTTGGACAGGCGGGTCCGCACAACGCTGACTGCAAATCGGATGCATCACCCACGTTCATCGGTGATGAGGCTGTATATCCCGCGGAAGTGCGGGGGTCGTGGCTTTTTAAATGCAAAGACCCTGCACAACCGCGAAGTATGCAGCCTTAGGGAATATTTCCTACAAGCCGACGTGGGTATGCATCGAGATGTGGTAGCGGTGGACAAAGGCCTCACTCCGCTCTCCTTAGGTACCGAGAATTAGCGCAAACCTGTAGTATTAGATAATAATGACCGCAGAGAAGTATGGCAGAGCAAGGAGCTTCACGGACGCTATTACCGGGCCCTTCATGGGTCTGATGTAGATACATTAGCGCCCGTAGCCTGGCTACGTTTTGGTGACCTCTTCGGGGAAACCGAAGGTTTTGTCTGTGCGATTATGGACGAAGTTATGATGACGAATAACTATAGGAAATATATTGTGAAGGATGGTACGGTAGACATATGTCGGGCATGTCACAAACCGGGAGAATCCATTCGTCACATTATCTCCGGTTGTTCTCGTCTGGCTAACGGAGACTATTTGCATAGACACAACCTCGTAGCCAGGATTATTCACCAGCAACTTGCTCTTAAATACAATCTTGTGGAATCAGAAGTACCATACTATAGGTATGTGCCCGACCCAGTTCTCGAAAATGGCAATATAACACTGTATTAGGATCGGTCTATCATCACTGACAGGACTATTGTTGCCAATAAGCCTGACATAGTGGTGATAGACCGATTAGAGCGTCGCACAATGATTGTTGATATAGCAGTCCCCCATGACGAGAACCTCGTGAAAGCTGCGATAGATAAAAAAAGTAAGTATCTTGACCTGGCGCGCGAGGTTGTCGACATGTGGGATGTGGAGACAGCAATCATTGTGCCGATAGTCGTTACAGCCAATGGTATAATAGCCAAGAGCCTCGACCAACATCTAAGGAGGCTCTCGTTGGGCAGCTGGATCAAGGGCTTGATCCAGAAAGCAGTACTCCTGGAAACGGCGCGTATTGTTAGGAGGTTCCTCTCTATGGAGCCCTGACCACCGGTAGCTTGGACCCTGTTCCCGATGCCGGTGGGTTACTATTTTTTATATTTTTAAATGTTTTATTTTTTATATTAATATTTAAAAATGTAATTTGTATGTACATAGATTGAATAAATGGAATAATAATATTCTACAACTTTTTCACACAACGCCATCTAGTCCCAAACTAAGCAGAGCTTGTGGTATGGGTACTAGACAACTGATAAACATACATATATATTTCTAAATACATACATATTATAGATAAATTACACCCAGACAAAGAACAAATGACCGTGCTCATCACACAAACATTTGTCCTAGGTGGGAATCGAACCCACGACCTTGCGCATAGCAGTCAGGGCCACTGACCACTATACTTATAACTACTATAAGTACTTAGGATTTCTTTATTTCTGGGTACATAAAGTAAGTATTTCTTTAATTTGAGACTATTTTCGACTTAATTCGTGCCAATATTAAGATAAACTTACTATAATTAAGCCATAAATAAAAACATATAAGTAATCAAAGTATACATAAAAGTAGTACAATACTCTCATTACACATTATTGAACCATTTAAATTTTCACCAGCCACCTTGGAAGAATTTAAAAAGGTTTCCCTGTCTATTAAATCCAAAGGTGTAGGCCATGATAACATCAGTCGAGGTATGGTTACCTTATTTCTTGACTGTCTTCTCCCACCAATTACCCACATCATCACGTTTTCTTTAGATTCCGGGCAATTTTCTTCCTTATGGCGTATGGCCTATGTCTCTCCATTTCCTAAAATATCAAATCCTTCCCTGTCTAATCATTTTTGACCTATATCCATTTTCCGTTTCCTGTCAAAAGTGCTCGAGGCCTGTGTTCACAAACAGTTTTATGGGTTTGTTTAATAACCTTGTAAGCCCATTCCAGTCGGGATTCAGACCTGGGCACAGTACATCCTCTGCTCTTCTTAAAGTGACTGGTGATATTAGAGAAGCTATAGAGGATACTAAAGTTACAGTATTAGTATTTTTTTATATTATGAGTTATTTATTCAAATAAAGTATATACAAGCAAAAATAAAAAGGAATTATTGGGCATCGAACAATTCGTCAACATCGCTATCAATGGGAAAAGTGCCCAGAACACTGGCCGCATTACCACGTTGAATGGCAATGCTGATTCTCTGTCCAAAGAAAAGGCCAGCCCTCTGGTTACTTGTAGAGTCGACTAAATGTTTGCCGATGTCACGAAAGAGTCGAAGCGCACTCGGACCCCATGGTCCTAATGTTTCAACCCCAAACGGCTCAAACATATAGCACCCAATTAGGTTGTTGTATTTGCGCCGTTTCAGATTTTCTGCACCTGCAGCTTCCGCCCTAGCACAGCCCGCCGTACTGAGAAGATGGGATGGCGCAAGGGTGTCAACACAAGTAGCATCCCATACCAAAGGCCTACCCAACTTCCAAGGCAGAGGCAGAGGTTGGAGTTCATATTAGACACTAAAATTGATCGGAATTCCCTTTCGGAAATGATGACTAGAAAGGACAGAGATATGTTTCTTGATGTTTGTATAAAAATTTGTAAAATAGTCAATAATAGGAATAAGTGATAAGAAAAGTATGTTAGGTAACTATAGTTTTATAATTAGGCTAACATGTGTAACCCCGTTATTAACCCTCCGTGCACCACGTGGGGTTTAATAAACCCCAGTGAAACAAAAATCTTCGTATCTTTTTTAATGACCGCGCGAAAACCTCGAAACATCGTCTAGCTGGAGTTGCGACGTTGCCGATCCGCATAGTAACAGTGATTTAGTAATAGCGTCGCAGGCGCCTCGGACTGATGCCGGTAAAGTGCGGTGGGGTGTCACAAACCCCACGTAGTTCGGGACGTCGTCTAAAAGGTAAGCGGCATGATATGGAAAGTATGAGTATTTCTACACAAATTCTTGTTTTTTTTTTTACTTTATTTATTTCCAGGACTCATAAAGGCTCGTCGTATAAATAAAGATGCAATGTTATCGGCACTTACGGAAGACAGTGATGGCGGCACGGATGAGGTGTTTTTACCCGAAAGTGAAGGCGACTCGGACTGTTGTTGGGCTTTTATTTTTTGCAGGATTGTATTGTTCTGAGAGACAAAACCTCAATGACTTATGGGCTTAAGATGGTACTGGAATCGAAATATTTCGGCGAAAAAGTACCGTTCGTCGTCGAAGTATATGCTTAGAACATTCTCATTTTTCTTTTGTAAAAATTATGGTAATTTGAACCAACTAGGATCTCAAGAACACTGATTATGTTTAGGTTTTTTAATTTTATTTTTGTTTCCTACCTCATCAAGCCCTCAATGAAAGGCAATAAGAATTTATTATTTAAGTTGCTTTTTTTAAGGCTAAGCCAAAGAGGTTTGTCTCCTTTTATTTGGTGAAAAGCACTATTTTTGTTACAATGCCTAAAGATATTAAAAATGTTTATTATATTTGACAAATTTATTTTATTTTTATCCTGTTATAGTCCGTAAACAATAATAATACATTTAATATAAATGTAAATAAGATGCTACTTATAAAAAGGTGGAATGATGATGGGGTTCAGGAAACCCCACGTAGTTCAGGACGTAACTTTTATCCACGTGGTTCACGGAAGGTTAATATTAGGAGCATAGAAATAAGCTAGGTATAAGATTACAATTTTATACTATATAAAGCTAAATTACCTCTGACATAATTGTTCTCCCAGATGGTGGATGGGGAGGTGGGTATATTTTGACAGATTCGTAAACAAGTAACTCTCAAACCTATGGGAAAAGTGCCAAACCTCCCCTTTCCCCCCCCCCCTTCTCCCCCCTCCCTATCGTATCTCGGAAACTACGAGACCCGTATTTTTTTTTTTACGGATTCGTATAGAGGAGGCTCGGTAAAGTAAAAACCATTTATCAAAGTCGCCCCCCCCACCCCCCTTCTCACCCCCTTTAGGCGGATCTCGGAAATTAAGAGACTTGGAACATTTTTTTTTTCAGATTCATTTAGAGGGGCAATGCTTTAGTCAAAATACTTCTGCAACCCCCCCCCCATCACCCCCCCCTTTTTTTTTTTTTTTCACAAGCACGCGAGGTGCTTGCACCTCGCGCAACACGCAAATACTAACCCCCCCCCCACATCTCCCCCCATCTCCCCCCATCACCCCCCCCCCTACTTTTCTTTTTGCACAAGCACGCGAGGTGCTTGCACCTCGCGCAGCACGCAAATACTAACCCCCCCCCCATCTCCCCCCCCCCCACTTTTCTTTTTTCACAAGCACGCGAGGTGCTTGCACCTCGCGCAACACGCAAATACTAAACCCCCCCATCTCGCCCCCCCCCCTTTTTTTTTTTTTCACAAGCACGCGAGGTGCTTGCACCTCGCGCAACACGCAAATACTAGTTAAAGTATAAATTTGCATTTATATAAGACAATTTGTTGAATAGTATGCACCTTAATAATAATAATTCAGTCCTGTTCTTCATAGTTAAGATTGTACTGCCTCTTGTGAATAGTAGATTTAAGGAAACAAAAATAATAATAAGTTTAGAGTGTAAGAGAAAAATTGTTATCACAATTAAAAGTTACTGCTGTTTTCCCCCCTCATTGTCCCCGTGTTGGTAGTTTTTAAGCATAAAAAGTAACGAGCCTTAAGCCAGAGTGTGAAAGAGGAATGATAAAAGAAAGACGGAATGACAAGGACTCCGATTATGTTGGAGGTATCAGTCACAATGCCCTGTGATGACGGGTGCATTTTATTTAAAAAAAAAAGTCACTCCGTTTGATCTCTTCCCATCGTCCCGTGCCAAGCCGTTGGGTTCTAAAACAGATGGTACTCCAGCGGTGACAAGAGCCCGACGGATGATGTCATTTATGCTGGCTTGCCGTGCTATCCGACCAGACCTTCTGCTGCAGGAAAGGCCATGATGTCCGAGGCGGTCGACTGCCGCACCGCATTGACATCGATGTGGAGCACCGCTGGGAGCACCCAGACGTAGATATGTAGCGATCTGGAAGGTGTTATCACTTAACATAGTACCTATATTAAGAGAAGGTAATGCTTGTAGCCAAAGGCCCGACTCCCATTCAAGCGCAAGCGCTCAGCAGTATTGGTTGACGTATTCAAAACGTTATTCCGTACCAAACTGCAGAGCGGCTCGTCCCATTGTCTCTGGGAGGACGGGTTCACGGGCAACGCTGTATTCGGGCAAGCCATTTTCCAGGCATTAACTGCATAGCTCGAACATGGCACCTCGTAGTTAACCTGAGATTGTGTTAAAATTTTCTTGGTTAACGTCTCAGTGCTGTGAACCGAAGACAGAAACGCCGGTAGGCTTATACTGGAAATTTTGCGGATGCCGATCCCACCAAAACGAATGGCTAGTGTAGCTTGCAGCCACGCTCGGTCATCCAGAGCCACATTTAAAATTGATGTCAGGGTGTTTTTTATATTAAGATCAATTTTGTCCAAGAACTGAGATTGCTTCCATAGTGGAGAAGAACGGAGGAAATAAATAAAATTTGGACCAAAACAACAATATATTATGTGGGTGTAAGCCAAATGTATGTTAATTTGGAAAAATCTTTCTGAAATATCATTAAAATGATTAATTTTGCTATCAATAAATGAGGGAAAATTTTCTTCTAAAATTGGGGAGCCTAGGAGGTGCAATGAACTTTTTTGCAAAATTTTGATATCAGGGGCTATTGTATGGAATTTGTTTAGTGTCGCTTGTCTGTCAGTATTTTCACAGATATAAAGTTCACATTTCGTAGTTCAGGTCAAGGCCGATGGATTGGAATTGCTATTTCAGGAAAATAAAATCTTTAATTACGGTGTCTACATCAACTCCTAGAGTTCCATCATCTAAATACCACACGTTAAATTTAGAATTTAGTGGTTGAATGATTGGATGGATAGCCAAGCTGAAAATTACTGGTCCGAGAGGGTTACCTTGTTGGCATCCAACTGATGAATCTAGAACGTGGTCTTTATATAATAATTTGGAGGGGTGCCTGTAGCACTGCCACATAAAACCGTAAAGGAGATGTTCCAGAAATGTATGGAGCCTAGGCTACCATTAGTACACCACATGTAAATATTGCTGTATAATGTAGTAACCGTTTTTTAATATTAATTTTCTATGATTTCGCTTTATTTTAGTGTGATATTCAAATTAACTCGGTCGAGGAGAGCAACACAATAAATATGGATCAGCCATGTTGCAATTAAACAATGATGCGAATGTCATTTTGACATGTCAGTTTGACGGATCGTGTTTTTGACGTCTCGGAGGTCGATATATATTTTTGTAACTACAATAAAATATCAACATACGAATTCCGAAAATACTTAGGATTCCTTATAGTTATACTTATAAAATAAGACCACAGGATAATTATATTACTGCTTTACGGCGGCACATCTTTTACCTAATACATATTTCAGTAGCTAAAGATTGGTTATATTGGAAACATAAAACGAAGGCTTGAATGTTACTTTGTGTAGCAAAATGTGCTATTTCATTATTTAGTGCTTGTCAATAATCTCTGGACTTCGATAATGCATAGAAGAGCAGTGAACTGTTCTGTGAGTTGTAGATAACTATTACTCCTATAAAACTCCAAATAAGTTCTGTAATTGGTGACATTAAGAGGATGGAAAACCATCCATAAGAAGTATATAAATAAAACAACTTGTAGAGACTTAAATATATATATTTATTCCGCATTATCCCTTAAGCCGGCTCTACACGTTGGCCAACACAGTGGCGAATGTAGTGGCCAATGCCTATTCGCCAACGTGTAGAGGGGGTGTTTGTGCACCCAACATGCACAAACACCCCGTCTACACGTTGGCCAACAGGCATTGGCCACTACATTCGCCACTGTGTTGGCCAACGTGTAGAGCCGGCTTTATCAATACTCCATCCAGGAAAAAAGCCGCGGCTTCTATGCTGTCCAAAATATAGTTCATTTTCATCTATAACAGAGGTACACTGCAGGCACGCTATTGTACATAAACTAGAATAAATATGAGTTAAAATCTATTAGAATATGGAAAGTGGGAAGATAACATCATATAGTAATAGCATGTTAAGAAAATAATAAGTAAATGCACGGGTTAATGCAGACATAGGTACTTGAAACTGAACTTGTCATTGTAGAATAAACGACGAAACCGTAAACAACGATATCTAAATCACAGGCGAATCAAAAACCATATAACAAAGCTGGGATCAATAGAGAAGCAATCAATCAATGTCTTTAGAAATAATCTGGGTCGTAAAACAAAATAATCATTAAAAACTCCGAAATCATTCAATCCAACACAGCGAAAACACATAACGACTCACTAGGCTTGGGTAAAAATATCGATATTTTTCATAAAATAATCGATAAATATAGACAATATTTTAAATCTCAATAAATTGATATTTTTTAATTCACTTTAGTATACTATTGGTCTCAGTTACACTAATCTTGTCAGATCTGGGAAGTAGTCCAAATGTCGCACCAGATCGTCAGCATGTTTGCACCATCAAAATATGCATATATCTTCAGATTAATTTTCTTTTCTTGGCCTCGCGAAGCGTAAGGGCGTGTCAAAATTCTACTGAATAAAAACCAACCCTGTTCCCTTCCAGCTGCCCTTAAGTTCCGGGGCCACGGTATCTCGTTAGAACATTCCCGCAACCCCGGCAGGCAATGGTCCTATGAGGCCCCGTCACTGGTGCTGACAGCTCTTAGAGGCGCGCGTGGAACATAACGCGCCGCCGACCCGGACCTGGTCCTTACCGGACAGTGAACTACCCCTGCTCGCAGTCTGCAAGCCTGCGTCTACGGTGGCCGGAGATCAGCTCGCGATCCCGACGCCCGGTGTGTCTCCTGCGGTGGCTCGAGTCCATGTTACCTACGTACATTACCTTTACGGAAAATATCTATTTTTGACTTGATAATAATTCATATAGATTAAAAATATCGATTCGATATTAATCGATATATTTTTTTCACTTGCCCATCTCTACGACTCACAGAAAGACACCAAACGTCATGAAACTTAAATCTGTCAAACACGACTGTCATGGCTGCCCTAAAACAAGGGTTGATAATAAAAATCTTCCCAAATAATAATTTATCACAGCTCTACCCGTCTCCAAATAATTTTTTGAGTACTTTTATGGTAATCTCTATTATTTTTTCTATTTATCTATGTGGTGTACTAATGGTAGCCCAAAATGAAACATCTCCTTTCAGGTAATTCTTTTTTAACTTCTGCCAACAAAGTGTTTACAGAATTAAAAGCGTTTTTAATGTCAACCTTTAGTATTAATTGATTTCTCCAATGCCTTTAACCTTTTAACCACCCGACTTCATATCGTTTGTCGGGCCCCCAGCGCCCGGCACATTGAATCGAAAAATAAATACCTACAACAAAAACAGCAGTGCAATATAATTAGGACTTCTGATTAAGAGACTAAAGTTTATTAAACTGTTAAATGATTACTTAATTAACTATTTACCTAATATAAACATCGTTTTGATAAAATACAGCGTAATTAAACAAAAAAGTACATGAAACGAGCTGTGATATTTTTGTCGTATATATACGACTCAGGCGAAATGGGCCCGAAAATATTTGTCGTAAAAATCCGACGTAGGCGGTTAAAAGGTTAACGCTGTCAGTCACGATATACTCCTTGCTATCCTCTCCCATCTTATGGTTTCTGCCGAGGCGCTGGAATGATTCTCTTCTTATCTTCAGGGACGTCAGCAGTCGGTACGCGTTGATGAGAGATCTTCGAGTTGGCGTGGCCTGGATGCTGGTATTCCACAAGGCAGTATTCTTTCTCTATTGTTATTCTCTGTCTGCATCAAATTCATAACTCACCGTCTTCGTTGTTCGTATCATCTTTATGCCGATGATCTTCAATTATATACAGCTGTGCGGGTAGAAGGTTTGGCAGACGCTATAGGGGATGTAAACCGAGATTTGACTCGACACTTGACTGGCAAAGTCAAGTATCTAGTGACAGCCATAGGGCCAATGGCACTTTGCGTTCCTTGTATCGTCTGAGGAACTTTTTGCCTGTTAAGACAAAGACTATGCGTGTGCCGACTTTAATTTTCCCTTTGATTGATTATGGTGACGTGTGCTACTATGACCTGAATGCGGTCTTGCAGGGTAAGCTTGATCGTATCCTTAATAACTGCATTCGGTTCATATTTAATTTAAAGAAATATGACCATGTCTCAATTTTTGAGGTCTGAGCATAAATGGATGACCATTCGTCAGAGGAGAAGTTTGCGCGCTTTGAAAACGCTTTTTTCTCTACTCAACTCTCCCAGCCCTCCTTCTTATCTAATGTCTCACTTTCAATTTCTATGTTCTTGACACAAGACGTTCATCCAATAATCACCATACATGACACTACAAAGGGTTCAGCACAGGAATATTTAAATCTACTTGCTATGTTTGGTCTCAGGCAAGGCATTACTAAGCCTACCAGACTTACCTCATACCTGGACCACTTTATGGTCAAAAGCTCAAGGGAATGGAAGACCATTGTATTCGAACAGCAGCTAACCGATCACTCTCCTATTCTACTTCACATCGGCAACGCCCGCATCGCAAATAGGAACATAAAACATCAAAAAGTAAACATTAACCATGAAGCGATCAAGGAATCACTCAGTAAAACGAAATGGGATGATTGCTATGAATCTGTGTTCCCCAACATTGCCTGTGAAATAATTCTTACACGACTTTTAGCAATAGTAGAGAAAAACACAAATATTGTAAACAGTTCTAAACGATTAAATTACTGTTTTGATAAACTTGAAACTTTGCTTAAAGAGATATCTAACAGGCGTTCAAAGAATATTGTAATTGCAGGCGATTTTAATATTGATGTCTTAAAACCCAGTAATAATTCAGTTGCACCCCAACTAGCACAAATGGGCTGCATTAGAGCTTTGGAGCGTATCCGATTATTACTTATGGTAATAGACGTAAGCGCTAGAGCGTCTACTGCAGACTTAAAGCAGCCGCTTTAGCGCTATTTGGGCGCCATTTTATGCAACCTAAAGTTCCATTTAACCTGCACAACGGTTGCATAAAGGTTCCTTAATAGCTATAACGATTTATTAACGCTATACTAAAGCTCTCGTAGCGCTACTTTTGAATGATTTTGAACTACTTTGAACGAATGAATTGATTATAGTTCTTTATTGTATATCTTCAGTTGACATTGTTTGTAATATTTTGGTAAAGTGTTTTCGTCGCCATCATGAAAATAAAACAAAAAGAAGTAAATGTTTGTATTCTGTATTAGCAAGATATATAAAGATACTTAAAACGCTGTCCAGTTTACTGTAGATATATAAGATAATTTTCGAGTAATTTTAACGCGCTTTTATGATATTTAAAAAATTAACAAAAGATATGTGATATTTTTTATGTGTTATACAGAATAAATTTTATTTCCGTATATTTACGTGTCGATAACTTACTATTTGCAAGTGGCCGATTGTTTACCGGTACATTTAATGCACATTTAACTGAAAAACCAATGTATATCAACTCAATTTTGCAAGTGAATTATAAGTTTTCTTAAAAAATCATGGCGTCATTGTACTGTAGTCATAACCTGCAGTTTGAGCTCTAATAACTCCCTTTTGAGAATCATAGCGCTAATTTTCACCCTTCTAACGCTTCCAGTGATTTTTGTTCCCCTAGTGCAACTCACAGCCACAAAAAGCTCCTATTTTCCTGTTTTGAGGTTATAAGATTAATTATTTGTATCCTTAAGTGTATTGTAAGGTGTACAATAAAGTATATAATAAATAAATAAATAAATAAGATCTAGTTACGTACTTATTCGTTTAGCATCCATTTTATTAAATGTTTTATAATAGTTACAAAAGCGGCTGTAAAATGGCGAATGGATTGAGCCTGCAAGGAATGACTATTGCTACTAAAGGCCTTAGTTACACTGATGATTTTTTTGTAACTATAGTATGCATAAGAGTTTCTATTATTTCTATAATGAAACTTATAGTAGTATAATAGTGGTTACTATAACTATAACCTATACAAGTTACAATGGAAACTACTATGCAGCTGTGAGTGGCAGAATGACCTTCGTAAATCTCATATAAAGGTGTAAGTGGTAAATGAGTGCTACCGTGGACTACTGTGAAGGCTAGGGTAGTATTTGATTCAGCTTATAGCACCTTAAGTAACTTTTATAACTATAGACGTTTACGGATGCAGATATGCAAATCTGAACTGCTTTTTGAACCCTTAAAGCGCTATTTTACAGCCCAAAGTAACAAAATAGGCTGCTATTTCCACTAATGTGCTCGTTGGGACTTGAGTATCTACTACTAGGTCACAATTTGAAACTTGCTCTTAAACAGCCAACTCGAATAGCTAGTGGGACATGTATAGATAATTTTGCGCATAATTTTAAGAAGAGAGTAAGATTTGAAAAGTGTAACTTTAACGGCACCTGTACAACGCGAGAACCTTCGGACCAGCATATTACACCTCACTGCCAATGCTCTCCGTTCCTTTTCAATATCTAGACTGTCCCTTAAATCATCAGTTATAATGTGGCCTAAATATTTAAACTGATAAACACGGTTCAAGATACCACCATTTAAAGTGACAGCTGGGTAGACTTCTGCACTCTTATTAGCCACCCGAAAAATTAGTATTTCACTTTTTTTGGTGTTATATCTTACACCGTGTCCATCAGCATATCTCTCACAAACCTTTATTAATTTCAAAAGACCTGCCATTGACGGACTGAGCAGCGCCATGTCATCAGCATAGCTTATGTTATTAAATGCCACCCCGTCAATGTAACAGCCAGCATGCACGCTGCTAAGCTCAACAACCAGGTCATTTATATAAATATTAAACAAGGTAGGGGAGGTTATCCCACCTTGCCTAACTCCACATTGCATCACATAATCATCAGACACTACATTTGCCCATCTTACACAATTAACTTGATGCGTGTACCAAAATTTAAATACGCCTATTAATTCAGATGGAATATTTGCCTCAGACAGCTTAGACCACAACTTGTCATAACAAACCATGTCAAAAGCCTTTGACATGTCTAAAAAACAAGCAAAAACAGGTGTTTGATTGTCATTATAATACCTAACAGCCTTTTTAAGACAAAAAATTTGCTGTTTCAGTTGAAAGGCCTTCCCTGAAACCATGCTGAGCATCATGTAGTTTGACCTTACTTTTTAAAAGGTTATTGAGCAAGTAATCAAAAACCTTAGCCACAATGGTGGCTAAGGAGATAGGCCTATAGTTTGCCTTGTCAGAAATATCCTTACTTTTATTTTTAACAATAGGAACAACCACTGTTTTCATTACATCCTTCGGCAAATAAGCATATGATACACAAAAATTAAAAAACAAAGCTAAAACCCTAGGCAGGTGCACTCCAGCATATTTTAAATGCTTAAAATATTTTAAAATTTCAAATGTCTGCATGCCGACTGGTAAAATGTGGCTGAGCTAAATGTAATCTTAAGAACTATTATGTATTACCCATATTTGCAAAATAAAAATTCTATTCTATTCTATTCTATTCTACGATACCAACCGTTGAAACCGTGGATTTCCAGTGGAATTGTTAAGTGTATACGGAAAAGAGACAAATTGCACAAACAAGTTAAGAAACTACCAGCAGACTCACAACTAAAAGAAAAATATATTAAGTATAGAAACTCATGTAGCAGAATAATTAGAAAACTTAAAATCAAATATTACCAGGAAAAACTGCATGATAACAAGGGCAACATAAAAGAAACCTGGAAAATAATTAAGGAAATTTCAAACACCCAACCTAATCAAGCTACGGCTAAAGAGCTACTGTATCTCAGTGATTCGCCTGTGGAGTCCTTAAATAAAGTAAACTCCTATTTTACATCGGTAGGAGATGCAATGGCTGATCACATTCTAGAGCAGATGGGTACAAGCGAAGACGAATTAATGCAAAGTTCCGAAAGACCAAACCAGCCTCTGAGATCAATGTCGTTAATACCAACGGATCCCGTTGAGGTGCGGAACTTTGTTTTAAGACTCAAAACACAAAGCGCCCCTGGATGGGACAACATACCAACAAAAATATTAAAACAAAATATCATGTATCTTGCGGCCCCTATCGCTCATATGTGTAACTTGAGTCTTGAGACGGGCGTGTTTCCGGAAATGCTTAAAAGAGCGGTTGTATGCCCAATTCACAAGTCCGGCCCTAAAAATACTCCATCCAATTATAGACCAATATCACTCCTATCAAGTCTCTCAAAGATCCTTGAGAAAATAGTCAATAAAAGATTGATTAGCTACCTTGAGGATAATGGTCTGCTACACAGTCAGCAATATGGTTTTAGGGCCGGCAAATTTACAGAAGAAGCAGTCCTGGCACTCACAACAGCCTTAACGTTAGCACTAGACAAAGGTGAAAGATGCATAGGAGTATTCCTTGATCTTCAAAAGGCTTTTGACACTGTGTCGGTGCCTCTACTACTTGCCAGAATGGAGAACATCGGAATTAGAGGGCAAGTGCTGGAATGGTTTAGGAATTATTTATCGGGCAGGTCTCAGCGAGTGCGTGTGGACAGATATGAGAGTACTTGTGCAGCATGTAGTTTCGGAGTCCCGCAAGGTAGCTCACTGGCCCCGACGCTTTTTCTTATTTACATTAATGACCTGTGTGGTGCCTTGCAAGGACAAGATATATACATGTTTGCAGATGACACAGTACTTTTATTCCATAGTAAAACATGGGAACTGATTTTACAATTGGCTGAGACAGGGCTGGCGACCGTCACTAAGTGGCTTGAAAACAGTCTCCTCTCACTAAATGCAAGTAAAACAAAATACATATGTTTCACTAAAACAGAATCAACCAAGGCCGGCATGGAAAATACACTTAAGATACATACGCACCATTAATCGCCCTAATTGTAACTGCCTGGCACTCTCACGCGTCGAGCACATTAAATACCTGGGAGTAACACTGGACGAAAAGCTAACCTGGAACGTTCACATAGCGACACTCGTGGGGAGGATTAGGAAGTTGATTTACGTTTTTAAAAATCTACGTGACGTGTCAAACCATCAACTCCTAATCCAAACTTATAGGGCGCTATGCGAATGTTTAATTAGGTACTGCATATGTGCATGGGGTCGTGCTGGAAAAACTCTCCTTATCACTGCAGAAAGAGCTCAACGGGTGGTACTGAAAGTGCTTATGCGCCTACCCTTCAGACATCCCACCACCTCTGTGTACGAGAAAGCCGATGTGTTGTCTGTAAGAAAAATATTTATCTTCGAAACAATTAGGAGATAGCACAAACTCAACATACGAACGTTACCACCAAACGAGACCAAAAGAGTCTTTTCCTGTACCATACCCCGTGTTAGATCCCAATTTGCTCGGAGACATTACTTTGCCATTGCACCGCGCTTTTATAATGCTTTAAACAAAAAAATAAAAACTCAGAATCTTAACAATCACCAACTGAAAAAGGCTCTCCTAATGTGGTTGAAAAACTTTGACTATGATGAAACTGAGAATTTGTTAACACACACACACACACACACACACACACACACACACACACACACACCTACACACACATCACATACATACACATGCATGCTATTTTACTTTACCATTGTCATTAATTTTATTTTATCTTATTCCTTTTGATCTTATTGTGAATACTTTTTTTATTAATTCATTTCAATAATTCAATTTTATTATTTATTATTCTAAATTTTAATATCCTGACATGTTAAATTACCTGTTTTTGATGATTTTTTTTATTTCATCTTTTATTTTAGTTTTTAGCTTTATTTTTTTCATTTTGTATAACTGCCAGTTTGTATTTTTTTTCTGTACGGTACTTTATTGAGCGGAATGCACTGGCTCCTGTCATACAGTTTACAACTAGCTCAGGAGTCAGGGAATTTCAATTGTAATGAGTATATAATCTTTCTGGTAATAAAGAATGTTTTATGTATATTATGTTATGTAATCTCTTACTCTGTCTCTTTCTTTCTCATACTTCTGACTTTGTTCATTCTTCTTTTCATATCCAGTCGATTCTCCTCTGGAATGCGCTTCCTCTCAAGATCAGGACGGCTGACAATCGCTACGCATTTAAAAAGAAATTGCGGATCCACTTTCGGAACAAATAAAATCATTTATTTTGCATCAGTTTATAAGGCACACACACACATACAAAGATACATAAGTATTAAAAAAAGAAAAAGAGAAGACCGTGCGTGCCACACACCAAAAGGGTACATTTCAGCATTCATTTATAAGTTATAGTTCTTGTAACAATTTTGTCCAATTTTGTTTATCGTATATCATATCAAAATGCCTCAACAAAATTACAATATGCGGCTCTTAAAAGCTGCATAGTTTTCTTTGTTCTCTGTGTGACGTGTGGCGAGCGCCGACCGAGGCAAGCCGTAGGACGCTTTCCGCTCGAGTTACTGTGGCTTTCCATTTGTGACGGACCGCACCCGGAAAAAGGAATTCCCTTTTATAGCCACAACTCAAAGCGATATTTGAAAGTTAAATTAAGTGGCGGACGCTTTACAGTGTCGGGATAGAGCATTTCGTCTTTACGTACTGTTTGAAACTAAAGCACATAGCCCAATTATAAGGGCTATCGTACTACTGATCGGTTTATGAACACCTCACATGGAATAGAATTTTACCACCTATTGTAGTCGTTTAAACATAGGCACGTATTTATTAGTGGCTTAAAGTAATCTCTCAAAAACACTCACTAAGCTAATTAAAAATATGTAGAGTAAGTATTTAATCTCTTTCGATCAGAATGTTCACAGCTTGTTTAATAAAGATCCGTACCTATAGGTAGGGATAATACACCGGCGCTATAGCGCTGGATATTATTAATTTATTTATGATGCAACGAACACGATGTATTTATACCGTATCAGTCTACAACCTAAGCTCGCAGTCGTTCGTCATCACTTCATCAGCTAATGATTAATATTGCAATCGTTAATCTTTTCTGATAGTTTGCCGTCGACAGTCTGAAGCAATGTGTGACGGTATATAACTGACATAATATTAAATATAATCATATATACCTACATACTATGTATGTTCGTGCCGCCTCACTTGGCTCAACAGAGCTTTTGTATCATATAAATTCGGGTTCAGTGACTCATGTACTCGTTATGAACCTAGCAACTCAACATCGGCTAATTTCATATTAATGCTTTTAAATCTACATACATTTTTCGGCTTTGATCAGTCCCACGATACATATTAGAGTAGTAATCAACTGTTCTATTAGCAGTAAAATACTTTAACGGTTATTCCAACACTTTTTGTCACGAAACGAAGTGAATGAAAGTAAAATAGGTTTAATTAAGTAAACAAAACCTATTTGAGATTTGTTAATTTATTTGTTTCGACTATATGCACATACATTCCTATAGTTAGATAAATTAATAGTTTAAAAACCACTAGAAAAACACGCTTTTATAAATGCACGTAAAAAAAATAAGATTTCCGATAACGGATTTTCTTTAGGTTTGTTATAACCTTGAAACCTGATCGTGTTCAAAGTCCAATACGTGGCCTTTGTCACAAGTGCAAACACGACTATGATACGATATTCCATCCTGGAATGCCGGTGCCTATCTTCCGGCTTCATCATCAGACCTTGAAACCTAATCGTGGTCAAAGTTCATCACAAGACTTTTCTAAGAAATCCAAAACAGCTATGATACGATTTTCCATCATGAAGTTCCAGTTCATATCTTCCGGCTCCATCATCAGATCAGTTTGACAGTACCATATTATTGTATTGTCATCAGAACTACATACAGCTGCCAATTTTCATTACGCTGCGACCCTTGGAAGATGGTTAAATTAGTTACGTTAGATTCCATTACATAGTTACATACAGGTCGACCTAATAAAAGCGTTTTAAAAAGGCACTACTATCAGTCAACAATGAGTGGTGAAGACAGAAAATGGCAAAAGCGAAATGTATTTATTAACCGACTTCAAAAAAAAGGAGGAGGTTCTTAATTCGTCTTGAACTTTTTTTTTTTTCATTTTTTATGTATAAAATAAAATAATAAAAATGAAAAAAAAAAAAGTTCAAGACGAATTAAGAACCTCCTCCTTTTTTTTGAAGTCGGTTAATAAATACATTTCGCTTTTGCCATTTTCTGTCTTCACCACTCATTGTTGACTGATAGTAGTGCCTTTTTAAAACGCTTTTATTAGGTCGACCTGTATGTAACTATGTAATGGAATCTAACGTAACTAATTTAACCATCTTCCAAGGGTCGCAGCGTAATGAAAATTGGCAGCTGTATGTAGTTCTGATGACAATACAATAATATGGTACTGTCAAACTGATCTGATGATGGAGCCGGAAGATATGAACTGGAACTTCATGATGGAAAATCGTATCATAGCTGTTTTGGATTTCTTAGAAAAGTCTTGTGATGAACTTTGACCACGATTAGGTTTCAAGGTCTGATGATGAAGCCGGAAGATAGGCACCGGCATTCCAGGATGGAATATCGTATCATAGTCGTGTTTGCACTTGTGACAAAGGCCACGTATTGGACTTTGAACACGATCAGGTTTCAAGGTTATAACAAACCTAAAGAAAATCCGTTATCGGAAATCTTATTTTTTTTACGTGCATTTATAAAAGCGTGTTTTTCTAGTGGTTTTTAAACTATTAATTTATCTAACTATAGGAATGTATGTGCATATAGTCGAAACAAATAAATTAACAAATCTCAAATAGGTTTTGTTTACTTAATTAAACCTATTTTACTTTCATTCACTTCGTTTCGTGACAAAAAGTGTTGGAATAACCGTTAAAGTATTTTACTGCTAATAGAACAGTTGATTACTACTCTAATATGTATCGTGGGACTGATCAAAGCCGAAAAATGTATGTAGATTTAAAAGCATTAATATGAAATTAGCCGATGTTGAGTTGCTAGGTTCATAACGAGTACATGAGTCACTGAACCCGAATTTATATGATACAAAAGCTCTGTTGAGCCAAGTGAGGCGGCACGAACATACATAGTATGTAGGTATATATGATTATATTTAATATTTGAATATATATATAATATTTGAAGAGTTCCCTCGATTACTCCAGGATCCCATCATCAGATCCTGATTTCATAACAATCGGACCAACTAGAAATTATGAACTTTCAAACGAAAAAAGAATTTTTCAAGTTGATCCAGCCGTCTTCGAGTTATAAGGTAACATACATAAAAAAAAGTTCAAGACGAACTGAGAACCTCCTCCTTTTTTTGAAGTTGGTTAAAACGAATGACAAATGTATAAATGTGGACCAATGACACATTTCTAGGTAGATTTATTTGAAACTTGATCTTAATTTTGTTAAAGAAAGTTTATAATATCTAGTATCTAGCAATAAATATTTCTACTTGTAAATCAGTCACACCTTAACGGCTGAGGAAATAATATGTCGCATGTATAGACACTACATAACCTGCACTAGGACATACAATAATATGATGTTTTTAAAATATTTGTTTCCTTGGTACGTATAATATAATATTTTGAACGCAGGCGTAGCTACGGATATAAACTAATCCGGGTGATATACAAACTTTCACATTTATAGTATTAATGTCATGTGACATGTCGCAAAACGTCAACATAGCGGCGGCGCGGCGCGGCGTTGGCATTTTGTGCGGAAGGGGTGGCTGGCGTGTTCGGTTCGAGGGCAGACATCTTGTCAATTCCAACCGCTCTTCTTATATTTTATACGCAGATACTTACTATAAAAATAAATAAAAATCGAATACACACAGAAAGCTCAAAAAGTTTTACGAATGTAAACATCATCGGTATTTAAATAATATGAAGAGCTTCCTAAAGAAGATTTATGAATTTAGTTTTATTAAATGGATTAGGTTTTTTTTTAATAGGCTCGCGTTTGACCACTGTCTCACCTGATGCCCAGCGATGATGTGGTCGAAGATGAAGCATGCTTGCCTCGAAGTAACCTATTGACTCTTGACTTAAAGATCCCCAGCTATGTATATTTGTTATAGATATTATTATGTATGACACCCAGTGTGATTCCGTTGATCCTGACCGAACCATGCCTCATCTGCTGCAGTGTTCAAAGTGCCCATATAGTTACGTGCATCTTTAACGAACTTTTAAACGCCACTCGGTCCGCCACAAGCGTGACTACCCACTGGGCCCAACATAATATTTAAATGATTACAGCCATCGATTCGAAGAAGAAGATAGATATGTATGTTATATTTTTAAGTGCTGTTATGCTATGAGCGATTTTGGAGTCGGTTACGCCTGCTCACCCAGTTGGCAGGCCAGGCTGGCAGGTCACCAGCGTGCTGCGCCCAGGGTGGCTCCACTTGCTGACGGTGTATTTCTGTGGGCCGCGTCACCTCTGAACGGCACGCGTTGCATTACGGCCTCACATTTGGCGGCAGCGCTGATGCGTTCGTTGCGTCATACATGCGGCTGTCAGAGCACTAATTAGAGTCGTGACTCGCATAGTAAGTGGGTGACGTAGTGTTGTATTATCTAGTTCAAAATTATCTGCGGCTCTATGTATAGCAGGCGCAGTCGACCGTTGTTGAGCAATTGGCTACAGATCTAACGCTGAGATTTCACTCTCCGATCAAATCTGTTGTTTTTTCCTCAAAAGAGCACTACAGACACCATCACCTCATCTGGTTTAAATTTATGAAAAAATAACGTATAATAGTGTTTTAACCAAAGTGCAAAACAAATATCATTATTATAATAAAAACATAATTGTATTATTGAAACTCTGATACGCGATTCCTTTAGAGACCAGGACGGCCGCAAGCGGCAAGTCTGAGTGCAGTTGAACGTAAATTGCGGATTTTCCTTCATCAATTATCATAAAACTTACTTACTTATTTATTGAAAGATAAAATAAATGAGGTTACTTCATAAATATATATCATACCTATATGCGTATTGTGTATTTACTTTTTTAAATTACATTTTTGTTAGCATGGCATCTTTCTTCTCTTTTTCTACTAAAAATTTTTTAGCAAAAAATAGAACCGACTTCTATATAAAAACACTACAAATGCAAAAATAACTTTAATTTCGGTAACGGTTTCGGGTTTTGTATTTTCTTTTTTTTTGACACCGCCTTCCGAAATTAAAGTTATTTTTGCCTTTGTAGTGTTTTTATATAGAAGTCGGATCTATTTTTTGCTAAAAATTTTTTTTCACGCTTTTTAGTGGTTCGGTTTGTAATTTATCTAGTTACAAAAGCCAAAATGTCAACCACTTATCACCTTTTACAAAATATTGCTTTTCCCGGTGCAGAGCCGTTAATTTTGAGAAGTTCTCCTGGTACATCACCATCAGCTCTATATGACCATATGCATTGTGACGAGCATAAAGTGCTTAACATCTATATTCAAGTAATCTAATCGCAATCCACGAAATACTTATTATTTAGTAGTTTCGGTGGCCATCTGGGGTCTTCATCATCAGTTCCACTTCCTCAAATGGTGCTTTTCGAGAGCAACTGCAAAAGGTTCTATAAGAAATACCCAAAACGCTATAGGTGTGCATATAATATTTGAAGAGTTCCCTCGATTTCTCCATGATTCCATCATCAGATCCAAACATGACGACAAGGGAACCAACTAGAAAGTATGCCCTTTAAAAAAAAAAGAATTTTCGAAATCGGTCCAGCCATCTGCGAGTAATGAGGAGGAAAAAAATATACCTCATTACTCGCAGATGGCTGGACCGATTTCGAAAATTCTTTTTTTTTTAAAGGGCATACTTTCTAGTTGGTTCCCTTGTCGTCATGTTTGGATCTGATGATGGAATCATGGAGAAATCGAGGGAACTCTTCAAATATTATATGCACACCTATAGCGTTTTGGGTATTTCTTATAGAACCTTTTGCAGTTGCTCTCGAAAAGCACCATTTGAGGAAGTGGAACTGATGATGAAGACCCCAGATGGCCACCGAAACTACTAAATAATAAGTATTTCGTGGATTGCGATTAGATTACTTGAATATAGATGTTAAGCACTTTATGCTCGTCACAATGCATATGGTCATATAGAGCTGATGGTGATGTACCAGGAGAACTTCTCAAAATTAACGGCTCTGCACCGGGAAAAGCAATATTTTGTAAAAGGTGATAAGTGGTTGACATTTTGGCTTTTGTAACTAGATAAATTACAAACCGAACCACTAAAAAGCGTGAAAAAAAATTTTTAGCAAAAAATAGATCCGACTTCTATATAAAAACACTACAAAGGCAAAAATAACTTTAATTTCGGAAGGCGGTGTCAAAAAAAAAGAAAATACAAAACCCGAAACCGTTACCGAAATTAAAGTTATTTTTGCATTTGTAGTGTTTTTATATAGAAGTCGGTTCTATTTTTTGCTAAAAAATTTTTAGTAGAAAAAGAGAAGAAAGATGCCATGCTAACAAAAATGTAATTTAAAAAAGTAAATACACAATACGCATATAGGTATGATATATATTTATGAAGTAACCTCATTTATTTTATCTTTCAATAAATAAGTAAGTAAGTTTTATGATAATTGATGAAGGAAAATCCGCAATTTACGTTCAACTGCACTCAGACTTGCCGCTTGCGGCCGTCCTGGTCTCTAAAGGAATCGCGTATCAGAGTTTCAATAATACAATTATGTTTTTATTATAATAATGATATTTGTTTTGCACTTTGGTTAAAACACTATTATACGTTATTTTTTCATAAATTTAAACCAGATGAGGTGATGGTGTCTGTAGTGCTCTTTTGAGGAAAAAACAACAGATTTGATCGGAGAGTGAAATCTCAGCGTTAGATCTGTAGCCAATTGCTCAACAACGGTCGACTGCGCCTGCTATACATAGAGCCGCAGATAATTTTGAACTAGATAATACAACACTACGTCACCCACTTACTATGCGAGTCACGACTCTAATTAGTGCTCTGACAGCCGCATGTATGACGCAACGAACGCATCAGCGCTGCCGCCAAATGTGAGGCCGTAATGCAACGCGTGCCGTTCAGAGGTGACGCGGCCCACAGAAATACACCGTCAGCAAGTGGAGCCACCCTGGGCGCAGCACGCTGGTGACCTGCCAGCCTGGCCTGCCAACTGGGTGAGCAGGCGTAACCGACTCCAAAATCGCTCATAGCATAACAGCACTTAAAAATATAACATACATATCTATCTTCTTCTTCGAATCGATGGCTGTAATCATTTAAATATTATGTTGGGCCCAGTGGGTAGTCACGCTTGTGGCGGACCGAGTGGCGTTTAAAAGTTCGTTAAAGATGCACGTAACTATATGGGCACTTTGAACACTGCAGCAGATGAGGCATGGTTCGGTCAGGATCAACGGAATCACACTGGGTGTCATACATAATAATATCTATAACAAATATACATAGCTGGGGATCTTTAAGTCAAGAGTCAATAGGTTACTTCGAGGCAAGCATGCTTCATCTTCGACCACATCATCGCTGGGCATCAGGTGAGACAGTGGTCAAACGCGAGCCTATTAAAAAAAAACCTAATCCATTTAATAAAACTAAATTCATAAATCTTCTTTAGGAAGCTCTTCATATTATTTAAATACCGATGATGTTTACATTCGTAAAACTTTTTGAGCTTTCTGTGTGTATTCGATTTTTATTTATTTTTATAGTAAGTATCTGCGTATAAAATATAAGAAGAGCGGTTGGAATTGACAAGATGTCTGCCCTCGAACCGAACACGCCAGCCACCCCTTCCGCACAAAATGCCAACGCCGCGCCGCGCCGCCGCTATGTTGACGTTTTGCGACATGTCACATGACATTAATACTATAAATGTGAAAGTTTGTATATCACCCGGATTAGTTTATATCCGTAGCTACGCCTGCGTTCAAAATATTATATTATACGTACCAAGGAAACAAATATTTTAAAAACATCATATTATTGTATGTCCTAGTGCAGGTTATGTAGTGTCTATACATGCGACATATTATTTCCTCAGCCGTTAAGGTGTGACTGATTTACAAGTAGAAATATTTATTGCTAGATACTAGATATTATAAACTTTCTTTAACAAAATTAAGATCAAGTTTCAAATAAATCTACCTAGAAATGTGTCATTGGTCCACATTTATACATTTGTCATTCGTTTTAACCAACTTCAAAAAAAGGAGGAGGTTCTCAGTTCGTCTTGAACTTTTTTTTATGTATGTTACCTTATAACTCGAAGACGGCTGGATCAACTTGAAAAATTCTTTTTTCGTTTGAAAGTTCATAATTTCTAGTTGGTCCGATTGTTATGAAATCAGGATCTGATGATGGGATCCTGGAGTAATCGAGGGAACTCTTCAAATATTATAGGCACACCTTTAGCGTTTTGGGTATTTCTTATAGTACCTTGTGCATTGCTCTTGAAAATAACCATTTGGGGAACTGGAACTGTTAATGAAGACCACAGATGGCCACCGAAACTACTCAATAATAAGTATTTCGTGGATTGCGATTCGATTACTTGAATATGGACGTTAATCACTTTATGCTCGTCATAATGCATGTGGTGATGTAGAACTGATGGTGAAGTACCAGGAGAACTCCTCAAAAATTAACGGCTCTGCATCGGGAAAAGCAATATTTTGTAAAAGGTGATAAGTAGTTGACATTTTGGCTTTTGTAACTAGATAAATATTACAAACCGACCCACTAAAAAGCATGAAAATAAACTTTTTAGCAAAAAAGAAAACCGACTTCCATATCAAAACACTACAAAGCCAAAAATAACTTTAATTTCAGAAGGCGGTGACAAAAAAATTAAAATACAAAACCAATAACACCGACTACCGAAATTAAAGTTATTTTTGGCTTTGTAGTGTTTTGATATGGAAGTCAGGTTTATTTTTTGCTAAAAAGTTATTGCTAAGTATACATATTTTGTTATTTTTTATTTCCTTTACTTTGTCGTTCCACATTATTATAATAAATTAAAAAACAGATAAAAATGTATCATGTATCTGAATGACATGGATTATATTAAAGTTACAAAAAATAGGAAAATCCGAAATAAATATGAAAATATAAATTAAAGAAAATATAGAAAACTAATATAATAAGAATACCTAAATACCCACCCTACGAAAACTCCAAAAATGTGAATTAAATGTATTAGATATGGAATATTCGTATTCCTTTCCTTATACACTTGAAACATGGCACCTAAGGAAATATTGAAGGTCCTAAACTGAATTTCTAGACACTTATACACACAGCCTTAATCACTTAGATTATGTAGCATTCGTTTTTTTTTATATCTTGGTCCTAAGAATACTACGGCTTAACATCCAAACTTCGTGGGATGAATTTCCAAAAAATCCTTCTAAGTGCTCAATTACGTCATCAAAGACATACAACCCCCTCATGACAAATCCCAAGCTTGTTGTAAACCAAGCGGTTTTAGCCCTTCATTCTTTTATATAAGAGGATGGCAAAGGAGAACAGATAGGACATACGATTACAACATAAATATACATTATTTATAATCAATCACACATAAACAGTTGAACAGTAATTACGTTGGGCTGCGATCGAGGATGCAAATAAGACCGACCGATATAAAAAGTCGCTAAAACTAAGTTACGTGACAATTGTTCGATGTGAGAAACAAGAGTGAAGCTTAAACACAAAATTCACATTAATCACTGCTATTGAACAGTCTTCGATCCCACGCTATCGGAATGCTGAGAAGGCGAATCTCACGGTGCACCGCACAGCGCGGTGTTAGTCATTTTCTTAGGAATATGTGGCGTCGTAAGGCCGTGAGCGGACTGCCTTGCGGTGGCCGCAATTCCGGTAGTTCTACCGCACCGGTAGACTGACCGCAGTGCACGCACTTCTATGACACTCCATACTTCACAGATTTTGCGGTGTGGTAGAACTACCGGAATTGCGGCCACCGCAAGGCAGTGCGCGCACGGCCTTAGTAGCAACATAATACAGTTTTATACAGATTGGAACATTGGAACATTATTTATAAACAGGATAACAAGCCCCGGTAGGTGTTTATCCTAGTTATATACAATACATATATGTATCTGACCTCCACAACCCAGTAGCTGGGAAACACAATACCCCTTGACTAGACCAATGTCAGATTTACTGGCTTCTGACTACCCGTAATGACTGTCAAAGATGCCCAAATCATGGCCGGGACCAACCTGATTCCTCCATCTCCCTTTCACTACCGGTCTACCAGACGCACGGCTGGGTACCACCCACACTTGGTTAATATACCGTCTTGTCGAACTAAGCGCTTCTCTTCCACATTTATTGTGCGCACAGCCAAGCTGTGGAATTCTCTGCCGGCTTCTGTGTTCCCTGCCACATATGACCTTTCAGCCTTTAAAGCACGAGTAAATAGGCATCTTGTGGGCTCGCTCGTCCCATCTTAGACCTCATCTATCGCTTACCATCAGGCGAGATCGAGGTCAAGTGTGGGCCGATCGGTAATTAAAAAAAAAATAAAAAAAGAATAACCTGCGTTCCGAGGGATGGGGCTATCACACCGCTAAGTTGCAAACTTCGGACTACTACTATGAAATTCCTTACAGTTTTTTTTTCTTTACGGAATCGAACCCGATACCTCGTGCCCAGCAGTCGCGCTCGAGTTCGACCAGCGAAGCATTAAGATAACTTCGGTATCCCTTCGATTTACCAGGTATTGTAAACTAGTTTCTGCCTGCCGCGTTGCTCGCGATCTGCATCAGATATTCCAGTATCCGAAATCAATTAAAGACAATACCGAAGTTATCTATATGTTGCCCAGACTTAATAGCTAAATGAAAGAAAAATCAATGATTCATTTCCGTCTAGTAGTTTCGGATATTAGCGTGTAGAAACAGATAATCAAACAGACATTTTATTTTAAATTCTTGATTATAGTTTCTAAACCCCCTAAATTATTTGTTATAAATATATTCAATGTACAGACACACTTTTTACTGTTTTATTAACCAACTTCTAAAAAAGGAGGAGGTTCTCAATTCGGATGTTTGTATTTTTTTTTTTTTATGTTTGTCCGGGTATAACTCCGTCGCTTGCTAACCGATATAAAAAAATTCTAAAAAAAATGTATCGAAATCGGACAAGCCGTTTTCGAAAAAAAAACAAAAAAAGTCTATAAAAATATCTACATTGACGATATTTTCGTTTACTCTACATTGCGTTTTTTGTTCGCGCATAACTCTGTCATTTACGAACGGATTTAGAAAATTCTTTTGGTCCCATAGTCACCAAGTCGGGATCTGATTATGGAATCTTGGCGAAATCGACGGAACTCTTCAAATTTTATAGGAAAACTAGCTGCTGCCCGCAACTTCGTTCGCGTGGGAGGATTTCCCGCGTAAATCCTGATCCCGTGGGAATTTCGGTATAAAAGTAGATAGTAGCCGATTCTCAGACCCACTGAACATGCATATAAAATTTGGTAAAAATCAGTAAAGCCGTTTCGGAGGAGTAAGGTAACTAACATTGTGACACGAAAATTTTATATATTACAAACATATAGGACAAAAAGCGATTTTGGTACTTTCTACTACAAGTGAAGCATTTGCGTTCAATAAGAACCATTCTACTATCAGATCTGATGATGAATCCAAGAGACAGGCACCGGAACTCCATAACAAGACAATGTATCTTACTGTGTGTGTGTGACCCTATCGTTAGAATGTGTCGCCTTTATAATGAAATATCGAAAGATACCAGAATTAGTATTGACATCTTCGATGCTCGTACCACAGCTTTTAAAAGACTTGTAAGTGCTCTTACTCTCTGTTAATGTTAATGTTTTAATATGTTACTACACTGTTTTACACTAATTTCGTTTTTAAACACTTTTTCTGTAACCTATTGCTAGTAGTTAAATTTATATTTCTTTTTTGTTGTTGTTGTCATGTTGTGCGATTACGCTCTGGGTCACAATCAGCCCAAAACATATTATGTGTATTTGTTATAATAAGTGGATTGTAACCTGTTGTAATTGCCTTGAGAATAAATAAATAAATAAATAAATAGACTGTGTTTGGGCTTGTTGGAATTGTAACGGCACTTTCCAGGTGTATCACGAGTAATAAAAAAAAAAAAATAGAATCGTTTTCATTTCTCATTCTCAGTTTCAGTTCGACGCTGTTTTCTCATACGAGAAGCATATTTACTAGTGCTACCCATATTTTATAAGATTAAAAATATGTCACTAAAAATTAACAAATAAAAATTATTTTTGCAAAAAAAGAACCGACTTCAAAAACCATAAAAGTACTAAAAAGTTAAAATAATACTATAACCTACCTATATTAATAAACCTATTAACCTAATCTAACCTACAATTAACCTATAATAAAATTTAACATTTTTTGGAGTCGGTGCCAAGCAATCTAAATGACTATAACACACACAAACTAAGACAGACTAAGGCCAGAAAAAACAACACATAAATCTTACATCTTCTAAATATTCATTTAATTCTGAAAACATAAAACAACAAAAATACTTTAAGATAGATTACCTAATACCTAATATTTAGACACACAGAAAAAAGATACTACCGTTAATACTTAATCAAGAAAATCAGAGCAAACACAGTTTACATAATGCAACAACGCAAGAAAAGCAAGGAGTTCGAGGATTAACTTCAAGATCTTGAGTCAGAGACCTAGCTTTGTTGTACTAAAATGGAAAAATACTCTGGAATTACCAGTCGTTTCATTACCTAGCTTGGCACCGACTCCAAAAGAATGTTAAATTTTATTATAGGTTAATTGTAGGTTAGGTTAGGTTTATTAATATAGGTAGGTTATAGTATTATTTTTAACTTTTTAGTACTTTTATGGTTTTTAAAGTTGGTTCTTTTTTGCAAAAAAATTTTTTTAAAGTTGTAAAGAAGGCAAATATCGAAAACTATTTATAGAAACGCGTGTTAGGCGTTGAGAATGCGTTCCACCGATACGTACTTTGCATGAATAAACGTGAAAGATCATCGTTTAGCGATGGAAAACTCGAGCAGTAGCGGAAAAGGGTAATAAATTGTTGGCTCGACTCGTATCTGAAGTGAAACATCACCGAAGGCTTTCTGAAATAGGTCACGGACTCGGGGGCTGGCGCCGGCGAATAACAAATATCTTACCTTACCAACTATACGTACCTTGCCTTGTAAAGCGAGGCCTTCCTTTAATAAACCTAATTAAGTGCAAGTTTTACCTCCTACTTACCATAAGCACATCTTCAGCCACGTCATATTATTATGTTATCTACACTGGGGAATATTTATAAGATTGGTGACGTCTGCTCTCTAGAGAATTACCCCTACCTCATATTTTATCCCTTGAAAGTATTTCTCCGTGTTTCCTTTATGATATTTACTCAAACACATTTACAAGTGATGGGATATGAAAGATATCGCGAAATCGAACTATCTCTCATCTATATGAGTATGACTCAAACAAATGATAGATACTCCACTATACTCATCTTTAAAACTTAATTCGTTAAAGTAATAAAAATATCTGCAAAATCATAATACATATTTACCGTTTATATATTCATAACCATTAATCAATCATTGGGACATGGACAAATAACACTTGTGCGGAATAATCCCATCGATTAATTAGATGTGTACTAAGATAACTGTGTTATCAGTTGTTAATGGTGTGATATCAAAACGGTTTGCTGTTCACACAGGCAATCCTGTGTTATCTCTATCTGACTCAAATGTATATTAAGTATGGTTACGTCACAGCAATATGTTCCAAAGCTGTGTGTCTATTAAGTCCGCGCACCGCCTGCTCCGCGCATTTGCTATATCGTGAAGGCTGGTTTTATGAAAAGACAGAGAAAATGCGCGGTCCACTAATGCTATACGAATAAAATGAATACCGAGCTTTTTGTAAACTAATAATATAATAACGAGATATAGTCGTTTCTACATTATACATAGTTGTTTAAATGTAATGTTATGTAATTAATACGTCAAGGAATAAAATACATCCTTACCATGCAGATGTAATTTTATGTAACAATCTCTTTTTTAGGGTTCCGTAGCCGAATGGCAAAAAACGGAACCCTTATAGTTTCGACATGTCTGTCCGTCTGTCTGTCTGTCCGTCCGTCCGTATGTCACAGCCATTTTATTCCAAAACTATTAGGACTATACATGTAAAACTTGGTAGGTAGACGTATTCTGTGAACCGCTTTCCGATTTAAAGAGAATATTTAAAAAATATTTAAAATGAAGGGGGCTCCCCATACATGGAACTGAAACTGAAAATATTTTTTTTCATGAAACCTATACGTGTGTGGTATCTATAGACAGGTCTTTAAAAATGACAGTAAGGTTTCTAAAATGACTTTTTCAAAAAGTTAATCGTTTAAAAGATATACGCTTCCAAAGTGGTAAAATGTGTGTCCCCCCCTCTAACTTCTATAATAATGAAGTGAAAAATCTAAAAAAACCATGTTGTAGATCTTAATGTAAACTTTCAACCAAAATTGGTTTGAACGAGATTGAGTCAGCAGTTTTTGAGATACAGTATATTTTCTAAAACCGCAAATATAACTTTGTAATTCATACAAATACTATGAAAAACAAAGTTATTTGGCGTAGTTGTACAAAATTGTAAATTTTGAATAATTTATTTATTTGCTTACTTATATCTATACAGTATTTTACACTTAGACTACATACATATTTAAGTAAGTACTACAATAACTAAAATGGTGGTGAGGTGCTACACTCCCAGCTAGGTTATAGAATAACCTGTATAAGGAAGTGCAGTGCCGGGCCCCATTGGGTATTCTAATTATATTGTTAATATTATTGAGTGTAATGAATACTATATATATATTTATGTTTAAAAAAAAAGTTATAATAATAAGGTTAGGTTGGCGTGTGTATGTGTTCGTGTGTGCGTGCGTGTGTGGCTGTGTGTGTTTCGTGTTAGTGTTTGTGTACATGCATGTGTATGTGGGTTTGCTTGTGTTGTGATGGCGATGTATAGTTTTATTTATGCTGTTAGAAGCTTTTCTGTCTCATCGTAAGTTTTATTTTGTAGATAGGAAACTGCTTTTTTTGCACCTATGGCACGTCATACCATAGATTGGACAGTATTTATTAATTTTATTGTATAAATTCGGGCTTTGATAATAGCAGAATCTTTTAGTGAAGGGTAATCGGGTTTGCGGTACTGTACAAATTAGATCTTTTCGTCTTTTAGATATTTTTTCGAATGGAGTTTTACGATGTTGTAGTAGGATGGCTTGTAAGATGTAATGTTGTCGTATGTTAAGAACTTTCCAATCTTTGTATAACTCACTGGTAGAATATAAAATAGGGCGAAAGGATGCAACTTTTAAGACAGCTCTGTGGGCTATTTCCAAAGGCTTCAGAGTCGTTTTTGTCACACCACCCCAGCAGGATATACAATATGTAACAATAGAAGAACATAAGGCAAAATAGACGGTTCTTATTGTTTTTAAATTTGCTACATATCGGAGGTTTTTAAATATATATATTAGTTTACGGACTCTTGATGCAACAACATTTATATGCGTCTTGAAATTTAGGTGTTTATCCAGCACAACTCCCAGATATTTTGTATGATCAACAGATGCTATAGATGAACATTGACAGGAGGTTTTAGATTGACAAAGATGTGCTTTTATTATGATGGGAGTGTGTGGTTGTGTGATTGCGCTGATTGAGTAAGTAAGAAAGTTTGTTTTGTTGGTATTTAGTGTAAGGGTATGTGAGATGAGCCATTCCAGAGCTGTGTCAAAGCCAAATTGAGCTGCATGTTCAAGCTCTAACCAACTATCCGCTGTAAATGTGATGGCAGTGTCGTCTGCAAATGTAATAACTTTACCATTAGGGATATTAAGATTGCACAGATCATTAATAAATATTAAGAAGAGGGTGGGACCTAATATACTACCTTGGGGGACTCCGTAGCAGATGGGGAGCTCGTTACTGTTATGGTTATCAATCCTAACAATTTGTGTGCGGTCGGTTAGGTAGCTCCGGAGAAGCTCTAGTTGAGTTCCTCTAACACCCATAGTTTCAAGCTTGAGTAAAAGGGTGGAGATGGGAATGGTGTCAAAGGCCTTTGTGAGGTCCAAAAACAGAGTTAGAACTTTTTTGTTTTTGTTTAACTGCTGTATAACATGCTTGAACGGCGTCACAAGTAGATTTATTTTTACGAAAGCCAAACTGTTGTGGAGATAGTAGGTTGTTACGTTCAAGATAGTGGACAAGCCTTTTATTAATCAGATGTTCTAGTAGTTTCGACAAAGTACTTAGAACCGCAATTGGACGGTAGTTACTTGGCACAATCCCACCTCTCCCCTTGAAGATTGGATGTATTATTGCCTTTTTCATTGAAGTGGGAAAAACACCAGTTTCAAAACAGAGGTTAAATATATGGCATATTATGGGTGCCAGAGAACTCGCGTGTTTCTTTAACAAAAATGGTGAAATGGTATCCCAACCAGTGGCTGCGTTTGATCGCAGCGTTCTTATGGCTGAAATAATCTCATCAGTATCCGTTTCTTCTAGGACAAAGGATGTTACTGGAATGTTCGGTTGTGTTTTTGAACGTGTTGTTGGCTGTGACAGTGTTTGGTTGGTAAGATTGATTGCTAGTGTTTTGCCAATACTGGCAAAAAAGGAATTTACTTCGTTGCACGATTGTACGGGCGTTGATGAGCATTTGAGAAGTTGTGTGGATAATGTTTTGTTTTTATTTGTATTTGTAACTCGCTTTATAGTATCCCAGAGTGTTTTAGGATTGTGACTAGCATTATTAAGTTGCTCTGCATCATATTGTCTCTTTACTTTTTTTAACAATTTAGTGCAATAGTTTCTGTATCGTTTATAAGTTAATTTCAACACTTCATTGTTTGGAGATAATTTGAGTTTTCTATGCAGAGCGTCCCTATTTCTTATGCACCTTAATAATCCAGGAGTAATCCACGGTTTGAGGATTCTCTTTTGTGAGGGCACTTTTTTCAGAGTGGTGTTTTTTGCAATAGCTGTTGACAACAAATTTATGAGACAATCAGTTGCTGTGTTAGCGTCAGTTATACATAGAATATGACTAAAGTCTATATCAGATATAGATTTGTCAAGGGCCTCATGATCAATTCTAGTTATGGTGGAGCTAGGTACGGTTCGTTTGCGTTGCTTGTCTAGGCAGAACAGGGATGAGTAGTGATCGGTGATTGTGGTGTCGTACACAAACGTGAATGAGCGACAACTTGATTTTAAGATCAAGTGATCCAGGCAATTGCTTTTTCTGGTAGGTAGGGTGTGTGCAGGGAGTAAACTATGGAAGGCAACTAAGCAATTCAAATAATCATGAGCACGTGCATCAACTGTGGTAGGTTTTATGTCTAGATTAAGATCACCGGTTATAATTACCGTTTTGAAGTTATGAAGTGTTAGAAGTATATCATTTAAACTTAAGAGAAAATTATCGATATTATCATTGGATGGAGAGCGCTAAATGCAGACTATGGCCTCATCAGAATTTATTTTAATTATTAGACCAGAAGCAGATCTTCCAAAGTCTGGCTCTTCACATGTGACTATTAGGTCCGATTTCACATAGGCTACCACGCCATCACTTTGGTTAAGGTGTTTGGTGGTCATATAGGAATTATAGTTTTGCAGCGTGGGAATGTTAGAGTTACTAGAACAAGGTAGCCAACATTCGGTCAAAACTACCAAATCACAGTCAATTGAAATGCGGTGCATCAGAGTTTGAAGGTTTAGAAAATTACAATTTATTGATCGAATGTTCTGTGAGAATATTTTTAGATATAAATTTGGATGTTTTAATATCGATTTTGTCTGTTCTGGAGCACATGTGTGGGATTCAGACACAGAATGCTGGTCTATCTGGTCCAATAAGTGGTTTACGTTGTTAAGCATTTTTGCGGGAGGATAAGAACTTAATAAATAGGTGTAATCGGTTGACTGGAAGTATTGTTCGCATTAAAATACATTCTGGAAATACAGAAAGGTAAACAAGTAGTATACATTTATTATACTCATCAAGAGCTAGTATTAGTAAAAGGTATGAATTAATAAATTCTATAAGTAGCGTGGTACGTTCGTGCGAGGAAACAGCAAAGATCTGTATGCAGGTGTGTGAATATTGTATTAATTGTGGGTAGTGCATTTTTAATGTATAGTGTATATTATGTGTGTCAGACCTTAGCGATCGGTAATGATAGGAGATATAAATAATCTAGTTTTAAGAAACTTGTAAGGTTTTTGTGTTTTTTTTTCTTATAAATATATTAAGTATATTATATTTATTATTACTACGGATTACGGAACCCTTCATGGGCGAGTCCGACTCGCACTTGGCCAATTTTTTTATGAATAAAGATTATAATTATTATACACCGTGAAATTTTAATGGATGTTTTCCCTCAGCGAAATGGCTTTGTCTTGGTAATACAATCGTTTTATAAACAAATAAAATATTAGAAACAAAAAATGGCAGATTTACCATTGTGAAAAACAAAAGTCGATATCGACCACCAATCCATAGTTATCCTCCCCGATACCTACGCCGGGCGCCAAATGTCCGCACGGCTGTTGACCCGCGTGCTTTTCAATCAGCTGATAACTTATTCTTGATAATAATAAGCTTTACCCAAAAAGTTATTCAAATTTCTCCTTCATAATTTTACGGGCCTACGACCGTCATAAATACTTTTCAGCTGCAATTTACTGAATACGAAATTTAATAAAAACAAGTTTATCATCTAAGAAAAATAATTTTCTGAATTAGAGATCTAACAAAGTATTTGAGGCTTATTTCATAAATTTGAATCAACTTATTTACAATAATTTTAACTAACTTAACTACTTTAAAATGTTCATTATTTACAAAAGTACGAGTAAGTACTTACCTACACTTCCCGGTAACGGAGTAATTGTTCGAAGTGCAAGCCATTGCGTTGAATACACAATCAAGCACGTTTTAATTGATTGCCTTTCAATTTTATTAAGGTGTCACTTTTTATGACACTGAAAACGTCCACTATCACAGTTATTAACGCTTCGCGAGTTTCGTGTTGCTCACGATACACCAGGCGCTTGAGCTCAGACCACAAGTAAGAGCCTAACGGAGTTAGGTCCGGGCTAGATCCCAGGTTAGAACCCGTTCAAAGTACTCGATGATTTCTTCGTCGAGCTCTGGCGAAATAACGACCGATCGACCTCTGCCCTGCTCATGTGCTGGTGTCTGGAACTACCCATGATCTAGTAGCCGCTGTGTCACCGCTACGATCGTCCGGGCCGATGGGACTTGGGAGTTCAGAACCCCGCGAAGACGGAGCGACCCCAAGTGTTGCGGCTCCGCGTAAAGTCGCCGGGCAGCATGGGAGTCATAATCAGCTCTAGCATACAGTTGCACCATAGCGACGTACTCCAAATTGCAATAATTGTAATGACGATCCTTTGAAATGATAAGGCGCGCTGCGCGTACGAGATTCGCGGAAAGACTAATTTCGACGCCGTACAAAAGCGATAGGAAGTCGGCACGCGGCATCGTTTGTAATTGTTGTTAGTTTGTAATTTGAGTCGTGTCATTAACACGAGAGCTTATTTTGCTTTGAACATTCAAATCGGTATTTTCTTTGTCGGCTCCGCTTTTGTATTTTGTATTATTGCGTGCAAACTAGTTTATGCCGTATCACCACGTGCGTCAGTTTATTTTGCTTAGAACATTTTTATGCACAGCTGTTCTTTGTTGGCGCCGCGTGCGATTTGAGTAGTACCTACAAGTTACCTCTAGTGTTACTAAGAATTCTCACGTTTTTCGACTTGATGAATATTTTTTTAATTATTTTAAAACGAAAACCTCTTTATTTTTTTTACTTTTACTCTATGCTTCGAAAGTACTCCTTATGGCAAGTTATTCTGCCGCGGGAAGACATCCATTAAAATTTCACGGTGTATAAATGCAACCTCTTTTTAAATTTGTAAGGGGAAGGAGTGCAGAAAGCTGATGGTTTTATGTATTATTTTTGGTTGCATTCGAAATAATATAAATAATGGTCAGAACTCGACCGCTCGCTGACTACTAGTCTTAGGAAATGTGCCTACAAAATTCTGTCAATGATTGAGAGCTACACTATCACTGAGTAACACAGACGTTAGCATTTCTCATCCCGGAAAATGCCCGTATCCTGTGGGACAAACCACGTGCGGGAAAACTACTATAAGTACGTAATATTCCATTAGGTACATCGGAATTCCCAAAGAAATGACACACGATTCTCTTAAAGCATGAAAATTGCGGTATTTTCTAAATCCATGAAAATGATTTTCTGACATGCATATCGAAATAAACTATATCGGGAACGTTAAATACGCTCCAGTTTGTGTAGCTACATGTTACTAGTTATATTCTGTTTCAACAAGGTTATCAGGAATTGAATATCGTATAAGTACATACCTAATACTGAAATTCGTATCGTTAATCGTGTTACAGAGTACAGAAACAGTCTACTGTTTGATGTGTTTAGTTGAAGTTTGAAGAGCAACATTTAGAAAACTCGAGGCTCTGAAACGGCTACCTCCCACAGAGTTGTCAGCAAAATTGTCGGGGCCCAGTAGGGATTCGTAGCTTGCCGGGGTTGCGGAATTGTTTGAAAGAGTACCGCGGCGTTGGAATACGAAGGTCTAACGGAACACGGATGAGTTGAGATGACCTTCCGTTGCGCCCAGATCGGGCGGCTGTTATTGGATAAGTAATAGCTAGATAAGTATATATATTGAACTCTTGTTAACTGTGATGACAATGATCGTAATAACAGCATTTGAATGCACTTATAATTTGTTAAAACACAGAAAAATAAGATAATATATATAATAAGCAAATCTGTAGGTAAATATTAATTATTGAGAGTTCCATTTTAAAGCTTGATAGGGTGCTTTCCGCAGAGATGGTCGCCTCGTATGGACTGGCTTGCAAGGGGTGGCTTAAGCGTGCCCGTTTCTTTTACACTTTTCATTCAAGTTTTTAAATACATACATACATACGCGTACAGTTTAGAAGAACCGTCGAGGCATTTACTCTGTTCTTAAGGCTTTGCCCTCATTACTCTCGTTAGGATTCTTACTAGCAAGGGCTAAATCAAACAATAAAATGGATGATGGGTTCCAAAAAAAACGTTGGCCAAGTGGGAACCAGACTCGCCCATGAAGGGTTCCGTAGTAACTTTACATTATAACTTTGTTTTTTATAGTGTTTGTATGAAATAAGTAAACTTATATTTGCGGTTTTAGAAAATACATATACAGCGTGGCGATTAGGTTATTACATTAATTGAAACCACATACTCTATATTAGGTATTTTATCATATACAATTAAAATAATTTAATAATAAACAATATTATAGCCGTGGGACCTTTTTAGGGTTCCGTAGCCGAATGACAAAAATGGAACGTTTCGTCATATCTGTCCGTCTGTCTGTCTGTCTGTCCGTCCGTCCGTCCATCCCTATATCACAGCCATTTTATTCCGTAACTATTAGGACTATACATGTGAAACTTGGTATTCTGTAAACCGCTTTCCGATTTAAAAAAAAAATATTTAAAATAAATATATTTTTTTTTTTCATGAAACCTATGCGTGTGTGGTATCTATAGATAGGTCTTTAAAAATGACATGGGGTTTCTAAAACCACTTTTTTATAAAGTCAATCGTTTATACGCTTCCAAAGTGATAAAATGTGTGTCCCCCGCTCTAACTTCTATAATAATGGAGTGAAAAATCTAAAAAAATATACTATATAAAGCTAAATTACCACTCACTCACTGACTCACTCACTCATTGACATAATTGTTCTCCCAGATGGTGGATGGGGAGGTGGGTATATTTTGACAGATTCGTAAACAAGTAACTCTGAAACCTACGGGAAAAGTGCCAAACCTCCCCTTTTCCCCCCCCTTCTCCCCCCTCCCTATCGTATCTCGGAAACTACGAGACCCGTATTTTTTTTTTCACGGATTCGTGTAGAGGAGGCTCGGTAAAGTAAAAACCATTTTTCAAAGTCCCCCCCCCCCGCCCCCCTTTTTACCCCCTTTAGGCGGATCTCGGAAATTAAGAGACATGGAACATTTTTTTTTTCAGATTCATCTAGAGGGGCAATGCTTTAGTCGAAATACTTCTGCAACCCCCCCCCCCCATAACCGCTCCCCCCCCATTTTTTTTTTTTCACAAGCACGCGAGGTGCTTTCACCTCGCGCAACACGCAAATACTAAACCGCCCCCATCACCCCCCACTTTTTTTTTTTGTTTATTTTTCTTTTCACAAGCACGCGAGGTGCTTGCACCTCGCGCAACACGCAAATACTAAACCCCCCCATCACCCCCCATCACCCCCCATCACCCCCCCCCACTTTTTTTTTTCACAAGCACGCGAGGTGCTTGCACCTCGCGCAACACGCAAATACTAGTATATATATATATATATATCTGTAGATCTTAATGTAAACTTTCAAGCAAAATTGGTTTGAACGAGATCGGGTGAGGAGTTTTTGTGATACAGCATATTTTCTAAAACCGCAACTTTCATTGAGTTTTTTTTTTAGATTTTTGACTCCATTATTATAAAAGTTAGTTAGACACGTTTTATCACTTTGGAAGCATATCGCACCTTTAAAGTCAAACCGTTACTAAACGAAAATTTTCACGAATTGAGTTATTTATACCATCAATCTAAAATATACGTAAACTGCAGGTTAAACTTGTAATTATTCCAAAATATCGTCTTTTTCGCCATCTAGCGTTAAATCATATCGTTACCAAACAAAATATAAATCTAAAAAATATTTTTGTAAGTAAATAAAGAAAAACTATTCTAAAGCACATGTCACAAAGTAAACAGATATCTATCTTATAAACTCATAAGAAATCTTAAAGTACTTGTACTTAGACTTACCTAGACTACATTAAGATACTGAACTGTTTCAAATAGTGGCTCTCCTGTAAAATTTGATAATTTTGTATAGTAACGGTTTTACTTTAAAGGTGCGATATGTCTTTTAAACGACTAACTTTAGGAAAAAGTGTCTTTAGTGTCATTTTTAAAAACCTGTCTTTATAGACAGGTCTTTAAAAATGAGGTTACGTGTTTGGTGTTTATACACCACACACGTATAGGTTTGATGCAATAAATATATTTAGTTTCAGTTCCATGTATGGGGAGCCCCCCTTAATATTACATTTATTTTATCTATAAATCGGAAAGCGGTTTACAGAATACGTACATCTCTCAAGTTTCATGTGTAGGCTTAATAGTTTCGGAATAAAATGGCTGTGACATACGGATGGACAGACATACAGAGACAGACATAACGAAACTATAAGGGTTCCGTTATTTGCTATTCGGCTACAGAACCCTAAAAAATGCAAGTACTTACCTACATATTTGTTTTGACCTCATACCCATGCAAACAATGAACTCACCCACTCGTATCAATTTGAAGACGGTAAGCGAAAATTCTGACGGTAGCTTTATTTACGGAGTTTTTGTTGCTCGTTTTCATCAAACATATTGATAAGTGTATGAAATGAATGACTGTGTGTACTCGTATTAATGAAAATTTTCGCGGGACTGAAGGAAAAGCGGCAATAATATTGTAATTTAGCCAATCTTACTAATATTATCAATGCGAAAGTTGGTGAGGATGGATGTATAGATGCATGAATGTTTACGTTTTATATCGGAATTCCTCCCACTTGAACGAAGTCGCGGGCAGAAGCTAGCATTTTTATAAATTAATCCTTATTTATAGGACTCATCAAAACACGGTCACACTGAATAAACAAGATGTACTTCAATCAAATACTCTTAAAAATCCTTGATGATTGCGTATAAACAGCTATTTGGCAGCCATCCCCGGGTGGAATATTAACGAGTATGTCCTCACTCCGCGCTCATCGGCAATTAACGGCATTAGAGCTTGTTTGATGAACTCATTAATAGCCAACAACAAAACTGTACCATTATTTAAAATATTTTAAACTTTTCATCAAAAGACGGATATTTTCAATCAAAAAGCTTGTCAATCCCCAAAAATGTAAACGACAATTTCCTTGTTTTGGTATATGTACTTACATAACCTATTTGCCTGTCTACTAGCGATTTTAGGTCAGGTAAATGGAATCGAAATCATCAATAAGATGCAGTGGTGTTACAAAAATTGGTATGCAGGGCTGCGCCCCCATTATGTGCGAAGCGTACTGAAAAGATAACCAGCATCGTCCCTGAATAAATTCAGATAACCAGCCCCATCATGGAGTAGTTATTCAAGATAAATTCATAAAAAAAATCCAGAATCATTCCACGGAAAGAACAATTACAATCATTAACAAGTTTTTAAATGCTTGAGTTAATAATAATACCTAGTTTCCAAACAATAAGTACTTTACAGACCTGCGAAAGTACCTAATAACTAGCGCTCCGTTTATAGTCTTTACAGAGAGGACCACTGAGGATCGACTCAACTTTAATACATGTAGTAAAACGTTACGTTCCTGTAAATTACTGCTCGATGTACCTGAATATTAGTCTCGTAAAACGATTAATCGTAGCAGAATTAATTGTTACGGTTAACCGAAGCAGGATTAATCAATAAGTTTAAAATGGCGGCGTCGTTTAAAACAAACATGGTTTATATTAAGCAAGCTCATGAGAGGGTAGTGCTCATAGGGATGTTCTATGAAACTGCTATACTTTGAAGATTATACACACATCAAAAGTGTCTAGGGATCAAGCATTTTTATGCGGATTTCTTGAGATTGAGATGTGGCTTTGTAATAAATTCATGATTTTATAAATTTATATGGATCCTTTTTGGTGCATTTCATAATTTGAAACAGGAACTGTTAATCAAATTCGAGTAAAAGATGAAAATCAGCTGTCAATATTTTCCCTATAAAAACATACAACGCATTGAAGACATTATTAGTGCTACTGTTTCCCTACTACTGATTAAAACCAACGTTATTATGGAGCGGCGACGTCATTTAAGCAGGGAAGAAATGCTCAGAGCCGTGGGAATGATAGAAGCTGGTTCCCGGCAACGTACTGTGGCTTTAGCTCTGAATACAAGTCAGAGTGTTATCAGTTGGACACGTTACCGAAGCACTGGTACCGTGGATGAGCGCCATGGAGGACGGTATCGCTGCACCACACGGAGACAAGACCGATATATTCAAATCTTAACTCGAAGAGCTCCAACAATAACCGCCATGATGTTAGCCGTGAGGCTTCATCACTCTTCAGGGAACTTAATTAGCGACCAAACAGTCAGAAACCGCTTGCATGAAGTGAACCTTCATTCCCGAAGACCACTACGGGTACCACCTATAGCAATGCACAATCGTAGGATTCGATATCAATGGGCTCTTGGACACAGAAATTGGGCAGAAGAACAATGGCGTTTCGTGTGCTTTTCTGATGAGTCTCGTTTTGGTATGAGACCGGATACAAGACGTATACGACACTGGAGAACCCCTGGACGCCAACAGCGATTAAAATCCTGCCAGGAAGTCCATCCTTATAGTGGTGGAACCATCATGGTATGGGCGGGTATTTGGATCGGCGGAAGAACTGAGTTGATTTGGATCAGAGGCAACTTCAACGCTCAAATTTATGCTGAGACGATTGTATCTGACGTCATCGTTCCTCTACAAGTGCAAATCGGTCCCTTATTTCAGTTAATGCATGATAATGCACGACCGCACACCGCAAGAGTTGTAAGACAGACTCTCGCCGCAGCTAACATCAATGTCCTGCTCTGGCCTGCTCAGTCGCCAGACTTGAACCCGATTGAGCATGCATGGGATATGCTACAGAGAAGAGCTCTGCCGAATATGGAGGGTATCCAGTCGCAAGAAGACCTTTTTTTGTTGTTGCAACGAACATGGGCGGCCATTCCACAGCGTGATTTGGATGAACTCATTTTGAGTATGCCAAACCGATGTTCTTGTGTTGTTAGTGTTCGCGGTAGAAACACGGATTATTAATTGTTTAAGTTACCCAATAAAATTTTAAAGAAAACTGTTATTTCAGTCTTTTTTTCGAACTTTAATGTTAGTGGTTCAAATGTCAAAAATCCCTTTATTAGGAAAATGGCAAATTTCTTTATTAATGCAAAGGTTACTTGGTTTATCGTTACTGTGACAAACGAAAACACTTTATTTGATGAATCCTTAAAGAAAATTTTAATTAATATCAATCAGGAGAAAAGTTATTGCAAAAATATATGTTGATCCCTAGACACTTTTGATGTGTGTAGTTATATTCCACCGAAAAAAACCGTTCCAGTTAAGGTTTATGATAGAAGGATGATGATATGATGATGAATGATGTAGGATGCACGAGAAAGCGTGGTCGAGAGCTTCTAGTGACTATATCGGTGTGTTTGACGACCTGTTAGCTCGTTATGTGCTCGGATCAAACTTTGCGATTGCATATCATAAAAATGTAAGAATATCATAGCGACGATTAACCATCACTCTTTAAACAGACACGGCAAAGCCAACAGCGAATAATCATGTAAAGCTTTCAAGCCCTGAAGTGACGGTTTGGTGTGAGGGGCAACCTAATGAGCTTATAATGCTGCCGGGTTGTCGCAAAAGGTACGTTTGTAGATCGTATCTGATAATACTTTGTGGGAATTCTGAGTCGCGTGTGTAAGCGTGTAGTTTTTCTTATAAAACTGGCTTTTCCCCGCGAACATTTGCCCTGCTGTTCAGTACCACAGGAATAGTTCACTTTCGTGGGAATTAAACTATAACACTGAAAGGCAGTGCAGATTTCTTTCAGTGATTGATGACCTTTTAAATACATAAGAAATGAGTAATTAATTTTAACGCTATTACATATGTAATTAGCGTTTTGTTAGGCTGGCCACAAATATCGGGTCAGGCCGTTGCACCTTTATTCCGGGGAGCCCTCGTCCGGGACGCCCTCATATTAACAAAAATATTATTCCAGCACGCTCTCGGTCGGCTTTTATTATTTTTTGACAGGAAACTTGATAAAGTACTGGTGAAAACAAAATTACTCTATTTATGCATTTTCTCCATTATTTATTTGAGATATTTAAAATAAATATCTCAAATAAATTCATAAATCCGTTGAAATAAACATAATATAGGTACTTTTATTATGTTTATTTCAACAGATTCAGACTCAAAGAAAGATCTATAACCAAGAGGAGCATGAAAAGTAGAAAAAATAGAAAGAAAGAAAGAAGAAGAAAGAAAAAACGTTTATTGACACATGCCACAAGTACACACAGTAAAAAATAAAAAATAAAATAAACAACATCTTATTATTATTAAAAGAAATTATACATAAAAAATAATGGAATTCAACACATCTAGGACTACTGTGTGACTCACGGCTGCGCCAAATAGGCCCAGTTCAGCAAAATGCCGGACAACTAGTGCCCGACGCTGGTTTTCAACTGGTCCTAATGGTGAGTGTACGGATGTCAATAATTTCTATGATATATAATATAATAATGATAAACATAATATATAAACAGAATAGAAATAATAATAAAGTATTTCATAATCTAATAGATAAATATATATACAATACATATATGTGTATTCCCTGTAGTTGCACGCGCACTGCCCGTACACCACAAACCCACCGCATTCCACTCAAATTGGCACAGCATCATATCAAAGAAACATTTAAATGTACCATGTCCAGTTTCCGTTGTGCGTCTATCAAATACTGTCGCAAACGTTTTCTGAAGGAATTAGACGACTTGGATGTTCTAATCGAAGGCGGCAGATTATTCCAGACTTTTGATGCCGCATAACGGAAACTGCCTCTGAATGCTGCCGTGCGGTGAGATCGAGACACAAGCTGCTGTGAGCATTGCCTTCTTTCGCACCCTCGTGTACTAGTCAGCCAACTTAGCTTGTTGTACAGGTACTCTGGCTTTTTATGCTTTAGCACACCGAACAGAAGGCAGGCTAAGTGCAACTTGCGTCTCGACTTCATTTTGAGTGTGAAGTGTTTATTAAGTACGGGCGTTACATGGCTCCTAGGGGGGATTGTGTAACAGAATCGGGCACAGGCGTTTTGCACCCTTTGAATAATAGGCTAATAGGCGAGGGCCGTAAATTGTATCCGCGTAGTTTAACTTAGACAATACCAGAGTCTCGACAAGCTGCTCGCGTAGTGTAACAGACAAGTAGGGCCTCATCTTGTACAAAACCTTCAGTCGGTAGAAACAGTTTCGTACAGAGTCGGCTACATGTTTTTCAAACCGGAGGTCCTTGTCCATTATGAGACCAAGATTGCGCGCTTCGAAAACTCTTTCAATTGGTTCACCCATCAATTCTAGGTTAAGGGTGGAGGGAAGTTTAAATAATTGTTGTCTAGTGCCAAATACAAGGCACTTTGTTTTGGTTGGGTTTAGCGACAAGCAGTTTTCTTGAGACCAGGCAGCAATTCTAAGAAGGTCTTCATTAAGATCTCGGATGGCCCTATCGTAATCATCTGGCATAAACGATAGATAGAGTTGGACGTCGTCAGCGTAAATGTGGTATTTACATTTCTGGAGACACTTTATAATATCTGCACAGTACAAGATAAAAATAATAGGTCCTAATATAGACCCTTGCGGGACGCCTCTAACAATCGAAGTAAGAGCTGATGTTAAAACAGTTCCATCACCTAAATGCAAATCAACACACTGTTTTCTATTACTAAGATAGCTGCGGAACCACTGCACAGCGCTGGGGTCAAAACCGTAATAAACTAGTTTAGATATTAATAGCGAAATATTAATTGCGTCAGAAGCCCGTGAAAAATCTAGCAATACCAACACCGAACACATTCCCTTGTCCTGGGCAGATAGAAGATTATCCGTTACATCCAGTAAGGCAGTGGAGGTAATGCGCTGTTTTCTGAAACCAGACATCAAGTCCGGTAACACATTATTGTGTTCCAGGAAATTAGTTAATTGCTGACTCACGACCTTCTCTAACACTTTCGATAAACATGGTAAAACGCTTATAGGACGTAAGTCTTTTATTTCAACAGGATTGGCATGTTTCGGTAATGGCCTCACGGACGCTATTTTCCATTGATCAGGGAACACAGACGTTAGTATGGAACAGTTTATAATCTCTGTTATAGTATTCAGAGCGTACGGAAGAATCATATTAATCATATCAAGGGTAATCCGATCGTAACCTTCGGCGTTACTTTTCAGGTTAGAAATAATACGGGAAATATCTTTCGGATCCACTGGATTGAGCTTGAAAATGGCTTTTCCATATCTATGATCTTCAAAATAAGTTTGAAGTTGCATACTTGCTACAGAGGCACCAGGAACTACCAAAAAAGTGTTATTAATAAGGTCAGGGTAATTAAAATGCGACGGAATGTCTTGTCTAGGTTTATAGGGAGTTAGGGTAGATTTAAGATTTTTCCATAGCAGTTTAGGATTTTTTAACTTGTTGTTAATGTTATATTTAAAGTATGCGACTTTTTCATTATACATGGAACTTAACACAAGCGACTTTAAGTCTTTATAGTATTGTCTTTTGGAATCGGATTTAGTTGCCTTGTAACAAGTTAAAGCGTTGTCACGTAAACGCATCATTAGTTTAATCGTGTCTGTTATCCACGGGTGAGACTTCTCCTTGACAACACAAGTTTTAATTGGAGCGTGAACATCAAATAGTGAAATTATATGTGAGTTAAATACACGCACCATGTCATTCATAAAGAAAATCATAAAGTTATTGCCGGAATGATCGAAGAATACGAAAAAAAATGCAATGATTTCGTATTTAGAAAAATCTACCTATTTGTTGTGTTCATGCAAGCAAAAACTGTTATTCATTTTCATTAAATTTTAATTATTAGATGATTATGTATGACTGATATTTTCACTTTGTTAGTACAACTCTTACCTATTATTTATTACCTATAGGCACACATCCCTGAATTTCGTTTTTTTAATTTAATTAAACAAAAATGTCAAAAACATCGCGTACCAGCCGTGGGCGTACCAAAATGACAATTTTTTTAATGTGAGGGCGTCCCGGACAAGGGCTCCCTGGAATGAGGGCGCAACGGCCTGACCCCAAATATCTAGGGTTAATTTCTTTAACAAAAGACAGAGCTATTTCTATCAGCAATTCCCTCATTATTCACTTTTGTAGAGCCTCTACAACATATACCTACATAGGTATATGATAATAATTATCACAGAAAGTTGTAAACCATCGTAAAATGCAAAAATAAATGTTCTTATGACAAAACGTACTGAAATAATGATAAATATAATTTGTTATCTAATAACGCGTTATATTGTTATCTCTTGATAAGAGGAGTACTTCAAAAATTATACAAAATTCTTTGAAAAAGCAGACATAAAATTATACTTACTACTTAAAGGGGGTACCCACACCAAGTTTTTTTCTTATTTCTCTCTCAGCAATAAGATAAGATAAGATAAGATCATTTTATTTGTCTAAACATGAGTATACACACAAAAGAAAAGCTTGCAAGTTGTTAAGAGATAGTTTACAAAGGTCGTCATGTTTGCCATATTTATACAATGGCATACAAATATTTAAGGTGAGTATAATTATTATTATTTTATTATATTATTAATAATTATATGTAAATTATAATTATTAATAATTTCGTATTAAATTACACAGCTAATAAAGTTATTTAAATAATTAATAAAAACGATTTAATTTTATATAATTCAATAATTAAAATATCACAGTCACAGTTGACTTGTATAACACAGTCAAAACAAGTAAGTAAAGTTATTACAGTCATTTAAAGTAGTCAATTAATAGGTAAAAGTTATAATAGTCATAAATTAAAATTATTTTCACATAAAAAAACATTAATCGTGTAGTAAGCTCTTTCGGCTAAGAATTTTTTAACTTTCAATTTAAACTGCACATCAGTTAAAAGCTTCCAACTTTTTGGCAATTTATTATAAATGATTGGAGCCATGCAAAAGACACTCTTGCGCATAAGAGCAGTTCTAGCTTGTTGTAAGCAAATCTGAGTGTTGTCACGTCTATTGCGTGGAAATACATCAGCCATGCTCGGAAACAGATTAGGGTTGGACCTCACAAACATTGCATTTGTTATGATATACAGGGTTAAATGTAAAACACTGAAAACCTCTCAGGACTATGTTACTGACATCATAATCAACGACTTTTGTTCTATGACTTTTAAGAATTCGTCATATTTTAGTTCACCAGATTTTCATACAAAAATAAAAATATTTAAATTGAACGCCCTAAATGTTACGAACTCTATGCGAAGCAAAAGAAAGCAATTTATACTATCGCTTTCTTTTGCTTTGCATAGACGCTACATGCGATCTGTACTGCCTACAATTTTTTCAACAACTATTTCAGGTCGCATACATTAACAGGGAACCGATAACACTCATTATCAAACCTCTAATCTTTATTAGCGATGTGCCTATTTGGGTATATTTACCTAACCAACAAACATATTATTGGATACGTCCAATGAGATCCTTATAAAACAGATTGTCTGTTGCACCGGCCGTCTGTTCTATCTCTAAAGATCTACCCGTAAAACATTGGCAATCGGTTTTATGGCTTTACATTGTCTTACAACACTTTATTTCCAACGTAAATTAACCACTTGGCAATCATAAATTTTAGGACTAAGAGTGCAAAGCTTCGAAAGCGATGATGTGATGCTAACACTACTCCCATATTTCATGTAGGCATTAACTACTTAAGGCATTCGTAAAAGCTAAAGGGCTAAGCAGGGCGTAAGCCGGCGCTGGCCACTGGGCGAACAGCGCGAGCGCGCGTGGGCCGCACAAAGCTGGAACGTCCTTTGTTCTCGCCGCCGCCCGCGACCGCCACACGATCAATATTCGCCCTAAGTCCAAGACATACACTTTTGCCCTGTGTAAGCTCACTAATTTACCTGCCCAAGCGTCCCACTGAGTAGCCTCACTAATTAACTAAATGTGCTCATTATTTTTGCCAGTAAATTTTAAAAAGAAACTTTTGTCACCCTCAACGCTCTACGGATTTATTTAAACGACAAAGCGAGCTTTGTCTCAAGTTCGGAAAATCTCATTTTGTAGGTTAATTAGCTAGAGTGATTTCCATTAAGTGAAAACTCAGCCCTCCGCTAGATATATACAAAATACTAATTTAATTTCCTAATTAGTGAAAGTTGTTTATAGACGTGAAAATACTATTCAATTCATTTGGGGTGGGGGTGTCAAAATTCTTAGCGTATTTATAGCTTGCGCCTTGACTGGTATAATATCGTAATTTTCCGTTTTAAATCAGTGTTTTCGTATAAATCATAAGTTTATTTATCGATACGAGAACGCGGATAGATTTCATGTGATCCATTCACATGAAATCTATTCATAACAAATCAGTCAAAACATTAAGTTGTTTATCTAACACAAAAATTACACGTGCAAAGAAATAGTACTGATACATTGCATTGTAAATGTTAAAATGACACGATATAATAATTGTAAATATATCCTTAGACTATGTTCCTAAATGGAGCTACCTGTCTTCATAATTATTTAACAAGTCTTAATTTTAAGTAGCCTCAATTTCTCGTTATTGCTTTTGTTCATCAATTTCTTGTTACAATATTTTGGTACGTAGGCACCTATTCATATTTATCTGTAGGTAAACATATTATGCGGAAAATAAACAAAACAATGGGTATGCCAATATAATAGAGTGGTTTTCTACATAAACGATACACCTCAGAGAAGATCTACCCACATAGATACGCGAGACGCTGAAACACTCAACATAGTAAGTTTCAATTTGAGATAGACGCCATCATCTCAACCACACATTGGACGGTTCTCTTTTAATCTAGAAATCTAAACGGTTAAACCTCATCCACGGCTCAACTCGTGTGGTAGCTAATAGCAGTCAACCTCGGATGTCGGGATGTTGCACCTGCTATCGACTTTTTTTTGTGTGTGTCATCACGCAAGTCAACCACTGAGGTTGTCGGCTGCTTAACTGGACTTGCCTATGGTTGCCTTGTTAATTAAATCCTCCAAGCCTCCTTCTAAGCCAGGGCTTATTATAAACTTACAAATTAGGCGACTACACGCTAAGGGCACCCCCTGTGGGGTACGGACCTCCGTCCTCGGCCTAGGTCGTCGCAGGGGGAGGGCAGCAGAACAGGCTGGATCATATCATTATTATTATTAATAAGGGAATTGAAAGCTACTGGCTCAGCGTCGCGGGCTGGCTCTGGCAAGGGTTGGGGCCGACATTACGGGGACGTCGCGGCGGGCCACGGCGGCGAGGACGGAAGGACGGTCGGTTTTTGTGTTTGTGTGGCACTGTACTTGTTTCGCTACGGCTCTCTTGAGTGACTAGGGTATGCCTTGGTCGGTAAATCTTAGAGATGCTCATTTCGGACATAAAAGGGGGCTCCCGTGACTCTACGGAGGAATAGATTTTGGAGGGTCTGCATCTTGTGATGTCCTCGTGTGATGTCATGATGGGACTCGACACGCGGTGATAATACGCAGCTTGCACCTGTTTGATAATTTTCTGCGGGTTCCCTGTTACCTACAACCCACCCTTCGCTTTTATACCCTCCCTTCCCCTACCATACGCAACTTTTTCTGCATTAATTTACGATAACCAAAATCGCTGTACAGCACTTTTTGAAGTACGCTGTGATTGTTATTAGGTTGAAAACTAATAATATTTTTTTTTACTTACAGTCAATTTGCTGAGAACTTAAAATCTAACGCAAAGCATTTCGCAAGCCAAACGAGCTTCATATTAGAAATGTTGTACGAACAAGAAACTAGATAACTCAAACGGCCGATTTAACTACCTGACAATGAGTTCCCTTACGTGGGTTTGTCATTAAATCCCGGACCGGCGCGGCGCCGGATCAGTCACGTCAGCTGGAAAATAGCCAAATGTGGCACAAGCCACGTTATGTACTGGCTACGGACTAGATACATAGTACCTTGACATTTAGGGCCAATTTGGACACTTATCCATTTTAAACTTTTGACCTACATAATAATATATCAGTATATCGGACGATAAAGATATAAAATCATGCATGCACTAGCTGATTTATTAAAAGGAAACTGACTTTTATTAGTCTTCTAGTAGTAGTCTGATAGCTGGAATGAATAGGTAAAGAGTCAGATTAAATGTTCCAAACATGCGTGGTCCATCACGTCTAGTTGTCGAGGTACTTAAATGTCAATCATTATTTCAACTACCCTATCTTTAGGCGTATAAGAAATAGTTGACGATTTATATATATTCTACTTTTTGTTTTACTACCCACAGAGCTGAAAATGCGGAATAGGTGGTTAACGACACGTGAAAAGCATATACGAAAACTTGGATTGGAGAATAACGTTGAAAATTCTTTTTCTTCATTCTCATTTCTTTTTCTTTCCATCTAATCATGGTGCGGTTAGCTATGAGCAAAATGAGAGGCGCTACCAGGATGTAAAGAAGCTTGACGAACTATGTCAAGACTCGTGAAATTCGACTATGTTAGGCGATTACTGTTGGCGCATAAAACGATACGATCCTTCAAAGCACACAAGAAAAATTTAAAATTTCAAGATATTCTGGGTTCGAATTTTATGAATTGAGTTTTATTGTATTTTTATAATAAAACTAGTGACCCGCCCCGGCTTCGCACGGGTGCAATGTTTATATTAAATATACTATAGAATGTCTTTATATACATCGTTGACAGCCTTTTTGTCATTCGACATATGTATGTCGAATGACAAAAAGGCTGGAACTTCAACCACACACTTCAGGCTGGCACTTTCAAGAGTAATTACTAAAGAGAACATGTGTTCTCTTTAGTAATTACTCTTGAAAGTGCGACACATAATTTACCATGGGAAAAACATTCAACGCTCAAATCTAAGCAAAATAGGCAAGCGCGCCGTGCCTCCGCCGGCACCGCGCGGCAACTGCTATGTCCTTGCATTTTAAATCTGTAATATCTTCGAAACTATTTATTTAAATTGTATTCTGTAAAGGGCATGTTGATTTATATTAAATGCACAATGTATTTATGGTACTTAATTGAATAAGGATTAATGCTGTATTGCTTAAAATCGCTTCGTAAAATATGCTCGTATTTCTCGTAAAAAGTAAAGGATAAAAAATGGTTGTTGTGGGTTATCTATAAGAGATAGACAAATGCCATCGAGGACATTTTTGTTGACATTTTTAAGGTGTACAATACTGTAGTACATTATTTGATCTATCTCGCTGGCTGAAGCCAGCGTTTGCTAAGCAAGCGCAAAAAAATGTGTTTATTTGCGACATCACATTAGAAACCTCAAAAATTATCAGTGTTAAACCTTCCTATTGAATCACTCTTTCTATTGAAAGAAACTGCATCAAAATCCATTGCGTAGTTTTAAAGATTTAAGCATACATAGGGACAGACACAGGGAAGCGACTTTGCTTTATACTATGTTAAGATGATAAAAGTAAACTTTATTACTCACAGAAGAAAAATGAGACGTGATGGAAATAAAATATGTATATTTTTTTATTAAAAGATAGGAATAATAAATAAGAATAGATGACATTTCAAATGGGTACTTATTTATTTGTTCATTTGTAACGCAGTGTAATTACAGCCGCACGAGTCTTGCTTCAACGCTTGTCGAGGTCCGTCTGTAGATGGATAACCATATTTATACATACAGCCATTCTTCCGTGCCGGTTCCGTGCGAGGAAAATACGTTAAATCCCGGCTGCCTTTTGCACATCTTTGACAGCCGTTACCATAATTAAGAAGAAGCCAGAAAATCTGACAATCTTTCCAAGGGATATCGTGTTAGTTAGCTACTTTGTAGTGGAGATCAGTTGGGAAAAGGCTAAGCAGATGAGTCTAAGTAATTATAACGCTCAGCTGTTAAAAGGAACTTCAACATCTCTATACATTTCTTTAGCAGGTACGTGCTGGGTTTTGCCATATTAGCTCTGAATGCAGTGCAATACGAAACGGTGTACCTACTGTCAGCAAATCCGATTATAGTTTGTAGAACTCGATTCATGCGTGCATTGCGTCTAAGCCCAGTCTTCCAGTGCTAGTGAATGGTAAAAATTTTATACAATCAGTATTAATAATTATCCTCTATAATACTCATTACTTTTAATAATTAATTAAAATGGATAAACCTGGCTAAACTTATTAAATTTTATACGTAAAAAAATACGAAATATGTTTCTGTTGGTATTGTTATTTTATTTCGTATAGTGTTCTTTAAGCCGAAAAATACCTACCTTCCACTATGCTAGCAAGTCAACCCAACAATAACTCTTAACCAAATGTCAAGGACTAGTGAACAAAAATTATTGAGTCCGTCGTATAGTAAGTAACGTAACGTAACGTATGAAAGTACTTATTGCACGAACGGACTCAATACTTTTTCAACCGACGACAAAAAAAGGAGGAGGTTATCAAGTCGACGGGTATATTTGTTTTTTTTTTGTATGATCAGTGATCACCAATTACTCGAAGACGGCTTAACCAACTTGGAAATATTTTTTTTTGTTTGAAAGGGTATATATATACTTCGAAATTGGTCCCATTGTCACCAAGTCAGGATCTGATGATGAGATCCTGGAGAAATCGAGGGCATTCTTCAATTAATATTATAGGCATACTATAGTGATTTGAGTATTTTTTAAAGTAACTTGTGTATTTGCATTCGAAAAGCACCATTTGTGAAGTGGACCTCATGATGAAGACCACAGATGGCCACTGGAACTACTCAATATATAAGTAGGAATAATAAGTATTTCATGTGTTCTGCTTCGATTACTTGAATGTGGTTATTAAGCACAATAATATGCTCGTCACAATGCATATGATGAAGTGAAGCTGATGGTGAAGTACCAGGAGAACTCGTCAACAATTAACGGCCCAACATTGGGAAAAGCAATATTTTGTAAATGATTATAAGTAGTTGACATTTAGGCTCTTGTAACTAGGTAAATTAAAATTCGACCAACTAAAAAGAGTGAAATAAAAACATTTTACCAAAAAATTAAACCGACTCCCAAAAAACACTGCAAATTGAAAAATAACTTTAATTTCGGAAGTCGGTGCCAAAAACGAAAATATATTTATTATACACGAAATTAAAGTTATTTTAATCCCACCAATTCGCAACAATCCAGATTACATGGTGTTCTCACGAATCAAGACAATATTAAATTAATAATAAATGAAAACAAAAGCATCCGGCCATCTTCCCTGGCGTTTCACGCTAGCTGATCACTAAACAAACTGATTAACCAACCGTCATTTGTTTGACATACAACTGTCAGGAATATAACAAAAGCTCTTTATGTCTTACTAGCTTTTGCCCGCGGCTTCGCTCGCGTGGAATTTGGTCTATCACATAAAGTCTCGTGACAAATAATTTTAAATATTTTTTGTTTTGTTTGACTTTTAAGAATTCGTCATATTTTAGTTCACCAGATTTTCATACAAAAATAAAAATATTTAAATTGAACGCCCTAAATGTTACGAACTCTATGCGAAGCAAAAGGAAGCAATTTATACTATCGCTTTCTTTTGCTTTGCATAGACGCTACATGCGATCTGTACTGCCTACAATTTTTTCAACAACTATTTCAGATCGCATACATTAACAGGGAACCGATAACACTCATTATCAAACCTCTAATCTTTATTAGCGATGTGCCTATTTGGGTATATTTACCTAACCAACAAACATATTATTGGATACGTCCAATGAGATCCTTATAAAACAGATTGTCTGTTGCACCGGCCGTCTGTTCTATCTCTAAAGATCTACCCGTAAAACATTGGCAATCGGTTTTATGGCTTTACATTGTCTTACAACACTTTATTTCCAACGTAAATTAACGACTTGGCAATCATAAATTTTAGGACTAAGAGTGCAAAGCTTCGAAAGCGATGATGTGATGCTAACACTGCTCCCATATTTCCTGTAGGCATTAACTACTTAAAGCATTCGTAAAAGCTAAAGGGCTAAGCAGGGCGTAAGCCGGCGCTGGCCACTGGGCGAACAGCATGAGCGCGCGTGGGCCGCACAAAGCTGGAACGTCCTTTGTTCTCGCCGCCGCCCGCGACCGCCACGCGATCAATATTCGCCCTAAGTCCAAGACATACACTTTTGCCCTGTGTAAGCTCACTAATTTACCTGCCCAAGCGTCCCACTGAGTAGCCTCACTAATTAACTAAATGTGCTCATTATTTTTGCCAGTAAATTTTAAAAAGAAACTTTTGTCACCCTCAACGCTCTACGGATTTATTTAAACGACAAAGCGAGCTTTGTCTCAAGTTCGGAAAATCTCATTTTGTAGGTTAATTAGCTAGAGTGATTTCCATTAAGTGAAAACTCAGCCCTCCGCTAGAAATATACAAAATACTAATTTAATTTCCTAATTAGTGAAAGTTGTTTATAGACGTGAAAATACTATTCAATTCATTTGGGGTGGGGGTGTCAAAATTCTTAGCGTATTTATAGCTTGCGCCTTGACTGGTATAATATCGTAATTTTCCGTTTTAAATCAGTGTTTTCGTATAAATCATAAGTTTATTTATCGATACGAGAACGCGGATAGATTTCATGTGATCCATTCACATGAAATCTATTCATAACAAATCAGTCAAAACATTAAGTTGTTTATCTAACACAAAAATTACACGTGCAAAGAAATAGTACTGATACATTGCATTGTAAATGTTAAAATGACACGATATAATAATTGTAAATATATCCTTAGACTATGTTCCTAAATGGAGCTACCTGTCTTCATAATTAATTAACAAGTCTTAATTTTAAGTAGCCTCAATTTCTCGTTATTGCTTTTGTTCATCAATTTCTTGTTACAATATTTTGGTACGTAGGCACCTATTCATATTTATCTGTAGGTAAACATATTATGCGGAAAAAAAACAAAACAATGGGTATGCCAATATAATAGAGTGGTTTTCTACATAAACGATACACCTCAGAGAAGATCTTCCCACATAGATACGCGAGACGCTGAAACACTCAACATAGTAAGTAAGTTTCAATTTGAGATAGACGCCATCATCTCAACCACACATTGGACGGTTCTCTTTTAATCTAGAAATCTAAACGGTTAAACCTCATCCACGGCTCAACTCGTGTGGTAGCCAATAGCAGTCAACCTCGGATGTCGGGATGTTGCACCTGCTATCGACTTTTTTTTGTGTGTGTCATCACGCAAGTCAACCACTGAGGTTGTCGGCTGCTTAACTGGACTTGCCTATGGTTGCCTTGTTAATTAAATCCTCCAAGCCTCCTTCTAAGCCAGGGCTTATTATATACTTACAAACTAGGCGACTACACGCTAAGGGCACCCCCTGTGGGGTACGGACCTCGGCCTAGGTCGTCGCAGGGGGAGGGCAGCAGAACAGGCTGGATCATATCATTATTATTATTAATAAGGGAATTTAAAGCTACTGGCTCAGCGTCGCGGCCTGGCTCTGGCAAGGGTCGGGGTGGAATATTACGAGGACGTCGCGGTGGGCCACGGCGGCGAGGACGGAAGGACGGTCGGTTTTTGTGTTTGTGTGGCACTGTACTTGTTTCGCTACGGTTCTCTTGAGTGACTAGGGTATGCCTTGGTCGGTAAATCTTAGAGATGCTCATTTCGGACATAAAAGGGGGCTCCCGTGACTCTACGGAGGAATCGATTTTGGAGGGTCTGCATCTTGTGATGTCCTCGTGTGATGTCATGATGGGACTAGACACGCGGTGATAATACGCAGCTTGCACCTGTTTGATAATTTTCTGCGGGTTCCCTGTTACCTACAACCCACCCTTCGCTTTTATACCCTCCCTTCCCCTACCATACGCAACTTTTTCTGCATTAATTTACGATAACCAAAATCGCTTTACAGCACTTTTTGAAGTACGCTGTGATTGTTATTAGGTTGAAAACTAATAATATTTTTTTTTACTTCCAGTCAATTTGCTGAGAACTTAAAATCTAACGCAAAGCATTACGCAAGCCAAACGAGCTTCATATTAGAAATGTCGTACGAACAAGAAACTAGATAACTCAAACGGCCGATTCAACTACCTCACAATGAGTTCCCTTCCGTGGGTTTGTCATTAAATCCCGGACCGGCGCCGGATCAGTCACGTCAGCTGGAAAATAGCCAAATGTGGCACAAGCCACATTATGTACTGGCTACGGACTAGATACATAGTACCTTGACATTTAGGGCCAATTTGGACACTTATCCATTTTAAACTTTTGACCTACATAATAATATATCAGTATATCGGACGATAAAGATATAAAATCATGCATGCACTAGCTGATTTATTAAAAGGAAACCGACTTTTATTAGTCTTATTTTAACCATAAAAATCTAAGTAGCTATTAGAACGTCGTATTCTACATAACCTTAGTTACACGATTTCGATACCCGCTTAACTGATAGCTGGAATTAATAGGTAAAGAGTCAGATTAAAAGTTCCAAACATGCGTGGTCCATCACGTCTAGTTGTCGAGGTATTAGGTAGGTAGAGTAAATATCAATCATTATTTCAACTACCTTATCTTTAGGCGTATAAGAAACAGTTGACGATTTATATATATTCTACTTTTTTGTTTTACTACCCACAGAGCTGAAAATGCGGAATAGGTGGTTAACGACACGTGAAAAGCATATACGAAAACTTGGATTGGAGAATAACGTTGAAAATTCTTTTTCTTCATTCTCATTTCTTTTTCTTTATATTAATTTTTTTTATTATTTTTTTTTATTTATTAATCATGGTGCGGTTAGCTATGAGCAAAATGAGAGGCGCTACCAGGATGTAAAGAAGCTTGACGAACTATGTCAAGACTCGTGAAATTCGACTATGTTAGGCGATTACTGTTGGCGCATAAAACGATACGATCCTTCAAATCACACAAGAAAAATTTAAAATTTCAAGATATTCTGGGTTCGAATTTTATGAATTGAGTTTTATTGTATTTTTATAATAAAACTAGTGACCCGCCCCGGCTTCGCACGGGTGCAATGTTTATATTAAATATACTATAGAATGTCTTTATATACATCGTTGACAGCCTTTTTGTCATTCGACATACATGTTCTCTCTAGTAATTACTCTTGAAAGTGCGACACATAATTTACCATGGGAAAAACATTCAACGCTCAAATCTAAGCAAAATAGGCAAGCGCGCCGTGCCTCCGCCGGCACCGCGCGGCAACCGAAATGTCCTTGCATTTTAAATCTGTAATATCTTCGAAACTATTTATTTAAATTATATTCTGTAAAAGGCATATTGATTTATATTAAATGCACAATGTATTTATGGTACTTAATTGAATAAGGATTAATGCTGTATTGCTTAAAATCGCTTCGTAAAATATGCTCGTATTTCTCGTAAAAAGTAAAGGATAAAAAATGGTTGTTGTGGGTTATCTATAAGAGATAGACAGATGCGATCGAGGACATTTTTGTTGACATTTTTAAGGTGTACAATACTGTAGTACATTATTTTGATCTATCTCGCTGGCTGAAGCCAGCGTTTGCTAAGCAAGCGCAAAAAAATGTGTTTATTTGCGACACACACACATTAGAAACCTCAAAAATTATCAGTGTTCCTCTACTATATTATGCATGTTATATTATATAAAAACCTTCCTATTGAATCACTCTTTCTATTGAAAGAAACTGCATCAAAATCCATTGCGTAGTTTTAAAGATTTAAGCATACATAGGGACAGACACAGGGAAGCGACTTTGCTTTATACTATGTTAAGATGATAAAAGTAAACTTTATTACTCACAGAAGAAAAATGAGACGTGATGGAAATAAAATATGTATATTTTTTTTATTAAAAGATAGGAATAATAAATAAGAATAGATGATATTTCAAATGGGTACTTATTTTTTTGTTCATTTGTAACGCAGTGTAATTACAGCCGCACGAGTCTTGCTTCAACGCTTGTCGAGATCCGTCTGTAGATGGATAACCATCTTTATACATACAGCCATTCTTCCGTGCCGGTTCCGTGCGAGGAGAGGACGTTAAGTTCCGGCTGTCTTTGGCACATCTTTGACAGCCGTTACCAAAATTAAGAAGAAGCCAGAAAATCTGACAATCTTTCCAAGGGATATCGTGTTATGGTGAACGCAGACCTAGCCGCACCGCACGCGCCGCAGTCTTTGCATTCGAATTCTTTATATGAAGTTCTATGCAACCTCGCACACCTACCCGCGCCGCAGTCGCCGCAGTCCCTGAAACGACCAAACTCCCCTAGCCGCAGCTGATGACGTCACCCGCACGCAGCGCGGATGACGTCATTCGCATCCACGGCGCGCAGTGTTGCCAGAGTTATAAAGTAGACAGAGAATCTCTGTCAACGGTTTATAATAAAATTACTTATTCTCGTATAAATAATTACTTGCTTATTACCTATTATAGCACCTACAGATAAAATTACACAAAAGAGCAAAATACCAATACCAAATACCTACAGATTTTATACAGATTTTTTAAATCTTCGGATAGATAATGCTTTCAAAAATCTGGCAACACTGACGGGAACGACTGCAGCGACTGCGGCGCGGATAGATGTGCGAGGCCATTAACAAAAAGCGATGACTGCGGGGACTGTAGAGACTGCGGTGCGGCTAGGTCTGCGTTCACCATTAGTTAGCTACTTTGTAGTGGAGATCAGTTGGGAAAAGGCTAAGCAGATGAGTCTAAGTAATTATAACGCTCAGCTGTTAAAAGGAACTTCAACATCTCTATACATTTCTTTAGCAGGTACGTGCTGGGTTTTGCCATATTAGCTCTGAATGCAGTGCAATACGAAACGGTGTACCTACTGTCAGCAAATCCGATTATAGTTTGTAGAACTCGATTCATGCGTGCATTGCGTCTAAGCCCAGTCATCCAGTGCCAGTGAATGGTAAAAATTTTATACAATCAGTATTAATAATTATCCTCTATAATAATCATTACTTTTAATAATTAATTAAAATGGATAAACCTGTCTAAACTTATTGAATTTTATACGTAAAAAAATACGAAATATGTTTCTGTTGGTATTGTTATTTTATTTCGTATAGTGTTCTTTAAGCCGAAAAATACCTACCTTCCACTATGCTAGCAAGTCAACCCAACAATAACTCTTAACCAAATGTCAAGGACTAGTGAACAAAAATTATTGAGTCCGTCGTATAGTAAGTAACGTAACGTAACGTATGAAAGTACTTATTGCACGAACGGACTCAATACTTTTTCAACCGACGACAAAAAAAGGAGGAGGTTATCAAGTCGACGCGTATATTTGTTTTTTTTATGTATGATCACCGATTACTCAAAGACGGCTTAACCAATTTGGAAAATTCTTTTTTTGTTTGAAAGGGTATACTTCGAAATTGGTCCCATTATCACCAAGTCAGGATCTGATGATGGGATCCTGGAGAAATCGAGGGCACTCTTCAAATATTATATGCACACCTATAGTGATTTGAGTATTTTTTTAAAGTAACTTGTGTAGTTGCATTCGAAAAGCACCATTTGTGAAGTGTACCTGATGATGGAGACCACAGATGGCCACTGGAACTACTCAATATATGTATAAGTAGGAATTATAAGTATTTCATGTGTTCCGCTTCGATTACTTGAATGTGGTTATTAAGCACAATATGCTCGTCACAATGCATATGGTGAAGTGAAACTGATGGTGATGTACCAGGAGAACTCGTCAACAATTAACGGCCCAACATTGGGAAAAGCTATATTTTGTAAATGATTATAAGTAGTTGACATTTAGGCTCTTGTAACTAGGTAAATTAAAAGTCGACCAACTAAACAGAGTCAAATAAAAACTTTTTACCAAAAAATTAAACCGACTCCCAAAAAACACTGCAAAGTGAAAAATAACTTTAATTTCGGAAGTCGGTGCCAAAAACGAAAATATAAAACTAAAGACAAGACACCGACTACCGAAATTAAAGTTATTTTAATCCCACCAATTCGCAACAATCCGGATTACATGGTGTTCTCACGAATCAAGAAAATATTAAATTAATAATAAATGAAAACAAAAGCATCCGGCCATCTTCCCTGGCATTTTACGCTAGCTGATCACTAATCAAACTGATTAACCAACCATCATTTGTTTGACATACAACTGTCAGGAATATAACAAAAGCGCTTTATGTCTGATTACCTTGCAAACAAATACCAGAAGTTGTATAATAGGGATGAATAATCATTATTTTGCTAGTGGGTTAGTTATCAATAACTTTTAAACGTATTTTTTTCCGTTGTTTCCTAACTGAGCACCCTGAGAAGAAACACCGAAACAAACTCAGAGGTCAAAGTATAGTAGTATTTAGAAATATATATGTATGTTTATCAGTTGTCTAGTACCCATACCACAAGCTCTGCTTAGTTTGGGACTAGATGGCGTTGTGTGAAAAGTTGTGGAATATATATATTATATTATTAAGTCTCTTTTGAGGTCCATACAATCTGTAATGGTCAATTTGTGGACCTGTCCAGACAGTGTATAATAAAGTATAGCTCAACTTAGTACTTTAAATAGCTCAAAGAGTTGACGAACAATAGGTACCCAGGTAAGGACGTTTGGATAGTGTTGATGTAAAGGCATAGTACCTAGTACCTACACTATCCAAACGTCCTTACCTGGGTATTGTTCGTCAACTCTTTAAGTTAAGTTAAGAAAAGAAATCTATATCACTTGCATAACAAGAAATAAATTCTTTATTGACTTGGAATGCGTTGAACTCCTGTCCTGCGTAAATCCTGATTCCGTATGAATTCTAACTAAGTACATGTTGACCTACCTAACTACCTACTCTATTGAAATAAAAGGGTGGACACCAAAGTGAAAGACCAATTCAAGGAATTCAATAATACGAGTTTTATTATTCTTTACTTTATAATCCGGAAGGTGTGTTTCAATAACATTACGTAAGACGTGTGATCCCAAGCAAGGCTAAGGGAATACAGTTACTGTTCCACACAAAGAATATCAATCAAGTGGTGACACAGCGCTCCGAAACTTATAAACAATATTAATAGATTATAAAGAGAACGATAGATGTTGAAGTAAGACAGATTTGTTTTTGTTACACTCCAACACTATCTTCCCTTGAAAGTACCATTAAAAGCGGTTCAGCAGTTCCAAAGATTAGCCCAGACAAACAGAAAGACACACTGACAAATTGTTTTCTTAACTATAAGCACATGTAAACACACAGCTATTTTGAAACACAGACAGACACGTCAATATTTTAATGTAAAAACTTTTTTTACATAAAGTTGAACCGACTTCAAAACTTACAAAAAAGTCTTGCACTACAAAGTTTTTGTAAGCTTTGAAGTCGGTTTAGTGTATCATTGTTTGTGTTACTTGAGATACCTACGTACCGTTCGCACTTACTTTTAAAAAGAGAGTTTGCTGTACACGTCTTTTTTACCCACTTAAGCCATATTTCAGACGTGATTCAGAAGATCTGTGCCTCAGCCGTAGTAATATTAATAGGCTAATTATGCTAAGCAGTACATAGGTGTACGAGGGCAGCAATCGCGGGACATTTGCTGTTTTAAATTTAAGAGTTCCATCACTTATCTCCGAAGCTCTTCATCAGAACCTGATGTGTTATATACTAAAACCTTTCTTGTAAAATATGCTTTCAAACAACGAAAATGCGATCGAAATCGGATCAGGAGTTTCTGAGAAAATCGCGGATATACAAACATACATACATATAACATACGTACATACATACTGATCGAATACATAACCTCCTTTTTTGAAGTCGGTTAATAAATAGATTACAGTGCAAAGAAAGTAAGCTTCTTTTTAACCGACTTCAAAAAAAGAGGAGGTTTCAGTTCGTCTTGAAATTTTTTTTTATGTGTTACCCCGTAACTCGAAGACGGCTGTACCGAATTGGAAAATTCATTTTTCGTTTGAAAGTGTATACTTTCTAGTTGGTCCCATTGTTATGAAATCAGGATCTGATGATGAGAACGTGGAGTAATCGAGGGAACTCTTCAAATATTATAGGCACCTATAGCGCTTTGGGTATTTCTTATAGTACCTTGTGCAGTTGCTCTCGAAAATAACCATTTGGGGAAGTGGAACTGATGATGAAGACCACAGACTGATAGCCACCGAATCTACTCAATAATAAGTATTTCGTGGATTGCGATTCGATTACTTGAATATGGACGTTAAGCACTTTATGCTCGTCACAATGCATATGGTGATGTAGAGTTGATGGTGAAGTACCAGGAGAATTCCTGAAAAATTAACGGCTCTGTATCGGGAATAGCAATATTTTGTAAAAGTTGATAAATAGTTGACATTTTGGCTTTTGTAACTGGATAAATTACAAACCGACCCACTAAAAAGCGTGAAGTAAAACTTTTTAACAAAAAATAAAACCGAATTCCATATCAAAACACTACAAAGGCAAAAATAACTTTAATTTCGGAAGGCGGTGTCAAAAAAAAAGAAAAAACAAAACCAATAACACCGACTACCGAAATTAAAGTTATTTTTGCCTTTGTAGTGTTTTGATATGGAAGTCGGTTTTATTTTTTGTTAAAAAGTTTTTTTTTAATTCAATGATTTGTTGATGCTAGACTGATACAATGTAATATCCTTCACGATACAAAATATTATTCTTATATATTACATTTTCCGGTGACCTTTTCACGATGAGTGTAGAAAGAGATAAACTATTTATTTTATTTATGCCTGTTTGTATGAGTGTCGCATATAGATAACACTGGTGTACAAAATATTACTTACCTATGTTTTTTTTCAGCTGAAACAATGAAACTCTTTCAGCTCTAGATTCTATCTTTTTTGCATAGTTGATGACTTTTTATGGAGTGTATCTATATTTATATTGTATTAAACCAGATTTGAGGAATGTAATTAATCAATCATTTCGGAAGTAAAATATATCGAATAAAAAAATTACAGGCATACAGACGAATTCAGAAGTCGGTTACAAAACAGTACCTAATCAGTAGAAGTTAAACACAATTAGTGTTTTTGAGTTAATTGCCAAAACACGTGTATAACTACGAGGATTTAGCTATAGCGTTATGTAGTCATAAAACGTTGAAGTCAGTGTGGCACGTCACTCGTGACATACAACTATAAACCTCGCCGTGGGCGGTTATTACAATGAAGTGTGAACTGATGTATTTATTGCTTTACTACTATTGGGCAGACTACACCGCAATATTTTTGAAAACTATTTCCACGAATGATGAATGTGAAGTGAATCATAGGACATAATACACCAAGTAACCTCGTATTCACTTCAGTTTATGATAGAGTACGATTGCTCACTGCTAAGCCCATAACTTCCGCGTTATTTAATTTTAATTTTAATATTGATATGGTATTAAACAACATATAGGTTTCAATTAGAAACGTTATGACAAATAGGTATATGAGACTATTCACACATTCAATTAATTGCTACCATAAGCTTGAGGTTCGCCCTTTACTTACGCTGATTTTTTTGAGAAGTTATAAACGGCACGTCTTGTACCTACATTATTATTCTAATTTATGCTGACTAATGCACAAAAAATATCCACATAGGCGCAAAAAACAAAATCATGAAAAGAAATCGACGAACTTTTAATCGCCGCTCCCTAGACTAGACGTCAAGTCTAGAAAACTGAGATCATGTCTTTGAGCACTAGCGCTTTCTTTATCCCACATAGGAGACCGACTAGCACAAATAAACATGAACCTATTTCATAAAGAGTCCGAAAATAAAGCCTTTTGGCAAACAAAATATTATGTCATGGCTGACTTGCTGGATATTTGCCAGCCGAAGCCTCCTCGGCAACTTCAGCACTTCGGCCAACAGAATCACACATAATATACATGAAGATGCTATATTAAATTTTCACGTAGATATGTAACTTCGGAGAGTACATGTTCTGGCCAAAAATATAGAGGAACACACCGTATTATAAACGCGAAAGTTAATCTTTCGGTTTGCTACGTTCTCACGCCGAAACTGCGAAACCAATTTTAATGGATTTTACCATACAGATAGATAGGACTTTGGAAACGGACCTACGATACTTTTATCCCGGGAGCACGTTTATTTGGTATAGTTAAGAAATTCATACCCAAGTAACGTAGGTATTTGCTGCGTCAGGAAAGTTTTTAAGAATATCGCTCGTAAAAGATAAGTCAGTAGCTCTCTTTAGATATCTTTGGCATATTCGGTAACAGATTTTCTTCGGTCGTCGCTTCATTTTTTCGAGGTAGCGGAGCCACATTTTTATTGGCATATTGACATCTTTTTACCAAATAGGTACATGTTTAGTTACGTAAGCAAAGAAAAGTAGGCCAACATTTTTTTGGGCAAGAAATTATAAGAAATGACATGGACGTGGCTGTATTAAACAATAGTTTCACTACAACATCCACATATATCATTTTTTCACATAACTACATTATACTACAGACACTCACTCGGGCTTCACATATTCTCAAGCATCCAGTGACACTCACAACACACAGAAAGAGATACGTACAATCAAGGTTTTAATAATAATACTTATTTTCTAAATGCTTACTTTGTAAGTTAGGTGTGTTTTTTATTTTGTATTTTCTGTTAATTTGGAACGCTAACTTTAAAATTCTAGAAGGGCGGTTAATAGTTACTACACAGATCGTAACTAATTATCATTACTAACATTATCGATGTAAGGCGATGTAACATATGTATGTATTTGTCCCAATACTAAAGATTTATTTATTTATTTAATTTCATTTTGCTTACAATAATTGCAGATAGATTAAAATAATCATCGATCTCTCTGATTGACGTCAAGAGGTTTGTTGACGTAGTTAGCAATAGATAATGGATATACAAGTATGCTCAACATACAATGTCATGATCTGATACTTTGTGTGTATGTATGTTCAAAGTATCAACAGATAATGACGTCTTGAGGTCACAGCCTTTTTAAAGAAATTTAGAAAAGGCTGGTTGATGCTTCCTGTGACCCAACGGCCGGCTATTACATTGGCCGAAAGATAGTATTGCCATACAACTTGGCAATGCTGCCAGTCTCTTAGGTACGTTACCAGTCGACAGTGTTGAGGACGATTTTTTTTTATTGATAATAGGCTGGCGTTTGACCACCATCTCACCTGATGGTAAGTGATGATGTGGTCAAACATGGAGCACGCTTGCCTAGAAGTAACCTATTCACTCTTGACTTAAAGACTCCCACGTTATAGCTATCAGGAAACACAGACTCCGGCAGGGAATTCCACTCCTTAGCCGTACGCACAATGAAAGTATTCCCAAAACGTTTTGTGCATTGTAGTCCGATGATGGAACGGGCTTGGCGGAATTAGATTGTGAAAACCGATAGACTTCAACTGTGACTGTGACTGTTCAAGGCTTTATTTTATTTTGCAGTTTAGTTTAATAAAAATAGTATCTTACTAATACTATAAATGCGAAAGTTTATGAAAATAAATGTATGGATGTTTGTTATTAATTCACGCAAAATGTACTGAACGGATCCGAATGAAATTTGTTAAGTAGATAGTTGACATCCTGGAATAACACATAGGCTACTTTTTATCACGGATTTCCCACGGGCTTGGGATTTACGCGGGAAAACCCTCTCATGCAAACGAAGTCGCGAACAGAAGCTAGTATAAAATATGTGCGTATGCAAATAAAGCTTTAATATATTTTTCGTATATTTGTGTGCAGCATGTCTTGTATTATCCTGAATGTACACCATACAGATAAATATATCACGATTACTTACCATTACATGTATTTTGAGATATGACCACACCGGTATATTTAGATGGCATCTGATTTGTATCAGAGCCTTTGTGCCAAAATGAAAAGCCCAGTAGGTTTGACGGATAGATGGTTGCAGTAAAAAAAAAAACAAAAAAATATTGGATAATCTTCTAACAATTCGAGTTTAAATCCTGGAAAAGGTTTTTTTTGTAAGTATCCGGTCAAAACATCTAAACCTGTTGTGCTAAACCTCCAATAAGCTTAAATAGTGTCATGAAAGATACGAATAGCACTTGCGGAATACTGAGATTTCAATTTTAATCTGAATTTAACAAAATAACTACGTCTCCGACCAGATGGTAGAGAGAACATGACATACCTACACAGCAACTCTATTTTGAACGCACAATTAAGTAATTATTTGCAGAGCCCATAATTAAAAGTTTGAACGATATTACAAAAAGCTTTCTGCACTCCTTCTCGATATAAATCTTAATCCATACATTGTGATATTATATAGGAAAGATTTACCTATAGGTATTTATTTTTTAATGTTTGTAAATAATTAATTTAAAAACGAATGGACCTGAAAAATCTGTAACCAATAGAAAGCTACATTATTCATGAGTGACAAAGGTTACATTTTCCTTGTAAAAATCTTTATCCCATAAAAAACAATACTTGTCAAAAAAACCAAGTCTCGCAACTCAGTTCTTCTACCGTAAAAAGTTGTGAGATCCATGTAATACCAAGTCGGTTATTCGATTATTCGGTCCCTACTTAAGGGACCTTCTGTCTTAAGTTGTTACGTAATTATCTAACCTAACAACATCCCTTCCGGTACCTTCTACTTCTTGTATACCAACAACGAATTTTCTTAAAGCCCTCTCTCTGGCTTTTTTATTCCGTTGACCATTTTACAAGTTACCTTTTAACATAATTATATCTAGATACCTATCTACACCTATTATTCCATTATATTATACATAATTATATACAGGTACACTGATTAATTAACTGTAAATGTAACTTTGTAATCCCATATATATATATGGGATTACAAAGTTATTTATGCAGTTGATGTATCTAGAAAACTGGACCTAAATTGAAAAATATTTTAGTTTTTTCTTGATTCAAACATTAAACACTAATTGTGTTCAAAATTTGAAGCTTCTATGTCTGCTAAAAGTGCCTTAGACCTTTGATGATCGGTCAGTCAGTGAGTGACAAAATGAAGAAACTTTGACTCGTTATAATTCTTAAACTACCGATTCAAATTGAATGAAATTTGAAATATACCGTGTTTATACAATGTCTGCTTGGTTACTGAAAATTCAGGCTTCTAGTTTTTTCCACAACGAAGTTATACGGGGTCGAAAATGGCCTGAACTGCTTCGAGAAAAGTATGGTAAGGCCGTGCCGCTTTTTGCTCGACTTGGCGGGGGCACTTCCGTGCCCCCAGACACGCGTGCAAAGCCGCGGGCAGTAGCGTGTAATGCATAACTTCACACTCCGTCCACGTAATTTTTCGTAAAAAGCGTATAGTTTTTGTTTCATCTATTCATATTTCTTTATATTTACATACGAATAGTTTCATCTTCGTTTATTTAAAATTAGAAAGACCTATTTTTAAGAAAAAAAAGCAAAAAATAAGTACTTAAGGCTGCGTTTCCACCAGAGATGTGCGAGGATGCGTAGCCAGGGATGTGTTTGTAAAGAACCAATAGAATCGCTTCATTTACCTCGCCTCGGTCAGCACAGCTCTGGTGGAAACGGCTCAGCGGAGCTAGATTTTTGCGCATACAAAACAAGCGAGGGATGTGTTCGAGGGATGTTTTTGAGAGATGTGTTGCGAGGGATGTGTTGCGAGGAATGTGTGTTGAGAAGGATGTGTTGCGAGGTTTGCGCATCCTCGCACCACACATTAATGCGCATTTTCACAGCTCCGCTACACATCCTCGTAGGCACATTTTCATCGCACAGCTTTGGTGGAAACCCACACACATTTTCACAGCACAGCTAGACATCCTCGCACGACACATTTCCATCGCACATCTCTGGTGGAAACGCACCCTAATGGACCTGAAAACTACTTCGTCATCATCATCAACTGCTCAGCATTTTCCCAAATATATTGGGGCTAGCTTCAAGTCTAACTGAATACAGCTGGGTACTAGTGTTTTACATGAAGCGACTGACTATTTGACCTCCACAACCAAGTAGCTGGATAGAACGATACCCCTCGGCTAGACCAGTATCAGAAAAAGTACCTGAAAGTAATATGCCTACATAAACATTGGACAACGGGAGAGCACACCTTTTACCACAGACTTCGTATAAGAAACGATTTAAGTAAATGAAGTTAATTACGGGGAGAGCAAAATAAAGATACATGGAATGACTGTAAGGGCGACAATATGAATAAATTAATAGTTTGAAAAATACTCGAAAAACACGCTTTTATAAATGCACGTAGAATCAGAAAAATTCTATAGGTTTGTTTTAACCTTGAAACCTGATCGTGTTCAAAGTCCATTACGTGGCCTTTCTCACAAGTGCAAACACGACTATGATACAATATTCCATCATTGAATGCCAGTGTCTATCTTCCAGCTTCATCATCAGACCTTGAAACCTAATCATGGTCAAAGTTCTTTACAAAACTTTTCTACGAATTCCAAAACAGCTATGATACGACTTTCCATCATGAAGTTCCAGTTCATATCTTCCGGCTCCATCATCAGATTAGTACGACAGTACCATATTATTGTATTGTCATCAGAACTACATACAGCTGCCAATTTTCAGTACGCTACGACTCTTGGAAGATGGTTAAATTAGTTACCTTAGATTCCATTACATAGTTACTTACATACAGGTCGATCTAATAAAAACGTGTTAATTAAATGGTAATAAAAGAGACGGGTAAAGATGTAAGAAGAGTTCGCCGAATTTCCTAAATTTTTTACTTAGGTGTGAACATACGATTTGTTATATGTAGTAGTTGACTATAAAATGGGTAGACACAACCCTGGCATAGCATCCATTCTGTGCCCACGAAAGCACATAACGGCATTCCATGTTCTTTCAATAAAAACTTGGACATCTTTCAGCAATATGTTGTAAAGCTCTAGTTATTCCAGGCAAGTAGTATTGTAGCAACACGGTATACTCAGCTAAGTGTTTACTAATGAAACTAATCAATAATAGATAGCAAGCCAGCAGCGACGTAAGATGTTGGATCAATATTGGTTTACGTTGGTACCTACTCATGTAAGTTGTACGGCGTGTGTCACGGGATTCAGAGCTTTTTCACGTAGGCAAATGTATCGACTATCAGTAACGGCGCTGTATTGTATTTTGTTGTTGCATTAAAAGAATTATCATTTGTAAAACAGCCAGAAGAAGTAATCCTTATCTTAAACACGAATTTTTCCTGTAAATTCAGGTTACTTTTTGTAGAGAAGGGGACTGTATCGCATTGCAGTTTATCCGCAACCAAATGCAAACAAAGATTATTTCCAGCGTAATTATTCATAGTGCTAACTTACATCTTACCTATACATTGTGGTTTTTTATATAGAGTGAATAGAGGCAATCGTGCTCCATCACTTTTTATTAATTGAGTTTGTGGTAAACACCTATAAATAATAGAAAATGAATTGAAATGCAATTCCGTGCAAAGAGGATCGACAAAAATGATGATCGCCTCTTTCCGAACATACTTCCCCACCCGACCGGCATATAGGTTTCCTGCTTTATCACTGAGTAGCTTCCATTACTACTAAATGCACAAGAACATCATAATTTTAGATAGCTACTGCTGCGATATCGCACCTAAATGATTCTGGCGTTAAACATATAGAATATGATGATACATGCATACTTTTTACGTCCGACCAAGATAATATTATGATAATGTGAGCGACTTTCCTATTCCTCGACTAACGACGTGTATTTTTTGTTTCGGCATAGTCCTGAAAAAATGATAAATAGTGTTCTTAAAATAATGAATTATATAATAAATAATATATAATAAATTAATAAATATTAAAAACATCTTTAATATTAGTGTAGATTTTATAAGAAGCACCATTTATATTTAACAAATAACACTTTTGTATTCAGGCTCGACTTCCGTAGAGGCGCATTTTTAATTAAGGCATTTTGTTGTAAACTCTTCATTTGGTTTTCCACTTTGAAGTATCGAAAGTTAATTAAATAGTAGTTCAATTAATCAATTTCCTTTACAGGATATCCACTATATAGTGAAGGCCGAGAAATCATTACACCTACGTAAAGCGCGCCACATATCAGAAATAACACATTTATCTTTACATAGGTTTGTTAGCATTCGATCAATTAATCAATTTTGGTGTACTTAAACTCCTCTGTCTATCCCTATAGATACACAGACGTGATTAAACAAATAAATAAACAAGAGCTTAGTAAACTGGCAGAAAAAGTGTATGACTTAAAAATGCAAGTTACTTCAAGCTCAAACAATTTGCAAAACGGGTAAAAACTGTCCGCATTATAGAGTATAGTTTCCTTTATGCAAATTATCTTCCGTTCTATTTGCGTTTGACCAACTATTGCAATATTTTAGTTCGGCTTAAACTTAGCAAACATTGCACGTAGAAGATGAATTAAATACGAACAACTTCAGCGTCTTCACCTGCCTATCCTTTTCTACTGTTGAGGTCAACTTATCTCACTATTTTAAACGTAGTGACTGCTTATATGACCCCTGCAACCTAATACAGACTCAGTAAGACAATAGAATATAGGTACCTACTTTAATGTATACTGAATTAGGTACTTATAATAAAATCTCTTAGTAACACAACACACACGCAGTGATAGTCTGTTTGGCGTTCCAGGGCCGAAAGGTTGTCAAAAAATAAGTTTATTTGACACAGAATAAATACATAAATATTCATACCTACACTGAAGAAGTTTATATATTTGAAGTTGAATTAATCTAATGGTACTGCGAACTGTTTCCCAAACTAGGCTATAGCCTATATGTTGGAAGACAGCGTTTAGATACCTAGAGACGGGGATCAATGTCCTCATGGAGACATTTAAACAGACTAGGGTAAGTGAAAAGTAAATACATTGAAATTAATATAATAGATATCGACAAATAGAAGCCTAGACCTGAACCTATTGTTTCCGAGACTGAATACCATTAAATTAGTTATGCCGGAAGAAACGGTAGGTCACGTGCTCCTAGAGTGCACGGGAATCACCGTACCATACGGAAACAAATCTCATCAAGGGTCATTGAATTCCCTTACAGATATCCTGTATAGACCGAGAGACCTGATCTGCTTCTGGAGTGAGGTCGGCTGAATGGAGTGACGGCCGACATGGATCTGATGACATGTTGGATATTATCATAATTAGAGGATGTTAACATCGTATAACGTAGCGTCATGTTATTATAAACTATATGAACCGGTCTTGGCAAGACTCCACGTGAGTTTTTCTGTGTAGAATTAGCATTTGGTCCTTTGATCCACAATCCTAAATTACATCTGCTGGGGAAATAACCATCATTTTAATCACAAACTCATCTGATGGAGAGCGATGATGTCGTTGACGATTTATCAAAAGTTCCTTGGATATCCCTACATTCATGTAGATTCGGAGTGTACCGTATTATTTAAATATACAACGTGTAACGGAAACTCCATGTCTATCCAAAAAGACTGAAGACAACATCTGGTATGGAGTCTCTATGGAAAGTTTCAGCTCAAAATAAGTGGCTCACAGAATTGACCCCAAATTATTGGTTTCATATGTTTCTTGAATACCAGTAATAACAAACGTGTCACAGCACTATGAGGGTCATCACTTTCCACGTCACTTGCCAATAAAACGATAATTCTCTTCGTTCTTCTTAATTTGAAAAATTCGGTCTCTGGTATCAATGTATTGAAATTTCTAATATGCTCCACACATGTACACATAGGATTAGAATACCCTTGCCATATCATTTGTTATCATCCAAAGAAGCCGTACACTTGGTATGTATATACCCTTTAAATTACACGTTGTATAAGCGTCAATAGCCTAATGGCTAAGTTGTCAGATTTATGACCGAGAGGTCACGGGTTCGAACTCCACCCTTTACACTATTGTGTCGTGAACCCACTCCAGACACAAGCATATTTAGCTTAGTTGGAGAGGTTAATAAGATTGCTAGTAATGAGAATTCTACAAAATTTAAAAAAGAAATAATAATAATACATGACCCAGCTCTCGATAGTAACAACATTAAGTTGAGTACACTGGGATCAATCGAAAATAACTGAAAAAACTATTGCTGCCAATAAACTAGATAAAATATAGAAGATGTAGACCATTAGATACGGCTCGCGTAGCGAAGTTCCTTTCTCTGGAGACATAAGCTCCAGTAGCTACCATTGTATCAACACCGGTGAAATAGATACTTTATATTTTTATTCTTATACATATTTAAAAATATATTTCTTCTTAAAAAATCAGATGTAAAAATATTATAAAAAATATACAGAAATCCTACTGCGTAAACAGAAAAATTATAAACTTAAATTTTCTGAAAAGATACGGTAGAATTGTTTTTCTTTTTATTTGAATTCGAATTTTTGACAGTGAGCACAAACGCAGTCAGAGGCATCAAATCCATTTACTATGATATCTATTTTACTATCGAATCCGTTCAAAGTGAACCTATGTTAATCGGTTCGCATCGGCGGCGCAGTCTGATAAAAATAAGAACTTAACTGTCATTTGAATTTTAATAGATCTTACATACTAGAGTTTCGTATAGACAAAAAGGAGAAATTACTCGAAACTGGCTTCAAGAATACAAGTTATTTCCATATTTCTGCTAAATAATTAATAATCTTCAAGCTAGTTTATAACTTAATAGTCCACGCCACGTTATAGTGTTGTGTATTACATTAATTATAACAGCCGCGCACGCGACCGACGTGCAAACAAAAGGGAGCTTCAGTAAACCGAAGGTATTTATTCAAAGGAATTTGTTGATCGAACGAACACTCATTAACTAATCGGGGCTTCTCCGCCGACAATAAATAATTAATAATTCCGAGTACCAAATAGTGGGATGCAAGACATAGAAAAATGACTTAACAATAATAAATCTATAGGTGAGTCTCAGGTAATGTAGATTAAATGTGGGAAGGGAGAATACGACTGATCTTTTCTTAACTCTGCCGAAATTTTAAACAGCTTAGTAGGTTTTAAATCAGGACAGACTCTGAACTTAATTTATAACTTTAAACTTTTCCCTCATAAATTCTGATCCCACGGGAATTTCCAGATTAATGAAGTCTACATATAGCATTTTAACCTCCTCTATCTCCCATTAAAATCGGTACAGCTCTTCCAAATATTAATCCGTACAAACCGGAAGACAGACAACAAAAATTTAAAAGAAATTTGTTTGACTATAAGCACTTGAGAGAACACAGTTGTTTTGAAATCACAGATACACTTCAATTTTATTTATATGTATAGGTAGATAAATCCTTTTTTCATCAACTGTGAAGCTTTACTTAATAAAAATTCCACACTGCACTTTCATATCATTCTTATGTTGTTGTAATGTCATCATCATCATTTCAGTAGAAAGACGTCCTCTGCAGGACCTACACCAAGCCTACTCCAAGCTTCGCATCGACCCGGCCAATGCTCCGCGCAACCAGCTGATGGCAGATTGAATCCACATAACATAACGTACACAGATATATTATAATTAAATTTTATTATATTATATTTAAATTTTAATACTCGATTTTGCTTTGCGATACAGCGAGACTGAATTAAACAAAATGCTAGCTCTCGACTCATATATAATGTCGAGTTTCACAAAAGCTTTCAATTTGGCAAACGTTGGGAAATTGTTTTAAAAGTACACAAACAAAAAGCTCTACGCATAAAACTGAAACATAAAATAATACTATTAGTATTTAATAGCGGATTGGTTTCTAGCCAAATACTTAATAACAATGATTACAGGCTATATCTTCGAATGAATTACAAAACATTATTGGAAACAATCATTCTTTTCAGCCTGGCATTACAAACTAGACACTCGTAACACACATCTTACTTTCTCAAAATATCTTTAGAAAATAGCAGAAAATAAAATTTGTCCCATCTGCCTATTGCCAACCGTTGTTGCCGAATGTCAAAGTTGCGAAAATGGGTCACCGGATGGAATAGATGGCATGCAGTGTACTGTACGACAATCGATGCAATTTTACCTTTATATTTTTCATAACATGTACGTAGCAACGTCGCCAGAATCTGCCAACGGGATATGAAAATGCGATTATTTTTGTTTCAATATCATTTGTAATTCGTGCTCACATTCTTATCTACGAAATTGTTCAATAACAAACATTCAGCGGCGTTTAAACAGTTTTGAAACATTACATATCCATTACCGAATAACAGTTCCCATTCATTACGATCTCTGGGAATATTAATGATGAATGAAAGTGAAATGTTTACCTGCCGTTATGACCTTGAGCTGTAAGAGAGATTGAAGAGCGTGCTGTCCGCTATCGATTCTGGAGCCACGTGCCAGCCAAGAGCTGAATCACCAGCGCTGATGAGGCCAGGATTACGTGAAGGAGTCACAGTTGCACAACAAGGGTCTAAATCACACTGGTAGACGGTTGCGGTAGCGCCGCGGTGGGATCACGAGCGGTTAGGGATGATCACAGGGGTAGAGTGGTTCGCGCGCGAGTGATGATGTCGGTGCGGCAGGTGGCGGCAAGTCGCGGGCGGGCGCGTGGCGCTGGGCGTGCGGCGCGGGTGCGGGGCCGGGCGCGTACTGTCGAGCGCGGCGCCGAGTGTTCGCGCGAGGCGGCGACGCGCGCTGCCGCTATTTGCGCCCACTGCGCCCGCTTGCCGCCCGCCCCGCCCGCGCTGCCCGCTCAGAGCTTTCTCTGCGCAGCGCAACAACAAACATTTCTTTATTCCACCTGTAACTGTTTTCGATTGCTTGCATAAAAACATAATGATCTCGTGATTATCGTATATTTGGCCGTAGAAACTTAATCAACAACTTAGTGTTATACATATCGTCAGCAAAAAAGGACGCATAAAACTATAATATTTATTTTAACACTCAAATATTTTGGAAATATTTCTTATATTTATGCCTTTAATATACTGTAACATTAAAAAAACTTAACATAAAATCAGCCATTACTTATCTATTATATTTACATTATTAGGTACTAGTTTTCTGTATGCAACTATTTAGATTATCTGAAAGTGTTTTTATCACGGTATTACAGTGGGTTATTTATTAGTTGGATCCGATTTTTGATATTCACACTAAAATGGTAAAAAAGGTTTTCCGTTTGTTTTCTATAACGCTGACTTACTTTAATAAATGGCCACTTACAAACATCGCAAGAAGATAATTCTGATAATCTAAAAAGAAATATAGACCTATACTGTTGCTCTCAGGAGTTAAACTTAGGGCTCAAACATTAACGAACATACATTTACGGTATTATTTTTAAGTGGAATTTGTTCATTTAAAAACTATATCGTCATAACCATTGTTGTAAGTTGAATTGTATTCCTGCAATACACAGTCATCAAATTCTAATTCAAATCAATTATTTCAGATAATTAAAAATCCATAGATGTGTTAGTATAATGCTTCGGCTAGGGTTAGTACATAATATTAAAAAAAAGTTATAACTATATGTTATAGCTTTATGGGAAGGACCAACAATTTATGGGAAACATGCCCCCGGTTGATAGTCATTCCCATAAAGTGTATCATGAAAGGAGAGGTTAATCTCTCCACCACATTTGACAGAATGCTGTTGTTACTCGCCGGCACTCTGCTGAACAACGAACAGAGTTTTCTGCGCATGATGACTCAAATATTATATTACTAGCTGTTGTCCAACACTTCTTGTAAGCATCGAAATTTTGATAAATTTAGCCCCGGGGAATCGCACCAGCTATTTCCCCGATAACGACAACTTATTGACATTTTATCTAAAAAGCCTATAAGTTTTTTCAAAAAATAATCTATATCTAAGTTAAACGGTTTTGACGTGATAGAGTAATAAACATCTATGCATCCATGATAACTTTTTTTTTTAATTTCTAACTTTCGCAATTACAATATTAAGTAATCTATACTTATAATAAATCTGTAGAGATGTCAATTCTGTACATGAAATATATTTAAAAAATAACTATCAGGGGGTGATTAGGGATCGATACTGATGCCAAAAATGCAATCAGCAAAATTATTGTCTGTCTGTCTGTCTGTCTGTATAACCGTTATAGAAACAAAAACTACTCGACGGATTTTAACGAAACTTGGCACAATTATTTTTCATACTCCTGAGCTAGTTATAGTATACTTTTCATCACGCTACAATCAATAGGAGCAGAGCAGTGAAGGGAAATGTTGGGAAAACGGGAGAAGTTACTCCATTTTTTAAGCTTCCGTCGCGTGTGCAACCTTAATGGTTAAAGCTACACAGAAATCATTTATGACGGAAATGTTTTCCTTAAAATTATATAAAAAATATCCCACGACAGCATATATCTATCTTTTATGGTTAACTCACAATAACACGTGTAACTCCCGATAGCTTAGCAGTTCGAAGCTTTCTGATTATTATTCTGTTCCGAAATTTAAAACCACCACAACTTTGCAATGGAACTCGGCTAAAAGTAACCCCGTTGCAATAAAATATAATCGAGGCTCAAATTTTAACAGGTTGCGGTGCAGGAGAAACCGTCTTTATTCACAGAATTCCCATAATGCCAAATAATTTTCCATTCCAATTTAAAAGAACGCGATTCCCAGTATCGGTGTGTTATGCAATGACAATTAATAAGGCTCAAGGGCAGACTTTTCGTGTTGCTGGAGTAGATCTAGGTGTCAGTGGTTTCTCGCATGGTCAGTTGTACGTCGCTCTTTCCCGGGTTAGCAGTTCTAGAAATCTTTATGTTCACGTGCCGGACGGGTCAACTTTCAACATAGTTTACCCGGAAGCTTTGCGCTGAAGTATTTTCGTTCTATAGGTACTTAAGCCTCATGTGAACGTGATCTAAACAATATTACCAATACATTAACTTAATAACACACAAGGAGTTACACGCTGACGGAGTCGCGGGCACAGCTATTAACAATAATATTGTGCGGTTCGGTATTGCGATATTTTTCAACAGTATTATAGATTGACATATTATATTTCCCTACTAAATTACGAAAGTTAATCTGTCTGTTACATCAAAATCACTGAACCGTGAGGAAGGACATAGGCTACTTTTTTTTACGGAAAACGACGGAAACGCGGACGAAGTCGCGGGTAACAGCTATCTATGCTTATAATATAATTTAATTAATTTATTTATTTGTCTCAGACCATTGATCCATAGAGTGTTAGTAAAAAACTTAACCTATTGTTAGTACAATTTGTTTATTTATTTAGAAAACCAACCGCGATACATTAAACGAATGATAAAATATGTGTAATACAGTTTTGTATGGCTAATAATAGGTTTCCCTGTTTAACTTATATAAATTTAGAACATGCGAACGAACTTAATAGCAAAACTCAAAAATATTATAAAACAAACATTGAGGTAATATGTACTATAACAAACAGTATAGGTAGGTACATTTTATACAAATTTACAGAAGTAGTTACTAAGGCTAATTTGCTATTTATCTTTAAATAAGTTTTTTATAAGTGCTTTGAATTTAGGTTTAGTGTAATTGAATAAATCTATTTGTGCGAAATTTGTGTTATATGTTCGAGCAATGCGGGTCAGTACACAATTCTTAGCGTAATTAGACGAGTGCCGAGGTACATGTAACATTGGCGTGTGACGTGTTCGCCTTATAGGCGTATTAAACCTTATCTGTTCGACCAACTCCGGGCAATCCAGACGCCCATTGATTATATCGAAAAGTAAACACATATCCAGTACTTTTCGCCTTTCATCGAGTGTTAGCATACCATATTCCCTACAGCTATCTTCGTAAGACATGGGAGCTTTACGGAGGCGATAGTTAAGGTGGTTAACGAATTTTCTTTGAATACGTTCTAATTGATTCTTGTAAAATGTGTCAATAAATTAAAACATACCATCAATTAATTAATTAGCGACATGCACGCCTGTGCGCACATGCCTACGCCTTATTGCGCACTTTAAAAACGATTACTTTGCTTTTAGTTTCATTATACCTCAAGCCATGAGCCTCCGCATAACTGTCACAGACGGCCAACAATTTCCTTGATGGACTGAGCAACACCATGTCATCAGCATAACTTATGTCAACAACATATATCATTCTTTCATCAATAGAGCATCCGACCATGGTGTCGCTCAACTCACCAACCAGCCGATCCATATATAGATTAAAAAGACTGGGTGAAGTTAACCCTCCCTGCCTTACGCCACAATCTAGCCTGTAAAACTCAGAATGAGCATCAGCCCACCTGACATAATTCTTTTGATTTTTTACCCGACTACGGCAAAGCCAAAGGAGGGTTATGATTTTGACAGGCTATGTATGTATGTATGTATGTTCATCTGTTCCCTCATAGCTCCAAAGCTGCTTATCGAAACTCGACAAATGAGGTATCGTTAGAACCGTCTTGACCGTCCGCTGAACATAGGCTACGTGACGTGTCACAAAACCCAATGTGGAGCCCTCTAGGGCCCAAAAAGTGTTGTATTAAAAAATAAAAATAAGATAAACACATCGTGTTTGATATCATCTGAAAGGGCGTCACATGCACATTTCCAAAACATTGCTTAAATTTAAAGTGGCGCCCTCTAGTGGACAAAAAATCATGTATAAAAAAATTAAAGTATGATAGATACACCGTGTTTGGTATCATTTGAAAGGGCTTCACTTGTAGTTATCAAAAATATTGCTTAAATTTAACGTGGCGCCCTCAAGCGGTCAAAAAGTCATGTGTAAAACATAAAAGTAAGATAGATATACCGTGTTTGGTATCATTTGAAAGGGCTTCACTTGAACTTATAAAAAATAAAGTAAATAGTTTAGAAGCACAGTGATTTAACACCAAAATAGTTTAAATAATAAAAAGTAAAAAAACTAAAACCCAACTACGTAAAAAAAATCGATGCTAAAAAGGATGAAACAAGATTTTCAGGATGCTGAAATAAACAAGGTTACTGGAAAAACAAGAACAGAACAAAAATAAAAGCCGTAGTCACACGTTATATAGGATATCAAGCGTAACAAAACAATTAATCATGTGACGTGTGACTACGGCTTTTATTTTTGTTCTGTTCTTGTTTTTCCAGTAACCTTGTTTATTTCAGCATCCTGAAAATCTTGTTTCATCCTTTTTAGCATCGATTTTTTTGACGTAGTCGGGTTTTAGTTTTTTTACTTTTTATTATATACCCATATTGAAATATGTTAATGAACTCTGCAGGTAGCTCGGTATCATCCGATAATTTCTGCCACAAAATGTCATAGTTTACCAGGTCAAAAGCTTTTGACAGGTCCAGAAAGCAGCCATACACTGGTGTCTTCCGGTCAGTGTAGTACTGCACAGTCTGTTTGAGGCACAGGATTGCACTTTCAGTAGACAAACCGGCTCTAAATCCAAACTGCGCGTCATGTAATTGAAGGCTGAAGAGTTTGTTTGTTTGTTTGAACGCGATAATCTCAGGAACTACTGGTTCGAATTGAAAAAATATATTTTAATTAAATAGTCAATTTATAGAGAAAGGCTATAGGCTATATATCATTACGCTAAGGCTAATAGGAGCGGAGCGCCAATGAAGAATGCTTCAAAATCGGGGTTAAATTTAACGTTAGCCCAAACTAACTATTCCACGCGGACGAAGTCGCGGGCAAAAGCTAGTAATAAATAATTTAATGCACCTGAGTTACAATAATTTTCTGTTTTGGCTAAAACGGCGATAACTCAACTCAACAAGATATGGAGAGACAGAAATATAAACAATCGGACAAAGCTACACCTGATCTGCACTCTCGTATGTTCCATATTTCTTTATAGGGCAGAGACATGGACATTAAAAGCAGCGGACAAACAGAGAATAGACGCCTTTGAAATGTGGTGTTGGTGCCGTTTGCTAAGGATTCCCTGGACAGCACACCGCACAAATGTTTCTGAAGAACTCAACATTGAAGAAGCCCAGCGACTGTCTCAGGTTTGCCTACAGAAAGTCCTAAAATACTTTAGCCACATTGCTCGCAGGAGCAATGACAGTCTTGAAAGACTGATGGTGACGGGTATAGTGGAGGGTAAAAGACCGAGAGGCCGTAGCCCGAAGAGATGGTTGGACCAGAATATCCGAGTAGCTGGGTATTCCCGTCAACGTTGCACTGCACCGGCCTACCGACCGCAACCGATGGAGACGTGCTGTTGACAATCTACGGAGTCACGATCCTCAGCAGTGAGGGAACGACGAAGAAGAACTGCCTAAAAACTTAATCTTTCTCTAGTCGGTCCGTCATGTCTTACGACCGTGGTAGCCACGTTTGTACACTTCTGTTTTTACTGTGCCCCATAAGAAGAAATCCAGTGGTGTAAGGTCTGGAGAGCGTGCTGGAAACTCGATTGGCCCCCTGCGTCCTATCCACTGGCCCGGTAAATTTTGATCCAGGTAAGCACGTAAACCACGTAACCTAGACATTCTTTGGAATGAGATTCAAGCCGTGTGTAGAGAAATCTCATTGGACGTTTTGATACGATGTACAGAATCAGTGGTGACTCGTACTCAGAATTGTATTGATGCTGGAGGTCACCAATTTGAACAGTATTAACATTTGTTATTTATGTTTCATTTACATTGGACTTTCAGCTTTCTAATTTCCTGAAATTTAACTTTGTAGAACGGTAAATAAATTTTCTATGGACGTTCAAAGTGTGTATACATTTTTTTGAAGCACCCTGTATATCTCCCAAGTTTCAACTTTGTAGTCTTAATAGTTTCTGAATCAAGTGGCTGTGACATACGGACGTACAGCCATTCAGAATGACCTCCGTCCATGTGTTTGCGTTTGTCTGATCCCGCTGGGCCTCCTCCAGGCTACTGAAGGTCACACCTGGTGGGAGTGGGCCGCCGGTGTCGTGAAGAACCGTCGCGGTCGCCGAGTTACGACATCGCAGCGAGTACCTACAGTTTCACTTTCAAGTATTATATTTTTTTCAAGTATTTTAAGTATTATAGGTGCACGTCAAAAAAAAAGCCAAACTTTCTCGACTTTAGCTTAACCAGATATTTCTGTGCGAAGGTTATACCCTATAGATTCATCATGTCTGTCTGCCTGTCTGTCTGCCTGTCTGCCCGTCCGTACGTCACAGCCACTTTGTTCCGAAACAATTAAGATTACACAGTTGAAACTTGATGGGTAGATGAATTCTGAACTATTTTACGATTTATACAAAAAAAAATTGGCCAAGTGCGAGTCAGACTCGCCCATGAAGGGTTCCGTATTAAATATAATAATATATTTATTTGACAAAAAAAAGCCTTACAAATTTCTTAAAACTAGCTTATTTACAATTTTTACAACTACGCCAAATAACTTTGTTTTTCATAGTGTTTATATGAATTACATAGTTATATTTGCGGATTTTGAAAATATGCTGTATCTTAAAAATTACTGACCCGATCTCGTTCAAAATAATTTTGATTGAAAGTTTACATTAAGATCTACAGCATATATTTTTTATTTACATTATTCACTCTATTATTATAGAAGTTAGAGGGGGAGGGACACACATTTTACTATTTTACTACTTCACACATTTTACCATTTTACATTATGAAAAAGTGGTTTTAAAAACCTCAATGTCATTTTTAAAAACCTGTCTATAAATACCACACAAGCACAGATTTCATGAAAAAAAAAAAATCAGTTTCAGTTCCATGTATTTTTTTTTTATAGTTGATAGGCTTACGTTTGACCATAATCTCACCTGATGTTAAGCGATGATGTGGTCGAAGATGAAGCACACTTGCCTAGAAGTAACCTATTCACTAGACTCCCAGGTTATAACGTAAAAGCACCTATTACCGCCAGTTTAAGCCAAGTTCACATTTATGTGCAAAAAATAAGCACATGCTTAATAACTGGTGTATTTTTTTATTTTTATTCAAGTACTGAAACTAACGATCTTGTCAGTCAGATATAGAAACAATTCGAAAAAAAAAAAAAATATTAAAAAAAAATATAAATTGATAAAAAGGGCTATGCTCCTATTACCGACTCAAACCATAGGTGTGTTCCTATTACCGTTTTTGTGGCACCTATTACCGACCGCTAAATGAACAGAACAAATTCAGTCAAATAAAAATGCTCGTGTGGGTTTAATTCTTTAGAATACAGAATGTTATAATTATAACCAGCCTTTAATCAGTCTTAAGAGATATGCTTCATAATATGAATTACATATTGAAATATAACAGTGAATCCAGTCTATTAAATGGCGTTCTACGTGCTTGGTGAAGACAAGTTGAACCCCACAATTTTCATTAGAGTACTTGTGATTTCTCTTGTCACGAAGAGTTGTTCTAGGAATCCCAAATCTCTTTGAGGTTTCATAGATACTTGCTCCATTATCGATAGCCATCAATGCAGAGTTAAGTTGATTAGCTGTATATTACATACGTTTTAATCGTTCCATGTTTCTGAATTAAAATTTACCTAGTCGAATATACTAAACTACTAAACCTTTGCTTAGCAGTGGGTTAAGAATTATAGTAAGTGGAAGTCAATAGGTGATTTTTAATAATAGTTTTTAATGAAAAATGAATTACAGTTTTATATTTTTTCTAAATATTTTAAATTGTTATAAATGTTAATTACATTATATTTACCTACTAGGCAAAAAAATAATAAAAATAATTACTAACACACTATCCATAAAAACTAAAAAAAACATAGAGACGAATTGAGAACCTCATTCTTTTTGAAGTCGGTTAAAAAGTACAGGTACATCGGTTGTTCAGGACTACAATAGGCCAGTGCAACGATACTGGTGTGTCCGAACTTGTCCACGGTTCGTGGAGCCCTACCGTTGCTTTCAATGAACAAAACTACAGGCTCTCCGGCCGACAACAATATGTAGCCTCTGAGGCTTTATCGATACCCAATATTACCACTAACCTTCTGCGCTGGGTACGCCAACTTCGACCTTCCTAGGTCACGCCCAAGTGTGGTATGTATGTAAATATGAGGTGAGTAATTGAAAGGTGTGATGCAAGTCAAGTGTTCTAGAACGTTCACAAGGCGCCAGTCTCCAGATGGCGCGGTCCAGATCAGCATCACAGCACAACTTATTTCCAACAACTCCGCGTGCCATGCGGTGGCAACCAACCGGCGATAAATCCCAAAATATCCCAGGTTTTTCATCAAATGGGGATTACAAATTCCAATTAATCGTTACTCGCGACCCAATTATCGGTTTCAACACGCGATTGCACACGATATTTCTATTACAATCAAATCAAAGTCCCAAGGGCGGACATTTTCCAACAACGGAACCAAAGTCTATCTGTCAAGTGAAAAGTCAAAGAGCATAGAATAATGTTGCCAACCAAAAGGGTGCGTTTCATTTCACGTTGGACTAAACATCTACCCCCCCCCCCCCCCCGGACGGGCCTACCCATCCGCTAATCAATTGGAAGTCTTGACAAGGTTGCAAATTTAACACAGCTTCAATGCGGCCAAATACCGTAGCTAGTTGCTCAAAGGTGAGAACGGTGTCTCCCAACAATCTCCGCCAGTGTCCCTTTGCCGCTTTCACCGCGGCCTCAAAAATACCCCCCAATGGGGGCAGACTGGCGGGTCAAACCACCAAGTGACCCCTCGGCGAGCCAAACTATTACCAATGTCACCCTGGCTCTCATTAATGAAGGCGTATACCTCCTTCAAATAGTTACTTGTACCCTTGTAATTCGTACCGCAATCAGACCTAATCAAAGAAGGTAACCCACGGCGAGACACAAATCTTTCAAAAGTCGCCTCAAAGGCCTCTGTCGAGAGGGAGGTTACCAGCTCCAAATGTACTGCCTTGGTTGACAGGCAGACAAACACACAAATAAGACTTAACAATCTTACTATTACGAAGGGTGGACGTCTTCAACAAAAGGGGACCAACAAGTCCGTTACGACGCCAGCAAAGGGCCTCGTCTCATTGACGCGATCAGCCGACAAAACCCAAATTCTCGCTGCAGAATGGCCAACAGCGCATTGCAACCGGCATGCGAGTTCTTAACGTGACGATCAGTCATTCAGGTCACCAGGCACGTGCCTCCAAATCAAAGTCGTTTCAGAACCTTGAATCTGCAACACTCGGTTCACAACAAAGACCTCCAAAGAGTGGACGGACGTCTTCAACCAACACAAAACAATTTGACTTGTCCGTCCAGGCGCAAGAAGCCCGAATGTCAACAGTTCCACCCAAAGTGCGCGCAACGTGGCTTAAGAGACGCACAAGAAGCACCGCAGGAAGTGCAGATACAAGTTGGAGCCAGTCTTCCAACAGGGTTTCCCGAAGTGGCTCGTCCCAACCAAGTTCAGTTATAACAAGGGCAGGAGCACCAATTTTAGGGTAAGGACAACTCACAAGGGTGATTTCAAACCAGGTCCTTCCCTCAACAGTGGTGACAGCCTTTTCGCCAATTCCCCAAATCTTGCCTGAAAGGTCGTTCACCTTCAGGCCAACCTGTCCCGCTAACCAAGACGACAAAAGGCAACCCTGGGCTCCCGTGTCCAAAATGGCACGGATCACAATCGAGCCACCCGAGGGTCCCCAGACCTTGACCGAGGCCGTTGGCAACAAAACCGTCTTGATCGGGGGGGGTGTCCTTTAGCGGGGCAGGTGTCAATCTCTTAGCGATGCCTGGGCGGCGACCGATCGCCGCATCCAGGCTGCCCTCGTTCACGACGAGGCCAACAATCAAAATATTCGTCCGCGCGGTGTCCCAAGCCGCTCGCCATCACTGGAGGGGCACATCCCATCGAATGCCCGAATGGCGGAGGGCGCGACTCCAACCGGGGACGTTCCGCCAAAGGAAAGTAAAGGCAGCGGCGCCGACCCGGCCACTGCTGCCTAGCAGCCAATGCGCGTTCTCCCTGACGAGGGGAGACCAAATGGCGCTCGCGGGGCTCCCGTTCAACTTGCGCGGGGGGTGGAGTGCGGCGTACAGAATTGCGGGCCTCAGCCCGGTGCTCGTCTCCGGGGTACCCCCCCTTGCGCGAACCCCCCTCAGAAGCTGGTCTGCTGGAGCGGTTCGCGTTGGCACACAAAATCTCCAAGTGGGACCCTTCACAAATTCTACACGGGCGGGGGTCGGGGCAGTCCCGATGGAAGTGGGCCCCCAAGCACGAAAAGCACAAACGGCGTGCGTTGACAATACGGCGGCGGGCACTTACGAGCAAATTCAAAAAGTCCGGGCAACGCGCCATGACATGCCCCGTTGCCTTACAAAAGTCACAATGATGAGGACTCCAGGCACCAGCAAAACGGGGGGCGGGGCGAACATCAACAAGCCCCCTAGCCCGAGGACTCCAGGCGCCAGCAAAACTGGGGGCGGGGCGATCATCAACAGGCCCCCTAGCCCGAGGACTCCGGGCCCCAGCAAAACGGGGGGCGGGGGGAACATCAACAGGCCCCCGAGCCCTAGTCCGTCCCTGGTCTCTAGGTTGAGAAGGTAGTGGGGGTGACCCCGTGGCGCCACGAGTGTTATCCGAAAACCGACACTCGTCTTCCAAAAATTTGAGGAGGTCGTCAAAGGGGGGAAGATGGGTGGCACTATCCCCAACATACTTCTGCTCAAAACGTGACCTCAGCTCCGCGGGGAGCAACTGCAGCACTATGTGCACCAACAAGTAGGACCAATGTTCTACCGGTAACTCCAGGCGTCTCAAAGCGTTGGTCGCTGAGACCAACGGGTTCAGCAAGTCAGTGCGCAACGTCGACGTGCTGGCAATGGCCGGTAGTCCCAAAATCTGGTCGATGTGCACATCAGCCAGGCAGCGCTTGTTCTGATACCGTCGGGAGAGAAGCTCCAGAGCGGTCGGGTAAGAGGAATCCGTCACCGGCAAGTGCTGCACCAAGGCTCTGGCTTCGCCCTCCAGGACAGACAATAAATAGGCCAGCTTCTGGGCAGGTCCGAGGTCCGAGCGTGCATCGACAAGACTCTCAAAGAGATTTAGGAAGCCCAGCCAGTGGTCCAAGCGACCGTCAAAATGTGGCAGCTCCAGGGTGGGCAGCCTACTCAATAGTCCAGGGCCTGCAACAACGGGGGTCTGCGGCTTGGCCGCATCAGGCACCCGACTCTTCAAAATTTCCCGCGCTCGTAGACATATGACATCCCCCAGGTGGACAATCTGGTCATAGTCACCCAAAATCTTATCGCGGGCTGCCTGGTCCATCACCCCCAAATCCACGTCCATGATGTACTCGTTGAAGCGTGGGAGCGCAGCATCAGCTGACTTGATCCTCTCAATCACTTGCCCATACCGAGCAAGGGTGAGCTCTTCCAATTCCACACGCTCAACCGTTGCAGCTGCCGATGTGAACCATCTCAACTGTGAGGTCAATCCGGCAGCAGCCTCCCTGACTGCCCTTAATGAGGCCATTGCAACAATCAAATATTAATACAAATCAGTTAAAATTCACTAAACAAACAAACAATGACTTGTTAGCCGACCAAATAATCTCACCAAAATAAAACTTAAATTCAATTATTTCAAGTCCAAATCCGACCCTGTACCCATTCCAAGTATGAATCTAGCTTGGTACAGATGGCTAGTTACAAAATAAATAACAATTGAATATATAATACAATAAACACCAATAAACATCAATAAACACAACAATTGACTGTATAATATTGAGCCGACAATCTCTAACGCACAATCCAATAAATACTATAAGCAACAAGTCAATCCACACATTCAAGTCTTGTTATGTTAGACTATGTGTGATTATTATTTAGATAACCTTTTAAATTCAGATCAGTGACATTCAATTATTAATTGCAACAAATATACCAAACAACTTTACAACAAATATACCAAATTATGTACCAAATACAACCCAATAATTCCTAATTTCACAAATAAATCTTACTTGTCAATACAACAAAAGGGGCTACAGTACAAATTACAAATACAACTTCAATTGATTCAACTTCAATTAGATAGCCCGGATGACATGGTAATATATTCAAAACTTATTAAGTTATAAGTTATGTTAAGTAATTAAACTAAAGTTATTTTCAACGATGTTCAAAACTTCCAATGTACTATGTGGATTTTATATTATAAAAGCCACGCTCTGCTTACCAAAATGTTCAGGACTACAATAGGCCAGTGCAACGATACTGGTGTGTCCGAACTTGTCCACGGTTCGTGGAGCCCTACCATTGCTTTCAATGAACAAAACTACAGGCTCTCCGGCCGACAACAATATGTAGCCTCTGAGGCTTTATCGATACCCAATATTACCACTAACCTTCTGCGCTGGGTACGCCAACTTCGACCTTCCTAGGTCACGCCCAAGTGTGGTATGTATGTAAATATGAGGTGAGTAATTGAAAGGTGTGATGCAAGTCAAGTGTTCTAGAACGTTCACAAGGCGCCAGTCTCCAGATGGCGCGGTCCAGATCAGCATCACAGCACAACTTATTTCCAACAACTCCGCGTGCCATGCGGTGGCAACCAACCGGCGATAAATCCCAAAATATCCCAGGTTTTTCATCAAATGGGGATTACAAATTCCAATTAATCGTTACTCGCGACCCAATTATCGGTTTCAACACGCGATTGCACACGATATTTCTATTACAATCAAATCAAAGTCCCAAGGGCGGACATTTTCCAACAACAGAACCAAAGTCTATCTGTCAAGTGAAAAGTCAAAGAGCATAGAATAATGTTGCCAACCAAAAGGGTGCGTTTCATTTCACGTTGGACTAAACATCGGTAATAGGTTCTATTGAAGAAATTCTGTATAACCTATTACCGACCCAATGAAATGAATATGTATTGAGTAAATGTATTGTTTTTTAGAATATTTGTATGATTATACAGGTGCCAGTAGCTATGCTAATTTTATTTTAATCGTATTTTAACTATAAAAATACAATATTAGAGAATTGTACATCCTACATTCATCAAAACATTTACATAAGAATAAAGTTGATTTTCACAGTATCGATACTCTTATTATGTATGGCGCTAATTGGTCAAATACAACTTGACACACTAACTAATCAAATTAGTATAGCCGACTACTTATTAATTGATGCATTATAACATAAATAGTAGAAATTAAAATATTCGTCAAAAACCTAACAACGACCTAGGTCGGTAATAGGAATAAAATTGAGATTATTGTTCCTATCACCGCCACATTTTAATATTGAATTTGAAGCAAAATAAAGCTGTATCTCATTAAAATTAGTTATTATTTGTGTTTATGAAAGTATTAAGAAGGTATCAAAATAATTAAAAGGTTCATTAGATTGCTTTACAATTATATATTATGCTAAAAAAGAAATAGGTGTACTTACGTAATCGGGAGCGGGACACTACTAAATATGCGCTATATCCGGAGTCCGACGACAAACTGTGCCATTATTCTTTAAATCGTTGGTTTACGCGCACAAGCAAGTGATGAATATTTGCATTACAAATACATCTATATTTTCTCTAAAGCAACGACTTGTCTAACTTTAATGCAACTCTTTAAAATGATAGTTTTATGAAACGGACGGTAATGGGAGCCGATTTTGAGGGGTCGTTATTAGGCGCCTTTACGTTAACTATCAGGAAACACAGACTCCAGAGAATTCCACTCCTTAGCCGTACACACAATGACAGTATTCCTAAAACGTTTCGTGCATATGGGTGGGATGTCCACCATGTAACAATGGCGCATCGCCATTTGTCTTGTAGTCCGATTATGGAACGGGCTTGGTGGAATAAGACTGTGCAATTCCATCGCACACTCTCCGAAATGTAACCGATTGAAAACTGATAGGCTTGCAACATGTCGCCGATGTTCTAGGCTCTGGAGCCTTGTCTCGACAAGTTTCTCGTTGCCGATGAGCCTTTTGGCCCGTTTCTCTATAGACTTAAGTGCATCAAGCTGGTGTTTAGCAGATCCGTCCCAGAGATGAGAGCAGTACCCCATACACGACTGAACTTGCGCTTGATTGAGGTTGAGCAGCTGTTCCGGTGTGAAGTACCATCTCACCTTTGCTGTGATTCCCAACTTTTTCGCAGCCAATTGAGCCGTATGGGGAGCAGTATGGGAAGCCCCCCTATATTTTAAATATTTTTTTTTTTTTAAATCGGAAAGCGGTTCACAGAATTTAGGTTTAAGAATAACTTTATTTCTCATAAGAATAGGGAAGATGCAAATATAATATTTATGAAAATTTTATGATTAAAATGTTAAAAAAATATAAAATAAGGGCCACTGCAACATTTTTTTTTTACATAATGTTGATTTTTTAACAATAATTACGAATTAAAAATGACTTGAAACGAAGCATATTTCAAAACACCAATCAGCGTTTAGTGACGTCACTCCTGTTATAACAACTTATTTGAGGTTATGGTTGTAAAAGTGAATATTATTTTACGGGAATACTAATTGCGTTTTTTTAATAAAAATGGAAGTTGGGTTTATCAAAGCAGACTCCAGGAATCCAGGAATTTACCAAGAGTTAGTGTTGACATGGTTGTAACTTTTTTGTCGAAAGTGCAGAGTTTTCAAGTGTAGAAATGAAAGGGACTAAATTACTAAGGTATGTATAAAATCATAGTTGTTTAACTCCAGGAATCCAGGAATTTACCAAGAGTTAGTGTTGACATGGTTGTAACTTTTTTGTCGAAAGTGCAGAGTTTTCAAGTGTAAAAATTAAAGGGACTAAATTACTACGGTATGCATAAAATCATAGTTGTTTAACTTTGTATTTTATTCAGCGGCTTCTACATATATCAGTTATTTCGATCGTTCATTTATAAGGATATATAGACACCTTTACACCTTTATCATTGGATATTTTAATATTTTGAGAACCATGTGTTTCTGTGATTAATGAACACTCTGAAGATGGATCTGAAACATGAAAGACATAATAATATAGTTCTTCATTAGAAAGCATTATCCTTATATTATTATAAATTTGAAAGTTTTAATGTTTATTTGACTCTAGTATGAGAATAAATCTGAAAGAATAAATCAAAATTATACCCGGTGTATTTTCAATGCTTTCAAGAATTTCACGTTTTCTCATTTTCATTATTACTGATCTAGGTTTCAGTGGCATCATTCTATTTTGGCATTCAAAAATATGAGGTACCCACACCTTTTTTCAGGAAAAGTTTTCCTCCACACATTTTAAACTTTATCCAATTTTCGACGTCATTCTTCAACTGTAAAATTAAAATGATGTTTTAGACAAGTTTTGTAAGTATTAGGTAGGTAACTAACGTATTTTTGCGTACAACCAGATTAACTACAAAATATAACAATTATATTCGCCGACTTACATCAAAGTGATCTTCACAGCATCGAATAATGGTCTTTGGAGAATAATTGTCATTTCTGGGTCAGAAGGTCCAGTCACAACCAATTTATTTGGAAACTTTGTTGAAGTAGTTGGACACATTGGTACAAAACATGAGTAACCACGGCTTTTTTCGGAATATTAGTGGTATTGTTATAATCACCTGATGTTGATGGATAGTCCATTTTAAATTTTCGCAAAAAAATCTCGAAAGTCGAAAAAATATGCATAAGTATGAGCCAGCGACGAACATTTACGACCAGGGACAGACAGGAATGACGTCATCGGAACTATAGGTCCGTTTTCGCGCGAAAATTTAAACTGTCAATTTAACACCGCATTTTTTCCGATAAATTACAAAGATTTAATTTTTTAATATATTTGTGGTCTATTCTACATGGAATTCTTTAAAATGAAAACAAAAATAAAAATATTGCATCTTCCCTATTGCATACATAACTCACTTACTGAGAAACAATATCTAAAACTAAAATTAACAATTAGAGCGCACAGATGAGTACGTACATCTATACTTATAATAAATCTGTAGAGAGGTCAATTCTGTACATGAAATATATTTACAAAATAACTATCAGGGGGTGATTAGGGATCGATACTGATGCCAAAAATGCAATCTGTAAAATTTTTGTCTGTCTGTCTGTCTGTCTGTCTGTCTGTCTGTATAACCGTTATAGAAACAAAAACTACTCGACGGATTTTAACGAAACTTGGTACAATTATTTTTCATACTCCTGAGCGGGTTATAGTATACTTTTCATCACGCTACAATCAATAGGAGCAGAGCAGTGAAGGGAAATGTTGGGAAAACGGGAGAAGTTACTCCATTTTTTAAGCTTCCGTCGCGTGTGCAACCTTAATGGTTAAAGCTACACAAATCATTTCATGACGGACATGTTCTCCTTAAAATTATATAAAAAATATCCCACGACAGCATATGTCTAACTTTTATGGTTGACTCACAATAACACGTGTAACTCCCGATAGCTTAGCAGTTCGAAGCTTTCTGATTATAATATTTGTCTACTCTTACGTTTATAACACTCTCAGTCACCCCTAATTGAAAAAGTTAACATTATTAACTATTCCATAAAAAAATTGGCCAAGTGCGAGTCAGACTCGCCCATGAAGGGTTCCGTAGTAACTATAATATAATATGCAAATTTATTTGACGAAAAAAAAACCTTACAAATTTCTTAAAACTAGCTTATTTACATTTTTTACAACTGCGCCAAATAAATTTGTTTTGAAAAAAAAACCTTACAAATTTCTTAAAACTGGCTTTTTATATTTTTTACAACTGCGCCGAATAAATTTGTTTTTCATAGTGTTTGTATGAATTACAAAGTTATATTTGCGGTTTTAGAAAATATGCTGTATCTCAAAAACTGCTGAACTGATTTCGTTCAAACTAATTTTGGTTGAAAGTTTATATTAAGATCTACAGACATATATTTTTTAGATTTTTCACTCCATTATTATAGAAGTTAGAGGTTGTGTCCGCCACACACACATTTTACCACTTTGGAAGCTTATATCTTTTAAACGATTGACTTTATGGAAAAGTGGTTTTAGAAACCCCGATGTCGTTTTTAAAGAACTGTCTATAGATACCACACATGCATCGATTTCATGAAAAAAAATATTTTCAGGTTTAGTTCCATGTATGGGGAGCCCCCCTTTATTTTAAATATTTTTTAATTTTTTTCTCAAAATCGGAAAGCAGTTCACAGAATACATCTACCTATCAAGTTTCACATGTATAGTCCTAATAGTTTCGGAATAAAATTGCTGTGACAGACGGTCGGACGGACAGACAGACAGACAGACAGACAGACGGACAGACATGTCGAAACTATAAAGATTCCGTTTTTTGCCATTCGGCTACGAAACCGTAAAAAGAATCATATAAATCGGTATAGAAACACCAAAGTTATACATGAAATACGCTTATAATAATAAGCCATCGCGCGTGAATACTGAATCATGCTATAAGGATTATTTTTGAGAATCGGTCGCCGCGCTCGACGCGTCTCGCGGCCGAAGGTATAAAATTTCGTTCTATAGGTACTTAAGCCTCATGTGAACGTGATCTAAACAATATTACCAATACATTAACTTACGCTGACGGAGTCGCGGGCACAGCTATATTGTATCATTACGCTAAGGCCAATAGGAGCGGAGCGCCAATGAAGAATGCTTCAAAATCGGGGTTAAATTTAACGCCTAAAGTAACTATTCCACGCGGACGAAGTCGCGGGCAAAAGCTAGTATAAAATAACAAAACATAATAGCAAAGTAAAAAAATAAAAACATCTACCTACCCAGTTTCACATGTATAGTCCCAATAGTTTCGGAATAAAATGCCTGTGACATACGGACGGACGGACGGACAGACAGACAGACAGACAGACATGACGAAACTATAAGCGTTCCGTTTTTTGCCATCCAGCTACGGACCCCAATTAAAAACCAGCGGCTCCCAATACAAGGAGCTGATTTTTAGGGTTCCGTAGCCGAATGGCAAAAAACGCAACCCTTATAGTTTCGACATGTCCGTCCGTCTGTCTGTCTGTCCGTCCGTCCGTATGTCACAGCCATTTTATTCCGAATCTGTTAAGACTATACATGTGAAACTTGGTAAGTAGATGTATTCTGTGAACCACTTTCCGATTTTATGAAAAAAATTAAAAAATATTTAAAATAAAGGGGGGCTCCCCATACATGGAACTGAAACTGAAAATATTATTTTTCATGAAACCTATGCGTGTGTGGTATCTATAGACAGGTCTTTAAAAATGATATTGAGGTTTCAAAAACCACTTTTTCATAAAGTTAATCGTTTAAAAGATATACGCTTCTAAAGTGGTAAAATGTGTGTCCCCCCCTCTAACTTCTATAATTATGGAGTGAAAAATCAAAAAAAAAAAAAAAATATGCTGTAGATCTTAATGTAATCTTTCAACCAAAATTGGTATGAACGAGATCGGGTCAGCAGTTTTTGAGATACAGCATATTTTCTAAAACCGCAAATATAACTTTGTAATTCATACAAACACTATGAAAAACAAAGTTATTTGGCGTAGTTGTGAAAATTGTAAACAAGCTAGTTTTAAGAAATTTTGAAGTTTTTTTTTTCAATTAAATATATTAAATTGTATTTATTATAGTTACTACGGAACCCTTCATGGGCGAGTCTGACTCGCACTTGGCCAATATTTTTTTCTATCCTATACGTGCGGGGTGTGTTTAGATAGGTATTGAATTAATGACATTGAGGTTCCAAAAACGATGTTTTCTTGAAGTAATCGTTTGTAAGATAGGTTCCAAATCGATTAATGCTCAAAGTAAATCGTTTTAAAGATAGATCTAAATTTTAAAATAAAAGAGCGTGAAATCTATAAACAATATGTGCTGTAGATGAACACTTTGAACAATGTTTGAACAAGTTATAGTCAGCAGTTTTTGAGATATATAGCACATTTTCAAAAACCCTGAACATTACTTTGTCATTTATACAAAAACTAGCTTTTGCCCGCGACTTCGTTCGCGTAGAAGGGTTTTCCCGCGTAAAATCCCGATCCCGTGGGAATTTCGGGACATAATTTCGGCCGCACCTATGGCTGCATCATAAAGGCAGTCTAGCTAGTGTACTGCCAGAGAGCAATGGAAAGGAGCATGATTGGCTTCAAGAGGCAAGACAGACAAAAGAGAGTCGCAGATATGCTAGAAAGTGGAGAAATATCGTAACTAACTGGTATTCACGAGATGGTAAAAGAAACAGAGGAAGGCCAGGGAAGAGATGGGCGGATGAGTTAAGACAAACTAGAGGAGACTTGCCAAAGATAGACAGCAGTGGAAGATGTTAAAAGAGACCTATGCCAATAGGCGCACTGAACTTAGACATACTATAAACTTAAAAGTTAGCGAAACAGGAAAGTTCAGGAAGAAAAGGCTGATTGATTGATTGAACTGATTAGTAGTCTATTCGTAGTGTTTTTTACTATAGCGTTCTCAGGTCTGATTTGGTAATAACAGCAGATGTTTACTGAGCCGAACTTTATTTATTTACAATGATGGTGAAACTAGCATTGAAAAAGCCATAACTCTTGCTAGTCTTTTTGTCTAGTAGTCTACACTGATAGACATATTAGATTGATCTTCACCGTTATTGCTTCATGATATTGGTAACGCATGACATCGCACACTGCACGAGAAACCGTTGTAACTCGGCATAAGCGGCGGTTAAACCATACGTCATCTTTCGTACTCGCCAGACCTTGCTCCAACGGTCTTTTTTGTGATTTTCAAGTTCCCAAGAGAAGGTACTAAATGCTTTCACACAATTTTTCAAATCTAGATCCTGAGAGTTCTATCGCAAGGGCATAAAATATAACCTTCCGATTAGATGGCAACAATTTATAGATAACTAGCTTTTGCCCGCGACTTTGTCCGCGTGGGAAGGTTTTTCCGCGCAAATCCCGATCCTGTGGGAATTTCGGGATAAAAAGTAGCCTATGTGTTATTCCAGAATGTCAACTATCTACTTACCAAATTTCATTCAGATCCGTTTAGTAGTTTTTGCGTGAAAGAGTAACAAACATCCATCCATCCTCACAAACTTTCGCATTTATAATATTAGTAAGATAGTAAGATTAGTAAGATATGACTTAATGAGTGTATACTTGAGATACTTTGATTCAATAAGTATGTCACATTTTGGAAAAAAAAAACGAGTTTCAATGTTTCAGTACAAATCAGTAATTTCATACCCCTTTTTTTTTTTTTTTTTTCTGGATGGGAAAATCATCGAATAACTTCTCCCGCTCTGGGTTAAGCGGGAGGGAGTGTCAGACTTCTACTGACTAAAAACCCACCCTGTCCCTTCAACTGCCCGTAAGTTCCGGAGCCGCGGTATCTTTTTACTATATTTCCGCGACCCCGGCAGGCTATGGCTTTATGAGGCCCCGTCACCAATGCTGACGGCTCCTTGAGGCGCACGTGGAACACGACGCGCCGCCGACCCGGGCCTGGTCTTTGCCGGACGGTGAGCTACCCCTGCTCGCCGTCCGCAAGCCCGCGCCTACGGTGGCCGGAAATCGGCTCGCGATCCCCGACGCCCGGGGCGTCTACCACGACGGCTGGGGCGCGAGGAAGAAAGTTGCCTCTCCCTTGCGCGTTCGGCCTCCTCCTTCGCTAGCATGACTGCTTTGCAGAAGGAGGCGACCGCATCCCATTCCCTCTCGCTCCGCACCATGGTCTGAACCAGAGCAGGGCGCGAGAGGTCGCCGCCGCCGACCGCCTCTACGAGGACACGGCGGTGCTCCGCCCAAGCAGGGCATACCTCGACCGTATGCTCCACCGTGTCCTCCAGGTGGTCCTCACAATGACGACACCCGGGCGTGTCCTCCCGCTGAATCCGAAACAGGTACCTACCAAAACAACCATGTCCGGTCAGCACCTGCGTCAGGCGGAAGGTGAGGACGCCGTGGCCTCTCTCCAGCCACTCCTCAAAGAGGGGACTTATCGCCGCGATTGCGGCGTGCCCAGCCTTCGGTTGCGACAGCTGCACTTTCCATACTGCCGTGAGATCGCGCCGGAGTTCTATCCGCTGAGCCGCGACTTGCCGCGGTAGCGGAGTTTCACCCCGGCTTAGCACCTCCGCGCGCCAATTGTGCACGCGCGCGTGGTCTACCGCCTCCAGATCCCACGGCAGCAATCCGGCAAGGAGGTTCGCCGCCTCCCCAGAGATCGTGCGGTATCCCCGGATCATCCGGATAGCCATGACCCTCTGAGACGCGACCAGTTGGCGAGCTGGTCGCCGCTGTAGATTCAGCGCCCACACAGGGGCCCCATAGAGGGCCATGGACCGCACAATCTCCGCGTATAGCCTCCGGCAGGAGGCGTTTGGCCCCCCTAGATTTGGTAGGAGCCGCTTGAGTGCACCCCCCGCCCGGTCCAGTCTTGGAGCCAAACGTCGGAAATGTTCGACGAAGTTCCACCGGCTGTCGAGGACAAGTCCCAGGTACTTCATCGTCGTCTCGACGCCGATGTGAACCCCTCCCACCGTTACTTGGGAACCCGAAGGTGGCGCGTTCCGACGGCCATGAAAACACATGGCCTCGGACTTGTGCAAAGCCACCTCGAGTCCCAGTTGCCGGATCCTTTCTACGACTGTCGCAACCCCTCGCATCGCCAGTTCGGCCGCCGCCTGGTGCGACCTCCCATGCGCCAAGACCAGCGTGTCGTCAGCGTAGCAGACTACGCTGACGCCTGTAGGGAGGTCGGCGCGCAACACCCAGTCGTAACCGATGTTCCACAGGGGTGGTCCCAGAACTGATCCCTGTGGGACACCGCACGACATCTCTCGCCGATTCCACTCTCCCTGGTGACCAGGGTAAATGACGGCTCTGTCCGTCAGGTAGGCCTCAACCACACGACAGAGGTAGGTCGGCATCCGGTGATACCGGAGTGCTTCCCTTATGCAACTCCAGGGCAGGGTATTAAAGGCATTAGCGATGTCGAGAGACACCGCCAAGATGACCCCACCCCGGGACAACGCAGCCTCTGTCGAGAGAGCTCTCACACGCATGATGGCATCCACCGTCGAGCGCCCCTTGCGGAAACCAAATTGGCTATCCGCAAGATCCGGCCCTACCCTCTCCAGGTGCCCGACGAGGCGGTTTGCAATAAGTCTTTCAAAGATTTTGCCCACCTCGTCGAGCAGCACAATAGGCCGGTATGCGGAAGGAGTGTCCGCAGGGCGCCCCGGTTTCTTGATAAGGACCAGTTTTCCTGTCTTCCAGCGAAGCGGAAACCGGCCCCTCTCCAAACATGCGTTAAAAAGCCCTATAAGTCGAGGCCCGAGAGCCTCCGAGGCCAGGACCCAGGCTTTGCCAGGTAAGCCGTCGGGTCCCGGGGCGGTATTTCTGGCATTCAGCCTGAGTACCGCCACTCTCAGTTCTACCTCGGTCACCTCTGGAATATTGTCATCGTCGTCGCTGTGGCCCGCGTCGGGCACCGCAGGTGGCGGAGCCATGGGCGGGGGAGTATGCTCCCCTCGCGAGGGGAACAGAGCGCTCACCACGTCCTCAACTAGCTGGAGCCGGAGACTCTGTGTCAGCGGGGGAGCCCAGGGGCGAAGTTTGTCTCGCACCATTTTGTATGGGCGTCCCCACGGATCCCGATTGAGAGTCTCCAGCATCTCCTTGCGGGCCAGATCTTTAGCCCGCCGGATTTCCACTTTGAGGACGGTCTTCGCTGCTCTGTACTCCTCGTATAGCTCCGCCTCTCTGGCCTCCGCATTTATAGGGCGAATGCGTAGCCTGCGGTGTCTAGCGTACTGGCGTCGTGCCACAACGCAGGCTTTGCGAAGTGCGGATAGCTCCTGCGACCACCAGTACACTTGGCGCCGGGCACGTACTGGCCGGACCCGAGGCATTGCCACGTCACATATTTCGGACATGGCCTCCTGGAACCATTCCGCCTCATTGTTGATGTCGGCAGGCCTGTCCGGTGATGCCACCCAGGCCTGCACGATCGAAGCTTCCAGGAGAAGCTCCCGGTCCAGCTGCCTCAGCGCCCAGCGCGGGTCACTCGGGGCCTGTCTGACCGGCGCATCTGGGGTCTGGGCGGAGACGTCAAACCGGATATACCGGTGATCAGAGTACGTCTCCACCCCCTCCAAGACGTGCCAGTCGACGACACGTGGTGACAGAGCAGAGCTGGCGAACGTAATATCCACCACGGACTCACCCTGCATCCGCACGCACGTGGGGACAGAGCCCCGGTTCAGGACAACTAGGCCTGTCTCCAGAGCCCAGTCCTCCACCATCCTACCCCGTGTGTCCGTATACCGGGAACCTCAAGCCAAATTCTTGGCATTGAAGTCCCCGAGGACAATCACAGGAAGCGAACGGAACCCAGCAACGACGACACTCAACTCCATGAGGGAGTTGTGAAATTCGGCGAGAGTTCGGTTCGGAGAGAAGTACACGCCCGCTACGGCAATCTCTCCGAACCGGGCTGCCACGCAACCTCGGCCTCTCCTGACATCCTCAAGAGTCGGGGTACCGGCGGCGGCCGACGAAATTACGACCACCGAGCCGCTCAGGTCCTCCACCCAGTCATCCCTGGGCGGGACAAAGTACGGCTCGGCGACCACGGCGATATTAATCGACCACTGCGCCACGCTCTGGAGCAAAAGATCTTGAGCAGCGGCGCAGTGGTTGATATTCGCTTGGAGGAGGCGTAATGGGGCCGTTATTGACAGTCCATTACAGCCCCCTCCCCTGAGCCCTCGGACGGGCCCGCCGCATTATCTGCGACGGCGGCAGCAACGGTGGCAGCGGCGGCCACGGGGGCGGCGGCTGCAGCGGAGACGGCGGTGGCGGTGCGCTTACCTTTGCCCCTGACCTTGGCTGGGGGAGCACAGGCCTTGCTCCCAACCCGGTGTTCGGCTGGCTTGCCAGCTGCCGCACATATGACACAGTGCGGTGTGGCGTTGCACGAGCCGGCCTTGTGACCGGGCTGACAACATCGGAAGCACAAATCGCTACGGTCCACCTCCGAGATGCAGTGAACTCCCACGTGGTTGCCAACGAGGCAGCGGAAGCACCTCAGGGGCCTGGGTTCCAAAATTTTCACCTGTGCGGAAACCCACCCCACCAGGAGCCTTTGGCCCTCTATTTTCTTGGCCGCAGAGACGGGACAGCTCACCGTAACGGCTCGCAACCCTGTAGTCTCCGGATGTATGGTGCCTACCTTGACTTGTTCGGCAGGACACCCTCCGGTTCTGATAACTGCGGCCACCACCTCCTCCTCCGTAGTTGAGTCGTCCAGGCCCTTAATACGCATCGTAACACACTTGGTAGGCCTGGACACTCTCACCTCCTCCGCATTTAGGGACGCCCTGAGCTTCTCTGCCAGAGCGTCAGCGGTTGAGCCGCTGGCCGCACCGGGGACCTCCAGCATCCGGGCCCCTGTGGCTGTGACCTTAACCCGAAGCCCGCCGGAGACGCCAAGCTCCTCGAGGTTCACCACCTTCTTCGCCTTGGCGAGGACGTCGCGGTAAGTCACCCCCTTCTTCTCCGCGTCCGGCTGTATTGTGATCACCACAGCCGCGGTTTTTGGGGCGCGAAGCCTGGCCGCGGCATTACGCTCTTTTCGTCGCTGCCGTTTCCTTGCCGCCCTGGCTGCCTTGCCCGCCTTCTTTTTCTCCCCAGCCACCTGCCATTCGGCGTTTGTTGCAGGAGAACTTGCAGGGTGAGGCGTGGGCGGCCGGCTTGCCGCCTGTGTCCCCGCCTTGGCTCCGTCAGATTGGCGCTTGCCCGTCTTCGCTTGTGGCATCTTCGTCGGGGGCTCCTTCGCCGGAGGTGTCTTCACTGGAGGCGCCTTTGCCGGAGGCACCTTTGCCGGAGGCGCCTTTGCCGGACGCGCATTCGTCGTCATCAGCCCGACGGGCCCAACCGCGGCCGCCGCAGCGGCTGCATATGTGTCCTTCCGGGTTGATGATTGAGCCGGCTTGCTCACTCCTAACGGAGGGCGCAGAACAATGCCTTCCAGTACGGAGAACCGTGACTGGAAGGCAGCCAGCTCTTTCCGGATCAGGTGGAGATCTTGATTCTCCACCGATTTGAGCTGGTCTTGCCCCTTTTCGGGCGCCTCCTCAGGGCGGGCTCCTCGGAGTGCCACCAGGTTTGCACGGAGCTTCTCGTTCTCCTGTTGGAGAAGCTCCATGGCACCTGCCATTCGGGCAACTTCTTCCCGCGACTTAGTTACTTCGTCCGAAGCCAGCGGGCTCGAAGCGAAGCCGGCGGCCTTTGCTACCGCCAATACGGAGGCCGTGGCTTCTGATATGGCCCTTTTTTTGGAAGACTTCAGCTTCTTCAGGGCCACCTTCCTAAGTGCTGTAGTCACGGCCTCCTCCAGCTTGCCGAGCGCTCCCACCTCGGGATTGACCTCTTCCAGCTCGCTGGTCGAGGGAGACCCGGAGACGACCAGTTCCGGTTGCCGCCCCGCCACGGTGAGTCTCTCCGCTTGCTCAGCCGCCTTCTGGGTGATGAGCCCCCTGCCTCTGCTGTTGTCGTCTCGGCCCTTACCCCGCTTGCTTGTCGGGATCTTTCGAGCCGAGACAACGTCTTCGCCCGAGGATGACCCCTGGCCTTCCTCCCTACGGGGGCGCTTGCAGAAGAACTTACTGATCTTCGCACCTCCCATCAACCTGTCGCGCCCGGAGCCCTCAGAGCTCCCCACACTCAGCGCCTCAGATGCGGAGTCCGAATCCGACCCCACATCTCTCCTCCCTTCGTCAAGTTTTTTGTTTTTAATTAATGCATCCATAATTGTTCCCACGAGTATAAAAATGTTCCAACCAACCAACCAAGAAAAAAGTGGTTCGCACTAATGACTCCCCCTTAACCCACCCCTGTAGCTACCCATGAGCCAAGCTACCAACCTCCCTCGCCATGCGCCGCTGCTTGGAGGTTTGGGGTAATTTTTTATAGAGGTTTTCTTCCTCGCGGTCCGGGCAATTAAGCCAAGACCCTCGTTTCCCGTCAAAAGTCACGAGACATGACTGCGACAATCAACGGGGCTACGAGACTAGCGGTGGCAGAAGCAGAGCTTCTGCCTGCCCGGCGGCAGGGTTAGTGCACGTCGAGCCCGCTCTACCTCCAACGCTGAGCCCCTCTGCTGCACAGAGGGACACACGTAGAAGGGATCCACCTTCTCCTTTGGTCGCCTCTGGGCCCCTCCAGACAGAATATTAGCATACGTACAACAAGACCCCTTAGGTAAATGATTCCTAAGAAGGAGTTGTTGCCCGTATCCCAGGGTGCACCGGCCCGGAAAACTAGTCTTCCTCCCGGACGTGTCCGCAAAGGAATTCCAGCTCTCGGGCACACGGGGAGGTTTTCTGTCCAGCACCCCCAATTTCATACCCCTAGCGTTTGCTTATATAAATTTGTCATTTATGCAAACGCTATAACAACAAAGTTATTTATCGCTAGATAAATAAATTTTGTAGAACAAAAGAAATTTTACAGAACCCTGCGAGTATGACTCGCAATTAGAGCATAGAATATCGGAACCTTTTACCAATACCGGTTTTGTTTCGATATTAATTTTTTTAATATCGGTATTCCGGTATTACGATATTTTTCCGATATTATGGAAATAAAATTATCAAATTTGTTTCAACGTTGTAAGGGTCCAAATATTAGAATTTAGAGACTATTAAAATGTGCTATGGAAATATAAAAAAAACCGTCATTTATTATTAAAAATATTTCATTGCAATCTTATATCAATTCGAATTTAAAAGTATGATACACAAAAAATATCAATTTATTAACATACTAATCAACACAAGTTAAAATAAGTAATTGAGTAACATAATTTACAACGTGTAACAGAATAAACGCAATTCCTGAAAGTAGTTGGTTCAGAATCGGCTTCTGAATCGATTCCGTCTTAAAAAATAGATGTTCTTTCATTTAACTTAAAATGGAAACACAGTATCATGACATATTAATACAATCCTTAATTCAAGGAAATACGCTCGTGTGCTTGTCGGCCACTAACATTGCATGAGTGTACGCATCTGCGTAAGGATATTGTATGACGCACATACGTTTTGCGGATAACTATATTATAAAAATGTCTAGGTTTGGTTTCAATTTATTTAGTTACGGATGTTGTTTTAGACTTATATTTTAATATTCTAATTAGGGTGTCTGAGGTATTGCGCTTAATCTGTTACACCTTGTATAAGTAAATATTACGATAAACGCAAAGAACTAGATATTCAATTGGAGGGAGAGTCATCTTATGGCTTTAAAGACGAAGACTACGGCAATTCACGAGTCATAGAGTCGGTTTTAGAAATTCACATTTCAGAGGTCCATAAAGCACTTTGCAGACTAGACGTGAACAAAGCCAGCAGGCCGGACGGAATACCTGCTCGAGTCTTAAAAAGTTGTGCTCTGGAGTTGTCACCCGTATCACACTCGTAAAATTAGAGTGGTGCCAGTGGAAGCAACCAGGATGTGCAACCAGTACCCAAAATACCTCCAAAATCTGCAAAGTGATGGATAGGATATTCAATAATGAGCTCCTTAGTCTCTTCTTCGTATCGATGTTAAATTGCGTACTTTATATGCATTAAGCCCAGTCACGCAGGTCTCGTTCAGTGGCGTTTATTAGGTCTTCTAATGTACACGTTTTTGGGTTATTTGGACACTCGAGCTAATGGGACATTGTTTGATTAGGAACGCCGTAATCGCACTGGGTGTCAGTTTGGCATATAATGGCCCATTTTGCTAAATTGTACTTGCAGCGGTCTACTTGGATTCGCAGTCCATTAATATCTTTCCAAATTGGCCAGTGCAAGTAACGTCCGGGTGGCAGATGTTCCTGGGGCTGAACGGAATTAGGTGGTGGCGCAAGGTAGTTTAGTTACTTAGTGACCAGCAGTATGGCTTCCGCCTCGGTCGGTCGACCCGAGATCTTCTTGTGTATGATACGCACTGCTAGGGCGAGGCCATTAACAAACACGGCAATGCTCTTGTAGAGTCCCTCAATATCTCAAAGACTTTTGACAGGGTCTGGCACACTCGTCTACTGAGCAAGCTTCCTGCATTTGCGATTATTCCCGATGTCCACCACTTGTCTTGGCGTCCCTGCTGGCTTCTGCAACACGATTTCTGACTTCTTAAGTGAGCGGTCAATCCAAGCGGTCATCGATGGCTGCTCATCGGATTTTATGGCTGTCAATGTCAATGCGGTATTCTTAAAAGGTCTGTTCTCTTTGCGATTCTTTCTGCTGCATATCAAGGATCTGCTCCAGCTCTTGGGTACGCGGATGACAGCACAGACTTAAAGATATACTTATCCAGTGCTAGAGCTAGCAGGGATGAAACATACTGTCGTAGAAAGGCCATGTTGGAGCGAATGAATTTAACGCGACAATCTGGTTTTAAATTCAATGCTTTGAAAACACAGGTTTATCTCTTCACTGCTAAAAAGAGCCAATTTAAATTATCTCCTACTTTCCGAGGTGCATCTATACCTATCAGTTACCGACCGCCTGGACCTTTTGGACATGGAGTTGACGTCTTACTTAAACTTCGGCTCAATCATTGAGTCAAAAGCTTTGACTGCAGCCAAAAAGCTGGAAATCCTTCACAAGGTGAGGTGATACTTCACACCTGTACAGCTTTTAAATTTGTATAAAGCACAGGTCTGTACTTGTATGGAGTACTGCAGTCACTAGTAGGATGGCTCAGCAAAATACCAGCTTGCTGCACTTGACTCGGATAACGCAGAGCTAAAAGATTCATAGGCGATGCAGTGTTAGCAGACAAGCTTCACAGCCTGGCTTATCGGTGAAACGTTGTTTGCCTTTCCACAAATTGTACTTCGGAGAGTGTGCGCAGGAACTCCACGACCCGATTCCTCCATCTACATTATACTAACGATCTACCCGACGTACTGCATGGTACTATTCTCACTTGTTCAAGATACCGTCTTGTTGTACTAAGCGATTCTCCTCTACATTTATTGTGCGCACGGCCAAGGTTTGGAACTCTCTGCAGGCTGCTATGTTCCCTTCTACATATGACCGACCCGTAAGCCTTCAAAGCAAGAGTGCACGGTCAACTTCTGGGCTTATCAGTAATAAAACATATAAAAAAGTAGCAGAGGGAATTCAAGGTATTGTCTTTGAGATACGATCTTATTTTGTTGCACGTATGCATAATGCCAGGCCCAAGTGTTGTACACTTTTACATAGAAATAATCATTTATAAATGACATTGTAGCATCCATATTATTATAATTAACCGATGGGTATTGTTTACATTGATTAAATTCAATGAAATAAGTAAGAAAGATTCTATTGCGTCTGGTTTTTTGTTTCATATAAAATATCGACAACCCGATATTTGAAATCCAATATCGGTTTTTTCAATATCAGATTTATGGTTTTTTTTCGGATGAAAAAATCATCGAATGACATCTCCCGTTCTGCGTTGTTCGCCATCCGCAAGCCCGCGCCTATGGTGTCCGGAGATCGGCTCGTGATCCCCGACGCCCGGGTCGACGCCCGGGTCGGCTGGTGCGTGAAGAAGAGAGTTTTCTCTCCCTCACGTGTTCTGCCTCCTCGTTCGCTAGCATGACTGCTTCGTAGAAGGAAGTGACTGCATCCCATTGCCCCTCGCCCCACACAATGGTCTGAACCAGCGCCGGGCGTGATAGGTCTCCGCCACCGACCACCCCCACGAGAACACGGCGGTGCTCCGCCCAAGCTGGGCACACCTCCTCAGTATGCTCCACCGTGAATCGCTTCTACCACTGGGGAGACCACTGGGGGCCAGGCCCCCCCTGGAAAATATCTCTAGATACGCCAATGAGTGCAATACAATGAAGACAAATCACTGATTACCTTCACGATTTCGCGCAGGTGCGCGACTAGCTAGGTTATCAAATATCACAAGTAATCAGTCATTCAATGTGCACCACTTGGTATGATGATTATGATTAAGTGGCTTAATTACACTTTATTAGAGGTTATGTTCTGTTATCAAAAATATCTCACATACACTAACGTATCATACCAAGTGGTGCACACTGAATGACTGATTACTTGTGATATAGATGGCTGAATTTAAGCCACGTTAAGTTCTACAGGTTTAACTTCTCTTAAGCTTAAGCCTAAGTTAATGAGTAAATTCAATAATTGCAGCTTTGACTTTACATAGCAACCACAATACGGCGGGTTGCTTTTATTTGTACCTATTGTATTGTACAAATAATATATCCTATCGCTCTTTTATTTTCGTAAATATCTTATTTCGTGCGCAGACGCCGCACAGTGGGCTGAAATTGCGAAAATATCTATATTTTTGAAGTCTATATACTAATACAATATTTTTATGTTTTACGACTTTTTTATGAACCCTTTAATTGCAGATTTATACACCTTTCAATATTGGATGATTAAAATAATATATTAAAATAATACTAGTATTGCAAAATATAGTCGAAGTAGACGTTTTTGTAGACACGTGCAAAGATATTGCACAGCACTCCCGTGACGTCATATGTTTGCGTCCAAAACACGGCCAAACCAGTTTTCTTATCAATAGGCGCGTAGTAATTAGTGACGTGCACTAATCAGAGGGCAGCAAATTTGCAGGTAGGTGGTCATCGAGGGGGTAGGAAACGTCAAACGATGACTTAGTTCGTTGTTATCTTTAATTACGTATGGACTACTCGACCTACCCTACTAATTTAATTTTTGTGAAATTACGATTTACGAGTTTTTTTATAAAATGTTTAGTGATTTAGTAATTAACCTTGATTTGTTCGTAAAATTAAAAACAGCTGGCAGTATTGAAGATTATAACTTTCTGTACAATGAAATTAAGTCAAAAATATCTGGGATAAGCACAGATCATACAAATACAAGAGAAATGGCAAGGGGGCGTGAACCTTGCGAACTCATCAAGGCCCAAAGCGCCTTGATGCCAGTTTCGGCCATTAGTCAAATGTCAACTTGCGACGTCTTCTCTTCGCGTTGTTCAGTGCTTGTTTGCAAAAATAACAGCTGTATTGTGAATTACGTCAAAGATCGCATCTCATTTCACACGTAAGTACTAAAATAATATTGCTTTTCTTATTAAATTCGTTATAATATTACTTCGTGATACTAGAAACACGATGAAGTACCAAAAGAAATTATTTTCATTAGGAACAAAACCCATTGATTGTTTAGTACACATCGACCAATGAAGCGGCAGGTGTAATCACGGAATAGATGAATAAGGTTGGAATGGTAATGTGGCCGTGGCGAGCGCGCCACATTTATGATACGACAATCATAGCGCGACCGATTAATTCATTCACCGCGTTTAGTGTGCTTCGGATTACTTAGGAACACAGAGCTCTGCTTTAAAATGCCGTGTTGTGCAATTATAACCTGTAAAACAAAAAACCAGACCGCAAGTATAGAGCGAGGAGGTATATCTTTCCATTGGTAAGTCGAAAATAACATTTAATTACAATTTTATTTGTAAAAAAACATAAAAATATTCTGATCACCATGAAATTCCGAACATTAACAACATTATTGCAACAAGTTACAAAAAGTATACATTGCCCGTTGTGTACTCGCTTAATCAACGCAATGACCAAGTCCGCTTACAATGTACTGCTTGCTCCACACTTCAACCATTGACGTTTTGTCCTTTGCTCTGATTGGCCGTGATGCACGGCGCATGTTTATCAACAGTGAGTTAAAATCAGTAACAAGCTCTCGATGTAAGTGTGTAATTTATTTGTGTGCGTAATTCGCATACGTAACGGGCCTCTTGCTTGTAGTAGGGCTAAAGAGTGGGGAGACAAGCGGCGACACGCGTTCTCATACAAATCAGGAACTATTTCCTTTCTAACCTCTTTTATCTGTTCTGTCGGTGTAATAGCGTAATAGATAAGTGTTTTACTGATATCCTCACTCACACGATAGTTTCGTGAAGCAGCCGCTGCCGGCTTTTGTTGGTTAGTGATAATAACTACACGTTTGTGGTTGTCGATATTTTATACGTTCGTACTGTGGTTCCTACTTACAACGAATGATTACACAAGTGAATAAAATTTGACTTTTTTGTTGTATGGAATTTTATGGCTGCATCATTGATATCATATTTATAATTCATACCTTGCTTTTATTTTAACATTTTAGCTATCCGAAGGATGTAAAGAAAAGTAGATAACTGCGTAAGGCACTATTCCAGACTATAATATATCTTTGTGCCAACTTTCATCCAGATCCGTTCAGCCGTTTTAACGTGATTGAGATCCATCCAAACTTTTGCATTTACAATAGTAGTAAGATAAATAATTGTGATTTTGTAGCATGTCCTGACACATACTTTAACAGTAGTTTCTGTTTCCCCCATATGTGATCAATGCAAAAGTATTTTGATCATAATTTGAATATTAAATAATTAGAATTCTAGAGACTAATATCTTCCGTATCCATAATTTATTAGACATCCGTTAAAATATATAGTTTTGAAGTTTCACTGATTAGTGGTATTACTGAAGTTATACACAGATATAGATATATTGTAGTATTGTATTTTATAGCCTCTATGTCATAATTGTATTGTTTACTATGACAAAATTTTAATAACTTTTGCTAGTTAATATTCCAATTATAATCACACTTCACTTGTTTAGAGTGGCAAGTACGACGGAAACTCCAGAATCGTTTTATTTTCACAGTCAATAAAATCTTTTGGAAAAAGATAAGATATTAAAGGATTTATAGGAGGGAAAGGAGTTTTATCGATATTTTTCTACAATTACAATCACGTACAACTTAACACCACTATTCGCGTTACGCATATGTGTGTACAAGAGCCGCCCCCTGTTTGCATGTGTTCTATTAGTGAGTTTTTTAGTGTTGACATCCATAATGACGAAATATTTTCAAATGCGATGAAAACAGAGTGCTCACCATTAAACAAATGACTAATTTTGTAAAAATAAGTTGTATGTTTTTAATAAATAAAATAAATTTGAAATTAGAATTCTTAGCCAAAAAAAAATGATATTTGATTTGACCTATTATTATCTTATTTTTTTTATATTATGAATGAATGATTTGTTATTTTGACTAAGTTACTACTTAATCAAAATTATTTTTTGTTATTATGTAGTTAGATTATAGGTGTCATCGTGAAAACTACTTTGTCTTTTATAATTGTGTTATTCTTAATAAATCGTGAAAAATCGTATTTTTGTTTTCATTTCATCACATCATGATGGGGCTTCATTCCTAACATTCTTTAAATGTATGCTTGAATCTTATTTTAAAGGAGAATCATGTTGGTTGTGATTCTATTATTGTTAAGGCGTGATACTTAATCCACGTTACCATTTACACAGATAATACCGTATTTTGGATGTTTCCGTTTTCCTCTTGGAATATAATAGTCCTGTGTGGAAGTACCACGTTACCTTTTTTTCAACTCACTTGCAGTGTCCCTAATATCTAACATCTTCATGATGTTTTTGTTAAGAAAGTTTTCTTATGCTTCATTACCTTTCGGCAAAATGATGTGAATCGTCACTTATCCTTCTTTAACCGTTTAAGTTATTCTACAGCCATGTGACTTATTATTATCCCTATGACCTCTTAGTATAAAGATATCAAATTTAACTAAGTCTTCTATACTCTTCGTTTTTTTACTGTGTAGATGTCACTTATGCCGAATTACCTCATTAGAAAATAAGATCAATTGATCTAAGCGGCATAAAAACACATAAAACAACACCGTATCAAATAAATAAAAGAGCCAATTAATGCTTTTACTTTTATTGGTTTTAGAACTGTTTCCATTTTCACGAAATGATAATGCATAAAAAGTTATGTTCATTTTTCTAAATAATCAAACTTTAAAGGGATACGTGATTTCGAAAATGAAGTACCGAAGAATACGTCCCAGTAAGTTCACGAATACGAAACACTTAGCAACAAATGCATGCTACCACGAAAATCCTAACGCCGTAGCCATGGGATCTCGAATAACTAAATCTCTAATCTCACCTATTCGAAACACTTAACAACGAATGCACACTAACAAGAAAAACTAAACAACGTTGGCATGCGATCTTGAATAACTAAACCTCGAAAAGTCTTCATAAAATGCTCAAAAAACATTGCTTTTGCTATTTTAAACGATATTCTTTATTCAAACATTAATTTTGAGAAAAATAAAACATATCATGTCATAATATGTGTCTATCAACCAAATAATTATTTATTTCCTTATGGGAAATATGAGGGGATATGGCATTGATATACTAAAAACCCATGATGCACAGTCTCGAAGAAAAGTGACGCTCGAAACTGTCGCCAAACACTCACCACCTACGTAGTAATAGATATGCTATAAGTATAAAATATGTTTTTGCAAATTCTATCTTATGACAATTGTTTAAAGTTGTTTTTACAAAGCAGTGTGCGAAAGGCAATCAAATTTTACGACTGACGTTGCTCGATAGGACAAGGCGCAATTGGAGACTTATATACAAATTTTTTTATAAAACATTTTTGTTAGTATTATAAAAGTTTGTTAAATTGTGTTCTAAAAACGTAATTTTAGCGTAAATGTTTTTGGGTAGAATATGTGTATATCAATGAAACAAATATTAACTGTTAAAATCGTTTATTATTTTTTTTAATTCAATAATACTTAAACCTTTTGCCGTGATATACATAATTTATCTTCGTCAAAAAAATTCGGCGTGAAAAAAATCTCTCGCCTTTGTTGGCTGACGATTGATGTCCGTTCTCCGCATCGTATTTGGTCACGAGAAAAACTAAAGAATAAAAATAAGAAGTTTTTAATGAGATTGGTGTTGTAGTCCAAAGCAACACTCACACACACTTTTATTATTAGCAAGCCGCATGTCGTGAACCCATAAGTTATCCCATAATTAATAATAATAATAATAAAATAAGTATCTTGACCTGGCACGCGAGGTTGTCGACATGTGGGATGTGGAGACAGCAATCATTGTGCCGATAGTCGTCACAGCCAATGGTATAATAGCCAAGAGCCTCGACCAACATCTAAGGAGGCTCTCGTTGGGCAGCTGGATCAAGGGCTTGATCCAGAAAGCAGTACTCCTGGAAACGGCGCGTATTGTGAGGAGGTTCCTCTCTATGGAGCCCTGACCAGCGGTAACTTGGACCCTGTTCCCGATACCGGTGGGCTACTATTTTTTATATTTTAAAATGTTTTTATTTTTTATATTAATATTTAAAAATGTAATTTATGTGTACATATATTAAATAAATGGAATAATAATAATAATATTCCACAACTTTTTCACACAACGCATCTAGTCCCAAACTAAGCAGAGCTTGTGATATGGATACTAGACAACTGATAAACATACATATATATTTCTAAATACATACATATTATAGATAAATTACACCCAGACAAAGAACAAATGACCGTGCTCATCACACAATCATTTGTCCTAGGTGGGAATCGAACCCACGACCTTGCGCATAGCAGTCAGGACCACTGACCACTATACCAACTGGCCTGTCATATAGCGTAGGAGACTGATTCCTGTAACACAGGCTCGCTTAGCATAGGAGTCAGCGGCTTCACTTGAAAGATGTAATATTAAAGTTACAGTAATTACAGTAAAGTTTATTTAATCTATTCTAAATACTAGCTTTTGCCCGCGACTTCGTTCCCGTAGAGGTTTTGCCCGCATAAATCCTGATCACGTGGGAATTTCGGGATAAGAACTATCCTATGTCCTTCCTACGATCCTAAACTATTCCCATGCCAAATTTCATCTAAATCGGTTCGCGGTTTAGGCGTGAAAAGGTAACATACAGACAGACAGAGTTACTTTCGCATTTATAATATTATTAGTATTATACAATATGGACAATAAAGCATAAACTTATTAATAAAAAATAAATAAATACATTAAAAAAATCGACTCCATTATTTGTTCAACAGGGTAACTTTTATTATGCGACTAAAATAAAAAAGATGCCATAATACGTTGTTTTGACACTGAAAAAGCGGCCATTGAAATTTACCGTATTACTCTTTGACCGTTGAGTAATATTTTAAGACAAATTAAATCGAAATCACATATTGCTTCCTATAATCAGTCATAAAAACAATAAAAACTAATCAATAAACTTTTTTACTTACCGAAAATTCGATATCCCATCCTTTTTTAGCCTTCTTTACGTAATATTTTTACCATAGATAAAATAAATAAGTAGATGTGGTCAACAGACGAAATTATATCGGAACCGTGTGTCTCCCAGTTAGGCGCTGGGCGGGGCAACAACTACACATGCAGTTTAATAAAATCAATAGATACGCACTTGCGCACACACTCGCATTTCTTAAATCAGAACGTACTATACAATCAATAATAAACCTTATTCCGTCTAACACAGCGTGTATTTACCATGCACCGTAGAACTTACCCACACAAAAACATCGGTCGCTATCGTTGTGCTGTGCAAAAGCAATTTATTTTACATATACGCTAGTGATTGACTAAATTGGAAAGTTATCGATTCTTCCATTTATTATTGTACATTTTTTTTTGGGCACCTGAAAATGAACCAAATAAAAAATGGCATGTCCAGAACATATTATAATAACAATAAACATATTATTAAGAACATAACATTACATAATTATTATTAAGTACTACCTACTAAGTATTAAGGGCTACCCTGGCGCTTTCGACGTAAATCTTAATATTTAATTATCATAGTGATAGGTCAAATAGAAGTTGATGTTAACTTACATTACGCTCTTGATCGGAACATACCAGCCGTATAGGTTGTATAGAATCCTGAAAATTTGAATGACTGATTTTATGAATGCCCTAAAACATGAGAATAGCTTTCAGTCATAAAACAAAATTTAACCCACTTCTGCAAAAATCAGTTGTACTCTTAATTTTGGAATTGTCCATTCAAAAAGCCTGCGACTTTTCTTTAGAGGCTGGAACATTTCTGCGCTGAAGTGAACCGAGCATTTATGGTGCTATTTTTTGTAGGGTACCAGTTAGGTGGCATGCCTGTGGCATCAATCCATTTCTTTTTTATATTACCATCTTTTGGGAAGCTGAAAAGTACGAAAACCACTTATTTATCATTTACACACATCCTAAGCTACTTCTAAACGTCACCATATAATAAGCATCGCAATAATTACGTAACACACTATAAATCAAGATCTGAATGATTTTGACGTATTTTCAATGCTAATCCATTGCTTCATATGTTCGAAATATTGGTCTGCTCAACAACGTAAATACCACAGTTATAGATGCTGGCGGGAAACATTCCGAATCATTCCCGTCGAATACTTCGGAAGTATTCTGAAATATTCCGAAACTTTGGGAATATTTCAACTGTCAAAAAAAAACAGGAATATCGACCTTTGAAGTCTGTTAATATACCAAAACCTGCTCCTAAGTAGGTAAGAACAAATACTTTTCTGAAAACCGCATCAAAACGTGTTTGCTTGCAAGGTTTGCCTTTATTTGCTTTTATTGACTGGGCTATTATACGCGTTAAGTAGGTAGGTAATGATTAATACCTACCTATGCGACTCGCGAATACTCGCGATGCGTACAGAGCTACATACCAACTAACCAAAAACATAGGTAACCCTTTTTCAAATAGCAAATCAAATATGCTTGGCCTGGTTTTTTTATTTCACAACTGACATTTAAGGCTATAATCGCATAGCACGACTTACAACTCGATCGCCTAATGCATGTATTTTGACCAATAGGATGCACGAAGCGTATTTTAGTAGTGTTTGTAATAGTAAGTATTAATATAATGTTACACGCCCTGTACTCACAAAATGCATATTATTTCGAATTGGGCGAAAACAGGAAGGGATGTGGTTTGTCACTAGCTGCGCTTCCGCAGAAATATTTTCTTAAGTGAGTATGCGTATCTTTGGCCGATAGTACCTACCTAAAAACAAAAGAATAAAAATCCTGTTAATCGCAGGCTAATAAATCTACCTATAAAAATATCAACATATACTTAATCAATCCCATTTATAATAAAATAAACATTTATATTTTACTCTCGTAGCGTACATACGTAGGGTAAATACGCTAAACGTCGGCGCCCCCCCCCCCCCCCCCCCCAATCTTCGGCCGTCTGTACGTTTTCAGCTTGCGTTCATTCAAAAGGTAATTAAGTGACAATTTTGCTACCTGAATTACAACCTTAGTTCATACTCTATATGTACAAACCGTTACTATTCGATTACGTCACTCGCTCTTCGCACACTGAACGTAAGTCGCGACTGCGCCGTTGAAGCGTCAATTTTGCGTTAAAAGTAGTTTACCTGATGTGAATACCCATACTTCGGGAATTGATATTACTACGGTAAGACATTTCTTTATTTTTGTTTTGAGCTTTATTATCACTAAAACGTTATTTTTACTATATTTTGAGCTAGTTTTTTCAACGTTTTGCGTATTGTTTTAAGGACAAAATAGGAGGCCGTCAATAGAGCGCCAGTTTTGACTTAAAACCCGATTCTCGGCCGTGGCCGACTTAAAGTAAATGCAGTCTGTTTTATAAATTCCAATTCTACCAATTCCATTGGTTTAACAAGAGAATTTACAAAACTTACAGGCAAATAAATCTATTTTACGTTTAATTGCCAAATACCGGCCGGGGTGATATTAGTTGAATCTCGAGAAATAAGGTACACGAAATAGGGGCCGACATTAGAAATATTAAAGATCGTAATGTCGACCAGCCTCAAATTCGGACGCCACTATACAGGCTGATTACTTTTGTATTTTTTCTTTGATTGGGTGGCAGGTAGTCATTTTTAATTTATTTATCAAACTTATTTTCTCAAATTTAAATATGTATTATGACAAGTATATAAGAAGTTTAGTTTTAATGTAGGTATTGACAATATTGAAAACATATTTATGGTAGCTAATTATGGTTTGGGAATTTGGGATATAAATATAAATTGCTCTTTAGAACTTGCTATCTATGAAACCCTTGTTTATTAGCTTAAAAAAATATCTTTGAAGTTTACTTACTTTCATTGATTCATTAACCTGCACATGACAAAAAGCTCGTTCGATTTCACTTAATGCTTTTAATTTAAGGTAATACAATGACAGAGCAGGTAGATGCAAGGCCTTCGCGAAAGCAAAGAAAATTATGCGGTTATGATCGCAATAAAATAAAAGAAGCTCTTGGGGCAATAGGTAATGGGATGTCCATTCGTGCATTAAACTATTTGGCGTCCCACGAACAACGTTACAAGTATTTTATTTTATTGTGGTGTTTTACGTTGTTATAATTTTAGTACCTAACATTGTTGAGGGCAAAAATATATTTTAGTAATAAACAAATACAATTAGAAATGTATACTTAGTGTGATATTGGACTCCTGCCAAAATAAATCATATTAATAATATTTGTCAGTCTTAATTTAAAACATCCTATACCCGGCCGACATTTGGGAAAAACGCGACCGACCATGGGCAGTGAATGGCCGACTTTAGGGTTTTTCGTTCTCGACTCATCTAAACCTTATAACTTTTTTCTTTTAATAGAAATGTCAACCTTATGCCTATAAACATGAAATAGACATATGAAACTATCCAAAACCGCATCAGAAGCTATCCTTCGTTGCAAACTGATGGCGCCAGAGCGATCCCCAGTCAGAAAATCCGTTAGGGGGCCGACATTTGGCGTATTTACCCTACTTTCGCAGTGAACAATAATTAACTCACCCACCACACAACAAGCAAACACATTTATTCCCATTGAATTATTCGGGCGAAATATTCGGAAACATTCGATTGCGGGGTACGAATCTTTCTCGCGCGGGTGAAAACTTCTCCGCGGAGCAGCATCCCCTCCCTCTTACCGCACCCCGCACCGCCATCGCCTGCACGCACGACTCGTGGCCGGTGGCAGTCGGGTGCGCGCGTCGCGGTGCCAGTGCGGCGGCAGCGGCCGGCGCACAGAGATCGACGATCGATGCAAAATACGATTTTTCAGCAAAAAAAGTTTAAATCTTAATAAATAATTAAAAGTTTCTTTAAATCAGAATGATTCAAAATGAATTTATCATTTTGAATAATTCCCATTTAAAGAAACTTTCCCCGAAGTATTCCGGAATTATTCAGAAGTTTTGCAACTATAACCACAGTGAGTGTTGTTGATTTAGCATAATGAAACCGATTCCTACTCTAAGTGTGTTACGCAATTACCCCGCAGGTAATAGTTTAGTAGGTTATAATAGGTTTTTGTTATAAGAAAAATCCAAGTTAGTAGAGAAATTGTTAAATATATGAAAAGAAACACACATCCATGCATAACAAATAAATAGGATGAATATATTGACTTATTTTAAGCTAAATTCACAAATATATTATCTGAACCATGCCGATTATTTGAAGCTTCAACGGAAGTAAAATACAAAAAGCCATAAAAAAATAAAGAAACAGCAACATATGATAAGGCATAACATACGATAATTCTAAACCAAAAAACACCACCGATTATTAACCTAAAATTAAAGTAACTTACTTTACGAATATTGGTTACGCATTTCTCTACTACTCTGTAAAAAAATCAAAATAAGTAAAAAAACATTATTTACATCGATCTTCCAACCGGGCTAAAACGGTTGACAGATTGAAAAATAAACTATTGTAGAGACGGCGACGTCGGAACTCCTTACGCATGCTGCGGGCGTAAAATAATTTTTTAATTTTTTTTTTTTACTTTTTTGTACACTTGACCTTTCAACATATTTTTATTTCTGTCATCTTATGTAAAATAAAAGTTAAACATATTTTCTTAGAGGTTTCCGTATGTTATAAAAAACTTTTTACCAAAAAATTAAACAGACTCCCAAAAAACACTGCAAAGTGAAAAATATCTTTAATTTCGGTAGTCGGTGTCTTTAGTTTTGTATTTTCGTTTTTGGCACCGACTTCCGAAATTAAAGTTATTTTTCACTTTGCAGTATTTTTTGGGAGTCGGTTTAATTTTTTGGCAAAAAGTTTTTATTTCACTCTTTTTAGTTGGTCGATTTTTAATTTACCTAGTTACAAGAGCCTAAATGTCAACTACTTATATTCATTTACAAAATATTGCTTTTCTCAATGTTGGGCTGTTATTTGTTGAGGAGTTCTCCTGGTAGTTCACCATCAGCTTCACTTCACCATATGCATTATGACGAGCATATTGTGCTTAATAACCACATTCAAGTAATCGAAGCGGAACACATGAACTACTTATTATTCCTACTTATATATTGAGTAGTTCCAGTGGCCATCGGTGGTCTTCATCATCAGCTCTACTTCACAAATGGTGCTTTTCGAATCCAACTACACAAGTTACTATAAAAATACTCAAATCACTATAGGTGTGCCTATAATATTAGAAGAGTTCCCTCGATTTCTCCAGGATCCCATCATCAGATCCTGACTTGGTGACAATGGGACCAATTTCAAAGTATACCCTTTCAAACAAAAAAATAATTTTCCAAATCGGTTCAGTCGTCTCCGAGTAATCGGTGATCATACATAAAAAAATAATAATAATATACGCGTCGAATTGATAACCTCCTCCTTTTTTTGTCGTGTGTTGAAAAACCCCTAAACTATAATAGCAATATTTCATTCGTCAATCGACATTGCTGTCGATAGCCTACGTTAGTGGATCTGCACAAGCACATCACTAATTCGTCGCAAGAAGTGGCGGCCTACTACGCGATGCATCCGCGTAATACAGTTTCGTATGTTATTTTTACATTGCTTGTCCAGTTACTTAGTGACGAACTCAGATAGTGGTTAAGGAGCAATGTATTTATAGCAAAAGTAGTGCAGTCGTTCTGATATTTGAAAACAAAAATAACATAGTAAAACCAAGAAATATTTTACGGTTTATTGTTTTTCATGATTTTAAAGACAAATATTGTAAAATACTTGTACTTACATATGGTAAGTGATTTCATGATTCACATAGTTTTGATTTTGGCTTCGGTTTTTACAAGATACCACAGAACAACTCGGCATTCATATATATTATCACGATCGCCGTCGAAAGCGCACTAGTTCGCGGAGACGGCCACTTGCCTGTGACATGAGCCCTGTGGCCATGTCGCGCGGACACCGATACGCCCCCTTACCACTTCTCCTATATGTTTAATTTCTGTGATTTTTACAATTTGTCAAAGAAAATTTCGGCATTTTTGACGTGTGTACCTAGACGCGAGTGACGCGATACTATTTGAAATGAGCGCATAATTTATACCCTGTTTTTTAATCACAGAGACAAAGTTAATATTACAACGGTTACCATTTTTTTGCAATTCTTAAATAGTGACGTGCCATAATAAAATTTAGTATCGAATTTTTTTATAGTAAGCTATCCTGTGCCTCAAACAGACTGTGCAGTACTACACTGACCGGAAGACACCAGTGTATGGCTGCTTTCTGGACCTGTCAAAAGCTTTTGACCTGGTAAACTATGACATTTTGTGGCAGAAATTATCGGATGATACCGAGCTACCTGCAGAGTTCATTAACATATTTCAATATTGGTATATAATAAAAAGTAAAAAAACTAAAACCCGACTACGTCAAAAAAATCGATGCTAAAAAGGATGAAACAAGATTTTCAGGATGCTGAAATAAACAAGGTTACTGGAAAAACAAGAACAGAACAAAAATAAAAGCCGTAGTCACACGTCACATGATTAATTGTTTTGTTACGCTTGATATCCTATATAACGTGTGACTACGGCTTTTATTTTTGTTCTGTTCTTGTTTTTCCAGTAACCTTGTTTATTTCAGCATCCTGAAAATCTTGTTTCATCCTTTTTAGCATCGATTTTTTTTACGTAGTTGGGTTTTAGTTTTTTTACTTTTTATTATTTAAACTATTTTGGTGTTAAATCACTGTGCTTCTAAACTATTTACTTTATTTTTTATAAGTTCAAGTGAAGCCCTTTCAAATGATACCAAACACGGTATATCTATCTTACTTTTATGTTTTACACATGACTTTTTGACCGCTTGAGGGCGCCACGTTAAATTTAAGCAATATTTTTGATAACTACAAGTGAAGCCCTTTCAAATGATACCAAACACGGTGTATCTATCATACTTTAATTTTTTTATACATGATTTTTTGTCCACTAGAGGGCGCCACTTTAAATTTAAGCAATGTTTTGGAAATGTGCATGTGACGCCCTTTCAGATGATATCAAACACGATGTGTTTATCTTATTTTTATTTTTTAATACAACACTTTTTGGGCCCTAGAGGGCGCCATTTTGGGTTTTGTGACACGTCACGTAGCCTATGTTCAGCGGACGGTCAAGACGGTTCTAACGATACCTCATTTGTCGAGTTCCGATAAGCAGCTTTGGAGCTATGAGGCAACAGATGAACATACACACATACATACATACATACATACATACATAGCCTGTCAAAATCATAACCCTCCTTTGGCTTTGCCGTAGTCGGGTAAAAATTAATCATACAAAACATATATTTTTAATTATATAAATAGTTACAGGTATTCGTTAATCAGACTCTAATGATTCCATATCTGAGGAATATTCTGAATTATCAGAATCGCCACCTACTTCTATGAGAAACCTATCAGTCAACTATATGGCCAAGATGAGACATTTCATCTTCAATTTTAATTACATGGCCTATACAGTCTTTCCACCGCTGCGGGGTCACTAGACGAAGCCCTTTTTCAAAAAGGTTTCGTACTTCATTGATTTTTAATGTTTTATTATTTTTAGAGAGATTTTTGAGACCTTTTTAAGATATATATTTCCGTAGTTTATTATTTTGATGTATCTCATAGCCAGCGCTTGCAATGTAAGCGCTCGAAAATCATTTATTGACAACTTCATCACAAAATATAGAATTTTCTCTATTATAAAAATCATTAATAAGAATATTTTGTATTTATAAATCATTGGGAATAAATTATCTAAATAACAGTGAAAACTGCATGAAAATCCGTTGCGCGGTTTAAAAGAAGAAAGCTTAAAAACAGACAGCCAGAGGCTGAGGGCGACTTTGTTTTATACTATGTAGTGATGTAGTGATCACGAATATCTAGATTTTATTCTAATAAAACAGCTCTAGTTGAAGCACTAAATATTAATAAGGTGAACAAAATGGCGTGATGACGTGTACATTTTTCTTTGTTTAATTTAAAGGTATCAAAAAAGCGTAGCGTGCATTGATATACAAAAAAATCAATGGACGCGTAGTCAGATTTCTATAGCGCGTCGTGCGACCGTGTGTAAATATGTGAATTTTAATGATACGCTTTGGAATATAAAATTTTGAAGAGAAGCGTATTGTCAAAATAACGATAACAAGTTATGATTCAACAAACCGGTATCGTGGTACAACACTGCACAAAAGAGCTGGCAACATTATTTGAAAAGTTGACATTTGAATGTGTCAATTCTGTCTCTGAGATTAAAAAACAGGGTATAGAATTAAGCACTCATTTTATGCGGACGGTTTTGAGACGTTGAGTGTGCATCTTGGGTTTTTGTATATCAATGGGATATGGGTAATATGAGTTCTTTTATCGTTTAAAATAGCAAAAGCAATGTTTGATTGTCTCGTATCACACCCAACTTTAAAATGCTCTCCTAAACAATTTGATTTTTGTTGCTTATACGCTATTACCTTTTAACCGTCGATATTGACCATGATAGATGGTAAAGCAACAACTATCCTTTGCGATACATCATCTCAAAGATGCGACATATGTAAAGCTACACCAAAGGAGATGAGTGACTTGCCCTTGATGTTAAAAAAGAGACCCTGATCGAATGAGGTACCATTTGATATCTCATATAAAGCATCATTTTCTGGTAAATTTGTTGTATACAGCGGTTTTATAGCATCTATTCTGCTGGACCATCTTGTTTCAGACAATGGTTTTTGTTAGATAAAAAGTTAGATTTATGAATTTTTTTTAATAAATCCCATCTTTTGGTAGAGAATGAAAAATATTGATATAATTCTTGCACAATACTAAAAAATCCAGTCGTGTTATAATTGAGGTTGGCAGCATCGTTTACTATTAAATTTAAACGATGGCTAGCGCACGGTACAAAAAAGCCCCGCATTTAGATCCAGCAATCTTTTTTGAAGACCATTGTTCTTACCACGCAAATTTGATCCATTATCATATCCCTGTCCCCTTAAATTGTTAATGTCTAAATTAATTTTGTGTAGTTCTTGTATTATACATGAAGTTAAGCCAGCGCCAGCTGTATCGATAATTGAACAGAAAGCTAGAAAATGCTCTCTTATTTCCAACTTTCTAGCTCCTGTATCAAAATTTACAAATCTTATAATTATACTAATTTGCTCTACGTGTGAAACATCCGGACTACAATTCAGTATTATTGAAAAATATTTATTCATTCGACATAAATTCAAAATATAATTTTGAATTTGGTTGCTTAGTATATTAATTACTAGCTTTTGCCCGCGACTTCGTCCGCTTGGAATAGTTACTTTAGGCTAACGTTAAATTTAACCCCGATTTTGAAGCATTCTTCATAGGCGCTCCGCTCATATTGGCCTTAGCGTAATGATATATAGCCTTTAGCCTTTCTCTATAAATTGACTATTTAATTAAAAAATAATTTTTCAATTCAAACCAGTAGTTCCTGAGATTATCGCGTTCAAACAAACAAACAAACAAACATCTCTTCAGCCTTATATTATTAGTATAGGTAGCTGTTGCCCGCGACTTCGTCCACGAGTCCGTCGTTTTTCGTAAAAAAAAAAGTAGCCTATGTCCTTCCTCACGGTTCAGTGATTTTGATGTAACAGACAGATTAACTTTCGTAATTTAGTAGGGAAATATAATATGTCAATCAGTATCAATACTGTTGAAAAATATCGCAATACCGAACCGCACAATATTATTGTTAATAGCTGTGCCCGCGATTCCGTCAGCGTGTAACTCCTTGTGTGTTATTAAGTTAATGTATCGGTAATATTGTTTAGATCACGTTCACATGAGGCTTAAGTACCTATAGAAAGAAAATACTTCAGCGCAAAGCTTCCGGGTAAACTATGTTGAACATAAAGATTTCTAGAACTGCTAACCCGGGAAAGAGCGACGTACAACTGACCATGCGAGAAACAACTGACACCGAGATCTACTCCAGCAACACGAAAAGTCTGCCCTTGAGCTTTATTAATTGTCATTGCATAACACACCGATACTGGGAATTGCGTTCTTTTAAATTGGAATGGAAAATTATTTGGTAATATGGGAATTCTGGGAATAAAGACGATTTCTCCTGCACCGCAACCTGTTAAAATTTGAGCCTCGATTATATTTTGTTGCAACTGGGTTACTTTTAGCCGAGTTCCATTGCAAAGATGTGGTGGTTTTAAATTTCGGAACAGAATAATAATCAGAAAGCTTCGAACTGCTAAGCTATCGGGAGTTACACGTGTTATTGTGAGTCAACCATAAAAGATAGATATATGCTGTCGTGGGATATTTTTTATATAATTTTAAGGAGAACATTTCCGTCATAAATGATTTCTGTGTAGCTTTAACTATTAAGGTTGCACTCGCGACGGAAGCTTAAAAAATGGAGTATGTTCTCCCGTTTTCCCAACATTTCCCTTCACTGCTCTGCTCCTATTGATTGTAGCGTGATGAAAAGTATACTATAACCAGCTCAGGAGTATGAAAAATAATTGTACCAAGTTTCGTTAAAATCCGTCGAGTAGTTTTTGTTTCTATAACGGTTATACAGACAGACAGACAGACAGACAGACAGACAGACAGACAAAAATTTTACTGATTGCTTTTTTGGCATCAGTATCGATCCCTAAGCACCCCCTGATAGTTATTTTGTAAATATATTTCATGTACAGAATTGACCTCTCTACAGATCTATACTTATAATAAATCTGTAGAGGTCAATTCTGTACATGAAATATATTTCCAAAATAACTATCAGGGGGTGATTAAGGATCGATACTCATGCCAAAAATGCAATCAATTAGATTTTTGTCTGTCTGTCTGTCTGTCTGTATAACCAAATAATTGAAAAAGTTAACATTATTAACTATTCCATAAAAAAATTGGTCAAGTGCGAGTCAGACTCGCCCATGAAGGGTTCCGTAGTAACTATAATATAATATGCAAATTTATTTGACGAAAAAAAAAACCTTACAAATTTCTTAAAACTAGCTTATTTACATTTTTTACAACTGCGCCGAATAAATTTGTTTTTCATAGTGTTTTTATGAATTACAAAGTTATATTTGCGGTTTTAGAAAATATGCTGTATCTCAAAAACTGCTGAACTGATTTCGTTCAAACTAATTTTGGTTGAAAGTTTATATTAAGATCTACAGACATATATTTCTTTTTGATTTTTCACTCCATTATTATAGAAGTTAGAGGTTGTGTCCGCCACACACACATTTTACCACTTTGGAAGCTTATATCTTTTAAACGATTGACTTTATGGAAAAGTGGTTTTAGAAACCCCGATGTCGTTTTTAAAGAACTGTCTATAGATACCACACATGCATCGATTTCATGAAAAAAAAATATTTTCAGGTTTAGTTCCATGTATGGGGAGCCCCCCTTTATTTTAAATATTTTTTAATTTTTTTCTCAAAATCGGAAAGCGGTTCACAGAATACATCTACCTATCAAGTTTCACATGTATAGTCCTAATAGTTTCGGAATAAAATTGCTGTGACAGACGGACGGACGGACAGACAGACAGACAGACAGACAGACGGACAGACATGTCGAAACTATAAAGATTCCGTTTTTTGCCATTCGGCTACGAAACCGTAAAAAGAATCATATAAATCGGTATAGAAACACCAAAGTTATACATGAAATACGCTTATAATAATAAGCCATCGCGTGTGAATACTGAATCATGCTATAAGGATTATTTTTGAGAATCGGTCGCCGCGCTCGACGCGTCTCGCGGTCGAAGCGTTCTCTAGGTACTTAAGCCTCATGTGAACGTGATCTAAACAATATTACCAATACATTAACTTACGCTGACGGAGTCGCGGGCACAGCTATATTGTATCATTACGCTAAGGCCAATAGGAGCAGAGCGCCAATGAAGAATGCTTCAAAATCGGGGTTAAATTTAACGTTAGCCCAAACCCAACTAGCACAAATGGGCTGCATTAGGGCTTTAGAGCGTATCCGATTATTACTTATGGTAATAGACGTAAGCGCTAGAGCGTCTACTACAGACTTAAAGCAGCCGCTTTAGCGCTATTTGGGCGCCATTTTATGCAACCTAAAGTTCCATTTAACCTGCACAAAGGTTGCATAAAGGTTCCTTAATAGCTATAACGATTTATTAACGCTATACTAAAGCTCTCATAGCGCTACTTTTGAATGATTTTGAACTACTTTGAACGAATGAATTGATTATAGTTCTTTATTCTATATCTTCAGTTGACATTATTTGTAATATTTTGGTAAAGTGTTTTCGTCGCCATCATGAAAATAAAACAAAAAGAAGTAAAAGTTTGTATTCTGTATTAGCAAGATATATAAAGATACTTAAAACGCTGTCCAGTTTACTGTAGATATATAAGATAATTTTCGGGTAATTTTAACGCGCTTTTATGATATTTAAAAAAATAACAAAAGATATGTGATATTTTTTATTTGTTATACAGAATACATTTTATTTCCGTATTTTTACGTGTCGATAACTTACTATTTGCAAGTGGCCGATTGTTTACCGGTACATTTAATGCACATTTAACTGAAAAACCAATGTATATCAACTCAATTTTGCAAGTGAATTATAAGTTTTCTTAAAAAATCATGGCGTCATTGTAATGTAGTCATAACCTGCAGTTTGAGCTCTAATAACTCCCATTTGAGAATCATAGCGCTAATTTTCACCCTTCTAACGCTTCCAGTGATTTTTGTTACCCTAGTGCAACTCACAGCCACAAAAAGCTCATATTTTCTTGTTTTTGAGGTTATAAGATGTAGTTACGTACTTATTCGTTTAGCATCCATTTTTAATGTTTAGTGTTTAGTGTTTTTAAATGTTTTATAATAGTTACAAAAGCGGCTGTAAAATGGCGAATGGATTGAGCCTGCAAGGAATGACTATTGCTACTAAAGGCCTTAGTTACAATGATGATTTTTTTGTAACTATAGTATGCATAAGAGTTTCTATTATTTCTATAATGGAACTTCTAGTAGTATAATAGTGGTTACTATAACTATAACCTATAAAAATTACAATGGAAACCACTGTACAGCTGTGAGTGGCAGAATGACCTTCGTAACTCTCATATAAAGGTGTAAGTGGTAAATGAGTTCTACCGTGGACTACTGTGAAGGCTAGGGTGGTATTTGATTCAGCTTATAGCACCTTAAGTAACTTTTATAGCTATAGACGTTTACGGATGCAGATATGCAACTTTGAACTGCTTTTTGAACCCTTAAAGCGCTATTCTACAGCCGAAAGTAACAAAATAGGCTGCAATTTCCACTAATGTGCTCGTTGGGAAGTAACTATTCCACGCGGACGAAGTCGCGGGCAAAAGCTAGTTTATTATAAGTATAGATATCATTTTGGATTTTATCTCCAACATAAGTCGGCAACTTATTGAAATCAGAATCATTCATTACGCGCCGGAAAATTCCGTTCCTTCAATGGTAGAACATATAATTATAATTATGTTCTGCCATTAAAGGATCGAATTTTCCTAGGTTCACAGAATACATCTCTAAGTTTCATATGTGTAGCCTTAATAGTTTCGGAATAAAATAGTTGTGACATACGGACGGACAGACAGGCAATGATTGATGACAATGATCTTATTTTCGCTCATTTCATTTCTTCTGATACCAGCGGTTACTTGTATAAAATAATAGTATGTAGCATAGGTTACTCTTCATCATGTCAGTTTTTCGCCACTCTAAGCCCCGTAAAATCGGCGCAATCGTTTCGATACCTAATTAAAAAACAGACAGACAAAAATAATTATGAAATGATTTTCTGTTATCTACGAGTATCTATGTAGCTCATATATCTTCATAACGAAGGTATAAGGGAAAGGCATTAAATTACAAAAAGATGCTTTTAATTATTTATAAAGGAAATTATGTGAAAAGCACATACCACTGCATAAAGCGTTTTTTGAATCAGTTTTGTGATCTTCATCGATAAATTGACTGATTTCTGTCTCCAAACACTCAAAAGATTCCTTGGAAGTGGATGGTAGTGCCGTAAAATATTTAGATACTTATTTTACTTAGTTGAACTGTTGACACGTTCTTCTTCTCGTGTTCTTTTTCTTATTAAGTTCTGGTAATCAGACTTTTTTTGTTCTGATCACAATCACACATCGTGAAAACAGAATCAGTAACACACAAACAAAGTTTTAATGCGCGAGCGTGAAAAAGATCAGTGTGCACCTTGCAGCACCTGTTTTCAACAAAATGTTTGTGTTTGTTTTGAAAATTTCGCTCTTTAAAATGAGAGAAATCGGAGGTTCCCCTATTATAGACTCACCCGCGTCGCGGCACATCGGGTTGCGTTTAAAAACTCACAGATGGCATTTGTAATAAGATATTTAGTCGGCTACAGAAGCGACCGCGGCGGGCGGTTCTTCTTATTTTGAACGCAAAGCTTAAAGCTTTGCGTTAAAACCATAGAAATATAAAATACAGATTTTATCTATGGTTAAAACATTGGGGTCAAAATTCGGATAATGTACAATTAAACTTGACTTGACTACTACTAGACTACTAGACTTGTACTTCCTTTCTTCCTTACTTACTTAATTATAAAGAATGTTATAGTTTTACAAAAAAAAATACCTACGCTTGCATTACATCCAGCGCCCCTTCTGTCTTGGCGCCTGTGTGCGCCGCACACTTCGCTTACTTAGATAAATTTTAAATAATCTAAAGTATCAAAATGACTTTACGTACTCACAATTCGCGGAGCTATTCGTACGTTTGTGTGTGTTTGAGCCGTGTCTATATAGTGATGCGATTTGATACCTATCAATTTCTAAGATGCGTCCTTAAGGACGCATTTACGTTTTCTCGCAAATATCAATGATTTTCTGGTACCATTTTGATACATAAGGAGTTAAAATTTTGACAATGTTATGGTATTCATTTCAAGATAATTTATTCATCTCCACATTGAATGCATTATAATTACACAGTCCTATACATCTTTTTTCAAATGATACCAAACACGGTGTATCTATCATACTTTAATTTTTTTATACATGATTTTTTGTCCACTAGAGGGCGCCACTTTAAATTTAAGCAATGTTTTGGAAATGTGCATGTGACGCCCTTTCAGATGATATCAAACACGATGTGTTTATCTTATTTTTATTTTTTAATACAACACTTTTTGGGCCCTAGAGGGCGCCATTTTGGGTTTTGTGACACGTTACGTAGCCTATGTTCAGCGGACGGTCAAGACGGTTCTAACGATACCTCATTTGTCGAGTTCCGATAAGCAGCTTTGGAGCTATGAGGCAACAGATGAACATACACACATACATACATACATACATACATACATAGCCTGTCAAAATCATAACCCTCCTTTGGCTTTGCCGTAGTCGGGTAAAAATTAATCATACAAAACATATATTTTTAATTATATAAATAGTTACAGGTATTCGTTAATCAGACTCTAATGATTCCATATCTGAGGAATATTCTGAATTATCAGAATCGCCACCTACTTCTATGAGAAACCTATCAGTCAACTATATGGCCAAGATGAGACATTTCATCTTCAATTTTAATTACATGGCCTATACAGTCTTTCCACCGCTGCGGGGTCACTAGACGAAGCCCTTTTTCAAAAAGGCTTCGTACTGCATTGATTTTTAATGTTTTATTATTTTTAGAGAGATGCCGGTTTAGATCACAGTGCTATCGCAGACTTTTTTGTAGACCTTTTTAAGATATATATTTCCGTAGTTTATTATTTTGATGTATCTCATAGCCAGCGCTTGCAATGTAAGCGCTCGAAAATCATTTATTGACAACTTCATCACAAAATATAGAATTTTCTCTATTATAAAAATCATTAATAAGAATATTTTGTATTTATAAATCATTGGGAATAAATTATCTAAATAACAGTGAAAACTGCATGAAAATCCGTTGCGCGGTTTAAAAGAAGAAAGCTTAAAAACAGACAGCCAGAGGCTGAGGGCGACTTTGTTTTATACTATGTAGTGATGTAGTGATCACGAATATCTAGATTTTATTCTAATAAAACAGCTCTAGTTGAAGCACTAAATATTAATAAGGTGAACAAAATGGCGTGATGACGTGTACATTTTTCTTTGTTTAATTTAAAGGTATCAAAAAAGCGTAGCGTGCATTGATATACAAAAAAATCAATGGACGCGTAGTCAGATTTCTATAGCGCGTCGTGCGACCGTGTGTAAATATGTGAATTTTAATGATACGCTTTGGAATATAAAATTTTGAAGAGAAGCGTATTGTCAAAATAACGATAACAAGTTATGATTCAACAAACCGGTATCGTGGTACAACACTGCACAAAAGAGCTGGCAACATTATTTGAAAAGTTGACATTTGAATGTGTCAATTCTGTCTCTGAGATTAAAAAACAGGGTATAGAATTAAGCACTCATTTTATGCGGACGGTTTTGAGACGTTGAGTGTGCATCTTGGGTTTTTGTATATCAATGGGATATGGGTAATATGAGTTCTTTTATCGTTTAAAATAGCAAAAGCAATGTTTGATTGTCTCGTATCACACCCAACTTTAAAATGCTCTCCTAAACAATTTGATTGTTGTTGCTTATACGCTATTACCTTTTAACCGTCAATATTGACCATGATAGATGGTAAAGCAACAACTATCCTTTGCGATACATCATCTCAAAGATGCGACATATGTAAAGCTACACCAAAGGAGATGAGTGACTTGCCCTTGATGTTAAAAAAGAGACCCTGATCGAATGAGATACCATTTGATATCTCATATAAAGCATCATTTTCTGGTAAATTTGTTGTATACAGCGGTTTTATAGCATCTATTCTGCTGGACCATCTTGTTTCAGACAATGGTTTTTGTTAGATAAAAAGTTAGATTTATGAATTTTTTTTAATAAATCCCATCTTTTGGTAGAGAATGAAAAATATTGATATAATTCTTGCACAATACTAAAAAATCCAGTGGTGTTATAATTGAGGTTGGCAGCATCGTTTACTATTAAATTTAAACGATGGCTAGCGCACGGTACAAAAAAGCCCCGCATTTAGATCCAGCAATCTTTTTTGAAGACCATTGTTTTTACCACGCAAATTTGATCCATTATCATATCCCTGTCCCCTTAAATTGTTAATGTCTAAATTAATTTTGTGTAGTTCTTGTATTATACATGAAGTTAAGCCAGCACCAGCTGTATCGATAATTGAACAGAAAGCTAGAAAATGCTCTCTTATTTCCAACTTTCTAGTTCCTGTATCAAAATTTACAAATCTTATAATTTATACTAATTTGCTCTACGTGTGAAACGTCCGGACTACAATTCAGTATTATTGAAAAATATTTATTCATTCGACATAAATTCAAAATATAATTTTGAATTTGGTTGCTTAGTATATTAATTATATCATTTTGGATTTTATCTCCAACATAAGTCGGCAACTTATTGAAATCAGAATCATTCGTTACGCGCCGGAAAATTCCGTTCCTTCAATGGTAGAACATATTATTATAATTATGTTCTGCCATTGAAGGATCGAATTTTCCTAGGTTCACAGAATACATCTCTAAGTTTCATATGTGTAGCCTTAATAGTTTCGGAATAAAATAGTTGTGACATACGGACGGACAGACAGGCAATGATTGATGACAATGATCTTATTTTCGCTCATTTCATTTTTTCTGATACCAGCGGTTACTTGTATAAAATAATAGTATGTAGCATAGGTTACTCTTCATCATGTCAGTTTTTCGCCACTCTAAGCCCCGTAAAATCGGCGCAATCGTTTCGATACCTATTTAAAAAACAGACAGACAAAAATAATTATGAAATGATTTTCTGTTATCTACGAGTATCTATGTAGCTCATATATCTTCATAACGAAGGTATAAGGGGAAGGCATTAAATTACAAAAAGATGCTTTTAATCTATACTTATAATAAATCTGTAGAGAGGTCAATTCTGTACATGAAATATATTTCCAAAATAACTATCAGGGGGTGATTAAGGATCGATACTCATGCCAAAAATGCAATCAGTTAAATTTTTGTCTGTCTGTCTGTCTGTCTGTCTGTCTGTCTGTATAACCGTTATAGAAACAAAAACTACTCGACGGATTTTAACGAAACTTGGTACAATTATTTTTCATACTCCTGAGCGGGTTATAGTATACTTTCATCACGCTACAATCAATAGGAGCAGAGCAGTGAAGGGAAATGTTGGGAAAACGGGAGAAGTTACTCCATTTTTTAAGCTTCCGTCGCGTGTGCAACCTTAATGGTTAAAGCTACACAAATCATTTCATGACGGAAATGTTCTCCTTAAAATTATATAAAAAATATCCCACGACAGCATATGTCTAACTTTTATGGTTGACTCACAATAACACGTGTAACTCCCGATAGCTTAGCAGTTCGAAGCTTTCTGATTATAATATTTGTCTACTCTTACGTTTATAACACTCTCAGTCACCCCTAATTGAAAAAGTTAACATTATTAACTATTCCATAAAAAAATTGGCCAAGTGCGAGTCAGACTCGCCCATGAAGGGTTCCGTAGTAACTATAATATAATATGCAAATTTATTTGACGAAAAAAAAACCTTACAAATTTCTTAAAACTAGCTTATTTACATTTTTTACAACTGCGCCAAATATATTTGCTTTGAAAAAAAAAAACCTTACGAATTTCTTAAAACTGGCTTTTTTAAATTTTTTATAACTGCGCCGAATAAATTTGTTTTTCATAGTGTTTGTATGAATTACAAAGTTATATTTGCGGTTTTAGAAAATATGCTGTATCTCAAAAACTGCTGAACTGATTTCGTTCAAACTAATTTTGGTTGAAAGTTTATGTTAAGATCTCAGACATATATTTTTTTTTAGATTTTTCACTCCATTATTATAGAAGTTAGAGGTTGTGTCCGCCACACACACATTTTACCACTTTGGAAGCTTATATCTTTTAAACGATTGACTTTATGGAAAAGTGGTTTTAGAAACCCCGATGTCGTTTTTAAAGAACTGTCTATAGATACCACACATGCATCGAATTCATGAAAAAAAATATTTTCAGGTTTAGTTCCATGTATGGGGAGCCCCCCTTTATTTTAAATATTTTATAATATTTTTCTCAAAATCGGAAAGCGGTTCACAGAATACATCTATCTATCAAGTTTCACATGTATAGTCCTAATAGTTTCGGAATAAAATTGCTGTGACAGACGGACGGACGGACAGACAGACAGACAGACAGACGCACAGACATGTCGAAACTATAAAGATTCCGTTTTTTGCCATTCGGCTACGAAACCGTAAAAAGAATCATATAAATCGGTATAGAAACACCAAAGTTATACATGAAATACGCTTATAATAATAAGCCATCGCGCGTGAATACTGAATCATGCTATAAGGATTATTTTTGAGAATCGGTTGCCGCGCTCGACGCGTCTCGCGGTCGAAGCGTTCTCTAGGTACTTAAGCCTCATGTGAACGTGATCTAAACAACCAATACATTAACTTACGCTGACGGAGTCGCGGGCACAGCTATATTGTATCATTACGCTAAGGCCAATAGGAGCGGAGCGCCAATGAAGAATGCTTCAAAATCGGGGTTAAATTTAACGTTAGCCCAAAGTAACTATTCCACGCGGACGAAGTCGCGGGCAAAAGCTAGTTATTTATAAAGGAAATTATGTGAAAAGCACATACCACTGCATAAAGCGTTTTTTGAATCAGTTTTGTGATCTTCATCGATAAATTGACTGATTTCTGTCTCCAAACACTCAAAAGATTCCTTTGAAGTGGATGGTAGTGCCGTAAAATATTTAGATACTTATTTTAGTTGAACTGTTGACACGTTCTTCTTCTCGTGTTCTTTTTCTTATTAAGTTCTGGTAATCAGACTTTTTTTGTTCTGATCACAATCACACATCGTGAAAACAGAATCAGTAACACACAAACAAAGTTTTAATGCGCGAGCGTGAAAAAGATCAGTGTGCACCTTGCAGCCCCTGTTTTCAACAAAATGTTTGTGTTTGTTTTGAAATTTTCGCTCTTTAAAATGAGAGAAATCGGAGGTTCCCCTATTATAGACTCACCCGCGTCGCGGCACATCGGGTTGCGTTTAAAAACTCACAGATGGCATTTGTAATAAGATATTTAGTCGGCTACAGAAGCGACCGCAGCGGGCGGTTCTTCTTATTTTGAACGCAAAGCTTAAAGCTTTGCGTTAAAACCATAGAAATATAAAATACAGATTTTATCTATGGTTAAAACATTGGGGTCAAAATTCGAATAATGTACAATTAAACTTGACTTGACTACTACTAGACTACTAGACTTGTACTTCCTTTCTTTCTTACTTACTTAATTATAAAGAATGTTATAGTTACACAAAAAAAGAAAAACCTACGCTTGCATTACATCCAGCGCCCCTTCTGTCTTGGCGCCTGTGTGCGCCGCACACTTCGCTTACTTAGATAAATTTTAAATAATCTAAAGTATCAAAATGACTTTACGTACTCACAATTCGCGGAGCTATTCGTACGTTTGTGTGTGTTTGAGCCGTGTCTATATAGTGATGCGATTTGATACCTATCAATTTCTAAGATGCGTCCTTAAGGACGCATTTACGTTTTCTCGCAAATATCAATGATTTTCTGGTACCATTTTGATACATAAAGAGTTAAAATTTTGACAATGTTATGGTATTAATTTCAAGATAATTTATTCATCTCCACATTGAATGCATTATAATTACACAGTCCTAGTCACAGTCACAGTCCAGTTTTTATCGCCGCAATAATCGTAGAAAATTACAAAAAATTTGGTCTGAATAGGTACCTCTAAGCCAAATCTGGAGCATATTCTTAACTTCAAAATAACAAGGAATTATAGCCTATGTATTTATCTATACGTAAAGCTAATTATTTTGAACATACATAAAACACTTTATGATTTATGAGAAAAATAAAATCGGTCTCAAATTTCTTCATACATTTTTCTACCGAACGCACGGCTCCGACCGTTATTCCGCGCTCAGACGCGCTCGTGAACGCAGGGATGTATCGCTTTCCTCGAAAAAATAAATACGTCGAAACCTATAATAAAGAGTGTTGACTAGAATACGTTGATACTTTTTCGTACCGACACAAAAGTAAGAACGAAAACCATACTTATTTTTAGAATTGGATGGATATTGGTTACTGAACCTAGCATGACAGAACATTTTTTTTTAACCGACTTCAAACAATTAGGTTTCGCAATTCGACCGTATAAATGTTTTTTCTTTTTTTCATTAAGTATCTTAAAGTACTACAAATTAAGGAAGGTCTAAAGTTGATCTGATGATGGAGCCTTTCATTTCACTTTCATCAGCCTTTCCCAAACTAGGCTGGAGCCTGTATGTTGGGAGACAGCGATCAGCCCGGCAGAGAGGTTATTTACACTTATCAAAAATAGAGGCTTCTGTCTTTTACTTAGTGTACAGATTATGGTTATTAATTGAGCAATATATATTTACGATTATTAAAATATTACAACTAATTAAAAAATATAAGTTAAAAAGTAATGATTAAAAATTAAATAAAAGTTGAAAAACTAAAAACTAAAAAATAACTAAGTACAGTATGCTTTTGTTTAGGTGTGTGCGAGAGTGAGAGTTTGTGGGTATGTATGTATGTGTGTGTGTGTGTGTTTGTTTGTTTAGGTGTGTGGGTGTGTGGGTATGTGTGTATGTGTGTGTGAGGGTACGTGCGTGTGGGAGAGAGAGTGTAAGCGCGAGTTTGCTTTATGTTTTGACGAACGATGAATAGTTTGTGACTTTACTTTATGAATTTAAGCAACCCTTCCGTCGTTTCATAATCAAGCTTTTGTATCACTCAGTGACAATGATCTTTACTGCATGTCTATTTGTGCGCACTATGTTCAACTTTATGTTTGCAGTGTTATAAATTTTGCAGCTTAGACTATAAAATTGACGTCTACCAAAAGAGGTCTTGCAAGGCTCCGAGGAAAAGATTGGTTTCTTGCTACGTTTATTTGGGTTTGGGGCGGGTACAGTCAGATGCTTTCTGAGAATAAGTCGGAGCACATAAAGCTGGCGAACAGTAAGTACTTTCGAGTCTGCATACAACTGTACCGTGGGGAATCTGTATGCTTTTTTAAGTAGAACTTTCAGCACAGCTCTCTGGGCTCGCTCTAAGCTTAAAAGGTGCGTTTTGGCTGCCCCTCCCCATGTTGTGATACAATACTGGATGATAGATTGTCCCAGTGCAAAGTAAACAAGTTTGAGTTTCTCTTTTGGCATTGTATCTCTCAGGGATTTAAATAGATGTATTAACCGTCTTACGCGTGCTGTCATTAAATCTATATGTTTATCCCATTTTAAGCCACTGTCTATCTGAACACCCAGATATTTAGCAGACTCGGATTTCGTTAGTTCATAGCAAGCACAAGTTTGTGAGGACGAGCAGGTGTGAACTTTGACAGAAAAATCTTGTGGAGGTAAGCTAGATTTTGATATTGAGAAGGGAATGTAGTGTGTTTTGGACAAATTAAGGGTTAGTGGGTTATTGTTTAACCAGTTCATAACTTTACTGAGGGAATATTCTGCTCTCTCCTTAACTAATTGCCAATTTGGGCCCGACACTAAGATTGCTGTATCATCTGCGTATGTAAAAATGTCAGTGTATGGCAGTGACAGAGTGCAGAGGTCATTTATGAAGAGGAGGAAGAGGGTGGGACCCAGAATACTCCCTTGTGGGACGCCATAGGAAACCTTGTGCTCATCACTCACGTAGTCTTCTACTTTAACTGACAATTTTCTATCAGTGAGGTAGTCTTCAAAAATTTTAAAAGGTGTACCTCTGACACCACACCTGTCAAGCTTATCTAGGAGAATAGGGACAGAGACCGTGTCGAAAGCTTTGGAAAGATCCAAAAATATGCACAGACATTTGGTTTTCGCGTCTCAGTTTTTACTTATTTTAGTTGTTAGGTCAAGTACTGCATCTTCGGTTGAAAGACCCGAGCGAAAACCATACTGATTTTTAGCCAAGATATTTTACTTGTTTAGAAAATTTTTAAGTGCATTGTTCAATATTTTTTCCAATATCTTAGATAGAGCAGTCAATATTGCGATGGGTCTATAGTTACAGACACAGTCCCTGTCCCCAGACTTGTAGATTGGGTGGATAATAGCTTTTTTGAAGGCTGTAGGGAAAACACCGGAGGTAATTGCTATATTACAGATGTGGGTTATGGGTAGCAACAGATTCCGCCGAGAAAGTTTGAGAATATATAAATATAGACACTTTTTGAATTGACCAGAACATTACACTTACACCTAGATAGTTTGTGACTGTCATTAGAGGTCTGATGATGAAGACGAAGGACAGTTAAGGGAACTCCTCAACGGTTTACAGTAGCTACCTTGTGTTTGGACTTAATTCATCTATATTAATGAGAACTTTGCACCCATATGGATTATAAATGCCATTACAGGTCTGATGATGGAGACCATAGATAGTCGAGGGAATTCCTCAACGATAAACAACAGTTACCTTTTGTTTGGCTTACTTCATACGGTTCAATATGCCAAAATGTTCAGTTCGTACAAAAACTAAAAAATTGGCCAAGTGCGATTCAGACTCGCCCATGAAGCGTTCCGTATTAACTACGCCAAATAACTTTGTTTTTCATAGTGTTTGTATGAATTACAAAGTTTTATTTGCGGTTTTATAAAATATGCTGTATCTCAAAAACTGCCAACCCGATCTCATTCAAACCAATTTTGGTTCAAAGTTTACATGGACCATAGCATATATTTTTTGTATAATTTTTCACTCCATTATTATAGAAGTAAGAGGGGAGGACACATTTGACCACTTTGGAAGTGTATATCTTTTAAACGATTAACTTTATGAAAAAGTGGTTTTAGAAACTTCGATGTCATTTTTAAAGACCTGTCTATTAATACCACATACGCATAAGTTTCATAAAAAAATATATATATATTTTCAGTTTCAGTTAATTATTTTTTTTTTTAATTAATTTTCTATTTTTTTCTCAATATTGGAAAGCGGTTCACAGAATACATCTACCTACCAAGTTTCACATGTATAGTCCTAATAGTTTCGGAATATAAAAACTTTTTACCAAAACAATTAAACCGACTTCAAAAAAACACTGCGAAGTGAAAAATAACTTTAATTTCGGTAGGCGGTGTCCGGCTTCCGAAATTAGTTAGAAAGTAGACAAAATATTGCTTTTCCCAATGCTGGGCCGTTAATTGTTGAGGAGTTCTCCTGGTACTTCACCATCAGCTTCACTTCATCATATGCATTGTGACGAGCATATTGTGCTTAATAACCACATTCAAGTAATCGAAGCGGAACCCATGAAATACTTCTTATTCCTACTTATATATTGAGTAGTTCCAGTGGCCAGCTGTGGTCTTCATCATCAGATCCACTTCACAAATGGTGCTTTTAAAATGCAACTACACAAGTTACTATAAAAAATACTCAAATCACTGTAGGTGTGCCTATAATATTTGAAGAGTTCCCTCGATTACTCCAAGATCCTATTATCAGCTCCTGACTTGGTGACAATGGAACCAATTTCAAAGTATACCCTTTCAAACAAAAAAATAATTTTTCAAATCGGTTCAGCCGTTTTTGAGTAATCGGTGATCAAACATAAAAAAATATACGCGTCGAATTGATAACCTCCTCCGTTTTTTTCGTCGGTTGAAAATGGCTGTGGCATACGGACGGATGGACAAACAGACAGACAGGCATGACGAAACTTTTCTTTATTTATTATTAATTTTTTTATCACATATGAGTATTTTATTTCCAAAGTCCCCTAGTAGGTACTCCTAATCGGGCGTCAACAACATTAATACAAAAAACTTTTTACCAAAAAATTAAACCGACTCCCAAAAAACACTGCAAAGTGAAAAATAACTTTAATTTCGGTAGTCGGTGTCTTTAGTTTTGTATTTTTGTTTTTGGCACCAACTTCCGAAATTAAAGTTATTTTTCACTTTGCAGTGTTTTTTGGGAGTCGGTTTAATTTTTTGGTAAAAAGTTTTTATTTCACTCTTTTTAGTTGGTTGATTTTTAATTTACCTAGTTACAAAAGCCTAAATGTCAACTACTTATAACATTTTATAAAATATTGCTTTTCCCAATGCTGGGCCGTTAATTTTTGAGGAGTTCTCCTGGTACTTCACCATCAGGTATACATCACCATATGCATTGTGACGAGCATAAAGTGCTTAATATCCATATTCAAGTAATCAAATCGCAATCCACGAAATAGTTATTCTTGAGTAGTTTCGGCGGCCATCTGTGGTCTTCATCATCAGTTCCACTACCCCAAATGCTACTTTTTGAGAGCAACTGCACAAGTTGCTATAAGAAATACCCAAAACGCCATAGGTGTGCCTATAATATTTGAAGAGTTCCCTCGATTTCTCCAGGATCCCATCATCAAATCCTGACTTGGTGACAAATGGTACCAATTTCGAAGTATACCCTATCAAACAAAAAAAGAATTTTCCAAATCGGTTCAGCCGTCTTCGAGTACTCGATGATCATACATTAAAAAAAATATATATATATATATATACGCGTCGAATTGATAACCTCCTCCTTTTTTTGTCGTCGGTTGAAAATTGAAACTAACATCTAATCAATAAGCATGTAACCCTTTGTAAATAATAAGTTACAACTGGTCAAATAATATTTAAAAAAATATAATATTACCTTCAAGTATCAAGATTAGTTAAGTAATGTATAAAATCGGGCGAACAATCGTTTGTGTGTTGCTACTAGGATACCTAAAATTGAGCGAGTGATAAATGTAAATGCGTCCTTAAATAAAATCTATATTGTGACAAATAGTATATAACAACATTATGTTTAACAATTTTGATTAGCGGTCCACATAGTTCTGAACCCAGCCCAGGGGGGTCATGACCCCCATGACCGGGGGGGGGTCCCCTTGGATCCGCCCTTGACTCATACTGATAGTCAGCGACGATGTGGTCAACGATGGATGATGAAGCACGCTAGAAGTAATCTATTCACTCTTAAAGTCCCCCAGGTTATTGCTATCAGGCAACACAGACTCCTGCAGGGAATTCCTCTCCTTAGCTGTAAAAGTATTCCCAAAACGTTTTGTGCATACTGGTGGGAACTACTATTTTAATGTATTTCTAAAACTACCCACTGACCTACATTTCATTCATTTCGGTTTACAAACCAAAATATCGGTAAGGAAATAGACCTTAACATAATGCTTAAGCTGGACCGACACCGTAATCGAATAGTTCAAAAATCACAACTTATTTAAAAGATAATCTGTTGTATGGTGGAAGATGTAATCAAAACAAAGCCTTTCAACCAATTGTGAATAATAATATATATTTTTTTCTCAGATCATCTCGTCATCGTGACTGCTTTCACCGTTTTTTGCTTCATAGTATCTATATGTCATTATTAAGCTTACCTTATATTATAGCTTACCTTAGCTTATGAAGCTTACCTACCTTATGAGTGTCTGTGAAATAGTAGGTATCGTATTAAAAACGTGACTTTCATTCTATGATAAATGACTTCATTCGATTTCATCGTATATTTATGGCAGCACAAAACTTATATCAGGACATTTTTACACTAATGTAACGCAGTATGTGTGTGTAGACCATTATAGTAAATTAACGTATTTTTTTATAATCTTTAAATATGGAGTCCAATGAAGTAGGTACCTAACTACTACATTAAATCTAACTATTAAACAGAAAAAAGTTTATAAGTTCACTTCTATTAGTAGATAGAAAGATAAATGTATATTCTTTATTGTACACCATAACAGAATCATTGTTTTCGAAGATTATACCTTGAGGTACATACATGCATTCAAAACGTGGTGCTTTTGACATATCTCAGAAGAAATATTCCTCTGAGGATGAGTTATTCGTCCAAACATCAAGCATTGGATGCAATATTAGATTGGAGACAAAAAACTTTATCGTCTCTGTTTGTCCTGATTTTTGCGTTGCAACACTGTTTTTCTGTCAAACTTCAAATCAAACTAAACTGTAAATGTCATTGTCAATCCCCAACAAAAGTAAAGTTCGCTCGCCGTTAAGACTTGATATAACTTCTATAAACGGTTTATAATTTATTTATTGAAAATATATGTGATGTAGTAGTAATAGTTTCGATTATACTTAAATCGCTAAAGCTACTTATGATATTAAAATGGCTAAATGGAAATTAACTCGTTTACAATTCGGAACTGAAGAATACACGCTAACTGAGGGCGAAAAAGTAACCGTCGGCAGAGGAGTTAACAATGTTATATCGCTTTCAAGCGTAGTTATATCCAGAAACCACTGTGTAATACATGTTCAAAACAATCAAGCACTCATCACAGACTTACAGGTATTAATCGCATCTTCTCATCATCATTCCTACATCTACTTATCATAAAAACAAAAGGTCACTCAATCATCACAAATTATCAAAAACTGCTAGATAGTCTTGTGTAGTACGTGAACGATGTACGAATAGGAGCCGAATTTTTGCACAGTACTAAAAGAACCGTTTCTGAACGCTGGCTTGTAATCATTCTAATAGGTCTAATAGCTCTTTTCGTACTCGTACATTCTAAACCGTGCGATCCTAATTTGCGAACGAGAAATGAAATACAGTCACTTATTGGTTGACAGAAACATCACACGAATTCATTCTGTGCCTGAATGAATGAGAACCGTTTCAGGTTCACATTTGAATGTTAAAAAAATCTCTGTTTAAATTATACATAATCCTAATATTATGTCAGCTGTTTACGCTGTGGAAATACAGAGATAAATAAATACGATGTCTTTGATAGTACCTACTTAAAGAGCGTATTTGCTCTGTGGTCTGCACTATGCTCTAAGGAGTTAAGGACCGCCGAGAGCGAAGACCGAATAGAGCTATTAGAACTAATAGAACAAACTAGAATAAACTATAAAATAATAAAATAAACTAGTTCACTGTCCGAAATTAACTAGTACAGAGCAATCTCTAAAATGACCGAGCAGGCACAAGACTACTGCTAGACATATAGGAATGAAATGGCTAAACTTTCCTTTATGGCCCGTTGAGTTGGAAGTTCATAGTTTTACTGTAAATAGTACTCATAAATAGAAAGCTTTCACGAATTGTCAAGTTGTGCATATTCACTGTTTACGAGATATAAGTTAGTTTCCTTATATACTGAAAAATAGCACGCCATTTGCAATTTTTTAGGTTGTTTATTGTCATGGTAGACGTCAAAGTTGACATTTCATGTTCCATTGACAGCAGAAGTGTATTTTGTTCAATTTTATGTCATATTTTTACTTAAATATAATTTTATTTTCACATATTCATGTATTAAATTTGGTGTGTTATTAGTGTACACTATAGCTGTGCTGTATTATGTAATTACGTTGTCACACACAAAAAAATTGTGAATTTTTTCGTTTGTGGAACGGAACGTGAATGTTGATTTGGATGTTCCTATACTCATAAATACATAGAAATCTATTACAAATTTTAAAGTTGCCGAAATTAACGAGATATAATTTTTAAAGTCTCCATTTAAATTGGAAAATAGCATGCAATATGTGATAAATAATATTCATGGTAGTTCCAACTGTTACTAGGAGAAGTTAGGATGCAATAGCGAGCGAAGCGAGTTTGCGACTTGGGGCAACCCGACTTGGATGGGTTAGGTTAGAACACCCCCTTCCCAGTCCCTCCACTCCCACTCCCCTCCTCCTGCCAAACAATACTAATTTTTATCCGAAATTTTTATTCTAACCTAAAAACTTTAACCATGGATATCTCCATAACCATGAGGTTGCGCGGGAGGGGATGGTACAGGGGGGTAGCACTACTCCCCCATTCTCCCCTTCTACCCCGACCCAAAAATCGATGGGCCATAAAGGAAAGTTTTACCGTTTATAAAGTTAATAAATAATTACATCTGTAATTTAATATTCGAATTTTAGTTGGCATGGAACAGGATAAGTTTATACCACTGAGGCCCGTGTTACAAAACGAAACTCGAGCACTGATCTCTATTTAAAACTAGTTTTGAGTCAAGATTTAATTTTAGAATGTTCCTCAAGTATAGATTCATTGATCATAGTTCAGCCGGGTCTGGCTTTATTCTAGATCATTACTCAGTTGTAGATTCATCACCCAAGTATGGTCGACACCACACTTGAGCAGGGATTTCCTTGTCAGTGAACTATTCGCTTTTCAGCTTATTATTTGATATAAAAATGGTAATTTTTGGCGAATGATGATGAACTGACATTTTATTTTGCAAATTGGTTACAAATAACACTTTAAACGTAATTTTTTGCTATATTAAATCACTAAATGAATGCTGTGTCTTCTAACTTAAATAGATTACGGTAATTATTTTTTCAACAATGATTTGAACAGAAAATCAGAACTTCAGCGTCCCATGTGATGGGTCCATACAATTTTAATAATAATTTTAAGTAATGGTATAGATTTTCACAAGATGTGGTACAATTTACAATTTGTTATACCGCCATTTATTGACCAAGATTTGATAAAAAAACATGCATTTCTGTTTCGTTTTAACTAGAACTTTCTTTTCTTTTAATATTTCTATTGATAGTTTTTTTCCAAACCATTATTTATTTGAATACTACTAATTATATAATCAGTGAGCAATTTATAACAGCACTGTTACAGATATTATTTAGGATCCACTCCATTCCACAAACAAGTTACTATTGCTATATGTTTATATGTTAAAAAAATTGCCTTAACAACATTTACCTTCAAGAATTTATTTTTTAAAATTCTTAAAACGTAATTTCTATAGTGAAACCGTGCAGTACTTATTTATTATTCTTAAAAATTTGGTATTAAAGTAAGTAAATAAATAATTTGTTTATGATCATTCAGAGATCGGAACAGCGGAGACGAAGAAAATAAAAACGTAAACGAAAACAGACTGATGCATAGACAATAGATATTCTCTGCTTGAGGCCCGATTTGAATCTGAGTGTAGTTTGATTACTGTTCTGGAATAAGACCGATGCTCAAGTGCAGATTCTATATTTAAACTGAGATCGGGCGAATTAAGCTCAAAGTGGACTTGAGTAACATTCTGTAATACAGACCTGAGAGACTGATCTTTGCCCATTTTCTTGGCATATTAAAAACCAATTAAATGGAGTATGTTATTCAGTGTCTGCTACTTCTATATAAATAATGTACTTAGTGAAAGTCTCATCTCAAAACTGTTGACACCCAATGTAGTTGCTGACTGCATTTATATACATTTATTGAGTATGAGGTATGAATGTATCCATATGAATGTATCTTCTATGAATATATTAACACACTCTTGTACTGTTTTAGTCAGTAATTAAAGGCAGGGATTGAAAACCGGTTCCAATTTAGGTTCAGGTTCTTCATTTAGGTTCTTATAAAGGTTCCTCTTTTCGGTACGGTTCCGGTTCCGGTATCGGTTCCGATTGGGTTCCGACGTACCGGTTCTAAATACCGGTTCCTAGAACCTTTAAATCGGATGATATTTTACCGGTTCCTTGTCACCTGATTTAAAGGTTCCTTACAGAAGAAGGGATGCGTTCGGATCGTACTTAGCATGTCATGCCTTTACTTTTAGTTAGCTTTCGTTCGTAGTATTAGAGGTAAAACGTACGACGATACGATATACGAGTACTTAAATAATTATTATTGTAATTAAATATGTTATATTAAAATGGATAAAGGTATGTTTTAAATTTAAATGTTTTATTAAAATTGTAGCTGCATTCGTACTTTACGGTGTATATTAACTACTATAATGTTCTTGTTAATATGTATGATTATGTTTGGATTTGATAAGTATAGTTGAAACTTATGTACCCTGCATGTAATTGTGTATCCAATTTATTTAATATTAATATAGGCAATTTTCAGTAAACCTAAAAAATAAATATAAAAATTAAGCTATAACTTTTCTAAAAGCTTGTCGCGGGGCATTTTATATGAGTTGGTTGGTTGGTAGCTAGTTTTAATTTGATTTGATTTTTAATGTGAGGAGTCTATCGGCTATTATTATAAGAAGTTACGATAGATTGTATAATAGTCCGACCTACTCTAATGTTCTTTCTGCTGGTAATGTTCGGGTTATGGAGCTCCTTAAGTTTGAGTTGAGCTTTACGATGCTACTACGTGCACGTAAGACACTTACGTGCTAGCTGTCAGTAAGGCTCACTCAAATCTGTCTGGTTGTTTTCTAAAAGAATCATCTTTGACACTAACCTGCATCGTTCTTACCAAAAAAACCGGCCAAGTGCGAGTTGGACTCGCACATGAAGAGTTCCGTACCATTATCTATAAAAACGGCAAAAAAATCATGTCTGATGATTTGCACTGAACACAGCGGCTTTGTCCATCAGAGAGCTATGTCAAGAACTTGAGGATCTGGTTAAACACACTCTTAGCAAAGAAGTTTTGGAAAAATCTCCAACCTTTAAAACTTGTGGCAGCTAATACAGAGAGAAATAACACAAGCTGCCGAAATCTGTATAAAGGCAAAGGGGATCGCAGAGACAGTTATAGTGGCATATCTTTGTTAAGTATAGCGGCAAAGATTGAATATTAAATTTCATATTATTATTTTTTATTATTTAATATTAAAGATTGATTGAAGATTGAATACCTTGGCCTCCCAGATTTATTCAGAGTCACAATGCGGTTTCAAGGCTGGCCGGTTAACTACTGATATAATATTCACTCTTCGACAACTGTAGAAAAATGTGCCGTGAACATCGCATACCACTGTACATGGCCTTTGTAGATCTGAACAAAGCTTTTGATACTGTAAGCAGGGAAGGGCTCTTCGAGGTGCTGCGCAGACTTGGCTGCCCCCCGAAGCTTTTGTCGCTTATCAGGTCAATTCACGATGGCATGAACGAGACAGTTCGATGGTAGTAAATCCAAACCTTTTTTTTTATTTTATTCACAATGTACTCACTCTTGACCTCAATCTCGCCTGATGGTAAGCGATAGATGAGGTCTACGATGGAACGAGCGAGCCCAGAAGATACCTGTTTACTCTTGCTTTGAAGGTTGAAAGGTCATAAGTGGCAGGGAACACAGAAGCCGGCAGAGAATTCCACAGCTTGGAAGTGCGCACAATAAATGTGGAGGAGAAGCGCTTGGTACGACAAGACGGTATATCAACCAAGTGTGGATGGTAGCCAGCCGTTCGTCTGGTAGACCGGTAGTGAAAGGGAGATGAAGGAATCAGGTCATGGAGCTCCTGTGCACACTCCCCGAAGTACAATCTGTAGAAAACCGACAGGCAAGCAACGGTTCGCCGATAAGCCAGGCTATGAAGCTTGCCCGATAGCGCTTCGTCGCCTATAAGCCTTTTAGCCCTGCGCTCGATCGAGTCCAGTGCAGCAAGTTGGTATTTTGCAGAGCCATCCCACAAGTGGCTGCAGTACTCCATGCAGGAACGGACCTGTGCTTTATATATATTCAGAAGCTGTCCAGGCGTGAAGTACCGCCTCACCCTGTGTAGGATTCCTAGCTTTTTTGCTGCAGTCTGAGCTCTGGACTCGATGGTTGAGCCAAAGTTGAGGTCTGACGTCAACTCCATGCCTAAAAGCTCCAGGCGGTTGGTAACTGGCACAGATGCACTTCAGATAGTAGGGGATAATTGATATGGGCTCCTTTTAGCGCTGAAAAGACAAGCCTGTGTTTTCAAAGCGTTGAATTCGACCATATTGTCGTCGCCCCATTGGGAAACAAGATTTAAGGTCGAATTCATGCTCTACTATGGACTTCCTGAGAGTGGCAATTTCGTCCCTGCCAGCTCTAGCACTGGATAAGTATCTCTCTGCGACTGTGCTGTCATCCGCGTACCCAACTGCTCCCAGCTGAAGTAGGTCATTGATATGCAGCAGAAAAATAGTCGCAGAAAGAACAGACCCTTGAGGAACACCGGCATTAATTGCCATAAGATCCGACGAACAGCCATCGATGACCACTCGGATCAACCGCTCACTCAAGAAGTCAGAAATCCAGTTGCATAAGCTAGCAGGAACGCCGAATGCAGGAAGCTTGCTCAGCAGACTAGCGTGCCAAACCCTGTCAAAGGCCTTTGAGATATCGAGGGACACCGCAAGGGCTTCACCGTGTTTCTCAATGGCCTCGCCCCAACAATGCGTGACATACATAAGAAGATCTCTGGTGGACCGACCACGGCGAAAGCCATACTGGTGGTCACTGAGGAGCTCATTGTCTTCAAGGTATGCCAGCAACTTGTTGTTGAGTACCCTTTCCATCACTTTACAAAGTATGGAGGTTAAGGCGATTGGTCTATAATTGGCAGGATCGGCACGGCTTCTCTTTTTGGGTACTGGTTGCACAATAGCAAGCTTCCAGGACACTGGTACCACTCCGGTTCTGAGGGAAAGGCGATACAGGCGAGTCAAGACAGGTGACAACTCCGGAGCACAAATTTTAAGGACTCGGGCAGGTATTCCATCCGGTCCACTGGCCTTGTTCACGTCCAAACTACAAAGGGCTTTACGGACCTTTTTATTGTGAATTACGATTTCCCACATTACAAAGTCACAGTGAGGTAAGTTACGCGGTAAATTAGACCCTGTGTCAAGACGCAAATTTTCCGCAAAGAGGGAGACAATTAAATTTGCTTTCTCTTGCGCGGTATAAGCCAGTGTTCCATCCGGTTTAACCATGGGAGGTAGTGAAGGACGCAGAAGTTCGACTCGACCGATTTGGCGAGGGATCAAAACTGCTTACTGCCCGAAGGTTAAGGTAGGTTGCCAATTTGGCCCCAATTCGTCCAACATGGTTGAAGCGAGCCTTCCGTAACACCCGTTTGCAGACCTTAGCGGTAGAGTTAAACGCTGTCTTCAATGCGTGGACACCAATCCTAGCGCTGCCGCCACTGCGGGCCGAAGCCCAGGCTTGGTAAGCCTGCTCCTTGCGCAATTCGGCTTGTGCACAAGCTGCATTATACCAAGGCCAGGCCTCATGGCCAATTGGGACGTCAGAAAATGGAATAAAATATTCCATTGCCTGACGAACCACATCAACAATTGCATCAGCGCAGATCGAAGGGTTGCACGAAGAAAAACAAGCTTGCCGCCATGGGTAGGATGCAAAAAAGTGCCGCATCTCATCCCAATCTGCTGATTTGTACTTCCATACTCGCCTAGTACCTCTAGGGCTTTTATCTGGAGGAGAGTAGGTAGATACAGTTTTCACCAGACAGTGGTCAGACGATCCGAGCGGGGCCCAGATCGAAACAGAGTGTCTGTCTGGATCGGTTGTCAGCAGAAGGTCCAAGCAATTGGGTGTATGGCCACCTTTTCCAGTTAACCGAGTACTGTGTGCTTGCTTTTCCCCTTTTTGGTATTTTCTTTTCGACACTGCTCTTGACTGCATCTGCATACACTAAAGGACGAAAGACTTTATAATCTCGGACTCCTTAAGTCAAAAAATAAGCGTCTTGATTTACTCGCTCGGTAACTCTTTTATGCAGATGATGCTGCACTTATTGCAAACTCAGAAAGCGAACTGCAAGAGTTAGTGCCTAGATTTGGTGGAGCTTGTCATCTTTTCCCCATGAGTGTAAACACAAAAAAACGGGTAGTATTGGTGCAAGGTGTAAGTGAGCCTCCTAAAATCACCCTCGATGGCGCTGCACTTGATGTCGTGGATAGCTTCTGCTATCTCAACCACCACAAAGTCCCTTTCAAACAACAAAGAGATAGATACTCGGATTGGTAAGGCATCAACCGTTATTGGAAAGCTTTTTTCGCGTGTATAGAGGAACTGTAAGCTCACTATATATACCAAGGTCCTTGTATACCAGACCTGCCTCTTGAGTACATTCTTGTATGCCTCAGAATCATGGACGACGTACGCGAAACATGAGAGCAAGCTTAACGCTTTCCATATGCGGTGCCTGAGGACTATAATTGGAGTCACACGGAAGGATAGAATGAGCAACGAGGTAGTTCTTCCAAAAACGGGCTGCCAGAGTATAACTTCCATGCTAAAGCAAAGAAGTCTTCGCTGGCTTGGTCACGTGCACCGAATGGCGCCATAAAGACTATCACGTCAAGTCATGTTGGGTCAGATAGCAGACGTAAAAAGACCCACCCAACGTCGTATTCTGAAATTCAAAGACTCCTGCAAGAGGGATATCAGATAATATATATGTAGCGGGATAGGATATCAGCGAGAGATCAGTTTCGGAATTTAGACCAACAGTTGGGAAAAACGCGCAAACATGAGACCTGAATGGTGCCAAGACATCAAAACCGGAGCGTCAAAGCATGATAAAGACTGGCTCGAGAAACTTAAGCAGAAAAGTCTTCGCCGAGTACTTCCACCACCTGCGGACACGCCTTTCATCTGTGACCGCTGCGGCAAGAAATGTCGCACTGCTATCGGGCTATATAGCCACCGAAGACGCTGCGGAAACCCGTAAAAACAATGGTGCTGCAACAATAATCTATAATTTACCTGAAATGCACTACTTGCACCCATTTCCACAGGTGTGACATGCTGTGACATGCTGTGTCTTCTGTGTCATCTGTATAGATTCTGTGGCCTGATATAGATAATGTGGCCAATGATGATAAACCTGGGGAAATGGGTGCAAGTACTGCCTACTTGAAACGAGTTAATTCGCGGAATTTTGTTGTTTTAATGTTTGTGCGTGTAATTTAAAGTAAATTATTTTCTTATTTTATTAGTAACCTAAGACTGTATATTTTTATTTAACATAGGTACTTTTTTACTAAATATCATTGAATTTTAGTCAAAAATTTAGAACAAGGGGTGTGCGATTTTATTGCTCTCGAGTGTAGTTATATAGGTACTTACCTTTACCTATAACTGCACCACAGTCGTTGACAGTACATGTGGGATGTTTTTGATTTTCATCACATATAAAATATTTATAGACGTAAAAAATTTTTACCAAAAAATTAAACCGGCTTCCAAGAAACACTGCAAAGTGAAAAATAATTTTAATTTCGGTAGTCGGTGTCTTTAGTTTTGTATTTTCATTTTTGGCACCGACTTCCGAAATTTAAGTTATTTTTCACTTTGCAGTGTTTTTTGGGAGCCGGTTTAATTTTTTGGTAAAAAGTTTTTATTTCACTCTTTTTAGTTGGTCGATTTTCAATTTACCTAGTTACAAGAGCCTAAATGTCAACTACTTATATTTAGTTACAAAATATTGCTTTTCCCAATGCTGGGCCGTTAATCGTTGAGGAGTTCTCCTGGTACTTCACCATCAGCTTCACTTCACCATATGCATTGTGACGAGCATATTGTGCTTAATAACCACATTCGAGTAATCGACGCGGAACACATGAAATACTTATTATTCCTACTTATCATATATTGAGTAGTTCCAGTGGCCATCGGTGGTCTTCATCATCAGGTCCACTTTACAAATGGTGCTTTTCGAATGCAATTACACAAGCTACTATAAAAAATACTCAAATCACTATATGTGTGCCTTTAATATTTGAAGAGTTCCCTCGATTCCTCCAAGATTCCATCATCAGATCCTGACTTGGTGACAACGGGACCAATCTCGAAGTATACCCTTTCAAAGAAAAAAAGAATTTTCCAACTCGGTTCAGCCGTCTTCGAGTAATCGGTGATCATACATAAAATATATATATATATACGTGTCGAATTGATAACCTCCTCCTTGTTTGTCGTCGGTTGAAAATTAGATTGCTTGCGGCCCATTTTCAGTTTTCATAAATAATAATTTAGTAACATAATGTCTTCTACTTAAAATAGATTATTACTACTGATTGATACTAAACTATTTTAACGTAAACTATAATTATTCTATTACACTAATATATTAGAACACTCAACAAACAAATGCAAATAGTTACGTATGATTTACAAACTATAAACATCAATACGAATGCGACCGAGTGTTCTTCGCGTGGATATGCAACAGAAGATCCACCAATACAAATGTGATATTTTACGAACTCCCCTCTCCCGAGCCCAACACGTCGCGCGCCTCAAACAAGTTTTGCTTAGGAACCGGTAAAATAAAGGTTCTTAGGGGTTCCAATTTAGGTTCTGGTTCCTGTTCCGGTACAGGCACCAGAACCCTTAAATACCGGTATCTTACCGGTATTTTGGAACCTTTTTCAATCCCTGATTAAAGGTAATCGCTAGAGAACAGTTGTTTCAATAACACTACATCCCCACATGGCAACCCTTGCTATTTTTGGGGCGCGTGACGCGATTTCTATCTGGGAGTAATGTTACGGCTCCAAAGCAAAAAAAAAATATAATTGAACTAAGTTTGAGATAAATTGGCCTAAAAATATTTTTAATTATGGAACTATCTATCGTAAATAAAATGAATCGAGTACATTTAACAAGTTAATTTGACATTCAGAAATTCAGTGAAAATGTGTCGTTCCAACTTAGAAAAGGAGACAGTCTTTATGAAACAGAACTCTGTTGGTTCCAATAATGCACACATTAAAGAACTGAAGACACAAATTTTGACGATCATTATTATCCTCATAGTAATTTGCGTTTTACTGGGTCTTGGCATTATTTATTTTGCGTGGAAGCAGTACAGAAATTGCCACCATTCCTGGATCAAGGACCAGATTTTGCAGAACAGCCTGTGACGATCGTTCAACGCTGTTCGCGGAGAAGAGCAAGTAAATCTTCCCATGAAGTAGAAGTCCTACGATTCATCATACTTATCTGCAAGCTGATACCGACAGATAGTCAGATATCATTTATTTTAGTGTTGTGCATACCAAGTGCGTTTCAAGTGCGTTCTGCGTATAATAGTGGGTAAAAAAAATAATTCGCAAGTCATAAGAATTATAATAATGAACTCTAAATTAAATTAGCAATAAAGTTAAAGTGTTTTGAAGTGATCATATATCAATGTATCATCTTACATGCTGTGTCCCCCTACTACAGTAACTCACTGTGAGAGTTGGGTATGTATTAAATGGTTTAATTGTAGATTACTTTTGCATGAGGGAATGGAAGATGAATTATTACATTGTTTAAATGAACTTATATTAATAAGGAAATATTTAATTAAGACGGGAAAATCACGGTTTAAAGGTACCTAATATTATTAAAAATAAATTATGTGAGGTCGAGACAATTTATGATAAAAGTAAAGAATTAATTAAGCTATTATCTAGAAAACAAGGAGCAAAATCAGAATTGTTAAAATCATTATCAGTTACGAAAAGTGAAATAGAATCGTGTTATTTACAAATTATTGTATTGTGCACTGTAACTAAATCATACAGTGATAGTGACAGTGATATTTCTGAAGTAAGACCAAAATCAGAATCAATCATGGAACCGAATCAAACTACATGCCGTTTTTAAATCAAACTTGATTTAAAAACGGCATGTAGTTTGATTCGGTCAATAACGAAAATAATATCAGAAGTATCATTGACTCTAGAAATGTACGCAGACATGTTGTAGGAAACGGGGAAAAATTACTAATGACATTTCATTTTGAAAAGTAGATTATCTGAAAATGCTAAATTACGTATATCTAATGATTACACATGTGTGAACGATTTTGTCAGAGATTTACGTGTTACACTTTTACCTAGAAAATCGTTTACTGCAATACAATCTCGATTACAAAATGCAACGCAAGGCTGGCGTACAATCGACCAGTTTGGAACAGAATTAGAAAAGTTATTTACTAATCTGACAATATCGCAAGCAAATGGTAATTTTTAATTAATTACTATTATTTATTCCATACTCAAGCCCATTAACGAAAAATTGACAACTAAGCGATTCGCAGATGGATTGAGACTAAGCACAATTATTGCTGCGCGTAATTATGACAGTATAAAGGACGCCACCCAGGCAGCAAAAGATGAAGAGTTAACATCGGCATCGACTTCAACGAACGAGAATGTCATGCAGTTTTCACATCGCGGAAGAGGTAAGTTTCATAACTTTAGAAATGGCCGTGGTTCTCATAATCAGCAGTCAAAACAACGGAGCCAAGGACATCATTAATTCGAGAGGTAATTTTAATCAAAATTCTAATAATTTCTGCAGACGTGATTTCAATAACTCACGTGGGCGATCATCCCATAATTATCGTGGTAACAGACGTGGACGAGATTATCAAATTTCGAACGAGAATCGATCGAGTAATGAAACTCGTAGTTTCTATTGGTAGTAATGAAATTCTATTGGTACGGCCTTTACCGTTCCAATAGAAGATTTTATACTAACAATGAATCAGATAAGAACGATAGTACGCATACAAACGAAATGCAGTTTTTTCGATCTTAAACATAACATTTTAGCGTTACAAGGTAAGGCAAAAATTTTAGTATTGTACATTGGTAATAGAAAATATTTTTGGCTGATAGATACCGAAGAATCTTTGTCCGTAATTAAAAGAGATCGCCCTATGCGATAAGACCACCCTTTGTACACTAGTTTAAATTTTTTGTATCCATAGTAATATTGTAAGGTGTACAATCTATACTAATATAAAGCGGAAAAGTTTGTTTGTTTGCTTGAACGCGCTAATCTTCGAAAGTACTGTGTGGATTTGGATGCAATTTGGTATGGAAGTAGCTTGAAGCTTGAGGAAGGTTATAGGCTACTTTTTACGCGACTGCGAAAAAGGAGAGTTATGTTTTTACTGTGATAGAATCCACGGGAGCGAAGCCCCGCGTGAGTACTATAAAGTATATAATAGTGCAGTAATTAGAGATGAAACCATCATAAATGGTATTGAAGGTAAAATTAGTTCATCAGGGTTTGTTCAACTTAAGGTGACTCATCGTGAGGACCCACACTTAGTTGACTTTACAATCACGCTTAATGTTTTTGATAATATACTGTTACGAGCTGGGGTTCGGGATAGAAATAATTAACGCCAATTAAACCAAAATTAACACTTTAATTAGTTAAACACATAAAAATTTTTTTGCAAAAAATAAAACCGACTTCCATATCCAAACACTACAAAGCCAAAAATAATTTTAATTTCGGTAGTCGGTGTTATTGGTTTTCTATTTTCTTTTTTTTTCACACCGCCTTCCGAAATTAAAATTATTTTTGGCTTTGTAGTGTTTGGATATGGAAGTCGGTTTTATTTTTTGCAAAAAAGTTTTTATTTTCTTGCTTTTTAGTGGGTCAGTGAATTTTCCAAATCGGTTCGTAAATGACGGAGTTATGCGCGAACAAAAAACGCAATGCAGAGTAAACGAAAAGATCATCAACGTAAATATTTTTTTTAGACTTGTTTATTTTTCAGAAACGGCTTGTCCGATTTCGATAAAATTTTCATGGGACCATTTGGAAAGTATACCCTTTTTAACAAGATAAGAATTTTTCAAATCGGTTGGCAAGCGACGGAGTTATGCGCGGACAAACATAAAAAAAACAAACATTCGAATTGAGAACCTCCTCCTTTTTTAGAAGTCGGTTAAAAATAAAAATTTAACACAATTATTCGCACCACAACACTTGTCACTTAACACTTAAATCGCACTGAAATTCATAAGCTTCGATTGTATCGCCTCGGATCTTCTAATAAGACTGACTCTCTGCGCCCCTTTGCGATCTATTTATACCCTGGTCTATGAGTTCCAGAACATTCCTGTAAAATCGACTCACTGTTTATACTGCTTAGAATATTCCAGGAAGCTACTCGAGATACACAGTACCGCTATTCGCCGCTAGATGGCGTTATTGTCTCGAACATTCTAGATTTATGTCGAAGTTTCTTGACGTACTTCACTAAGCGACTGGCGTAACAATACCATTAAAGGCAGATGGAATATTAGGTTTAGACTTTTTCAGTATGCTTCAAATATAAACTTAGAGACTAATGCCACTAACCTATGTAAATATGGAAAGTATTAATCATTAGAACTTAGTGATGTCATAGATTACTCAGCTGAGGTGTTACATATCCCAGCACGAAGTGAGTCGATACATTATTTACTATTAGATATTAATAAAAAGGATGACTGTGTTATCCATAGTGAGCAATTAGCGGAAATGTTTTTTTAAAATAATAGATTACCGGTAAAAAATTTGAACACTAACAAGCATGATATTTATCTACCAACTTTTCAACCACAGGTATATTCAACCCGCGAGTTGACAGTATGTTTAAAAATTTAAAATAACTATTTCATTATGTAAATCTATTGATATGAAGCACAAAATAGTACAAATGAAGAAAAGATTATTATTAATTTATTTTATTTTCCCTTGAGAAAAATGAGATTTTTTATCTGTGAGTCACGTGATTAGAAACACCAATCAGAAAACGTGACGTCATCGTTCAATATTTTGACAGCTGACAGGTTATCTTTTAAGAATTTCTTATTTTGTTAGTTAGTTATTCTTTTTTTTTTATTAAGAAAAGAATAACTAACTTCTTCTGGTTCATTTGTCTTATCGTCCTGTAATAGTTCTTCGATGAGTTCCTTTTTTCGTTGAAAAGCAATTCGGGGAGTGGCTGTGGTTCGTTTTTTTTTCGATCAGGTTGACATGCAAATTTTGATGGCAAACACATGGGTTTCATTAATATTCTTTTAACAGAATCTAACAAATTGTATTCTCCCATGGAGAACTACACTGAATACCATTTACCATTAGAGCTGAAACATAAATACTTATATATTATTGTAGTACCTACTTCTTCAATAAATTCATAACATAACCATTAAAATGGTTAGGATTAGTAAGTACAATAATGTTATGTAAATAATAATCGGTATTGTGATAACTTTTTACTTACATCAAAATGATCTTCACAAAAAAATAATTTTATTTAGCTGATACATTTTTTGCATTAATTGGAGAAAGTTCTAACTACTTTTTTATTGATAATAGGTTCGCGTTTGACCACCATCTCACCTGATGGTAAGTGATGATGTGGTCGAAAATGGAGCAAGCTTGCCTTAAAATAACCTATTCACTCTTGACTTAAAGACCCCTAGGTTATAGCTGTCGGGAAACACAGACACTTCTTGAGAATATCTCTTTTTAAAGGGACATGAATAAATAGTTTCGTGGGCGTTTTTAAGTAGTATTCCCACAACAAGGTACTGCACAGCACTGATAATAATTTTGCACGTTCATAATAGAGTAAAATATCATAAAATACCCGAAGTACATTTATGAGCCAAATGCCGGGAAAGTTGTTTTTTGAACGATGACGTCATACGTAGTCACGTGACCACAATGCCACGATTTAGGCCATAGTTTTTTAATAATTTAAAAATATAATTATATTTTAATTGAAAGGTAATGAGTATTGAATAAAATATTATTTTACGAGTACACGTGAAGCGTTTCGAAGCGTTCAAACATTTTTTGCAAAGTTGTCAACTCGCGGATTGAAGAGTTTCACTTATACAATTTTAAATTAAACAATAACAGTTTGGAACGAGCAAAGAACTTATTAAACATTTTAAAATTAAATCATTTAAAAATGGACGAACGGAAATCTATTGAAGAATTATGTTCTAAATATTCAGATGTTTTCTTTTTACCTGGTGGAGCTAACGACTACAAATGTTTATGAACAATCCATAACTATAAAACCAAATAAAAGTCCGGTTTATACGAAGCAGTACCGATAGCCGCATTCTTTGAAAAATGAGGTAAATAGACAAATTCAAAAAATGATTGACAACGACATTTTGGAAGAGGCGAAGAATGAGTGGTAGAGTCCTGTTTTATTAGTACCAAAAAAAGTGCCAACGATTAAAAATGGCGACTAGTGGTTGATTATCGGAAGCTTAATGACTGTATTGTAGACGATAAATTTCCTTTGCCAAGTTTTACTAAAATTTTGGATTCGCTCTCTGGCTGTCTATTTTTCGCATTTAGATCTTAATCAAGGATATTACCAAGTAGCTTTAGATAAAAACAGTAGAGAGTATACAGCGTTCACTACTAGTACTGGGCAATACCAGATGAAGAGGTTGCCTATGGGATTCAAAACAAGCCCAAGTGCTTTTAGTATAGTAATGTTAGTTGCTATGTTAGGATACGTACGATAAATGCTTTATACACCATGAAATTTTAATGGTTGTTTTCCCAATCGTAATGGCTTTGTATTGGTAATACAATTGTTTTATAAACAAATAAAATATTAGAAACAAAAATGGCAGATTAACCATTGTGAAAAACAAAACTCGAAAGTGACCACGAATCAATAGCAATCCTCCCCGATACCTACGCTCGGGCAAGCCGGGCGACGCACAGTGTATGATTTGACTAATCTAGGGGGACAAAACTCGGGAACCTAAATATTGTATTATATATTACATTTATTGTATACATAGGAATGTTGCAGTAAATAAAAGGCAAAATTAAATGTCTAACATATTTTTTTTCAATCTTTTAATAAAATTCTTATATCTGTGTCTCGCTTAGATATTTGTTTTCGAGGAATTTTTCTTAATAATGTTATATAAGGGTCTGAAGATGTTAACAAATGTTTAATTAAATCAAAATTAGTTCTGTGTCTTCATGTCTTCAATGTATGCCCCAATCTGGCTTTTCTGATTACTTTATTTTTGGTCTCGGAAGCCTCCTCGGACATTTGTCCTATCGGTATCACCGAATTTTTTATATATTTGCTCCATGTACCAAAATTTTATGCACTGTTATACCATGGGTATAAACTTAAATATATCTCCCTGGTCTCCACACAGTAGCCATACAATTTTTCGGTATCGATTTCATAGCCTGAAGCTATGGCTGCAAGAATTGTCCCAAAACGATGAATAAGGTTTTCATTGAGACCAGTAATTCGCGCTGTTGTGGCATAATTATAAAAAAAACGCTCGTGCGTTATTTCCGTCATTGCTTGTACCAAATCCTGGTTTAACTATGTCGATTACAAGACCATTTTCTTTAAACTTTATCTTTATTTTTTCTTTAGTTTTTTTGAATGCTTCTTTATTTTTGTCTCCTCTGATATATTCATGCGATAACTAATATTTAAAAGACATTCCATTGTACGAATGTATGCGTGTAAACTAGAGATTCCAAATTGGTACATATTCTCATCAGGCTCTCTAACCGTTGATGCCGAATTCATTTCCTTTGATGTTGCCTTGGAGATAAAACATCTTTGGGTTGATTTATTTTCAGCTAAAACGTCACAAACTTTACCATCAATTATTGAAAGGATCATCTGGTGCGTGATCGAGATGGTTACGCCTCTGATTTCCACAATTAACGGAAGTTAATGCCAACTCTCGGATACTCTCGGATACGGATGTATTTGATTTTTAGTGCCTTGGCATTCTTCTTTGATCAATGCTTCGCTTTCTTTCTTGTACATGAATTTAATAATTCTACAGAATCTTGGTGATGATGGCCGAGGATTTTCCCATATGACCTTCTGTGCATTGTTTACAAGTCTTAGTGGAACTAAAGATATGATAAACATATATTCGTCTGTGCTGTCGGTATCTTCAAATGGTTGCTTGTATAAGCTATGATCCGAAGACCCATCGCATCCCCATTTGTATATCAAAGTGTAATTCAACACACTCGCATCTAATCTTTCTCCAAGAATATTTTTACATATTCCCAAAGCAGTATGGTTCAAAAGAGAATCCAGTCTTACTTCAGCCGATATTTCGGTTACTGTTATATTTTCAATAGTAGGATAGCACTGCTTCTTCACCTGTGACACGTGATCATAGCAAGGGTATACATTGAATCCCCTTTCTTTGGCTTCTTGTTGAACATTTTTGTATGTCTGCACAGTGAAATTATTTGATATGAAAAAGGCCAAAGCTTCGTCAGGAGTCTTCGTTCGGTCTTTGTTCTTTTCCAGTAATAATAATTCTTCGAGCTTTCTTATATGCAGTGGCTCGTTTTGGCGAGGCTGTAGATAATACTTCAATCAATGTAGCAGCATCACGTTTGCCACTAGCTCTGACACTTAATTGCGCAGCGAAAGTCAGTTCATCTTTACTGTAGTAATTTAATAAGTGCTGAACTTTCCTCTTCGTTTTTTTTTTGAACTTTCCACAAAGCTTTTCTGTGGCCTGCCACCACTAGTACTTGGTATTAAAACATTTTCTGATACCACAAGCATGGCGAAAGTTAAATCTTCGTTGAGCCACTGTTCATAGTCTTTTAAAAACAAATCTAATTGTCTTTGCTTGCGATCCCATTTCACACGAATTTTCTCGCATTCTTTTTTCAAAAATGCTTTTAACTGCTCATCCTGTTCTTCGGTAACAACTAAATCACCAAAGCTCATTTTTACAAAGTTGATTACTTTATTTAATCGACCTTTGGGCGGAATAGAACGCCAAAATTCAAATATTGATTTTCGCTGCATCTATAAAGAAAAAGCAAAAAAAATATATAATCGCAAAAACGATTATTATAGCATCAAAGTATATAACACAGAGAATTTTTTAAGACTACTATCACAGCTTGACTACATTTGACTACATGGTAGATCTCCAAACAAAAATTAATTAAGGATAAAAATACATTTTTATTGATGTATACTTTCAGTGAGTGTCACAATTCGCAAGCATACAATTTGATTTATTTTAATAACTTAATATATGGATAATTACCTCTACTTGATGACTCCATCACAAAAAACACTTACAAGCAAGGAACTTGTACCTAAACTGGAATGCGGACGCGAAGCTCAAATCCGTTCCGAAGAGTATACCCTCGAAGGACCTAGCTATCTCTTTCTAGTAGTGTGGATATCAATTCGCGATAAACGTAAGGACAATTTTATTTGATGCAATATTTGCAGGTTTTTTTAAGACACTTTAACCTTACAAATTATATATTTCTGTTACCGCTATTTCAAAAAATACTATAAATTAATTAAAATAAATATTTAAGGGAGACTCCCATACAACAGTTGTGATATTTTTGGCGCTTTTTATAGGTAATGGTTCCGTACCATTCATTACCAACCTATAAAAATACCCATCATGCGCGAGTCCGACTCGTACTTGGCCGGTTTTTTCTTAATAACGTATTAAATAGAAAGAAAGAAATAAATTCAATTATAAATACAAAGGTCTGTATCGGTCTGTTACGCTTCCACGGTTAAATCACAGAGCCGCTTTCGAAAAATTTGGCATGGAGATAGTTTAAAACCCTGGGAACTATATAGGGTTCTTTCTATCTCAGATTTTTGAATAGTTGCTCGGTAGCGCGATATAACAGAATTCCATGTGGGTGAAAAGCTAGTTCTCAATATATATCTGGGGAACTTATATTGAGCGCGCTAATTTCTATAATAAACCCTTCCTTATACGGGCTAAACGCAAAATTGGTTTTGTTGAGCAGACTTTATTGCGTGGAATTATAAACTTTCAAAGTGATTAAGACCCGTGATACAAATACAATTATTGCAGATACAGAATTAATAACAGAATCACCAGCTGACAATTCTTCGAAGGCTTGGCCTTGATAGGCAGTGGTATAGACGTCCAAACAAACGTGCATTAATTGGTAATCTACGTTTATTCGACACTTGTACGGTCAGAACCAGTAGACTAAAAATAAAATGATGCAATGTTTATACATAATTAAAACTACTAAAACCCTTCATGAAAAACGATGATTATAAATAGAAAGAATAACAGAAGAGATATAATTTATTTATGTATATATTTATTTAGGTTAACCTACAATTGTTTACACTATACATTTGTATGAAACAGTCATATTACATTTATAAGTGTAACAATTAATTACAGGCTAACACCACATGTGCTATTTAAGGTAAGAAATCAATATTATTAACATACATAATTCTAAACATGAAGGAGGCAGATCGAATGACAATTATAAGGTTATTATTATTAGGTTGGTTCTATATTTTCTAGTTCCTCATATGTTGCAGCTGCAGGTTTGTTACAAGATTGGCTTGACACACAGCCCTAAAAAATGTATTACACTATTATTAGTTAAAAGTATGGAAATAATCTTTAAATTATGAATTATTATTATTATTTGTCGACATTAACTAACTGCAGTGGACAAAAGTTAAGTAATTAAGTTATAAGTAATTATTAATATAATAACCTACACTTGTAAGCAAGTTTGCTTAGCTGAGTTTTTGGCCAAAATGATATAAAATATTTTTACCATCAATTTGCTAAGCAAAAGTAAATAAATCAACAAAAATGTCGACTTTTATGCTTATTAATTTGACTCCTTTCATAACTTTCACTTACTGATCTTTGAATGTGCCCAGTACAGGTTGTATATTCTTTTTTAGTGGGTTTCAATATTATAGTACTTAAAACATTTATTTGTTTCGCTTTAACAGGAATCTAAAATAATAATAGATTGATGAGAACAAAATTTTAGTATTTATGTTTAAGATAGATTCAAAATGAAAATTCATCTTGCTATGCTCATATTCTATTTCAAAACGGTGATTTTCATGTCAATTGTAAAGATTGATAACTTACTTTAGGGAAAATGGATGGAATTGCATCATATGATCTTGTTTCGAAATGCAATATTTCTTCGGGCTTGAAATGGCGGCTATAAATTTTAGAACCGTTTCTGACCCTTTTCTGTGTAGAACACTGAGCCACCGGTCTCGAAGTTCATCATTTTTAGGAAAGCTTAAAATAACAAAAAATAATATATAATGAGAAGAAAGAAAAATAATAAATAAGAAGAATAAAGAGAAGAACATCCACTTTTACATTGAAAACATAGTCACCCTAAATGCAATTTGTAAACAAAGTCACAAAACTTAATTAAAAAGGGAAATTCCAGACCCGGGGTACACTTTTCACTCTTGCAATTAACCACAAAACACGTTCATACCATGGTTACAATAACTTGCACTTTAATATTACGAAAACTCACAAAATTAAATATAATTCATATTTACAAACATACAGATGTCAAGTAAACGTCAGACGGCAATGTAGTAATTGCCAGGTATAGTATAATATATCACTACTAATTCTTACAAATTCCATTTTTTTTTGGTTTAAACACAAGAGTGTTTGCATGGTAAAATAACTTTAATTTTCATTAATATGCATACAGTAATAATGGTAATTCATTTTAAAGATAGAATTCCAAAGAAGTTTAAAACTAGGTGTTATTACTACAACAGACAGGGGGAAAAAATTACCATTGAAGTAAATATTTTTAATCTGCCACACAGAAGAAAGGGACACAGTCCACACACGGCACTGTCTCGCTCGGAACGAATAGTTCCTTCAGTTTTATGCGTGCAAGTTTATACTCTATTGTTTAACAGTTAAGAAAGACTTTCTGTATTCTTTGAATCATTCGTAAGCAATCCAGTTAGTAGGTAGAAGATCCTTGCTTACAAGTACTCAATACACCAAAGAACATGTATACACGTTAGCGTTAACGGTCACACTGAGCAGCGGCCGACTACCTGAATAAGTTCAAGTAACTTCGCACATTGTTAAAACCAGTTTTGCGTGACAATGGATTAATTTCCTTGTGTTATCAGTTAAAAGATGTATTCGAAAGTGTAAGAAGATTAAAAAAACGTAGTTTTAAACATTAACATTTAAATACCTATTGATCTGCTAGATTGGTCAAATCATAAACTGTGCGACGAACGGCCGGGCGATGAACGGTCGCGCGGATGTTGACCCGCGTGCTTTTCAATCAGCTGATACTAGTATTTTTTTTTTAATTACTATTTTTTTTATGGAGTTTGTCTACTGTTTCACTGAATGCTGTAATTTTAATCTCTTTAAATTCTCTAATCTCTCTTTTAGAGTCTGCTTTAAATTTCGTTAATTTACTTTGTATTTGTACACCTTCGAATGGTAGGACATAGTGATTCTTATATATTATATGACTGTAACATCTATTGTACACCTATGCTCACAAATAAATGAATTGGATTGAATTGAACTTATTCTTGATAATAATAAACTTTACCCAAAAAGTTATTCAAATTTTTTCTTCATACTTTTAGCTGCAATTTACTGAATACGAAATTAAATAAAACAAATTTATCATCGAAGAAAAATAATTTTCTGAATTAGAGACCTAACAAAGTATTTGAGGCGTATTTCATAAATTTTAATCAACTTATTTACAATAATTTTAATTAACTTAACTACTTTAAAATGTTCATTATTTACAAAAGTACGAGTAGGTACTTATCTACACTTCCCGGTAATGGAGTAATTGTTCGAAGCGCAAGCCACTGTGTTGAATACACAATTGAGCACGTTTTAATTGATTGTCTTTAAATTTTATAAAGGTGTCTCTGTCACTTCTTACGATATTAAAAGCGTCCACTATCGCAGTTATTAACGCGTCGCGCGTTTTGCGTTCCTCACGATACAGCAGGCGCTGGAGCTCAGACCACAAGTAAAAGTCTAATGGAGTTAGGTCCGGGCTAGATCCCAGGTTCGATCCCGTTCAAAGTGCTCGATGATTTCTTCGTAGAGCTCTGGCGAAATAACGGCCGATCGACCTCTGCTTTGTGCATGTGCTGGTATCTGGAACTGCCCATGATCTAGTAGCCGCTGTGTCACCGCTACGATCGTCGGGCCGATGGGACTTGGGGGTTCAGAACCCCGCGAAGACGGAGTGACTCCGAGTGTTGCGGCTCCGCGTAAAGTCGCCGGGCAGCATGGGAGTCATAATCAGCTCTAGCATACAGTTGCACCCCAGCGACTCACTCCAAATTACAATAATTGTTATGATCCATTGCACTGATAAGGCGCGCTGCACGTACGACATTCGCGGGAAGACTAATTTCGCCGCCGCGTAAAAGCAATAGGAAGTTGGCACACGGCATCGTTTGTAATTATTGTTAATTTGTAGTTTATGCCGTATCACTAAACACGAGAGCTTATTTTGATTTGAACATTTAAATCGGTATTTCCTTGTGATATTTCCTTTGTCGGCTCCGTTTTTTTATTTTGTGTTGTTGCGTGCAAACTAGTTTATGCCGTATCACCACGTGCGAGAGTTTATTTTGCTTAGAACATTTTTATGCACAGCTGTTCTTTGTTGGCGGCGCGTGCGATTTGAGTAGTACCTACAAGTTACCTCTAGTATTACTATTGATTCTCTCTTTCTTCGAGTTGATGAATATTTTTTAATTATTTTAAAACCAAAACATCTTTATTTTTTACTTTTACTCTATGCTTCGAAAGTACTGTTTGGCAAGTATGGCAAGTTGTTTTGCCGAGGGAAAGGCAACCATTAAAATTTCACGCTGTATATTCAGATGATTTAGTAGTTTTTGGGAGAAATTTAGATATCTATAACAAGAACTTAACAGACGTTTTGGAAAGTTGTTTGTCTTTTCTCCGCTAAAAGGAGCCAATTTGAATGATCCCCTTTCTTCTGGTCCACTTTCAGAAGTGCATCTATTACCGACCGCCTGGAGCTCTTAGGCATGGAGTTAACGTCTGTCCTCAACTTCGGCTCAGCCTTTGAGTCTAAAGCTCAGACTGCAACCAAAAAGCTGGGCATCCTACAGAAAGTGAGGCGATACTTCACACCTGGGCAGCTTTTGAATTTATATAAAGCACAGGAGCGTTCCTGTATGGAGTATTGCAGTCACTTGTGGGATGGCTCACCCAAATACCAGCTAGCTGCAGTTGACTTGATTGAACGCAGAGCTAAAAGGCTCATAGGTGACGAGGTTCTGGCAGGCAAGCTTCACAGCCTGGCTCACCGGCGAAACGTTGCTTCCCTGTCTATCTTCTACAGATTGTACTTCGGAGGGTGTGCGCAGGAGCTCTACGACCTAATCCCTTCATCCCCCTTTTACTACTGGTCTACCAGACGCACTGTAGGCTGAAATCAGCGTTTCATAGACATACAAATAATTTTTTTCAAAGTGACATTTTTTTTTCACATGGAATGCTAGAGGGAGCTAGTTACATGCCTAAAAATATATTCTTTATGAAATGGGTACGTAAACGGAAGTCTGAGAATTTTTTCTTTAAAAATTTGTATGGAGACAACATAAAAAATACGATAACTCTTCTATCGCACAATTGGCCCTGATTCCCGTCTAGGGGATTAATCCTTGAATTATTTTGGATTTCATGACATACTCGGTGTCACGGCCTCAGGTGCGCTTTTTTTTTTAATGTACATAGTTTGTGTTTTTTTTTTGCCTTATGTGGCAATTTCGTTGGACCAATTTGGCTTAACATACATAAATATGATCTGAACAATTAACTACAATAGTTTTATTAAAGAAAAAACTAATAAAAACAATGAATTTTATTTTTTTATTAATGTGTCAATTTTGGTGGACCAGTTTGACTTTGATTTCATTGTATAATGTAATCCAAATATTAATACAAAAAAATAAAAAATAAACATGTCGTATACCTACATCGTTTGTAAATCAGGTTAAAAATGGCGTATTTATTGAATTAATAATACAATATAACAAGCAAAATTTCTTACAATCAAAAATAAGACAAAACTTAACTACACTCATAATTATACCGGTTAATTATTACTCATTAGCAGTTAATGGCTTACATATTCAAATAAGTGTACTGTATAATACAATCAAATACGGGAAACAGATAAGCTAATGTATGTACGTATGATTTGAGTAACTATTACCTAATTATATTAGTATTTCGTCGAATCATTAATGATTCGACCCTCCCTGACCATTGTCATGAGGGTAATTAAGTTAGATTTTTGTTAATGGCGTACACTATAAAAGAACTTTCAAATTTATTTATTTATTATTAAGGTCATCCAACAGCTTCTGTATATAGCATTTCGTGGGTATAAGTAACAAACAGCCTTAGTCTTATACAGTCGCCAATTACAGGAAAACCAGCATTCAACATAATTAATAACATTAAAACAAAAAATAGTATTACAAAATTAACTTAAATCTATTGAAATTAAATTATTACTAAAATTAAATTATAAAGATTTGAGTAAACCTTCCATTGCATATTAAATTCTAACCCATTAAAAAGCAATACATTTCTTATTCTACAATAGTTATATTATCTTATTTACATATAAGTGTCGGGTTTCTTTCTTTGAGACTCCAGTATAATTGTTTTAAAGACCTTCAAGGAGTTGTAGTGGATGTCAACTTCGGGCATAGATTTTATGAGAGAGTTCATTTCCCTACAGACCCTGTTTATCGGTGAGTTAACCCCAATATTAGTTTTGGATGATGGAACATGAAACATATTGCTGACCGGAAATCTGGGTAAGTTATAAGGCACTTTAAGTCCAAATTGCAAATCAAATACTCTTTAAGCATAGAAAGTACAACAGCAATAATGGATAGCATTGTGACAAACCTTGATTTGTTCGTTATTTTAAAAAGTTCCGAAGGCATCCGCGATTATCAACATTTATTTCAAAATGTATTTTCTCGGTTGACGTATAGTTTATCAGAAGAAGTTTGTGTTACTTTAAAAGAATTTTGCCGAAAATTTACAAGAGCTGTTATAAAACGATGGCAATCAGCACACCGGAAAATTTATAATTTTTGAAGAGAATAAGGAAGCTGGCTCGAGGCTGAGATTGATTGGCCCAGCTGTATCAAAGAAAATCTTCAGGAGAATGCAACTAATATAGCTCATGAAGAATGCCCTGGTACATCAGTTTCTGCGGAGCCATCAACATCAACATGTGGAACGATGACGAAGAGAAAAACTAGCTCTCGTATGCCTTTTGAAGAATTGGGAACGAAACAAAAAAAAGACGGAGTGGTGACCTAATGGACCGTAATTCGACGGAACTTGTTTATGCAGCTGTATCCAAATTGAAAGAAGATGGTCAAGACCGTTTTGCATCTATTATTGAATATTTAACAAAACATCCAGAAGCAATCGACCAATTTCAAGACATCATAAAGAAACCACCTCACAGAGAAATTTTTACTGCTCCAAAGGCTCTTGGTTTATTGTTATTCCTCAAACTGTGAAAATGGCAATACATTACATTGAGAGAGTCAGCTATTCGAGAGGGTCTTAATAATTTATACACTTCTTACTACAGAGTGCAGCCAGAAAAGAAAGAGTGCTACCCAGCTCAATGTGACTCCATTACAGTAACAGACTCGTCAGCAAAAATTACGCTGCAGGCTTTGTTGGATTTAACAGTTAAAAGAATCATGAAATGTTTACCGCAAGAGCTTCATGAAAAAAAAACTAATATTAATATCTAAGTGAGGTTTTGATGGAGCATCCAGCCAGATTAGCTACAAGCAGAAAATGGAATCAACGCAAAACACTGACGATGATGACTCGAGATCTTCATGACCTCATTGGTACCACTGAAAATGACATGTGAAGAAGGGACAGTATGGGAGAACCCAAAGCCTTGCTCAGTTTCATTATGTCGGCCAGTGCAATTCTTATTTGTTAAAGAGAGCGAAGCAGTAGTGAAAGAAGAAAAATGGACGCCGAAATATCGGCACTTCGACCTACTGAATGTGGCAGCAATACTTGATCTCATACGACCTTACTTAACGGACAGAAAACAATTTGTGGCAATCACACAATTATCCACAATTACAAAATCTGAGGAAAAATATCGTTCTGAAAGTGCGGTAATTAAATACGGCGTTCCTCAGGGCAGCGTGCTAGGACCCCCCCCCCCCCTTTTTTTGCTCTACATAAATGACCTTCCGAGGCAAATAAACCACCCCATGGTACTGTTCGCCTCTGATAGCACAGTAATCATTAAGTGTGATGATCCCAATACGTATGAAAATGAAATCAATGAGACACTAAATAGAATTATATCATGGTTTGACAGCAATAATCTAATTATAAACTTAGAAAAGACAAAAATCATGCATTTTTATCAAAGGATCCCAAATACAATTCTTGACATTAGCTATCTAGGGACAATAATCTATACTTATAATAAATCTGTAGAGAGGTCAATTCTGTACATGAAATATATTTACAAAATAACTATCAGGGGGTGATTAGGGATCGATACTGATGCCAAAAATGCAATCAGTAAAATTTTTGTCTGTCTGTCTGTATAACCGTTATAGAAACAAAAACTACTTGACGGATTTTAACGAAACTTGGTACAATAATTTTTCATACTCCTGAGCTGGTTATAGTATACTTTTCATCACGCTACAATCAATAGGAGCAGAGCAGTGAAGGGAAATGTTGGGAAAACGGGAGAAGTTACTCCTTTTTTAAGCTTCCGTCGCGTGTGCAACCTTAATTGTTAAAGCTACACAGAAATCATTTATGACGGAAATGATCTCCTTAAAATTATATAAAAAATATCCCACGACAGCATATGTCTATCTTTTATGGTTGACTCACAATAACACGTGTAACTCCCGATAGCTTAGCAGTTCGAAGCTTTCTGATTATTATTCTGCTCCGAAATTTAAAACCACCACAACTTTGCAAAGTAACTCGGCTAAAAGTAACCCAGTTGCAACAAAATATAATCGAGGCTCAAATTTTAACAGGTTGCGGTGCAGGAGAAACCGTCTTTATTCCCAGAATTCCCATAATACCAAATAATTTTCCATTCCAATTTAAAAGAACGCAATTCCCAGTATCGGTGTGTTATGCAATGACAATTAATAAGGCTCAAGGGCAGACTTCGTGTTGCTGGAGTAGATCTCGGTGTCAGTTGTTTCTCGCATGGTCAGTTGTACGTCCCTCTTTCCCGGGTTAGCAGTTCTAAAAATCTTTATGCTCACGTGCCGGACGGGTCAACTTTCAACATAGTTTACCCGGAAGCTTTGCGCTGAAGTATTTTCGATCTATAGGTACCTAAGCCTCATGTAAACGTGATCTAAACAATATTACCAATACATTAACTTAATAACACACAAGGAGTTACACGCTGACGGAGTCGCGGGCACAGATATTAACAATAATATTGTGCGGTTCGGTATTGCGATATTTTTCAACAGAATTATAGATTGACATATTATATTTCCCTACTAAATTACGAAAGTTAATCTGTCTGTTACATCAAAATCACTGAACCGTGAGGAAGGACATAGGCTACTTTTTTTACGAGAAATGACGGAAACGCGGAAGAAGTCGCGGGCAACAGCTATCTATAGTAATAATATAAGGCTAAAGAGTTTGTTTGTTTGTTTGAACGCGATAATCTCAGGAACTACTGGTTCGAATTGAAAAATTATTTTTTAATTAAATAGTCAATTTATAGAGAAAGGCTATAGGCTATACACCGTGAAATTTTAATGGTTGTTTTCCCGCAGCGAAATGGCTTTGTCTTGGTAATACAACCGTTTTATAAACAAATAAAATATTAGAAACAAAAAATGGCGCAGTGTAGTTAATGCATTATCACCATGCGTGAGAGCTTATTTTGCTCTGAACATTTATTAATCACTTTTTCCTTAGTTGGCAGCGCGCGGCGGTGCATGTTTCATCTAGGTACCTACGTTAGTCTACTGAACTACTAATGATTCTCGCGCTTTCGAGTTTATGAATTTTTTTTTTAATAATTTGAAGAAAAAAAAACATTCGTTTTTTTAAAGTTTAACTGCATGTTTCGATACTACTACTGATGGGTAACCGTCCTGCCGCGGGAAAACAACCATTGAAATTTCACGCTGTATATCATTACGCTAAGGTCAATAGGAGCGGAGCGCCAATGAAGAATGCTTCAAAATCGGGGTTAAATTTAACGTTAGCCCAAAGTAACTATTCCACGCGGACGGAGTCGCGGGCAAAAGCTAGTTTTAACATAAAGTAAATTAAAAAATATTTCAAATAACAATAAATTAAATACGCACCGCTAAAAAGCATTCTCCACAGGACTATACGATGGGAAGGCAGGCATAATTCTGTAAAATAGGAAAAAAGTTATACATAAATTCTAATCACTAAGTATTTATACATCATCATTTATAGACATTACTTACCTTGAAGATTTAATTCGATTGTAATTCGTTCGTATAGGTCCTTTTAGTTTGAAGCTTCTGTATTTTTCTTTGTGATAAATTAATAAATACTTTTTTAACCACTTTGTGTTTATTTAATAATTATTTAGATTCTAGACTTAAATCCAAACTGGTCCACCAAAATTGATACATAATTAAATAAAATGTATTATGTTTTTTAAATAAAATTGTTGTAGTTAATTGTTCAGATCGTATTTATGTATGTTAAGCCAAATTGGTCCAACGAAATTGCCACATAAACCAAAAAAAACACAAACTATGTACATTTAAAAAAAAAAACGCAACTGAGGCCGTGATACCGAGTATGTCAAAAAATCCAAAATAATTCAAGGATTAATCCCCTAGAAGGGAATTAGGGCCAATTGTGCGATAGCAGAGTTATCGTATTTTTTATGTTGTCTCCATACAAATTTTTAAAGAAAAAATTCTCAGACTTCCGTTTACGTACCCATTTCATAAAGAATATATTTTTAGGCATGTAACTAGTTCCCTCTAGCATTCCATGAGTAAAAAATTTGTCACTTTAAAAAAAATTATTTGAATGTCTATGAAACGCGCTGATTTCAGCCTACAGTGAGACGTACCGCAGGATACCATCCACACTTGGTCGATATACCGTCTTGTCGTACTAAGCGCTTTTCATCAACATTCATTGTGCGCACAGCCAAGGTGTGGAAATCTCTGCCGGCTTCTGTGTTCCTTGCCACATATGACCCGTCAGCCTTTAAAGCAAGAGTGAATAGGCATTTTCTGGGCTCGCTCGTTCGATCGTAGACCTCATCTTACACTTACCTTCAGGTGTGATCGAGATCAAGAGCGGGCTCATTATTATAGACAAATGCATTAAATGTCAAAAAATGAAGCATTTTAAGTCATGCCCATGGAGATCACAGAGTACATTTTTATATAGTGAGACAGAGCCGTCACTCGAACATTTCAGGTCGCCCTCTGGTAACAAGTAAAAACAACAATGGATGAAGCGTATATATACACTACAAATCAGGGTACCACTGCAGTAGGCCGTCTTATTTAGTTCCTTTTTATTTAGTACTAGTACTCACGCGGGGCTTCGCTACCGTGGATTCTATCACGGTAAAAACATAACTCTCCTTTTTTGCAGTCGAATCGTAAATCGATCTTAAAAAGTAGCCTATAACCTTCCTTAAGCTTCAAGCTACTTCCATACCAAATTTCATCCAAATCCACCCAGTACTTTCGAAGATTAGCGCGTTCAAGCAAACAAACAAACAAACGAACTTTTCCGCTTTATAATATTAGTATAGATTTATTTATGTTGACTAACATCAAATACTTTATTGAAATCTTTATTTACATTACATATTTGATGGCCATCTTCTGAATTTTATCTTCTATATCTCTTCTCCTTCCATGTCTTTTCATGATCCACACAATACTTTTTTTATTTATTGATAATAGGCTCGCGTTTGACCACCATCTCACCTGATGGTAAGTGATGATGTGGTCGAAGATGGAGCACGCTTACCTAAAAGTAACCTATTCACTCTTGACTTAAAGACCCCTAGGTTATAGCTATTAGGAAACAGACTCCGGCAGGGAATTCCACTCCTTAGCCATACGCATAATGAAGGTATTCCCAAAACCTTTAGTGCGTATAGGTGGGATGATTTATGAGTATTCTTACACCAATTAAATAAGAATATATTAATGCACCAAGTTATCAAAAAAAAAATTGAATCATTTGCAATTATTGACTTATTATTTGACTTATTATTTGACTTTTTTCAAAACTGACATTTACGCAAGTTTCGTTACCTTTGTAGTTTAAAATTAAATAAGTTATAGAAAAAATAGGATTGCGCTATTGGAGGATTTTATTAATTTGAAGATAAAGGTTGACTGGTAAAGAATGCCTTGCTGCAGTCCGCCTATGTAACACTGTTGTACACATAATTTTTAAATAAATATATTAAAACAGGTGTGAAATTTAAAAGGTGTTCTAAAAGTCCTAATATTTTAATTTGTGTAAAATAAAATGCTTATTAGTTAAAGATTAAAGATTCAGAATATCTGAGTAAAACGGAGAGTAATTTTAAGCAAAATGTGTAAATATTTTGAGAAAAACGCCATCTATCAATACGTAACTTAAACTTTGCATATTACTATACGAATAAATTAAAAATCAATTGAATTGAGTAGTATATCTCCAAAAGCTGAACCCTACCTAAACTATACCTTATTCATCTGGGCTTGAGACAAAGTGTAAACACATTTGTGTATCTAGCAGCTAGCTATACTGTTCTTATGTTGTATTGTCTGAAAACCTAACTCCATGATAAAAAACTATGCATTTAATTTCTGTACTTTATCTTACATAGTTCACACGTACAAATAAATGCACAAGTTTTGTTAGAAGGAAAAACTATGAGAATAATAAAACCAAAGATCTCTCTTATTTAATTATTTATTTGGAGAATTCGGAGGATTCTGAATAACTGTCATCAACGTGAATAATGAAACTGTCAACTACATTATCAATTATGCCATCAATTTTTAGTATCTTTTGCTCTTCTTTTATCACATGGTTAATGCACTTTTGCCAAGCCTCTACTGTTATGTTTTTAATTGCATCGGCTAGTAAAATTTTAACTTCATTTAACTTAAAGCTTTTATTATTCTTAGCAACAAATCCTTTGACTTGGGCTAATATTAACTCAATAGGATTTAATTCACAGTGGTAAGGTGGAAGCCTTGCCACTGTGATTCCCTTTTCTTGGGTCATTTTGTCAACAACATATCGCACTAATAATACAATACTGTTGTAACTCAAAATGTGTGTTTTTTGAGAATCGACGAAAGATGTATATTTCACATCCTGTTATAGATCATAAAAAAATTAATACTATAAAAGGTTTATTAATAAAATTACAAGCAATTAAATATTTCCCAATAATTAAAAAAAATACAGATAGTTAATTAATAGCCAATTTTTGAGTTAAGACTATATTGCTTGAGAAAAGTTTTCAGAAAAATGAATTATTTTTAGTTGTGTAATTATTGTTCAATCATTTGGAATTGCTACAATCTAAAGGTGAGTTTTTTATGGTTTTGAGTAACATTTTTTTAGTTAAAACAATTTTTTTATTCAGTTTTAAGTTATATAGGTACCTCAAACACAATCACTTTCAATCGAGGGTTTTTTTTTAGTTTTATTTTTTTTATTTAAAATAGGTTCGCGTTTGACCACCATCTCACCTGATGGTAAGTGATGATGTGGTCGAAGATGGAGCACGCTTACCTAAAAGTAACCTATTCACTCTTGACTTAAAGACTCCTAGGTTATAGCTATCGGGAAACACAGACTCCGGCAGGGAATTCCACTCCTTAGCCGTACGCACAATGAAGGTATTCCCAAAACGTTTGGTGCGTATGGGTGGGATGTCCACCATGTAACGATGGCGCTTCGCCGTTTGTCTCGTAGACCGATGATGGAACGGGCTTGGTGGAATTAGATTGTGTAATTCCATCGCACACTCCCCGAAATGTAACCGATAGAAAACCGATAGACTTGCAACTCGTCGTCGATGTTCAAGGCTCTGAAGCTTTGACTCGACCAGTGCATCGTTGCCAATGAGTCTCTTGGCCCGCTTCTCGATAGACTCAAGCGCGTCCAGTTGGTATTTAGCAGATCCATCCCAAAGATGAGAGCAGTACTCCATACACGACCGAACCTGGGCTTGATAGAGATTGAGCAACTGTTCGGGTGTGAAGTACCGTCTCACCTTTGCTAGGATTCCCAACTTTTTTGATGCTAATTGAGCCTTAGCCTCGATAAACAGGCCAAAATTTAGGGTAGAAGTTAATGTTACCCCCAGAAGCTCGATACGGTCGGTTATCGGCACAGTTACACCTCGGAAAGTAGGAGCCGGTTTGAATTGGCTCCTTTTTGCGGAGAAGAGACACGCCTGGGTCTTAGCTGCATTAAACTTGACCAGGTTGGCATCGCCCCATTCGGAGACAGCCTTCAAGGTCAAGTTCAAGCGTCCGACCATGTCCTCACGGAGAGACCGGATCTGTGACCCACCAGCTCGCGCGCTGTACACATATCTCTCAGAAACTGTGCTGTCGTCTGCATACCCAAAGGTACCGGGCATTAGCAGATCGTTTATGTGCAGCAAGAATAAAAAAAAAATTACTAATAAAATTGGACAATCAAGTAAAATCAGTCGAGAAAACTTTCATTAATATTATAAAACATATTTAAAATGTTATTTAAACATAATGTGCTCATTAAAACAAAAAATAAAACAACAAACTAAACCATCCAAAACACAATACAAAAAAAAATTGCAAAAAAGAAACCGACTTCAATAAACCATAAAAGCACTAAAAAGTTAAAAATAATACTAAAACCTACCTATATTAATAAACATAACCTAACCAACGATTAACTTATAATAAAATTTAACAATTTTTTGGAGTCAATAATGAAGTCGAAGAATTCAAAGGGAGCAAGATTTATTCAACAGGTTCCTCATTTTCCTTCTCCTGGTGATTGTTTGACGTTGATTTAGTCGCTATACCAACAAGCAATCGCCCACGGTGCATACTTAATCTAAAAAAAATTATAATAAGTAAAACACCCTTAATATTGAACCTATGTCACCTAGAATGTAGTAACTCGAAATTTAAAAAAAGTACATTGTTAGTAGAGTATACTAGTGTTTACTTTAACATGTTCGAATGCGTGATTTTAAATGCTATGATTAACCAATAAGTATTTGTTTAAATATTAAAAAATTATCACAAAAAAACAGCAAATACAAATTCTTCACCAATACTGTGTTATGTCTAAAATTACTTAATAAACCACCAAGAATGATGTAAGTAAAAATGTTATTTTAAATCGCAATTTTACGAATCAATAATAGTGTAACAACTACAAATACTTCAAGTATATTTTACGTTTAAATCAAATATAATGTATTAACTCGAATTAATAGTTAAACTTTCACATACCTGACAGCAATAACGTTAAAATTCTAATTAATGCGTTCTAAAACACAAAGCGACACGTCCCTCCTAGCCGAGTTTTGATCGTAACTAAAGATGATGCAATATTCGGTGGCAGAATATGATGGTTGGTCATCATGAACAATGACTCATGGTGCCATATCTTATTTGTTTTTTGTACTATTCCAACAACGGTATTATTGCCGCGTAGGGAATTGAATTTTACGATTGAATATGATGTTATCTGAAATTTGACATTTTTTGAGTTACTGCAGTATTGTATTATTAGTGCGATATGTTTGGTACGTCTTACTTGTTTTATTTTTAAAAGTAGCTGAGCTTTTACTTCTGTTTCATCAACGGATATGATTTTCTCTTTTAGCCTGCAATTAACTTTTTTTGTTTGAAGATGTAGGAATCTTTTCTTTTCTTCTTGAGTGGTATGGTGAATTGTCCATGACAATAACAGAGTTAGCATCTAATTTTATTAGAATTTGGCTGAACCATTTCTCAAAGTTGTATGAATCCATCTCAGAATGATAGTCCCGTCGTTTTTCTTTGCGTCAAATATCAATTCTCCTCCTTCCAGAAAGCCTGTAAACAAATTATGATTGAATTATAAATATCCGGAAACTTGATTTATGTATGTATCAAAATTTACTCACCCCGTATACTATGGGATTTCAACATAAACTGATGAAATGTGGGTGTATACTATACACCACTGCCCACCCCAGGGGAATCCAGGTGGAATGTTATGTTTGTGTTGTATTAAAATTAAACTTTACATATGTGAACGACAATGGGTCGTTTTCCTTTTCCACTTGGATTTTTTAAACCAGTGGATAAACCTTGGCGATGAGCTTCTTTAATTGACTTTATCGACTCATCCTGCCAAACTTTGTTCGTGTATCCTGTAACAGATTTAATGTTAATTTAGAGTATTAATTACAAAATCAATTCTGTGATTTATAATTATAAAATATTAAGTACTTTAAAATCATTTTATACTTTTAAATGAACTATTATCCAGTATTTAAATACAGGCATATGTAATAATTGAAGTATTTATTTATTTTAATATTTATGTACACACAGTGAAATACATTAGAATAAGCATAATTATAATATTTGAGTAAATGTAGACAATAGTGTGTGAGAACAAGAAGAGGAATAAATATGAATATGTGAAGTCTAAAACTAAAACTAAAATATGAAATATACCTACACATACTTATAATGCAAGAAAAATAACATATACCTACTCAAATAAATACCTACATACTGTTAGAATATATAAACATATAATAAAAATATATACATAAACAATTAAAACAGTTAAGAGGAAAGGTAATGCTCTTTTAATCGACATTTGAATAGAGATATTGTTTTTAAATCACGAATGCTAGGCGGGAGTGAGTTCTACAATCTTACAGCATGGACAGGGAAGGAATAAGAGTAGTAGCTAGTTTTATGAGGATGAGATCTAAGGTGTGATCTACACAGTACGTCGCTAGAACGAGCGTAAGAAAAACGCTCACGCAGGTAGGAAGGGTAAGACGGGTTGTGTAAAATGTTGAAGAGGAGACACAAAATCCTAGTGTTCCTGCGAAGACGGATTGGGAACCATTTAAGTTCCTTGCGAAGGTGAGAAACATGGTCATACCTTCGAAGGCTGAAAACAAAGCGAATGCACAGATTTTGCAAGCGCTCAAGCTTGTTTAATAGCTCCTTGGTAGCACCCAAGTAGCATCTATAATCAATCATCTATAATCGGCTGAGTAAGTGTTTGTGCCAAAGAAACTTTAGTCTTCAAGGGCAGAAGACTTTGAAGGCATTTCAGCGAATGAAAGGAGAAATTTACCATTCAGCTGACCTCATTGACCTGAGCACGTCACGAGAGATTGGAGTCAACAACTACGCCCAGATCTTTAGCGTTTTCGGTATTGTCAATGCGAACACCATCGAGATATAAAGGCATCAGAGATGCAACAACAGCCGCACTGCGAACGAATCTGCTGCCAATGATTATGGCCTGGGATTTAGTTGGGTTAATTTGCAAACCAAATGACTTAGCCCAAACGCTGATGCAAGCCAGGTCATGATTCATTGCAGCAATTGCAGAATGTGCGTCAGCTACAGTAAATGTCGGTAAAGCTGCAAGTCGTCTGCGTAGAGATGAAAACTAGAGGAGATTACTCTGGTAACAAAGTTTATGAAAATAGAAAAAAGAAGAGGAGAGAGAACGCTATCCTGAGGAACACACTCAGTGAGGCTACACCAATCAGAGAAGGACTCCTCCAGGCGAACACACTGAGAGCGTCCCCGAAGATAAGAACTGAACCAAGCTAACGTGGAAGGAGAGAAATTGATAGATTTGAGGATACCTAGTAAAATGTCGAAATCCACTGAGTTGAATGCGCTACATAAGTCCAGCAATACAAGAACTGTAAGGGACTTATTCTCCATTGCCCAGCGGATGTCATCAGTCACTTAAAAGCGCGGTTACAGTACTGTGACCCGAGCGAAAACCGGATTGAAAAGGGGATATTATCGAGTTTGACGAAAATGATAATTGTCTATGAACTATTTGCTCAAAAACTTTAGAGAGAAAAGGATGGATAGAAATGGGTCTAAAGTGGGTTAATAAAGTAGGATTGCTAGTTTTAGGTAAAGGTATTATGTGAGCCTGTTTTCAAACATACGAAAAGGAGCAAGAGGAAAATGAGTGGTTGAAGATGTGAGTGAGAACAGGAAGTAACGAGGAAAGGATAAGAGTTATCATTCTTGAACACAACTTATCATTACCGACTGCTGAAGAAGTAATCGCAAGAATAGACTTCTTAACGTCATTCTCAGTTACATTGCTAAGCTTAAAGAGAGGACAAAGTGGTAACGGCAACCTAGAAAGACTCTCTAGTGTCGCAGCTTTAACAGACGGATCAAGAGAAAAGGGAAGGAAAGAGAAATGCTTATTTAGATCATTGAGGTTGACATCCTTACACTGGTTGGAGGGTGACTTACCTATGCCTACAGATTTGAGAAATTTCCATACATCGGAAGAACTGCGATTATTGAGTTGGTCGTGAAAATAGCGTCTCTTAGCATCTTGACACAGATGACTGCAGCGATTACGTAATGATTTGTAATGAGAGAGATTCAGCTCTGAAGGTCTGAGCTTATATCTGCTCTTAGCTTTATCCCTGCTAGCCATAATCTCTTTAATCTGTTGCGTTATCCATGGTACAGGGTTATGTCTAACATTGACACGTCTGATAGGGGCATGCTGATCATATAAGTCGAGAATAGTTGCGTTAAAACAATTCACCTTATCGTTGATGTCATCGTTCTCAATCAGAGGGGTCCAGTCGAGATCGCCGGCATCACGCCGCAAAGCCTCCAGATGTATGCCCTTGTAGTTACGGAGATATAAAAGCTGGGGCTTACGCTTGGGAACACGAATACGATACGAAAGATAAATGAGATCGTGGTATGAAAAAGTAGCCGTAAGTTGGCCATGGTAAGAAACATTACTAGGCGCGGAGACAATCATAAGATCTAGAAAAGAGGGTGTACAATTAGGAAAATAGTGAGTTGCAGAAAGAGGCAAAACTTGCAAATTGAAAGAAGACAAGAGTGAAAGGAGTGAGCGAGAATCATTTTTAATCAAGCAAGTATTAAAATGACATGCTCATACATGGGGCAAAGATCACTGAAAGTGGAGTCGAGAGAATTTAACTAGTCTATGTGAAGATTAGGACTGTAGAGCACTGCAAGTATAACCTTTGTGTAATGAACAGTAATTTCAAGAAACAAGTATTCAGCCGACTCAGAATACCATGATGGAGATGAACTGATCACCCTGTAGGGTAAATCAGCACGCAGGTATATAGCAACACCTCCTCCACCTTTGTCAGTCCTGTCACTGCGGATCAAGACAAAGCCGGGGAGTGTGTACTGAGTAGAACGGAGAGATGGTTTCAAAAATGATTCCGATATCAAGAGCGCATCCAAGTGAGCACTGCTAAAGGATGTCAGAAGGTCAGAATAGTGTCCAGGAACACTCTGAGCATTTATGTGAGCTATATGCAGATTCTTAGGGTCATTGGAGAAAAGAGAAGAGATTTTATCATGTAAAATAAGTGGTAAGGAAGAGTCACTGTCCGCACTAACAAAACTAGTAGAAGAAGAGCACGAGAAGAAGCTGTCGTTAAGATCAGCTACATCATCCATGAATATAAATAATACTAGTATTTGTGTGTTGCGTGAGGTGCAAGCACCTCGCGTGCTTGTGGTGGTGGATTGTTCACTTTTAAAACCCCTAAATGTAGTAAAATGTCAAACATAACCCTAACAGAGCAGCAGCTCCAAATTAATTAACATTGGGCCCTTTAAAAAGAATCTGAAAAAAAAAATTATGGGGGTGAGGGGAGAAGGGGGAGTTTTGAAAAATAAAAAAGAAAAAAGTTTGAAAAGTTTGCTTGTCGTCGCCGCTGAGTTACGCTTCACCCACTCAACATTCGTTACGCTACGGAGGTCGCCGGCTCGCTTCGCTCGCCACCTCCCCCCTTCACTCCACTTGGTCTCGCAGGTTCGCTCCACTCAGGCCCTACGTGCCACCGGATAGGTTTCGACGCCTACTATAATACACACATCAAAAGTGTCTAGGGATCAAGCATTTTTATGCGGATTTCTTGAGATTGAGATGTGGCTTTGTAATAAATTTATGATTTTATAAATTTATATGGATCCTTTTTGGTGCATTTCATAATTTGAAACAGGAACTGTTAATCAAATTCGAGTAAAAGATGAAAATCAGCTGTCAATATTTTCCCTATAAAAACATACAACGCATTGAAGACATTATTAGTGCTACTGTTTCCCTACTACTGATTAAAACCAACGTAATTATGGAGCGGCGACGTCATTTAAGCAGGGAAGAAATGCTCAGAGCCGTGGAAATGATAGAAGCTGGTTCCCGGCAACGTACTGTGGCTTTAGCTCTGAATACAAGTCAGAGTGTTATCAGTCGACTTTGGACACGTTACCGAAGCACTGGTACCGTGGCTGAGCGCCATGGAGGACGGTATCGCTGCACCACACGGAGACAAGACCGATACATTCAAATCTTAACTCGAAGAGCTCCAACAATAACCGCCATGATGTTAGCCGTGAGGCTTCATCACTCTTCAGGGAACTTAATTAGCGACCAAACAGTCAGAAACCGCTTGCATGAAGTGAACCTTCATTCCCGAAGACCGCTACGGGTACCACCTATAGCAATGCACAATCGTAGGATTCGATATCAATGGGCTCTTGAACACAGAAATTGGGCAGAAGAACAATGGCGTTTCGTGTGCTTTTCTGATGAGTCTCGTTTTGGTATGAGACCGGATACAAGACGTATACGACACTGGAGAACGCCTGGACGCCAACAGCGATTAAAATCCTGCCAGGAAGTCCATCCTTATAGTGGTGGAACCATCATGGTATGGGCGGGTATTTGGATCGGCGGAAGAACTGAGTTGATTTGGATCAGAGGCAACCTCAACGCTCAAATTTATGCTGAGACGATTGTATCTGACGTCATCGTTCCTCTACAAGTGCAAATCGGTCCCTTATTTCAGTTAATGCATGATAATGCACGACCGCACACCGCAAGAGTTGTAAGACAGACTCTCGCCGCAGCTAACATCAATGTCCTGCTCTGGCCTGCTCAGTCGCCAGACTTGAACCCGATTGAGCATGCATGGGATATGCTACAGAGAAGAGCTCTGCCGAATATGGAGGGTATCCAGTCGCAAGAAGACCTTTTTTGTTGTTGCAACGAACATGGGCGGCCATTCCACAGCGTGATTTGGATGAACTCATTTTGAGTATGCCAAACCGATGTTCTTGTGTTGTTAGTGTTCGCGGTAGAAACACGGATTATTAATTGTTTAAGTTACCCAATAAATTTTTAAAGAAAACTGTTATTTCAGTCTTTTTTTCGAACTTTAATGTTAGTGGTTCAAATGTCAAAAATCCCTTTATTAGGAAAATGGCAAATTTCTTTATTAATGCAAAGGTGACTTGGTTTATCGTTACTGTGACAAACGAAAACACTTTATTTGATGAATCCTTAAAGAAAATTTTAATTAATATCAATCAGGAGAAAAGTTATTGCAAAAATATATGTTGATCCCTAGACACTTTTGATGTGTGTATTTGTTCAAACACCTAATGGCTATCTCTAGCCGTTATAAAGTTACAGAGGTTGGGGAGGGGAGGGCATGGCATAAAAAATTTGAAGGCCCGTTTATAGTTAAAAGTAAGAATCAACAGTTTTTTCAGTAGTAAAAATCAAAATGGGGGGGAGATGGGGGGGGTTTGCACAATTATTTTGACTAAAGCATTGCCCCTCTAAACGAATCTGAAAAAAAAAAAATGTTCCATACAGTGTTTTCAGTAGTAAAAATCAAAATGGGGGGGGGGTTGCACAATTATTTTGACTAAAGCATTGCCCCTCTAAACGAATCTGAAAAAAAAAATGTTCCAAGTCTCTTAATTTCCGAGATCCGCCTAAAGGGGGTGAGAAGGGGGGAAAGGGGGGCGACTTTGAAAAATGGTTTTTACTTTACCGAGCCGTACGGATTCGTATAGAGGACTATACGAATCCGTAAAAAAAAAACATACGGGTCTCGTAGTTTCCGAGATACGATAGGGAGGGGTGAAAAGGGGAGGTTTGGCACTTTTCCCGTAGGTTTGAGAGTTACTTGTTTACGAATCTGTCAAAATATACCCACCTCCCCATCCACCATCTGGGAGAACAATTATGTCAATGAGTCAGTGAGTGGTAATCTAGCTTTATATAGTACTAGCGACCCGCCCCGGCTTCGCACGGGTGCAATGTTTATATTAAATATAGGCAGCGTTCGCGAGAATCGTTAACGTACGGCAGTTTTTTCGACGCCTTACTCCACAATTTTCACTACCACGAAAAATCCTATCTATTTTCCGGGATAAAATATAGTCTATACGGATTCGGAAGAATCCCTCTAAGTAATGGTAAAAGAAATTTTGAAATCGGTCCAGTAGTTTTTGAGCCTATTCAATACAAACATACAAAAATACAAAGGTTTCCTCTTTTTAATATTAGTATAGATAATAACTAGTATTTGCGTGTTGCGCGAGGTGCAAGCACCTCGCGTGCTTGTGGTGTGAATCTGAAAAAAAAATGGGGGGGGGGGGGGGGGGTTGCACAATTATTTTGACTAAAGCATTGCCCTTCTTAATGAATCTGAAAAAAAAATGTTCCAAGTCTCTTAATTTCCGAGATCCGCCTAAAGGGGGTGAGACAGAGAAATGGTTTTTACTTTACCGAGCCTCCTCTATACGAATCCATAAAAAAAAAATACGGGTCTCGTAGTTTCCGAGATACGATAGGGAGGGGTGAAAAGGGGAGGTTTGGCACTTTTCCCGTAGGTTTGAGAGTTACTTGTTTACGAATCTGTCAAAATATACCCACCTCCCCATTCACCATCTGGGAGAACAATTATTTCAATGAGTGAGTGAGTCAGTGGTAATTTAGCTTTATATAGTATAACTAGTATTTGCGTGTTGCGCGAGGTGCAAGCACCTCGCGTGCTTGTGGAAGATTAAAAAAAATGGGGGGGGCGTGTTGCACAATTATTTCGACTAAAGCATTGCCCCTCTAAATGAATCTGAAAAAAAAAATGTTCCAAGTCTCTTAATTTCCGAGATCCGCCTAAAGGGGGTGAGAAGGGGGGCAAGGGGGGCGACTTTGAAAAATGGTTTTTACTTTACCGAGCCTCCATAGAGGAGGCTATTATGTCAGGATCAGTGAGTGGTAATTTAGCTTTATATAATATGATATATATAATATTATATATAAATAACAATATAAATATTCAAAATATAAGAGTAAATACTAAAACACTATTAAATTAAAGGTTTAAGATTTTCTTTTGAGAAAACCTCCCCCCCCCCCCACTCGCTGATATATTGGCAGAAATTTTACAGTATTATCTAGCAAGGTTATTCAAGTAAAACAACAATGTAGGAGAAATGGAGAAACAAAAATAAAAGCGAAACCAATACATCGAACTGTACGTAGAATGGAACGCAACGCAATGACGGATGGCAATGGATAGGAGCAGTGACACTGTCATCTGTCTACATCTGTCACGTGTGTGCGTAACTCCAGCGGAATGTCGCTTTTCAGGATTTCGGCTTGAAAGATAATTAGTACCCCATCTCGTGTAAATGTGCCCGAAATTTAGATTTTGTGCGTCCAGCCGATCCAAAGATATTCACGAAAAAACAGATTCCGCTGGAGTAACGTTACCCCAGCGGCATGTTTTTTAACCGGTGGTCGTAGCTGAGTACAAACTAAAATTAAATTTGTGCGTCTTGAGGTTTCAGAGTTATTCAAGATGTCGCTGGGGTAACGTTTAGCAAATTGCTGTACCTCTTAAACGGCATGACATACAACTACAATTTTTTTTATTACGGTGGGTCCTATTTGTGATTATGCTGTACAATTTTAGTTTTTCTATAATCGACACCGTTGGGAAATAAGAAATTGATTTTCAAAAACCCTAAAATCGATCTTTGCACTTCAATGAGAAATCCTAGAAACTTACCAATTATGGTGGTTTGTACCTTTTATGAACACAAAGCATCATACGAAATTAGATGTATCTATTCCAACTCCTCAGAGAGCTATTCCATTTCAATTAAAATCTGGCTACGCTTAAATGTAACACTCCAATACATGAGTTATTATTAAGTGACGGTAATTATGATTTGACAAATAATAAGTAACTTTATTCAGTTGCTTATCCTTAAAGTTTCAGCTGAAAAATCCTTGTAACTACACAGATATAAGAAAACCATAGGAAAAGAAATTTCACGATTAACCGAACAAATTTGAATGACTGTATAAAAGCGACCGAGCAGTACATTGTGCCAACCTTCTTAAATTTGTAGTACATGATTTCGTTTTTTGAAACAGTCTCACACAAAAGTGTTACATAATATTATTTATTGGTTTGTAAAAGTATGTAAGCCATATTATATTGAGGATTTGCAAATCTTTAACTTTCAGTCAAATGTTAGAACATAATTACGTACCTACAGCAATTTAATAAAGACTACACTATGTATATTGACTTGACTTATGTGTTGTGTTTATGTGACTGCCTTCAGTTACCGCTAATTACTCGTGTGTGAAGGGTGTATGCGCATTGTTTTATTCCCAGTAATTCAAGGCATTGTGTGTATAATCACGACGCGTGTACTTTCTGATTTTAAGGTATATTTATAATTATTTATCTGTTTGTTTTTAGATGTAATTAGAGTTATGCCCACTGCTCCTGCACCTACATTTTTGACTTTTGACCGGCAGTGTGTATACACCGCCGGTCAAAAGTCAAAAGTTTGAGACCACTCTAAAAAAATTGAGAAAAAAATAAAACTAAATATTTTTAAAACTTTTTGAAAAACGGTTTTTATTTTCATGTTGCACACAAGATTTTAAAATAAAAATTACATGAAGTCTTGAAGAATACAATGTTTTAAAAAATACACAAGAGATTTCATACACATTTTTCATCAAAATAGCCTGCTTTTCATTTTATGACCTGTTTAACCAACCTTGGCATGCGAGCAATCAATTTATTTATGGTCTCTTGCGAGATATTTCTCCAGCTTTCTTCTAATGCATTCAACATGACCTGCTGTGAAGAAGGACATTGTTCCTGAACGTTTCGGTCAAGCTTTTCCCACAAAAGCTCTATAGGGTTAAGATCCGGGCTTTGGGGTGGCCATGTCATGTTTTTCAACACTTTTTCTGACTGTTTCTTGTCTAAATAGTCCCTACATAATTTTGAACTATGCTTTGTATCATTATCTTGTTGGAAAATAAATCCTTTGTCGATTAACTTCAGCTTAATTTTCATAAGTCCTTTAATTTGGGCCAGATTACCAGTTCCATAGCCTGAGAAACAACCCCAGACCATAACAGATCCGCCACCATGATTGACAATCGGAACTACAGACTGTAGCATCATCTTTTCTTCGGCAGAACGTCGATACAAATGCCAGCAAATCGAGCTACCCGAAACTGTAAAATTTTCCCAATCAACTTTGAACCGTTTAGCGATAAAGTTAAAAATCTATTAAAGACATTTGACAGATTGTGGAAGCTTGATGTGCTGACGTCTGTTCATAGACTTAAGTGAAACATCTGTGATTTATATGCTTATTATAAATATCAAGTACTAGTACTCACGCGGGGCTTCACTCCCGTGGATTCTATCACGGTAAAAACATAACTCTCCTTTTTTGCAGTCGCGTAAAAAGTAGCCTATAATCTTCCTCAAGCTACTTCTATACCAAATTTCATCCAAGTCCACCCAGTACTTTCGAAGATTACCGCGTTCAAGCAAACAAACAAACAAACTTTTGCGCTTTATAATATTAGTATAGATTTTAGTAACTCGTTGTCTAAACATTAAAAATTATATAATTGTCTTTATACATAGGCTTAAGTAAACGATCTGTAAATCTGTTATTTTGACGCCCACTTTAATCATAACAACACTAAAAACATACAAAAATACTTTGTACATTAACGTATGAGTAAGATATGTTATTTTGATTCCTATTTTAATCATAACACAGAAAACTAATGATTTAGATAATGGTTACATGGTTTGAGTCGACGAAGAGCTCTCTATCAGCCTCTTAAATAAAACTGTGCAAAGCTTTAAGTGAAAGATCTGTGATTTTGATACCCACTTTTATCAATAATAAGTTAAATAACACTTAAGCATACGAAAATACTTTTCAATTAAAATTGTTAAAGATAAATACTTCACACTTTCTTGTTTCCCATAAATACAGCTGCTTACGGAAAGTATACATACCTCTTAAATGGTTTGCATAATTTGATAAACTAGAGAAAGGTGCCACCACCACGCGCCGGCGCCGTAGCGATGTCATATCGCCGTTCCAATTCATAATATTGCTTCCAAATCACCTAATATTCCTAATGACTTAGATCTACGAAATTACGCCTACGTTGTAATTAAAAATAACGGTAAGTGGTAAAAGTGCTGTCATACTCATCATACATAATATATTTTGTGACCCTTAAAGGCCATGAGAAAATATCGGTAAGTATGGAGTTATGTTCAAAATCTACAATCAAACTTTATTAACATAATGTTTGTAATAAACTCCTCAATAAAGTCGCTACTTTCTGATAACTCTCTACGTTACATATTTATATAAAAGTAAGTAAATAGTTATTTTAACCATTTGTACGCACCTGTACCCATCAAAATTTAATTAAAATACTACAAATTTAAGAAGGCACAATGTACTACGCGGTCGCTTTTATAGTCATTCGAATTTGTTCGGTTAATCGTGAAATTCCTTTTCCTATGGTTTTCTTCTTATATCTGTGTAGTTACAAGGATTTTTCAGCTGAAACTTTAAGGATAAGCAATTGAATAAAGGTACTTATTATTAGTCAAATCATAATTACCGTCACTTAATAATAACTCATGTGTTGGAGTGTTACATTTAAGCGTAGCCAGGTTTTAATTAAAATGGAATAGCTCTCTGAGGAGTTGGAATAGAAACATCTAATTTCGCATGATGCTTTGTGTTCATAAAAGGTACAAACCACCATAATTGGTAAGTTTCTAGGGTTTTTCATTGAAGCGCAAGGTTTGATTTTAGGGTTTTTGAAAATCAATTTCTTATTTTCCAACGGTGTCGATTATAGAAAAAATAAAATTGCACAGCATAAGCACAAATAGGACCCACCGTAGTAAAAAAAATCGTAGTTGTATGTCATGCCGTTTGAGAGGTCCAGCAATTTGCTAAACGTTACCCCAGCAGCATCTTGAATAACTCTGAAACCTCAAGACGCACAAATTTAATTTTTGGGGCACATTTAGGCACAAATGTGATCTATTTAAGTAGCTAGTTTGTACTCAGCTACGACCACCGGTTAAAAAACATGCCGCTGGAGTAACGTTACTCCAGCGGAATCTGTTTTTCGTGAATATCTTTGGATCGGCTGGACGCACAAATTCTAAATTTCGGGCACATTTACACGAGATGGGGTACTAATTATCTTTCAAGCCGAAATCCTGAAAAGTGACAACATTCCGCTGGCGTAACGCACACCTGTCACGTTGTCAAAAAACCTAACCTATAATTTGTAACATTTATCGATACCGGCATAATTAAAAATAAAGTAAAATGAAATGCGGTGCTACAAATAAAAATTATTAATGAACTACCGGCCCAGAATGATTGTGATCAAGCAAAGCGGCCAAGTCGAAAAGCTGGATAAATGGACTGGCAAAACAAAAACAACGAATGAGCTACTTGCGCACATGCGTCTTCCTTGTTCTCTTAACGGAAGTAGCCACGGTTGCGGCTCTAGGAGATCCAGGTTCTTCAGATTGCGCATAATCCTCGGTGTCGACTGAACAAGACGGGAATTTGGCTATCAGATCGTGGATCTTCCGCCGGGATTTGTCTGGACAAATAAAAATAATCTTGCCCTCCATGGACCAGCAATTCGGCATACCGAAATGCTAACGAGAAGCTGCAAACACACGATGCCGAACTTGTGTCAAGAACTCTGAGATGGTGATCCCGATACCCTTGAGAGCTTTCTTGCTATCCCATACAAGTTGCCGGTGCTCCATTTTGAAGAATCGTACCAGAATGGGTCGGGCCTTCTGCTGTGAGAATTCGAGGCGATGACAAACATTGATAATGTTCTGGTCCTTACATACCTCTGACAATTTAATTTGGTTGGATATGATTTTGTGGACCACATCCAGTAACTTTTCATTGTCCTTTACTGGAATACCATGGATCAACAGGACCTTTCTTCGCATGGCGGTTTCATGCATATCGAACCCAGCAGCTAGCAACTTAATTTGTGTTTTTAACTGGGAGAGTGCTTGAAGGACAAACAGCTTAAACTCTGAGAACTCACGTGCAATGGATGCAATGTCTGGTGAAGCTGATGCGGTACTAGTGGTAGTCTGCTGCAGTTTCGCTTCATATTCCTGCATTCGGGAGCCAAATAGCTGCTCGAGGCCCTCCAAGCGGGCTGCAAGTTTAGTGTCCATATTCAGTGACTTCAGTGTGTAGTGAAAGTGAACCAGGAACAAGTTCTAAAGTCTTGATAACAATAGATAGCAGGTGTGGGGGGGGGCTACTATAAAAATAACTGATTTATTTCATTAATAAATATATTTAACAATTTAAAAAAAATATTTTATTAAGAACACACAAAAACGTAAGTTAATTTATTTATTTAGTTCGTTGACAGAATATAATTTACATGCCACAGGTTTACACAGCGATAATGCTATGCCTACCCACAAAGGAAAAAAAACATACATGATTGAAGTCTTAAAATATGTTTAAACTGACCTTCATTGAGCCAAGTTTCATCTGTGTAATAAATGGTTTTGCCTTCACTCCCTAATTTTGTTATGGTGTTTAAATATTTGATACGCCATAACACTATACTATCTCTGTCAATGAGTGCACTCTTGTGGCTATATTTACATATTTAAATTGAAGTTTGATTAATAATTTATAAAATGTAAGTAGTTCTTTTAAAACTGAGCAATGTATCATCTGAATTTACAGCCTCCAGCACCTTATCAATGGTAGGCAGTTCATTGTTAAAGTAAAACATGTGTACTTTACGGCGTATTGCACCCAAATCCATATCGTCTAAAGTGTTCTTCGATAGTCTCGGTGATGGTGGTGGAGGTGATCTCAGGCAGCCTGTGGTTTTATTCCCTTTATAAACCTGTTTACAGTGGCTCGTGATATTCCCATAATTTCAGCGGTTTTATTGATAATATCGGTTTTGTACGGATATGAAGCCTTCGGCCACGTTTCTTCTACGTGTTTAAACACATTAATAACAGCCACCTTTTCCGTTGAATGCATTGGAGTTTTCTTTGATCTTCGCCGAAGAAAAAGTGCAAGCGCTGCTTGGTCCAGGTTCACTCATGTTTTTAAGCACGAAAACGTCAATATAACAAAAACAAAACAATTAATAAATAACTTTAAACTTAACAAGAAACTTAATGAAAACAACAAAAGTAACAACGGAATAACAAGAATTCAACGAAACTATTTGGAACCAACGCTCTCGTATCAAAAACTTGATCGATAGTAAAGATGGCGGATATAACCCGACCGATGACAAAACGTCACATTTTAATGTAAAATGTTCGCAGTACCTGTGGTATATAATTTTGTAGTATTAAAATGCGTTCGAAGTTTGGGAATCAAGTCTTTTTTGCCTATCCTTGAAAACGAAGGAAACCGTAAGTATTGCTAAAGCTTTATTCAATAATTTTATTTTAAGATTTGGAATACCTAATACCATCGCGACTGATCATGGAACTGAATTTGTATAGTCAGTAATGGAACAGGTAAGTATGTAAATTTTTATGTATAAATAAATTAATGTCTACAGCGTATTACCATCAATCCATCGGCGCGCTTGAAAATTCACATAATAATTTAGGGGCTTTTTTACGAATACATTGTAATGGTCAAAAAGACACATGGAGTCACTGGCTACCATTTTGGTGTTACAGTTTCAACAATACTGTTCGTACGGAACAAAGTACACACCATTCGAACTGGTATTTGTTAGAGCTAGTATAATACCATCTAGAGTTAGTGAGTATATAGAACCATTATATAATCCAGAAAGTTATCCTTTAGATCTTAAGTATAGGTTACAAGTAGCACATCAATATGCTCGTAATAATTTACTTACAAGTAAACAAAACCGTAAGAGTTATTATGATAAATCTACAAATAAGGTGACATTTATTAAAGGACAACTAATTTTAATTAGAAATAAAATAGTTAATAAGCTAGATCCTCAATGGGAGGGACCATTTGTTGTTTTAAATGATTTAGGTGTTAATGTAGAAATATTAAAAAATAATAAAACCTATTTAATCCATAAAAATAGAACTAAACCATTGGTAACATAAACTATGTAATTATTTTTAAGTAAAAAAATTGTAATATAATTTTTTTCTTCTATCACCCTCGAGGTGAGATGTAGTAGTACTACCTATAGTATAAGGTCTATTACCCTATCCATATGAATGTATCTTCTATTAATATATTAACACACTTGTACTATTTTAGTCAGTAATTAAAGGTAATCGCTAGAACAGTTGTTTCAATAACACTACATCCCCACAAGTATAAGCAATTTGTGGCAGATTAAAAATAGTATACCTTTCTCATCTCTTGTAAACATATCTAGGCATATATCTGTGGTAATACCAGGGGCGTGCATAGGATTATGACAGGGCATGCGGCGGAGTAAAAACACACAAAAACTTCTTCTTTTATAGATTTTTAGCATAGCCACAGCCACGCATCGTAGCATGGTGGCGATGCGTGGCTGTGGCTATGCTAAAAATCTATAAAAGAAGTTTTTGTGAGTAATCGGTCACAAAAATTTCTTCTTTTATAGATTTTTAGCATAGCCACAGCCACGCATCGTAGCATGGTGGCGATGCGTGGCTGTGGCACGCGCCTGGGTAATACTGTGTACATATCAATCAATTATATTCTGACAAGATATATTTACTTAAGTAGAGTTTAAGTTAGGAGCGAATCACTTAAAACTTTTCAGATTATGCATTATTTACCTATTAATAAACAGTCCACAATAAAGGTTTCAAATTGACTTTTCAGAGTTCCAATGGAGTGTATATTGGCTCCACTAAGATCCCACCAAACACTCCACATGTGATACATGATTCTGATATCATTGGATTAGGTTGGACAATGGAAGCTCCACTTGTGAACATAAAAGATTGTGAAAAATATGTTTTCAAATTCCTCAAAGAAAAATGTGGGTTATCTATTACAAGTAAATTAAAATTTCAAGGTGAAGATGAAATCGATGAAATAGAATCAAGAATTGCTGAACTAGAAAGCACTTTGAAGGATGAAAAATTTACAGATGCAAAGGAAACAATCAGATCACCTGTGATTAACAATAAACTACCACTCAAGCGAAAAGTAGAAAACACTAATCACAAAAATCTTATTAAAGAAGAATCCAAAACTAATTATAGTGAAATTGTTAGTATATCTGACAGTGATAGTGAACCTCACATCAAACCACTTGAAATTGGTGCAAAAAAACCAAAACTTGAAACAATATGTGAAGACCAATCAAAACAATTGCTTAGAGATACTGAAACTAAGATTGAAAATGATTTGTTAGAATTTGAGGCTTTTAATGTTAAGCAAGAGTATTTAGGATATGATGAACCAATACAGATTGATAGTGAAAGTGATAGTGAATCTGAGCAATGGCTAATGCGCCTATCCCAAAGTTCACCTGGAAAACCTTTTATGAAAATTGCAAAGACCCCTAAAAAAGAATCTTTACAAGAAGACTCCTACAGTCAGCTTGATGATTTTGTATGTATGAGTGATGATGATGATTTTGTTGATGATCTTATATCCTTACCAAATCTGCATCCTGGTGATGGTATTTGTGAAAAACCTGCTAAAAGTCCAGTTAATTTTGTTGAAAATATTGATTCTGATGAATGTTTTGAAGGCAGCACTACAACCAAACAGCCTCTTGTTGATAAAGATTCAAGAACAGATGAAGTTGATGGCTACAATATTGAAGATATATTAAAAGAAGCAGATAGTCTTATAAAGTCGCCTATACATGATCAACTAAAAGAGGCACAAATTGAAGAAACTGTTTCATTGAAACAGCCACAATTAACAGAACCAGATTCAGTGAAACAAGGCCAATTAACAGAATCTGATTCCCTGAAAAAGACACAAATGATAAGCCCTATGACTCACCTACCAAGGAATAAAATAGCAAATCGTGCTGTCATGGAAAGTAAGTTCAATAATCTAACATTGCATTCAGTTCTATTATAAAATGTACCTTTTGTCCTTTTTAGTGTTCCATAGCCGATTGGCAAAAAACGGAACCCTTATGGTTTCGTCATGTCTGTCTGTCTGGCCGTCCGTTCGTCCGTCCGTCCGTTCGTCCGTCCGTCCGTCCGTATGTATGTCCGTATGTCACAGCCATTTTATTCCGAAACTACCGGACTATACATGTGAAACTTGGTAGGTAGATGTATTCTGTGAACCACTTTCCGAGTTTAAGAATAAAGGGGGGCTCCCCATACGTGGAACTAAAACAGTTTTTTTTTTATTCATGAAACCTATGCTTGTGTTTGGTATCTATAGACAGGTCTTTAAAAATGACATTGAGGTTTTTAAAACCACTTTTTAATAAAGTTAATCGTTTGAAAGATATACGCTTCCAAAGTAGTAAAATGTGTGTGTCCACCTCTAACTTCTATAATAATGGAGTGAAAAATCTTAAAAAAAATAAACGTCTGTAGATCTTTATGTAAACTTTCAACCAAAATTGGTTTGAACGAGATCGGGTCAGCAGTTTTTGAGATACAGCGTTTTTTCTAAAACCGCAAATATAACTTTGTAATTCATACAAACACTGAAAAACAAAGTTATTTGACCTAGTTGTAAAAAATGTAAATAAGCTAGTTTTCAGAAATTTGCCAGGTGTTTTTTTTTTCTGTCAAATAAATATACCTATTATATTATTATAGTTACTACGGAACCCTTCATGGGCGAGTCTGACTCGCACTTGGTCAATTTTTAATTCTTATGACTTAATGCTTCCCTGCAAAAGTCCTTGCATTTTATACAGTTAAAACTTTACAGTTAATGGGACAGATACATGCTACTATTACCACCAATAGCAAAATCATATTGATTTTATGAGTCAGTTTAAAAATTATATTATGATTTATTCTATTATGTTACTTATAAAATACTATGTATTATGAATTGAAAGTGTATTAATAAGATATTATTTTTTAGTAATACCCAGAAGCTCTTCTCATAAGCATAAGAAAGATAAATCGTCAGCAAAACATCCCATATCTAGCTCTTTAAAGGAAGAGCGTAAAAAAAAACTTAAAGAAATAGCCTGCAGGGAAAAGGAACAATTAAATCAAAATAAAGATTCTGTGGATGGTAGCAAACCAGTGTCTACCAATGTCAAAGTTACCACATCTAACCGTGGAGCATTTTTAACTGATATTGCTCAAGCAGTTGTCAATCCAGTGAAAAGGATAGAACACACACGTAAAACTGGAGAAAAAACTGGCGAGACCTCACCAAAGGTAAAAGAAACAAAAAATAAAGATGTTTCTGAAGATCTCGAAAACAGAAGAAAAGAACCAGATAAATCTAGCAAGGATAGAAGTAAAAGCTCTAAGTCAAACAGAACGAAAGATCACAGCAGAACAGAACATAAATCAGACAAGACTTCAACAAAGCCCATAGAAAAAGAAACGAGGGTGCCTCTCAAGAGTTTAAAACCTTTACCAGATGGTGAAGACACTTATTCTGGAAAGCCAATTTCTAAAGTGGGTCCAATGCAAACTGGTAAACCCAAAAAGAAAGTCCGCTTTTCAGAAACAGCACCCCAAGTAGTAGAATTTGAAATTCAGCCTGGCAATAAAATGAAAAAAACTAGCTCAGTGAAAACAACATTAGTTGATGTTCGCCAAGCACCTGTGTTTTCACTTGAAAAAATAACACTAATGAAAATTCTTCGCTGGAATCCTCAGTGGTTAGAAGAGCAGATGAATTTCAGTGAGCCACCTCCTATTTTAGGTCACAATAACACACCAATGTCGGTTTTCCACTCATTTGTAAATCACCACCAATATGTGCAGTAAGTAGCTTATTACATAAAAGACAAATTCTTATTAATTATCAATCCAAACTAATATTATAGACTAGCTTTTGCCCGCGACTTCGTTCGCGTGGGAGGTTTTTCCCGCGTATATCCCGATCCCGTGGGAATTCCGGGATAAAAAGTAACCTATCTGTTATTCCAGGCAGTCAACTATCCACTCACCAAATTTCATTCAGATCCGTTCAGTAGTTTTTGCGTGAAAGAGTAACAAACATCCATCCATCCTCACAAACTTTCGCATTTATAATATTAGTAGGAGGATGTGAAAGTCGTGTCTATACAGCCTGATTTTTTAGTCACCGTCCAAATTTTTTCTAGGCATTCGGTATCATTCACTAACTCAATTTTTGAAGAAAAAAAAATCGATGCATTAAATTTTCATATTAAATCATTTTCTCGAAAGAATTATCAGTTCTGCGTGGTCACTAAGTTAAACGTTAATAATGTTACTGGATGTTACACTTGAATTTCATTGAATGTTACGCCGCGCAAACATTCAATGAAAAGGGCAGCGCGCACCCCGCTTACCCCCGCCCCGGTACACCTGCGCGACACATCTATCGTTAGTCGGCCACGCGCACCCTTTCGCGACGCAAGCGCTCACTTCCGTGTTCCCGCGCATCACGCCGGCCGCGGCGGCGTCCCGCGCTATATGGTGAATTTGTTTACAATGTATTCCTACCGCGAGTATTACGAAATGGTGCGATCTTACATACTAGTGGTGAAAACTTGAACGGGGGTACCGTTCAAGTTTAAGAAACTGTACGAAGCAGAAAATTATTCGTCGAAACGGTATGCATTTTGAACATTTATTAAAATATAGTAGTATTCAAATAACTTGCCAAGAGTCGTTCAATGCGCAGAAGTTGATTTTTAGGTATCAGCGGTTGTCAGCGGGACGCGGGGTATGACGTAGCGCCGCTCCGAGCGCGCGTGGTACGTCAGTAGTTCTCGTTCAATTTGCTCCCGAATACACTTGCGTACACGAAAGTTGTACCCTTTGTTTTTGTTACGAGTTGTTGTTTTAAATTTAGTTTTTGTTACGTTGATTACAATGCCAGGACCAATTACCGTTTTACGCAGACTATTAAAACGTCAGAAAGAACAGTTAGACACTATAGTTAAGGAAGGTTGAAATTCCGAATTCGTCACTGTCTTTAAGATACCGGGAAAAAAGAAGAATAAAAGGGTTAGCAGTTTTATTAACTAATTGTGACGACGGAAACACATTATTTTTAATGTCTTTATTAAATACATTTTTTCACTTTTAAATCTATTTATGTACTATATCTATTTTATTTATAATACCGAATTAACGAATGAATTCTTCTTCTTTCTTTAGCATTCTTAAAATTAAATTATTGCAATAACCATAGAATAATGGCAAGCAGTAAAAGTGACCACTTTTTTCTTTCACTAAGTGCACCTTGCAAAAACCTTGCCAACTTACGTGACGAGGACTATACTGTTATTGTGATTGTTCTAAGATAATTTTGATTAGATTTTTAATTATTTGTACAGGATTCAATTTTTTTAAATACGCCTAATAGCAAAAAGTTTTGCACGGTTTTAATAAGGTCTAAAGTTCTTAATTATCTAATTTATGTTACTTTGTTTGTAATTGATTAATTAAGGATTGTATTCTAATCATAGTGAACATGGCACAAACCTTTTGCTAATTGACGGTCTTAAGCCCATGAAAGTATGAAGGGAAAATTTGCAACTTTGTTTATTATTGTGATATCAGTGAATTGCGGCGGCGGCGCGCGGGGTGGGCTGGCCCGCGTTACCTAGCGCGTACGCACGGCGCGGCGTTGTCCAGAAACATCAACTTTTTATAGATAACTTTGTGATGTGATATCTCAATATTTTTGTATTGAGTGATACTAAAAAAAAACACTTATTCAATGATTTTCGCCAAAGATTAATATATCAAAATTTGGACGGTGACTAAAAAATCAGGCTGTACGCGTCAGATTGTATCCAATAATCGTTCCCAGGTTGATTGTTATTATTACTGTTTATTGAATGTGAGTAGGTTGTACATTGTGCGTCACAATTTCGTAAAAAAATAACAAATTGGCGCCGGGTCGATATACCAGATCGGTTCTATCCCCTTTGTGAAAGAAATAGATAAAGATCCGGTGGAAAACATAGGCCACTATATGTACTAGATGACAGTGTGAATTTAGAACAGTATGTCAAGTGACTCACAAATGTGTTCAATTTTATGTGGTTCACTGAATTTAAGCCTATTACACCCATTATGATAAATTACTTAGCGTTTCTGCAACTTTACATGAAGACATTCCAATTATATAAACAAAACTTTTTGGGAATACTTTCATGATGCATACAGCTAGGTGATGGATTCTGTTTCTCCTGTTACATACAACCTAGGGTCTTCAAATAAATTAAGAATGGATATTTTACTTCTAGTAAATAGGCTCCAACGTCAACCACATCTTTATATATCAGGTGGGATTGTTTTCAAATGCAAGCCTATGAATAACCCCCAAAAGTTGTAGGGTAGGACGTAGGCTAGTCAGCCCCAACACAAGTATTGGTAATAACTAAATGGGGCTGTCATAATAACTCACTTACACTTATATTAGGATTGATAGAATATTCTTTATTGTACACCAATAATTTAAGCACATATGTTCCATAATATTGCTTAACCTTTGGTTACAATGGCTGATTTGGAACAATAAACAATAAATTTCTTTAATAAAGAGATAAAAATATCCATTTATAAAAAAAATTGTAACCACATAGAATGGTGAATCTTGATATAACTAGGCATAACAAACATTTTTATATATTTCAGGTTGGTTGGTGACTTACTTCTAATGGAAATTTGGGAATGCTTGACAATAGCATACAAGAAAATTCGTAATCAAAACAATGGAATAGAAATGAGAGTGGAGTCATTGCCGCCTATACCTCCACAGGAGCGATGCCTTGAGTTATTCAGTCTAAGTGTTAATAGTTAGTTTTTTTTTTAATTACATACATTCAAGACCATAATTTAAGAAAGGTTTACAGGATTCATTTTATGTCGGCAGCAGTATTAAACAAGCATGATGTCGTCTATCCCCGCCGCCTTGACTGAAATTCGTACTAAACTGTCTGCGTATAACTTCGAAATAACTAAGTTGTCTCTTATTATTTAAATTTTATTTATATGTAATATGAAAAAGAAGCTCGTGCCTCGCAAAGCACGTTAAACCGTTGGTCCCGGCTTTCATTTAGACATATTTGACAGTCGATACGGGTAGTCAGAAGCGAGAAAATCTGATACTGGTCTAGCCAAGGGTTTATCCAATTACCCAGCTTACTGGGTTGTGGAGGTCAGATAGTAATACTCAGCTAGCTAGCTAGCAGCAGGTGGGAAAAGGCTAGGCAGGTGATGATAGAAGACAAGCTGTGTGAACCTGCTTCCTCTCCAATGTCACATATACAGCCTTGGCCAAAAGTATTGAGCACCCATAACATCTTTCAGTTTTATAAGGAGAATCAAATAGAAATAAAACGAAACGTTTTATATAGGTTTATTTTACTATTTATTAATCGAAAATTAATATTTTGTGGGTCCACCCTTTGCCTTAATTACGTCAGAAATTCTTTTTTGTAAAGAGCCAACAAGATTTTTACACTCTTCAGCAGTACGAGGCATGCCTTTTAAATTTTGTCGCTTGGAGAAAAAACACAACTAGAACCTTATAGTACTTTTTATTGTTTTTCAAAGTATTCACCACGTAGCTTAATACACTTTTCCATTCGCTCAAACCAGTTATTATAACATTTATTCCACTCTAAAATGGGGGTGTTCAAAGTGGCTGACTTGAAAGCGTCGACTGCTTCCTTCACCGGACTGGAACCTTTGACCACGAAGACTTTTCTTAATTTTAGGAAATGTAAAAAAATCGTTAGAGCTTAGGCCAGGACTGTATGGAGGATGGTCAAGAATTTCTACTTTTTACTGCTTCAAACACCCAATCGTTTGACGAGCGCTGTGTGAGCTTGCGTTGTCGTGGTGCAGGATGTGCGTCGCTTTGAGTTAGATTTTCGAAGTTCGGCGATGACTTGTGGTAAACAAACTGTCGTATACCACTCTGCGTTAACCGTTCTACGATCTTCAAGTGCAATATTCGCAACATGGCCGGTTTTTCCAACGGACGTGGCCACCAACTTCTTTGAAGTGCTTCGAGAACGAACAACTTTAGTCGGCTTTGGCTCGTCTTGAAAGACCCAGATTATAGATTGTTGTTTGGAATCAGGATCGTAGGCATAGATCCAAGATTCGTCACCACTGATGATGTCGTAGGACGTGATTTGACTCTCCTCGGTTGAACCTTTGCAGAGTTTTCTTACACCATCTGACGCGGGCCGCCTTGTGATCATCGGAAAGCAGATGCGGTATCCAACGGCAAACTAGCTTTCTCACACCAAGCGCTTTTTTATATTGATACTAGGTTCGCGTTTGACCACCATCTCACCTGATGGTAAGTGATCATGTGGTCGAAGATGGAGCACGCTTACCTAAAAGTAACCTATTCACTCTTGACTTAAAGACCCCTATCTTGCTTCATGCAAGATCTTCTGAATGGTTGTCCCTGAGATGCCTAATAGAGCCTCTATCTCTTGATACGTCACATGACGATCTTCGAGAATTAGTTGTCTCACAGCAATGATGTTATCTTTAGTGAAGGCGGATTTTGGGCATCCTTCGCGAGATTTGTCACTAACACTAGTATGTCCACGCTGGAATTCTAAATACCAGCGTTCGACAGTCCGTAGACATGGGGCCTCATCACTGAACACATATGTTAGCTCTTCAAATCACTGAAGCCGTGTCAGGCCTCTTCTAAAGTTGTAGAAAATTATTGCACGAACATTTTCCTTAGAAAGATTAATTTTCGTACGTAACCTGACAGATTCCAATCGACGCTGTGACTAAACAATAGCATTAATCTTAATACTTTCAACTGTTTTGAAATTCAAAATTTAAACACATTCGAATATAGAACAGTTCCAAATTTAAAATTCCCGGAATATATGGAAACGACAGAACTTAAAAGGCATGCCTCGTAATCGCGTTCCATTCTAGGCGCAGGTAGCGTTTCAAATCTTCTCTGTTGTCAATTGTGTGGCGCCTAACTCTACGCTTTAATTAACCCCATAAATGTTCTATGGGGTTCAGATCTGGCTACTGGGCAGGCCAGTCAAGAAGCTCTGTGTTAATTTCCCGAAACCATGTCATAGTGCGGGCAGATTTGTGGCATGGCGCTTTATCCTGCTGGAATTTAACACCATCCATGTTCGTGTCGCTGAAAAGTTTCGTGAATAAAGGCAGCAACGCAGTTTCTAGTACATTTATGTACTTAGAGTCCATGCGGCCCTCACTCACGAACAATTCGCCAACTCCAGAATCGGTCATGCAACCCCAGACAATTATGCTGCCGCCGCCGTGTTTTACGGCTGGGATCACACACTGGCTTAAATTCTTCGCCCACCCGGTGACGCACAAAGGTCACACCAGGTGTACCAAAAATCTGCAATAAAGAGAAAAATATTGAGTTCCGCAAAAAAAATAACTTCTTCTATGCGTTTGGTTTTTAAACCAATTTATATAATTTTATTAGGGCATTAAATTGACTCACTCACCTCAAAGTTTGATTCGTCTGACCACACAACATTTGACCACTCTTCAGCGGTGAAAGTTCGGTGTTTTAAGGCCCATTTATACCGAGCTTTTTTGTTGTTGTCGGAGAGCCGTGGCTTCTTCCTAGCTTTACAGCCTTTCAGACCATCTTCCTGAAGTCTTCTACGAGTAGTTAGAGCAGAAATTGATTTCTTAATTTGTTCTGACAATACAGCAGCGAGCTCTGAAGATGCTTTTTTCCTATTTCTTAACGACTCTCTCAGTAACTAACGATCCTGACGGTCTGTGGTGATGCGTTTGCGCCCGGTTCTCGGTCTATTTTGATGTGATCCGGTAGCAGAGAATCGCTTAATAGCATATTGCAGTGATCGGTGCGAACATTTCAGTTTTGGAAATCTCTACTTGTGATTTCCCTTGCTCATGCAGAAGCTGTATCTGCACACGTTTTTCCAAAGAAAGTTCGTTTTGTTTTGGCATATTGCAACGATAACACTTAATACTTTGAAATAAAATACCAAAGGCGCACTAGATCACTGGATGTGTTCAGAACGAGCGATGGTAGCGAACTGATAAATAAATACTAAAATTGTAAAAGACACATTTTATTGCACCCAGGTATTTTATTGCTAGCTGCAGCGTGGGTCATTGTTTTTAAATCTTTGTAGATGACCGACAAAAGAATACTTCAACAGTAGATTTGGTTTTCTCCCATACTTACCGTGAACGAGCGAAATTTGTAAGGTGCTCAATACTTTTGGCCAAGGCTGTATACGAACCGAATAAAATTGACAATATCCCATGTCGTCACAGAGCGACACACTCGATAGCATACTACCATTTAACGGCGGTGAATCCGTAGCCGTCGTACTGTTTGCCCAATAATAAATAAATCCATCTGTTTCTATTCCTGTTAAACTCTGATTTGTAATTCAAAGAATCGCCCTAAAAGCCAGTTTGAAGAGAAAATTTCTGCATGCATATATTTTTTACTTTAACTGTTTCATTTTTCAGTTTCTGTTCCTGCCTCAGCATCAAAAAATGTTCCAAGAGTTGGGGAAGTATTTCTGGTTTCTTTTGGACCAGAACAAGCCAAAAGTCAAAGATTCTTCTATGTACACAATGTGAGATGTCTTCCATCACCTTCCAGTAAGTTTCTCTGCATAATCTATTCGTGTATAAACCCACAGATATTATAATATATATTTAAAAATAGAATAGAGATAGAAGAATATCTTTACATAGTATTATATATAAAAACTTTTTACCAAAAAATTAAACCGACTCCCAAAAAACACTGCAAAGTGAAAAATAACTTTAATTTCGGTAGTCGGTGTCTTTAGTTTTGTGTTTTCGTTTTTGGCACCGACTTCCGAAATTAAAGTTATTTTTCACTTTGCAGTGTTTTTTGGGAGTCGGTTTAATTTTTTGGTAAAAAGTTTTTATTTCACTCTTTTTAGTTGGTCTATTTTTAATTTACCTAGTTACAAGAGCCTAATTATCAACTACTTATAACCTTTTACAAAATATTGCTTTTACCAATGCTGGGCCGTTAATTGTTGAGGAGTTCTCCTGGTACTTCACCATCAGCTCTACATCACCATATGCATTGTGACGAGCATAAAGTGCGTAACATCCATATTCAAGTAATCGAATCGCAATCCACTCAATACTTATTATTGAGTAGTTTCGGCGGCCATCTGTGGTCTTCATCATCAGTTCCACTTCCTCAAATGGTACTTTTTGAGAGCAACTGCACAAGTTACTATAATAAATACCCAAAACGACATAGGTGTGCCTATAATATTTGAAGAGTTCCCTCGATTTCTCCAGGATCCCATCATCAGATCCTGACGTTTATGAAAATGGGACCAGTATCGAAGTATACCCTTTCAATCAAAAAAAGAATTTTCCAAATCGGTTCAGCCGTCTTCGAGTAATCGATGATCATACATTAAAAAAAAAAAAAAAAAAAATATACGCGTCGAATTGATAACCTCCTCTTTTTGTCGTCGGTTGAAAACAGTCGCTCCCGCTGTCTGTACGCTTAGATATTTTAAACTACGCAACAGATTTTAATGGAGTTTTCAGCAATAGATAGAGTGATTCAAGAGGAAGGTTTGTGTGGATAATACATGCATATTATTAATACATTATACCCGTGCGAAGACGGGGCTTAATATAATCTATGTATATGTGTATAAAAGCGAAATACCACTCACTGATTAATTACGAAATCTCAGAAACTACAAGTAGTAGGGCTCTGAAATTTTGCATAGGGACTCCTTTTAGTACGTAGATGCTCGCTAAGACGGGATTTTGCGAAATTCCCACGGGATCGGGATTTACACGGGAAAACCTTCCCACACGAATGAAGCCGCGAGCAACTGCTAGTATAATATGTTCTAAACCACACCAGTGGACGGGACACCTCTTTACTTTCTTTTTGGTAACTACACCACTGTAATGAAAATGTAATACTAATGATTAACGATATTAATTATTAACAACATAAGACTTCTATGAGGATTTCCACACCCAAAAAAGTCATAGTAAGGCGTCCGCTCTCATTAAAGTGACTAGTGACATTAGAGAAGCAATGGAGAACACAAAGGTTACTATTTAGGCGGGAATTGATTTCTCCAATGCTTTTAATGCCGTCAGTCACGATATTTTCCTATCTATCCTGTTTTATTATGGTATCTTCCGAGAGTCAGGAATGGTTATCTTCTTATATTCGGGAACGACAGCAGTTGTTAGTTCGTATTGATGAGAATTCATCGAGTTGGCGAGAGCTAGATGCTGGTGTCCCACAAGGTGGTATTCTTTCTCTGTTGTTGTTCTCCATCTTCATAAACTTTATAACTCTCTGTCTTCGATGTTCGTATAATATTTACACTGACAATCTGCAGTTGTATACAGCCACGCCAATAGAAAATTTATCAGACGCTATAGGAGTTGAAACTGAGATTTGGTTGGTATCAAAAGTCGGTCTGATAGATTTGGAGTGTCTGTAAATACCTCAAAATGTCAGGCCATTCTGATTGGGAGCTCGCTTATGATCGGTAGGGTGGCAATTAGCTCGCTTTCTCCCATCATTTTCAATGGTACAGTCATCCTTATTAGAACTAGCGTTAAGGATCTCGGTTTCCATCTTGAATCAGTGTTTGGCTGCCAACGTCAGGTTTCGGAACGGGACTTTGCGATGCCTGTATCGTCTGAAGAACATTTTTTCTGCAAAAAACAAAACATTGATTTTGCAAACTTCAATTGCGGTCTTGTTGAATAGGCTGGAGAGGCTCCTTAATAGCTGTATCCGGTTAATTTTTAATTTAAAAAATATGACCATGTATCGAGATACAGAACTAAGCTCAAGTGATTGCCCATTCGCCGAGATTTTCTCCTTACTGAACTCTCTTCTCCCCCCTTACTAAACGCCTCCTTCTTATCGTATATCTAACTTTCAATTTCTATGTTCTTCACATGCTAACAGTCTGCGCTCTTCCAATTATCTTCTCGTACTTCTGATTTTGTCCCTTTTTCTATTTAGGTATATACACAGTCTATGCTTATGTAGAATGCACTTCCTCTCGATATTAGAACGGCTTCCAGTCATTATACATTTAAGTGAAATTTGTAGAATTATTTTCTGAACAAATAGAGAGCAGCAAAGTTTTGTCTCGTAAACCGTTTACTTAACTTTTGTTATTATCCATATTGGTATCTATTATAATAAATATGTATGTATGTTTATTTTGTTCATTATATATGTACTAAGCCATTAACCTTAAATATATTATATACTTAGTTTCACCCATGGTTTACTGGTAGAGAATGCCTCAGACATTAAGTCCACTGTACCTTCTTGTGTTGCATAAAGTTCAGAAAATTAGTTTCTTGGCGTGGCGGTGCGCCAATGTGCTTATGTTCTAGCATTCAATAGTTTAAAATGCTCTATAAACTCTTATTATTAACTGTTATGCTTTTGCAGGTAACAGGCACGCGTTCTACAGTGTATCTCTTCATGCTACATATGCTGACAAATTGAAATCGTTAAAGTTAGGGGAATTGATGATAGGCAGGAACTTGGCTTACATCAACAAAGAATTACAGCTGTTCGAAGCTATGGAATATTTAGCGGGCTCCCCTCTTAGTGATGCGATACTCAGGCCAGAACCTCATCACTTTATCAAGAGTCAACAAAATCTGTCAGTCAATATAAAATCTCAGGTGTGTATGTTTAGTTGTCTAAGGTGCCAGGGCCACTGTACATATCGTCGTGGATAGTGCAATACCGCGTAACGAACATTTGCAATAAGGTCTATTTTGTAATGTTAAATTAGTTAAAATTTGCTCTTATTGAAAATGTTAGTTACGCGGTATTACACTATCCACGACGATATGTGGACATGGACCATGTTTCCTGTTACTCTTTGAAAAATGTAATAGTCATTTTCCTTAAAACACTAGCTTTTAAAATCTTCTAGCCATAACTGACTGTTTTGTAGTAAAAAAACAAGTGAAGTGGTTTATTCTACTAATATTATAAATGTAAAAATGTGAATGTGTGTGTTTGTTACAATCACGAATGGCTTAAGGGATTATGACCAAATTTAGCAAACATATTTTACTGTCAAAATGTGTGAAACCAACCACGCGAACGAATTCACGGGCACTAGCAACAAGCAAATTAAAATGTTATGCAAAATAACGAGTACTTAGGTCTGGCCATGATTGATTAGATTGCCACTCACTGGACGCCTATCACTGTCCCTGACCCCTTCCGCTGTCGAGCTCGAGCGTCCGGGTTCGACTTGTTTCTGATCACGATTGCTGCTCATCTGGCCAATTGGCAATTAATGCCGGGGTCCCTCAGGGGTCGGTTCTCTCCAGCAACTTTATTCTTGCTGCACATTAATGATCTGCTTATGCCCGGTACCTTTGGGTATGCAGACGACAGCACAGTTGCTGAGATATATGTGTCCAACGCGCGTGCTGGTGGGTCACAGATCCAGTCTCTCCGTGAGGACATGGTTAGGTGCTTGAACTTGTCTTTGAAGGCTGTCTCCGAATGGGGCGATGCCAACTTGGTCAAGTTTAATGCAGCTAAGACCCAGGCGTGTCTCTTCTTCGCAAAAAGGAGTCAATTCGAACCGGCTCCTACTTTCCGAGGTGTAACCGTGCCGATAACCGATCGTATCGAGCTTCTGAGGGTAACACTAACTTCCACCCTCAATTTTGGCCCGTTTATCGAGGCTACGGCTCAACTAGCATAAACAATATCCAACCAACCAATATACGTGGTTCGCACTAATGGCTCCCCCTTAACCCACCCTGTAGCTACCCATGAGCCAAGCTACCAACCTCTCTCGCCATGCGCCGCTGCTTGGAGGTTTGGCGTAATTTTTTATAGAGGTTTTCTTCCTCGCGGTCCGGGCAATTAAGCCAATACCCTCGTCTCCCGTCAAAAGTCACGAGACATGACCGCGACAATCAACGGGGCTACGAGACTAGCGGTGGCAGAAGCGGAGCTTCTGCCTGCCCTCCCTGCCTGGGTTAGTACACGTCGAGCCCGCTCTACCTCCAACGCTGAGCCCCTCTGCTGCACAGAGGGACACGCGTAGAAGGGATCCTCCTTATCCTTTGGCCGCCTCTGGGCCCTTTCAGACAGAATATTGGCATACAAATAACAAGACCCCTTAGGTAAGTGATTCCTAAGAAGGAGTTGTTGCCCGTATCCCAGGGTGCACCGGCCCGGAAAACTGGTCTTCCTCCCGGACGTGTCGGCAAAGGAACTCCAGCTCCGAACGCGTGAAGGAAAGGCAACTCTCTTCCTCGTGCCCCAGCCGCCGCGGGAGACGCCCCGGGCGTCGGAGATCGCGAGCCGATTTCCGGTCACCGTAGGCGCGGGCCTACGGACGGCGAGCAGGGGTCGCTCACCGTCCGGTAAGGACCAGGCCCGGGATGGCGGCGCGTCTTGTTCCACGCGCGCCTCAAAGAGCTGTCAATACCAGTGAGGGGGTCTCATAGGGCCATTGCCTACCGGGGTTTGCGGGAAAGTTCTATCGAGATACCGCGGCCCCGGAACTTTAGGGCAGCCGAAGGAATAGGGTGGGTTTTTAGTCAGTAGAAGTCTGACACACCCTTCCGCTTAACCCAGAGTGGAAGAAGTCATTCGATGATTTTCCCACCGAAGAAAAAAAAAAAGAAAGAAAGGCTCAACTAGCATCAAAAAAGTTGGGAATCCTAGCAAAGGTGAGACGGTACTTCACACCCGAACAGCTGCTCAATCTCTTTCAAGCCCAGGTTCGGTCGTGTATGGAGTACTGCTCTCATCTTTGGAATGGATCTGCCAAGTACCAACTAGATGCGCTTGAGTCTATTGAGAAACGGGCGAAAAGACTCATTTGCAACGATACACTGGTCGAATCAAAGCTCCAGATCCTTGAACATCGGCGACGAGTTGCTAGTCTATCGGTTATATTTCGGGAAGTGTGCGATGGAATTACATAATCTAATTCCACGAAGCCCGTTCCATCATCGGACTACAAGACAAACGGCGATGCGCCATCGTTACATGGTGGACATCCCACCTGTACGCACTAAACGTTTTTGCAATACCTTCGTTGTGCGTACGGCTAAGGAGTGGAATTCCCGAAGTCTGTGTTTCCCGATAGCTATAACCTAGGGTCTTTAAGTCAAGAGTGAATAGGTTACTTTTAAGTAAGCGTGCTCCATCTTCGACCACATCATCACTTACCATCAGGTGAGATGTTGGACAAACGCGAGCCTATTATCAATAAAAAAAAATCTAAGCCAAAATTGGCCAGATATTGCAAAACACGGCGAGGTTTAGAAGGAAAAATAAAAGCCTTCTTCCCAGCTGCGCTTTTGTATTTCATAAACTAGGCTGGACAAAAATAATTAAAGTATTGTATATCTTCGTTGATAGTCCACTTTCGCCGATTTTACAGGAGAACGAGAAACGTAAGATTCTATAAAACTAATCGGCCGAAGTTTGATAGAAATTGAGTGTATGACCGTTTTGTTCGCCTTAATCTAATGTACAATTTTTAAGTCAATATTCGCAATCATTTATTAAAAAAGATTATTTACACTTACGCTGTATCATTTTAAACGACTCTCGATCATAGACACAACATAGACAATTCCAGAAAGTAGTTGGCTCAGAATCGGCTTCTGAATCGACTTCCGTCATAAAAAATAGGTGTTAAATATTGACGAAAAAATCTTTCATTTAACTTAAAATGGTAACATAGTATCATGACAAATTAATACAATCTTTAATTCAAGGAAATGCGCTCGTGTGCGTGTCGGCCGCTAACATTGCATGAGTGTATGCGTCTGCATAAGGATAACTAATTTATAAAAAAAATGTCTAGGTTTGGTTTCAATTTATTTAGTTACCGATGTTGTTTTAGACTTATAATTTAATATTCTAATTGGGTTGTCTGAGGTATTGCGCTTAATCTGTTACACATTTTATTTTATGTGCATAAAACATAGAATATACGATGTTATTATAAATATAGAATCCAACATAATTTGCTTAAAACTTAAGCATGCAAAGAGTTAAATAAAAGTCAAGCGTTCCGCAGCAGAGCTATAATTTGACTGACAAGTGTCCAACTTAGGTCTACCTACATACTTACAAACTAACTAATATAAACTATTATAAACTACCTACATTACACTCCTCCCTACTAATTTAATACATACTACTAATTATCAATAATTAACATAACTTAATATCTAACTTACTGCCTTAACTAAACCTTAACACTTAGTCTAAACCTTATAATTATGAACCTTAAACCTACACTGTCTAAGGGCACGCTGTGGTGTCTGTGGTACTTGAGGCAAGGCAACCTGACTCTCCACTGAAGCCTGAGTATCTACAGGTGCATCATGAATCGGCTGAGCTGGTGACGACACTAAGCGCGGCGATACCAACCCATCCACCGACCCCTCCGACTGAGCCTGCTCATCACTGCCACTGCATTCTTCCTGGTTACCAGCCGACTGAGAATCTGTGTCTGATCGCTCCGTAATACTAGGACCACTAGAAACTAATGATAATCTATTGCCTGTTCTCCTACGTAACTGGTCAATATGCCTATGGACTATTTCCCCATTTTGACCCTGGACTCGGTAGTCGCTAGGACCCCGACTATCTACTACTCGACCGGGAATCCATCGCTCCCCTTTTAAGTACTGTCGGTACCATACCTCTTCCCCTTCACCCCCAATGCACCTGTTCGCCCCCTCCGCCAATTCAGCCTGTCGCTTTTGTGCTCGATGTACCTTGTTTTCCCTGTCCGGTTTTATGGTATCTAGTCGAGTACGTATACGCCTGCCTAATAAAATCATTGCGGGGCTTTCTCCGGTCGTCGAATGTTCGACATTCCTATGATGCAGTAAATATGTCCACAATGCCCTATCTATATTGTGTTTCTCTGATATAGCCTTTTTAATAACACGCTTTAGTAATCTAACCGCATTTTCTGCTAGTCCATTTGAAGCGGGGTGGTAAGGAGCCGTAAATATATGTTCTATACCGTTAGTCTTTGTGAATTCCTGAAATTCTTTTGATGCGAACTGTGCACCGTTATCACTCACTATTTGTTTAGGTAAACCCCATCTACTAAATAACTCAGTCAGTCTATCTATGAGACTAAAAGCTGAAGTACTTGACACGTTGAAAACCTCCAACCATTTAGATGTGGCATCCACTACCACGAGGTATGTTCTACCGCCTATAGGTCCCATGTAGTCAACATGTATTCGGCTCCACGGTCGGATTGGCCAGGGCCACATGCGCGGGGTCTGCCGAGGCGGCGCGTCCGCGTGGGCTGCGCACACCTCGCATGCTCGACACATGTGTTCCACTGCTTCATCCACCCCGGGCCACCATACATAACTACGTGCTAGAGCTTTTGATTTCACAATCCCCATATGTGGTTCATGCAACATCAATAGTACTTTACTTCTACACGCTTCCGGTACCACTAACATGTGACCCCACATAATACATCCTAGTTCTTCATAAAGTTCGTTTCTCCTATTAAAATACGGTTTTAAGTTGCTCAAGTCACATTCATTAGGCCAACCATCTCTCAGATACCTCAATATTTTTGACAGTTCCGCATCGCGCATTGTTTGATGTTTAATCTCATTATAATCTAATAACAATGACTGTTGCACAAAATGTAGATGAGTTTGCTCTGGTTGCGGTTGTGCGACCCTACTTGTTTTACTGGGTGCTAGCGGTAACCTTGAAAACCCGTCCGCTCCGTTTTGATCGGTTCGCACGTACTCAATATTAAATGAGTAAGCTGATAAAATAATGGCCCACCTTTGCATTCTGCTAGCCACCATAGTCGGTATTCCTGTATTAGGACCGAATATTGACACTAACGGTTTATGATCCGTTCGTAAAGTGAAATTACGCCCGTATAAATACTGGTGAAATTTATTAACACAAAAAATAATCGCTAGCGCTTCCCGATGTATTTGTGAATAATTCTTCTCCGCGTCGGTAAGTGAGCGAGACGCGTATGCTATCGGCCGCTCGGCGCGCTCGCCGGGCTGCGAGAGGACCCCCCCTACCCCGCGAGCGCTCGCGTCACAGGTCAACAATAATGGTTTCTTAGGATCGTAATGAGCCAATACATCTGCGCCCGCTAAAATTTTTTTAATCCCCGCGAATGATTTCTCGCATTCCAACGACCATTGCCATTGTTTACCTTTCTTCAATAATTCATAAAGAGGTACTAAGATGCTACTCATATTTCTAACAAATTTTCCATAGAAGTTAATGATACCTAAAAACGACCGTAACTCTGTAATGTTTGTCGGGCGAGGAATATTAATTATGGCATCCACCTTAGCTGGATCTGTTTTGATCCCCTTGCTACTAATAACATATCCCAAATATTGTACTTCTTTTACTAAGAATACACATTTGCTACTTTTTAATTTTAAACCGTAACGATTTAGTCTACTAAAAACCTGTTCTAGCGCTTCTAAATGTTCTTTTTTGTTTTTCCCGCCAATTATGACATCGTCCAGGAATATTTCAACGTTAGGAATTCCCTTTAACAAACTGCACATTATTCGCTGAAATATTCCGGGACTTGAAGCTAGACCGTATACTAATCGATTATATCTAAAAAGACCCCTATGTGTGTTTATCACTGTGAATTTCTTGGAATCATCTAGTTCTATTTGATTATAGGCTTGGCTCAAATCTATTTTAGAAAAATAATTTGCTCCGCTAAGCTTAACTATTAAATCCTCGATTCTAGGTAATGGATAACGATCAATAAGTAAGACTGGGTTCACGGTCGCTTTATAATCAGCACAGATCCTCAGCGAACCGTCAGGTTTGTTTACCGGTACGAGCGGCGAGGCCCAGTCGGAGCAGTCGACGGGCGTGATGATGCCGTCGCGCAGCATGGCGTCCAGCTCGGCGTCGAGCCGCCCGAGCAGCGCGTACGGCACGGGCCGCGCGCGGTGGAACACGGGCCGAGCCCCCTCGCGCACGCGCAGCGTTGCCTTGCCCCCAGTGTACAGTCCCAAACCGCCGCTGAATAAGTCCTTATACCTGTTTAACAGTACATTAATCTCATCACACATGTTGACTTTTTCCCAATTTACATTGTTACATGTACTAAAGACGGGTATTTCTATTTTTAATTCCGTTAACCACTGTCGTCCCAGTAATGATGTGGTACCCCCTCCAATTACAAATAATTCCAGCTGTTTACTACAATCCCCGTATACAACAATCGGTTTAAACATTCCTAGGGGTGTAATTTTTGAGCCGTCATAAAAATTTAATAATAAATTACTTGGTTCTAATTTATGAGCACTGAAACACTTTTTATATGTTGCTTCACTAATACACGATACCGCAGTACCAGTATCGATTTCCATAGAAATATTAACGTTATCAATACATATGGGCAACTTTACCGCTCTGTAATCGTTCAGACACAGATGATGGAATTCCTCTTCCGTAGACCTCTCTTCTTCCGACAGATGCTCACGCGCATCGCCGTAGTACGCACCCGCGTTCGCTACCCTGTCCGGGCACACGCGTCGCAGGTGTCCCGGCTGCCTGCAGCCGCTGCACACGTAGCGGCGAAAACGACACTCCGAATACGAGTGCTCCTTCGCTCCGCACCCCGTACAGCTCCCTGCCCGGCCCGCACCGCTTGCCCGGCCACGGCCGCCAGCCTGCGGCCGCCCGCTAGTCGCGGGGCTGTGCCGCGCGGCCGCCGCGGGGCGCGCGCGTTGTACGCGGCGCAGGGCATGCGGCGGCCGCTGTCCCGAGCCGCCGCCACCTGCGCTGCTGGCGAGCGCGTGCACCGCCTGCCCCGGCAGTGCCCCGCCTGCCGTGAGGTCTCCTCTACAGCCCGGCACCTTTGACTCCACCGCGGCCGCATCCCGCTCCGCCGCTTCTAAAGTACTCGCCAACCTTACTGCGTCCATAAACGATAGTGTTTCGACTTCCGCAAAAAGCCGCTGTCGAATAATATCACTCCTTAAGCCACAAATAAACTGATCCCGCAAATTCTCGTTCAAACCTTCTTTGAATTTGCAATGTCGTGACAGTTTCTTGAGTTCAGCTACGTACTCTGCTATGTTTTCCTCGCCAGCCTGTCTCCTTTGCCTGAACCGATAACGTTCTGCGAGTACCGACGGCGTTGGTTCCAGATGATGACGCATTAACTCGACCGCTCCATGATATGCTAACTCCCCTGGCTTTTTGGGACTTGCCAGATTGCACAACAATTCATAAGCTTCATCCCCCATAACGGCTATTAGAGTGGGCAATTTCATATCGTCACCGATTTTGTTAACTGTATAATACATGTCTAACCGGTCCACATACACCGACCACGCCCCGGTCTTTACGTCAAATTCCTTTATTTTTCCGATCGACATCGTATTTAATGTTCGTACACTCGCGGTAATCGGAAATATGCGCACAATAATCTAATCCACACGCGAAATAGTTCGAATTAGCAATTCTCGTCGCCACTGTGATATTCGGGAGTAGTTAAATAAAAATCAAGCGTTCCGCAGCAGAGCTATAATTTGACTGACAAGTGTCCAACTTAGGTCTACCTACATACTTACAAACTAACTAATATAAACTATTATAAACTACCTACATTACAGGTTTGAGTCTGATGAACGTCGTTGCAAAATTAGCATTGTCTCAGTTCACGATGTTATACATAAATTTATGATTATTTCACACAGGTATTGAATTTGACAGCATTTCGAGTTACGTCAATATTCTAGCAAACCAGCGATATGTTATGACGACGCATATGATATGCTATATAGGGATGAACTTAATATAATGCTTACTTATTACAACTATCGCTGACAAATAATCATCTATGTATAATATGTACAATTATCTTTTTATCAGCACCAGATCATACAATAAAATAAACAGAATCCTCAATATCCATACATTACACAGACAGGAAAGCAAGAATAACTTGATAGCTTGATTATTCACCTTGGACTATACCAAAACATAGTCACTTTTAATATTATGCCACATCTGTACACACGCACGCACACACAAACCCACACATGCAAACACACTCACAAGCACACATGCTCCCACGCACACTCCCACATACACATGCACACTCTCGCATAGCATATAAGTAGATAAATGGCAATCTTTATATTTACCCCCTGATCGTATCGGCTGCCCGATACAGACCCTCCAAGATTTCTCGGGTTCGTCGCCCGCGTAACGTCCTAGACGAGCCTGACGACCCCACCACCATCCGACAAGAGAGCAGTAGGGAAACCAGCACTCTTAGAAAATACAGATACAAAACGCGTTCCGTATTCCGGCCTCGCCGACGAGGCCCATCGCGACGTCCGCGTACTTGTAATGGAAATCCCCCCCGACCTTTGCCAAACGAGCCAGCCCGCGATGCTGAGCCAGTAGCAATAAATACTCCCGTAAATAATAATATGACCCAGCCTGTCCCTTTGCTGCCCTCCCAAAATGACCCCGCTATGCCGAAGCCCGTACTCCACAGGGAGTGCCCTTAGCGTGCGGTCATTAGTTTTTAAGTATATTTTAGTTTGTAAGCCCTGGCTGGGGGCCTTTAATTTATTAGAGGTCACCACAGGACAGACCGGTTAAGTAGTACATTAGCCGTATAGAGCTAAACTACGAGTGGCCCTACCTAAAAATAAAAAAAAATAAAAAATCTTTATATTTCTTTGTTTTTTGTTTTTGATTATCTGTATTTTTGTGTGTACTTTATTTATTTTTTCTTTTTTCTAATTAGTATTTTGTTTGAATTTCACTCCATCTTACACGGGCTATTAACAAAGATAAAAATTCTTACTATTTTTCTGCCTCCCATAATACAGGTTTTTGTGAGACATCAGAATATTACAGTCAAATTAATGTAACTTGTTCTAGATATTAAGACATGTAATTTTATGGCTGTGTTTCAATAAAGATATTATATTATTTATTAATTAGTCCATGGTGTGTTGCAGTGGACAGCGACGCTTAACGCGAGTCAGCTGACGGCTGTAAGCTCTTCAGTGTGCGCCGCACTTAGTGACCGGCCTTCCATACAGATGGTTCAAGGCCCTCCAGGAACGGGTAAATAAAGTAAAGGAGATGTTTCATTTTCGGCCATCAGATGTACATTTATCGAAAAAGAGGAAACAATACTACAAATTGGGGAAACATATTCTCTGGTGAATTTGAGCCTGATTTGTTGTGTACAAAAAATAATAGTTTTTCAATTATTGCCATGTTTTATTCAATATGGCGTCTCGTTTGCTTGCATACTTCATTCGTTCTGAAATCATGTCTAATCAAATCAATGTTACGTAGAAGATAATTAAAAAATGTGTGTATTCTTGTAGTGTTAAAAATAAATTACTATTATTCTCTTGTACATATTTTTGAGTAAACATAATTAAGTGTGACGATTTCATTGTTACAAAAATCTTTAGTCTCAAATTTTGAAATGTGTTTCTGAACGAATTCAAAATAACCGCTTGTTGTCTTGAAAGTTGAAACTCGTATCAGCCAGTCAGGTCCCTGCTAGGGTAATAGCGTTCTGTGGGTTAGTTCTGATAAACAAAAACAAAACAAGGTTCAGTAAATGTCATTTCTACAACCTGTCATGGCTGTCATAACTCTTCGGACAAACGTCAAACATTTTTAATTTTTATTTTGTACATAAAAACCATTTGATATTATGAAAAAAAAATGTTACTTTATTCTATTCGGGGGTAAATTTCCCAGCTTTGCTGAAATGTACATGTTATGGCCGGAGCCCCATATAAAAATGAAACATCTCCTTTGTGTCTTATTAAAGCCTAAAATGGGCCTCAATAGGGTACCGTTAATCCGTGTTGTATATTTTTATTTCATTTTTTGTTGGTATAAGAACTTATAGCGTCATTAGACTAATATAGCACTACTGCGAACAGACGTCATAATTTTATACGCCCTTTCCCACTATTAATTACTGCGCATATTTTACAGAAAAAGAAAAAACGAGTTCTATTATATACATATCATCTACATAGTATATATCTCCTGCAAAATATGAATAATATGGTATTAAATACACATTACACATACATCATTGCTTCATAATACAATTCTGTTTCACAGGAAAATCCAGTGTTATATGCGCGATTGTCATGACGTACTTCTACAACGGGCAAATGAAAAATCAACAGAATAAGGGCAAAATATTGATCTGCGCCACAAGCAACGCCGCGGTTGATGGGCTGGTCGTTAGATTGCTGAAACTAAGGCAAAGCCTACCCAAACGTAAGTAAAGCACGACTGTCCCTATTAAAGATCAAATAATTACGCTATCTTAGCAGACAATGACAAAGCAAGTTATTTTTTTTTAATAAAGAGTACTAGTAATGTGTATAAAATTCATATTACTAGCAATCTTGGTAAACTCTCTAACCCACTCCAGACACAAGGCTATTGACGCTTAATTAAGTTCAATTAAAAATTATTAGACTAACAAATAAATTATCTTAGGGCTTTTATTAAGTTCCGTATATTTCTGTTCATGCCCCGATATTACGGAAAGTGCAATATTTCTTCTAATATAATTCTCTATCATCTGCCATCTCAGTGGATACTCTTTTCAAGCCAAAGCATCTTTCGCAGTTCTTTGTTATGTCCTGACTCATTGATGTCTCATTCTAGGACTGTCTTCACAACACATGCTTTAAAATCCATATATCGTATAATAATAAAGTGCAGTGGGTTAGGGCTTGAATTGCGAGTTTCAGGATTGAAACCCAGTCAGGCACATTACTTTCTCCTCAATATCCATATGCATACGCCTAAACCGCTGAACCGATTTGGACTAATCAAAAGTATCCTATGTCCTTCCCAGGGTCCTAACCCTAGGAAGGACATAGAATACTTTTAATCTCAGAATTGGATCGGGAATATTGCGGGAAAAGCCTCCCATGCGAACGAAGTCGCAGGCAAAAGGTTATTAATGTCGTATTAAATATGGGCAGCGGAAAGATTTCGCATGGTGCGTGTGGGTCGTGAGGAGGCCATGCATCCTGACGCCGCCAACATCAGCTCGCAGCAGTTGGCACAGCGGGACCTCGCCAGGATACACTCCGAGCAACCCGCCGCGCCCGCCGGACTCAACGAAGAGGTAAAGCTTTGTTTTCCTAGGATAGCGGTGCCGTCATATAGCGGCCGTAATACAGCGGTGAATGACGTCACTAGAACGTTGTCTATGTAAACAAAATAGCGCGGTTTCCTAGAGAGCGGTAACTGACACCGTAACGTCAAAAAGCGGTGCCGCCACTTGCATGACGGCCGTCTTGTGACAGATGGTTTCGTGAACGTTTCATTGATAGCGATGAAGCAGACTGTGTTAAAACGGCCGTGGAACTTTCCACATGTCGTCACCGTAAAGACGGCCGCCTTTTTGCGTCCGTAATATTACGGCCGCTATATGACGGCACCGCTTTCCTAGGAAACCAAAGCTTAAGCATCTACACAAACTATCAACATAAACTATACAGGGCTATTGGTAAAACACTAACAACCTCTCAGGACTATGTTACTAACATCATAAACAACAACTTTTGTCATAATTCATCATATTTTAGTTCATCAGATTTTCATACAAAAATAAAAGTATTTCAATTGAACGCTCTAAATGTTACACAGACTGCGAAGCAATAGAAAGCGCTAGTAATCTAGGTAAACTGATAGTACATAAGGCAGCGAAGCGCTAGTAATGTAAGTAAAATGATATTACAAAAAACTTTTTGCAAAAAAATAAAACCGACTTCCATATCAAAACACTACAAAGCCAAAAATAATTTAAATTTCGGTAGTCGGTGTTATTGGTTTTGTATTTTCTTTTTTTTCACACCGCCTTCCGAAATTAAAATTATTTTTGGCTTTGTAGTGTTTTGATATGGAAGTCGGTTTTATTTTTTTGCAAAAAGTTTTTATTTTCGCGCTTTTTAGTGGGTCAATTTGTAATTAATCTAGTTATAAAAGCCAAAATGTCAACTACAAAAAACTAAAAACGCGCGAACAAAAAACACAATATAGAGTAACCGAAAAGATCATCAATGTAAATATTTTTTTTAGACTTTTGTTGATTTTTCAGAAACGGCTTGTTCGATGTCGATAAAATTTTCATGGGACCATTTGGGAAGTATACCCTTTCCAACAAAAAAAGAATTTTTCAAATCGGTTGGCGAGCGACGGAGCTATGCCCGAACAAACATTAAAAAAAAAAAAAAAAATAACAAACAAACATCCGAATTGAGAACCTCCTCCTTTTTCAGAAGTCGGTTAAAAAGGCGGCGGAGGGGATCTTGAAGGATTGTTTTTGGTAAATTATGCGTCAACAGCCCAATGGATAAGGTGTCGGACTTGTGATTGAGAGGTCACGAGTTCGAACCCCACCCATTACACTATTGCCGTGAACCCACTCCAGACAAGCATATTTAGCTTAGTTGGAGGGGTTAACAAGATTGCTAGTATTGTGAATTCTACCCACATTGAAAAAAAAAAAATATTATGTTTTCTAAAAAGTCATAGAACAAATAGTTGTTGTTTATAATGTTAGTAATACTGTCCTGCGAGGTTATTAGTGTTTTACCAATAACCCTGTATATCTTGCTGAACAAAGGCAAAACCCTTTTAGACAAAGGGCATAGTGTTAGTCACAATATTACTTAATATTTAACGGGCAGTGGCCAGTTTGGAAATCAATCAATCGACTGCAAACCCAAGTAGGCCGCTGCAGGCACATTTAGCGAAATGGGGGTCATAGACCAAACTAGACAACCAGTACCATACGTTGCTCCTAAGCAAAGCATGTCCCATCTGCTGGAGTGTCCAAAATGCCCAAATACTGCACGTATTTGGGCATTTTGGATACTCCAGCAGAAGCAGACGAGACCTTAGGAGTCCTGATAAACGACACTGAGGTCGCGACTACCTTGGTTACCTACTGGGCGCACATAATATTTAAAACATCGATTTAATATAAACTACTAAACTGTTAGTAAATACTGACATAAACATTACCACACGGTGTGGAGCTGCATTTCCCTCTGCCGCATAAGGGAATCCCATAGCATCCACTTTTATACATACCGCTATAGCTATAATACTCTCTTTTCTGATTGTTTGTTTGGTACATAGATTAATCACTCTTGTTATTTTTCCTTTTTTATAATACGTTTATATTAATGCATCCTTTGTTTTCTACAACTGTGTAAAACAATGAATATTTTTATATAACTCACACAACCTACTTATATAGACTTAAGTTTATGTCTTGTTAAATTGCGAGAGCTCTGGTACCTAAAACATAATATGTTAAATCTTACTTTAGTTACCAGTGTTCAACTAATTTACTTTACATAAATATACGTTCAAAAATGTTGTCTCATAACTATGTCATGTAATTTAGTTGAATTCAACAAATATTCTATTTTAATCTATCGATCTGCGAATACACTGAGGTAGTAGGTAGGGGAATACAATAGGTTTGGTACTGCCACAGACTCGTGCCATCAGAGAGGCACATCTTTTGAGGATAGTGGCAGCCAAGCCATTTGTATTTACATTTGCAAACATTCCTGACGCACTACACAGCCATAGCAACCTCAGCAGTACTCTCAGTTTATTATTATATTTGACCCTGAATGTCTGTATGTGTGGTCGCTGAATGTACGCTGACTTCATAATTAGATGCTGAAGTACAATTACCTAATTCTAATGAACGACATACATACTTTTACATTAATACGTGGCTACTATATTTTCACCCATGGCTTGACCACCAGCTACCATGAAAACAGATGTCTATCCAAAAGATAGATGTCTGTTTCGCGTTGCTAATCATTAAATGAAACCTAATTTAACCACATTGTAGCATATGGAGCAGCAATATTTTTATTTATTTACTGATTACACAGGCCGACAAAATTTTTAACCAGAAACCAGACTATATATTCCCGAAGGTTTTCAATGCGCTGAATTCGAATCTGGCCTCAGAATCGCTCTATCACGTCAGGTTTCTGAGATATCCTAAACTGAAAGTGCAAACCACCAGGCGAGATCGAGGTCAGGAGTGGGCTCTTTCTGAATAAAAAATAAAATAAAAATATTATTCTGAATTTAATTTTATAGGATTTTAACAAATAGTTTGCTTTAATACTGATCAATGTGACTTATGGGTCACGTTGATATAATTATTTATTTATAGTATATACACTCGAGAGCAATGAATCCGGGTCACTTAAAGAATCCTAAAAATCTCGGAAACTAAAAATGCTAGGTTAATGCAATAAATTGTATTTAATAGACAATGTAATACTCCTTAAATGAAAGTTAAAAAAAATATGAGTCACCATACATTTTATTAACACAAAATTACATAAAGAAAAAAACTGCTGATCTCTCCTTAAAACAAAAATAGGAAACATGAAATTTTTGAACTTTATTACGATTTTCTTGAATTTTAATACTTCGTATTGCCTCCTCGTGCTTCCATTACTGCGTTTACGCGGTTTGGCATGCTGTACAACAAGTTCCTTATACGATTTTGGGGAATATTCTCCCATTCCTCTGTGAGAGCAATTTTGAGCTCACGAAGCGTGATTGGGGGAGGGTTTCGTTGTTTTACGCATCTGCCTAGCTCGTCCCAAGCATGCTCGATCGGGTTGATATCCGGGCTGCGCGCTGGCCACTCCATACGAGTAATGTTCATCTCTTGAAGGTAGTCATTCACAATCCTACCTGTATGAGGTCGGGCATTGTCATGCATAAATATAGCACCCTCACCTAAATTGACCATAAATGGACCAACGTGATCATTGAGGATTTCTTCCACATATCTTACGCTAGTTAAAGAGCCGTTTTCTATGATCACCAGCTCTGTGCGACTTTCAGATGAAATTCCGGCCCACACAAGTACAGACCCACCACCGTAGGCTACTTTTTCTTCGATGCATGCTTGCTTGAATCTTTCCCCTGGTCTTCGATACACTCTGTGTCTTCCATCGTGCTTGTAGAGCATAAATTTTGATTCGTCGGAGAACATAACTTTTGACCAATCTTCAATACTCCAATTTACGTGGCTCTGGGCATATCTTAGTCTTGAAATACGATGCCCACGCTCCAGTTTAGGGCCGTTTGCAGGTCTAAGGGGTTTTAAGTTAGATTCAGCAAGCCGACGTCTTACTGTCCATGCACTTGGGTTAATTCCTCCGAAGCGTCGAAACTGATTGGTGAGTTCAGTTCCTGTGAGAAAGCGATTTCGAAGCATGGTGTTCACCAAGTATCGGTCTTCTCGTGCTGTGGTACACCTGGTTCTGCCCGTTCCTGGTCTGCGTAGGTTAGAACCAGTTTCTTCGTAACGTCGGAGAACTCTTTGTACTGTTGACAGCGACACACCGACAGTCCTGGCTGTATCGCGCTGACTCCGGCCGGTTTCCAGCATTTTTTATTTTATTTTCTTTATTTGGCTAACCAACAACTGTTTACACTTATACATTTGAATAAATAAATAAAATGTTCTACAACTATCTTAGGTTAGTGTAACAATTTCTTAAAGGTTAGCACCGCATGCCCCATTAATGTAGTAAGTAGTTGCGCCACAGACACTGTCTGTAACAAATTACAAAAAAAAACTAAATTAAATCTAAATAACATTACTAATATGGTAATCTTAAAACTAACATAAAAATTAAATTGAGTTAAACAAAACGGAGAGTTATAATAATAAATTGTATTGATAAAATACTGTAAAATATAAAAAAGGATTAAAATTAAGTATTACTAGCTGTTATTTTGTGGAACTTGCTATATGAGTCAAAATTAATTTCAACTAGGTCACTGTAACTGTTCAACAATTTGCAAAGTCGTGGGATAATGGAGTTTGCACCAAAGACTGTTCGGCGCGGAGGAGGACGAAATGGAGTAATAGGAGTACGAGGGAGTCTAGCAGGAGCTCGGAACTGAAACTTACTCAATAGTTGGGGACAATCAATTTTGAATCTGAGTAGTTTATAAAGGAAAATAGAATCACTGATTCTTCGACGTTTTTCCAATGATACCATTTTAAAATGTGATAATCCAGCTTCGTAAGATGGTTTGCTTTTGGCAACACCGCTGGCATAAGCTAGATGCCAAAGGAATCTCTTTTGTATACGTTCCAGTCTAAGGTTATGTGTGGCAAAATGAGGTCTCCAGATTGTGTTGCAGTATTCCAAAATACTACGCACAATACAGTTGTACAACATGATCTTGGTACTACTGCGCTTAAAACCAGTGACATTCCTTACAACGAATCCCAGCATTTTAGAAGCCTTTTTAATGACGTTTTCAACATGAGGCACGAATGTCATTGTGTTGTCGAAAACAACTCCTAAGTCTCTTTGATTTGATTTGATCCACCCCTTGAACATCGTTTGGGCCCACATGATATGCACTAGCTATTGCTTTCTTTTTTCGAGTGTATTTTACATGGTAACACTTTTTAACATTTAAGCTCATTTCATTTTCGTTACACCATTGAACCAATGAATCTATATCCCTCTGAAGCAATGTAGTATCGTTTTCTGACTCGATTATCCTAGAGAATTTAAGGTCATCTGCATACATGTAACATTCAGAAAATTTCCGTTTGTTGCCCGTGGTACTACCGGTGGTACTACCAGTAGTACCACGGGTAATTTTTTTTACCCGTGGTACTACCAAGCAGTGTAGTAGTACTACGGGCAAAAAAAAATTGCCCGTGGTACTACTAACATTGATGTAAAATATTATTATTATTTCATGTTTTTGTTTTCGTTAAGCCATTGCTCCCAGCTATCATTTGGACATCTTTGACAGCCGTTACGGGTAGTAAGAAGCCAGTAAAACTGATACTGGTCTAGCCAAGGGGTTACCCATCTACTGGGTTGTGGAGGTCAAATAGGTTGTCGCTCCATGTAATACACTAATACTCAGCTGCATCCGGATATACTGGAAGTCAACCCCAACATAGTTGAGAAAAGACTAAGCAGGTGATGAAAAAAAAAAGAACAGGAACTACTCATATTTTAATAAAACTAACTACTTAAAACATAAAAAACAACTGTAATTACCATTGGCACAGGTGTCTTTGGAGAAAAGCCAAAAAATTCGGGATTGATAAGTGTAAAGCAGAAAGGCGTATTGTTGCATTATGTACTGCATTACTACTTTTGTCAAAAGAAAGGATTTTTGAAGGTTGGGGTTACGTGCAGGCAGAAAGTAAACACCTTGATTTTGATAAATTTCTGTCTTATATCAAGCGTACATGGATGAAAGAAAAATACCTCAACATACTCAGTGTTTATGGTATGAGACATCGAACCAACAATGTTTTGGAGGGCTATCATTCAAAAATAAACAAAAACACAGTAACATTAATGCGGTTCCTGAGCGTGCTTAACAAAATTTCTACCAGAAGTTGGATTTTCGTCCATGCCAATTCAAAAAATATCCCCCACAAAAGAAGAGATAGTGATATTAAAAATGATGAAAATATACAGCATAATTATTTTAATGCAATTGATCTCCGGTGAGATCTCGGCAGGTTATGCACTGGAAAAATTGCGGTAAAACACGAAGTACTAGGTTGATCACTAATATTGTTACGCGGAAAATGTAATTTTTTTGTTTGTTTGAACGTGCTAATTTTTGAAACTCCCAAATGGATTTGAAAAATTCTTTCTGGTTATGATAGGAAGGGTCATGTGAAATGCTATAAGTTATCTAGCATCATAATTTTTGGATAACTAAGGGTAGTACCCTAGTACTACCCTTAGTTATCCAAAAATAAGGACATTGGTAAAGTAAGTCGGAAGAAATTTCGCCGCTAAATTAATATAATCGCATGCGCTGGCGAAATACGTAAAGATCATGTACAACAAAAATGTAGGGTTTAAAAAGACCTAAAAACTAATTCTGGGTACTAGGTATCTAATTATTAAAAATAATGTACAATAAGGCATATTATGTAACACATTTTTTTTAAATTGAAAATAGGTTCGCGTTTGACCACTATTTCCTGATGGTAAGTGATGATGTGATCGAAGATGGAGCACGCTTACCTAAAAGTAACCTATTCACTCTGGACTTAAAGACTCCTAGGTTGTAGCTGTCGGGAAACACAGACTCCGGCAGGGAATTCCACTCCTTAGCCGTACGCACAATGAAGGTATTCAAAAATACATATTAAAAAATAAGACATGTTTTTGTAGTATTATGATTATGCGGCTATATTAATACTCAAGTTGGAAAATTATGTCATCATCAAGACAATTTTATGAAGGTGAACTTTGGCTTTACAGTATATAATATGGACGCAACGTTTAGGAGAAAATGTAAAATTATAATTATTCAACAACGTTATTAACCGAACGGGCGCGCGGATTGTTGGTACTTTTGCAGATATGCTGAACGGAGTTTCATTTCAATAATTTGTTAGATAATGTAGGTTAGTTTATTCGTATTTGTTTTATTTTGGTACCATTTATATATACAGTTATTAACATACCTGTGTAGTCTATATTTTTACGGTACAAAATGTTGTGTATCTTGGCAATTTTTTTTTTTTATGATATGTCAATAAATAAGTTTTTAAATAGTTTAAGCAATTTAACGAGTAAGTGTATATATAAGTTTTTGTATTTAGTACCTATTACAGTTTCTTTTTTATGTTTTAAGTAGTTAGTTTTATTAAAATATGAGTAGTTCCTGTTCTTTTTTTTTCATCACCTGCTTAGTCTTTTCTCAACTATGTTGGGGTTGACTTCCAGTATATCCGGATGCAGCTGAGTATTAGTGTATTACATGGAGCGACAACCTATTTGACCTCCACAACCCAGTAGATGGGTAACCCCTTGGCTAGACCAGTATCAGTTTTACTGGCTTCTTACTACCCGTAACGGCTGTCAAAGATGTCCAAATGATAGCTGGGAGCAATGGCTTAACGAAAACAAAAACATGAAATAATAATAATATTTTACATCAATGTTAGTAGTACCACGGGCAATTTTTTTTTGCCCGTAGTACTACTACACTGCTTGGTAGTACCACGGGTAAAAAAAATTACCCGTGGTACTACTGGTAGTACCACCGGTAGTACCACGGGCAACAAACGAAAATTTCAGACAGTGTGGGATATCGTTAACGAAAATATTAAATAGAACCGGCCCTACATGCATTGTAAGTATTCTGGTGCATTCTTCAGGCGTAAGCGACATAATTTCAGCTTGAATAATGAATATAGAGCACTATCAACATGGTTTATGTACCCATATAAATGACAGATTACAAACAAAAGCAAAACCAAATGCTGTAATTTCGTAGTTCCATCTTCGAAAGTGGCCCTTTCTCAAATTTGATTTTTTTATGATATAACTTTACAATAACTAAGAAGTTTTAATACCTTCATTTAAGGAGTATTACATTGTCTATTAAATACAATTTATTGCATTAACCTAGCATTTTTAGTTTCCGAGATTTTTAGGATTCTTTAAGTGACCCGGATTCATTTCTCTCGAGTGTAGTATATAGGCGCTTGAGTCTATCGAGAAGCGGGCCAAGAGACTCATTGGCAACGATACACTGGTCGAGTCAAAGCTCCAGAGGCTTGAACATCGACGACGAGTTGCAAGTCTGTCGGTTTTCTATCGGTTACATTTCGGGGAGTGTGTGATGGAATTACACAATCTAATTCCACCAAGCCCGTTCCATCATCGGACTACGAGACAAACGGCGAAGCGCCATCATTACATGGTGGACATCCCACCCATACGCACAAAACGTTTTGGGAATACCTTCATTGTGCGTACGGCTAAGGAGTGGAATTCCCTGCCGGAGTCTGTGTTTCCCGATAGCTATAACCTAGGAGTCTTTAAGTCAAGAGTGAATAGGTTACTTTTAGGTAAGCGTGCTCCATCTTCGACCACATCATCACTTACCATCAGGTGAGATGGTGGTCAAACGCGAACCTATTTTAAATAAAAAACAAAAAAAATAATATGTAAGTACCTAAATAAATTTAATTGTTTTGTGTTGATGGCACATATCTATCTCCCAAGGATAACTCACTTTAACCATTTTTTCTTTTACATATAATAATAAAATGATGGGTTATTTACGATGCTATTTTTAACAGTACAGTATAATTCCTTATCCAATTAAATACGTTAGATACGTTGAGCATTTAATTTAGACCAAAATTGCTTTTTACACGGTATAAATAAAATATCCCAGATTCATTATTTTGTATTTAGTGTTACCATTATTGCTCTATTTTATTTGGTCATTGTTTTTTTTTTCCACCATAATGTTAAGTATTAGAGAGTATTAAAGATTTGTGTAAATATATAATAAAATAAATTTACTTTGTAATTTTTTCTTTTTATAGAGCTTTGATACTTACGTTATAACATCATTATTAGTTTAGAATTTCCTAATATGCTGATATTAAGCTATTTTTATGCAATACTTTGTTTGTTTATAAAACATAGTGTATTACCAAAGAGAATCTAATACACTATGTGTATTACATTCTTTTTGGTTTGTTTACGTTTCTGTAAAGTCATTAGTGACAGGACTAGTTTTTCTTCTTAATTCATTGCTAGGCAAGGAACTTGTACCTAAACTGGAATGCGGACGCGAAGCTCAAATCCGTTCCAAAGAGTATACCCTCGAAGGACCTAGCTATCTCTTTCTAGTAGTGTGGATATCAATTCGCGATAAACGTAAGGTCAATTTTATTTGATGCAATATTTGCAGGTTTTTTTAAGACACTTATTATTAACCTTACAAATGATATATTTCTGTTACCGCTATAACAAAAAATACTAAAAATTAATTAAAATAAATATTTAAGGGAGACTCCCATACAACAGTTGTGATTTTTTGGCGCTTTTTATAGGTAATGGTTCCGTACCATTCATTACCTACCTATAAAAATACCCTTCATGCGTGAGTCCGACTCGTACTTGGCCGGTTTTTTTCTTAACAACGTATTAAATAGAAAGAAAAAAATAAATTCAATTATAAATACAAAGGTCTGTATCGGTCTGTTACGCTTTCACGGTTAAATCACAGAGCCGCTTTCGAAAAAATTTGGCATGGTGATAGTTTAAAACCCTGGGAACTATATAGGGTTCTTTCTATCTCAGATTTTTGTACAGTTGCTCGGTAGCGCGATATAACAGAATTCCACGCGGGCGAAAAGCTAGTTCTCAATATATATCTGAGGAACTTATATTGAGCGCGCTAATTTCTATAATAAACCCTTCCTTATGCGGACTAAATGCAAAATTGGTTTTGTTAAGCAGACTTTATTGCGTTGAATTATAAACTTTCAAAGTGGTTAAGACCCGTGATACAAATACAATTATTGCCGATACAGAATTAATAACAGAATCACCAGCTGGCAATTCTTCGAAGGCTTGGCCTTGATAGGCAGTGGTATAGAAGTCCAAACAAACGTGCATTAATTGGTAATCTACGTTTATTCGACACTTGTACGGTCAGAACCAGTAGACTAAAAATAAAATGATGCAATGTTTATATATAATTAAAACTACTAAAACCGTTCATGAAAAACGATGATTATAAATAGAAAGAATAACAGAAGAGATATAATTGATTTGTGTATATATATTTAGGTTAACCTACAATTGTTTACACTATACATTTGTAAGAAACAGTCATATTACATTTATAAGTGTAACTATATTTTCTAGTTCTATATTTTCTAGTTCCTCATATGTTGCAGCTGCAGGTTTGTTACAAGATTGGCTTGACACACAACCCTAAAAAATGTATTACACTATTATTAGTTAAAAGTATGGAAATAATCTTTAAATTATGAATTATTATTATTATTTGTCGACATTAACTAACTGCAGTGGATAAAAGTTAAGTAATTAAGTTATAAGTAATTATTAATATAATAAACTACACTTGTAAGCAAGTTTGCGTAGCTGATTTTTTGGCCAAAATGATATAAAATATTTTTGCCATTAATTTGCTAAGCAAGAGTAAAAAATTGGCCAAGTGCGAGTCAGACTCGCCCATGAAGGGTTCCGTAGTAACTATAATAATATAATATAATATGTATATTTATTTGACGAATAAAAAAAACCTTAAAAATTTCTTAAAACTAGCTTATTTACATTTTTACAACTACGCTAAATAACTTTGTTTTTCATAGTGTTTGTATGAATTACAAAGTTATATTTGCGATTTTAGAAAATATGCTGTATCTCAAAAACTGCTGACCTGATTTCGTTCAAACCAATTTTGGTTGAAAGTTTACATTAAGATCTATAAACATATATTTTTTTAGATTTTTCACTCCATTATTATAGAAGTTAGAGGGGGAGGGACGCCCATTTTAGCACTTTGGAAGCTTATATCTTTTAAACGATTAACTTTATGAAAAAGTGGTTTTAGAAACCCTTATATCATTTTTAAAGACCTGTACAGTTGCAACCTGTACAAGACCTGTCTATAAATACCACATACGCATAGGTTTCATGAAAAAAAATATTTTTAGTTCTAGTTCCATGTACGGGGACCCCCCTTTATTTTAAATATTTTTAATTTTTTTCTTAAAATCGGAAAGCGGTTAACAGAATACATCTACCTACTAAGTTTCACATGTATAGTCTTAATAGATTCGGAATAAAATGGCTGTGACATACGGACGGACGGACAGACAGACAGACAGACAGACGGATAGACATATCGAAACTATAAGGGTTCCGTTTTTTTGCCATTTGGCTACGGAACCCTAATAAATCAACTAAAATGTCGACTTTTATGCTTATTAATTTGACTCCATTCATAACTTTCACTTACCAGATCTTTGAATATGCCCAGTACAGGTTGTATATTCTTTTCTTTAGTGGGTTTCAATATTATAGTACTTAACCCTTTCAGGACCATAAGTTTATAGGAGGTAAAATAATCATTCTGACTATTTAGGATGATTTATTGGGCATCTAATAAACATACTTTTAAATAAAAAATAAAAAAATGTTAGTGGCATTTCTGATTTTTTTTGGGACATATTTGTCCCTCTGGACGTCAAGGGCTGCCTTTTTGCTTATTCAGCTTATCTTTACGTGTTTTACATTTATTCATAATTTACGATTTTTACAAAAACAAACAACATATTTATTATTATACGTATTTAATTATTAATATAATATTTTAATTCACAAGTTATATTTTAGTGACTATGGTAATCAGCGAAAAAAATTCAGTCCTTGTTGTAGCAGAAGTGAACTTCACATGAACCACAAGTATTATTATTCTTCTAATATGTTCGTCTCTTGATTGTTCTTTAGTGTTGTTGAGGGCACTTTGGAATTATGTATTCAGATTTTCAATGACAGGTCTAATTTTATAGGCTCGGTCAAAATTAGGTCTAATAGGGTCTCGTACTTCTACGTTATTGCAAAAATTGTAGATTCCTGCATATCTCTTCAAAACGAGCTCTTGGCATAACATTTACTATGAAAGGTACTGCCATGTCAAGTTCCGTTGCCCAGTCTCTCAACGATGGCAAAATATGATAACCCATTACTAAGTTTACACCAAGAAATTCTTGCATTTCAACATGGAATTCTCTACCGTTCTAGTGAGCGTAACGCACTGATTCTGATTCTTTGAATTGCACTAAAATGTCTAATTTTGTTGTTGAAAGGAATATCTCAAAAGGAGTCAACTTATTGTTATCCAAATCTTGACAGATTTGCACCTTTCCGAATTCATATTCAACATTTCCAAATACATTCAGAGCGTATGTTCCCTGGGTCCACTTGAAAACTGGTTGATGGTCGCTAAGTGGTTCGTTGACATGTTCTACCGCAGAAGTTGAAGGCTCGAGTGATGATCTTCTGGATTCATAAAGTTAAAGTTTTATAACATCAATCTCAACATCAAATACACCTTGGTCATCATCCTGTGTGAATAGCCTTACATCTTCGTTGAGCAATAAATTTTCTACAGAGTCACTGTTATAAATTATCAAAATCTGTTGGATTTCAATTTCCCTGAGTTAGAAAACCGTACGTCTTCTACAAAATATTATCTACAAACATTAAAATAAAAGATGTGGGCAATAGTAAAAAAAATCACAACCGCAATATTGAAACAGATAAATACCCTGATGGGCCATAGGGACACCGGTGTCCCTCTATGTTTATAATCACAAATCAAAGCGTACAATATGAATTTAGGTTTTATTAGTGTACAAAATAAAAGAGTACTTACCAGCCAGTAAATATTTCACAATATAATATTTTTAGAACAACTTTTGTACTTAAAATACTTTTTTCAAATTATAAGAAATCCGCGCGAAACAAACTATCAATTTCCAATTATCATAAGCAAGGACTGACAGTTGCAATATTTTGTAGCTATGATAATAGAATGAAAAAGTATGTTCAGAAAGTCGTTAAAGCTAAAGTCACACCTACCACTTTCACAGTTATTGAATTATTTGATTTTTTTTGTTTGGGACACGGGTGTCCCCGTGGTCGTCAAAGGGTTAAAACATTTATTTGTTTCGCTTTAACAGGAATCTAAAATAATAATAGATTGATGAGAACAAAATTTAGTATTTATGGTTAAGATAGATTCAAAATGAAAATTCATCTTGTTATGCTCATATTCTATTTCGAAACGGTGATCTTCATGTCATTTGTAATAATTGATAACTTACTTTAGGGAAAATGGATGGAATTGCATCATTTGATCTTGTTTCGAAATGCAATATTTCTTCGGGCTTGAAATGACGGCTACAAATTTTGGAATTGTTTCTGACCTTTTTCTGTGTAGAACACTGAGCCACCAGTCTCGAAGATCATTATTTTTAGGAAAGCTTAAAATAACAAAAAATAATAAATAATGAGAAGAAAGAAAAATAATAAATAAGAAGAATAAAGAGAAGAACATCCACTTTTACATTGAAAACATAGTCACCCTAAATGCAATTTATAACAAAGTCACAAAACTTACTTAAAAAAGGAAATTCCAGACCCGGGGTACCCTTCACTCTTGCGATTAACCACAAAACACGTTCTTACCATGGTTACAGTATCTTGCACTTAAATATTACGAAAACTCACAAAATTAAATATAATGCAAATTTACAAACATACAGATGTCAAGTAAACGTCAGACGGCAACGTAGTAATTGCCATGTATAGTATAATATATCACTACTAATTGTTACAAATTCATTTTTTTTTGTTTTAAACATCTTGTGTTTGCATGGTAAAATAACTTTAATTTTCATTAATATGCATACAGTAATAATGGTAATTCATTTTAAAGATAGAATTCCAAAGAAGTTTAAAACTAGGTGTTATTACTACAACAGACAGATCGAAAAAATTACCATTGAAATAAATATTTTTAATCTGACACACAGAAGAAAGGGACACAGTCCACACACGCACTGTCTCGCTCGGAACGAATAGTTCCTTCAGTTTTATGCGTGCAAGTTTATACTCTATTGTTTAACAGCTAAGAAAGACTTTCTGTATTCTTTGAATCATTCGTAAGCAATCCAGTTAGTAGGTAGAAGATCCTTGTTGCTAGGTTAGGTCGCATATGTAACTGATATTGTACCTCGTGATAAATTACTTTTATTTCTCTTTTCATTCTAGAAACTCATTCAAATGCTTATAACTCGATTTAGCTAGAGAGATGACGGGGGAGCGGTGAGTCTACGCCTAGAACTAAAACAGACCAGAAATCTGCAAAGAAAACGGATAAGTGCCATCGGAGTGAAATGGTCATCTCTTAATATACGATCCGTGGCCCGGACCTCCAGACATCCTGACATCCTCCGAGTTTTCCACCATCACCACAGACTGCTGCATCGACAGAGCCTGATTATCCCCCGTCCCACTACTTCGGCCGGAGGGAAGGAAGACTAGGCGAGACGTTTCTTCGAGCTCAACTACCGAAGGAAAACTGAGGCCATCCGACTGAAGGCCAGCTGTCCTGCAGCCACCTCTTCGTTCTACTATAATCATCCGCTCCGTTTAACATCAACTCGCTATCTCCGTCATCTCCAGTGCTCTTAGGGTTCCGTGTCTCCAGCAAATTTTTATAATTATTGCTTTTATAAATCCTAATGTGGAATAGACGTAAGAATAGAAGAGTTTTAGGTACTTAATAAACTATATCAGGTATCCACTTAGCAGACAGACAGACATGACGAAACTATAAGGGTTCCGTTTTTTGCCATTCGGCTATGAACCCTAAAAAGATAATTAGAAAAAAAATTGAATAAAAAGGAATCATACAATTAATACATTAATAAGTGTAAAAAGGGGACTCAAATTAAGATAATTAGGCATTAAGTACGGATAAGGAGGATTTATAAAATGTAAAAATTTACAATAATACGTACCAAACATCATTCTAATATTAACTGTTACATTGCGCAGCTAGAACAGTTAGTACATGGGATTTAAATTCAGATTTAGACCATATAAAAATATCAATATCTATAAAATAATTATTGTAGGTCTCGACCATACGACGAGTAGGACAACGCAAACCAGAGTTAGTGCGACAAGAGTTTACAGCAAACAGTGTCCCTGCTCGGACGCTACGTTTGTTTACTGTACGAGGGACACTGTAACATAATTTACTCGTTAGTTCAATTGAGTCAGTTATTATGAACGATACTGTATAGAGTGCCTCTAGTAGCCTACGTCTTGATTCTAGTGAAACCATGTTATATTTCTTTAACAGTTGAGGGTATGACAAATACGCTTTATGGCATTTATAGTGCATGACACGAAGGAACTTCCGCTGGATCTTCTCTCTACATTTTAAATGAGTTATTGTAAATTTTTTCAACATGTTGATTAAAGGAAATTTTATTATCAAACATCACACCAAGATCCCTTACAATTGAGGTATTACCCAATACTAGTTGTAGGTATAATAAGTACGTTACTAATAGAAGTGCTCAGAATTATGTAAGTATACATGAATTATGTAAAGCAATTAGTATGACAATTAGTAATAAAAAAAGTAGGGCAATTAGTATTTAGACAGGCCCGTTGGTATAGTGGTCAGTGGCCCTGACTGCTATGCGCAAGGTCGTGGGTTCGATTCCCACCTAGGACAAATGTTTGTGTGATGAGCACGGTCATTTGTTCTTTGTCTGGGTGTAATTTATCTATAATATGTATGTATTTATTTTATTTTATTTTTATTTATTTATAGAGTTACCAACATTTGATTACACTCATACAATTACATAATAAGAACAAGCAAAAGGGAATGAACATAAGTGTAACAAACAATTATAGGCAACTACAACACTAACATATACATAATATAGTTTAAATACAGTTATTTAAATTTATTGCTATCTTACAAATACTTAACTTTAAAGAATATCAAAAGGTAGAAAAAAGTGTTATTGTGGGAATATTACCGTTTTTTAATTCATAGCGGATTAGTCAGTAGATGTTTGAATATTTTAGATCGGAACCGACCAAGCGAGTCCAAATGAACATCTATGAGATCTGAATATTTATTTAAAACTCTACAAAGTCGAGGTAGAGGTGAGTTTGCTCCAAGTACAGTCCTACGGCGTGGCGGACACAGAGGGGTGATCCGACTTCGGGAATATCGTGACGGTACTCTATAATTCACCCGTCTCAAGAGTTCTGGGCAGTCTACACCATAATTAAGGATTTTATACATGAAGACACAATCTGACAGTTCCCTTCGACTAGATAAGGACACCATCTTAAGTTGTGACAATTTATTCAAATAAGATGATTTCTTTTCTATTTTATTAGTTTTGTGTACCAAGTGCCACATTAATCTCTTCTGAATGCGTTCCAGTCGAAGGGAATGTACCGCAAAGTGCGGCCTCCATACGACGCTACAGTAGTCTAAAATACTTCTCACTAGGCTATTGTATAGTATAATTATTGGCCTACAGTTTCGAAAAATTTTGCAGTTTCTAATTATAAAGCCCAACATCCTGGAAGATCTTTTCATAATACTTTCAAGGTGGGGAAGAAAAGTCAGCTTTTGGTCAAACAACAAATATATATGTATGTTTATCAGTTCTCTAGTACCCATACCACAAGCTCTGCTTAGTTTGGGACTAGATGGCGTTGTGTGGAAAGTTGTGGAATGTTATTATTATTATTATTAATTACATTACCATTTACATTGCATCAAATTACAATTACATTAAAGCATTATTATTATATGTGAACTCTTCTTAAATAAAAGCATTGTTTCCACTTATTGTAGATTCTGCACGTCGAGGCTAAAATCAATATGTGGAAGACTCAAGAGAAGGACGCTAAAGACCCATCGCGAGTTGCTTACTGTCAGACAAAGGTGGCTGAACTCGAAAGGAGGATTACTTTGGTAAGTACACATTTTCAACAAACAAAACATGGATCTTTGGGAATGTGCAATGAAATTACAAGATACATCAAACTTAGTTAAATATTAATCCTTACTAATATTATAAATGCGAAAGTAAATCTGTCTGTCTGTGTGTTACGCAATCACGCCTAAACCGCTTAACCGATTTAGATGAAATTTGGCATGGGAATAGTGTAGGACCCTGGGAAGGACATAGGATAGTGTTTATCCCGGAATTCCCAAGGGATCGGGAATTATGCGGGAAAACCCTCCTACGCGAACGAAGTCGCGGGCAAAAGCTAGTATGTAATATGCAAAAACTTAATGTACTATTAAGTACTTAATATACCATTTTTACAAAAAATGCGCAGCAGGAGGAGTATGAAATTGGACACTGTAAAGGTTTATATTTAATTAATTATAAATGATAAATAATCATTATTTTGCAAATTGATTATTATAGGTATAATACTTTCACACGTCATTATTTTCATAAATGTTAACTAAATTAGGCCGGTGTTTCCTGACTACCCTGAGAAGAAACACCAAAACAAACTTAGGGGTCCGTCTCTTTTATTAAGTGAGAGATATAGATAGATATAAGATAGAGTAAGAGATAGTCCTCTCCTGTGCGACAAAAGCGCCCATTGTACACTAGTTTTATTTTTGTATGTGTTCAATAAAATATACATATCTATACATATAATAAAACTGTAGAAGTGTCAATTCTGTACATTGAATATTTAAAAAATAGCAGGGGGTGTTACTAAATCGATACCGAACCCAAAACTGTAATTTAAAAAATGTCTGTCTATCTGTTTGTTCAAGCATCACGCAAAATCTACCGGTCCGATTACGATAAAAGTTCGCATGAAGGCATCACACTGAGTACTTTTTATCCCAGAAAAGTAGATACAATAAAAAACAATCTTAATTATGCGGTTCGATCCATTGGTACAGTTAATCGTGTCTAGACGATAACTGTATCAACCGCAAATAATAAGTTTGTCGTACGTTACGCCACCCGCAGTGGAGTTTACTAATGTTACGCTGTAAATGTAGGGTCGAAGGAGGTCGAATTTGGTTTGAACCGTTTGCCGCTAGGTATTTTTATGAACGAAACTTATATAAGTTGTTATTCGACGGTCATTCTACTTACTAAAGAAGGAATTTACTGCAAAAACACTTACAGAACGCGAGCGAAGCCGTGGGCAAAATTGCGCCCGATAATTTATGCTTTTAAAATGGATAATTATTATCAATGTCAATTATTGCTTTTTTATATATTTAATTATATCACTTTTTTTGTCTGGCTGTGCTGTGTCACTCTGAACCGAGTAACGAGTAGATTTCTGTCAACCTCTGCTTTAATATTGGGCCACCAAGATACAGGCTCTGCCTAGTTTGGGGCCTATTGCTGTTTGTGCATTCTATTTACTGTCTGTATTATCGTAATCTGTGTATTTCAAAAAAAATAGATTACTAGCAGTGTGGGTAGAATTCACATTACTAGCAATCTTTTTAACCCTTCTAACTAAGCTAAATATGCTTGTGTCTGGAGTGAGTTCACGGCAATAGTGTAACGGGTGGGGTTTAAAATCATGACCGTCGCCGAATAGTGAAAATAAATGAAATAAATGTTTTGTGTGGCAGCTGCGTTATAAAATGTTTTGTGTGGCAGCTGCGTTATAAAATAAATGTTTTGTGTGGCAGCTGCGTTATAAAATAAATGTTTTGTGTGGCAGCTGCGTTATAAAATAAATGTTTTGTGTGGCAGCTGCGTTATAAAATAAATGTTTTGTGTGGCAGCTGCGTTATAAAATAAATGTTTTGTGGCAGCTGCGTTCAGGTAGCGGGCGGGGCGGCGGCGCGGAAGGCGTGCGGCCGGAGCAGGTGGCGCAGGTGGAGCGCCGCATCATAGAGGGCGCCGACATCATCCTCACCACGCTCGCCAGCGCGCACAACTACAAAATGAAAGGGTTCGTCTTGCTATTCTAAGGCAGTTTTACACAATTTTTTTTTTTTATACACTTTTATTCTTGATTTTTTTTATACACTAATCTGATTTTTGTTTTTCCTATTTATTTGACTGAATGTTTTATTGTAAATACGATTACCTACTTATTGTAAATTGCATGTGGGCTTTTATCGTCTTGAATTTGTTATTTTCTTTGACATCTATCTTTTTGTTTGTTTTATTTGCATGGTATTGTTTTATTTTACAAAATTTCTACACGATGTATATTGTTCCGAAATAAATGACTTAACTATCGGCGATTTTTCTCGCTCAAGAAACGCATAATAACATATACAATGTGGATCTGGAATTACGACATTAAATTAAAACGAGCACAGTACTAGTCCATCAAAACATTTTAAAACACGATGATTAGTAGTTAATGTAAAATTAAAAAATTAAAATTTTCAAACAAAACAAATAGCAGAATCAACTGCATAAAAAGTAAACACGCTTTATCTACGAAAACTTTTCGTAGATAAAGCGTGTTTACTTTTTTTCGTTTTTCGTCGAAAAGTCACTGACCTATTGCGCGGCGTGATATTACGGACTCAGATCTAAGGCAGGCCGCAGACGTCAGGTTTCCTGATCAGGAATTCAGATTCGGAATTCCGTGAGACTAGCGCATACGTCCGGTTTTTTTAATTCGGAATTTTACGTATAGAGACCAGTGTTACCAACTTAGTTCGACCCCCCTTTTAGTGGCGAAATGATGCTTTTAGTGGCTGGTGGTTTTTTCTAGTGGTCAAGTAGAATTCAGTTTCAATTACTGAAAGTGCTATTACTCAACTACTAAGCCACTAAAACTTTACGAAATATATTATTTTTACTTCATTAATGTACTTAATTTATATTTACTGCGTAGGCACAATAAAAGTGCAGAACTTATGGCAATAGTTGATGATCTATGGCGTTCACTCTCAAGTTTTTATTGGTATGACATGATGAAAATCTGTATGGATACCGAGAAATCTGTCTGGCAACACTAATCTGAAATGAAATTTCCGTGCGTGTACGGCGGCCGAGCCAAAATGTACGCCAGCGCTGCGTTCGGAATGACGTCATCAGGTTTTTTCCGTTCTTACATTCCGGAACGCATCGAACCGAACGTCAGGTTTTTTTCCGTCCGGAAAAAATAAGAATAGTGTGCGCCTTGTTGAACATTTTGTATGTAAGTAGAGCATTCAGGTTTCCGAATCTGAATTCCTGATCAGGAAACCGAACGTCTTATCATGTTGAAAAATAAGAAAATGAAAAATAATTTCCTGTGGTTAAAGTATTCATTGGATTTGATTGATTTTTTGTATACGGGTAAAGAGCATGCCGCTCTTTACGTGGTTCAAAGGAATGTCAATCGTCCTGCTCCACTTTGTACATTCCGTGTAAACGAAAGAGATGCATATATTAATATTTGCTCTCTGACTGTTCACACTGCCGGCGACTACTCGCTTCACTAGTTTTGTCGCTGAGCGACAAGAGCTGTCAAGGTTATACTCGCTCAGCGAAGCTCGCTTGGCGGTCAAAACTCACACCAAGAGACCAAATAACGGTCCAGTGGACCAACTAGTGGTAGCGAGTGACGCGAGTCATCGCCCGTCGCACTCGCACACTCGCTTATAGCTCAGCGACAAAACTATCGGAACTATACGCTCGCTGGTCGCCAATTCGTTTTCAGATGCTAGCTCTACTCGCTCGGGCACGCCGCAATTGCGGCGGTAAGACCCCTCTTTGAGGAGTGGCTAGATCGGCGTCACGGCGTCCTGACCTACCGCATGACGCAGGTCCTCACCGGACACGGAAGTTTCGGGAGGTACCTGTGTCTGATGGGTAAGGAAGAGACGCCTGGGTGTCACCACTGCGAGGGTCGCCCTGAGGACACAGTCGAGCACACGGTGCAGGACTGCCCAGCTTGGGCAGAGCACCGACGTGTCCTCACGGCGACAATAGGCGGAGACCTCTCGCGCCCGGCCTTGGTCGAGGCCATGCTGCGGGGCGAGAGGGAGTGGGAAGCGGTCGCCTCCTTCTGCGAAGCAGTCGTGCTTCCGAAGGAGTAGGCGGGCCGCGTGAGGGAGAGGATGGCGACGGCGCGTCGTGTTCCACGCGCGCCTCAAAGAGCGTCAGCAACATGACGAGGCCCCCTCTGCAGAGGGCCGAAGCCCGCCGGGGTCGTGGGACTCATCCCGTTACCGTGGCCCCGGTATGTAAAGGGTTATTGAAGGAACACCGTGGATTTTAGTCAGTAAAAGTCTGACAGTCCCTCCCACCCTGCCCGGAGTGGGAGGACTTATTTGATAATTTTACCAAGTTAAAAAAAAAAAAAAAAAAAGCTCTACTCGCTACTCGTTCAACGTCGGCGGTGGGACAACTGTCTAATAATTAAAATGTACCTTGCCCAGATGGGAGAAAGTCCAGGGACACACGTGGCTAATTTGTAGGGATCAAGAAGCGCCTGTGGACTTTAAGATAAGATGTCCAAGGGTGCTATGTCCGCAGCCACCCCACGATTCGGCCCGTATAATTTATGTTAGTCAGGCCATGGGAAGGTATGCAGGGAGTGGCCTATTGCTAGTCCGACGGTTCCGTAAGAATCATTTTTACCATGTCATTAGAAATTTTGATTAGCCTATGAGAAATAAAATATTTTTGATTGGACAAATCCAATCAAAAATATTTTATCCCTTATAAAACGTTAGAAGCTAGTACACGGATTGAATTGGTCGTTTCCTGTGGAGAAACGCTGGCAAGGAAATCCATGATCACCTATCAATACATATATTCGATAAAAAATTTAGGCACAATAGTTTCGGAGATAAGGGAGTAAGTCTATTTCATAGAGTACCTTCTAATTTGTTTATGTTAAAAATATGGAAAAACACATATGAATATGTATGTTTTATTTATAAAAACTTTGTACAAAAAAATTAAACCGACTCCCAAAAAACACTGCAATGTGAAAAATAACTCTATTTTCGGTAGTCGGTGTCTTTAGTTTTGTATTTTCGTAAAAAGTAGTATTGTAAAAAGTTTTTATTTCACTCTTTTTAGTTGATCGATCTTTAATTTACTTAGTTACAAAAGCCTAAATATCAACTACTTATAATCATTTACAAAATATTGCTTTTGCCAATGTTGGGCCGTTAATAATTGTTGACGAGTTCTCCTGGTACTTTACCATCAGCTTCACTTCACCATATGCATTGCGACGAGCTTATTGTGCTTAATAACCACATTCAAGTAATCGAAGCTGAACACATGAAATACATATTATTCCTACTTATATATTGAGTAGTTCCAGTGGCCATCTGTGGTCTTCATCATCAGGTCCATTTCACAAATGGTGCTTTTCGAATGCAACTACACAAGGTACTATAAAAAAATACTCAAATCACTATAGTATGCCTATAATATTAATTGAAGAGTTCCCTCGATTTCTCCAGGATCCCATCATCATATCCTGACTTGATGACAATGGGACCAATTTCGAGGTATACCCTTTCAAACAAAAAAGAATTTTCCAAATCGGTTCAGCCGTCTTCGAGTAATCGGTGATCAATTGATCATACATACAAAAAAATACGCATCGACTTGATAACCTTTTTTTTGTCGTCGGTTGAAAAATGTTTTCTTTTTCTAATTCTTCCCCCTAAACTGACACCCATAACCTCAATAACGATTTATTTAAGCTAAACGTTCATGTTTGGGTCACAGAAGTACATTCTACACACAGGAATCTACTGGACCGATTGAGTTGATGTATCAGCCCAGCAGATTCGAAGCAAATTAGTTAGAGCGAATCCCAAAAAGATGTTAAAATAGCCATTCTTAAGCTACTAATGAAGAATATGAGAAAATAAGGTGACGACAGGTCGTATATCTATTTAACGTGTAAATATTTTTCGAATCTCATCGACTATTAGTCTGTTAATTATGTAAAAATCATCACCATCTTCCTGCTTTTATCCCATCTACTTGAGGTGAGCGCAACATGTTTTCTTCTTCCAATCTCCTCTGTATCACAGCATCATTTACTCCTTTTTCTGATATGCAAAAGTAATTGTTTAAAAATAAATTCATAAAATACGTATATCCGAATAAGGATACATTTTTTTTTGCTTCAATCTGCAATCAGTTGTTGTACTATGTATAAGCAGATGAGTTTGAGGTAAAATGTCAGGGTGAGCGTGACTCCAGCGAGTCATCTACTCATTTTGCTTTACATGGCCTCACAGGACCTTCTAAGATGTCTTTCCTATTCAGCCGTTTTGTGTAACTTCGTATTGTCAAAGCTGAGGCCAGATTATTAGAGTGTTTTTCCAGCCTTTCATGGTATTTAGATTTGCACTTTTGGATTTCCTCCGTGACGGTATCCATTTTTAATTCCTTATGGATTTCAGCGTTTGTGACAAACCAGGGAACTCCACTGATTGAGCGCAAGATGCCATTTTGCATTCTCTGTATTATGCTGATTGTTGATTTACAAGCGCTACCCCAGAGTTGGATTCCGTAAAGCCACATTGCCTTGAGGATAACTTTATATATAAGGAGTTTGTTGTCGATACTTAATTTACTGTTTCGGCCCATGATCCAGTGCAGGTTCTTGAATCGGATATTCAGTTCCTGTCTTTTGGTCTGTACATGTTTTTTCCACGTCAAACGGCGATCAAGGTGTAGACCGAGATATCTTACACTGTTTTGGTGGGGTAATGTGATATTCTCAAGACGAATGGATGGGCAGTCACCTTTCCGTAGCGTAAATGTGACATGGACCGATTTGCTTGCACTCGCTTTTATGCGCCATTTCTGTAGCCATGTGGTAATTTTATGGAGGCCTGTTTGGAGCTGGTGCGATGCCATGGTAGAGTCAGCGTGGCTTGCTAGAATTGCCGTGTCGTCAGCTAACGTTGCTGTGGTTATATTATCATCCTGGGGCAAGTCAGCAGTGAATATTGTATACAGGAGAGGCCCCAGGACTGATCCTTGCGGAACTCCAGCTAGCACTTCGTAGAACCTTGATGTCACATCCATGTCTTTCACTTGAAAGAATCTCCCTGATATGTAAGATTTTACTAATAAGTAATACTAGTGAGGTAGGTTGATTTTTATCTTGTAAAGCAATCCCGTGTGCCAGACCTTGTCGAACGCCTGCTGAATATCCAGGAATGCCGAAGAACAGTACAGTTTTTCTTCTAGGCTTTTTCTTATTTTGTCGCAGACTCTATGAACCTGTTCAATGGTAGAGTGTTCCTGTCTGAAGCCAAATTGATGGTCTGGGATGATCTTTGCACGGTTTAGGATGGGTAAAATTCTGCTCAATAATAGTTTTTCAAATACCTTCGAGAGGATTGGCAGCAGGCTAATAGGTCTATACGAGGATACTTCGTTAGGAGGTTTACCCATCTTGACATTGTGACATTTTCCATGACAGCGGGAAGTACTGGGATCTCAGAATTGCATTGAACAGAGATGTTAGGAACACTACAGCTTTTCTTGGCAGTTGCTTCAATACTTCTTTGGTAAGTAGATCATACCCGGGAGCTTTTTTGTCCTGTAGCTTCGTAATAACTCGCCAAACCACTCTTACTGAAATAGGACGCGGGGGCGGTGTCATTTAGAAGTCTTGTTTCAACACTCTATTAATGTGTTCTTCATTCGGGAGGTCTGACGCTGGATTTGGTGTAAAAACGTTTTCTAAGTGCTGGGCAAACGCGTCTACCCTTTCCTGTGATGTTCGCGCCCATCCTTCGGCTGTTCTTAGTGGAGGCTTGGCGTTGTGAGGCCTTTTGTAGTTTTTCGTGAATTTCCACAGTGAGTAATTTGAAGAGGCCGTAGCTGTTAGTGATTCTAGTTGATCTTCTAGGGTTTTGGTTTTCCATTGATGTAGCAAATCTTTCAGGTCTCTAGATGCTCTATTAAAGATGGTTTTGTCCGCGGAAAGTCTGCTTTGATGCCAGATTCCACGGAGTTTTCGTTTTTCTAAGAGAGCTTTTTTTATGTCTAGCGGGTAATTTGAATGCTTTTCTCTTGTTGTTTTCGCTGGAGTATGAATCCAGCAAGCTTCCTGGATAAGGGCTGTATATAATTTGTGGCCTCTTCTATGTCATCCTGGGATTTCAATGGGACATTCAGTTGTAACCGTTTGTCGATGTACAGTCGGCCAAGAAAGTGGTGTACCACCCTAAGGTTGAATATCGCTTGCAGATTCATAGGTGATAAAGATTAGTTTCGCTTGCAGATCGATCTGACAACTTCTATTGCTGTCTTTATCTGATTATTGATAACGACTATTACTGTTTGTAACGTGACAGCTGTTCTTAGTTTGAACTTGATGGAACCAATGACGTCGTAAAATCAACGGCGGGGGGCTGTAGATTTTGATGACAAAATTGTATCTACAAATTCAGAATTGTAATCAACAAGTTACATAAAATTGTAAAGGCACAAGGCGAGTCCACAAACCTACAATTTCTGTAAACTTGTAATTACAATATCAATAAAAAACAAGCTAAAAATAGATTTATCCTTTTATTAAATTTCTACAATCAATTTTAAAATACTTATAACAAACAAAAACATAGCATATATAGTAATATTTAGAAGATATTGAAAATTTTTAAAAATTAGAAACGGGTGTAACCGCCGTTGGCCTCTATAACCTCTAAAAGACGAGACCTCATTGAACCAACAAGCCGTGAGCAAATATCGGTTCCCCGCATTTCCTCCCAGATATAATTACAGTGACTAATAAGAGCTTGTTTGGTTCTTTCATTTTGATGCGACCATCGTTGGACCATAAGGCCCCAAAGATTTTCTATCGGGTTGAGGTCCGGCGATCTTGAGGGCCACTGAATTACCCTTACGTCAGTGTGTGAACGAAACCAGGCTCTTACGATCCTCGCATTATGAATTGAACAATTATCTTGAACAAAATCAAATTGTGGCACTTCGTTCTCCGGGTAAACATTACGGACTGTCGGTAGCATTGCATTCTGAAGCACGTCGATATAATTTACAGCCGTCGCTCGAGGAGGTAGAGAACACAATTCTCCTACACCATCCGTACTCATCCAGCCCCAAATATTTACGGAAATTCGACCTGATTCTCTATTTGGGATTACATGATCATCTTTATACCGTGTTGAATTATATCGCCAAAGGTGAAGACGTCCATGCTGACTGGATTTAAACGTTTTTTCATCACAAAACACTGTATTAGACCAATCAAACTCTAAGTGCTCTCTGGCGAAGTTCAGACGAGCAAGTCTGTGAGCATCCTAGGCGTGTGTAACTCTTTACGGAACCGACTCACTGATTCGAATCATTGAAATGATTCAAAAGATTGGCTCAGTAACAATGTTTCAAACGTGTCATTTGGATCTGAAACATTACTTTGCTGTAGCTCATTCCACGCGACGCGTCGCTCGCGAGGCGACTGAGTATTGAGCGAGCGAGAGAGGAAGTCTGATAGTGATACACTGAGTCACTTTGGAGCAAAAGTTCCTTGCTACGGAGTCGCAACTTCGCGAGTGAGCGCGCTACATCATACAATCTGTACAAGTTAGAAAGAGATACAAAATGATATGTATCACTCATACTCTCACAAATTTTCGTTGTCTTTAAAGATGCACGTAAAAATGACCATTAAGGAACTTACGTTGCAAATACTATACGGTCGATTTTTGCAAGTTAGAAAGAGATACAAATAAAATGATATGTATCACTCATACTCTCACAGATTTTCGTTGTCGTTAAAGATGCACGTAAAAATGACCATTAAGGAACTTACGTAGCAAATACTATACGGTCGATTTTTGCATATAATGTTTACACTAACAAATTTTGTTTATGTTCGCTCGCGCCAATTTATAAAAACATTTTAGTTCTCTCTGTATAGTATATACGATTTGTTTGCATACTGTAGTGATTATTGTGACTTACTTTCTTCCTAATTTAGAATTAAAAGACTTTACGTGAAAATTTTGTGTAAATATAGGTATTTACATTGAATTACGTCAATTATAGGTTTAGTTTACTAGATAAGTGACTTTTGCCTAATAAAGTATGAAGGAAGAACGATTTTATTTATAATCCAACTTATTACAATAAAAAAATTACATATTAAACATTCAGTATTGTTGCCACATAACATTTCTCTGACTCATTAACTCATTAGTAAACGACCGCGACGTAATGCGTAATGTAACATTCTGTATCTTATATCCTTTGAGCCGATGATCCAAATGATCTATCTAAATGAGCCATATCAGTGTTTCGGATCATTTCAGTGATCGAGATGCAAATGTTCCAATCCCAAAAATGATACACTCTGCCCACCTCTAGAGCATCCGTCAAATATATTTTCTTGGCGTAATGCCTGTGGTGCAACCCCATGTAATGTAGATGATTCCTTATTGTTTGGGCACTCACATCGAACATCTCCGCAAAATGTTTTGTGGGCTTAAAACCATTGATTTCATATTCCCGTCTCATGAATTCTCTATCGTTATTGGAGAGTGCAGGCCGGCGACCACTTCTTCTGTGATCCAACAAACTTCCCTCCTCTCCTTCACGACGAATCCAAAAGCGGACAGAACGCCTCGATATATTCAAATTCCGGGATATCGCACTGATACTGCTTCCCTCATTAAATTGGGCAATTATTTGTGCTCTTTCGGCAATGGTCAAGTTGGCAGGCATTGAGATGATTTTATATGCAGTTGATTGAAAAATAACACGGAAAATATATCGATTTTTTGCATATATTTGACAAAATGTCAATTGTCAGTTTTCTTTTTCAAATGGAATTCGGTTGTCTAAATAGTTTTTATTACTTTTGTTTGGAAACATTTCAATTGCTTTGTAGAAACTAATGTCCTTTTCATTTATACTAAAGGTTAAAATGTCATGTACTTATATGTGACATATGACGTATGAATACTAAATACATAGGTTTACGTCATGATAATGTTGTCTCTTTCAGTAATATATTTTTATAACGAACCTTGTTGTAATTTTCGATGACCGGGAAACTAAATCAAAACTGGTACACCACTTTCTTGGCCGACCGTACTCTCTGAGTGATACCCAGTCAGTGTCTTTGTTGGTGAGCATTTCAAAAGTTTCAGTCTCTATTATTAAATTATTTATTGTTAAAATAACTGGAGTGTGGTCAGAGGAGCTGTCGTAACAACATTCTGGTTTAGTATAGTGTTTAGGTAACCCTTTTATCACAAAAAAATCAAGGAGGTCTGGGATCTTTTTTATGTCAGTTGGCCAATACGTTGGTTCACAGGTGGAAGATACCAGTAGATTGATATTATCTACAGTTGTTTTGAGTTGTCTGCCTCGTGTTGTACTGAGTCTGGAGCCCCAGGACACATGCTTAGCGTTCCAATCTCCGCCTGCAACAAATCGATTTCCTAGCTGGCAAAAGTATCGTGTGAACAGTTCCTCGTCTATTTTGTGTTTTGGAGGGCAATATACAGCTGAGACGTTAATAAACCCTCCTCTATCCTCCACGGCAATAGTTGGTGCTTGTAAATGCTCAGTTCTATACTCCGGCATCACATGATAAAACATCATGTGATGACTCTCTTATTGACTATGACTGCAGTACCACCATGCCCAGTACCATCAGGATGGAATATCAATTTTGTTTTCAGACATGAAAAGATCAACCTCTTGTTTGTTGGGAGCTAGTCCATTTATGTTCCAGGTGGCTAATCGTAATGTGATCATTTTGTAATGTTTTCGACTAGTTTAGTTATGAGTCCCATCAGAACACTCATTTGTTGAAGGATTGTCAAATTTATCAGCTTGTCTTATAAGCATTTCTTCTATACTATTGGTTTCACTTGGCTTTCTTTGCTCCTCAGTTAGATTAGTTTGTTTGGAGTTTTCTTTGCATACGCTAGCATATGTTTTTGGATTGTTAGTGGTCTGATTTACAGTCGCGTTGTTCATTTGTTGAATTTCTTTTAGATCAGCTTGATTTCCTATTTTAGATGGCTTTATATCTCGAGAAGTGGATCCTTTGCTTCTTCTGTTCAGTATCTCTCTATAGACTTCGCATCCTTTGTAGTTTGCTGGATGGGCTCCATTGCAGAGGGCACAGGTTGCCGGTGTTTCGGTCCTTTTTTGGGCAATCAGAGGTCTTGTGGGATTGACCACATTTGACGCATCTGTACGGTCGCATACAATAGTTTTTTGTGTGTCCGTACTGCTGGCATCGTTGACACTGGACCACAGTTTTCCGGCGCTTGGGGTCCTCTATAATGACGGACTGGTGATAAATGTATCTTAGCTCCTTAACAACTTTGTTTTGAGATCCAGGTAGCAAGTTGACAAAGAAAGTGGAAGTGGGTTTTTTGTCAGGGCCATATTTAACGTTGATTATCTCCCCTGAAACTATGTTACCAGTTTCTTCAATAGCTGTTCTAATTTCGTGCATAGGTGTGGAGTGATGGAGATTTTTAATAACAACTCGATAACATCTGTCCTCTTTTCGGTTGAAAGTATGTCCTATTAAACCTTTATCTCTGATGATTTCAAGTATATTTTTATAGATACTAATCTTGGCGCAATTAATTCTTAATTGATTTTTATTAACGATCTTATATGTGTATTGATTTCCTTCAGCAACAGTTTCTAGAAGTTGCGTTAGCTTGTTGACATCATCAATACCGTATAAGAAGATAGGTGGAGGCTTTTTCGGCTTCGGTTCATTGAATTCTGTTTTATCTAGCTGGTCAATAGGTAGTGCGCTGTACCCGTTGCTTGTTTCCATTTTCTCGGGAGAAGGCGACTCTGAAACTTTTTTGCGCTTTTTTGTGGTTGGTACTCTTTGCCAGTCTGGTGGTTGTACTCCTGCATTATGAGAAGTGGAGACATTGCCAACATGCTGAGTGTGTGTGGTGTTTAGAGTAATATCATACTCAGTTTTGTTACCTAGAGATGCACTTCTAGGTCTGTTCAGGAACAGAGACGGATGGAACGCCTGCTGTACAAATCTACGTTTTCCAGTGGCATTAACGGCCTGGTCACCTACTCCTGCAGTGTCTTCGGTAGTATATTTCACACTCTCTGGCCCGGATACCAGGGAGCGCCGGGGTTTAGCCGGATCGCGTGACAAATCGCATTCCAAAACTGACTTTTCCATATTTTTTATGTGAGGTTGGGAGTTTTCCAATAACACTTTCCCAAGGCGTTATCGCCACTCATTTCGAGGGTATTTAATGCCTCTTGGCTTGTGGTAGCCATGACAGGTTACTTAACCGCCGCCTGTAGCTCGGCGTTGCTGCTCTTTTAGCACCACCCGGGGGACACGTGTAGGGTGGGCCTAGGAATAGGTGGTAAATCCTACGGACGCGAGCAACATCACCCCCCTTCGAGGTAAGGACCAATTTCGAGGTATACCCTTTCAAAAAAAAAAAGAATTTTCCAAATCGGTTCAGCCGTCTTCGAGTAATCGGTAATCATACATACAAAAAAATACGCACCGACTTGATAACCTCCTCCTTTTTTTGTCGTCGGTTGAAAAATGTTTTCTTTTTCTAATTCTTCCCCCTAAACTGACACCCATAACCTCAATAACGATTTATTTAAGCTAAACGTTCATGTTTGGGTCACAGAAGTACATTCTACACACAGGAATCTACTGGACCGATTGAGTTGATGTATCAGTCCAGCAGATTCGAAGCAAATTAGTTAGAGCGAATCCCAAAAAGATGTTAAAATAGCCATTCTTAAGCTACTAATGAAGAATATGAGAAAATAAGGTGACGACAGGTCGTATATCTATTTAACGTGTAAATATTTTTCGAATCTCATCGACTATTAGTCTGTTAATTATGCAAACATCATCACCATCTTCCTGCTTTTATCCCATCTACTTGAGGTGAGCGCAACATATTTTCTTCTTCCAATCTCCTCTGTATCACAGCATCATTTACTTCTTTTTCTGATATGCAAAAGTAATTGTTTAAAAATAAATTCATAAAATACGTATATCCGAATAAGGATACATGACGAAAATATTTATTATACAACCAGTTTTCCAGAAAATAGACATAAACATAATACTAAGAGTGAAATCAGAATGAAAATCGATCGAAAAACCAACTAGTTATAGCAATAAATGAATATAATTGCCTCTCTCGCAAAATCGCTGTGTCGGACTTCTCGCACTAATTATAAACTTTATAACGTTGTCAGTGATAAAGATATTTTATAATATATTTCGTAATCCCTCACTAGACCTAATAAGTCATTTAATATAAAGTAAATTAATATATTAGCAAACACAGTTACATAAAACCTCTGCCTCCTCAACTAGGTAGTTAGCCTGTATCTCAGAAAACAGCATCCAAATTGCTTAATCAATTTATGAAGCAAATAAACATATACCTTGTGTTGCTTTTTTGAACTTGCACGTAAGTGCCCGCCGCCGTATTGCCAACGCACGCCGTTTGTGCTTCTCGTGTTTGGGAGCCCATTTCCATCGGGACTGCCCCGACCCCCGTCCGTGTAGAATTTGCACGGGGTCCCACCTGGAGATTTTGTGTGCCAACGCGAACCGCTCCAGCAGACCTTCTTCTGAGGAGGGTTCGCGCAGGGGGGGGTATTCCGGAGATGAGCACCGGGCTGAGGCCCGCAATTCTGCACGCCGCTCTCCACCCCCCGTGCAAGTTGTACGGCAGCCCCGCGACCGAGATTTGGTCTCTCCTTGTCAGGGAGAACGCGCGTTGGCTGCTAGGCAGCAGTGGCCGGACCAGCACCGCCACCTCTCCCCTCCGTTGGCGGAACGTCCCCGGTTGTAGTCACGCCCTCCGCCATTCAGGCATCCGGTAGGATATGCCCTTCCAGCGATGGCGAGCGGCTTGGGACACCGCGCGGACGAACCGTTCCAACCTTACCCTCGTCGTGGAAGAGGACAGCCTGGATGCGGCGATCGGTCGCCGCCCAGGCACCGCTAGGAAATTGGCGCCTGCCCCGCTAAAGGACCCCCCCCGATCGAGTCGATTCTGTTGCCAACGGCCTCGGTCAGGGTCTGGGGACCCTTGGGTGACTCGATTGTGGTCCGTGCCATGTTGGACACGGGAGCCCAGGGTACCCTTTTGTCGTCTTGGTTAGCGGGACAGGTTGGCCTGGAGGTGAAAGACTTTTCAGGCAAGATTCATGGAGTTGGCGAAGCGGCTGTCACCACTGTTGAGGGAGAGACCTGGTTTGAAATCACCCCTGTGAGTTGTCCTTACCCTAAAATTGGTGCTCCTGCCCTTGTTCTACCGACTATAATGGGTAACCTTCCCGATTGTCAGTTGTCTTTGGATGTTCTACGGTTGACGTCAGGTCTGAATTTGGCTGACACCCGGTTTGATTCCCCTTGTACGGTGCATTTGTTGTTGGGTTCCGATGTTTTAGGGAAAATATTGTTGGAAAATATGACGGTCTTGCAGCCGGAGACCCCAGGGTGCCACCCGAGGGGCCTGGTGGCGGTCTCAACCATCTTCGGCTTTGCGATTATGGGCCCAGTGTTGAACGTGCCCCCTCCACCTGAACCTGTCTTTGCGTTGGTGTCCGGCTCAGCCCTCTCTGACGCCGTTCAGAGGTTTTGGGAGGTTGAGGAGCCCCCTCAGGTGGCCCGCTTGAATCCGGAACACGAAGAGTGCGAGTTGTTCTATCAGAACAACACCGGTCGACTCCGCTCCGGTCGGCTTGAGACCCGGCTGCCTTTTGTTGCGGTGCGACCACCTCTTGGCCAATCCAGACCTACGGCTGAGAAAAGATTGTTGGCAATGGAGCGCCGCATGGCCAGGGACCCGGTGCTGCGGCAAAAATATGTAGAGTTTATGCGTGAGTATGCAGACTTGGAACACATGTCGGTGTCAGATTTGGATTGGCGCTCAGTAGAGCATTTCTTCTTGCCACATCACGCGGTCCTCAAGCCATCCACTGGTAAACTGCGCACAGTGTTTGATGGGTCTGCGCGGACTTCTTCCGGCGTCTCCTTGAATGATTGCCTGCATTCCGGCCCCAAATTGTTGAGGGATCTTTGTGACGTCATCACGTCTTTTCGTCGTCATCAAGTAGTCTTTGTGGCCGACATCAAAATGATGTTCCGGCAAACGGTCATTCACCGGGATGACAGACGTTATCAGTTGATCCTGTGGCGGGAACATCCCCAGGATCCCATGATTGTGTATGAGCTCAACACGAATACTTACGGCCTTCGGTCAAGCCCCTTTGTTGCGATTCGTTCGCTTTGGGAGCTTGCGGACCGGGAGCGTTTGAGGTTCCCTCGTGCATCCGCCATCTTGAAAACGGACCTGTACGTCGACGATGTCTGTACTGGAGCTCCTACGGTTGAGGAAGCTATCATGTTGCGTGACGAGTTGGTCCAGATTCTGGCTTCCGCTGGCTATGAGTTGCGTAAATGGGTGTCCAACTCGCCAGCGCTATTGGAAGGTGTGTTGGAGGATCATAAGCAGGATCCTCATTTGTTTGAAAACGTTGACAACCCCGCCATGATGGCCGTCCTCGGCGTTCAGTACCGACCAGTTCAAGACACCTTTACGTATGATGTCGACTTGGAGTCTCCTCATACTTGGACTAAACGACTGGTGTTGTCTACTGTAGCAAGGACCTTTGACCCTAATGGTTGGATTTGCCCGGTATTGTTTTGGGCGAAATGCTTCCTTCAGCGCCTTTGGACCGCTGAACTTGGTTGGGACGAGCCACTTCGGGAAACCCTGTTGGAAGACTGGCTCCAATTTGTATCCGTGCTCCCTGTGGTCAATAAGGTCGCGCTGCCACGCGCCATCCTCCCCCCTGGGGCTTATGCTGCCACCCTTCATGGGTTTTGTGACGCGTCCTCTCACGGTTATGCCGCCGTTGTTTATCTGCGCACCGTCAGTGCCACGGGCCAGGTGAAGTTGTCACTGGTCATGGCCAAGAGCAAAGTGGCCCCCCTCCGGACGGCATTGACCATCCCTAAGTTGGAGTTGTCAGGGGCGGTGCTTCTTGTGCGTCTCCTAAATCACGTTGCGCACACCTTGGGTGGAACTGTTGACATTCGGGCTTCTTACGCCTGGACGGACAGTCAAATTGTTTTGTGTTGGTTGAAGACGTCCGTCCACTCTTTGGAGGTCTTTGTTGCGAACCGAGTGTCGCAGATTCAGGGCTCTGAAACGCCTTTGATTTGGAGACACGTGCCTGGTGACCTGAACCCGGGCGACGTGGCCTCACGCGGGTGCATGGCCCCCCACTTGATTGCTCACCCCCTCTGGTGGGGGCCGGACTGGCTGACTCGCCTCGAGGACGATTGGCCTCGAACGCCAGTCTTGATGTCGGATCCTTTGCCCGGACTTAAGGTGTTCGCTGTTGGAACGAAGGATCCTCCGTTTGATCCTGACCTTTTGTTGAATCGATACAGCTCTCTCGACAAATTGTTGAACGTCACCTCGTGGATCCGGCGTTTTGGCCATAATTCTAGGAATCCAGGGGACAAGCACCTGTCACCAGTTCTCTCTCCTCAAGAGCGACAGGAGTCACTCCTCCTTTGGGTCCGCTCTGTGCAGGCTGCACACTTTGAGAAGGAGATCGAGGTCCTGAAGTCTGGTAGGGTTAAGTTGTCGGGAGCTGTTAGTAAGCTGAATCCCTTCTTGGATAAGACGGGTCTTTTACGTGTTGGAGGACGGTTGAGGCACTCTAGCCTTCCTTATGGGGCCCGTCACCCCCTTTTGTTGCCCAAGGAGGGCCACTTGGTACAATTGCTGGTGACTGATCGTCACGTTAAAAACTCGCATGCCGGTTGCAATGCGCTGTTGGCTATTCTGCAGCGAGAATTTTGGATTTTGTCGGCTCGTCGTACTATTCGTAGCATTGTCTTCCGTTGTATGCCGTGTTATCGGACTAAGGCCTCCACTATGCAGCCCCTAATGGGAGGTTTGCCGGCTGATCGTGTCAATGAGGCGAGGCCCTTTGCTGGCGTCGGAACGGACTTTGCTGGTCCCTTTTCGGTGAAGACGTCCACACTTCGAAATAGTAAAATTGTCAAGGCTTATTTGTGTGTTATTGTCTGCCTGTCAACCAAGGCAGTACATTTGGAGCTGGTAACCTCCCTCTCGACAGAGGCCTTTGTGGCGACTTTGGACAGATTTGTGTCTCGCCGTAGGTTACCTTCTTTGATTAGGTCTGATTGCGGTACGAATTACAAGGGTACAAGTAACTATTTGAAGGAGGTATACGCCTTCCTTAGTGAGAGCCAGGTTGACATTGGTAACAGTTTGGCCCACCGAGGGGTCACTTGGTTGTTTGACCCGCCAGCCTGCCCCCATTGGGGGGGTATTTTTGAGGCCGCGGTGAAAGCGGCAAAGGGACACTGGCGGAGATTGTTGGGAGACACCGTTCTCACCTTTGAGGAACTAGCTACGGTATTTTGCCGCATTGAAGCTGTGTTGAATTCGCGCCCATTGTGCCCGCTCTCTTCGGACCCGAATGACTTGGAGGCTCTAACACCGGGCCACTTCTTGATTGGACAGCCACTTGTCGCCTTGCCGGAGTACCCTTTTGTTGACGTGAGCCAAAATCGGCTCTCGCGGTTTCAGTTGGTGCAACAGCTCGCTCAGAACTTTTGGAAGCGTTGGAGCTTAGAGTATCTGCACATCCTCCAGCAACGCGTCAAGTGGACGGATAAAACTCATCCGCCCAAGATCGGAGACCTCGTCCTGATTAAGGATGCCAACCTGAAGCCTTTGTATTGGCGCATGGGGCGCATTCTCAATTTGGTGGCTGGCACCGACGGGGTCCCTCGTTTTGCTGAAGTTTTGGTGGACGGATCCATCATAAAGAGAGCGGTCGCAACTTTGTCAAGACTTCCAATTGATTAGCGGACGGGTAGGCCCGTCCGGGGGGGGTAGATGTTTAGTCCAACGTGAAATTGAACGCACCTTTGGATTGGCAACATTATTCTATAGTCTTTGACTTTTTTTCACTTTGACGTTTTTCCGTTCTTGCAAAACTAACCACCGGTTGGAAGATTGAGTTTTATTAATTATAATTGGAAATCAACTTGGATCTCACGTGAGATTAACAGATTAATTGTGTTCAGTGATTGATTGAACTTTGTAATCTCGGATTAACGAGATTCCAGGGATATTTCTCCGAACAATTACGCCATATTGACGCCATACCAAGGCACGCGCGTTGTTGGAATTAAGTGTGCTGATTGAAGACGGACCGTATTGGGAGGACTGCATCTTGGAGAACCTTCGTCCATCCACACTTGTCTTTCACTATACGTTCAACTACTCATTACATACACACACACACACGGACGCGGCCTCAAGAACGGTCGTAGCTTGTCGTCATCAGCTCCTTGGGTAAGTGATAAGAGTTATTAACCATAAAGGGGGAAAGCCCAACGGGCTATAGTGCAGCCTTGTTTCAAGAGCAACGTCTCCACGTACCGTGGAAAGTTTAGGACACCCCAGTTACCGTTGCACTGGGCCTATTGCAGTCTTGAACACCTTGTATAAAAAAATGTTATTTTTGCAGACTTAAGCGCCGTATAGCGCTATGTATCATAGACGAGGCAGGGCAGGTGATCGAGCCAGAGACACTGATACCGCTCACACTCGACGTGACGCGACTCACTCTCATCGGCGATCCGCAGCAACTGCCAGGATTTATCTGTTCACAGGTTTGTTCACTGCCAGCACTCACCGTAATAGTCAGCCTTTGAATATAAATTTTAAAGATCTTTATTCTCACAAAAGATAAAAATTAACTTACGTATGTAAGTAAGAACATTAAGTTCGTCACTACACTAATTCTAACAATTAGGTATAGTTATTTTATATTCTTTTTTTTTCTTATCTTTTAAAACAGAACTAGCAATGTGGGTAGAATCCACATTACTAGCAATCTTGTTAACCCCTCCAACTAAGCTAAATATGCTCGTGTCTGAAGTGGGTTCACGTCAATAGTGTAATGGGTGGGGTTCGAACTCGTGACCTCTCGATCACAAGTCCGATACCTTATCCGCTAGGCTATCGGCGCTTATTATATCGCTAATTATAATATAGATATCCATAATTTATGGATATTTATATTACACGCCCACTCATTTTATCCACGCCCATCCAATGCATTTATTTATTTACACGTTATGCACATAGGTACAAAGGCGGACTTAATGCCGTAGGCATTCTCTACCAGTCAACCATGAGTGGTGAAGAGATAGTGTGGGAGGTGCAATATGTATGTGAAAAGTAAAATTGGAAAAAATATGTTTATAATAATATTAATAACACAAAAACCCTAGTGTCATAAAAAAAATTGAAAACTACATAAATAATAGTGAATAAATACTTATTTATTTTTCTACCAAATACTGAGCTAGTTTGGTCTTAAATGTATTGAATGAGCGTAGTCTCTTTATACAATATGCATCTACATCGCAACTATAGACAACAAAGACTGAAGCAGTTACTGACAGCTCATGAAAGGAGTTTGGCCAAAAAACTAGTGTCTACCGGGGTTGCGTGAATGTTCAAACGATGGCATTCAAACGGCATCCATGGAACGTAAGGGCAATTGAAGGAACTGGGTGGGTTTTTAGTCAGTAGAAGTCTGACACTACCTTCCGCCTCGACCCAGAGCAGCAGAAGTCATTTGATGACTTCCTACCGAAAAAACAAAAAGACATTTATGTGCATTAATTCACAATTATTTTCCAGAGAGCAAAAAAGCATGGCCTAAACGAGAGCCTGTTTGCCCGTCTAAGCTCATGCGCGGAGCACTGGCCGGGAAATAGCCCTGTCGTGTTACTCAACCAGCAGTACCGCATGCATCCGGACATCGCAGACTATCCCAGCCGGGCCTTCTACGACGGCAAGATATTGAGCATGCCGCCAAAGAGGCCGGAGATAGACCTCCCACCGTACAATATCATCAGTATCTCCAGTGGAGATAAAGGACAGGGTAGGTTAATTCTGTAATGAGTGTCCTTTTTTATTTTACCGCTTCATAACATTCGTTTACCAGATTTGTAATTTAAGATTACCAGATCGTATTATTTCTATATAATATTTTTAATGAAATGGCAAATGTTGTTATTCTTATCTGTTGGCTGTTTATTTTAGATTAGCGACATAAACTCGGCGTCACAAAAATCGCACGTCATTAAGAATTCCCTTCAAAGTCATTTTAACCCTATTAAACATTGATAGACATATGATTATAAGATATCATTGGAAAGGCAATTTAATTAAATTTCAGAATAAAGCAACAGATTTGGTTTTTGTTTACCAGGGAATAAAAAAAAAACAAGCTAATGCAAATGAATAAAATGTGTCGTTTTATAATTACATAAAAAATTACAACTTAGTCCTTAAAAACAACTTAAAACCTAGTGTTACCCCCCTAGCCCTGATGACTGCTTGCATGCGTTCTCTCATGGACCTAATTAATGTAACAACAGTCTCTTGAGGAATGTTGTCCCATTCTGCAACGACGGCATCTTGGAGGTCTTGGAGAGTGGTAGGATCACGTGCCCGTACTCGCCGTTTCAGTTCATCCCAAAGGTGCTCAATAGGGTTCAGGTCTGGACTTCGCGCCGGCCAGCTCATAACAGTGATCCCAACTTCTTGCAGGTAGTCTCTTACAATTAATGCGGTGTGGCAGCGGGCGTTATCATGCATTAACATGAACGCACTGCCAACAAAACCCGCATAAGGGACCACGTGCTCCTCTAAGATCTCTGTTATGTACCGATGAGCAGTCAGCGACCCTTGCCCGCGAGCACTTCCAGTCCGAGAAACACACACAAGGTTCGTTTTGCCGTCGATTGACATGCCGCCCCAGAACATGCACGAGCCACCCCCGTATTCCACTGTCTCTTGAATACAGGCATGTGCGAATCGTTCCCCCTGCCTCCTATACACTCTTCTACGCCTGTCGTTGCAGAAAAGACAAACCCTCGTCTCATCCGAAAATAGCACAGCCCTCCATTGATCCATTGTCCAATCCACATGGTCGTGGGCAAATTCCAACCGGTCTCTCTTGTGCTGTGCAGTCAATTTTGGCCCTGTAGCAGCCCTGTGAGCTGCAATTTTCTTCTCCCGCAATCTTCTTCTTATCGTGGAGACGCTTACAGAAGTTCTGCGAGCTGATCGGAGTTGTTGCTGCAGCTCAACAGAATTGGAGAACCGATTACGTAAAGACGTCGAAACAATGAAGCGATCGTCTCTTTCGGATGTGCAGCGTTGTCTTCCAGATCCACGTCTTCGGATATAGCCACCAGTCTCTTGGAAGCGTTGGAACACTCGTCGAACGGAAAAACGACTCAAATTCAGTTGCCGAGCAACATCACATTGCCGCATCCCTGATTGCAGTAGTGCAATGACTTGAGCGGCTTCATCTGCAGCTGTATCCATCTTCAGGGTTATTTTTCTTGCTGCAGCTGTTTACGTGTGTTCACTTCAAAGGTTGGATAGCGAATGACCCACATTCTTCTGGGCGGTCGCTGCGCCCCGCAAGGGGCGCGGCGAGCGGTCACAGGGCTTTGCCCCACTCCCGCGGGAGCTTTACCTTGCCTCGTGAATACGAGGCCGTCCTTGGGTCGCCTAGTTTCGGCATAAATGTTCGGGTGTGCGTTTCAAGCGCCTGTTCAAAAGTGAACGGCAAACGCACACCCGCGTGATTAATTGCTATTGTGTAACTATAGGCGCGCCGTGACGCCGATTTTCGGCGTCGTTTCTTCACGACACCCCGGCGGTCTAACCCTGCCAGGTGAAACCCCCCTAAGGGGGAAGCCCAGCGGAAGCCGACCAGCGACAGGAGTGCCGACTCAGACGCACCTATAGTGAATGCGGGGCTCCCGTCCGTCCCGCTTCCAGATCTAGCCGGTTACGTTTCGAACCGCAGAGCCGAGTATGTATGTATGAGCGGCATTGTACTGTGTGTCGCCGCTCAGTGCGTCTGCACCGAATAGCATGCGCTGCTATCCGGTGCTAGTTATATATAGCGCATGTAGAGTCATGAATGTATGTTTATAGTACGTAACGTGCCTATATTAACTTAGAACACGTTACGTACCGGGTGAAGTGTAGTTATGAGTAGTATAACTGTTTGAGTAAGTCGCGTGTAACGTGGGGCGACTTACCCAGGAGTCAAGTCCGGTGGGGATGGGGCCGCGACGTCCGTCGGGAGCAGATCTCTTGGTAGCCGCCTCGCGTCTGGCGGGCGCGCGTGCAGGGGCGCCAGGTGCTTGATGTGAGGCCAAGCAGAGGCGTCGGCACGCGCTAACATCGCCTTCGCGAGGCGCTGCACGTACTCATCCAGGCCCTCAATCCCGAGGTCCCGCCTGATAACGTCGTTCCTCACATAGCGAGGGGCACCTACTGCTGTCCGCAGCGCTGCGTTCTGCTGCGCGTGGAGCGGCCTGCGGGTCGTCTCACTAGTGAGGACGAACCAGGCGGGGGCGGCGTATGTCAGCAGGGGGCGTATGTACGACTTGTACACGCCCACCTTGACACGTACCGGGAGGCGGGACGAGAACACTGGATAGAGCAGTGAGCGGGCTACCTTTGTCTGCGCCGCGACTTGCTTGGCGTGCGGCCGCATCGAGAGCCGACGGTCGATGGTGACGCCGAGTTATTTGACCTGCGGCGCCCACGCGATCTCGGCTCCCATGAGCTCCAAGGGTGGTGGCAGAGGGGTTGAGCCTGTGATAATAGCCTGCGTTTTACTCACGTTTACGGAGAGCCGCCACTTTGCGAGGCACTCGGGGAGCATGTTAAGCGCGCGCTGCATCTTCTTCGCCGCGTACTTCGCGTTCATCGACGTGGTGATGTACGCGGCGTCGTCGGCGTACAGCGCGAGCGTCGCGTCCGCCGTGGTGGGGATGTCGTCCGTGAAACGCAGCTGCCTTGTGGTACGCCCGCCTGGATGGGGCGGGGTGCGGATTGTGCTCCGTCGACCACCACCCTGAAGCTCCTGTTGGACAGAAAAGATTGGACCACCTTTACTTTACGCGACGGGGCGTGGCGGAGGTGGCCAGTTTGTACACTAGACCGTCGTGCCATACGCGGTCGAAGGCCTTCTCCATGTCGAGGAGTACTGCTACCGCGTACTCTTTCTTGTTCATTGTGGTGGACAGCTGGTAGAGTACCCTCGACAGTTGGAGCGTCGTGCTGTGGTCCGCCCTGAATCCGAACTGTTCGGGTCTTGGGGTGATGTTCGGCGTGAGGTGCCGCAGCAGGAGTGACTCGAACACCTTGGAGATGGTGGACAGCAGAGTGATGGGCCGATAGCTCTCCGGCTTCAGTACGTTTTTCCCCGCCTTGGGCAGCATGATGACGCGCCCCTCCTTCCAAATGGCAGGGAAGGCCCCCGTGCGCAGCACCGCCGTGAACAGGCGCGCCAGCGCCACTACCATACGGTGGGGCAGGTGGCGTAGCACGGCGTTGGTGATGCCGTCGGCCCCGGGAGCCTTTTTCAGCTTGGTCTTCAAGATGGCGCGTCTGACTGCGCCCGGCGAGAAAAATATTGGGTCTTCTTCGGGAGCTATCGGCGTCGCGAAGTAGGCTCCAAGGTGTTGCTCGACTGCTGCGACATGTGCGTGCTCGTCGGTTGGATACGGGCGGAACTGACGCTCCAGGTGCTCGGCGAAGACCTCCGCGCGGTCCTCCGCAATGTACTTAAGAGCCCCGTCGGTGCCTCGTAGTGGGCGCACCGGGGCTGGGGTATTCGAGAGTGAGCGGCATAGTCTGTGTATTGACGGCCAGCTGTCAGCCGCGGCGTCAATACGTTCCTCCCAGCTCGCGGTGGCCGACGCCTTGAGCTCGGCCTTTACCCTCTCCGCGAGTCGATTCAGCTGCGTTCTCATGGTGGGGCATCTTGTCTGTTGCCACTGCTTGCGTAGGCGTCTCTTCTCGGCGATCATAGCGCGCAGGCTCGGCGACAGGGGCGGCAATAGCCCTCTCCCCTGCGCCGGCGGCGGTATGACCGCCTCTTCTATCGCTTGTTGTACGCAAGCAGTGACGTCGGCTGCGAACTGATCGACCTCCGCGGCGGTAGTGATGGGCCGAGTCGGCGTCGTGGCCTCAACCTTCTCTGCGAATCTTGACCAGTCCAGTAGTCGACGTGGCGCTGGCGGCTTCAGTCGGGCCGGCATTTCAGATATGACAACGAGTACAGGCTGATGATCAGACTGTAGCTCGTCGTCGATCACGTGTTGAGTGATCTGGCAGCTTAGCCCCTGGTGGATCACAATGTCCAGCACGTCCGGCATGTGATGAGGGTCGTCCGGGTACCGGGTAGGCGTCTCTGGGCCGGACACTGTGTAGCCAGAGGCTTCCGCGTCCGCGAAGAGTCGTCTCCCCTGGGCGTTCGTATTGTATGAATTCCACGCTGGGTGCTTGGAGTTGAAGTCCCCGGCGAGGATGGCAGGATGCTGAGCGAAGAGCAGGGCCCGCAACTCAGCTAGGTCTATCTGGGTTGCGGGCGGCTTGTAGGCGGCGTATATTCGGAGATCCTCGCCGGCCACGTGGATCTGCACACCCAGCGTGTACAGTGAAGTCGTAGAGGGGGGCAGCTCTTGATGGACGACTCTTCGCCTCACCAGCACTGCCAGACCACGATATCTGATGTTGAAAGCCGACCGTTCGTCTTGGCGATAAACGAGATACCCTGGGAACTTGACCCTATCTTCTGGTCCCAGGTGCGTCTCGTTTATTAGCGCCACGTCAATGTCTTGATCCCTCAGGAGATGGCGGAGGGGAGCGACCTTGTCTCGCAGGCCGCGGGCGTTCCAATTTAACACCCGCAGTGGCCTAGCCATGGGTGAGTGTGAGTAGGGTAGCTAGGCCATCTATAATGACCTGTTGTGGGTCCTGTCCCCGCCCGATGGCCTGGATCAGGTCCATCAGGATCTTAATAGCGCAGGTCATAAATTCTTTATTGACATTCACAGAGGCGCCGGCCGCCTCGGTGTCTGTCTTCTGTTCCTTCGGGTTTTGTTGTCTGCCGGCGCCTCTTGTCGCCGTGGTTTGTTTTTGTTTGGCCTGCGCCTTGTTTTGGGCGGGGGGGGCCTGCGAGACCTCTGCCTGGGTCGCGTTATTTCCTTTCTTCGGGTTCTGCGGGGGGGGGGGGGTTGTGCCTTACCTTTCCCCCCACGCTTCTTGTTCCTCCTCCGCCTAGAAGAGGTGGCCTCTCCGCGCGTCGTGGGCCCGTTTGCTGCCGCCATCAGGGACGCGCCGCCGTGGCCGTCCTCCACCTGGTTGGCCTGCGAGTCCACTGGTTGCTTGGGGCGGCGCGAGTTGGCTGCCGTGATGGCGACAGTTCCCGCCCGCCTGTTCTGTATCTCCCTCTGGAATACAGGGCACTTGACGTGACACGCCGGGTGCGGGCCACCGCAGTTTGCGCAGGTGGCCGGCTCTTCCCTTGGACGTATGCAGTCTCTTGCTGCGTGCCCTTCCCCACATCTCACGCAGGCGAGCGGGCGGTGGCATTGGTGCGACGAGTGCCTGAACTTTTGGCACCTATGGCACTGGGCGGGTCCACGTTTTCCACGCCATGCTTCAATCTTTACACCCCGCATCATTAGAAATACGGAGGTGTCATAGATGGTCCGGATATCCGGGGTCCTCATGAGCATGGCGTAAAATACGCAGCCGGGTCGTCCTTGGCGCGCCCTTATATGGCGCACGTACTCCGGCTCGTAACCTAGTACGCGGAGCTCTTCCTCAATCTCCTTCGGTTCGGTGTCAGCCGGCAACCCCCGGATGGCCACTTTTACCAGCTTCTCCGCTGGTAGGGAATAAGCGAACCAGGATATCCCACTCTGCTTTTCGAGTTCTGTGAGATATCGCTGGATCAGCCTGTACTCATCTTCTGTTTCCGGCGTGAATCGCACGCCAGATCCGTAGGGCCGAGCGTTGGGAGGCCGACCCAGCTTGGCTGCTATGGCTCTAAAATGCTGAGCCCAGTTGGGGAGCCGCTCTACTACCAACGGAGGGTAGCGGGGGCGCTTCTGCCGCTGACCTGAGGTCGCGTTTGAAGTGGTGACGGGGGCCGCGCCGTTAGAAGTGGTGGCGCGGGCCGCGTTGGAATTGGTGGTGGGGGTAGGTGCAGGCACTTCACCTACCTCCTCTGTGTGACCCACCGTTCGCCCGTTTTAGACCCTTGTAGGGTGGTGCAACTAGTGACCGTTGTAATGTGTATTTTGAGAACTTTTTTTTTAACGTTACGTGCTAATGTGATTTGTTGTGTTTAGGAATTCTAATTGTTGTTAATTTAAAGGTCGACAAACATACTTTCAATCGATACCAATATTAATTGGGTTTAATGTATTCGTTGATGGCGGGACATGCTTGAAACATATTTTCAGAGAGGTGCGATTTTTGTGACGCCGAGTGTATTATGAGCGCGTTCAATCAAACAAACTCTTTAGTTTTATCATATTAGTAAAGATTTACCGATTTTCACCAAAAATGCCACAAATAAAAAGTAATACTGAATACTTGCAGGTTTTTAACACTTTTATGTAAAACTAATATTTCATACAAGCAGTCGCGCTGGGCTTCGCTACCGTGAACTTTATCACTACTAAAGGCTACTTTTTATCCGACTGCAAAAAAGAGGGTTATGTTTTTATCGTAATAAAGTCCACGGAAGCGAGCCTCGCGCAACTGCTAGCAGGCGTCCGTCACTCGCTCAAGTCCACGCATGCCTACCGCTTCGCGTATCGCCGTCGGTACAACCGACAGTGGGATGCCGCACGCCTGCCCGAGCCTTTTTAAATAATTTTGACAACGTCATAATGGATCGAACTAAAAACAATTGATTTTCCTCCGCTTTGCTCCTGTTTCCGTTTTGATTATTTATTTGCGCGGAATTATATTAAAATTAAAATTATTTACGCGGTTTCGGATATTTTCGACACTAAACTTTAATAATCGGGAATTCAGGGAAGGAAAAAATGCATACTATCATTTTATTAAACTGAAACATACTTGATCAACAAATAAAAAATAATTGTTTTTCTAAATTCGTTTTATTACCAATACCTAGGACATTCGCTCGATGACGTGGGTCGCGCGGCGGGCAAAACAATCTCAACTCTCTGTGTGCGTACTTATGGTGCATTTCTTCTCGCTGCAAACAGCTGGTATTATTATTAAGATTTTGTAGGCTATTATAGCGTAGGTATTTTCGCTTTTGTATAAGAGTGATGTATCTGTTACGTAGTAACTATTTAGTAATCTGTGCTGCTAGTAAAGCATATACAGATTTGCAAATAAAATGTGTGTTCACTAAGTATGAATAAGAATACTTTTATTTGCATAAAACAAAAGGTTCATTATAGGTCTAATTTTATTTAACTCCCGACGCAAAAAGTGGGGTGTTATAAATTTGACATAACTTTTTGTCTGTATCTGTCTGTGGCATCATAGCTCCTAAACGAAAGGACCAATTATAAAGCGGTTTCTTTTGCTAGAAATCTGACGTGATCCAGATGGTTCTTAGCAACAATTTATCAAGATCTGTTCAGGTGTTTCAAGGTTTTTGGGGGTTACTTAAAAATTGTATTTTTTAACACGCTTTTATTAGGTCGACCTGTATGTAACTAACTATGTAATGAAATCTAAGGTAACTAATTTAACCATCTTCCAAATCGTCGGTCGTAGCGTAATGAAAATTGGCAGCTGTATGTAGTTCTGATGACAATACAATAATATGGTACTGTCGAACTGATCTGATGATGGAGCCGGAAGATATGAACTGGAACTTCATGATGGAAAATCGTATCATAGTCGTTTTGTATTTTTTAGAAAAGTCTTGTAATTAACTTTGACCACGATTAGGTTTCAAGGTCTGATGATGAAGTCGGAAGATGGGCACTGGTATTCCATGATGGAATATCGTATCATAGTCGTGTTTGCACTTGTGAGAAAGGCCACGTAATGGACTTTGAACACGATCAGGTTTCAAGGTTATAACAAACGTAAAAAAAACTGTTATCGGTTTTCTTAACCTTTTTGAATTACCGCGTAATCCATAGATTTTCATATAGATGTCACTTTCAAATCCTCTGGGGGATCTACCGTTTAATTGTTGACTACTCGTGGGAATAATATGGCAAAAAAAAATAAAAAGAAACAGCAACACAAAGAAAACGGAGACTACAAAAAAAAGGAAAAGCGCGAACAATTTGTTTTGTTTTTACGTGCATTTATAAAAGCGTGTTTTTCTAGTGAGTTTTAAACTATTAATTTATTTATATTATGTTGTGTTATGTGTAGGAGCGAGCGGCGCCAACGAGATGGAAGCGTGGGGCGTGTCGCGCCTCGTGCTGGCTCTACACGCAGCGCTGCGCCCCTCAGGCCTCAAGCTGGCCGTCATCACGCCCTACAACGCGCACAAAGACCTTATTAAACGACATCTCAGGACTTTACAACTGTAAGTAAGCTTTTAGCAACATTTAGATCATAAATGTTCTCTTAAAACACAAAATGTTCATATTACACTATTTAATCCTCCTATTTAGTCCTACTAATCTTATCCTACTAATATGCGCGTCAGATATGTTTACGCAGAACCGTACTGATGGCTTCCACGCAGTTGTGCGGAAGAAAATAGCGTCTGTGGCTGTTAGAACCCGGGCCGGGGGCAACAGCATTCTAAAAACAGTGACTGAGAATGTGTTTTCCCCTTTTATGAGGCATTTTCTGGAGAAGATGACCGGTTGAGAAACTGGTTTCGTCTTCTTTACAAAGTGACTCATACCCATATAATACCCAAAATGTTTTCCTAATTTATGTATATACTAACACTAGGTATAAGGTACTTTACTAATACTACGGATCTCTGTTATCTGATTATTTGAAATAAATTAAATTAAATTAATATCATAAATGCGAAAGTTTGTGAGGATACATGTGTGTTTGTTGCTCTTTCACGCAAACACTACTGAACTGATTTCAATGAAAGGAAAATGCCATGTACTCTATAGACCTTTGCCCCACTCAATAAAAGTCATTTACAAGCATGCAATATGCAGCATCTTATTGTATATTTATTACTGCTAACTAAACATTTGTCCTGAAACCTGTAAAACTTGCGGTTTTCGTTTAAAAATAAAAACAATAATGACATTGATTTATAGGTTAGGTGGTGTAGCTACATAATTGTTAAAATAAATTATCTATACTTATAATAAATCTGTAGAGAGGTCAATTCTGTACATGAAATATATTTCCAAAATAACTATCAGGGGGTGATTAAGGATCGATACTCATGCCAAAAATGCAATCAGTTAAATTTTTGTCTGTCTGTCTGTCTGTCTGTCTGTCTGTCTGTCTGTCTGTATAACCGTTATAGAAACAAAAACTACTCGACGGATTTTAACGAAACTTGGTACAATTATTTTTCATACTCCTGAGCGGGTTATAGTATACTTTTCATCACGCTACAGTCAATAGGAGCAGAGCAGTGAAGGGAAATGTTGGGAAAACGGGAGAAGTTACTCCATTTTTTAAGCTTCCGTCGCGTGTGCAACCTTAATGGTTAAAGCTACACAAATCATTTCATGACGGAAATGTTCTCCTTAAAATTATATAAAAAATATCCCACGACAGCATATGTCTAACTTTTATGGTTGACTCACAATAACACGTGTAACTCCCGATAGCTTAGCAGTTCGAAGCTTTCTGATTATAATATTTGTCTACTCTTACGTTTATAACACTCTCAGTCACCTCTAATTGAAAAAGTTAACATTATTAACTATTCCATAAAAAAATTGGCCAAGTGCGAGTCAGACTCGCCCATGAAGGGTTCCGTAGTAACTATAATATAATATGCAAATTTATTTGACGAAAAAAAAAACCTTACAAATTTCTTAAAACTAGCTTATTTACATTTTTTAATACTGCGCCAAATAAATTTGTTTTGAAAATAAACCTTACAAATTTCTTAAAACTCGCTTTTTTACATTTTTTACAACTGCGCCGAATAAATTTGTTTTTCATAGTGTTTGTATGAATTACAAAGTTATATTTGCGGTTTTAGAAAATATGCTGTATCTCAAAAACTGCTGAACTGATTTCGTTCAAACTAATTTTGGTTGAAAGTTTATATTAAGATCTACAGACATATATTTTTTTTAGATTTTTCACTCCATTATTATAGAAGTTAGAGGTTGTGTCCGCCAAACACACATTTTACCACTTTGGAAGCTTATATCTTTTAAACGATTGACTTTATGGAAAAGTGGTTTTAGAAACCCCGATGTCGTTTTTAAAGAACCGTCTATAGATACCACACATGCATCGATTTCATGAAAAAAAATATTTTCAGGTTTAGTTCCATGTATGGGGAGCCCCCCTTTATTTTAAATATTTTTTAATTTTTTTCTCAAAATCGGAAAGCGGTTCACAGAATACATCTACCTATCAAGTTTCACATGTATAGTCCTAATAGTTTCGGAATAAAATTGCTGTGACAGACGGACGGTCGGACAGACAGACAGACAGACAGACGGACAGACATGTCGAAACTATAAAGATTCCGTTTCTTGCCATTCAGCTATGAAACCGTAAAAAGAATCATATAAATCGGTATAGAAACACCAAAGTTATACATGAAATACGCTTATAATAATAAGCCATCGCGCGTGAATACTAAAATCGTGCTATAAGGATTATTTTTGAGAATCGGTCGCCGCGCTCGACGCGTCTCGCGGTCGAAGCGTTCTCTAAACCGTATTCAGGAAGCCGTGAGATAAAAGGTAAACAAACCATAAAAAGGGTACATTAAAGGTCACGATTGATGAAGTGAATATATTTTATAAAAATAACTACGGAATAAAACGCTGACAACACTTTAAATGATATTTTAGAATGATGTCTGTAGAACTTATGAAATTGTTTCAGACTTATTTGAATTCGAATATCAAATAAATAAATAAATGCCTTAAATTATTTTCTTAATTTTAATTAATTATTTATTAAATCGTTTACATCTAAAAACACCCAAAACAGACTTGATTCCCAAACTTCGAACGCATTTTAATACTACTAACTTATATACCACAGGTACTGAGAACATTTTACATAAAAATGTGACGTTTTGTCATCGGTCGGGTTATATCCGCCATCTTTACTATCGATCAACTTGTTGATACGCTTCCAAATATTTTCGTTGAATTCTTGCTATTCCGTTGTTACTTTTGTTGATTTCATTAAGTTTCTTATTTTGTTCAGTTTAAAGTTATTTGTTGATTGTTTTGTTTTTGTTATATTGACATTTTCGTGCTTAAAACATGAGTGAACCTGGACTAAACAGCGCTTGCAGATTTTCTTCGCCGTAGAAACAGCGATCAAAGAAAACTCCAATGCATTCAACGGAAACGGTGGCTGTTATTAATGTGTTTAAACACGTAGAAGAAACGTGGCCGAAGGATTTGTATCGTTGTATTCGTACAAAACCGATATTCTCAATAAAGCCGCTGAAATTTTGGGAATTTCACGAGCCACTGTAAACAGGTTTATAAAGGAAAAAAAAACCACAGGCTGCCTGAGATCACCTCCACCACCATCACCGAGACTATCGAAGATTAACACTTTAACCAATATAGATTTGGGTGGAATACACCGTAAAGTACACATGTTTTACTTTAACAATGAATTGCCTACCATTGATAAGGTGCTGGAGGCTGTAAATTCAGATGATACATTGCCCAGTTTTAAAAGAACTACATTTTATAAACTATTAATCAAACTCCAATTTAAATATGTGAAATGTAGCTAGCCGCAAGAGTGCACTCATTGACAGAGATGATAATATAGTGTTATGGCGTATCAAATATTTAAACACCATAACAAAATTAAGGAGTGAAGGCATAACATTTATTACACAGATGAAACTTGGCTCAATGAAGGTTAGTTTAAACATATTTTAAGAATTCAATCATATACTTCAATTATTACATATGCCTGTATTTAATTACTGGAGACCTGGATAATAGTTCATTTAAAAGTATAAAATGATTTTAAAGTACTTAATGTTTTATAATTATGAATCAAAGAATTTATTTTGTATTTAATACTCTAAATTAACATCAAATCTGTTACAGGACACACTATGAACAAAGTTTGGCAGGACGAGTCAATAAAGTCAATTAAAGAAGCTTGGATCATCAAGGTTTATCCAGTGATTTAAAAAAATCTAAGTGGAAAAGGAAAACGTTTCATTGTAGTTCATATTGGTAAAGTTTCATTTTAATACAACACAAACATAGCATTCCTGACAATACCTAACATACCTGGATTCCCCCGGGGTGGGCAGTGGTGTATAGTACACACCCACATTTCATCAGTTTATGTTGAAATCCCACAGAATAGGGGGCGAGGAAATTTTGATACATACATAAATCAAGTTTCCGGATATTTATAATTCAATCATAATTTGTTTACAGGCTCAAACTCAGGCTTTCTGGAAGAAGGAGAATTGATATTTGAAGCAAAGAAAGTAGTAATGTAGTTGACCGTTTCGTTATTCATGTTGGTGACAGTTCTTCAGAATTCTCTGAATAAATAATTAAATAAGAGAGATCTTTGGTTTTATTATCCTCATAGTTAAATACCTTCTAACAAAACTTGTGCATTTATTTGTACGGGTGAACTATGTAAGATAAAGTACAGAAATTAAATGCATAGTTTTTGATTATGGAGTCAGGCTTTCAGACAATACAACATAAGAACAGTATAGCTAGCTGCTAGATACACAAATGGGAAACCTTACAATAAATTAAATAGAAATAAAAACAGTGAAATAAAAGTTTGAGAAACCTTGTTTTCTTTGTTTACACTTTCTCTCAAGCCCAGATGAATAGGGTATAGGTACTTAAGCCTCATGTGAACGTGATCTAAACAATATTACCAATACATTAACTTACGCTGACGGAGTCGCGGGCACAGCTATATTGTATCATTACGCTAAGGCCAATAGGAGCGGAGCGCCAATGAAGAATGCTTCAAAATCGGGGTTAAATTTAACGTTAGCCCAAAGTAACTATTCCACGCGGACGAAGTCGCGGGCAAAAGCTAGTTATACATATGATTATACATACCTGTTGCAACAAACCACGAAGTAAGAAGAGTGTAATGAGACACAATGTGTCTTAATATTCTGTTGACATTCAGGTAACAAATAGACCGCAAAATTGTTCACCAAATCACAAACAATAATCGGAATCCGTGATAACTATTAACTAGCACAAACACAAAACAAAGTTAGTGAGTAAAATCGGTAGGAAAAACAAATAAAGAAATAATGACACAAAAAAGCAAAATATAAGAGTGAGGCGCAAAAACACAACGGGAACCATAGAGTAAAGTAAACGGGAACGCAGACAGATGAATAAAGCTGTAGCAAACCGTATGCATTCGGTACTGAGTAATGGGTACGCCATCAAGTACCAAGTAACGAAACGTTACTCACGAATGGATTTCGTTACTCGCATTTTTCGTTACAACTGTTCCAAATCGCACAAGTACCATTAGGTTGAGGCGAATGTTGAATGCGCGGTCCAGTGACCACGAGACTTTTATTTTTTTTATTATTTACTAAATTGATAATGTAAAAATTATAGGAGTTAAATAACTGAAAAAAATATTTATAAATAGTATGTTTGTGTATATAAACATACTATCTTAAAAGTCACGTTATCTTGAATTAGTCATTTTTATGTTATGACACTTTTTTTCTGGGCAGCGATATATTGCTGAAAATCGCATGAGTTCAGTAGTTTTGAGTTTATCGCAACCATACAGACACTACATATTTATTTAACGCACCCTCATCCGCATTTCTATCCACATTGCAAGTAATCTTTGAAGGGATATGGCATAATAACGCACGTTTTATGGTAATAATGTTTATTTAAAGGAACACATCGAGCATGACAATGTTAGCGGTGCGACACGATACGTAACAACAAATTACTTACATACTGTAAGATAGATGGCACTGCTCACGCGCTTTGTATTGCTTAAACAATCTTTTTTTTTTTGTTAGTCTAGTTTGTGTCTCAGTGCTGAGCAAAGGCCCCCCCTTTTTCCTTCCAAACCTCTCTATTTTGGGCAATGTCGGAACAATATGTTTTCCCCCCGCGAACTGCTCAGATCGTCCCCCCGCCTGCACCGTTCAGGCGTCCAATGGGTGACAATCTTTGCCCACCTCTCCAGTTGCATTCTTGCGACGTGGCTAGCCCACTTCCACTTCATCTTGGCTGTTTTTCCAATCCATCCAGTACTTTCGAAGATTAGCGCGTTCAAGCAAACAAACAAACTTTCTTTGATGTCACTATTTACATGGACTTACTTGGACTTCTTTGTCACTATTTATTTTATATTACGCTATTTATTTATTTTACTGTACTTATTTTATATTATTGTATCAATTATTTAACTAATATTGTTTACCAGGCTTGATTTCCGGACGTCATACATATTTATAAGGCAACCACTGAAAACCAGCGCCGTGCTATGGGCATGCCCATGGCATAGCATTATGCTGAGTGGGAGTCTTGTTGCCACGACCACGACGTGCATTTGCCTTGTTTTTTGTTGTTTCCTTTTTCTTCGTAAATTGTCAATATCTAAGTCTTTGTCCTTAATTACTAACATAATTATAAGTACCAATTACTAACTCTAGTCTAAGGAACTAAATAAGTTTTTAATATTGTTAGCATGTCGTTTGTCTGTTGACAATAAATACTTTTTCTTTCAACATCAGCTACTTGAGTGAAGGAGCGCTGGGTTTATGTAAAAACAAAAAAAAAATAACGTGTTATATTGTTACAGGAGCGAGGGTCAGGTGGAAGTAAACACCGTAGACAGCTTTCAAGGCCAGGAGCGAGACGTGGTGGTGGTGTCGCTGGCTCGCTCGCACGGCGTAGGCTTCCTCACGGACGCCGGCCGCATGAACGTCATGCTGACGCGCGCCAGGCACTCACTGCTCGTTTGCCTCAACCACAATGCCTTGCTGGTAAGATCCTTACTTATCCGGAACTTACACATATTGTCTCTGCTTTACAGTATTCTGTTCAATCCTAAGACCCCCTTTTATCTTAAAGAACGTTTTAAGTTCCTCCATGACACACATGCCAAATTTCTGAGGTCATCGGAAAACTTGAGGCTAGAGGTACCGAGTCACTCCACCAATTTCTTTGGTAAGTCGTTCGCAGCTCAAGCAGAAAGACTGTGGAATACTCTTCCCGTGTCAGTAAGACAACCACAACGCCCTTCCTTCTTTCAAAAACATGGTAAAAGATCTCTATCTCTCTCTTTAATATGTTACTATTTTTTATATATCTCAGCTTCGTTATTTTTATGTATGTATATGTATATGTGTATTGAGTATGTAGGTTATTACTTATTTATTGTATATAAGTAAATAGTACACCATGGACTACCCGCGAATTTATTTTCTCCTGCTGTGTCAAATCCATCTAAAGGTTGTCTGTAAAAGATCGCTTTTAGCGATAAGACCGCCCATTGTAACACCCTTTGTAGTTTTTAAGTCCTTATTTAATTCTGTTATGGTGTACAATAAAGAGTATATCTATCTATCTATCAAACTCAACATCTGCTTGGAAAGACTTGTCCGATCAATCCAGCAACGTCGTTCACACCCCGCAGAGGGTGCCCTTAGATTGTAGTCGCTCGTCCAATGACTGCCTCCCAGTCAGGGCGAAGCCAGGTATCCGTTTGCCCAGCAAGGCCCCCCAGAATTTGCGTTTCAGGTATGCACCAATGCGATGTACTCGCCTCTAGGAGTATATGTACCGGTAGATATTGTGAATTCATCATATCATATATTACAACTGATGGGGTGACCATGATTCCACGTGAACATGGATAAAAAAACCTGATTTTTGATCCAATTTATCTTTTAGAGTACTAATACAACAGAATCGCAATTTATTTGGAACGAACGTACTCCTATACATAATTTAGGAAGTCGAGTTTTGTAAACAAACATGTCATATTTAAAAAGATATAGGCAACTATAGAGGGCCGTGCTGAATGAACTAAAATTGATTTATTTTTAACCGACTTCTAAAAAAGGAGGAGGTTCTCAATTCGGACGTTTGTATTTTTTTTATGTTTGTCCGCGCATAACTCCGTCACTTGCCAACCGATTTGAAAAATTCTTATCTTGTTAGAAAGGGTATACTTCCCAAATAGTCCCATGAAAATCTTATCGAAATCGGACTAGCCGTTTCTGAAAAATCAACAAAAATCTAAAAAAAAACATATTTACATTGATGATCTTTTCGTTTACTCTGCATTGCGTTTTTTGTTCGCGCATAACTCAGTCATTTACGAACCGATTTGGAAAATTCACTGACCCACTAAAAAACATGAAAATAAAAACTTTTTTGCAATAAATAAACACTACAAAGCCAAAAATAATTTTAATTTCGGAAGGCGGTGTGTAAAAAAAAAAGTAAATACAAAACCAATAACACCGACTACCGAAATTAAAATTATTTTTGGCTTTGTAGTGTTTTGATATGGAAGTCGGTTTTTTCAAAAGCAAGTTGTATGAGAAACCAATACGGTACATATGTTACTTGCCTAACATCAATTATTTGTTAATAGTTTTTGGCTAAGGTTGTTTTGTCTTTTTAACCGACTTCAAAAAAAGGAGGTTTACAATTCGTCTTGAACTTTTTTTTTTTTTATGTATGTTACCTCATAACTCGGAGATGGCTGGACCGATATGAAAAATTCTTTTTGCGTTTGAAAGGGTATACTTTCTAGTTGGTCCCATTGTTTCGAAATTAGGATCTGATGATGGGATCCTGGAGAAATTGAGGGAACTCTTCAAATATTATAGGCACACCTATAGCGTTTTGGGTATTTCTTATAGTACCTTGAGCAGTTGCTTTCGAAAAGTACCATTTGAGGAATTTGAACTGATGATGAAGACCACAGATGGCCATTGAAACTACTCAATAATAAGTATTTCGTGGATTGCGATTCGATTACTTGAGGACGAATGTTAAGCACTTTATGCTCGTCACAATACATATGGTGATGTAGAGCTGATGGTCAAGTACCAGGAGAACTCCTCAAAAATTAACGGCTATGCATTGGGAAAAGCAATATTTTGTAAAAGGTGATAAGTTGTTGATATTATGGCTTTTGTAACTAGGTAAATTATAAACCGACCCACTAAAAAGCGTGAAAAAAATTTTTTTGCAAAAAATAGAACCGACTTCCATATCAAAACACTACAAAGCCAAAAATAACTTTAATTTCGGAAGGCGGTGTGACAAAAAAAGAAAATACAAAACCAATAAGTAACACCTACTACCGAAATTAAAGTTATTTTTGGCTTTGTAGTGTTTTGATATGGAAGTCGGTTCTATTTTTTGCAAAAAAATTTTTTAGAGATATTTTCTTATAAGTTTTTTCCAGCATATCCACATCTATGTATTATTTGTTATTACGAATTCACAATATCTGTTGCGGTACAAATAACGTGTTAATAGAGTACATTCCTTGAGTTTAAGAAACTTTTTAATACGCTATATATTTTTCAAGTTACATGGGGGCCGTGCTGAAAACGTTTGGCTGGCACGGCCCCCTTTTTTTGCATATTTCTTCAAAAGTACAGAGGTACATTGAAAAGGAAACCGGTACATATACTCCTTGAGGCGAGTACATTGCATTGGTGCACAGCTGAAACGAAAATTAAGGGGCCATGCTGGGCAAACGGACATGAAGCGAGGTATGTCGGACTTTCACTGACGAAAATCCATCCGTACCTCTTTCGTACGATTCAGCAACCCTGGCAGGCAACGGCCCCCTAATAGGCCTTGACAATTTTGCTGACAACTCTTAGCACCGTCTACACGGGCCTGATTTCTGTCGGGCGGTGAGTGCTTTAATGATTACAATAAAGGTCACAATAGGCAAGTCCTCTTAAGCACCCAACAACCTCATAGGTCGACCTGCGAGAAACGACACACAAAACAAAGGAGGAATTATTATCTGCTTAACCTTTACCCAACTGTTTTGGGTACCATTCTAATCGTGGTATTAGTGGTTTACATGAAGTGATTGCATATACAACGTGTAATTTAAAGTACCAAGTGCAAGGCTTCTTTGGATGATAACAAACGATATGGCAAGGGTTTGGTAATCCTATGTCTTCATGTGTGGAACTAATTAGAAATTTAAATACATTGATACCAGAGACTGAATTTTTCAAATTAAGAAGATTGAAGAGAATTATCGTATAGGCAAGTGACGTGGAAAGTTATTGACCCTCGTAGTGCTGTGACATGTTTGTTATGATTGATATTCAAGAAACATATGAAACCGATAATTTCGTATCAATTCATTGAGTCAGTTATTTTGTGCTGAAACTGGGCATAGAGACTTCATACCAGAAGTTGTCTTCAGCCCTTTTGGATTGATATGGAGTTTCGGTTATACGTTGTATAACCAATACTATCCAGTAGATTGGTAACACGATACTTCATAGCAAGACTGATATCAAACTTTTTGGCATTTTACTACCCGTAACGACAGTCAAAGACGATTGTAAAAATTGTAGCCGGTACCGACGGCCTAACGTGCCGCCGGAGGCATGGAGAAAACTCGATATATAAGATAGTCACTCATTCACGTACCGACCTCAGCAAGGACTGCTTAACTTTGAAGATTTACCAGTGCTGCTGATATTATTACGCCACTTCTTCATCTTAAATTCATTTAAAACCTAGCTTCTGCCCTCGACTTCGTACGCGTGGTTGGGTTTTCCCGCGTAAATCCCGAACCCGTGGGAATTCCGGGATGAAAAGTACCCTATGTGTTATTCCAGAATTTCAACTATCTATTTGCCAAATTTCATTCAGATCCGTTCAGTAGTTTTTGCGTGAAAGAGTGACAAACATCCATCCATCCTCACAAAATTTCGCATTTATAATATTAGTAAGAAGATTAGTAAGAAGTAAGATAAGATATTAGTAAGAAGATAAGATTAATTATGCCAAACAAATTTTTTGTATTACAAAATTTTAAGGTGTATGTATTATTTATTATATTATTTATTATTATTATATATTATTTATTTATTAGTTTGTATTATTTATGTACAGAAAGTAAGTATAAAACTTAATAAATATATTTTATTTTCTTTTTTCCAGAAAAATCCTCAGTGGAAAACGCTTTTTGAAGACGCACAAAGAAGGAACATGTTTAAAGTACTGCCACATAAAATGTGCCAACCGATAACACCAGCGCAGGTGCCCAGTGACAACATTTTACAACATATAGTTTATAATAAAAATCATTCTCGTCGTTAATTATACCGTTGAAATATTCTGTTAGGGACAGTGATATGTCTTCATGAATCAGCTTGATACATTTACGATTTTACAACTTTATAATGCATTTTGTCGCCTTCGCGCTTTGGATACAATTTTTCCGTCTAGTCTCTATTACTCTACACTTGTTATCAAATCACTGTTATGGAAAAATTAACCACAAGCGTCGAGATATTCAACATTAACAATAAAAGTACATAACGCACCCTTAGAATGATAGTTAGCTAACTCAAAAACCGGCCAAGTGCGAGTCGGACTAACGCACGAAGGGTTCCGTACCATTATCTATAAAAACGGCAAAAAAAATCATGTCTGTTGTATGGGAGTCCCCCTTAAATATTGGCTTTATTTTATTTTATTTTTTATGTTTAAAGTTAATTTATAACTAAATATTCTGTTAATATTTCAAGCGTCTACCTGTTGTAGTTATCAATATAGAGCAAAAACGAACAAAAACATCACATTTGTTGTATGGGAGCCCCCTTAATTATTTATTTTATTCTGTTTTTTTAGTATTTGTTGCTATAGCGGCAACAGGTCATCGGACAGACATCATCTGTGAAAATTTCGACAGTCTAACAATCATGGTTCATGAGATATAGCCTGGTGACAGACGGACAGACGGACAATCGGACGGACAGTGGAGTCTTAGTAATACGGGACCCCGTTTTACACTTTGGGTACGGAACCCTAAAAATGTCATTTTTGGGGTTGTGCAAGAAAGCTTAAAGTTAAAAAAGCAGTGTTGAGTATATTTAATTAACATAATATGTATCTCTTCCATGATTGATATTATAGGCTGTTCTTTCATTGTTTGTATTATTACCCTTGTCACATCGTAAAATGTTTAAGGTCATTTTATACCAGAATCAGAAGTTGCAGAATTTGGAGTTGGTTCACTTACAATCAAATGGTGCAGTCATAAATAAAATTACTACTTTATTTAATTAAAAAAAGGTAAAAAACATCGTTCCTAGATTCATGAAGTTCGAATGACATTATTTAGGTTTTAATATTGTAACAAGTTAATCTCTCTTCTTATTTCTTTTTTTTTTTGATATTTCGTATCTCAATTAAAGCAGTGCCATGATTAAAATATGAAGAAATAATTGATGCAACTATTGTAAATCTGTGGATTATTGCTGCCATAGACTATTAAGTTTCTTAACTTTGCAAGAGTTTTGAAGATTGATCCGATTTATCAAATTTCAGTTCTCCTAATCCACATTTTGATTACCTTCACGCAAATAGAGATATTTACGCAAGTTAGATGATATATCGCTGGTCACTTGAAATTGTGTGTATACGTAATATACAGTGGTGGTCATATAATTAAGAAGAAAGAAAACAGTTTTATTCGGCACATGCCACAAAGCACACAACACAAAGTATACAAAAGGAAAGAAACGAAATATAAAAAAAAAACAACAATTTAAGTACATATTTGCATTTACACGAAAATAGACAAATTACGTGTGCCTCGCGACTGCGCCAAGAGGCTCGGATCAGCAAAATGCCAGACAACTAGTGCCTGACGCTGGTTTTCAACCTAGTGACTACCGGATGTGAACTAGCTTTGTATAGAAAATAAATAACTAATAATATTTATTTATACATATGTGTGTATGTGTGTGTTTATTTGTGTAGGAAATATATATTATATGTTTAGTCCATACGTAAAAATAAATAATTGAAGCGTCTGTTCGCGATCTAAAAAGAAGAATCCCATCAGAACATACTCAATTAATTTTTGTTTCGACAGAGAAAAGAACATTTTTCCACTGTCTTACTGTCCAGCTTCCATACCCCCTAGCAAATGCAAGCCGGGCTTGCCTATGACACCGTTTCATCAGGCGATATCGAGGGCAAAAGCGGGCTCATCTGTAATAAAAAATTAAAAAAAAACGCCTTCGGATAATGCGCGCTGAGAACGCTGAACAGTTGTTTGCACCAAAATATTCTTTTCTAAACTCGTTAGACCCTTTAAAAGGGTATTGTTTTGCCAAACGCACGATGTTTCTATCGTCTCGCCGAGATGAATTTCTCTGTTTAGGTACACAGGTGTTAAAATGCTTCACAGCGTGGAATATCCTTTGATTTAAATAGTAATGATACGTTCGTCCGAACATTTGACGGACGAGGTCGCCCTACAAAAACACTAACGCCATCTATTAGAACTAGTATGAACTACGATGTCAATCGGCGTGGTCTGCTCCTAGACGTAACCTTGTAAGAGCGGGGTGTGGTATTTTTCGAGGTAGGTACAAAGAAATAAAATAAAACCTTTTATTTTTCGAAATTTATATGTGTTGTACATAAAAATACATTTTAATTTGCTTTAAACAAACAATAAAAATTAATTTTGCACATATGCATCTTCGCGTCGTCGTTTTCATGACATATTTTTAACTTTTTTTTTTAATATAACTAGCAATGTGGGTAGAATTCACATTACTAGCAATCTTGTTAACCCGTCCAAATAAGCTAAATATGCTTGTATCTGGAGTGGGTTCACGGCAATAGTGTAATGGGTGGAATTCGAACTCGGGACCTCTCGATCACAAGTCCGACACCTTATCCATTAGGCTATTGACACTTACCTGTGATATGAAATGTTATAATTTTTTTTATTGTGCTTTTTGTCGTAGTTCATGCAACCCGTCACTGCTAACTTGGCATTTGTGCTTGTAAAATTTGCGACCGCTCCCGAAGATAGCCGATCGCGTTCTAGTTCACTTCGATAAAGGGAAGACCATTTTGGGACCAAGTTTGAGGCGTCATTGTAACTTGCGGTCCGCCCAGTCCTTACGCAGTAATCATTGACATATATATTACTTCGTAAGGACTGGGCGGATCGCATGTTATAATGACGCCTCGAACTTGGTCCCAAAGTGGTCTAACCTTTATCGAAGTGAACTAGAACGCGATCGGCTATCTTCGGGAGGGGTCGTCAGTTTTACAAGCAAAAATGCCAAATTGTGTCGTGAAGGGTTGCGTGAACTACGACGTAAAGCACAATAAAAAAAATATAACATTTCATATCACCGGTAAGTTAAAAATATGTCATTAAATCAACTTCTAACATTATTTAAAACAATTTTCTTTCTTGTTTGTCTCAACCTTTAGCATAGGCAACGCGAAGCCGCGTAAAAGTGCGACATAACTTTGCAGCGGCGCGCGTTGCAGCCGATGAAATAAAAAGATTTAATAATATTACTATAAGATTAAATTATGTACATAATTAATTTTTATTGTTTATTAAAAGCAAATTAAAATGTATTTTTATGTATAACAAATATAAAATTCAGAAACTAAAAGGTTTTGTTTTATTTCTTTGTACCTCGAAAAATACCACACTCCGCTCTTACAAGGCTACGTCTAGGAGCAGACCACGCCGATTGACATCTTAGTTATCATAGATGGCGCTAGTGTGTTTTGTAGGGCGCACCGCGTCCGTCAAATGTTCTGATGACCGTATGTTTACTATTTAAATCAATGGCAGTAATATATATGTCAATGGGAATATCATAGTTTTTGAGCACTGCAGGTGATCGGCTATCTTTTTATATGACCAATTCTTATCGCGAAGTTTTATTATCACTTCCCTTGTAGATTCATCGCAACTTTCATTTTCCCCCATTGTTTTTATGTGAAATAATCAACTTCTTGACTTTTACAGCACTAAATAGCGCCAAAATTACGCGAAAAATGGCTTAGTTACAGAGTGTTCTCTATTTAAATTTGAATTAAAAAAGAAAAACTATCCAGCGTTCTTAATTATGTGGCCAGCCAGTAAGTTTGCAATAATATGTTAAGGTTTAATGTAAAACGTTTATCTATATATTATTGAATTAATCATGTTATAACTGTGTGCTACGACAATAATAATTATATAATAATAAATTCAAAAGCACGCACAAGTGATAAAAGGCAATAACATTTAACGATATTAATTATACACCGCTTAACTTAAGTGCACCACATTTGCAAGACACATCCAACACTGAACCCCAACAACAAAAAATTACAAACTGGAAAAAGAAAGTACTCCATGGTAGGCATCCCCATGATCTCGAACAAGCGCATGTTAACTTAACAGCTTCTAATAAGTGGCTTAAAATAGGATATCTGTTCCCGGAAACGGAAGGGTTCATGATAGCTATACAAGATCAAATTATCAACACAAGAAACTACAGAAAATATATTATTAAAGACCCTACCGTCATAAACGACAATTGTCGCAGGTGTCATACTCAACCGGAAACCATCCAACATATAACCGGAGCATGCGCAACCCTCACACAAACAGACTACACTCACAGACACAACCAAGTCGCAAACATCATTCACCAAAAACTAGCAATTAAACACAGCCTCATTCAAAACTCTGCCACCCCTTACTACAAGTATAAACCTGAAACTATTCTAGAAAATGACACACACAAATTATATTATGACCGTGCCATACTTACAGATAAAACAATTCACTATAACAGACCAGATATAACGCTACAGGATAAAATAAAAAAAATACTTACCTCATAGACATTGCTGTTCCTAATACCCACAACCTACAAAAAACAATATCTGAAAAAAATTGCAAATACGCCGAACTTAAAGACGAAATCACAAGAATATGGAGACAAGAAAAAGTCTATGTCATTCCTTTAGTTCTATCCACGACAGGAATAATCCCAAACCATCTTCTCCGTAGCTTAAAATTAATAGATTTAGAGGAATCCGTATATATCAACCTTCAGAAAGCTGCCATATTAAATACATGTAGGATAGTTAGAAAATCCATGCAATTAGAAGAAGAAAACACACTCCCATCTTAAATACACACAACACGCTGCATTTACTTGACCTTGGTCCGTAAATGTAGCTGAAACCAGCCTAAAGAGCTGAGAAAAGAAAAACATCAGAGAATAATAATAATAATATTCCACAACTTTCACACAACGCCATCTAGTCCCAAACTAAGCAGAGCTTGTGCTATGAGTACTAGACAACTGATACGTATATATTTTCGTATATATGTTTATATTACACCCAGACGAAGAACAAATGATCGTGCTCATCACACAAACATTTGTCCTGGGTGGGAATCGAACCCACGACCTTACGCATAGCAGTCAGGGCATTTTGCGATACCGAGAGAGATACAAAAAGACATGCAAACGTTGTAAATTTCGCAAAATTAAAAAAAAAGCTTGTTTTTAAATAATTATATGACCACCACTGTATATCGCACACTATAAAAATAATAATAAACTGTTTTTGCCTTGTTATGAATTTTGAGTTTAAGTACCTTCTTACGTCTTTACCCGTCGAAACTTAAATATTTATGGCCACCATTACTCAAGAAAGTTGAGTAACGTATTTCCATTTGATTTCTCGTGACTGATAGCTTGAAGACTCAGTGTGTGACTTGTAAGAAGCTTTAAAGTTTTTTTTAAAGATATATTACGTTTGTTTGTTATTTAAGGTGGAATTAGATATAATTCTGTGGTGAAATCAGTAGGATTTAGTGCTTTAACTACGTAAGCATCTAATAAGCATATATCAATTATATAGTTATATTAATACGTACGTTTCGACATGCGCGAAATGGCTTTGAGTCACAAAGCATTGCCTGTAATTAAAGATTAAATAGCAATTGCACGCTAATAGACAATAACGTGTTAACCTACAAAATTGAAAAAGAAATACTTGTTAATGCGGCCGAGTAATCCATACTAATATTATAAATGTGAAAGTAACTCTGTCTGTCTGTGTGTGTGTTACCTTTTCACGCCTAAACTGCTGAACCGATTTAGATGAAATTTGGCATGGGAATAGTTTAGGACCCTGGGAAGGACATAGGATAGTTTTTATCCCGAAATTCCTACGGGATCGGAATTTAAGCGGGAAGCCCCTCCCACGCGAACGAAGTCGCGGGCAGAAGCTAGTACTAAATATAGTAATACAGTATGTTAAATAACAGAGGGCGTTCCCTTAAACTCGTTAATCTATATCATTAATAGATTAAAATAAATATATCAGCATAGAAAAATAAGCATAAAATAATCCGAATTCAAAAAAAAATATTAATTGACAATAAATTTGAAATCTCCTGTTTAAAATCAATAAAGTAGCGCGGAACAGTACCTAGCGTAGGTACTAGCATTGCCCAAATCGGCAACGTCGCACACGATGCCGAGCGTCTCACGAATACTCACGAAGCCTTTACGAGCACAGAAGTGTAAATAGATACGAGTACAGAAGGTCTACTCACGGAACAAGTACACGAATTTGTTTGCGGTTAAGTTTTGAGAAAGTTTCATTTATTTAAAATACAGTTTAGGCTAGGATTTAAATGGTAATGACGGTATTACACGTTAGTAAGTGAATGTTTTCTCCAATAACAGAAATTTAAAAACTTTTACTTTATGCAGTTGCCTTCATAATACCTAAGTACTTGCGTTTGGTCATAGCAATCGTGTAAAGCCCGATTTACACTTCAACAAGTACAGTAGCGAGTTAACTTGCGTCATCGGCGAGTTAAGTTGTTATTGTAGTTTGAACGGCAAAAGCGAGTTAAGTAGTAGTACATTAACAACTTAACCGCCAATGACGCAAGTTAACTCGCTACTGTACTTGTTGAAGTGTAAATCGGGCTTAACGTCACAGTAGTAACACGTTCGTTTTACCGGGTACTCCCTGAGTATAAAAGCAGTTTTAAGAAAGAGTGCGCCTTCTGAACTTATTAATTTTGTGGCACAGTCGTTTAGTATTATTTTTTATTTTAATGTTTTCGAAATGTTATAGGTATTATGATACATTTAAATAATGTTAAAAACTTACCTAGATTTTGAACTGCTCAATATGATGACCTCCGACTCATGTTTAACAGGCGGCCGGCTCTTCTACTGCTTGAACCCACTCAGCATAAATGAGTACTGAACTGATAACGTGTCATTTTTCACACAAGAATGACGCAAGATGTTGCAATGCGAAAATAATGCGCGTCCGGTCAGCGCGTGAGTTTAGTTCTGAATAAAATTATGTGGACATTCGGGGGAAGGGGGGCGATTCTAAGCACATCAATTAGATCGCCGCACACCTTCATTCATAAATAAATTGCGACGTTGCCGTCCTTCAAGTACGCGTGTACAGAGTGTTTCTTTTACGTATTAATTTAACATTTTTAGTAAATATTTTATTATTAAAAAAAAAAAACTAAAAACATTTTGTTTTCTAATAGTAATATTTTTTTAGCATGTATGAATGCTATACTATTGTGGGTTAACGGGAACACCGTCTGTTAGTTAACATACTGTATATTTCTACGTCAAATGCCAACCTCGGTCACACAATGGGCCAATAAAGGCCACGAACTTGACTGATGCCTGTAGACAAGGCTGCCATTCTTCTGGGTTTCCTCGGATTTGTCCTAGTTTGGAGAGCGTCCGGGGGTGTCCAGGGAGATTTCCCCTATAAGCGTCCGGGTTAAACCCTGATACTTACTGGTCTTAAGGGTGCTAAAATAGTACTTTTTCTCTATTACTTTCCTATGACATTTCATCTCATTGTTTTGGTTATGCTGATTAATTATTAAGAAAGAGAATATGATATTTTAAATGTTCTACAAATCTATAATGTTATGATTTTATTTACTATAAAACCATAAAAAAAAAGAAAATTAAACATCTCAACAAAGCTTTTGTTTTCAATTTCAAAAATATATTTATCAGTGATGTCCGGGAATTAATTACGATTTAAGCCAAATGTCCGGGCTTTTTGTCTGGGTGGTGGCAGCCCTACCTGTAAGCACATCACTACAGGTCTAACCTGTAGGGGACAATGGCAGGATGCCTATGAGCTGGTAGCCTGGGAATGGTTTAAAAGAATGTTGATTAGTAGGTAGGAGATATTCGTAATTTGTGCTTTTGTTGAACGGATTGCTGTAGTTGAATGTCAATTTTATGAGCAGCATAGTTTAATTGGAAATCCTTAATTTACCTATCCTTGGAAACATCGATATGAACTCCAATTATTATCGCTAATAAATAATTGTATTATTTTATATTTGTATTATTGATTTGCAGACTTAAAATTCGAAATTTGAATAAAGAATTTTCTAGCCAGTATTTCTTTTATTGATAATAGGTTCTCGTCTGACCACATTCTCATCTGATGGTAATCGATGATGTAGTCGGAGATGCAGCAGTCGCTTACTTAAAAGTAACCTATTCACTCTTGATTTAAAGTATTTAAACTACGTATACGGTCAGATATTCATTGTCGCCTGTTAGGCTTTAGTAAGAGAATTGTTTTTAAGAGCCATTTTCCAACATTTGAACGCTCGAGTTTATGTAAAAATCGGCATGTGTGCGTTACGATGCACACGTAAACAGCACTAATAGTGTAGAGCGAGAGTCGAGTCGAGTCGGACTTAACAATCTTGAGCTGTTATAATCGTCTTTATAAGAAAGAGATTTGATTACTTAAATGGCTAAAAATGAAAGACAAGTATTTTTTGTATAAAGTATATATTTAAAAGAAAAATGTAAGCTATGTGACAACCGACTTCAACAAAATTAAACTCAAAAGTGTAAAATCGGTGTTACTTAACTAAGCAAAATCACACTTTTTATGTCGTACGTTATGAGTTGTAGTTTTCGATATTTATTTTTTAATAGACTGTTTCAGAAGGAATGTTATCTGGTACGTTAAATTGTAAATGATATTTATTTCTGCAAATAGGTTACAAGTAAGAAAAAGTGTTGGTGTGTATATACAAAAATATATAATATATTCCTGTCATAATTGAACCATATACCGCTCCTTGATTGAGTTTAGATTTTTCAGTTGTGTTGGGATCTGAAGAATTCAGAATAAAGCTAGATACACATATCTTACATTTCAAGTATAATTTGGATATGAGACCCATCTGTTTCTCTTTTTCTATTTTTAGATAGCTCATATTTTAGCCGAATTTTTCACTGATTGTTTATTGATTTGTTTTTAAACCTACTTAAAAAAAGGAGAAGGTTCTCAATTCGACTGTATTTTTGTAGTATTTTTAGTAGATGGCTAGACAGATTTGGAAAATTCTTTTTTTATTTGTAAGGGTTTACTTCAAGGTGAGTTCCATTATCATCAAGTTAGGATCTGATGTTGGAATCATGGAGAAATCGAGGGAACTCTTCAAATATTATAGGCACACCTATAATAAGTAGTTTTTGGGTTCGATTCGATTACTTGAATAAAATTTTTAAACAATTTATGCCCGTCACACTGCATATGGTGAAGTAGAGCTGATTGTGAAGTACCAAGAGAACTAAACATTATCGTCCCTGCATTAGAAAAAGAAATATTTTGCAAAAGGTGATAAAAAGTTGACGTTTAGGCTTTTAAACTAGGTAAATTACAAACCATGGGTTGGTTCTAAAAAGCGAGATATAATCAAACTTAAAAAAAAAACACTGCAAAGTGAAAAATAACTTTAATTTTGTGAGTCGGTGTCTTTGGTTTTGTAGTATCGTTTTTGACAACGAATTCCGAAATCAAAGTTATTTTTCTCTTTGCAGTGTTTTTTTTATCGTAAATCAGGTTTATTTTTTAATATAAAGTTTATTTTATTTTAGATAAACAAGATACCGCGGCCTCGGAACTTAAGGGCTGCTGATGGAACAGGGTGGGTTTTTAGTCTAGTAGAGTAGAAGTCTAGTACTCCCATCCTCCACCTAGAGCGGGTGAAGTCATTTGTTGCATTTTCCACCCCAAAATAAAAGATAAATTGCAATCGTATTAATCCTGTAGCTTTAGACCTTGGGCTTGATGATATAATGGAACTTTCGAACGCAAACGTAAATATATTATGTACTATTTATTTATGTAGTAACTTCAATTTAGGTGTTGAACCGAATAGCCGTCATCAAGCATTGTCTTTTCAGTTACCCTTCAGAGTGACTGTGTAGTTTCTAGTTTTTTCAGCGGTAAATTATTATATCTTATCTTAAATTTTATAGGAATAACCACCCGTTGCATTAGACATCAGACTTGACGATTCAGCGGAAGTTTAGGACTCAGTAGTAAATACTTTTTGGACTTTGTATATTTCTTTAGTTCTGAATTTAGTTAATACGAAACAGAATTACTTATATAAATAGGGTCTTCTACAGCGTGCCTTTTGTTTGGGACCCGTTATTTTGGTAATATTTAAAACGCCATAATCACAGAAAGATAAAGTAGGTAAGAAGTTATCAGAGCTCAAATAAACGGTACCTGGTAAAAAAAGCCGAAAATTTTAAAATATGTAAATAACGGCAATAGTCTAAAACTATATACATGAAACAGCACCAGTGCATAATCATGTATATATGATTGCATAGGTAGAAAATTTTGAACGTACAAAAATCTTCAGATATGTAGTGTAACAACTACTTGTCTGAAGATAAACTAACTAACTTTAGGGTACTATATTTTTGAACATGTTATACAGTGTATAACGAAATATACATAAACCCTTAAAAGGGGTAATTGTACTCATTATTATGAACGTGAAAAATAATCAGCTGTTTAGTAAATTTTGTCCAGTTATGCACACTTATAAATGAACGAGGTCGTCTATTCTTTTTCGCAATTTTAAGGTTGGTTCCATAGTAAAAGATATTAGAAGTATCCTATTCACTCTTGATTTAAAGACTCCCAGGTTATAGCGATCAGTAAACACAGACTACGGCAGGGAATTCCACTCCTTAGCCGTACGCACAATGAAAGTATTCCAAAAACGTTTTGTGCGTATGGGTGGAATGTCCACCATGTAACGATGGCGCATCGCCGTTTGTCTTGTAGTCCCATGATGGAACGGGCTTGGCGGAATTAGATTATGTAATTCCATCGCACACTGCCCGAAATGTAACCTATAGAAAACCGACAGACTTGCAACTCGTCGTCGATGTTCAAGACTCTGGAGCTTTGATTCGACCAGTGAATCGTTGCCAATGAGTCTCTTGGCCCTTTTCGCGATAGACTCGCGCGTCCAGTTGGTATTTGGCAGATCAATCCCAAAGATGAGAGCAGTACTCCATACACGACCGAACCTGGGCTTGATAGAGATTGAGCATCTGTTCCGGTGTGAAGTACCGTCTCACCTTTGCTAGGATTTCCAACTTTTTTGCTGCTAGCTGAGCCTTAGCCTCGATAAATGGACCAAAATTGAGGGTGGAAGTTCCAAAAAGCTCAATACGATCGGTTATCGGCACGGTTACATTGCGGAAAGTACGAGCCGGTCGGAATTGGCTCCTTTTTGCGGAGAAGAGACACGCCTGGGTCTTAGCTGCATTAAACTTAACCAAGTTGGCATCACCCCATTCGGAAACAGCCTTCAAGGACAAGTTCAAGCGCTCAACCATGTCCTCATGGAGAGACTGGATCTGTGACTCACCAGCACGGGCGCTGGACACATATCTCTCAGCAACTGTGCTGTCGTCTGCATACGCAAAGGTACCGGGCATAAGCAGATTATTAATGTGCAGCAAGAATAAAGTTGCTGAGAGCACCGACCCCTGAGGGACCCCGGCATTAATTACCAATTGGCCAGACGAGCAGCCATCAATAACCACTCGAATGGACCGATCTCTCAGCAAGTCTTTAATCCAAACGCAAAGTTGAGTGGGTAACTCGAAAGAAGGAAGCTTAGCAATAAGACTGTCGTGCCAGACCCTATCAAAGGCCTTGGAGATGTCAAGGGAAACAGCAAAGTTATTTGGCGTAGTTTTAAAAATTGTAAATAAACTAGTTTTAAGAAATTTTTAAGTTTTTTTTTTTAATAAATATATGTCGTGGATTGATGGCGCTATGGTGCGACGGACAGCGCCATCTAATAATTAGTTTGGTGAATTAATAAATCGTTACCGGAAACGCAAGCGGAGCCCTTCCGCTTGGACACGATCGTCGGTAGAAGGAATGTAGCAAGGACTGGCGGGAGGACGGAGTGATATAGGCTACCTCGGACAGTCTTGGCAAAAAGCTCAGTACCAACGCACGCGTTTGTTTCTATATTGTGAAAAACCGTTAGTAAAATAAAGTTATTTGGATTTAAATTATCTTTCGTTCGAGTACCCAAGTCAGTGCTCACATTTACCTAGAACTATGTCGGATCGTGATGAAGACCCGATGTTTCGCATCTCGGCCACCCATGATCCGACATATATTAAATTATATTTATTATCACGGAACCCTTCATGGGCGAGTCTGACTCGCACTTGGCCAATTTTTTTTCTATCCTATACGTGCGGGGTGTGTTTAGATAGGTATTTAATGAATGACATTGAGGTTCCAAAAAAGATTTTTTCGTGAAGTCAGTCGTTTGAAAGATAGGTTCCAAATCGATTAATGCTCAAAGTAAATCGTTTTAAAGGTAGATCTAAGTTTTAAAGTAAAAGAGCGTGAAATCTAAAAAAAATACGTGCTGTAGATGAACACTTTGAACAATGTTTGAACAAGTTAGGTATAGTCAGCAGTTTTTAAGAGATATAGCACATTTTCAAAAACCCCGAACATTACTTTGTCATTTATTCAAAAACTAGCTTTTGCTCGCGACTTTGCTCGCGTGGAAGGGTTTTCCCGCGTAAAATCCCGATCCCTTGGGAATTTCGGGATAAAAACTATCCTATGTCCTTCCCAGGGTCCTAAACTTTTCCCATGCCAAATCTCATCTAAATCGGTTCAGTGGTTTAGGCGTGAAAAGGTAACAGACAGACAAAAAGAATTACTTTCGCATTTATAATATTAAAGTATAGATTACGAAAAACCAAGTAATTTATTGTTATTGCTGCTACGGAACCCTTCACGAGCGAGTCCGACTCGCAGTTGGCCACTTTTTAGGGTTCCGTAGCCGAATGGCAAAACACAAAACCCTTTTAGATTCATCATGGCTCTCCGTCTGTCCGTCCGTTTGTCACAGCCAGTTTATTCCGAAACTACTAGGACTACAGAGTTGAAACTTGTTGAGTAGACGTATTCTGTAAACTCGTACAGAAATGAAGGAATATTGGATCGAATTGTGACATGAAGAAAAGTGCAAATACAATGGCTGACCCCAGGTCAAACGCAGTAATATTGTCCTAAGGCAAAGCTTACCAAAAAAAAAGTAGTGGTAACTGTTCCGTTCTGCGATGCTAGAAAATATATTTCGAAATGGCTTAGGCATCATGTCATCCATGCCATCTGCGAAAGATGGCATTGTTCTTCTTATGAAAATCCACATAATCTAGGAAAAATGATTGAAGACCTAAACCATCAAAGCGAAGAAATTGATTTACTCATGAACATAAACAAACCAAACTTTTATCCAATAGCGAAAACCTAGAGATCAAAATTAATAACCATTCTCTTGAGTATGTGGAAGAATATGTTCATCTAGGGTAGATCATTTTATAGAAAGACCAATCCACTAAAGAAATCAACAAAAGAATAACTACCCGCTGGAAAAAATATTGGACTCTAAGTGAGGTAATGAAATCCACTGAAATAAGCAGAGAATTGAAAAGGAAAGTTTTTGATACATGTGAATATCTCCCCTGCCTCACCTATGGCTGCATCATAGAGACAGTCTAGTGTACTGCCACTGACGGGCACGCCGCAATTGCGGCGGTAAGACCCCTCTTTGAGGAGTGGCTAGATCGGCGTCACGGCGTCCTGACCTACCGCATGACGCAGGTCCTCACCGGACACGGAAGTTTCGGGAGGTACCTGTGTCTGATGGGAAAGGAGGAAACGCCTGGGTGTCACCACTGCGAGGGTCGCCCTGAGGACACAGTCGAGCACACGGTGCAGGACTGCCCCGCTTGGGCAGAGCACCGACGTGTCCTCACGGCGGCAATAGGTGGAGACCTCTCGCGCCCAGCATTGGTCGAGGCCATGCTGCGGGGCGAGAGGGAGTGGGAAGCGGTCGCCTCCTTCTGCGAAGCAGTCATGCTTCCGAAGGAGGAGGCGGGCCGCGAGAGGGAGAGGATGGCGTCCTCCCTCCAGCCCAGCCGCAGTGGTAGACGCCCCCGGCGTCGGACGTCGGCCGACGATCTTCGGCCACCGTAGGCGCGGGCATGCGGACAGCGAGTAAAGGGCAACTCGCTGTCCGACCATGGACCATGCCCGGGTCGACGGCGCGTCGTGTTCCACGCGCGCCTCAAAGAGCGTCAGCAATATGACGAGGCCCCCCCGTAGAGGGCCGAAGCCTGCCGGGGTCGTGGGACTCATCCCGTTACCGTGACCCCGGTACGTAAAGGGTTATTGAAGGAACACCGTGGATTTTAGTCAGTAAAAGTCTGACAGTCCCTCCCACCCTGCCCGGGGTGGGAGGACTTATTTGATAATTTTGCCACGATAAAAAAAAAAAAAAAAAAAAAAGTGTACTGCCAGAGAGCAATGGAAAGGAGCACGGTTGGCTTCAAGAGGCAAGACAGAGAAAAGAGAGTCGCAGATATGCTAGAAAGTGGAGAAATATCGTAACTAACTGGTATTCACGAGATGGTAAAAGAAACAGAGGAAGGCCAGGGAAGAGATGGGCGGATGAGTAAAGACAAACCACCGGGCCCAACTAGAGGAGGGTTGCCAAAGATAGACAGCAGTGGAAGATGTTAAAAGAGACCTATGCCAATTGGCGCACTGAACTTAGACATACTTAAAAGTTAGCGAAACAGGAAAGTTCAGGAAGAAAAGGCTGATTGATTGATTGAACTGATTAGTAGTCTATTCGTAGTGTTTTTTTACTATAGAGTTCTCAGGTCTGTTTTGGCTATAACAGCAAATGTTTACGGAGCCGAACTTCGAACAATGATGGTGAAACTAGCATTGAAAAAGCCCTAACTCTTGCATTGATCTTCACCATTATTGCTCCATGATAACGCATGACATCTTTCGTACTCGCCAGACCTTGCTCCAACGCGGCAACGGACGTCTTTTTTGTGATTTTCAAGTTCCCAAGAGAAGGTACTAAATGCTTTCACACAATTTTTTAAATCTAGATCATGAGAGTTCTATCGCAAAGGCATAAAATATAACCTTCCATTTAGATGGTAACAATTTATAGATAATGAGTGTATACTTGAGATACTTTGATTCAATGTCACATTTTAGAAAAAAAAAACGAGTTTTAATGTTTCAGACTTTCAGTACAAATCAGCAATTTCAACTTTGTCAATTATGCAAACGCTATAACAACAAAGTTATTTATCGCTAGATAAATAACTTTTATAGCGTTTGCATCTATACTCGCCACTACAGAACCCTTTAATGGCGAGTACGACTCGCAATTGGCCATTTTTTGCGAATATGATTCACTTTTCAGATTCTTCTCGTTTACACTACTGTTGCGCTACATGGTATATTAATTAATGTTGAATTTTTTGACTCGTACAGTAAGCGTTAACGAAACCTGAATAGGCTTCTGCCACTTTTTATTACTTTTTTTCAGATGAAAAAATAATCGAATGATATCTCCCGTTCTGCGTTGTTCGCCATCCGCAAGCCCGCGCCTATGGTGTCCTAAGATCGGCTCGTGATCCCCGATGCCCGGGTTGACTCCCGCTTCGGCTGGTGCGTGAAGAAGAGAGTTACCTCTCCCTCACGCGTTCTGCCTCCTCCTTCGCTAGAATGACTGCTTCGCAGAAGGAAGTGACTGCATCCCATTGCCCCTCGCCCCGCACAATGGTCTGAACCAGCGTCGGGCGTGAGAGGTCTCCGCCACCGACCACCTCCACGAGAACACGGCGGTGCTCCGCCCAAGCTGGACACACCTCCTCAGTATGCTCCACCGTGAATCGCTTCTACCACTGGGGGCCAGACCCCCTCTGGAAAATATCTCTAGATACGCCAATGCACGCACTGGACGGATGGTATCGATTGGGGGACTAGACTGGAGACTGCGGGGACGCCCGAGCCCCCCGGGAATGTTCATCGGGCCCTCTCGTCTGGCCGCCAACCAGCACGATGGTGCATTCCGGGATTTTTCGACAGTTAGCGGGGCAGCCTTTCAAGTGTGGCTGGCACACTACTTGGGCCCCCAACTACCTGCGGTCGGCCAGCATCGCACCGTGCCTTGGATACCGCTACCCTCCGCGCCTAGTCTCCCGATACGACCGCACCAGTACGAGTCTGACTAGTCTTTCAGCAGTGAAGTAGCTACTTCGACCCAACTCCTTGATAGGCTACACAGGGCATCGTACCGGAACACAGCCAGGCCGTTTGGCGGTACGTCTTTGCCCTGTGGGTGGTCACAAGCATATCTGAAATGTCAAAAAATTCCGTGGACTTAAAAATCACACTGTACTCACCAAACATCAAATTAGTCAAAGCAAACGCCTGCAAGATTTGACAAGCAAGACGCTGTAGTGAAACAATTTCTTGCCTTTCCAAATTATTAGGCACTTGTTCATGCAAATTTTAATAAAAGCTATATTTTTTACTTGAGTACCTATAAGTACGAAGCTCAAACTTAAATTCGTGAAAGAAGCAATTAGTAAGCAATTATTGACACAACAAACTTTTAGAAATTCTGCGCCCTTCATGCTGAACACGAAGGTGACCATCCATCCTGACGTCAGAATGGCTGGTCAAAAAATATTAATTTTTCTCTGAATGTATCATATGTAGCGATTATTGAAGAAATGTAGCAAATATAAGCAATTAGGTAGCAATTCTTGAATATACTTTCAGAGCCGTTTGCCATAGGTAACCAGCCATTCTGACGCTAACCTTAAATTGGCAATCGAATTTATTTATAAAATGTTATGTTTTGCTATTTCCTGGTTTATAATGACCCTGTCTTTAAGTCCAGAGTGAATAGGTTACTTTTAGGTAAGCGTGTTCCATCTTCGATCACATCATCACTTACCATCAGGTGAGATAGTGGTCAAACGCGAACCTATTTTCAATCAAAAAAACCCTAATAGCCTGAAAAAAATTGAAATAATTCTACTTATTACAGTTTTCACGAAAATCTTTGTACACCACAAAAATAAGGTTTGTACTACGTGGATCACGGTGCCAACTTGCCAAGATATCAATCAAACACATCTTAGTTAATTCTTTGTTTCATAATTCTAATTTACCAATATTATTGGCTGTGAATTTGGCAAAAGCAATTTATTTTGATACTTTCACCCACCACTAAACAGTGATGCATTTTGCTCTTCATGCATAAGACTGCAACGAGATTGCTTATTTGACGATGGAAAATCGACGGCATCACACTGTCCACCCAGCTGTAGGTTTCTGAATGATTCTGACCTGACTTACCGATTTTTCATCCTGCAACATGCTGTATGAAATACAATAGAGAGATAGATAGAATATACTTTATTGTACACCAAAATGTAAACATATCTATATATAATTAACATTATTGCTTATTAATTCTATGGTTACAATGGCTGTCTTACCGTTGAAAGCGTTATCTTTCAGACAACCTTTGGAAGGACTTTCAAAACTTCAAAATCCACACCTGAACCGATGTTATTTTGTGTCAAAACAAATAAAAGAAGCCAGTCGTAATTATATGTGTAGTTGGCAATGTACTTCATGTATACCGAAACCTATTTTGTGTTCTTTTGGCAACGGTATTCACGGAGTACACACTAAGTTTCGACGTTATAAAAACGCAATTACGTAATTTACTCATACAGTTACTAATGATTGATGTTATTTATAGTGTACATAAGCAATGTAAAGTCTAGTTACTACAAATTCCACTCAAAAAAGTAAAGAAATACTTAAAAACCTGACGCGTGACGCAAAGAAACCAGATCTCTTCGAAGACATTTTGAATTTAACTGATAATTTTAGATTTTACTATGTCCTATTTTTTCCAACAAATTTTACAACATTTGCAAACTAAAAATAATAAAAATAGATGGTATTTTTATTTTTATTTGTACTACAATCAATTTTTAAAGTTTATGTCTTTGGTGGAGTACACTGCCAATTTAAAGGTAATAACTCATGTATTGAAGTGTTACATTTAAGCGAAGCCAGATTTTAATTAAAATAGAATAGCTCTCTGTGGAGTTGGAATAGAAACATCTAATTTCGCATGATGCTTTGTGTTCATAAAAGGCATACGACTCGCAATTGGCCATTTTTTGCGAATATGATTCACTTTTCAGATTCTTCTCGTTTACACTACTGTTGCGCTACATGGTATATTAATTAATGTTGAATTTTTTGACTCGTACAGTAAGCGTTAACGAAACCTGAATAGGCTTCTGCCACTTTTTATTACTTTTTTTCAGATGAAAAAATAATCGAATGATATCTCCCGTTCTGCGTTGTTCGCCATCCGCAAGCCCGCGCCTATGGTGTCCTAAGATCGGCTCGTGATCCCCGATGCCCGGGTTGACTCCCGCTTCGGCTGGTGCGTGAAGAAGAGAGTTACCTCTCCCTCACGCGTTCTGCCTCCTCCTTCGCTAGAATGACTGCTTCGCAGAAGGAAGTGACTGCATCCCATTGCCCCTCGCCCCGCACAATGGTCTGAACCAGCGTCGGGCGTGAGAGGTCTCCGCCACCGACCACCTCCACGAGAACACGGCGGTGCTCCGCCCAAGCTGGGCACACCTCCTCAGTATGCTCCACCGTGAATCGCTTCTACCACTGGGGGCCAGACCCCCTCTGGAAAATATCTCTAGATACGCCAATGCACGCACTGGACGGATGGTATCGATTGGGGGACTAGACTGGAGACTGCGGGGACGCCCGAGCCCCCCCGGGAATGTTCATCGGGCCCTCTCGTCTGGCCGCCAACCAGCACGATGGTGCATTCCGGGATTTTTCGACAGTTAGCGGGGCAGCCTTTCAAGTGTGGCTGGCACACTACTTGGGCCCCCAACTACCTGCGGTCGGCCAGCATCGCACCGTGCCTTGGATACCGCTACCCTCCGCGCCTAGTCTCCCGATACGACCGCACCAGTACGAGTCTGACTAGTCTTTCAGCAGTGAAGTAGCTACTTCGACCCAACTCCTTGATAGGCTACACAGGGCATCGTACCGGAACACAGCCAGGCCGTTTGGCGGTACGTCTTTGCCCTGTGGGTGGTCACAAGCATATCTGAAATGTCAAAAAATTCCGTGGACTTAAAAATCACACTGTACTCACCAAACATCAAATTAGTCAAAGCAAACGCCTGCAAGATTTGACAAGCAAGACGCTGTAGTGAAACAATTTCTTGCCTTTCCAAATTATTAGGCACTTGTTCATGCAAATTTTAATAAAAGCTATATTTTTTACTTGAGTACCTATAAGTACGAAGCTCAAACTTAAATTCGTGAAAGAAGCAATTAGTAAGCAATTATTGACACAACAAACTTTTAGAAATTCTGCGCCCTTCATGCTGAACACGAAGGTGACCATCCATCCTGACGTCAGAATGGCTGGTCAAAAAATATTAATTTTTCTCTGAATGTATCATATGTAGCGATTATTGAAGAAATGTAGCAAATATAAGCAATTAGGTAGCAATTCTTGAATATACTTTCAGAGCCGTTTGCCATAGGTAACCAGCCATTCTGACGCTAACCTTAAATTGGCAATCGAATTTATTTATAAAATGTTATGTTTTGCTATTTCCTGGTTTATAATGACCCTGTCTTTAAGTCCAGAGTGAATAGGTTACTTTTAGGTAAGCGTGTTCCATCTTCGATCACATCATCACTTACCATCAGGTGAGATAGTGGTCAAACGCGAACCTATTTTCAATCAAAAAAACCCTAATAGCCTGAAAAAAATTGAAATAATTCTACATATTACAGTTTTCACGAAAATCTTTGTACACCACAAAAATAAGGTTTGTACTACGTGGATCACGGTGCCAACTTGCCAAGATATCAATCAAACACATCTTAGTTAATTCTTTGTTTCATAATTCTAATTTACCAATATTATTGGCTGTGAATTTGGCAAAAGCAATTTATTTTGATACTTTCACCCACCACTAAACAGTGATGCATTTTGCTCTTCATGCATAAGACTGCAACGAGATTGCTTATTTGACGATGGAAAATCGACGGCATCACACTGTCCACCCAGCTGTAGGTTTCTGAATGATTCTGACCTGACTTACCGATTTTTCATCCTGCAACATGCTGTATGAAATACAATAGAGAGATAGATAGAATATACTTTATTGTACACCAAAATGTAAACATATCTATATATAATTAACATTATTGCTTATTAATTCTATGATTACAATGGCTGTCTTACCGTTGAAAGCGTTATCTTTCAGACAACCTTTGGAAGGACTTTCAAAACTTCAAAATCCACACCTGAACCGATGTTATTTTGTGTCAAAACAAATAAAAGAAGCCAGTCGTAATTATATGTGTAGTTGGCAATGTACTTCATGTATACCGAAACCTATTTTGTGTTCTTTTGGCAACGGTATTCACGGAGTACACACTAAGTTTCGACGTTATAAAAACGCAATTACGTAATTTACTCATACAGTTACTAATGATTGATGTTATTTATAGTGTACATAAGCAATGTAAAGTCTAGTTACTACAAATTCCACTCAAAAAAGTAAAGAAATACTTAAAAACCTGACGCGTGACGCAAAGAAACCAGATCTCTTCGAAGACATTTTGAATTTAACTGATAATTTTAGATTTTACTATGTCCTATTTTTTCCAACAAATTTTACAACATTTGCAAACTAAAAATAATAAAAATAGATGGTATTTTTATTTTTATTTGTACTACAATCAATTTTTAAAGTTTATGTCTTTGGTGGAGTACACTGCCAATTTAAAGGTAATAACTCATGTATTGAAGTGTTACATTTAAGCGAAGCCAGATTTTAATTAAAATAGAATAGCTCTCTGTGGAGTTGGAATAGAAACATCTAATTTCGCATGATGCTTTGTGTTCATAAAAGGTACAAACCACCATAATTGGTAAGTTTCTAGGGTTTCTCGTTGAAGCGCAAGGATCGATTTTACAGTTTTTGAAAATCTATTTCTTAATTTCCAAGATTCCAACGGTGTCGATAATAGAAAAAATAAAATTGCACAGCATAAGCACAAATTAGGACCCACCGTAGTAAAAAAAATCGTAGTTTAGACAACATTCCGCTGGCGTAACGCACACCATTTTTTTATTTCAGGCTCAACCTTTTCAAGAATTATTTCAAAATCTTGCAAACTCAGTCTCACAAAATTTTTGTCCCCACTTTCTTCATAATTTATATCTTCCATAAGCCTATTTCAACACTGTAATCTTTCACGATACAATTTTTCATCCACCATCTAGGTTTCCGCTTGTTTCTCTTTTTATTTAAAATGTGTTGAATAATGAGTAATGCTGCAGCAGTGGTGGTGCACGCAACCGCTAAGTTTGTCGGAGTCATGGCGAATGACTGGGGCTCGCGGAGCGCTCTGGATCGATTGACCTCGCATACAGGTTCGCGGCGGTCCGTACAGGAGCTGTACGCGTATCCAATGTACGCGTGGACAGTGTTTCCCAACTACGCGTAAAGCCGGCTCTTCACGTTGGCCAACACAGTGGCGAATGTAGTGGCCAATACCTATTGGCCAACGTGTAGACGGGGTGTTTGTGCATGTTGGGTGCACAAACACCCCCTCTACACGTTGGCGAAGTCATTGGCCACTACATTCGCCACTATGTTGGCCAACGTGAAGAGCAACAGGTAACACAGGAACGCGCTATCCGTACGCACCTTAAGACGATGATACTTGCCAAATTTCATAGTTCTACTCTATGCTTAGCTTGAGAGCGTCGAAATATGTGATTTCTGTGGCAGACACGTCGTATCTTTAACCGATTCCGTGCGGAGGTCTTTTTAGCAATCTTTAGTGCCTGGCGTCAAACAAAAACTTCGTGATGCCCCTGGGGCACCAAGCGCCAGAGACTGTTGATTCCCCTGGGGAATCATCCGCCATGAATTGTAAATTTTAGCTTGTTCTCGTGTTTCCACTTGTTAAAGAGTCATTTGCCATTATATATCGAACGTAAGCAGTCAGTAAATTCGTCCAGTGCATTTAAAAGTGACGATCTGTGTGTTTTTATGGAAATGGAAGGTAAGTGACTAATTTCTATTAGGTGTTGTAAACCTTTTTGCATTATTTTATGGATTTATTTATTCAAGAGTGTTATATAGAATTTGTTCATGTACTATTTGAGTTTGCAGGGAGGTGATATTTATTTATTATTTAGTATACAGTGTTATGTAGGGAAACAATTTTAAATCCGCTATTTTGATGGTAAAATTGTTTCTCTACAAAACAATGTAATATAGAACATATAACTGAATGGGAAGTCCGATTCTAATGAATCAAAAATATTCTACTCGTACCTACAAACACTTACATGATTATAAAGTGTTTTATTTGGATAACAATGTAAATGCATTTTTACTGATAAAAAATATCTATGACTATCTACTTAAAAATGTGGATTTTTGTTAAGCGTTTAATTGACAACCTTTTTATTTTGTTGTAGTTACCCAGAAAAAAATAATTAAATATATTATTATAGGCGAACAACGCAAAAAATGGGTAAAACCCATTGTTTGTTAAGTCGCCGATCCGCCTCGCACTCTTTGTAACCCCCATCATGTTTTGAGACAAAAATGAATCTTATGACAAAAGCATTTGATTTTTTGAGAAACATTCCAGAAAGTTGGCTGTTAGAATTATAATCAATAATAAAATGTGACTCGACAACTTGGTTTACAACGTCTGCTGCTAATTTACAAAATTACTTGAAATGAACACTGTGGGCATGATATGGGTGACAAATAAAGACACTTTTATGTACGGGACTCTTTTGAAAAATGTCGTTTTAGCAGAGTTTTTTATGTTTTAGTTTTGTATCCTCTCGGGCACCATACGCAATAGATTTACATGGTGCCTGTGCGGCATCATCCGCACGGAAACGGTTAATTTAGAATTAGAAGTTTGATTTTTTCACAGCTTCGGGACTACCTGAGTATATAGTTTGTTTTCAACTCGATATCTCCACGCGTTCCCGAAATGAAGGGTCTTGACAGACGGAGAACAAAGTTATCCTATAACGATTCTGTTTTTCCTCTTTTTAATGTACGGAACCCTAAATACGTAATACTCTATAGCCGCCTATGCGAGGCGTCCGCTGCAGTGAATGGGTTCAGTCTACGCGAGTACATTCGCTTCTCAATTGTAAGCATCGTAAAACTGTATAGCGCAGACTTACATTCATACATGACGCCGATTATATGGAACTTCTGAATGCTTCAGAGTTGGACAAGGATTAATAAATAAAACAGAATTCCTGTGATAATGTTTTGTTTGTTCATTTAAAAATTGCGCCATTGTAATAATATTTTACTAGTAATTTTTTACGGAAGAAATAAATGTCTCCAAATGTTTTCTACTATCATCTTAGCAGCCAAGTGCCAAGCTCTAGGACTTCCACATTTTAATTTATTTCCATATGTAATTTTTGTCATAATAAATGAACCAGAATCTTCACAACCACGACATTATTCTAAGAAACAATACCCTTGGCAGATTTCAGTAACAAACAATTGATTTGACTTCTGTTCTATTCTGATCACAAAAAAGGTAAAGTTTCCTAGAATCGTCACTATTTTAGATAATTACATACACTATAAATATTTAAATCAGAAAAAGAAGTCTTGCGTCTTCAACTATTAACATTGTGTGAAAATATATTACAATTTATTGCTTATTTAACTAATTCCCAAACATAATCCTTTTAAGAGAATTCTCGTTCTGGTGCTCTTGTACTAAAAGGTAAAACAACACTGGCACTATTCTTCAAATGCCAGTCATCTTCTAGATAAGTTTAACAGATTTTTTTGAATTTTAAAAATTAACTTCAGCAGTTGTTGATTTAATAGTTTGAATTAAGCAGTATTTTGTTATTAAAATTAAATAATTACAATTACCCTTCGAACAAAGCTATGCCCCCTATTAACAAAGTGAATTCAAAACAAGATATAGTTAAAAATCTTTAGTTTTAGTACAGAACACAAGACATGCAATACTTTTGTATTGTCATACATATCATTTATTATAATATACAACGAATACTTCTTTATTCGTTATATATTATAATATATTAACTATATATAATATAATATTGGTACTTAATTAAAGGTAATAATAAAGTTAATGAAAAATAAATGAGTACCTGTTTATTTACTATGGAAAGATGTAACTAAATATTTAAAGGTAACTAAACTAAAACATAATTACTCTCAGTCATATTTCCATTACTATTCTATTATGGATGTCAACAAAAAAACTGTAATAACATTTTGAGCAGTGTAAAATAAACTCGTTTTATAACAGCTGCCCCGCAATAGGTTCCATTGAAGTAATAAAAATCAAATTTCACAAATTCATTGTCGAGTATAGATCACGCTATCAATAGCTTATGGGTTAAGCAGTTACAATGGGGCTGTAAAACTACTCAAAACAATGTAGGTCAAGACATGCCAAAAAAAGGTTAATAAATAAAAATGTACCAAATGGCAACAGGTTATACACCCGTTGCTTATTTCCTAGTACAACAAAGCTTAGCTGTGACCAATCCCGCGGAACCAACAGCTCAAGCTTTACTTTTAAAAGCTTGTAACAGCGTGTTGACGAAACTTTCACATGGAAAATTCTATACTTTATAAGGCTTATTGTTACAAATAAGTTTTAGTCCTTATTTCTATTACTTTTGTTTGCGCCAATACCAATACAGTATGTTAACTAACAGAGGGCGTTCCCATTAACCCGCAATAGTATAGCATCCACACATGCTAAAAAAATATAACCTTTCGAAAACAAAATGTTTTAATTTTTTTTCAATATTAAAATATTCACTAAAAATGTTAAATTGATACGTAAAAGAAACACTACGCGTACTTGAAGGACGGCAACGTCGCAATTTATTTATGAATGCGTACGCGAGTAGTGTTTTGTTTACGTATTAATTTAACATTTTTAGTGAATGTTTTAATATTAAATAAAATAAAAACATTTTGTTTTCGAATGGTAATATTTTTTTAGCATGTATGGATGCTATACTATTGCGGGTTAACGAGAACCCCCTCTGTTAGTTAACATACTGTATATTATCCTTAATACAATAGAACTTAATATTTCATTAACTATTTGCAGAAATAACGCTTTCGTCTGCAGTAGAAAAACATGCAAGCTAATGTTGGTATTGCTTGGATCACAATGTTTATAATTTAGCTATATCTATTAGATATTAACATCTTATGAGGTCACTATTTGCGGTTACGGGTAAAGGCTGAAACTGGCAGTAATTACTTTATACTTAATTTTTATATATCCGTCTACTACAAATAATAATAATACTAACTTCCATAAATTGCTCAGTGTGGACTGTATGGCGGTAGCAAACCAATGACTCCAATTATGTCGTAACTGTTATAATTTTTGTATTCATGAAGGCTTATTAAACTATCAATTTAAGTCCATATGCTAACTATTTACACAAACCAGTGGAACGAATCCAGCCGCGGGTCAATGATGCCTCGGATAGTGGTGGCCGTTATTACTGTATCTGAAATAATACGCAAGTGTTATTTAACCGAGCCAACACAGGACTTATTGTAACATAAGTGATGAAATAGTGCCTGAGAGGCAACATTGAATTACATTATTGTATTTATTTATTTATTATATACATTTACTGTACATTTATTTAGTTGTTTGGAAATTTATATCGTTTTATTGGATATTAAGAAATCTTCGTTTTACATTTATTAGTGTCAGCGTCTTAAGAAGTTTTAAGAACTCACAGCAACTATAGATTCGAGAGCTTCGCACCACAGTGGAGAAATGGTAAAGCTATCATTTTGGGTACCCACCGCAGGCCTCACAGGCAGAACGGAACTTGTGCGAAAAGTTCACCTTCAAACGGATTATAGAATACTTGATACAATAATAAAAATTACCTGTTAAATCGTTTGTACTTGTTGTTGTGATGTTTATTGAAATGGTGAGGGGGGCGACGCTCGTTGCGATATTTGTTGAAGTTTCCACCCCAATGTGGCTTGTTCTGCTTTTCCTGCAAATGTCATTTAAGTAATGGATTGATTTTCTTCAGACTTACGCCTGCAATATTAGATACGTGGAAACACATATGCAATTAAAAAAAAACAATCGTCAAATACTTCGCGGTGGTAAGATTTTCCGCGATTCATAAGCGACGAATTTGAAGTAAATGAATATGAATCAAATAAAAATTTCATTTTATTTACCTGGAAGGGATTGTAACCATTTCTACTATTGTTGAAGCGATTATTATAGTGATGGAATTTCTTCACTTTCTTGTTGCGCCCTCGATCCATTTCATCTGTCGCGTCCAGAGCCCGCTTGCGCTCATCTCTTCGTTCTTCAAACACCTAAATAGAAAGATACTCGTTATTTATGTTTAAGGAGAGGCCATAGGCTAGGACTACCAATCCTAGTGCTAACGGAGGACCCTTTTTTCAATCATCGAATGACTGGGTGGAGCAGAAGGGAGTGTCAGATTTATACTGACTAAAAACCCACCCTATTCGTTCAACAGCCCTTGCATTCCAGGGCCGCGTATCTCGTTAGAATTAGAACATTCCGGCAACTTAACGGAGGACCCTAAGTTCATAAGAGATATGCTGTTCAAATGTGCTGTGGTCGCTGTATCTAAATGGATTATCTAGATGTTAAACTCACTCCAGCTTTGCATGGTGTTAGAAGGAACAGCTCACCTGTCGTCCAAGAGCGCTGTGGCTTCCGTTCCAAGAGGATACAGGCGCGCCATAGCCGCGGTGCGACACAGCCTGTAGGTGGCGCGCCGTGTCCAGCGGCGACGAGGCTGTACTCACTGCCACCGCGCCCGGACCGCTACGGTCGCTCAGCGGAGACATGCTACTCACACTTGTATTAGGACTTTGATCGTTTTCTGTTCGTCGCTCTTCTTTTTCTTTTACCCTGCAAACACATCAAATGATAAGTGATCTTTATTTTGCAAATTAGTTATTAAATAACACTTTTACACGTAATTTTTTTCATAAATTTAAACTAGATGAGGCCGGTGTTTCCTAACTTACTACCCTGAGAAGAAATACCGAAACAAACTCAGCGGTTTGTCTGTTTTAAAGTCCATACAATCTTTACTGATTAAAATATATGGGAACCTTTTAGGTTACCGTCTGAGTCGATCTTTTGAAGAAAGATGCTCACAGATTTGAGTGGGCCTGTCCATACAGTACAAGCATTTGTCAGATGATGTATACCTCAACCAGGAGCTTAACACATCAAGAAGTTATTTGATGCGACAGATTACCAAAATTCATAACTCTTCAGTGGGATATCACAAAGTTTGAAATTGAAGTGCGCCATCGCCCCACCCCCGCACGTACTTTGTATTGGTGACGCCGTTGAGGCTGGGGCTGAGCAGCGGGCCGCAGTCCTCGCTGGAGACGGTCCAGGCGCGGTGCATGCTCTTAGTGGTGACGACGAGCGCGCGAGGGGACTCGCAGCGACTGGGCTTGGCCCGCCGCTCGTCGTCCCTCGCTCCGTCCTCGTTTAATCTATCGTTCCGCTCATCTCCACTTGATTCAGAATCATACGGGACCAACCTCGATCCCGTGCAGCCGTTCCTCGGCGACAGACCCGATGAATCACTCCTGTTCATTTGCTCCTCCAATTTCTCTAAGGGAGATTTAGATATCTTGACTAACTTGCTAGTAGATGCAGACTTTTCCATTCCTTTCGCGTTAATGATGGACCTGAGATCAGACTCGCTTTTGGATAGCTTTGCTTTTACTTGGCTTTCATCACCATTTTGCCGTTTTACTACGAAACTTATCTTCTTATCTTCATCCACCTTATTGCCATTTTTTTCTATGCCATTCAGAATCTTTGGTGGCTGGACCATTTTCTCTACTTCGCCATTTTGTTTTACCACCCATGGCTCAGAATTGGAATTATTAGACTCTGTTGACTTTCCAAGTGTGCTATTCAGAATTATAGGTTTGTTATCAGGCTTAGGAACTTCTACTGAAGTGCTATTAAGCAGAACTGGCCTTCTCTCATCACTTCTATAGAATGTTAGTTTTAAAGGACTTTTTTCTCTATTAAGTATATTATCTGGCAACTGCGGGCCATAGACAGCACTCGACGAAGATGCCGCAGACGTAGAAGCCTCTTCAGTATTGTCTTTTTCATAAAACATAATATAGGCATTTGTGCCCAGCACAGCAGACAGAGGTAAAGGTCGGACACAACTGTCGTCAAATTGGTAATAATTGCTATTTGGTGCTTGTCCTATAGCAGTATAATGACCACAGTTCTGAGATGGGCCCAGATGAGTGACTAAACTCACCAGTTTATATGACTGGAAAAAGAATATTAAAAATTATGATGAGTGAGTTCATTTAAAATTGAAAAAATTTGTACAATTTATGGGTGAAAAAACTTTACAAACTTACCAACTGTTGTTGACTTTTGTTGTACAAATATTTGTTGAGAGTGATTTTCTTTCTAAATTGCACATGTTTGGAGAGTTTGCCTCCAGCTAATGAGAACCGTTTCAATGCTATGCATAGAACCATAGGGGCGCGCTCGACGAAAAATTGTTTAGTAGCAGACACCTAAAATCAAAGTTTTGGTTAGATGTTTGAAACAAGTTTGGCTATGTTATAACACATTGGATAGCATGGCAAAGAATCTTATTTACGTAATTTGTAAGTGTACAATGTATAACTTACCTTTTTATTGCATGCCTCACATTTGTAACCTAAATCTTCTAATCTTTCACGAGAAAAAAAAGAATCTAATGCTTCATCTAATGTTGAGTGTTTTCTTATATCTAACAGTAAATCCTGGAATAAAATACCAAAACATTAATTTAAGATTATTTTTATAATCAATATACCTATTCCAATATGAATTTGTTAACATAGAAAAATTATAAATTACCTGAAAATGCTGATAGGTGGTGGATAGATGGTGGCATGCAAGACAACGGACTGTGGAGCGTAGGTATCCACCGAGAATCTGGTTCAATGGTGTTGTCTCTTTAGTGTACTGATCAAATTTATCATTGTTGACAAACCGGTTTAAGTAGCATTTCTCCATTGCCTCTACCAAATATCTAAAACAGAATTATCTTAATTGAAGCGCCTATAGCCTAATGGCTAAGTTGTCGACTTGTGATCGAAAGATTGTGGGTTCAAACCCTACCTATTATACTATTGTCATGAACCAACTCCAGACACCAGCATATTTAGCTATGTTGCAGGGGTTAACAAGATTGCTAGTATTGTGAAATATTCACACATTGCTAGCTGGCTTTTAAAAAAAAGAACAACAAATAAAATATTATTTTTACCTCAAAAATTCATGTGCATCCTCTTGTCTGTTTGGTGTAAGGTGTCTGCATATAAGACGTAACTTGGAATACACCTGCCAGGGTTTGATGGGTGCTCCACCACTTTTCTGTGTAGCCATCAATGTGGCACGCATCCCACATATCACACAAGCTTCTGAAACACCAATTCAAATACTGTTAACACATTAAATTGCTTTTTACTATTAATGACAGCCTATTTTTTTTGTTGCACCACCCTGTGACTTTCAGATGCTATCTATAAGTGGTACAAATATTTGGTCAATGCAGATACCAAAACCAGAACAGCGTAGCTAGAAATTTTTAGCTACTGTGTATAGCATGCCATTGTATTCTTGTGAACAAAGTATTTTACGATATTTTTCCTTCTGTGATAGCGTAATATTTAAGTTTACCTAAAAATAATCTGTAAACAATATTCTTTCTGCATGCTAAGTCAGTTTAGGGTTCAATTACCCTAGTATCCCAGTCAAGATTCAATAATTTACTATGTATAGTTAGTCAGCTCACCTTGTTGATTACATTTCTCAGCATGGGTCACTTCCATGACCAACCAGTTGGCAAAGGCAGGGACATGGAACAGAGCCTGCAGGGTAGAATTCAAATAGCATGTGTTACCCACATTTTGCATGCCGGCACCAGCCGCCCATGCATTTTGCCATCCTAAGTGAACCTTTTCAACCGGAAATAAAACCCTTTTAGGTTTGGGCAAGCCATCTTCCACGTTTTTGGTGCTTTCTGAAAATTATAAACAACTTATTTTATTGCTTGCCCATGAATGGAAGACCTTGTCTTTATGCCTGGAGCACTGTGGGATGATGTGGCCTTCAAAGTTTTATTTTGAAAGAAATAAAATGCAATTTTGAAAAATATTAAAAACTAAATTCATAACAAAATAGATAATGATAATCTAGTGTACTTGATTACCAGACTGATTACCAGATTTTATTTAAATAACGTTAGTGTTTTTATTTGTGCTTCTAGTAATATTGTTTCCCAGAAATATCTTCATTAAAGATAGTCAGTGTTATTAGTTTTGTATTTTCATTTTTTTTGACACCGCCTTCTGTAATTGAAGTTATTTTTGGCTTTGTAGTGTTTTGATATGTAAGTTGGTTTTATTTTTTGCTAAAAAGTTTTTTTTCACGCTTTTTAATGAGTCAGTTTGTAATTTATCTAGTAATAAAAGCCAAAATGTCAACTTCTTATCACCTTTAACCACTCAACTGACGGAAGACCGCCGGCGGCCACAAGGCGGTACATTTTGTGACGTGGTGTGTTTGAGAGGTTAACAAAATATTGCATTTCCCGATGCAGAACCGTTAATTTTTGAGGAGTTATCCTGATACTTCACCATCAGCTCTTGTTCACCATATGCATTGTGACGAGCATAAAGTGCTTAACATCCATATTTAGGTAATCGAATTGCAATCCACGAATTACTTATTATTGAGTAGTTTCAGTGGTCATCTGTGGTCTTCATCACCAGTTCCACTTCCCCAAACGGTGCTTTTCGAGAGCAACTGCACAAGTTACTATAAGAAATACCCAAAACGCTATAGGTGTGCCTATAATATTTGAAGATTTCCTTCGATTTCTCCATGATTCCATCATCAGATCCTTACGTGATAACAATGGGACCAACTAGAAAGTATACCCTTTCAAACTAAAAAAGAATTTTTCAAACCGGTCCAGCTGTCTTCAAGATAATATGAGGTAAGATACATAAAAAAAAGTTCAAGACGAACTGAGAATCTCCTCCTTTTTTCAGTTATAAATGCACAAACTGCTTCTTAATTGAGAAGTAAATTAGCAGCAGTGTTATTTATGCATTTATAATACACCACCATAATATAAAGTTGCTAACAGACTAATAGTTTAATTACTAATTGTAAACAAAGACAAAGTAATAACACAAGCATACATTTAATCATGATTCCAAAGTATATTATAAAAAAGAACAAGATTATGAATTCATATTTGATTGAACTTTGTGATAAGAACCTGATGACATATAAGATGATTAAAAATTACCAAAACATAAATTAACTATTTTGAAATATTATTATATTGATTTATTATTTAAAGAACGAAAGTATTATCAGAAATATTTCAATGATTCCATGACGTTTATTGACAAGTAACCATAAGATATAACCTCTAAGTTGATCTTATCGCGCATGTAGATAACAAACAAACCAATAAACCAAACTTATTTTCAGTTTTATTACCATGTAACTAGTTACCTGAAGCTTGTCCGGCGGAATTGCACTCTTTTTTCAGCAGTTTATTATCGTGCACAGGTTTTTTAGGTCGGATCACCACGTACTTAGATTTCAATCCGTCGAGAACATTGCTTTGATAATCACCAGACTCTTCAAACTCTATCTTGGAAAGCAACACGCTTTTAGCAGATGAATATAGTCTACTATCCAATAATGAGGAACTTTGAGATTCATCTGGGGTAAGAGATAAACGCAATGCGCTAGTTACGGGATCGCAAATGGAAGCGGGCATTTTACCTCCAAAATTGCACTCTCACGATATCAAAGCACAAAGCACTTCATCATTCAATTTACGAGTTCATATGTAGCACAAACAGATACCTAATAAAACGTCTTATAATAACCTCGTGAAAATGTGTATTTTAAAATTATAGGCTGTGAAAAGGAAAACGAAACGAATCAACTTCAACTGGTCCACGCACGACAACCCAACGATGTTGTCATAACTAAAAAGTAAAATAGAAATTATTGTAATGGTAAAACTAACCAGTAGAACCAAAGACTGCAATATAATATAAGAATTTATGACCATAAAAGAGAATGTATGTTTTCACTATGTTTTAATGACCATTTCAAACTTCCGCATGAAAATTAAAATCTGACTCTTACTCAGCTACTCTTCGATCCCTGCTTCTATAGTCTGGCAAACTGGCTAGTAGAGACTGAAAAAACGCGGCAAATTTAAAAAATATCAGCATAGCAACCCCAAAACTACTATGAAGTACCTGGAATAACCTTATTTGATACTTTATAATTATCTATTTTATTTCATCGGAATAAAAATACAAGAGGTATTTTAGGCCGATAATAGTTTAGATACTGCGTCTTAATTCGAATTAAAAAAAAAAAACAACAATATTCTAAAATAGTTCTGATTTATTCACTATAATCAAAATCTGAATGTAAGACTTCCATGTGGAAAGTTTCATTAGAGCCACTGGAATCATTGTTTCTTTCAATTAGAAAGCTAAGTTCACCTTCACAGTGACCAGTTCAGTTGACAGCAGATCATAGAGGAGTACGGCTGGAAACAGTGCTCGACCGACGGTCAGCGCTGACCGTACATTTTGACCATCAGCGCTGACTAGCGGTGGGTAACTCCGGAGGTACTGATACAAAGGTGCCGGTTCCGAACGCGGATACGTAAACCTTATTTATTCCTCACAATTCTTACCGGCATGCACCGCGGTACCAAATGATTCCGGCGGAGCGCAAGTTCGCACTCGCTAACTCGCTCACTCGGCTTGGTGCCTCGTGTCGCTCATGTCGCTATAGTACGTACCTATCGATTGGTTTGGTTGATAGACAGACACGACACGGACGCGAAGCAACAGGTCTTAGAGCTATGAAATTAGAGTTCAAAATTGTTTTGGTTCTTTCAATAGAGCGATGCGTTGAAGATTTGCCGATCATAATAACTGTACGGAGCGCTCTTATTCCTATAGAATTAGAGTTTAATCCAGAATTACCTCCTCAAAAGTTAGGAAGCTATGATTTTTAAATCATAATATGTAAACTATGATAACTTTACGTTGTAAAGTTATCAAAACGAAAATTGTTACCTATAATAGCTAGTTATAAAAGTACTTATTATAAATTTATTTTTATTTAATTTTTTTCTTTCCATATTATTTATGCCCCGAAATGTAAATCGTATGAATAACATGAGATAAGTGCTGTTGTATAGTTAGTAAACTATCCAATTCAAAATGTGCCAAATGATCCAACGAACCGAATGAATAAAATGTTCTGGGGGAACCGGGAAACCAAAATGACCGAGTGAGTGGTGGTGCCAAATGGTGCCAAAGGAATAACTAAAGTGAACCGGTACCAGACTCGGAGTCGGAATAAGTGAATCAATTCACTTTCCGGAATAAAGATTACCCACGCCTAGCGCTGACCGTCGGTTGTGAAAATCGTCAGCGTAGCTGAGTGCGCATTCATAGGTTTGCATAGATATAGCTACGCCGACTGACGGTCAGTGCCGACCGTCGGTCAAGCACTGTTTCCAGCCTAAAGATATATGGCTGACCATAGATTAAAAAGTGGCTGACTGTTATGAAAGAAAGAGAAAGCGCACGAACAGGTGAGACAGCAAAATCTATCATTATTTACATACTATTTTTTCCCCTTGAAGTTGCAGTAGCCTGTTAAAAGTTGCTTACCTTTTCAAAAGTTCAAGTACAGACCGCGCTTGTCGAAACTGGATGTGCACACGTCAAAATTTATTACTAAACGCTCGAATATACATAAACTAAAAGTACATCACTAACGATTGACGTAACGAAACGTTCCAACTTCTATTAGCATTTGAACTTTAACGCAATACCAAAGTCGGAACAGCTGAATGGAAACCTAACCGTTGTCGCAATGGGGCGTGCAAGTGAAAGCTAATCGCAGATGGCGCCACCACCGTAAGAACCTTTGTCACTGTCAGTGTTAGTTAGATTGTGAGATAATCATATTTTTTATTTTCATTTCATTGATTTCTTTACAATTTTCCGATTAAAGAACATAATACATGTTCTTTAATCGGAAAATTCTCAATAACTGTCTCTAATTTAGGAATTCATTACTGTTCCATAGAGAAACTGCTTTGTTATTGGTAAGTGTGCTACTAGCGCCACTTTGATAGTTGCACGCCCCATTGTACCATAACGTTCGCGGTCAATCGCGCTAATTTCAAACATCTGCAAACTTTTATGACAATGTTTGCAGATGTTTGAAATTAGCGCGATTGAGGGTGCTATTGACGCTCCTGGATGGATGGATGAAGATTTTATTGGTATGTCAGACGTACTGTGAGAAGAATTCATGAAAGTGTTGTTAAAATGTTAACCTTCTTTTATTTATGTTTTCACTTAAAATTTTACTATACCTACTTTGTTTATTTTATATATTTTAGTATGTGTTATAATAATTGTCTCTTTTAATTTTAGTTAGGTATACTTTTAGTTGATTGTAAACATAACCGTTGTAATTAAATAAATAAATCACCCACAAGAAAGCACTCGAAATGCTGTCTCACATTGGACTGTGTGGAATAGGCGTGTGTAACTCTTTACGGAACCGACTCACTGATTCGAATCATTGAAGTGATTCAAAAGATTGGTTCAGTAAAAACGTTTCAAATGCACCATTTGAATCTGAAACATTACTTTGCTCTAGTCATGTGTCAACTCGAGTTACTAACTCGAGTTAACTCCAGTTGGGCTTAACTCCAGTCAACTTGAGTTGAATTCTCTTTAACTCGATTTGAATTCTCCCGCCCTAGCGCGTCAGCCGAATGACAGACACTGAATGGCGCGAAGTTTGCCGATGATTTATGACTATATCAAGGAACTTGAGGTAGAAGATCCTTGGAGTATATTCATTTATTTCATTCGCTACAAATATCAATTATGTCAATGTCACAATAACACAACATTGCATTGTTGCAGATTAGAGGTTATTTTTATTTTATTAGGTACTGTATAGAAAAAATGCGGGACCTAAAAGGAAATCTGTTGTTTGGGATGTATTTGAATCGCCGGTGAATGGACATGCTAAATGCAAACACTCAAACAGTGTTCAGATTCATACAAATATAGTTTTGTTGTTAATTAATAGAAATACTTACATTTCTTTTTTATTTAAATTCTACCTACTTTAATTATAATGGTTCCCCATACATATGTATGCTGAATCTGTTCAATTTTTTTTTTAAATATTGTTACGAAAACAAATCATTTACTCAGTTTCATTTCAACCAGTTAACTCGAGTTACTTAATTCGAGTTACGTGAATTTCAATTCAAGTTAACTCGAGTTGTGTTTATTCCATGTTGGCACATCACTACTTTGCTCTGGCTCTAACCGCGCGACGCGTCACTCGTGTGGCGAGTGAGAAAGAGAGACCGAGACACACTGAGTTACTTTAACTATTGACTCTTGTATCCTATGCACGAAGATTGACTTTATTTATAATCTCACTTATCACAATAAATATGTTGTAATGGACGCCGAGCTAATTAGAATAAGTTTAATATAAGTTAGACAGATCAATATGTAAGTAGGAAATAGGAATGAACACGTAGGTAAATGAAACACATGCTAAAATCAATATCATTTATCATACCTATTGTAAAAGTAACTTCGAGAAGTTTCTATGTACCAAGGCCGACAGGTCGGAACCTGTCGGAAAAGAGAAAGTTTTGTGCGTAAACAACTTCAAGGTCACGACAAGCGATTCTCGTTTGCTATTAGTAGATTTCCAAAAACATATCGTGACCCCCACACGAGTTCGACCCTCGTGCCAAAGGATATAAGACGGCAGGATTTGTCGAATAATCGTGGATGCGCCAGTAATCATCATACAGTGATCATACAGTGTATTTACAAGTGTACTGTGTCGCACGGATCGTTTTGGTGTTGCATCTCTCTGCGAGTGTACGAGTGAACGCCGTTCGCTCGTGCAGGCGCAGAGGGAGCCACCCGTCGCAAGCAGCCCGGCGTTCTAGAACGTCGATCGATCGCGACGGTTACTCCTACCCTCAACCCACTTCACAAAAGTGAAAAAATCTGTTGAACATTATTATCGTACGGACCCAAACGTTATAGTGCAAGTTATAGTGTATTAGCATAACGCGATGCCGAAGCCCGGCAAGCGCGGCTCGCTAGGCCGCGCTGAAGACTCTGAGGAAGAAGAAGAGAGCCGCTCGACGCTGGACCGGGCGAGGTCGCTCCCAGATATTGGGGACGAGTTGTCCGGCCCACCGCCGACCGGACGAAGCCAAGACTCGAAGAGTAAGCACAAGAAGAGCACAGCAACCGGCTCACCGTCGCCATCGGCGCCTGCGCGCGTAGCGCCCATATCGACGTCGGGCCGTCAGCATGCCGTGCCCATCCGACCCGCGGCGTTCAGGCCCGTGCCCACCCAGGCCCCGGGGCCAGCCACCGCAGCTCCAAGCCGTGCTCCGCCAGCACACGCCCCTGCCCTTCCCGCGCACGCATCCACCAGCAGTGCCGCCCGCGTACCGTCGGTTGCCGCGTACCCCGCGGCCCCGCCGTCGCGCTCAACCGCACCGGCCGCGCCGGATCGCGCGCCAGCTGTGCGCACCGTGTCATCCGCGCCCCACAGCTCGCTGACAAGCTCGGCTCGAGCAACAAAGCCGACCACAGACTACGCCACGCCGCGTGACCCGCGACTACGTAGCACGGCCACCGCTACGAGACACCAGACGGAACCTGCATCGCCCGCTCCGCCCCGCGCCTCTGCATATGACTCGCTGGCAGCGCTATCGGCCTGCTCATCTCGCGCGGGCTCCAGTATGTCACTAGCCTCGGAAGGCCACGAAGTGCACACACCGCCGGCCATACTTTCGCCAACTCCTTCGCTGGGATTCGAATATGAATTCCAACTGGAACAACGTCCCCAGCGAAGGAGACGCAGCCCAGAAGAGGGAACGACTGACGCGGCGGACGATGCCAAGCGTTACTGTGTAGAGATACAGCGCCCTACCGCCAAGTCTCCCACGTTTGCAGAAGCTGTTCAACACTCCCCGCAACCTTCAGGTACCCACCAGCCATCACAACAGAGGGGGGGTTCTATATTTCTTCCCCCCCCCCCCCTGCAACCCGTAAGTCAAACTCAGCAAAGCTCCACCGCTCCAAAGACGCAGGCGACTACAGCTGACCAAAGGAAAGAGAAGAAGCGCCCACGTTACCCACCGCTAATAGTGGAAAAGCTCCCCAACTGGGCCACCCACTTCCGTGCCCTGGCGGCCAAGCTGGACCACCCTCCTAACGCTCGCCCTTACGGTTCCGGTGTCCGTTTCTCGCCGGAATCGGAGGACGAGTACCGCGTTATTCAACGATACCTCACAACCCTGGAGAAGGAAGAAGGAGTCAGCTGGTTTGCATACTCGCTACCAGCTGACAAGAAGATGAAGGTGGCCATCCTAGGGCTCCCCGCAGACACCGACACAGAAGAGATCCTGGAGGAGCTGCGTAACCTCGGTTTCCAGCCGGAATACGTACGCCACATCCGGGCACGACAAGGGCGTCCCGGATGTATATTCCACGCCGTCCTGCAGAAGACAGCAGACGCGCGCGCCTTATACGACACCACGGTGCTGCTAAATATGCGTGGCATTAGAATAGAAGCATGGCGGGGAAAGAGAGGGCCCGCACAATGCCATAGATGTCAGCAATTCAGACACTCCTCCCACCAGTGCCACCGACCGCTCGCCTGTGTGAGATGCGGAGAGGGGCACCCAGCACGCGAATGTCCACGGCCACGAGATGAACCAGCCACCTGCGCAAATTGCGGTGGCCCTCACCCGGCCAGCAACATCAAGTGCCCCGTCTTCCAGCGGGAAATCAAGAACAGGCGAGCGGGGACTGTCGCCATCACGACCGACTTTACACGCCGCCCTACAAACAACCAGCAACCCGCTGAAGAAAACCAAGGCATGTCGTTGATGGCGACAGCCAACGGACCAACCAATCGCGACGGGACTGTTCCCTCAGGACGGAAGAAGAGGAAGCGGGGAGGTAAAGGAAGGAAACCTACCCCGCCCACGACCACGACCACGAAGAAGGAAGAGATCCCAAAGGCCGCCCCTGCCTTACAACAGGCGCAGGCTGTCAACGCCAAGAAGAGCGCCGGCACAGCTCAATCGAGGCAAGTGGCACAGACGGCCACTAAGCACGCAGACCAACCCACGACCAGCAGCTCCGCCGGCGTAAAAACCGGCGAGCTTACCGAGAAAGAGTTTACAGCCTGCGCCATCAAACTCTTGATGGGCCTGCTCAAGGCCATAAGGCAGGGCAGATTATATTCGACGGCTTGGCCGAGTTACTCGACCTCTATAATGGATAAGCCGTTGAGGATAATCCACTGGAACGCCCGCGGCCTTCGGGACAAAGTTGTCCCATTCCGCCACCTCCTGAGAGAACAAAATATCGACGTGGCGCTGATAAGCGAGACACACCTGGGACCTGGGGACAAGACCAGGTTCCCAGGGTATCACGTCTATCGCAAAGACGAGGTGTCGGCTCTCAACCACAGGTACCGCGGTCTGGCAGTACTAGTGAAGAGAAGAGTCATACACCAACAACTCCCCACGCCACCCCTGCAGTCCATGTACGCGCTGGGCGTACAACTGCACATGGCCGGCGAGGACATAAAACTGTACGCATGCTACAAACCACCCGCAACTCCACTCGACACTACGGAGCTGAGGGTGGAACTACTCAATAGAAGCCCAAACCCAACGATCCTCGCCGGCGACTTCAACTGCAAAAGCCCGGCGTGGAATTCACACACAACCAATACATGGGGGAGACGACTCTTCTCTGACGCAGAAGCCCACGGGTATACAGTGTCCGGCCCTGAAACACCAACCCACTACCCGGACGACCCATGCAGAATGCCCGACGTGCTGGATATTGTTATACACCGTGGGGTACATTGCCAGATCGCACAACAGGTAATTGACGACGAGCTACAATCGGACCACACGCCAGTACTCGTCGTCATATCGGGGATGCCGACCCGAATAAAGCCGCCAGCGCCACGTCGAGTAATCAACTGGAAAACCTTTGCTGAGGAAGTGGAGGCCACGACCCCAACTCGGCCCATCCAAGACGCCGCAGACGTCGACGCCCTGGCAAGCGAGGTCACTGCTTGCATACAGGCCGCTCTAGAAACATCCACCACGCAAGCGCCGGTGCAAGGGAGAGTGCAAGTGCCGCCCTTACCACCGCGCGTACTTGCAATGATAAGAGAGAAGAGACAACTACGCAAGCCGTGGCAGCAAGTCCGCTGCCCAGCCATGAAGACGCGTCTTAACAAACTCGCGGAGAAAGTCAAGGCCGAGTTGGGGGCCACAGAGACCGCGAGCTGGGAGAACCACATAGAGGGCGCAGAGGGAGACTGGCCCTCTATACACAGATTTTGCCGCCAGCTGACCAACACCCCAGCTCCGGTACGCCCACTAGAGGACAGCGACGGGGCGCCACTTTATGTAGCGGCTGACCGAGCGGAAGTCTTCGCAGCACACCTGGAGCGTCAGTTCCAACCGAACCCGACTCAAAACCACGTACACAACGCAGCAGTCGAGAAACACCTTGGGGAGTACTTCGCTACGCCGATAGCTCCCGAGGAAGACCCTATCTTTTTCCCGCCTGGCGCAGTCAGACGCGCCATCCTACGCACGAAGCCGCGCAAGGCGCCCGGCCTGGACGGTATCTCAAACACAGCGCTGCGCCACCTACCGCACCGCATGGTCGCGGCACTGGCGCGCCTCTTCACAGGTATAGTCCGCACGGGCGCCTTCCCCACATCCTGGAAGGAGGGGCGCGTCATAATGCTGCCCAAGGCGGGGAAAAACGTGCTGAAGCCGGAGAGCTATCGGCCTATCACCTTGCTGCCCACGATCTCCAAGGTGTTCGAGCAACTCCTGCTGCGTCACCTCAGCCCAGCACTACAACCACGCCCAGAACAGTTCGGGTTTCGGGCGGAACATAGCACGACGCTCCAGCTGTCGAGGGTACTGCACCTGCTGTCCAGCACAATGAACAAAAAAGAGTACGCGGTCGCAGTATTCCTCGACATGGAGAAGGCTTTCGACCGCGTCTGGCACGATGGCCTCATCTACAAACTGGCCACGTCAGACACGCCCCGTCGCGTTGTCAAAGTGGTCTCCTCTTTCCTCACCAACCGAAGCTTCAGAGTAGCCGTGGAAGGAGCATTGTCCGCCCCCCGCCCAATAGCCGCGGGCGTAACGCAGGGAAGCTGCATTTCGCCTTTGTGTTACTCACGCTTCACCGATGACATCCCCAGAACCCCGGAATCTACGCTCGCGCTGTACGCAGATGACGCCGCGTATATCACTACGTCAGTGAACGCCAAGCACGCGGCTGTCAAGATGCAGCGCGCGCTCGACCAACTCCCCGAGTGGCTCGCCAAGTGGCGACTATCGGTGAACGTGGGTAAGACGCAGGCCCTCATCACGGGCGGGGTGTCCCTCCCACCGCTCCTGAAGCTTCAAGGAGTCGACATCAATTGGTCACCCCAGGCCAAATACCTGGGCGTAGACATTGATCGTCGACTCACGATGAGGTCGCATGTTCGCAGGGTCGTCGCGCAAGGCCGCGCCGCCCGCAACCTACTACGCCCAGTGCTCTCATCCCACCTCCCGGCGCGCGTCAGATTGGGCGTGTACAAAACATACAGACGCCCAATACTGACGTACGCCACACCAGCTTGGTTTGTCCTCACCAGCGAGGCGAACCGCAAGATGCTCCGCGCCCAACAACATCTAGCGCTGCGGACAATACTGGACGCCCCCCGCTACGTGAGGAACGCCGTGATCCAGCGCGACCTCGGGATTGAGAGCCTGGACGAGTTTGTGCGGCGCCTCGCGAAGGGTATGTTCGCGCGTGCCGACGCATCCGCTTGGCCACACATCAAGCGGATAGCGCCGTGGCATACGCGCCCACCTGACGCGAGACGCCTGCCCCGCGACCTGGTAGCGGACGACAGCGACCCCATCCCACCGGACAGACGCCTGAGTTAGCCGCCCCCAGGCTACACGCGGCTAACTCAAACAAATACTCTGCTCACCTGACTCACACCACAGTGCGTGATGTGTGCTAAGTTAATATAGGCACATCACGTACTGAACCACACATTCATAACTCAACATGCGCCTAAACATAACCCGCACCGGCTAGCAGCGCACGCTATCCGGTGCAGATGCACTGAGCGGTGACTCACAACACAATACCGCTCACACTCACACACGACACGGCTCTGCAGTCCGAAACGTGACCGGCCAGCTCTGGAAGCGGGACGGACGGGAGCCACTCACCCACGATAGGTGCGTCAGAGTCGACACTCTCGTCGCTGGTCGACCTTCGCCGGGCCTCCTCCAGGAAACTGGAGGTCTCACCTGGCGGGGTCAGACCGCCGGAGTGTCGTGAAGAAACGGCGCTGAGTCACGGCGCCGCGGCGCACCTATAGTCACACGACAAGAACTCTATTACACGAGTGCGAGATTGCTATTCATATTTGAGTAGGCACTCTCGCACTCGAAATACTACGCCTAGTTTAAAGGCACCACAAGGACGGGCTCGTTTTTACGAGCCCCGGTAAAGCACCCGCGGTCGAGAGGCGTACGCCTCGACACCGCTCGCCACGCCCCCTTACGGGGACGTAGCGACTTCCACTCGAATAATCGTGCTTCCGCTTCCGACGCTCGCCCGCGACAGTCTTGCCGCTCCGCGCTCTCGATCGTTCCGTGCCTGAGTCATCGCTCCGCTTCGTCACGCCCGCCGTGACGTCACTCGTAGTTGCCGACTACGACGCCTGGTCCGGATCCGCCTTTTTCGAGGTGGTGAAGGATATCCTGTTTCTATAACAGAGTATCGTCAAAAACAATTTGGTTTGGCCCCTTCAAGGTAAAACCACAGTTTCGTGGTCCTTGGTTGGAAACCTCACGGTGTCAACAATACCAAGGGGGTGCTGACCCGACGCACCCGCTGATATCCTTCAGGGTGAAGCAGTCAATTGGAGTCTAGTGCTAGGTTTTGGCCTTGGGGGATCTCCTAGTCAAACCTAGTTACTGAGTTTCCTTTTCAGCTACACACCTAGTGTCGGTTGGGTGTGTCTACCCCTTCGCACTAGACCCAATAGGGCCCGGTTCGCACAATAAGACTGGCGACCGGTTACAAGCTTAGGGCTCACCATTAGGTACTCACCTCCCAGTCTCTACTCGACTGGGAGGGTTACACATCCCCGGACCCATCCATCCGGGGAGTTAGGCCAGTTAGGCTTTAAATAGGTCCCCCGCGGGAGAGAAATCTCCAAAATTTCCCCATTAAATTTTTGATTCATTCGCCAATCATGGCAAACTCCAATATTTTGGAGATATTGCTAGAAATACTTAAGGAAAACCCTGCTATTTCCGCCAAATATGGCGGAAAAATCCAGCGTGAAATCGCTAACTGTCCTCCAGCTACCGAAGCCAACGTCGCTGATTTTAGTGACGCGCTTGACAGCCCATTATCTCCCCCGCTTGCTGATCAAGGCATTCCGGTTGGTCAATTCACGGAAGTGTTTATCAACTCCGATCCCATTGTTCATCGAACAACGAACGACTTCCAGGTAGATAGCCCTCTATCGCTCCCGCCCGCCGACAATGTCGTGCCGACCGCCCAATTCCCGAAATCATCCATTGTTTCCGGCCCACCTACTAATCCTATTGTTCATAAAACAATGGACGCCGCGCAGGTGTGCGCTGCAGTTGAATTCCGTGAAATGGACACCACCGAACCTGTGTCCAATAACAACTCTGACAATGATTTGTCATCATGCCCCTCGTCCTCGGAAGACGACTTTCAAGTCGTCACCGGCGGCAAAAGGAAGAAAGGGAAAACCTCCCAGGCCAGCAAGGCCAAAAAACCACCGCGTCGCCCCCGTCCCCAACTCAAACGCCCGTTCGACCCGCTAGCCCCGTCCCAACTACCTCTGCTCGCGCGCAGAATAGTCGTCCCCCCAGCCCGATAGCCCAAACTTCCTCAGCCCAAAGGAAGCAACGCCCTCCACCCCCCCTTTTACATACAGGACAAGGGTAAATGGACTGATGTGTCCAAGATGTGTGTTGATCGAAAGATCAACTACACAAACGCCCGTGCCTGCCAAAATGGCATTAAAGTTACCGTCCCTACGTCGAACGACTATAGGGAACTATATCGCAACCTCCGTGAAAGGAATATTTCCTTTCACACTTTCTCCTTCCCCGAGGACACGCCCACTCGTGTTATTATTAAACGTGTCCCTAAAGAAATCCTAGTACAGGATATTAAAGACGACCTAGCCGATCAAGGTATACCAGTGATCGCCGTCCATCGCTTACATAAAGCGAGAGGCGGTGAATTGTACGACATGGTTCTTGTCATTTGTGAACCAACCGAAGGTCATCACCCGATTTTCAATATTAAGTCCATTTACTCCCTATCCGGTATCTCAATTGAAAAGCCCTACAAAACCGCAACAGTGGGACAATGCCACCGTTGCCAACTGTATGGCCATGCGCAGAGCAACTGCTATGCGACTCCCAGATGCGTCAAGTGTCTGGGCGAGCACAGCACTGCGGACTGCCCGCGGCCCAAAGACCGAACCCTCTGTTCGGAACCACCCAGCTGCGTTCTCTGCGGCCAGACCGGTCACCCGGCAAACTACCGCGGCTGTCCCAAAGCCCCCAAACTCGCTCCTAAATTAGCGAAGCGCTCCAACGCCCGCCAACAAAGAGAGGCACCTTCCTCTCAAATTCCCCAACGTCTCGCTCCTCAGAGACCATCCCCGTGGAACAGGCTAATCCACGAAAAAGCCTTTCCCTCCTTGGTCACTGCCAAACCTTTGCAGGCACTGATGGATATACCCATCGCAGCGCAGATCCTGCCTATAGCCGTGGCTTCAGAGGCCACAGCCAGTCCCCAACCCGAGCCTCAAACCACAGCCAAACAACCACCCAATCCCTCACCCGTCGCGCACGGCGAGTCTTGCGGCCAGACTCTACTGCGCCACTATAGAATATTTATGACCCGCCAAGCCAGGTCTCTCCGCGATGCCCTTCTGGCTGCCGAGCAGCAGAATACCGGCAAAATTACGACGGCAATGTACAGCCAAATATTCAGCGCACACAGTGATGTCGTGCTAGGCCTCGACCAGATGGATGCGATGGACTGATCCAATGGATTCCCAACGCACAAACCACACTAGGCCTCGATCCCTCAAATTAGGTTTTTTCAACGCCAATGGCATTTTCAACCAACGCGCCGAAATAACTAAATTCCTTCGCGACCACCAATTAGACGTCCTCCTTATACAGGAGACTCTTTTGAAACCCCACCGCGCTGACCCCAAAATTGCGAATTACCGTCTAGTTCGCAATGACAGAACACGCTGCCACGGCGGCGGTACCCTTATTTATTATAAGAAGGAGTTATACTGCATCCCTCGCCTCTCTCTCACCTAGAGTACTCTACCTCTCGACTAGGCATGACTGGTCATCCTCCGATAACCATCATCTCTGCCTACCATCCCCCACCATTGGTCGCGTCTCTTGCTTCAGACGATCCTATCGCGCTCACCAGCGATCTCACGACTCTCTTTGGCCTGAGTGACTCCGTCTTACTAGCGGGCGATCTCAACGCCAAACACCCCGCTTGGAACAGCAACACGACAAATGCCAGAGGCAGAATCGTGTATAACCTAGGCGCGACCCTAAACTATGACGTCATCGCTCCGATGACTCCCACCCACTACCCACACGACCACAACCATAGGCCCGATGTCCTCGATGTGGCGCTCCTAAAGAAAGTAAACCTCCATTTACACTCCATAGAAGCGCTTCACGAACTCAACTCGGATTATCCCGTTATCCTACACCTAGGTTCCCGCTCGGGTAACCATGATCCTACCCAACCTCCTCCGACCCAATTGATCACCGACTGGAGGAAAGTAAGTGAAAAACTGAAATCCACCACGTCGCCTCACTTGGACACCATTCCTGACCACATAGTCTCAGTCGCTGACACGACGGCGGCGATCGACTCGCTTACAGATCACGTACAATCCGTCCTGAACGATTGTTCAAGGGAAGTTCCAGTAGCGGTAGACCACCGCTGGAAACTCCCGGACGATGTACGGAATCTGATAACCGAGAAGAACGGAGCCATCCGTGCATACAGCGCTTTTCTCTGCGCCGCAAACAAAGCTCACATGCGCAACTTACAGCGTGCTGTAAGGAAACGCATTGCCGAGCAGCGTAACGCGAGCTGGGACAAGATGCTGAGCGAACTTGAGCCCACCCATCTTGCCTTCTGGCAGCTTCAGAGGAAGTTACGATCCACTGAAGAGGCCACAATGCCTCCTCTCATTCGTCCCGATAAGAGTGTCGCCTTCGATAACTCTGAAAAAGCAGAATGCCTAGCCGACAGCCTAGAGTCCCAGTGTTCTCCCAGCTCTCAACCAGTAGACCAAGCCCACCTCGATATGGTGAACGCCGAAGTCGAACGTAGAACTTCCCTTCCGCCCGTCGAAGATCCCGATAATCCATTGGCCCCCATCACTCCTGATGAGGTCCAGGATATCATTAAAAGTCTCCAACCACGAAAAGCCCCTGGCTCCGACGGCATCACCAATAGGGTTTTCAAACTTTTCCCCGCCCAGCTTGTAGTGCTAATGACTGCCATCTTCAATGGCGCATTAAGCAATAATATGTTCCCCGCAACCTGGAAACAGGCCACCGTCATAGGTATTCCCAAACCAGGCAAGCCCAAGTCTGACCCGTCTAGCTACCGTCCCATTAGCTTACTCAACGTCCTCGGTAAAATCTATGAAAGGCTTATATATAAGCGGCTCAAAGATTTTGCCGAAGCAAAGAGTCTTATACCCAATGAGCAGTTTGGATTTAGAACCGAACACTCATGTATCCAACAAGTCCACCGCATCATAGAACACGTCAGCGCCGGCTTCCAACGGGGCGCAATAACGGGAGCCTTATTCTTCGACATAGCGAAAGCGTTCGACAAAGTCTGGCACAATGGCTTAATCTATAAGCTATACCAACTCGGCGTGCCTGACCGTCTCGTGCTCATCCTACGGGACTTTTTATCGAATCGCACCTTTCGTTACCGAATTGAGGGGGAGCTTTCCTCCCCCCATCCCATTCGCGCAGGAGTTCCTCAAGGCTCCGTTCCGTTCTATCCCCCCTCGTTTTCACGCTATTCACTAGCGATATCCCCAAGCATAAAAATACTCAGCTAGCCCCATTTGCCACAGGGCAGCATTCTTGGTCCCAGTTTGTTTTTAATATACATGAATGACCTGTGTAGCCTTGGCCTAGAAAGCGGTACTATATTTTCCTATGCGGACGATACAGCACTCGTGTTTGCCTCGGACAGCTGGGAAGAGGCATATCGTTATGCCCAAAATGGTTTCGATACAGTCTGTGAATGGCTTAAGAGGAATTTGCTTACCCTGAACATATCGAAAACTAAAATAATAAATTTTTAGATTCGAAATATCAATGCGTCAGTTACAAGCACACTAAACATTGCCGCCCGGCTGCCACAGTCTAATGGTACTAATGACGACAGCGGCACTCATGATTATTGTAACATTGAACGAGTCATGTCAATAAGATATCTTGGGATAATAATTGACTGTAACCTTACATTCAAAGAGTACATAATACACCTCTCAAACAGAGTGCGCAAACTGATGTACGTTTTCAAACAATTACGCAATTCAGCAGATGCTGCTGTTATGAAAATGACGTACCAGGCACTGTGTCAATCAATTCTGGTGTATTGTATCTCGTCTTGGGGCGGTGCAGCCAAATCGTACTATATTCAGATCGAACGTGCACAGAGAGCGGTTCTTAAGGTGTGCTGCTCTAAGCCAAGACTGTATCCCACCGCTAAGCTGTATGAACATTGCCAAGTCCTTACAGTTAGGCAGTTGTTTGTACTGGCCACTGCTAGCAAACAACACTCTATTTCCACCTATTCTCAGGAAACTAATCGCCGTAACCATAAAGTTGCCTTAAGTACTCCCCTTAGAACCTCCTTTAGTCACAGATTCTTTATTTTCCTCGGTCCCTTTCTATATAATAAATTAAACCGAATTCTTTCCCTACACTCTTTGAATAAACACAATCTTAAAACCACTCTACAAGACTGGTTACAAAGTCAATCTTATACTGCTACGGAAGCTCTCTTTCACGTGTTAGTTTAATCGGAATCCACCACAATTTTTCTCTCCACCTACACACACACACTCAACCACCCTTACACACATGCACAAAACACCCACACACATACACACATACAGTCAACCACCGCCACACACACATGTTTACATTTATAACAATCTCCCAACAAATTTTATTTTAGTATTCTTAATTAATTAGTTTTTAGTTTTATTCTGTTTCATAGTGTTTTTTTTTTTCTTTTCTTTGTTTTATTATTTGGAAACTATACTTCGTGTGATAACTGATGTATAATATGTTACAATGAATAGGTGGGGACCTGGTGACCTGTATTACAGGTGTTTACAACCTACCACAGGCACCAGCGATCCACAATCAAAAATCAATTGACTACTTCTTTTATGTAAAATATTGTTTGTATTTTTTTGGCTTGTGGTGAGAAATAAACACTTTTTATTATTATTATTATTCTATTATTATTTGCCGACGATACGGCTATCTATTATACCGGTCTTAAACCCGATGCCATCGCTCGCACTCTCCAAACTTCCGCAAACACTCTGGCCAAGTGGTTCCGGAAATGGAGAATCGAAGTCAATCCAGACAAAAGCCAGGCAGTTCTCTTTTCCAAGCCGCGGATAAACCCACCCTCCCCCCGTCCGATAACCATGTACGGCAAGCCGATCCCCTGGGAAAAGCAAGCCAAATACTTAGGCGTGGTCCTCGATAAACACCTTTCCTTCGCTGAGCACATAAAGCAGGCACGTTCGCGCGCCGCTTTCGCTCTAGGTAGGCTCCACTTCATTCTTAGCTCCCGCAGCAAGTTATCACTCAGGTGCAAGCTGCGTATTTTCACCGCGGTCATCCGACCCATCATGACCTATGCCTGCGTTGTTTTCGCACACGCAAAGCCCTACCTCCTCCATAAGATGCAGACCCTTCAAAACCGATTCCTCCGTAGAGTCACGGGAGCCCCCTTTTATGTTCGAAATGAGCTTCTTCACGTAGACCTCAAGATGCCCACCATCCAGCAGTTCATGAAACGTGTCTCCAAGCGTTTCTTTGATACTGCAATCCAACATAGGAATCCCCTTATCGTATCGGCCGCCCAATACGAACCCTCGCGTATCTCTAAGATTCGCCGACCAAGGCATACCCTAGTCACTCCCGATGACGCACTCACCCTGCTCCAAGAGAGCCGTAAGGAAACCAGCACAGTTTACAAAAACAAAAATCGACCGTCTTTCCGTCCTCGCCGCCGAGGCCCGCCGCGACGTCCCCGTAATAGTCCGCCCCGACCCTTGCCAGAGCCAGCCCGCGACGCTGAGCCAGTAGCTTTAAATTCCCTTATTAATAATAATAATGATATGATCCAGCCTGTCCCTAGCTGCCCTCCCCCTGCGACGCCCTAAGCCGAGGTCCGTACCCCACAAGGGGTGCCCTTAGCGTGTAGTCGCCTAGTTTGTAAGTTTTTAATAAGCCCTGGCTGGAGGATTTAATTAATTTATTAATTAAGGCAACCACAGGCAAGCCCGGTTAAGCAGCCGACAACCTCAGAGGTTGACCTGCGAGACGCCACTCACAAAAAAAAAATCGAATAATCGTAGTATCCAACCAACCGGACAAGAAGAAACACCTGAAGTGAAATAAGTCTGAAGAATATCAAGTATAGTTGTTCCGTCCGAAGAGAATATCTGCCCGCATATTTTTGGTATGGCAATATTCTATTGTCTATAACTTTTTTCACTTTGACGTTCCCGTTCCTTGTAAAACTAACTGCCTGCTTGTTGAGATTGATTTATTGGTTTTGTGGAAAATCGAGTTGAATCTGCGCAGTTAAAGATAGATTAATCGTGATCAGTGACTAATTGAACTCTAGAATCCCGAATTGAGTGGAAACCTGGGATATTTTGAACTACCACGCCGAATGTCGTCAGCCTGTCTGACTCGCGAGATTTGCTAAACGTAGCAGAGTTGTGCTGTGATGCTATCTGGACCACGCCATCTGAAGACCGGCGCCTTGTGAACGTCCATGAACACTTGTCCACACTACATTTTTCACTTACTCATTTCATGCTTATACACACACTTTGGACGTGGCCTCAGGAAGGTCGAAGCTTGGCGTCTACAGCTCAGGTAAGTGGTTAGTGTTAAATTGTGTAAAGTAATATTACATTGACTGGCCTAAGGCCATTGGTTAAGCAACGTTTAGAGCTCCACGTACCGTGGACTGTTCGGACACACCAGTATCGTTGCGCTGGCTTCTTGTAGTCTTGAACAATAGTAATGAAAGTAAATAGTGAAATAAGTAGTTCAAGTAAATAGTTGAAAGTGTATAAGTATTGAAGAAACGTTATGAAAAGTGTAAAGAACATTTAGGAATTAAGACTCTATAAAGAACTCTAAATTAGTATAGACAGTATAAATAGACATAAGTGAAAATTGTGAAGATATAAAATAAATCAGTGTTTGAAGATTGAGTTTTATTTCAAGACCTATCGACGTATGTCGAATTGAATAAATAAATACAGTCCACACCCATACATATGTAGACATAAAACATTCAGTACTGATGCCTCAAAACATTTCTATGTTCTCAATAGTAAACGTCCGCAACGCAACGTAAGAATGTTACGTTTCTATACATGACGTTGCGTCGCGGGCGTTTACTGAGTCATTTGAGCCGATGACCCAAATGAGCCAAATGAAACATCAGTGTTCCGGATCAGTTCAGTGATCGAGATGCAAATGTTCCAATCTCAAAAATTATATACTTTGCCCACTTCTAGTGTGGAAGCTGCTGCATAATGAACATTGGTGGAGTAATGAAAATCCCTATATTATGCGACAGGACGCTTATCGACTCCGGTTTAGTGTTAATGTGTGGGGAGGTATTTTAAATAATTGTTTAATAAGCCCGTACTTTATTGATGGAAGACTTGACTTAACATTCAAAACAGTGTGGTGGATGAAATGTTGGACGATGTTCCTCTTAGTGTTTATAAAAACCTTTTCATGACGGATTAAATACACCAAAGTCATTGACATCTATATTACTGCGTAAGGACTGGGCGGACCGCATGTTATAATGACGCCTTGAACTTGGTCCTAAAGTGGTCTTACCTTTATTGAAGTGAACTAGAACGCGATCGGCAACTTCGGGAGCGGTCGTAAGTTTTACAAGCAAAAATGCCGAGTTGTATCATGAAGGGTTGCGTGAAATACGTCAATAAGCACAATAAAAAAAATGATAACATTTTATATCACCGGTAAGTTAAAAATATGTCATTAAATCAACTTCTGACATTATTTAAAACAATTTTCTTTCTTATTTGTCTCAACCTTTGGCCAAGACGACGCGAAGACGCATAAAAGTGCATCATAACTTTGCAGCGGCGCGCGTTATAGCCGATGAAATGAAAATATTTAATAATTTTACTATAAGATTAAATTATGTACAAAATTATTTTTTATTGTTTGTTAAAAGCAAATTAAAATGTATTTTTATGAACAACAAATATGAATTTCGAAAAATAAAAGGTTTTTTATTTCTTTGAACCTTGATAAATACCACACACACCCCGCTCTTACAAGGTTACGTCTGTAGACCACGCCGATTGATATCTTAGTTATAATAGATGGCGCTAGTGTGTTTTGTAGGGCGAGCGTGTCCGGCAAATGTTTTGACGACCGTATTTTAACTATTTAAATCAATGCCAAAAATACTAAGTAAACATAATGATTAATTTTGCCTTAAATTATGGCGGATCACAATTCACATTTGCATTGAAGATTTTTTAATAATTTGTTTAGTACCTAGATATTTTTGCCTGTCCTAAGCCACATTTAAAGTATGAAGGGAAAATGAATTCTACCTTAAGGTCATTGACCCGCGCACATGTTCTGCGATAATATTAACACGTTAGCGCAAGGGTGTATAAACGTTTTGTCTGTTATTTATCAGTGTTTTTTTTTTGTTCATATTTTTATTAGTATCATGTAAGCATACACTATTGTGAAATAAAATGAAATGAAATGAAATGAAATGAAATGAAATATTTATTTTGTAAATTGGTTACAAATAACACTTTTACACGTCATGTAATAACACTTTTACACGTCATGTAAATGTCATGTGGGTTTGAATATGTCCCTCGTTTAAACTAACATACTGTATATCAATATAGTATGATATTGGTATATCGATATAGCCTTGTATCACTATCCAGAATTCAAGAATTGACAACTACAAAGAAGGTAACTATTCGTGAGCGTTTTAACATCGAACCGTTTTCAAAGACCGTTTTATGTTCTGCGCCGAATACTGAAACACCACTGAAATATTTAAAGGCTGCTTAAACTTTTGAGCAGCTCCTAAACTTTAATTTCGTATATCCAAATGTCTTGTTTGAGTATATGTTAAATATAAGTGTTACTTAAAATAAATAATGTATTTAAACAATTAATTACAACAAATATACAAAATTATGTACTAAAATACAAACTACAATAAAGCATCTGTTGCGTCCCAAATGTATTTTTGAACGATCTTTGGTGTGGCAACATTCTATTGTCTTTTTGATGTTGACACTTGACATAACTTTTCACTTGACAGATAGACTTTGCTTCCTTGTTGAAAAATGTCCGCTTGGGACCTGTTGAGTTAATTATAATTGGTAAAATATCGTTTGGAATCGCCTGTTGAAACCGATAATTGGGTCGCGAGTAACGATTAATTGGAATTTGTAATCCCCATTGACGAAAACCCAGGGATATTTCGGAAGTTATCGCCGGTTGTCGCCACCCGCGTGGCACGCGCATTTGTTGGGAAAAAGTAGTGATAAATAGCTTCAATCCGGTGCGAGTTAGGGCTGTGATGCTGTCTGGACCGCGCCATCTGGAGATTGACGCCTTGTGACCGTTCAGAACACTTGACTTACATCACACTTTCAATTACTCACCTCATATTTACATACATACCACACTTGGGCGTGACCTAGGAAGGTCGAAGCTTGGCGAACCCAGCACAGAAGGTTAGTGGTAATAAGGTATTGATAAAGCCTCAGAGGCTATAGATGGTTGTAGGTCGAAGAGCCTGTAGTTTTGTTTATTGTTGTTGAAAGCAACGGTAGGGCTCCACGAACCGTGGAAAGTTCGGACACACCAGTATCGTTGCACTGGCTTCTTGTAGTCCTGAACATTTTTGGTAGCAGAAGCGTGGTCTTATAAGATCCACTGGTTTAATTGGAAGTTTTGAATATTGTTGAAAATGACTTAATAATATTGAATATTGCTTTGTCAGCCGGGCTCAAATAGTACTTGTAGTTTGTACTGTAATTTGTAGTGCTAGCCCCTTGGTATTGTACAGACAAGCAAGATTGTTTGTGAAATTAGGAATTATTAGGTTGTATTTGGTACATAATTTGGTATATTGTTGTAAAAGTTGTTTGGTATTTGTTGCAATTAATAATTGAATGTCACTGTTCTGAATTTAAAAGGTTATCTAAATAATAATTACACATAGTCTAACATAATAGGACTTGAATTGTGTGTATTGGTTATTGCATTTGTGGTACTTATTGGACTGTGTTGATAGAGATTGCTCGGTTGGCTATCAAGTCATTGTTTGTTTAGTTAGTGAATTTTAACCGAGTTGTATTAATATTTGATTGTTGCTAGGCTTGTTCATACTCGGTCACTGACAGGAGCGCTCCGAACTAGTACAATTGTTCAAATGTACTAGTTCGGTCTTCTAGTACTATTAGTTCATTTTAGTTCATCGATTATTAAGACGTCAGACGTGATGGAATACCTGCATATTTGATTTTCCTTCATACTTTGCAGGCTTAGGACTATCATTTTAATTATGATACATTTTAAATAATTTGAATATCATTTAAATAAGTAATATTGAATGAATTATTAAAATGGCGTATTTAAAAATCAAATATTTACAGTGATCTTCATTTTTATATACATATTTTCTTTTTTACAATCCACACGAAACAAAACCAAGCATAACTTAAGCAACATGAACTTATATTGTTGAACCAATGACGTTGAGTAACTTCACTTAACAAAGTTAAAATAACAAATAAAAACATCGAAACTATCAAAGAGCCATAGAACGTCCGGGCCATAGATTATGCACATAAATGACCGGGCACAGTTTCTCGTTCTCCAGGTCATCGTAGTTCGTACATCACTTATTAGTTCAGCCGTTCTTGCTCAGATCTCGCGATTGGATGTCGCTAGGATTGGTGATTAGTTCACTGTACTAGATGTACTAGATGACCGATTTGAGCGACAGAAACAGAATAGTTCGTTCTAGTTCACATGACGGAATTGCGTCCTAATAGTTCATAGTACATGTACTACACAAGCCTAATTGTTGCAATGGCCTCATTAAGGGCAGTCAGGGAGGCTGCTGCCGGATTGACCTCACAGTTGAGATGGTTCACATCGGCAGCTACAACGGTTGAGCGTGTAGATTTGGAAGAGCTCACCCTTGCTCGGTACGGGCGCTTGAATGAGAGGATCAAGGCAGCTGATGCTGCGCTCACACGCTTCTGCGAGTTCATCATGGACGTGGATTTGGGGGTGATGGACCAGGCAGCCCACGATAAGATTTTGGGTGACTATGACCAGATTCTCCACCTGGGGGATGTCATAAGTCTGCGAGCGCTGGAAATTTTGAAGAGCCGGGTGCCTGATGCGGCCAAGCCGCAGACCCCCGTTGTTGCAGGCCCTGGACTATTGGGTAGGCTGCCCACCCTGGAGCTGCCACATTTTGACGGTCGCTTGGACCACTGGCTGGGCTTCCTAAATCTTTTTGAAAGTCTTGTGGATGCACGCTCGGACCTCGGACCTGCCCAGAAGCTGGCCTATTTATTGTCTGTCCTGGAGGGCGAAGCCAGAGCCTTGGTGCAGCACTTGCCGGTGACGGATTCCTCTTACCCGACCGCTCTGGAGCTTCTCTCCCGACGGTATCAGAACAAGCGCTGCCTGGCTGATATGCACATCGGCCAAATTTTGGGACTACCGGCCATTGCCTGCACGTCGACGTTGCGCACTGCCTTGCTGAACCCGTTGGTCTCAGCGACCAACGCCTTGAGACGCTTGGAGTTACCGGTAGAACATTGGTCCTACTTGTTGGTGCACATAGTGCTGCAGTTGCTCCCCGCGGAGCTGAGGTCACGTTTTGAGCAGAAGTATGGTGGGGATAGTGCCACCCATCTTCCCCCCTTTGACGACCTCCTCAAATTTTTGGAAGACGAGTGTCGGTTTTCGGATAACACTCGTGGCGCCACGGGGTCACCTCCACTACCTTCTCGGCCTAGAGACCAGGGACGGACTAGGGCTCGGGGGCCTGTTGATGTTCACCCCGCCCCCCGTTTTGCTGGCGCCCGGAGTCCTCGGGCTAGGGGGCCTGTTGATGATCGCCCCGCCCCCCGTTTTGCTGGCGCCCGGAGTCCTCGTGCTAGGGGGCCTGTTGATGTTCGCCCCGCCCCCCGTTTTGCTGGCGCCCGGAGTCCGCATCATTGTGACTTTTGTAAGGCAACGGGGCATGTCATGGCGCGATGCCCGGATTTTTTGAATTTGCACGTAAGTGCCCGCCGCCGCATTGTCAACGCACGCCGTTTGTGCTTCTCGTACTTGGGGGCCCACTTTCATCGGGACTGCCCCGACCCCCGCCCGTATAGAATTTGTAAGGGGTCCCACTTGGAGATTTTGTGCGCCAACGCGAACCGCTCCAGCAGACCATCTTCTGAGGAGGGTTCGCGCAGGGGGGGGTACCCCGGAGACGAGCACCGGACTGAGGCCCGCAATTCTGTACGCTGCACTCCACCCCCCGCGCAAGTTGAACGGGAGCCCCGCGAGCGCCATTTGGTCTCCCCTCGTCAGGGAGAACGCGCATTGGCTGCTAGGCAGCAGTGGCCGGGTCGGCGCCGCTGCCTTTCCCCTCCGTTGGCGGAACGTCCCCGGTTGGAGTCGCGCCCTCCGCCATTCGGGCATTCGGTGGGATATGCCCCTCCAGTGATGGCGAGCGGCTCGGGACACCGCGCGGACGAATATTTTGATTGTTGGCCTCGTCGTGAACGAGAGCAGCCTGGATGCGGCGATCTGTCGCCGCCCAGGCATTGCTATGAAATTGTCGCCTGCCCCGCTAAAGGACCCCCCCGATCAAGACGGTTTTGTTGCCAACGGCCTCGGTCAAGGTCTGGGGACCCTTGGGTGACTCGATTGTGGTCTGTGCCATTTTGGACACGGGAGCCCAGCGTTGCCTTGTGTCGTCTTGGTTAGCGGGACAGGTTGGCCTGAAGGTGAACGACCTTTCAGGCAAGATTTGGGGAATTGGCGAACCGGCTGTCACCACTGTTGAGGGAAGGACCTGGTTTGAAATCACCCTTGTGAGTTGTCCTTACCCTAAAATTGGTGCTCCTGCCCTTGTTATAACTGAACTTGGTTGGGACGAGCCACTTCGGGAAACCCTGTTGGAAGACTGGCTCCAACTTGTATCTGCACTTCCTGCGGTGCTTCTTGTGCGTCTCTTAAGCCACGTTGCGCGCACTTTGGGTGGAACTGTTGACATTCGGGCTTCTTGCGCCTGGACGGACAGTCAAATTGTTTTGTGTTGGTTGAAGACGTCCGTCCACTCTTTGGAGGTCTTTGTTGTGAACCGAGTGTTGCAGATTCAAGGTTCTAAAACGCCTTTGATATGGAGGCACGTGCCTGGTGACCTGAACCCGGGCGACGTAGCCTCACGCGGGTGCATGGCCCCTCACTTGATTGCTCACCCCCTATGGTGGGGACCGGACTGGCTGACTCGCCCCGAGGGCGATTGGCCTCGAACGCCAGTCTTGATGTCGGATCCTTTGCCCGGACTTAAGGTGTTCGCTGTTGGGACAAAGGACCCTCCGTTTGATCTTGATTTTTTGTTGAATCGATACAGCTCTCTCGACAAATTGTTGAACGTTACCTCGTGGATCAGGCGTTTTGGCCATAATTCTAGGAATCCAGGGGACAAGCGCCTGTCACCAGTTCTCTCTCCTCAAGAGCGACAGGAGTCACTCCTCTTTGGGTCCGCTCTGTGCAGGCTGCACACTTGAGAAGGAGATCGAGGTCTTGAAGTCTGGTAAGGTCAGGTTGTCGGGAGCCGTTGGTAAGTTGAATCCCTTCTTGGATAGGACGGGTCTTTGGCGTATTGGAGGACGGTTGAGGCTCTCTAGCCTTCCTTATGGGGCCCGTGACCCCCTTTTGTTGCCCAAGGAGGGCCAATTGGTTTAATTGTTGGTGACTGATCGTCACGTTAAGAACTCGCATGCCGGTTGCAATGCGCTGTTGGCCATTCTGCAGCGAGAATTTTGGATTTTGCCGGCTGATCGCGTCAATGAGGCGAGGCCCTTGCTGGCGTCGTGACGGACTTTGCTGGTCCCCTTTTGTTGAAGACGTCCACCCTTCGTAATAGTAAGATTGTTAAGGCTTATTTGTGTGTTTTTGTCTGCCTGTCAACCATGGCAGTACACTCGGAGCTGGTAACCTCCCTCTCGACAGAGGCCTTTGAGGCGACTTGGAAAGATTTGTGTCTCGCCGTGGGTTACCTTTGATTAGGTCTGATTGCGGTACGAATTACAAGGGTACAAGTAACTATTTGAAGGAGGTATACGCCTTCCTTAATGAGAGCCAGGTTGACATTGGTAATAGTTTGGCCCGCCGAGGGGTAACTTGGTTGTTTGACCCGCCAGTCTGCCCCCATTGGAGGGGTATTTTTGAGGCCGCGGTGAAAGCGGCAAAGGGACGCTGGCGGAGATTGTTGGGAGACACCGTTCTCACATTTGAGGAACTAGCTACGGTATTTTGCCGCATTGAAGCTGTGTTAAATTCGCAACCTGGTCAAGACTTCCAATTGATTAGCGGACGGGTAGGCCCGTCCGGGGGGGGGGTAGATGTTGCGTCCCAAATGTATTTTTGAACGATCTTTGGTGTGGCAACATTCTATTGTCTTTTTGATGTTGACACTTGACATAACTTTTCACTTGACAGATAGACTTTGCTTCCTTGTTGAAAAATGTCCGCTTGGGACCTGTTGAGTTAATTATAATTGGTAAAATATCGTTTGGAATCGCCTGTTGAAACCGATAATTGGGTCGCGAGTAACGATTAATTGGAATTTGTAATCCCCATTGACGAAAACCCAGGGATATTTCGGAAGTTATCGCCGGTTGTCGCCACCCGCGTGGCACGCGCATTTGTTGGGAAAAAGTAGTGATAAATAGCTTCAATCCGGTGCGAGTTAGGGCTGTGATGCTGTCTGGACCGCGCCATCTGGAGATCGACGCCTTGTGACCGTTCAGAACACTTGACTTACATCTCACTTTCAATTACTCACCTCATATTTACATACATACCACACTTGGGCGTGACCTAGGAAGGTCGAAGCTTGGCGAACCCAGCACAGAAGGTTAGTGGTAATAAGGTATTGATAAAGCCTCAGAGGCTATAGATGGTTGTAGGCCGAAGAGCCTGTAGTTTTGTTTATTGTTGTTGAAAGCAACGGTAGGGCTCCACGAACCGTGGACAGTTCGGACACACCAGTATCGTTGCACTGGCTTCTTGTAGTCCTGAACAGCATCAAAAAATTCATCCTCAACGCTGTCGGCTGGCAACGTACCTAAGATACTGGCGGCATTGCCTCGTTGTATGGCAATGCTTAGCTGTTGACCAAAGAAATAGCCAGCCCTTGGGTCGCGGAAAGCGTCAACGAGCCTTTTCGATATTTCTTTAAAAAGGCTGTGAGAACACGGGCCCCATGGTCCGAGAGTTTCGACCCCAGGCTCGAAAATATAGTTATCACCGAGATGACTATATTTACGCCACTTGAGGTTTTCCGCAGCCGCAGCGGGAGCGCCAGCACAACATGATGAACTGGGAAAATGGGATGGCGCGACAGTATCGGCACAAGTTGCGTCCCACACTAAAGGCCTACCCATCTTCCAAGGAAACAATGACATGCCGTCCGGTCTCTTGCCATCGTCACGCGCCAGTCCAATGGGTTCCAATACGGCTGGAACGTCGACGGTGACAAGGGCTCGTCGGATAATGTCATTTAAGTTGGCATGTCGTGCAAAACGACCCGCACTACGGCTGCAAGAGAGACCATGGTGCCCGAGGCTGTTGACCGCTTCTCCACAATTACAGCGATGAGGGGAACAACAAGGGGCTCCTAGGCGTAGTGAAGCAGCGATGCGGAAAGTGGTGTCGTCGAACAAAGTGCCTAGATTTGAGGATGGTAGAGCATGTAACCAAAGACCTGATTCCCACTTTCCCACAGCCAGCAGACGAGCACACTCAGCAGAAGTAGCAGACGTGGTTAGTAAATTATTCAGAACTACTCTGCAGAGCGGCTCGTCCCACCGCCTCTGGGAAGATGGTATAACAGGTAGGTCAGAATTCGGACAAGCGAGATTCCAGGCATCAATAGCCTCAGTGAAGCACGGCACATTGAAATCAATCAGTGTGGAAGCCAGGATATTCCTGATTAATTTCTCAGTGCTGTGGACCGAGGAAATGAAAGCCGGTAAACTAATACTAGAAATTTTGCGGATTCCGAGCCCTCCCATGCGGATGGGAAGAGAGGCTTGGGCCCAAGCTCGGTCATCCAAAGCCACATTCAGAATTAAGGACAAAGTTCGTCTGATAATTTGATCCATTTGAACTAAAAGTTGATGGTGCTTCCACAAATGGGAAGCACGAAGAGAGTATGTTAATTTAGGGCCGAAACAGCAGAAACGAATTATAGTGATGGCCGAGTGCATATTGATTTGGAGCAATCTTTCCGAAACGTCATTGAATTTATTAATTTGTTCTGCAATAAAGTCGGGAAAGGAAGTATCAAAGATTGGAGAACCAAGGAGACGGAGAGAACTTTTCTCAATAATTTGAATTCCAGGTGCTATTTCGTTAAATTTAGAGAGAGTCAGTAGTCTGTCTGTTCGGTCCGACGTGAAACAGAACGCACCCTTTTGACATAACGAATTTGATCTTGACATTACCTGACTTGACAGATAGACTTTGGTTGCGTTGTTGGAAAATGTCCGCCCTTGGGACTTTGATTTGATTGTAATTGGTAAAATATCGTTGGATTCGCGTGTTGAAACCGATAATTGGGTCGCGAATTATCAATTGTTGAAGTGAAATCCCCACTTGCCGAAAACCCCGGGATATTGTTGAATCATACGCCGTATTGCGTCACCTCGTGGCACGCGGAATTTGTTGGAAATCGAATTGGATCTCACGAGATATGAGCAGATTGATTGTGAACAGTGTTTAATTGAACTTTGTAATTCCGAATTGACTAGAATCCAGTGATATTTCTTGGAACACATCGCCTTATTGCCTACCACGCGTAGCGCGCGCTTGCTGGAAACGAGTTAGGTGTGATGCTGGTCAGGACCGCGCCATCTGGAGATCGACGCCTTGTGACCGTCCTGGAACACGTAACTTACATCACACGTTTCAATTACTCACCCTCATATTACATACAAACACTTTGGACGTGATCAAACAGATCCTAGGTTGCCGTCTACAGCTCAGGTGAGTGTTATTTGTAACTATTTGTAGGGCCCCGGAGGCTATAGTTTGCTGTCGGCCGGAGAGCCTGTAGATTATTGTGTAACCTTATTGTTTGAAAAGCAACGGTACGCTCCACGTATCGTGGAAAAGTTTAGGACACCCCAGTTACCGTTGCACTGGGCCTTTTGCAGTCCTGAACAAGTTGGTAGCAGGCGTGGCTCTTATAAGATCCACTGATTCATTCTGGTATAGGCGTGGCTCTTATAATGTAAGATCCACTGGTTTAATTGGAAGTTTTGAAAGTAACTTTGGTTTGATTACTTAACACAACTTATAACTTAATAAGTTTTGAATATATTACCATGTCATCCGGGCTATCTAATTGAAGTTGAATCAATTGAAGTTGTATTTGTAATTTGTACTGTAGCCCCTTTCATTGTATTGACAGGTAGGATTTATTTGTGAAATTAGGAATTATTGGTATAATTTGGTACATAATTTGGTACATAATTTGGTATTTGTTGCAATTAATAATTGAATGTCATTGATCTGAATTTAAAAGGTTATCTAAATAATAATTACACATAGTCTAACATAATAGGACTTGAATTGTGTGTATTGGTTATTGCATTTGTGGTACTTATTGGACTGTGTTGTTAGAGATTCTGATCCTGCACAATATATACATTGAATTGTTATTTATTTTGTAACTAGCCATCTGTACCAAGCTAGATTCATACTTGGAATAAGTACAGGGTCGGATTTGGACTTGAAATAATTGAATTTGAATTTTTATTTGTTGAGATTATTTGGTCGACTAACAGGTCGTTGCTGTTTGTTTAATATTTGATTGTTGGTTGTTGATTGGTGTTTTGTATTAATATTTGATTGTTGCAATGGCCTCATTAAGGGCAGTCAGGGAGGCTGCTGCGGGATTGACCTCACAGTTGAGATGGTTCACATCGGCAGCTGCAACTGTTGAGCGTGTGGAATTGGAAGAGCTCACCCTTGCTCGGTATGGGCAAGTGATTGAGAGGATCAAGTCAGCTGATGCTGCGCTCATACGCTTCAACGAGTACATCATGGACGTGGATTTGGGGGTGATGGATCAGACAGCCCGCGATAAGATTTTGGGTGACTATGACCAGATTGTCCACCTGGGGGATGTCATATGTCTACGAGCGCGGGAAATTTTGAAGAGCCGGGTGCCTGAGGCGGCCAAGCCGCAGACCCCTGTTGTTGCAGGCCCTGGACTATTGAGTAGGCTGCCCACCCTGGAGCTGCCACATTTTGACGGTCGCTTGGACCACTGGCTGGGCTTCCTAAATCTCTTTAAGAGTCTTGTCGATGCACGCTCGGACCTCGGACCTGCCCAGAAGCTGGCCTATTTATTGTCTGTCCTGGAGGGCGAAGCCAGAGCCTTGGTGCAGCACTTGCCGGTGACGGATTCCTCCTATCCGACCGCTCTGGAGCTTCTCTCCCGACGGTATCAGAACAAGCGCTGCCTGGCTGATGTGCACATCGACCAAATTTTGGGACTACCGGCTATTGTCAGCACGTCGACGTTGCGCACTGACTTGCTGAACCCGTTGGTCTCAGCGACCAACGCCTTGAGACGCTTGGAGTTACCGGTGGAACATTGGTCCTACTTGTTGGTGCACATAGTGCTGCAGTTGCTCCCCGCGGAGTTGAGGTCACGTTTTGAGCAGGAGTATGGTGGGGATAGTGCCACCCATCTTCCCCCCTTTGACGACCTCCTCAAATTTTTGGAAGACGAGTGTCGGTTTGCGGATAACACTCGTGGCGCTACGGGGTCGCCCCCACTACCTTCTCAGCCCAGAGACCAGGGACGGACTAGGGCCCGGGGGCCTGTTGATGTTCCCCCCGCCCCCCGTTTTGCTGGCGCCCGGAGTCCTCGGGCTAGGGGGCCTGTTGATGATCGCACCGCCCCTCGTTTTGCTGGCGCCCGGAGTCCTCGGGCTAGGGGGCCTGTTGATGATCGCCCCGCCCCCAGTTTTGCTGGCGCCCGGAGTCCTCGGGCTAGGGGGCCTGTTGATGATCGCCCCGCCCCCCGTTTGGCTGGCGCCCGGAGTCCTCGGGCTAGGGGGCCTGTTGATGATCGCCCCGCCCCCCGTTTTGCTGGCGCCCGGAGTCCTCGGGCTAGGGGGCCTGTTGATGATCGCCCCGCCCCCCGTTTGGCTGGCGCCCGGAGTCCTCGGGCTAGGGGGCCTGTTGATGTTCGCCCCGCCCCCCGTTTTGATGGTGCCCGGAGTCCTCATCATTGTGACTTTTGTAAGGAAACGGGGCATGTCATGGCGCGTTGCCCGGATTTTTTGAATTTGCACGTAAGTGCCCGCCGCCGTATTGTCAACGCACGCCGTTTGTGCTTTTCGTGCTTGGGGGCCCACTTCCATCGGGACTGCCCCGACCCCCGCCCGTGTAGAATTTGTGAAGGGTCCCACTTGGAGATTTTGTGCGCCAACGCGAACCGCTCCAGCAGACCAGCTTCTGAGGGGGGTTCGCGCAAGGGGGGGTACCCCGGAGACGAGCACCGGGCTGAGACCCGCGATTCTGTACGCCGCACTCCACCCCCCGCGCAAGTTGAACGGGAGCCCCACGAGCGCCATTTGGTCTTCCCTCGTCAGGGAGAACGCGCATTGGCTGCTAGGCAGCAGTGGCCGGGTCGGCGCCGCTGCCTTTCCCCTCCGTTGGCGGAACGTCCCCGGCTGGAGTCGCGCCCTCCGCCATTCGGGCATTCGGTGGGATATGCCCCTCCAGTGATGGCGAGCGGCTTGGGACACCGCGCGGACGAATGGTTTGATTGTTGGCCTCGTCGTGAACGAAGGCAGCCTGGAAGCGGCGATCGGTCGCCGCCCAGGCATCACTAAGAGATTGACGCCTACCCCGCTAAAGGAACCCCCCGATCAAGACGGTTTTGTTGCCAACGGCCTCGGTCACGGTCTGGGGACCCTTGGGTGACTCGATTGTGGTCTGTGCCATTTTGGAGACGGGGGTCCGGGGTTGCCTTTTGTCTTCTTGGTTAGCGGGACAGGTTGGCCTGAAGGTGAACGACCTTTCAGGCAAGATTTGGGGAATTGGCGAACCGGCTGACACCACTGTTGAGGGAAGGACCTGGTTTGAGGTCACCCTTGTGAATTGTCCTTACCCTAAAATTGGTGCTCCTGCCCTTGTTGTAACTGAACTTGGTACAATTGTTGGTGACTGATCGTCACACTAAGAACTCGCATGCCGGTTGCAATGCGCTGTTGGCCATTCTGCAGCGAGAATTTGGATTTTGTCGGCTGATCGCGTCAATGAGGCGAGGCCCTTTGCTGGCGTCGTAACGGATTTTGTTGGTCCCCCTTTGTTGAAGACGTCCACCCTTCGTAATAGCAAGATTGTTAGGGCTTATTTGTGTGTTTGTCTGCCTGTCAACCAAGGCAGTACATTTGGAGCTGGTAACCTCCCTCTCGACAGAGGCCTTTGAGGCGACTTTGGAAAGATTTGTGTCTCGCCGTGGGTTACCTTCGTTGATTAGGTCTGATTGCGGTACGAATTACAAGGGTACAAGTAACTATTTGAAGGAGGTATACGCCTTCCTTAATGAGAGCCAGGTTGATATTGGTAATAGTTTGGCCCGCCGCGCCGATGGGGTCACTTGGTTGTTTGACCCGCCAGCCTCCCCCCATTGGGGGGGTATTTTTGGGGCCGCGGTGAAAGCGGCAAAGGGACGCTGGCGGAGATTGTTGGGAGACACCGTTCTCACCTTTAATGAACTAGCTACGGTATTTGGCCGCATTGAAGCTGTGTTGAATTTGCAACCTTGTCAAGACTTCCAATTGATTAGCGGACGGGTAGGCCCGTCCGGGGGGGGTAGATGTTCGGTCCGACGTGAAACAGAACGCACCCTTTTGACATAACGAATTTGATCTTGACATTACCTGACTTGACAGATAGACTTTGGTTGCGTTGTTGGAAAATGTCCGCCCTTGGGACTTTGATTTGATTGTAATTGGTAAAATATCGTTGGATTCGCGTGTTGAAACCGATAATTGGGTCGCGAATTATCAATTGTTGAAGTGAAATCCCCACTTGCCGAAAACCCCGGGATATTGTTGAATCATACGCCGTATTGCGTCACCTCGTGGCACGCGGAATTTGTTGGAAATCGAATTGGATCTCACGAGATATGAGCAGATTGATTGTGAACAGTGTTTAATTGAACTTTGTAATTCCGAATTGACTAGAATCCAGTGATATTTCTTGGAACACATCGCCTTATTGCCTACCACGCGTAGCGCGCGCTTGCTGGAAACGAGTTAGGTGTGATGCTGGTCAGGACCGCGCCATCTGGAGATCGACGCCTTGTGACCGTCCTGGAACACGTAACTTACATCACACGTTTCAATTACTCACCCTCATATTACATACAAACACTTTGGACGTGATCAAACAGATCCTAGGTTGCCGTCTACAGCTCAGGTGAGTGTTATTTGTAACTATTTGTAGGGCCCCGGAGGCTATAGTTTGCTGTCGGCCGGAGAGCCTGTAGATTATTGTGTAACCTTATTGTTTGAAAAGCAACGGTACGCTCCACGTATCGTGGAAAAGTTTAGGACACCCCAGTTACCGTTGCACTGGGCCTTTTGCAGTCCTGAACAAGTGTTATCTGTTAAAAATAATTCACATTTGGAAAGGTTGAGGTCAAGGCCAATAGAATGTAGTTCATTTTTTAAGAAATTTAGGTCTGCTAAAATATTTTCTACATCACCTCCCAAGGTTCCGTCGCGTAAATTCTAAATTCAATGTTTGGTATCTTGACGACGCGTCGTCAAGATACCAAACATTGAATTTAGAATTTAGCTTTCGAATTATTGGGTGAATAGCTAAACTGAAAATCACTGGCCCGAGAGGGTCACCTTGTTGACAGCCAACAGCTGATTCTAATAGATTGTCTCGAAACAATAATTTGGATGGATTTCTATAGCATTGCCAAAGGAAACTATAAATTTGGGGTAATTCTTTTTTAGTCTCAGCCAACAAAGTGTCCCTGTTAACTGAATTGAAGGCGTTCTTTATGTCAACCTTCAGAATGGCCTCGCTTATCCCAGAATTTAGGTATGTCGACAAAGCGTGTACGGCAGCCTCACAGCCCCCTTTGGAACCGTAACCAAGTTGCAGGGGCTGAAATTTTTCCGAAACAGCCTCACCATAAAATTTACAGCAAATCTTGGCTGCCATACGGCGGTAGGTGGTTCCCACGGCAATGGGACGAATGCCGCCATCTTTCTTGCGTAGCGCACATAAATTGGCGCCATACAGAATATCGATGACAGATTCGTTTACCTTGCCGGAGAGCATAAGGTTAACTAGAGCCGTCAGCTCCCTCAAGAGCGACTCACCAGCTACCCCGGCGCCTGAACAAATGAGGTCCTTCAGGTGCTGCGGACTCAGGCCGTCGAGACCGCCAGCGGAGCCGCTCCGGAACGAGCTAACGGCTGTGATTACCTCTCGACCTGAAATGGTGAGGGAGTGAATATCAGGATCAGGAGGGTCGGGAAAAGCAAGATCATACGCTGGAGCAGGGTGTTTGGTCTTCAGAGCTTCGAGAGTCTCTGAAGAACAAGGTGCCACCACATCGCTGCTGAAGAGAATCCTGGCAGCTCCGCTAAAATCACCGTCCCCTAACTTCGTTTCTACCAAATGGGATATACCTCGTGAAGACGTAATTCTAAGAGAGGGAGAATCGAAATCAAAACTTGGAGCCGAAACATTACAATTTTCTTTAATTTGAGCTGTTAAAGTCTTTTTTGTGGCCGGATTCTTTTTCACGTGAAGAACTTTGTAGGGGAAGGTAAGCAGTTGTTCCCAGGCGCTTTGTGAGTTCTCCCGGACAGCTTGGCGAACCCAACTAGCCAGGTGTTGAGCAACTAGAGGTTTGGCGCCGCGGGCAACTCGCTTCAGAACCGGAACGGATTTTTTAAATTTGAAAGTGTTTTCCAAAAAGGGTCGGAAGTGGTATTAGAAGGTGTGGAAATAGGTATGGTAGCAGAGTCTGAAGGCGCATTTTGCGACTTATGTATTTTCCCAATATGCACATTCAGACCCCGCTTACCTTTGAAAAAGCGTGCCTGGGTACAGAGCGGGCATCTCTGCAGGGTGTTCAGCGATGTTGAAGGTTGACTAGCACCACCAACAACCACATCGCTGTTGCTACTGAACATCAAGAACTAAAATAAATAAAATTTAAGAAACTATATTAAAACTATAATACATTAAAAATAACTTAAAAATTAAATAAACTAAGAAAACTATAGAATATAAAACAGAAAAGTTCAAGTAAAATTGCACTATGTTGCACTAGTTTTGCTTGAAATAGATTTTTTGGATATCCTGATAGATTTAAACGTACTTTCCTTAGTATTTTCAGAAGTCTTTGAATGTTTTTATCTCTTGTTCTTATGCTTGGGTGATAGTGAATGGTCGCTACTTTCCTTTGGCGGATCTAGTTTCGGTTTCTTTGCAGCAGGAACACTGGGATATCAGTCAGCTTCTCATACTTCTCTTGGTTCACCAATGTAGGATATGAGTAACATTTACTTCCTAAGACCGGCAGATCACATTATTCGCTATAAGCAGTTGCACACAAAATAAACTTCAACTCTTGATATGTGGCTCATGTGGAGGAGCCACCATAATTTTGCCAACAACACGTGTGGTCGTGTGTAATAGATCTTTGAATAGTGTATTAGTTTTTCGGCAAAATAAACAATAATATAGTACTCTGTGACAATAATGAATTAATAGAAAATAAATATCGTTTTAAAATAATATCTCGTTGTTTGACGTTGACGTTGACATTTTTCGAAAAAAACAATTCAAATTTCAATTTTGAAATTTTATAACATTGATGTCAATAATGTATTAAGTAATCGCCTTGCATAATGAATTAGAATAATTCCTGGAAACCAGCAGTGAGCGCGCGTGTTTGTTTACGTTTTTTTGGTCAGTTGTAATCTTGAACTTACAAACTCAGACCCCTTATTACTTGTTTTGGTTTTTTTAATTGATGTGCTTACGAGTGAATTGTAAATATTCAAGTGTACATACATAATATTTCATAACCTAATTATATATTAAAACAATATAAAACCCATCGCAATGTCGCAATCGAAAATACACCAGAGTTTTTGCTCGCATTTCGATGAAGACAGCAAATGTAAAAAAGCTAAAGGCCATTTTTGCCACGAAAAATTAAGCCAAAAGTCATAATTTCTTCCGATAAAACGTATTAATCAGTAAACCGTATCATACATTTGTAACTTGAAACCATTTGTACTTTGTACGTTGCAAGAAACTGCAACTACTCGCGCGACGATAGTTTCGTCTATCAAGCCGTCTTCAAATCAGTTGCAACGACGACCGTTTTCTGCAACCGTTTTCGTCGTTGTAAAAACGACCGCCAAAAAATCGACAACGACCCACCACTAGTATAATCTCCACGGAATTCTTATATCTTTTAAGGAGTCTTGTCCAGGAGTTCGGACTACTTGAGAATCTATGTGTTGCCAGTTTGCCAACAACAGTATTAAAGGTCGAGGCTTTAGAGTCTGACAAACGAAAGTAGACACTCGAATTATTTGCAAACTTTTTATATGGCAATGCTATACTAATGTCAAACTCAATTTTCTAAAACAAGATGGCGTCGGCCTGGAAGAAGGCACACTGGACCACATATTTTTTAAATGCCCAAATATCGTCTCATCTTCAGATTTGTATAGTCGTCTCCCGAAATTTAAGATCCCTCTTCCAATTAACTTCCCTTCTCTTCTAACATTTCCTTCACCAGAACTGCTTGTGGCGCTGATGAGTTTCATCCGTCACAACAATATAAAACTGTGAGCCAGAGTACCAAAAATTGTCTGTATGGTTGTGGTATAATTTATGTAATCGTTTAACAACTATAATATTTATGTATTTTTATTCTTTGTTTGTTTCAGTCCTGTACTAACCCAACAAGTTCAACTGTACCAATTGAAGAAACAGAGACTATCGTTCCTGTTCTGATTTTAACTTTTTTCTTTTCTAAATCCATTCTGTCTCTAATCATTAATCATACACACTTGTTTTTCCAATTTACTTTAGACATTGGCAGAATAGTCGACATCGGCTCCACTTGCCATTAACCAAAAATAGAATAGAAGATGGCGTGTTGTTGGTGATTTGTTGTGATCTTGTTAATAGCGTTTATTCAGGGAAAAATGAACAAAACTATTAAAAGTGGAGTACGGGAGATGTTGTTTCGCATGATGTCTAAATATCAAGAAAAACAACAAGAGAACGACGCCGAATTCAAACAAAAACAAGACTGTTTACGTGTGGTGTTCGATTTCATAAGTTAGTATAAGGCTACTAAGTTGATACTTTGTCGTAATTCATCATTTATATTTATCTTTTAGCGAGGAAAAATATTTGTATATTTTGATTCACATTCATTTTATAGTATGTTAAACACCTTCATAATAATGCATTATGGTTATTTAACATACTATTAAATGTTACATGGTTTTTAATTTTTTTCTCTTTTATAGAAAATCTGGTGGATGTAGCAAGGGTTGATGAATTGAATTCATGATTTGCAGAACCTAATCATTCTGTTTTACCATTCTTTACAGAAGTGAGCGTTACTACATTAAAAAGAATTAAAAAGGAAGGTGCGCGTAAAAGACATATAAACCCACAGTGCCCAACTTAGATAGTTTCGACATAGATGGTATTCGTAACAAAATTAACGAATTTTATATCGTTAGAAAACAAGTTTAAAACGAAACACACCAGAGCCAGTATATGAAGCTGATGAAATTCTGAAGCAGAATAGGCACGAGGTATTGCGACTTCCCCCCTACCACTGTGATCTAAATGCCATTGAGTTAGTATGGAGTTTGGCTAAACGTAAAGTGGCAAGTAAAATATTCCTCTGCCTGCAGTGGAGTTAGAGAAAGTTATAAACGAGTCGTTTGAAAATATAACTCCCGAGGAGTGAAAGAAAATGTCTGATCATATCATCCATGTTGAAAATAAATATAAAGAAAGGGACAGAATTACAGAAAATAATTTAGAAAGTTTTATAATTAACGTAAGAAACAATGATTCCAGTAACTCTAATGAAACTTTCCATATTTATTCTTACATTCAGATTTTGATTATAGTGAATAAATCAGAACTATTTTAGAATACTGTTGTTTTCTTTTTAATTCGAATTAAGACACAATATCTAAACTATTACCTACCTAAAATACCTCTTAGTTTTTATTCCTATGAAAAAAAAAATGGATAATTTAAAGTATCAAATAAGGTTATTCCAGGTATATCATAGTGGTTTTGGGGTTGCGATGCTGATATTTTTTTAAATTTGCCGCGCTTTTTCAACACAATCAACCTCATTTGACTTTGTCATGCTGTTATTTTTTTGTATAGGTATGTATCCTTGTTTTATTTATAGAATAAAATCTCCCAAATTTACATACCAATTATATCTGATATTTAACTCTATTTGCTAAAATATCATGTTTTGTTTACAATACAAATGACAATTCAAAATAGTGATGTCTTTTATTTAATAAGCTATCGATAAAACTAACATTTTTTTTTAGTTTGTACATTGTAGAGATCAGTAGAGTAGGATATCAAAATGAAGGGCTTGAAGAGATGGTTATGAAAATAAATCTAACAATAGAAATAAAAATAGCGATAATACTAAAACACAACAATGTCACTTCGTCATGCAGTAGGTGGTGGTTATTTAGTTCAGTCTCTGATTTGTTCCATTAACTGCATGAAACTGAAATAATTTTGTATGTTTTTTATTTGCGCAGGTTCCCTAAAATGAAGTGCTGCGCCAGAAGGGGTTTGAAGTCATTAGGATGGAAAATATCAAACCTGGACTTAAAGTATCACGTGTCTGTTCATTATACTGCAGAATCAACCTTCAATAAAACCCTTGATGTAATATGGCTGCGTGACAGCGTGATGATGCAGTACCGTCAATCCACCTTGTAGTAAGTTAAAACAAATAATTAACAACATATTATTTAAATATCCCTACGAACCTGTCGGATCATCCAATACTTTAGTATTAATGTTTCTCAATTTTAATATTATTAAATACCTGTTCATAATGTTATGTTTAGCGCTAGTGATAAAAAAAGATGAGATTATTCAAATGTAAAAAAAATACTTTCTGTGTTAAAAAAACACACGGGCCGGTTCTGCGTGAAATCAAAAATGTCAAATAGGCGTTCTCCATGATGAGTTGATGACTCAACCACCTTTACCAGTGAAACACCTAGATCAGATATATAAAGAGTAAATAAAATAAACTTTTCGAACGACAAATCGTTCAAAAAGTGTTGTTACCACTAACATTTGTATATCTTTAACTTTAACTTCTCTTTTAATTTGCTTTTTCAGATTTAACCCGTATCGTTTACTTCTGAGAATGCGATACCGAGCACACCTGGGTCATAAATAAATTTCAAGGCTACTTTCAGTTTCTATAAAATTAAGCTCAATTTGAATGGGCAGTTTACAATGATTAGTAACGGTTTTGACATTCAAAAGTGCCTAATAATTATCTAAATAAAATTGAGAATTTTACTTTGACCGGGTGATTTATTATGGTGAATAAAGGTATATTTTTCAAAATACTTTGTTGTTTTATTTTTTGTGATAACCTCAGTTTTTTTTTTTTATCGTGGTAAAATTATCAAATAAGTCCTCCCACCCCGGGCAGGGTGGGAGGGACTGTCAGACTTTTACTGACTAAAATCCACGGCGTTCCTTCAATAACCCTTTACGTACCGGGGTCACGGTAATGGGATAAGTCCCACGACCTCGGCAGGCTTCGGCCCTCTACGGGGGGGCCTCGTCATATTGCTGACGCTCTTTGAGGCGCGCGTGGAACACAACGCGCCGTCGACACGGGCATGGTCCATGGTCGGACAGCGAGTTGCCCTTTACTCGCTGTCCGCATGCCCGCGCCTACGGTGGCCGGAGATCGTCGGCCGACGTCCGACGCCGTGGGCGTCTACCACTGCGGCTGGGCTGGAGGGAGGACGCCATCCTCTCCCTCACGCGGCCCACCTCCTCTTTCGGAAGCATGACTGCTTCGCAGAAGGAGGCGACCGCTTCCCACTCCCTCTCGCCCCACAGCATGGCCTCGACCAAAGCGGGGCGCGAGAGGTCTCCGCCTATTGCCGCCGTGAGGACACGTCGGTGATCTGCCCAGGCGGGGCAGTCTTGCACCGTATGCTCTACTGTGTCCTCAGGGCGACCCTCGCAGTGGTGACACCCAGGCGTTTGTTCCTTTCCCATCAGACACAGGTACCTCCCGAAATTCCGTGTCCGGTGAGGACCTGCGTCATGCGGTAGGTCAGGACGCCGTGACGCCGATCTAGCCACTCCTCAAAGAGGGGTCTTACCGCCGCAATTGCGGCGTGCCCGAATAACCTCAGTTTTAGTATATTTCTACAATATTTATTATTGTTGTAAACAAATATCTTTATGGGCCGAAACTACGTAAAGCGGTCGCCCACGCGGTCCCATACAAAAGTGCTCCGTTACGGGAACCCGCACGTCGCGGGGAATCAGACCCCGCGCCCCCTTTTTGCAACGTAATAACTATTAAGTTTTCGTTCGACTCGACTACATGCACACCGTTAAAGTTGAACTAGTGACACTGTGCTGGTAATAATCCGGTTTCCGGTACACACGACACAAGCTCTTTACGCAGTTTCGGCCCTATAATATCATTATTTACCTTACCTTTTCCAAACTATATATTAGGGTAAGATTCCAGTCTATCAACTGATGCAGCTGAATACCAGTATTTTAAATGAAGCGACTGCCTATCTGACCTCCATAGTACTGGGTAATACGATACCCATGGTAAGACAACCAGTCACCAAGGGTATCGTATTAATCAGACTCGGGCCGCTGACTAAAAACGACTGTCAAAGATTTACAAATGACAGTTAGTTCGATACTAAGCCGAAAGGGGGTCAGAGTGATCTTTATGAACAACTTTAAATGTGGAACAAACCTTGAAATCGGAAAAAACCTCAGTTGTCCTCATTGATTTATATAATAGTTCGCAGTAATCAATGGCTGTCCATAAAGAAAGTCACTCACAAGAAAATATCAAAGTCAGTCAGTCACTCATAAAATGTAGCCCGACCAACCAACCAACAGTGCTTCTATCCCCTTGTATGTTAATATGCATGTAATACACAATACACTATAATTTTAAAAATTCAGGAAAAAAAAAACTAAAGGACTTGTTACAGTTATTCCAAAAGTATAATCAAATTATCCAAAGTTAAAAAGTATTGTTACATAAGTAACCAATGTACCCGAAGAAATGTTAGAAACTCTGGTATCGATATCGATACTTTTTGGTTTTGATTACTTATGAGCTTCCCTAGCAATGGCTGCCATCTTTTGGCCGCAGTTGACAGTAGGTATCACTGAATCAGTGTCTCCAACAACGCCGTAATTACGGTAAACCTACCGTAATTTGAACATATCTACCACCTACCGTAGACATGTTCAATTCTACCGTCATTTCGTCTTTCTGAGTGGCGCCTTAAAAATGATGTACCCAACCTAACATATAGTTTATTTTTATTTGAAACAGTGTTGAAAATGACAACACTGTATTCTGGGGTATTCAACGTACAATCAACTTGTGTGCATAGACCAGTAGACAAAACTTGTGCGACCAAATGACGACGTTATTGAATAAGTACTGCAATAGAACTTGGCCATACCTTTGCATTTTGTTAACTTTAATATATGTTTGCCATTTTTCCATAGTTTGCTCAGCAGACTTTTATCGCGTCGCGACTGACTATATTTATGAAAAATGTTATCTGACAGTAACAATTCAAGTGACGACAGCGACGGTGGACCTTCCAGTAGTCAGAGCGCTAAAAATAAGTCATACAAAAAAAATTTCGACCAGAGTGACTGAAAAATAAAGATTTTTCCTCGTGGCTTCGCGAATACCCAAAAACCCATATAAAGTAAAGTGATCGCTCTGTGTAACGGCTAAAATGTCTGAAATTGAATGTTTGATTGTGAAATAAAGTTACCGTATTTTTAATTTTAAATCTACCGTAATTTTCCGCCAAATACCGTATTTTTAGACTAGCAACACCGTAATTTTGGCAAATAGAGTTGGAGACACTGCACCAAGGAACTTGTAGTTAGTAGGTAGAAGATCCTTGCACTGCACGGAATAGAAAATACAGGTAGGTATGCATATTTTGTAGGTATTTCTGGTCCATATTATAGAAGGTCATTGCACAGCATGGTCAAAACTTCTTGCTTGACAGATCAGTGTTGGCTAGTGAACTTAGTGATGTGAATATTAAGTGCGATTCTTTATCCCGTCCGCCGCCACTTGAAGAGTTAGAGTCTGGCAAACGAAAGTAGACACTCGAATTATTTGCAAACTTTTTATATGGCAATACTAATGTCAAACTCAATTTTCCAAAACAAGATGGCGTTTTGTTGGTGATTTGTTGTGATCTTGTTAATAACGTTTATTCAGCGAAAAATTAACAAAACTATTAAAAGTGGAGTACGGGAGATGTTGTTTCGCATGATGTCTAAATATCAAGAGAAAGACGCCGAATTCAAACAAAAACAAGATTGTTTACGTGTGGTGTTCGATTTCATAAGTTAGTATGACGCTTCTAAGTTGATACTTTGTCGTAATTCATAATTTATATTTATCTTTTAGTGAGGAAAAATATTTATCTGTTTTGATTCACATTAATTTTATAGTATGTTAAACACCTTCATAATAATTCATTATGGTTATTTAACATACGATTTAATGTTGCATGGTTTAAAACATTTTTTTTTTCTTTTATAGAAAATCTGGTAGATGTAGCAAGGGTTGATGAGATGGTGAAAACTATTGAAAAACTTACGGATTTAGAGCAGAAAGATATGATAAGAACCCAGAACCAGTACTTGGATGAAATAGCTTCAATCACTGGTAAGTTTTTACTAGGAGTACATAACTTTTATAAAGATGTAATTGAATTCATGATTTGTAGAACCTAATCATTCTGTTTTACCATTCTTTACAGAAGTGAGCGTTACTACATTAAAAATAATTAAAAAGGAAGGTGCGCGTAAAGGCCATATAAACCCACAGTGTCCGACTTAGATAGTTTCGACATAGATGCTATTCGTAACAAAATTAACGAATTTTATATCGTAAGAAAACAAGTTTAAAACGAAACACACCAGAGCCAGTATATGAAGCTGATGAAATTCTGAAGCAGAATGGACACGAGGTATTGCGACTTCCCCCCTACCACTGTGATCTAAATGCCATTGAGTTAGTATGGAGTTTGGCTAAACGTAAAGTGGCATGTAAAAATATTGCTCTGCCTGCAGTGGAGTTAGAGAAAGTTATAACTAAAGAACGGATTATATGCAACATAAAAAGCTTGAAATATGCATGCAAATATGCATGAAATATGCACGAAAACTGACAGAATATGCAATATTAAATGGCTATTTTTTTTTGTTTTGTTAATATTATTCCTTTAGATTTAAGTTTATTGTTAGTAAATACTTGTTTTAAGTTTAACTTTATGAAGTATGTTTCTTTATAATTTATTGTTTTTTAATAAAATAAAAAACTATTAAGTTTTAAATTTTTTATTACAAAATCAGCATACATTTAGTAAACTATCCATTGATAGACGATAATCGATAAAGTAACATGTTACATTATTTAATATTTTTGTAAACATTAACAATCAAGTATTGTTCTAAATGTTCAGTGGTATGATTAGTTCTTCGATCATTCAAAATATTTTTATAGGTCGAAAATGATCGCTCCACATCTACTGAGGTAACTGGGCAGAATTTGAACTTAGGTGCTATGCTTATATTTTCTGGCAAAATTTCCCCCGGCCCATTAATAAAACTATCAATTTGACACAAATGTTCAAAGCCTGGATTATTGTTCAAAATGTTTTCAAACTTTTCTCGGCAACGTGGAGTTAATTTGGCGGATTATATTCATTGTTTGAATGGATTCACTCAATGCCAAACTGTGAGTTTCAAGCTTTTTAATACTTTCAGGTATGTGAGAAAAACTGGTGCAAATTACAGCTAAGTTTTTTTTTATGATAGAATCGTTAAATGCTGTCTTTGACTCACAAATTGCTCTTAACTTGGCACTGTCAAAGTCATTTACTACACTTTTCATGGCCTCAAAATGTTCATTGTAAAACAGTACAGCTTCTATCCATGTCCCCCATCGGGTTACAACTAGTTCGGGAGGGAGAGCAAATGTAAATTATAGCGATAATATGCATCATCACTAGATCTTAGGAAAAATATGCTATTGGCGCTGAAAATGGCTTAAATATGCAAATGCATATTATCCGGTCTCTAGTTATAAGAGTCGTTTGAAAATATAATTCCCGAGTGAAAGAAAATGACTGATCAATGTCATCCATGTTGAAAATAAATATAAAGAAAGGGACAGAATTACAGGAAATAATTAATAAAGTTTTAAAATTAACGTAGGAAACAATGATTCCAGTGACTAATGAAACTTTCCAGATGGAAGTCTTACATTCTGATTTTGAATACAGTGAATAAATCAGAACTATTTTAGAATACTGTTGTTTTTTTTTAAATTCGAATTAAGACACAATATCTAAACCATTACCTACCTAAACTACCTTTTGTGTTTTTATTCCGATGAAATAAAATAGATAATTCTAAAGTATCAAATAAGGTTATTCCAGGTATTTCATAGTAGTTTTGGGGTTGCTATGCTGATATTTTTTAAATTTGCCGCGCTTTTTCAGTCTCTACTTTCGTTTGCCGGACTATATTAAAAGACAAAAATACTTACAAACCGATATATAAATACATTAAAAATACCATTAAAACTATTTAAAAATGAAGTGATAGTGCAGTGTTGATATTAAAATTAAAATAAGATTTGACCTAAAGATCCAGTTACCAGGTCATAAAATCCCAAAAAAAAAACCGCTAGGCTATAGTTAGTGGTGGTTAATAAAGCATATAGCAAAATAAAGCACCGTGCTTATCATACATAACAAAAAGCAAATGCTATCGTAGCTCTCACTTGTTGCTATTTGCTTTATATCGCACATGCCTCTGTCCGTCGCACATCGCATGATCGCAATCGCAAGTAGTAATAAGCACATTAAGCAATAGCAGCGCGGTGCGTGCGATGTGGCCAGTCGTCACATGCTAGCGATTGCTTTCTGTCGCGAGCTTAATCATTTAAATACCTAATTTTACGCACCACGTGCGATTTTGCGATCTCGGGTGGTGATCAAGTAACGTAATATTATAAACAATGTTGTTATGCTTCGTGCTTTTTCGTGTAAATAAACAGTGATACTGATAGGACATGCAATATTGATTAAAAATACAATCAATGAACTTTTAAATACGCCTATAATTGTTTTAAATACTAACATACTTTATTTCATATTAATACTTAACCAATTATAGACAATCCTAAGCCTGGAAAGAATGAAGCCTGAAGGAAAGTTCATTGTTTTTCTTTAACTGTTCCGTAATAAATTCATAAACGCGATGTAATAATTCAGAGGCAGTTTCCGTTATGCGGCATCAAAAGTCTGGAATAATCTGCCGCCTCCGATTAGAACATCCAACTCGTCTAATTCCTTCAGAAAACGTTTGCGACAGTATTTGATAGACGCACAACGGAGACTGGACATGGTACATTTAAATGTTTCTTTGATATGATGCTGTGCCAATTTGAGTGGAATGTGGTGGGTTTGTGGTGTACGGGCAGTGCGCGTGCAACTACAGGGAATACACATATATGTATTGTATATATATTTATCTATTAGATTATTAAATACTTTATTATTATTTCTATTCTGTTTATATTTTATGTTTATCATTATTATATTATATATCATAGAAATGATTGACATCCCTACACTCACCATTAGGACCAGTTGAAAACCAGCGTCGGGCACTAGTTGTCCGGCATTTTGCTGAACTGGGCCTATTTGGCGCAGCCTTGAGTCACACAGTATTATTAGTAGTCCTAGATGTGTTGAATTCCATTATTTTTTAATGTATAATTTCTTTTAATAATAATAAGATGTTGTTTATTTTTTTTATTTTTTTGTGTGTGTACTTGTGGCATGTGTCAATAAACGTTTTTTCTTTCTTTCTTTCTAAAATCCCGCTCTGACAGCACCGCGCTTGTTTTATTCGCACCCACCCGCTTGGCCGTAATTTTATATGCTTATAATAAAGCATATAAAATAGCTTGCTTAACATATAAAGCAATAAGCAAGTGATTGCCATAAAGCAACTTTGAACACTACTAGTTATAGTGTTCTGTGGTGTTCTGTGACGTTAAGTGTCATGTGTCAGGCGTCGCTTTCATTTAATTTGTCAAAATTTGTGTTTATCGATTTGGATTTTGGAATAAAAATCCGGCGTTTTTATTATGACACGATAGTATTAAATTTTTTGTGTTAAATTAAATTAATCATAACAACCATGAATTTTTTGACCGGGCAGTGTTTTATGATTTTAGCAGGTCAGAATGTTTGCGTTTTATATTTGTTGATTATCTAAGTTCCTAACAGAATATTTGAATAATAATTTGTGTAATTAAGTATTCTGATATCTACTTATTTTTTTTTACTTGATAAGTAATTTATACCTATAAATATTATTCTACTCAATCAGCCATCCCATGGTTTTACATTTATATGTCATGTTTCAGTACTCTGTGTGGTTTCTTCATCCAGAGTCTTAGAATTAAGCGATAAATTCGTGGATATAAGTAATGAGGGTATGTGGTTTGTCAAGTTTTACGCGCCATGGTGCGCTCACTGTCGCAGAATAGAACCTATTTGGGCCCATGTCGCTCAATCGCTCTTCAACAGCCCTATAAAAGTGGCGAAGGTTGATTGCACCAGGTTCATGACTGTAGCGACGCACTTCAAAGTTAGAGCATACCCTACAATAATGTTGTAAGTAAATTATTATATTCAATTGCATTTTTAAAAAGCTTATAAAAAAACATGTTTATTTATACAGAAGAAAAGCTCAACCCTGAGCCATGTCAAAAATCAAATAATTGTGTACTTATGCTGCACTATGAGCATTCTGTCCTATTTCAATTGCAAACATGGCAATGCTGGTTCTTTTAGATAGATTGATAGATATACTCCATATTGTACACCATGAGATAATTAAATAAGGACTTAAACACTACCAAGATGTTACAAAAATATAGTTATGTATGTTTATAAAGTTTTTCCCATGTAAATCCAGATCCCGTGGGAATTTCGCAAAATCCTTTCTTAGCGGATGCCTACGTCATAACATCTACCTGCATGCCAAATTTCAGCCCAATCCATCCAGTGGTTTGGGCTGTGTGTTGATAGATCACTATGTCAGTCAGTCAGTCACCTTTGAGTTATATATATTTAGATGTTTATTTCTTACAGTATTAAAGGTCCTTATCACCATGAGTATGTTGGAGAAAGAGTTAAAGATGAAATGGTCAATTATGCCCTACGCATGTCTCAGCCTGCTGTGCAAAGATTGTCTCAAGCTGATAGTCTTGGGTACCTGAAGGAAACACACCCAGTCTTCTTTGGATATGTTGGCAAACAACAAGGACCTTTATGGGTAATTTCAAAATTTATTAGATTTCTATTGAACTCATCAGCTAATTCTGAATATCAGCTCATAGCAGAATATACAATATTGTTTGTAAAAAAGTCAATTTACTAATTCATACCCGAGAATATAATTTAATTAAATCCATCAATAAAAACATTGATTATATTCAATCCAGGCAATCAATTAAATAAGTTGTGTAAACAGAGAATTTTCCTTAACATTACAGGAAATGTTTACACTACATGCTGAGAAGTACCAGCCACATACATGGTTTTATGCAATGTCACATGATCTTTTGAAGAATGATGTAAAAATACCAAATGAAACTGCTGTATTTGTTTACAAAGAAGATGAAGCATATTTTTTTGAAAGTAAGTGTTAGGGGTGGACTGTATGTTGATGATTAAAACTTCTGAGCTTCGGAGATTTCACGATTTATTCTTGTTCCCGGGACGGCTTGCTGCTTGAGTGACATAACGTTAACTGACAATGACAATGACTTATATCTGACTTGTATCTATAAAGCTATATCGTCCGTAACAGTAAGTATTAATCATTTATTTAGGTATCCATATTAAACAAATATATTTGTTTAAAAAAATATGTGATTGATAATTACATTACCTTGCTTTGCAGCAAATCCCCCACTGATTGAAGATAGAGAAACCTTAAATGTAACACTGGACAAGTGGATTAACTCTGAGAGATTTGGGTCATTCCCAAAGGTCACACGATCAAATATAAATGAACTAATGGAAATTGAAAAATACATAGTTATTGCTATTGTCTCTGAAAATAAGTTGAATGAAATCACTCAAACAGAGAGAGATTTCAAAGATATGATTGAGAGCATTGTCAAGTAAGTAATCTTAATTTTATTTATTTAGTTCAGACAACATAAATCCATGATGTTAGTAAGTACATGCTTAATTAAAAACTAATGTCAGTAGGAAAAGCAAAAACAAGTAGCTGATATGATCCATTAATCTACATGTTTACATTAGGGTGGTCCTTATTTTTCAACTTTTAATTATCCTCAGGTCACTTTCTCATTTGATTATATACCTCTAATTATGAAATACGTTTTTTTTTATATTTAGAGGTCGCTATCAGCTACTAATTTTTAATTTAGGTGTCTCTATCACATTTTACGTACAAGTGAGACTCGCAAAGAAAATAGCTTCTTATCTCCTCCGCCCCTCGACCCCTCTTTGGTACCGACACGTCCAGACTTAGCCCGCCTCTACATAATATCTTAATTCATAACAACAATACTTTTGTAAGACGTGAATTCAAATAGATACAGATTTTGAGTTTTTATTTAAAATTCAAACCTAGGTAGCGACCTGTAAATGTCATTTAAAAAAAAAAAACTTAAATACTTTCTTATGGTATATAACCAACGATATAATAAACCATAGATGCGTTGTCCACGCTCTGAAATGGCAAGTTGAATCAAGGAAAGTGCCTCTTATCTGTTTAGTTACGCACCAACCTATGTCGCGAACGCGACACTACACATCTTAAGAAAAGTAATATTTTAAAAGAAAATTAGGAAAAAATCATGCCTTTGTGTGTTTTCAGAAGTTGCACTAATTATACTGCTTCCGTAAGAGGCCAAAATGTGTAATTTCATAAGTAAATATCAACAGAAATACATTTTTTATTTTTCGACACGGCTAATGGCGGCTAGCGTATGAATGAAGTCATTCACGTGACGTTAGGGGAGGTTGGGGAACTATTATACCAGGTTTTTTGTGTTGTTAATTATTATATTGAATGAACATAATATTTTTATTATATTCCATGTTATTTATACTAACTACAGTGTTTATTTACATTTTAGATTGCCGACACAGCCTACCCCATTTTCTAGTTAATCTATGTTAAGATTAAGGTTTTTAATGTTTGTTTTATAATAATTGCTTAAAGGTGCTCCCACACAGCAATTATATAATCGTTTATAACCTTGTGTAATACCATAACGTCTTGTAACATTTTCCTACAACATGTTAAGTATAACGTAAAAAAACATAACTTTTGTTACAATTTATTAAAAAAGTTCCATACAACAGTTATATAATATACAACATTATATAACTGCACCTTAACAATAACTACTGTTGTGAAATACTACATTAATATTGATAAACTAAAAATACTATTTAATACAAAAATCAAGTGTCCTTCTTTCCCCACATGCCTCTGATTGTTACGTCACATATGCGCTTGACCAATAAGCATGCAGTGTTTCATCGGAACGTAACTAAAGATGTATATTCATCTCTCTCTAACATCAGGTGTACCTAAAGGTGGCATTTATTTTCTTTCCCTTTCTTTACACGTATTAGATAGTAATTCTCTAAAGCCGGCTCTACACGTTGGCCAACACAGTGGCGAATGTAGTGGCCAATGCGTATTGGCCAACGTGTAGACGGCGTGTTTGTGCATGTTGGGTGCAGAAACACCTCTTCTACACGTTGGCGAATAGTCATTGGCCACTACATTCGCCACTGTGTTGGCCAACGTGTAGAGCCGGCTTAAGTGTGTTTCATGCCGTTTTTGAGGTGCTTTGTGGGAATATGACGCGTCTATATTATAATACGTCATTGTATATAACCAAATTACGTGGTGCCCCGCGAAATTAAGAAAAAATTATTTTTCTTACGAATAATTACCACCCCAATGTGCATAGTTGAGTACATTTTGTATGAGGAATGAATAGGTAGGTATTCACTTATTCATTACTCATACAAAATGTCCCAAACTAGGTAAGTAAAAATTCTCTACAACAGTTTTCAGAATGCTTTTGTTACTGACATGCAATCTAGTCACGAGAGACTTTTTTTAAACATAAACCTGCTTGAAACTCATCAGTTTGGTACTCCACAAACATCTCAAACACATTACAGTAGTAGGACAGTCCTAAGAGCATTCTAAATGTATTGCTGTACTGGACATGTAGGGTATCTAGAGATCGTTTGGTGCAGCTAACCCACAGACCTTGTACAGGCCTTGACTATAAGCCTTAAAAAGGGTACTTTTGACCTGGTCCGTACAGCGGAAGAATCTACATGTCAACATAGTTGACATGCAGGTTATTATATATAGAATATTTAATATATAATATAATGTATATAAATATTATATATTAACTCAAACTCCGTCTTCAAATATTTCTTTATTTTTAACAAACTTTCTAAAGCTTGCAATTACTGTTTATCCAGGAAAAGGAAACGGGACCTTCATGATAGATTCCAATTTGGTTGGATGGGATCTCCAGATATAGCAAACTCAATAGCTATGTCTGAATTGACGACGCCTCATCTACTAGTTCTCAACTCGACTACAGGCCACCACCACATGCCCGATGATGACCCTGTACTCATGACTCCTGAAGCAGTTTCAATCTTCCTTGACCAGATACATAACCAAGTAGCAACGGTAACACTTTCAATTTAATTTTATACTTAATTACATTGTCTATTATTTAAATCAAACTTAACTATTCTAATCTATGTATATGAATAAAAGTGAATTGCCAAAATGTGTGTAGGTACGCGCGTAACTTCGGAACGCTTGCACCAAATTAGATTCAAGAAAATGTTAGAAAAAATTTACGGAATCTAAGTACGAAAGCAGAGGAAGTTGTGGGCAGAAGCTAGTTTATTTTAAAACGGCAATCAAATGGTAAAATGAAAATTTTGTGTTTTCCTACTATATAAATATTTCAATTGTTCGATTTAGTATCAAAATTTAGTACATGCCAAACCTGTGCACATGTAGGGTAAACTTGCTTAATTCGTACTTGCGCCTAACTCGCACTTCGCTTATATCTCGGTTTTGGTAACAGTTACCGGCGCTTCTACTGATCAAATATGTTTATCATAGTCGGCCATATTGCTAGGTGTAACAAAGAACACCTGTTACTCTGCTCTCGACAAAAATATTGAAAAAGTAAGTTTCTTCCAACTTCGTTTATATATATTTTTTTGCATAGTTCATAAGAACTGCCTTCGAAGTATTCGTAACTTGTTTAATCATTTGTGTCGTATTTATGTGTATAATTTTGAAACTATATAAGAAAATATAAAACGTTTTGGGAATACTTTCATTGTGCGTACGGCTAAGGAGTGGAATTCCCTGCCGGAGTCTGTGTTACCTGATCGCTATAACCTGGGAGTCTTTAAGTCAAGAGTGAATAGGTTACTTCTAATCAAGCGTGCTCCATCTTCGACCACATCATAACTTACCATCAGGTGAGATGGTGGTCAAACGCGAACCTACTATCAATAAAAAAAAAACTATTTAACGCAGTAAAACCTGCATGCTGGTTGTCATTATTTTTAGAGGCAAATTTGAAATTCGTTCGGCAATTCGCAAAACAAGTTCTTATTAATTTCCAAAATATTTGAGGTTTTCCTTAAGGGGTACGAATTATGCAAGTTTACCCTATAATTTTTCATTTGTCTTTCAATATAATATAATGTATGAGTAAATCTCATGAGCTTAGCCTTTTTCCCAAGTCCAACTATGTTGAGGTCGGCTTCCTGTCTCCCTACTACTCAGAAATTCCTTGAATAAAAGCCTAATAGCATTTTTTACTCGAATCGAACCAAAGTCCTCGTGTTCAGCAGTAGCGCTTGCGACCATTCGATCAACAAGGCAAATATACTCATAAATGTTCTTGATTGGGTTCAGACTTATTTTATTATGAGTCATTAGACTGAAGATGTATTCTTCTTTCACAGACATATGGAGGCAATAGTTTACCGGTTCGTTTCTACAGAGGCTTTTATGAAGCAAGGACCACATTGACGAATATGTGGCGTGGGAATCCAGTATTAACGGCGCTAGTATTTGGGCTACCGCTCGGCTTCTTATCACTTATATGCTACTCAGTGTGCTGCGCGGATATTCTCGATGCAGAAGAAGATGAAACTGCAGGTTAGATTGTTTACTTTCACTTCCTTTAGGATGGAGAAAAAAACTACTTGGCTTTTTTTCTGGGTGTGTAAATCATCGAATGACTTCTCCCGGTCTGGGTGGAGCGGAAGGGAATGTCAGACTTCTACTGACTAAAAACCCACCCTGTACCTTTAGTTGCCCTTAAGTTCCGGGGCCGCGGTATCCCTTTAGAACATTCCCGCCATTCCGGCAGGCAATGACCCTATGGGGCCCAGTCACTATTGCTGACAGCTTTTTTTGATGAACTTTTATGTTTCTACCCCTACATGTAGAGGGGATGATTTTTTTATCTCGTTTACCCATTGATATACTAAAAACCCAAGATGCACAGTCTCGAAGAAAGGTGACGCTCGAAACTGTCGCCAAACACTCACCACTTACGTAGTAATAGATATGCTATAAGTACAAAATATGTTTTTGGAAATTCTATCTTATGACAATTGTTTAAGGTTGTTTTTACAAAGAAAATTTTGGCATTTTTGACGTGTGTACCTAGACGCGAGTGACGCGATACTATTTGAAATGAGCGCATAATTTAGAATTAAGCACTCATTTTATGCGGACGGTTTTGAGACGTTGAGTGTGCATCTTGGGTTTTTAGTATATCAATGCGTTTACCTCATAGTGTGCGAAAATTGTTATTGGGGTGTGGAAAGACCAATTTTGGATTCAATTATCCGTTTTTTTAGTTTTTTTTATTACGGATGAGCCCACTCTTGACCTCGATCTCGCCTGATGGTAAGCGATAGATGAGGTCTACGATGGGACGAGCGAAATATTAAGCATTAAAATGCTAATTCGTGGCTCGTGAGATTCAAGTGTCTCTCTCCTACCAACAAGTAATAAATAAATCTTTATTCACATTTCATACATTGTTTTCGAAGTGGTTGTAAGTAGGAATGACACCTAAATCTAAGGAAATTAAAAGGAAAACTATCAGACCCAAGTTGGCTATTTACGAGTAATAGTCGACCAACTGTATTCAACCGACTTTCGGACAAATTCCATTGAAAAATATTTAGATCAAGTTCTTATGTGTGTAAAACAGAGTCAAAGGATTTTTTGTTAGAGCATGGTACGGAACTCTCGGTCAGATTATCTGACTCGCACTTATCAGCTTATCACACTGTAGTAAAATACGGCACCCTATAATGGGACGTCGCCCGACACGCACATGGCCGGTTTTTATTAATAGTGTTTTTATTATTAGCAAAAGAATCAAATTGGTTAAGTTTAAACCCACCAAAGTTCAGGACTAGATACTTATTGTTACTAGCTAGGAAATGGTCTACTTTGCACGTCTGAATATATGTCGCAGCCTTCTGGTTAAATTTGCCAGCTAATTAGGCGCCGCGCGCCGCGTCGTCGCCCTATAAGTTATGCTTTTAGGACAAAATTTGAATTAGGGGGCGCTTTCAAATAAACTGTTTTTGGCCTTTCGCAGTATATGCGATGAGGTTGTCGACTGCGTAACTGGAGTTTCTTTGGGGGCCTTATACCCATCGACGTAGGAAGGGGGGGAGGGCGGGGGGTCGTGTTCGTTCGTCTACCATTTGTGTAAATGACCAGGTTATATTAGCGGTTTTTGAAAATGTTCTATATTACATAAACTGAGCTGGCAGTACCTATCTTTTTAAAACTAATTTTCTTTGTAAGTTTTCATTAACACTGCAGTACACGCGCGGCCTACTATAGTAGACCAGGGTAACTCTTTTTGCAATAACTTTTTAGTACAGCGCGTTAGAAACTAGTGATTCCAGGTAAGCCTCGCCTAGTATATTTGTCACAACCTTAGTACCCCGCGCGACCCCAGTGCATACGCATGCACTAGCAATTTGGCGCCAAAAACGTGGGCCTACTAAAGTGGTCCGCGCGTGTATTGGTGTACCAAATTCAGGTATGTAACTTTTCATGTATTATCAATTTATAACGCTATTATAATATGCTCTACATATTAATAATGTATATATATTCATTTATTATTATTTTATATAGTTTACAAATTGTAAAATGTATTTGTTTTTCTTATTTTCGTTTTCTTTTACAGATTTGTATTTTCGATTACATCATGGTACTTTTGACCCGAAATTTCTAAGGAGTTTAAAGCTTCGAAGTCTAGGACTATCAAAAGTTCTCTTTTGGATTTCAAAATGACGCTTACCCTTGTGTCCTACGTTCCAAACAGAAATTAGGCAGTCAACTTACTATCTACAATGCATTATGATGCAGCTATCAATTCAGATACAAACGAAGAACGCAAACCGGAGATTATTACTGTTTATAATCGTACAAATGTAGTGTAGATGTTCTAGACAAAATGTGCAAACAGTATAGTTTTCAGCGTAACTGCCGTCGATGGCCGCTAGTAATATTTTTGATTTGATGAACATTGTTGGAATCAACGCTCTGGTAATCAACCAAATTAACTTTTAATTTGATAAAACTACTTTTGATTCGCCAGGCATCTTAAATTCAGGGTAGAAGCTCTTTTGGGCAACTGAGTTCAAGAACCCCAAGAGTCTCAACACGACTTGTCTTCAAAGATAGGACGAGTTGGTCGATGTGCACTCAGCTCGGGAGCCCGAAATCGGTCGACAAAAAAGTGGTTCAATAAATGCAATAAATGGATTTGTCCCGATCACCAAGCAGTAGTGTGTCCTGAATGCTACGAAAACAAAGAAAATAGTAATAAAGTTAAGTTATTAGTTTAAAAAAGTTACGTTGATCTCAGAAGTGCCATTTTTGTTACTTTTTTTCATATATATTTACTACATTATTGATTATTTATACGACTTTAATAATTTATCTAAAAGTATGGTTGTAAAACCAAGAAAACTAAACACCTTTTAATTCCATTTGTTGTTTTATTCAGATAATTAGGAATATACAAGTTATTGACATTTTAAAATGGCATACCATAGTAGGCCACGCGTGTACTCAAGTAAAAAAAAGGGGCGCGTGTACTGTAGTGTTAAGCATATTGGATGGGCGGTAATGCAACGTATGCGACTTAGAAGTTTTCGGTTACACAATTGACGGGAACCGGCGCTGGTTGGAACAAAAGATAAGAGTCCAGCGTCGTATAGGAAAGGCAGCACTAACCTTGATAATCCAGGATATTCAGGACTGCCAGCACTCTGATCACAGTTCACCACCACAGTATAACCGTTCTTCTGCTACGAATTGGTCGCACAAAACGACGCGACCGTTCTAATGCGATTCGATGCGTTTGTGCTCTAACGCGACTCGACAGCCATTGAAGGTCCGATCCTGTCCATCGGAAGATCCAGACGCGATCGATTTTTCTAGAGCGGTATAGTCTCTCTCCCTCACTCTCGAATAGACGAAGGTCTAGTGCAAGGGAGAAAGGATAATATGCGGAAGGGGAATGTCTAACCAATTAGCGATTATGCGTGTTGCCAATAATTAAAAATATAAACGAAAAGAATCGTATATCAGCGCAACCATTCCCCCGGGCTTGAAGGGATGCCTTCAAGAGTGAGGCAAACCACAAGAAAACTAATCTATTCGATAATTACTATCCTATAACTACGAAACTAAATACCTAATAACTAATATTAACCTAACCTTAAAGACGAATTAAATAAACTACTGGTTAGGCAATGGGCAAAGACGCACCACGGGACGCAAGTAGGATCCGGTGGTTGTCTTAACCCGAACGATACGAGTGACTCCGGTTGAGTCAGGGAAAATTTCCTCCACGACACCCAAAGGCCAGTGTAGTGGGGGCGAGTTGTCGGATATAAGAATCACGACCGTGCCGACAGAGACCGGATCGACCGGCGTGTTCCATTTGCGGCGAGATTGCAAAGTATGGAGATATCCAGTTCTCCAGCGCTTCCAAAACGACTGTACTAACTTATCTAGTAGCTCGTGTCTAGCAGTAAGAGTTCTCTCGTCTATTTCCTCGGCAGGCAAGTATTTCAGAGGCGTGAGATTCAAAAAGTGCGCTGGAGTCAATGCGAGCGGCTCTGAAGGATCACTAGAGAGTGTCCTACAAAGAGGTCTAGTGTTCATTACCGATTCTATTTGAATAAGAACGGTACTTAATTCTTCAAACGACAGAATAGTATCGCCTATGACCCGATATAGGTGTGACTTTAAACTTTTAATATTAGCTTCCCAATTGCCGCCAAAGTGACTAGCCGTCGGGACATTGAGTGACCAATCTATTCGATTTATAGCTAATGTATGACCATATTCCGAATTATGGTACTTCGAACAAAGAAATGCGTGAAGTTCCGAGAGTTTCCGTTTAGCGCCTATGTAATTAGTCCCGTTATCGGAATAAACTCTACTAACCGGGCCACGCCTTGACAGGAACCGTTTAAAGGCGCCCATAAAACTAGCTGTGCTAAGATCCCCAGCGAGCTCTATGTGCACCGCGCGTGTAGTCATGCAGACGAACAGACACACGTAGGCCTTGGTGGAGCGAACACCTCGACCGCGAGACATCGTAACCTTAAACGGACCGGCGTAGTCCGTGCCCGTGTGGACGAATGGCTTAGCGGTTTGAACGATACGACAAGAGCGATGATCGGCCATCTCAGGAAAGCTCTGCTTAGGGCGCAGCCGAAAGCAGGGAAGGCACTTATGGATCCTATTCCTAATTAAATTGCGTGCAGAAAGGATCCAATACTTCTGACGCAAGAGCGACATTAGCAGGTCGGGACCTGCGTGACAGTTCAATTTATGATGATAATCGACTAACAAATTCAAAACGAGGTCCTTGCTTGGAAGCAGAATGGGATGTTTCCCATCATAACTTAAATCCGAGTTTCTTAAACGGCCTCCGACTCTAATGAGTCCGTCTTCGAGAAACGGTTTTAAGTGTCGAAAAGCTGGACTACAATGTTTGCCTTTCCTGAGTTTAACCAACTCAGTGGAGAAATAAAAGCGTTGAAGCTCGCGAAGTATGAGCAATTCAGCGAAGTTGTAATCCGCTGCCGCCATGCGGTAACCAATAGGCAATAGTTTAGCGAAACGACAAATGTAAATTACTACTCGAAGTAATTTACTCCAAGACGAGATACGATCGACCAAAGAAAGAATAGTAGATCTTTCGGTTGGTGTAGCGGAGAGCAACGAATGTTTCTTCTCTTCAGGCACTTCGCATACCGAAGAGGGATTGAAGGTGACGACAGGCCACTTTGAAACGTCTAAGCTGGCCCACGGAGGACCACTGAACCAAAGCGGATGATCAATGATTTGGGAAGGTGTGAGCCCACGTGACAGACAATCTGCGGGATTGTCCGTACCGGACACGTGATACAGGTTTTGTGGCGATAAGTCGTCCTGTATTTTCGAGACTCTGTTGGCCACGAAGGTGTTCCACCGATGGGGCGACGAATGTACCCAACAGAGAGCGACTGTTGAATCCGAAAATGCGAATATGTTGCGAAATATAATGCGGTTTTGACAAGCGACTACGACATTTTTTATGAGTTGAGCTAGCACAAGAATAGCGCACAGCTCCAGACGAGCAAGAGAAACGACCTTTTTAGGGGAGACCTTCGACTTAGCGGTCAACAACCTAACGATATTGCCATCACTATTTTGAACGTGGAAGTAAATAACCCCCCCGTATGCTTTCTCACTGGCGTCCGCGAAAGCCAATATAGTAACCACACTATCGCCGACGATACCAACGTGACGTGGGATCCTTATATTACAGAGCAAGGGAAGCTCTTCTTTGAAGCGAATCCACAGCCTGACTATATCTTCAGGTGGAGTATCATCCCAGTCACAATCAGACAGCCAAAGCTGCTTGATTAGAAGTTTAGCGTACAGGACAACAGGTGCGACAAATCCCATGACGTCCCATATTTTAGCGACACACGACAATATTGTACGCTTAGTACAAATCTGAGCGGGAGTATTAATTTTCATGCCGAAGTTGTCCGACGTAGGTGACCAACACAAGCCCAGTACTTTATGTTGGTCGGACTCATCGAATTCCTTGACAACTGGCAGGCGGTGCGAGGGTGGGATCGAATCTAATACGACTTGGGAATTACTGGTCCACTTAACTAGCTCAAATTGACCAGCCTTCATGAGACCTATCATTTCCGAAGCGGTGGAAATGCCCTCGTCTTCCGTGCGAACGGAATGGACGTAGTCGTCCATATACAACCCCGCAGCGACAATATCTTTGGCCTGAGGGTAGGAGTCACCCTCATCCTCAGCCAACTGCTTAATAGTTCGAAGTGCATGAAAGGGGCTAGACTTAAGCCCAAAAACGACACGATTAAATTCATAAACCTGTAAAGGTTCTTGCGGGGAAAAGCGATACAAAATGCGTTGGAAACGCCGATCAGATTCTCGGACTCCAATGCTGAGAAACATCTGACGAATGTCTGCGGAAAGCGCTATCGAAAACAAACGAAAACCAATAATAATATTGAACAAGTTCCCTTGTAGGTTCTGTCCACCATACAAGAGATCATTAAGCGAGATGCGGGTAGTAGTTTTACAACTACCATCGAGAACGACACGAAGTTTGGTTGTGACCTTATCATCTCGGATCACACCATGATGCGGAATAAAATACGAACTTCCCGCCGAATCAGGATTCGTAGATGAAATGTAGCCCCTTTCTAAATATTCCCGGATGACACTGTCATACGTGACCCTTAATTGTGGAGAAGCTTGCATCTTCCTTTCCAAGCAGTAAAACCGACGTTCACTTGCTTGGCGCGAATTGCCAAGGGATTCGACACCAGCCTTGAAAGGCAAAGCTACTACGTAACGTCCCTCACTATCCCGAGTGGTAGTGCGGGTGTAAAATTCCTCACACAATTGGTCGTCCGGGCTGAATACCGGGGGAACACTCACTTCCTCTAAGTCCCAGAATTTCCGGACAGCAGAGTCTAATGTGTCCGCGATACAGCAATGCGATACGGTCGAATTACCGTCAGTACATGCTGGTGCGTCACCTACGATCACATAGCCAAGGACCGTTTCTAATGCGAGCGGCGATAAATTCGAAGTCGATCCTTGAACTCTGTTCGACAAAAGCAGGTGCGGAAAAATCGAAGCGCCGATCAATACGTGAATCGGGCCTGATGAATAATATGTATCGTCTGCCAACGGTAAGTCTTCGAAGTTAGACAGTCGCGAAGTGTCGACTGTCGCGGTTGGCAGACGTTCGGTAATCCTATCTATTACCAACGACTCAATATCATAAGTTATATTATGATCGAAACGAGAATGAATTTTAAATTGTACGGAACCTTGAATGGGTTTACTCGAACCTCCTATACCCCTAACAGTGGAACAAGTAGGTCTATTATTTATGTTTAATCCTAAACGTTGACAGCAATCGCGAGTAATAAAGCTACTCTGAGACGCGCTGTCCAACAATGCACGAACGCAGTGTTCGTGACCACGAGAATCTAGAATAACGATACGTGCGGTACCCAACAACACAGTTCTAGAGCCTTTATAAGGGCCGACTGCACTTGAGCATAATGCTACATCCGAGTTCGCGGGAATCGAACCCGCGCTCGGCTCTTCGACTGAGCGTGACGGCGACATATTTGACGCAGGCCTATTTCCAAAACATAGCAATGTATGATGTTTGTACCTACATTTTTTACATGTAGACGTCGACTCACACGCAGACACGCGATGACCACTACTTAAGCAATTTATACACAAGTTGTTTGACTTAACGAATTTAAAACGTTGATCGGGGTTATAACTCTTAAAAACCGTACACTTATAAATGTAGTCATGGTTTTCCTTACACAAACTACAAGCGACTGGTTGAGAACTGGACACATATGCGTTAGTTGATTTACGATCTAAAGGCCTTTTATTAGTATTGACTCGAGCAACAGGTATCGAAGTTCGTTCTAAAACCTTTATATGATCACTAACGAAATTAACTAGATCGGAAAACAATGGGATTTCGGATCCATTCGACTTTAATTGATAATTGGATTCGAACGTACGAACGGTGTCTGGGTCCAGTTTTTTAAGCGCGACATGCAACAATATAAAATCAGCAAGGTCACTGACTTTTGTATGTTTTAAAGCAACTACCGACGAAGCGAACTTATCAATAAATGATTCTAAACTACTAGGGGTACCTGATGTAATAGATTTAAATTCAAATATTTGAGTTAAGTATGAAGTTGCCGATTGTCGACTATCTTCATATTTTTTACAAAGCAAATCGAAAATGAGTGGGTAATTATCCGCAGACGGGGTAATACCAGCGAAAATTGTACGAGCTTTATGTGTTAATTTACCTAATAAATAATATAATTTCTCACAGTCTGTTAGAGAAACATTATTATGCACGACATTACGATAACTAGCGACGAATAATGGCCAATTCTTAATATCTCCGTTGAATTCGGGTATTTCAATTGGCGGCAATCGAGGTGACCTTTGGACCTCACTATGAGAGTGAGCCGTCAGGTTCTTCTCAGCCCGTAAAATGCGCCCTAAAAGGTCTTCGAACGCAGAAAGCGATTGATAATCTACAACATATTCAGGGTTTAATTTTAGCTCATGAATAACAATTTCATCCAAAGCACTTTCAAAATCCACACGTAGTGATTGTACTAACGAGATGTCGCACAAAAATGATTCCTTAACGCTTTCATCCGAATGAATGTGTTTTATTTTATCTGCAATACTCTGCATGCGAGCAAAGATACGATCTCTCTTTGCTATCAATCTTTTAAGAGTAATATCGGTCGGTGCCATATTTATGAGCTATGAATATCAAACTAATTATTATAAGAAATATTTAGTAACTACCCACCGTTTTGCGAAATAACGGCCGGGTGCGCGACGCGGTCTCGAGTAACCTTGACTCGACCGATTGGTATTTACTTTACAAGTAACGATAATTAACTACTAAGCGGGGTTGCGAAATTCCTTACTAATCGATTATTAGCTAGGAAGACACGAAAACGACGTAATGAATTACGATGTACTTACTTGCCACGCGTTGGCAAATAAGTATCTATGCGGGGTTAACTACGAAATACGAATACGAAACTACGATATACCTAGCGAATTCTAGGGAATGGCTGTGCTGATTATTATCCGACTCGGGAAGGACCATCAAATGGATGGGCGGTAATGCAACGTATGCGACTTAGAAGTTTTCGGTTACACAATTGACGGGAACCGGCGCTGGTTGGAACAAAAGATAAGAGTCCAGCGTCGTATAGGAAAGGCAGCACTAACCTTGATAATCCAGGATATTCAGGACTGCCAGCACTCTGATCACAGTTCACCACCACAGTATAACCGTTCTTCTGCTACGAATTGGTCGCACAAAACGACGCGACCGTTCTAATGCGATTCGATGCGTTTGTGCTCTAACGCGACTCGACAGCCATTGAAGGTCCGATCCTGTCCATCGGAAGATCCAGACGCGATCGATTTTTCTAGAGCGGTATAGTCTCTCTCCCTCACTCTCGAATAGACGAAGGTCTAGTGCAAGGGAGAAAGGATAATATGCGGAAGGGGAATGTCTAACCAATTAGCGATTATGCGTGTTGCCAATAATTAAAAATATAAACGAAAAGAATCGTATATCAGCGCAACCACATATAGTTTTTTAGATTTTGCACACTATTATTTTGAAAGTTAGAGTTGATAAAATGTGTGCCCCCGTTTTTTTGAAGCCTATATCTTTCAAACGTTTTTAAAATTCATTTTTAAAGTATTAAAAAAGATAAATTTAATTGATGTTGTTTAGGGTATATTATAGTGGTTCGTCCCGATGAAAACATGATTTCACAAAGTTGACTCGATACAATAAATTCACAAAGCTACCTCTTTTCTGTCATTTTCTCTTCTACATTTTCGATTTTATTTTTAAAATAAGTGATGTGATATCATGATCTTTTACCAAAATAAAGTTCATAGATAACTGGAAGGATTGCCTTCGATAGATTTCTTTTATTACATCTATTAATTTTTTAATCGATTATTCAAGTGATTTTTAATCTACGGGGCGGTCGCTAGTAGTCGCCTAGTGTCTCGCGGGACGTTACCGAGGCATGACCTGTGTCAAAATTTTTGCGCTCGCTGCGCAAAATAATATTTTACCAATAATATTATTAAGTTAAGGTTAGTAGTTACGATTTTTAAGCTTTATTTGTGTAAATATTAGTATGTATTAAATATCCGTGCCTACTGACCACAAACTAACTTTATCAGTAGGTTCAAAGAGAAGAATGTAAATATACATTATAATCAGTTTATTTTCTACAACCTAATCCCGCGTTTATTACTGTAGCTCTTATAGTCATGACTAACTGTTGCCCGCGACATCTTTCGTGTTTAAGGATTTTCCCGCGTAAATCCCAACCCTGTGGGAATTTTAGGATAAAAAGCTTATGTATTTTTCCAAGCTTATGTATTTCAACTGTCTATATTAAAAATTTCATTAAGATCTGTGCTCTATCTTCGACCACATCATCACTTACCATCAGGTGAGATAGTGGTCAAACGCGAACCTATTTTCAATAAAAAATAGCTATTTTTGCGTAAAAAAGAGAGAATTATTTGCCAGAACTCTTTTTTAGGTTGAAAGTTCCTATATTTTTTTATCAGTCAGTTTCTATTAGTTAAGTAGGTATCTAGTTGTATAAAGATAAAAATGTAAGAAATTGATTCAATTCACTTAGATGACAATTTTTTTCCTTTTAAGTTCCTGGGTATAGGTATTTCGAAGGCGGTGTTTTTAAATTAAATTTATTGTTTAAATTAAAATATTTTGTTTAATAATTTTTTGCCAGTAAAACAGGTTAGAGAGGGGTTGACTTGCGAGCCAATTTGTATGTTTTCCTTGAGTGAAACTTCATTCAAATTCGGAACCTCTTTTTGTATTTTTTTTTGTCAAAAAGAAGGTTTTTTTATGTGATGTTACTACCTAAGCCCTTGGATGTTTAGCCTGGGTGGATCGAAGTAGAGTGTCGGACTTCTTCTGACTAAAAACCCGCATTGTTTCTTCAATGGCCCTTATGGCTAGGTGTCCCTGCGAAAGTAGGCATTTAGCGTGTTCCCGGCCGCGCAAAATAAACATCGCGCGGTCGTAGCGGCAGTGACCTCGCATCAAGACGACGTAACCCTGCTGCTAACGACACAGAACAGTGCATAATTTTATTTGACTTTAGAATAGAAATGTATTTTATATGATTATTTTTTAAAGTACTGAGTTACGTAAATAAATGAAATAAGTAGGTACCTAAAGGATTGCAGGGTTACCTATATATTTCAAAGACTTCTTGGCATAAATAAAATAAAGGATATCAAATAAAACCAATTATATATTTAAATATAATTATATATACAGCGTGGAGAGGACCATATGATCTTAAATTAAACTTCGTATTTAGTTATTATATTCCCAACCTGCACACAAACAATCAATCGAATATATGCAGTAGTTTAGCCACAGGACATTATTTTTAATTTAGGCATTTTTTTACATGATGTATTGTTAACGAGACAGGTTAACGACCCTCGGGCGCATCGGTTATCCACGTTGCCAGCTCGCTACTACAAAAACCTACAACTTTTATTTCTAAAACTGATCGCCTGATACAAGTCAATGCAAATTATACCGTATGCTTGAGTCGTAAGAGTCATAAAGCATGCCGATATCGTTCCGCGAACGGGCGAGGCGAGCGCGGGTCATCGCGGGGTATACGGGAGTGGTAGTCATATTCTCTGTCTAGGTCACGGTCACTCTGGTCAGTGTATCACCGGACGTGCTCCGTGTCTGTGACGCATTTTGGAATTTCTGATGCGCCCGCGCTCTTCGAAAGTCGAGCTGCTACTGGTGACCTATTATCAAGAGTGAGAAATAACATTACAGGTTAGTGTACATTGTGTATTCAAGAACACGGCGGAAATGTTGAAAATAAAAAATAATAATACTGACTACTTAGCGAAGTGATCGAAAAGTGATTGTGGTTAATAAATTGATTACTGAATAACTCGCTGGTGAATGGTGCCTGACTATTTTGTTAATAACCTGTGATTTGATTTAATGTAATTTAACATTAATAATAATATTAATGGCGCCAAAACAGTACGTCGTTTGTAGCTACCTGGTGTCGCCGCCAGCCGCACGGTGGGCTGAAAAACGGCTTTCATAGACTTAGGCATTTTATTTTGCAAGTGCCAGTTTTTGTGCCGGATATCACTTCTATTTGTTATAACAATATACAAAAATGACACCAGAATTGATTCTGCACAAAAACGAAGGAATTATATTTTTTTTACGAAAATTTTGTATGGAGCTAGTATGAAAAATCGAAATATCTCTGAAACGGCAGCGATAACCGTAATATCCTTATAGGAGGTTTTAGGACTAATTATTTATGATTTTTTGACATACGTTACATAATGGTTGTAGATGCCTTTTTTTTTTTTTAAATCGTCAAAATATTTTTATTTATTTTTACATATTAAACGTTCCTTTTAGTGTTTAAGTTGAAGAATTCAGAGCTTTAACAACTCTTAACATAAAATAGCATCACCCCTATAGACCTGAAGGACTAGACAGAGGTGTGTAGTATCTTGTTGATCTTGTAAGATTTCCATTAATACCAAATAGTTGAATATCAGTGTCAAAGTGCCCATGCTGTCGCTTCTTTTAGAAAGATAGGGCAATGAAATTGTTAATTGATCATACCCTAAAAGTATGATTACAACATAACCGGACACATAATAATATCGACACAAAAGGAATTTTAAAACCTTGCATACGTTCAAAATACAAAATAACATATTGTGTAGTCATCTAATGAGTCTGATGACAAGTAATTAAGTAATTAGAATGATGGTTGTAGTCTTCTGATTCTAATGAGCCTATTAAGTGATTAAATGATTTGAAATATCTCGCAACAATACCAACTAAGAACTGCATTCACCTTTTTATAATTAGTGAGCTAATGTGATTTGCTAATGTTGATTAGTTCTACTATGAGTTCTACGAAATGTTTTTGACGATTATAAATTTTTATTATCATATCTTTTATAACTTTAATGAGGGTAGTTAACTAATTATTGACTTTATACAATAAAAGGGCTATAATTTTGTTCCATAATTTAGATTGTTCACAACCGTATAACTGCTAACACTAAAACTATTTGCTTTGCGACTACAAAATCTTAGAATGGAAAGTTTAATCACCAACTTAGATTTGTTTGTTCTTCTAAAAAGTGAGTGTCCTTCATTTAATCATGAAGTATTGTTTAGTGCAATTGTGTCCCGCATAGGCGATTGCCTTTCTGCCGAAGATCAAGTAACTCTCAAAGAATTTTGCCGGAGATTCACGCGAGCTGCTTTAAACAGGTGGCAGAAATCTAAACGATTCTTTGATAAGTTTAGAAATACGTACGGAGAGTGGTTGCAAGCAAATATTGATTGGCCGAGTTGCGTGCAAACTTTAATAAATCAAGAACCAACTGTTGATGAGATACCAAGAGCACGCTCAGTCTCTCCAGAACCTTCGACATCATCGACTGTTGGAACAATGACAAAAAGGTCCCGAAAACCATTCAAAGATCTGGGAAGCAAACAGAAAAAGAGAAGATCTAGTGAGCACATAGGCGAGGATTCCTGTGAATTGGCATATGCAGCTGCAGCACGTTTAAAAGAAGAAGGTTATGAAGATATCGCATCTGTAATCAATTATATGATCAAAAATCCAGAAGCTGCCGTTAAAATCAAGGAAAGCATTAAGAAAACAGTAATATTTACACCAGAGAAAGCACTTGGATTGCTTCTTTCACTTAAGCTTTCAAAGTGGCAATATATTACGTTGCGAGAGACTGCCATTCGGGAAGGTGCTAAGGATATTTACCCATCCTACTATAAACTGCAACAAACTAAGCTTGCATGCTACCCTCCTAATCAATCAGTATCAGTTACGGATTCATCAGCTAGAATTACACTTCAAGCTTTACTTGACATCACGGTGAAGCGGATTCTTCAAAGTCTTTCTGATAATGTGGAAAATAAGCAGTTAAAGCTGATATCGAAGTGGGGATTTGATGGTGCTTCCAATCAAAGCCGATACAAGCAGAAAATGGACGGCGAGCATGATGATTCAAGCATTTTCATGACCTCCTTGGTGCCACTGAAACTGACAGATGGAGATAATACTATATGGACAAACCCGAAACCATGCTCAACTTTTTATTGTCGTCCGGTTCAGTTCACTTTTGTAAAAGAAAGCCATGCAGTTGTCATTGATAACAAAAGAAAAATGGATGAGGAAATTGAGGCCCTTAACCCCACAGAGTGCATTAATAGTAACAGGGTGACTCATAAACTAATGATGACAATGATCGACGCAAAAGTCTGCACGTACCTTTCTGAAGCTAGATCAAATGCATCATGCTACCTGTGCTTAGCAAAACCAACGGAAATGAACCACTTAGATGCTGTAACATCAAAAACTGTGTGTTCTGACATATATGAATTTGGCCTATCATCCCTACATGCCCGTATAAATTGCATGGAATGTCTGTTACACATTGCGTACAGACTTGACTTCAAACAGTGGGCAGCAAGAAGTAATGAGCATAAAGATATGTTACAAAACAGAAAAAAAAAACATTCAAAATAAATTTAAAGAGGAGCTCAATCTGTTAATTGATATAGTAAAACAAGGCTCGGGAACTACCAATGACGGGAATACCGCAAGGAAGTTTTTCGAGTTTCCCAATAAAACTGCAGCTATTACTGGGTTGGATCAAAACCTGATAAAAAGATTTGCTGTTATTTTGCAAGCAATAACATCTGGTGAGAAGATCGATGTCATCAAATTTAAAGATTTTGCTCGCAAAACAGCAGAAAAGTACGTGGAATTATACGACTGGTACTACATGTCATCAACCGTACATAAACTATTAATACACGGAGCTGACATAATCGAAAAAAATGATATTGTCCCGATTGGGACTCTCTCGGAAGAAGCCTCAGAGTCTCGAAACAAAGATTTTAGGAGGTTCCGGGAACATCATTCGCGGAAAAGAAGCAGGCAAGATTCTAATCAAGATATCCTAAATATGCTTGTTGTTTCTTCGGATCCTTTTCTAAGTGCACAAAGGCCGAAGTTAGATGCCAAAAGGAAGACAACCTTTTTTGCTGAAACTCTCGACCTAATACAGTTTCCGGAAACTGAGTTCGAGTTTGTAGGTATATCCGATCTGGATTCTGACTCGGAATTGGAGTCCGACAACGAAAGTTGTAAAGAAAATTTGTAAAATTTAATTATTTTTCTTTATGTTCTTTTGTTATTTATGTTAGTTTATTGTACCAATATGTTTAGTTAATAATTTCATAAATTATAGTTTCAAATATGTATTTTGTATAATTGAATTTATTAGATATTATTTTTGTTACTTCTGTTTTATTTAAATTACCTATCAATAAAAAGTTTATATACAGTCTTTTTTTTTTTTCACATATTTTTAATATTTGGGGAAAAAGCATGCTTCCTAACGATGTTCTTAACTTTGACACAGTTCATGGATCGTTTTGAACAGTTTCATATGTTAAAATAAATAATGTTAATACTATAATCCCCTATAAGGATATTATTATTATTATGTGTCCGGTTATGTTGTAATCATACTTTTAGGGTATGATCAATTAACAATTTCATTCCCCTATCTTTCAAAAAGAAGCGACAGCATGGGCACTTTGACACTGATATTCAACTATTTGGTATTGTTGGAAATCTTACAAGATCAACAAGACACTACACACCTCTGTCTAGTCCTTCAGGTCTATAGGGGTGATGCTATTTTATGATAAGAGTTGTTAAAGCTCTGAATTCTTCAACTTAAACACTAAAAGGAACGTTTAAATATGTAAAAATAAATAAAAATATTTTGACGATTTAAAAAAAAAAAAAGGCATCTACAACCATTATGTAACGTATGTCAAAAAATCATAAATAATTAGTACTATAACCCCCTATAAGGATATTACGGTTATCGCTGCCGTTTTAGAGATATTTCGATTTTTCATACTAGCTCCATACAAAATTTTCGTAAAAAAATTATAATTCCTTCGTTTCTGTGCAGAATCAATTCTGGTGTCATTTTTGTATATTGTTATAACTAATAGAATTGATATCCGGCAAAAAAACTCGCACTAGTAAAATAAAATGCCTAAGTCTATGAAAGCCGATTTTCAGCCCACCGTGAGCCGCCGCAAACCGCGCTGCGTTGCCATTCTTACCGTACAGGTCGGTGAGCCAATATTTCTTACTGGTGTTCTATTTTTACCCGACTGAAAAGGAAGGGTTATGTTTTTCGCGCGTATCTTGTATGTATGTATGTATGTTTGTAATATTCTTTATTACCTCATATCTCCAGAACCACTGAACGGATTCACATAATTGAGGTATCGTTAGATTTTTCTTAGCAGCCCAAGTGTTCTTAGGTGACATTTGAAATAAAAACTTTTTACCAAAAAATTAAACCGACTCCCAAAAAACACTGCAAAGTGAAAAATAACTTTAATTTCGGAAGTCGGTGCCAAGAACGAAAATACAAAACTAAAGACACCGACTACCGAAATTAAAGTTATTTTTCACTTTGCAGTGTTTTTTGGGAGTCGGTTTAATTTTTTGGTAAAAAGGTTTTATTTCACTCTTTTTAGTTGGTTGATTTTTAATTTACCTAGTTACAAGAGCCTAAATGTCAACTACTTATAACATTTTACAAAATATTGCTTTTCCCAATACTGGGCCGTTAATTTTTGAGGAGTTCTCCTGGTACTTCACCATCAGCTATACATCACCATATGCATTGTGACGAGCACCAAGTGCTTAATATCCATATTCAAGTAATCGAATCGCAATCCACGAAATACTTATTATTGAGTAGTTTCGGCGGCCATCTGTGGTCTTCATCATCAGTTCCACTTCCCCAAATGGTACTTTTTGAGAGCAACTGCACAAGTTACTATAAGAAATACCCAAAACGCCATAGGTGTGCATATAATATTTGAAGAGTTCCCTCGATTTCTCCAAGATCCCATCATCAGATCCTGACTTGGTGACAAATGGTACCAATTTCAAAGTATACCCTATCAAACAAACAAAGAATTTTCCAAATCGGTTCAGCCGTCTTCGAGTACTCGGTGACCATACATTAAAAAAAAAGAAAAAAATATACGCGTCGAATTGATAACCTCCTCTTTTGGTCGTCGGTTGAAAATCAAACATGGTGGCTGTGCGAAGTCATTATATATAGTGAAAAAAAAATTTTTTTTCGAATACCACGATATGGGTATCAAATTAAAGGGCTTATCACAAGAATTTCAAAAAGGTATATCATGCTTATCATTAGTGTAATACTAGCAAAAACAATACAAAGAGAAAGTTTAAAAATATGGACTTGAGCTCTTTAATTTTCTGAATCCGGTGGGGTGCCAATGTGACACGAACGGGAAAATAAAAAAATTGTTAATTAATATTTTAACTAAAAAGTTGAAAAAAAAAATTATTTAAAAAATCTAAAAATCCCGACTGCTCAACTGAAATGCAAGGAACAAGCACATTTTTATTTTAAAAAGTGACAAGCAGGCGGACCCTCAAATTTAAAAAAAAATACGTTCTATTTTTTAAATAACTTTTTTTGTGTATAGTTTTATGCTATTTAGTTTGTTTGAAAAAATCGTTTTTTTTTTATTTCGATGTTAGGATATATTTGATAGTTTATAAATGTTTCTAGGAACCAGCAATGCCAGTGTTTTCAATTAAAGTCTTATTGTCGTCTCCACGCTGTATAAACTCAATAAAATAGCCTGTAAATAAAATAGTTCTCCAAGGTATTTTTTTTTAAATTGGTTCTGTGGCTTAGGCGTAAAAAGGTAAAAGACAGACGTCTGTCTAACTTACTTATGTCTCTTGACTTACTTTCGCATTTCCAATGTTAATATGGATTAATAAATTAAAAAAAAAATCATTTTGAGTTACGTACGAGTATAAAATTTGTCATGTAGCGCTCCTTAGTTTAAACTAGTGTCAAAATTATTTTAAAACTCTTTTGAATTTAATTGGCGTGGGCTTTGTGCCGGTAGTGAATCATCAGAGTTAGAATTAGGGGATCAGAGGTAAGTTTTTAGGCATACCTCTTGCATTTTTACTGTCTATGATTTCAAGCAGCAAGCAATTTATGTAAAATGTTAATAATTTCGGTTTCATATTAGTGTCCCAAAATTATCATTTTTTTTTCTATAATTATATTGAGTATACAGTATGTTAACTAACAGAGGGCGTTCCCATTAACCCGCAATAGTATAGATAGATAGATATACTCTTTATTGTACACCATAACATAATTAAATAAGGACTTAAAAAACTACAAAGGGTGTTACAATGGGCAGTCTCATCGCTAAAATAGATCTTTTACAGACAACCTTTGGAAGGATTTGACACAGCAGGAGAAAATAAATACGCGGGTAGTCCATGGTGTACTATTCACTTATATACAATAAATAAGTAATAACCTACATACTCAATACACATATATATAATTATGTATACATAAAAAGAACCACAAAACAGATAAAAGAGGTTAGAAAGGAAATAGTTCCTGATTTCTATGAGAACGCGTGTCGCCGCTTGTCTCCCACTCCCACAGCTCAACTACAAGCAAGAGGCCCGTTCCGTATACGAATTACGCACACAAATAAATTACACACACTTAAATCGAGAGCTTGCTACTGATCGTAACTCACTGTCGATATACATGCGCCGTGCATTACGGCCAATCAGGGCAAAGGACGAAACGTCAATGGTTGAAGTGAGAGGATGCAATACATTGTAAACGGACTTGGTCATTGCGTTGATTAAGCGAGTACACATCGGGCAATGTATATTTTTTTGTATCTTGTTGCAATAATGTTGGCAATGTTCGGAATTTCATAGTGATCAGAATACTTTTATGTTTTTTACAAATAAAATTGTAATTAAATGTTATTTTCGACATACCGATGGAAAGATATACCTCCTCGCTCTATACTTGCGGTCTAAATTTTTGTTTTACAGGTTATAATTGCACAACACGGCATTTTAAAGCAGAGCTCTGTGTTCCAAAGTATTCCGAAGCGCACTAAATGCGGTGAATGAATTAATCGGTCGAGCTATGATTTTCGTATCATAAATGTGGCGCGCTCGCCACGCCCACATTACCATTCCAACCTTATTCATCTATTCCGTGAAAAGAACAAAGCTGAGTTATATAAAAAATAGTAACAAATTAAAGAGAGAGATAGAGATCTTTTACCATGTTTTTGAAAGAAGGAAGGGTTTGTGCTTGTCTTACTGACACGGGAAGAGTATTCCACAGTCGTACTGCTTGAGCTGCGAACTACTTACCAAATAATTTGGTGGAGTGACTCGGTATAGCATCCATACATGCTAAAAAAATATTACTATTCGAAAACAAAATGTCTTTTTGTTATATTAAAATATTCACTAAAAATGTTAAATTGATACGTAAAAGAAACACTCTGTACACGCGTACTTGAAGGACGGCAACGTCGCAATTTATTTGTATTTTTTACGTATCAATTTAACATTTTTTGTGGTTAATTTTAATATTAAAAAAAATTAAAACATTTTGTTTTCGAATTGTAATATGTTTTTAGCATGTGTGGATGCTATACTATTGCGGGTTAACGGGAACGCCCTCTGTTAGTTAACATACTGTGTATGTTTTCATTCTCAACTGCCAATATTATGGTCAAAAGACACTTTTGTCGTTCTGATACATGTAAGTGGCCTTGTATTTGATAGTTCTTTCTTCTTCAACCGTGAATGTTTGGTTTTAATATTCTTTTTATTTGCCATTGTTACAGAACAAACACATAGAAAGTCTTATAAGTAGGTACTAATATTTACTCAAAAAAACTGATGATAACATGATAACAACTAACCTTACTAATACTACTAAACAAAATGAAAAATTATCCTGATAATATGCAAATATTCTTAAGCGCAACAAAAGGGACGCGTGCGAAAAATTTGACACAGGTCATACCTCGGTAACGTCCCGCGAAGCACTAGAAGAAGCAACTAGCTAGCACATCACGGCTCGAAAATCACTTGAGTATTCGTTTAAAAAATTAATACATGTAATAAAAAATTGATCTCAAGAAATAATAGTAAAAACTCATAATATCAAATCCCTTATCATAAGATAAAATGACAGAAAAGAGGTAAGTTTGTAAATTCATTCTATCCAGTGAACTTTATTAAATCATGTTTCCATAGGATAAATTCACTATAATATACCCTCAATAATATCTGTAAATTTAATTACATTTTGATATCACCGTTTACTACTTCAAAAATGAATTTAAAAAACGTGTTTTACATGGATACCTGGCCGTTCCGATGCCACGGTATCTCTTTAGAACATTCCCGCAACCCCGGTAGGCATTATCACTTGAGGAACCTAAGTAAAAAGTTCCAAGTGAATTCTTTGAAGAAATAAAAAGATTCACATAAACTCGTACCGGCTTTTTTACCCTTAGGGGGAGAAAAATCCTTTATTATTATTACTCTTTCACATCACTTACTTAATATATAATTTGTTTTAAAATGTGTTTCGATAAAATTATAGTATGGAATAAAGGGTTTGAAAACCTATTCTATAGAAAGTCTTTAAAATAAATAACCCTGCAATCCTTTACTTTACTTTCTTACTTCATTATATACGAAGATCTCATTTATCAGTACTATAAAAATATCATAAAAATGCATTTATATTCTAAAGTCAAATAAAATTATCCTACTGCTTAATTCTGTAATGTGTCACTGTCGGCGGGATCACTTGGTCGATGTGAGTTCACCGCCGCACAGTGGCTCGTCTTCATACAAGAGGTTGTACATAGAATCAAAAATTGAAAAAGTATGTAATTAAAAAATATATATATATACAGGGTTAATTGTAAAACACCGAAAACCTCTCAGGACTATGTTACTAACATCATAATCAACAACTTTTGTTCTATGACTTTTGAAAATTCGTCATATTTTAATTCACCAGATTTTCATACAAAAATAAAAATATTTGAATTGAACGCCCTAAATGTTACGAAGTCTATGCAAAGCAAAAGAAAGCAATTTATACTATCGCTTTCTGCATTAATCTATTAAAGAACAACAAAAATTATTACTACGCTTTTTATTTGACCAGCACTTTAGGAGCGATTTAATGAAAACTGTTATTTTTGTATGGAAACGAACACATAAACCTAACCTAACCTAATATTTTTTTACAAAATTTAGTAAATAATATACCTACTGTACCTACTTATATAAAATTTATATTATTTACTAAATTTTGACAAATAAAAAAATATTAGGTCACTTTTAAGCTCGCAGCCTCTCGGGCCCGGGGCCCCGTCAGGCCGGGGGCTCGTGGCTAGGGCGTCCAATCCCGCAGCCAGAATTCAATCTCGGTATTTGCGGGACTACGAATTTTCAATCCCGCGGGATCTCGGTATTTGCGGGATCCCGCATATTGAAAATATTCACATTTATATAAGGTAAATAAAACAATGAATTAATCAACTAACTCCACGTTTATTTACGTATTACTATTAGTATGAGATGAATCAAATTACACCGTTATTTCTTCACAGTAACAAATACTGAATAAAAAACTTTACTGATATTATAGGCTACATACTTAGGCTACCCCTGACTGAAATTCGGCTATATTAGGCTAGATAAGCTGTGAAAAACGGGCGACATCGGCCCCCGCGTTGTTTGCCACACTGCCGGCCGCCAGTCACCGAGCGATCGCGCTCGCGAGAGGTCGTATGCATACTTTTTTCAGTCCCGCAAATCCCGCGCCCGTAATCCCGCATCACGCGGGAGTGGAAAATGATGCGGGATCCCGCAATACCGAGATCTCGGTATTCCGGGATTGGACGCCCTACTCGTGGCATTTTGCCAGTCCTGCCACCCTATAGTTACGCCACTGACTGTTTGGTAGTCTATATGAGGTGCTATTCACTATAGCTTTCTCAGGTTTGATCTGAAAATAACGGCAGATGTTTAGAGTACAGAATTTCGAATAACGATGGCGAAAGTAGCAGTGAAACTTGACTAGTGAATCGATCTTCACAACTATTGCAGCATGATAGCTCAAGACATCCCACTGCAAGAGAAACCGATGTAACTATGCAGAACAGGGATGTTATGGATATGAAATTTCGGATACGGATTGGATACGGATATAGGAATGATTATTATACCGGATACGGATATGAAATAATTTCGGATTCCACACACACAGCTTTCCACAGCTTTTTTTTTCACACAACGCCATCTAGTCCCAAACTAAGCAGAGGTTGTGGTATGGGTACTAGACAATTGATAAACATACATATATATTTCTAAATACATACATATTATAGATAAATTACACCCAGGCAAAGAACAAATGACCGTGCTCATCACACAAACATTTGTCCTAGGTGGGAATCGAACCCACGACCTTGCGCATAGCAGTCAGAGCCACTCACCACTATAATAATCCAAGAATGTACAATTGTAATGGAGTTCTCGAGGCCTAATCGAATCGTACTTTAACGCCGACGTAGAAACAGAAACATTTTCAAAATGAACCGATCGTCTGTTCGTCAGAGTACCTATTACTATCTATCCTGAGGTCAGGGTCACTGAGCACTATACCAACGGGTCTATCCGTTAGTTTCGGATAATTTCGGTTACGAATATTAGATTTTTAAGGAATTTGAAAAGTAAAATACAAATAGATACATCATACCATAACGCGCTATCTCATCTCATGTAATGATGTATTACATTTTATAACGCGAGAATTTCATTACAATAACCATCGTGTGGCGCTTCATTACGCGTCATGTTTGGAGTCATGGTGTAATGCAACATTCCCCGGTACTAAATGTAATGTCATCTAACATCACTTTCTAACGCACTGTTTTGCGCATGTCTACTTGTGTGTTTCGCCGCCGCCCTGCCGGTCAAAACAACTTGTCATAACGTGTCTCAATTAGGCTCCGCCCCTATCCGATATTATCCGAAACTTTTATTTCGGTTACGGTTACGGATAATATTTTATATCGGATATCCGAAAGTTTTGGTTACGGTTACGGAGCTCCCTAACATCCTTGATGCAGAAGCTGCGGTTAGAAACCATAGGTCATCCTACATACCAACCAAACCGAGATATCAAACTTGGCTCCAACGGACGTATATATTTTTTTCGTGTATTGGTCAATTTTTAATGAGGTAAAAAAATTCCCAAGAAGCAGTACTAAATGCTTCCAAACAGTTGTTGTGCCCGGGTTGGGGGGGGGGGGGATATCTCTAGATACGCCAATGCTTATATCCCCAAATAAGTGTTAGTCGAGACTGGTTATTATTAATTTGCCATATTAAGTACGAGTAGCAATACTTAATTTAGTAGCAACACTCATTTATAGAAATGTATTATTACTACCGTTTTATTCATTTTTTTTTATGTTTTCAGAAACACACGAGAAGAAGGACTAGACACCAAGATCGTAACTCGCCATTTTTAGAATTTCTACAATACATAAGTACTTATTGAAAAGAAATTAAGCATTTTTGGTATATTTTCGTTTTTATAAATATTACTGGAGTCTGTAACGTGATGAATTTTAAGTTTTTTTTTTATAACTATTCTAAAACAGATATTTTGTCTAATTTTGTTTTTATGGATTAATTACATAAGTACATTTTTTATAGTTCTAAATAATGGACATCTAAATCATCACTTCATGAGCAATAGTGGGCAATGCATAATGTGACCATTTTTTTAGTGTCAATTTGGGACGCCTATGGAATATTGTGTACAAAATAAAAGTAAGTCGGCGTAAGATGTCATATTTAAAAGAAAAATACAAATTATGGTATCTTGCCCTCTGGCAACAACTGGCATTTTAATTCTTACACCAACATACCCCAAAAATATATTCTTTTTAAATAATTTCGCGACAAAAAACTACTACAGCAAAATCGGTTTTACGGTTTAGGCGTGAAACATAACGAGTTATTTTGTATTTATAATATAGTAAGAAGTTAGGATTAGTATCTAAGTATTCGTTAAATTCCTCCCTCTTAAAGTGTAATTCATAAATATCCGTGGATTGCACTCAAATATCGATGCAGTCCATCACCATCTCGAGACTGATAAGCCTCACTTACTCATTTGACGGAGACCAAGATAGCGACTCCCGCAGCTGAATTGGCCCAGCACAAATACCCGATGGCGGAGCTTTTTTGCATCATGAAGAATGGTTTTTTCCGTACCAGAAAACAGACCAAGTTGGTAGAGAGGCACGCAGGTTTGCCTTCATCGCTACACCTAGACTAGCTGGTTTACCAAGCTTCCCGCATTCCAAATATCGACGGCCACACACCCAATTGCTTAGACCGTGTGCTCACAACCGTTCCATACAGGCTTTCGGTATAGGTCTGGGCCCCGCTCGTATCGTCTGACCACTGTCTGGTGAATACGGTATCTACCTTCTCTCCTCCGGATAAAGCCCTAGGGGCACGAGACGAGTATAGAAGTACGGGTCGGTGGACTGGGATGAAATGCGGCATTTCTTTGTTTCTAACCCTTGGCGGCAAACTTGCTTCTCGTCGTGCAACCCATCAGTCTGTGCTGACGCTATTGTTGACGTGGTACGTCAGGGGATGAAATATTTTATCCCATTTTCTGACTTCCCACTTGGCTATGAGGCACAGCCTTGGTTTAATGCAGCATGCACACAAGCCGAATTATGCAAAGAGCAGGCTTATAAGGCTTAGGCCTCGGCCCGCAGTAGTGGCAGCGTTAGTACTGATGTTCGCGCATTGAAGAGAGCCTTCAACTCTGCCGCTAAGGCTTGCAAACGAGTGTTACGTAAAGCTCGTTTCGACCATGTTGGACGAATCAGGGCTAAATTGGCAACCTACCCTTCGGGCAACAAGCAGTTTTGGGTCCCTCGCCAAATCGTTCGAGTCAAACTTTTGCCGTCCTTCGGTGCCTCCTATGTTAAGACCGGATGTAACACTGGCTCACACCGCACAAGAAAAAGCAAATTTATTTGCCTCCCTCTTTGCGGAAAGTTCACGTCTCGATACGGCGTCTAAAATACCACCTGAAATACCTCATTGTGGCTCCGTGATGCCGGAAATTGCACTTCACGTTAAGGAAGTCCGTTCCAGTCCAGTTCCAGTCTTGATGTGAACAAAGCCAGTCAGCCGGACGGAGTACCAGCTCGAGTCTTAAAAAGCCGGAGTAGTGCCGGTGTCGTGGAAGCTGGCCAATGTGCAACCAGTACCCAAAAAGGGTAGCCGTGCCGACCATGCAAACTATAGACCAATTGCCTTGACCTTCATACTCTGCAAAGTTATGGAGAGGGTACTCAACAGTAAGTTGCTGGCATACCTTGAAGACAATGAGTTCCTCAGTAACCACCAGTATGGCTTCCGCCGTGCTCGGTCGACCGAAGATCTTCTTGTGTGTGTTACGCACTGCTGGGGCGAGGCCTATAAGAAACACGGAGAAGTCCTTGCCGTGTCCCTCGACATCTCAAAGGCCTTTGACAGGGTCTGGCACGCTAGTCTGCTAAGCAAGCTTCCTAGATACAGTGTCCCTGCTAGATTATGCAACTAGATTTCTGTCTGTTCTCTCTGTGACTCTATTTTTACTTCATATCAACGACCTGCTTCAGCTGGGAGCTATTGGGTACGCGGATGACAGAACAGTCTTAGAGAGATACTTGTCCAGTGCAAGAGCTGGTAGGGACGAAATAGTCACTCTTAGAAAGGCCATGGTAGAGCGAACGAATTTGACCTTAAATCTCGTTTCCCAATGGGGCGATGACAATCTTGTCAAATTCAACGCTTTAAAAGCACAGGCTTGTCTTTTCTCCGCTAAAAGGAGCCAATTTGAATGGTATCCTACTGTCAGAAGTGTATCTGTACCTATTACCGACTGCCTGGAGCTCTTGACCATGGAGTTGACGTCTGACCTCAGTTTCGGCTCAACCATTGAGTCTAAAGCTCAGACTGCAGCCAAAAGGCTGGGAATCCTACAGAAAGTGAGGCGATACTTCACACCTAGACAGCTTTTATATAAAGCACAGGTCCGTTCCTGTACCTATGGAGTATTACAGTCACTTGTGGGATGGCTCAGCAAAATAACAGCTAGCTGCACTTGACTCAATCGAACGCAGAGCTAAAAGGCTCATAGGTGACAAGGTTCTGGCAGGCAAGCTTCACAGCCTGGCTCACCGGTGAAACGTTGCTTGCCTCTACAGATTGTAGTTCTGAGAGTATGAGCAGGAGCTCCACGACCTTTCATCCTCCTTTTACTATCGGTCTACCAGACGTACTGCAGGATACCATCCACACTTGGTCGATATACCGTCTTGTACGACGCGCTTCGTCTAAGCGCTTCTCCTCAACATTTATTGTGCGCACAACCAAGGTGTGGAACTGTCTGCCGGCTTCTGTGTTCCCTGCCACATATGATGATAAAAAAAAATCTCGTATGTCAGTCGCTCATTCTCGCTTGTTCCTGACCAAGCGAGAATCAACCCACGTCTACGCTGCCGTCTTCCGCGCGATTTTAATGATATTTTAATGTACATAAATAAGTAACGAGGTATTATAAAGGATTGTTTGTAAAAGCGGGACATTTTTGTTCTCGTTGGGGACAGCGGGACAGACAACCTGAAAGCGGGACGTATGGTCACGTTAGCAATGCATCACTATCAGCTTCCCACCATTCGCGCATTTATTATTTAAGGTGATAGTCTGACTCACCATGTTGATAATAATAATTTTGTATTGTGTTGAGACTTTGATAGTTACATTATAATACCACATACCTACCTGTCTGCTTATAATTTTTATAAGTTTACTAACATGCCAACTGTGTGAAGTAGGCAATATAAAGAAATCAAGTTTTTACGTTGCTCCAGGTTTTATATGGCTTAGTAACTATTGTGGATGTAATTACATAAGTTAATCATGATTTGATCATTAAGTTTTATTTTCTTGGGATCTTAATTTATATTTTTACTAAGTATTATACATTATGTGTAAACATGATGTTCTTATATAAATAAATGTTGTTTTGTAATTGCTAGTCTATTTATTATGAAAGAATGAGTCGGGATAGCAAAGATTTCGAGATTATACCTACTATTGTGACCAGATGATATATTAGCACTATGTGCCAAGTATACTTGTAGGTGTGCGTTACGCCAACGGAATGTTGACGATTGTCAGGATTTCGGCTTGAAAGATAATTAGTACCCCATCTCGTGTAAATGTGCCCGAAATTTAGAATTTGTGCGTCCAGCCGATCCAAAGATATTCACAAAAAACAGATTCCGCTGGAGTAACGTTATCCCAGCGGCATGTTTTTTAACCGGTGGTCGTAGCTAAGTACAAACTAGCTACTTAGATAGATCACATTTGTGCCAAAATATGCCCAAGAAATTAAATTTGTCCGTCTTGAGGTTTCAGAGTTATTCAAGATGCCGCTGGGGTAACGTTTAGCAAATTGCTGTACCTCTCAAACGGCATGACGTACAACCACGATTTACTACGGTGGGTCCTAATTTGTGCTTATGCTGTGCAATTTTACTTTTTCTATAATCGACACCGTTGGAAAAGAAGAAATTGATTTTCAAAAACCCTAAAATCGAACTTTGCGCTTCAATGAGAAACCCTAGAAACTGACCAATAATGGTGGTTTGTACCTTTTATAAACACAAAGCATCATGCGAAATTAGATGTATCTATTCCAACTCCTCAGAGAGATATTCCATTTTAGTTAAAATCTGGCTACGCTTAAATGTAACACTCCAATACAGTACGGCCGTTCTAACATGGCGAGCGTGAAGTTAGGCTCTGCGAACTTTAGCGCTTGTGCAGTCGTACAAAAATAAAGGTTTTAAAAAAATAAATGCCCAAAACAGTTGTTAACAGGAATAACAACTGCTAATTGCATTTATTTTTTTAAAACCTTTATTTTTGTACGAGTGCACAAGCGTTAAAGTTCGCAGAGCCTAACTTCACGATCGCCAAGTTAGAACGGCCGCATTGTACACGAGTTATTATTAAGTGACGGTAATTATGATTTGACAAATCGATGGTCTAGAAGACAAATGTGCTAATTACAAAATTTTAATAATGTAACATTTTTATGCCAAAAGTATTGAAATGATCAATGAATACTTTTGGCATTAAAATCTTACATTATCAAAATTTAGTAATTAGCACATTTGTCTTCTAGACTATCGAAATAATAAGTACCTTTATTGAATTGCTTATCCTTAAAGTTTCAGCTGAAAAATCCTTGTAACTACACAGATATAAGAAAAAAGCGATAGGAAAAATATAGACATAAAGACTACACTGTGTATATTGACTTGACTTATGTGTTGTGTTTATGTGACTGCCTTCAGTTGCCACTAATTACTCGTGCGTGAAGGGTGTGTGCGCGTTGTTTTTTTTTCCAGTAATACAAGTCATTGTGTATATAATCACGACGCGTGTACTTTCTGATTTTAAGGTAAGTTTATAATTATATATCTGTTTGTTTTTCGATTTAATTAGAGTTATGTCCACAGCTCCTGCACTTTAATTGCGTTACGCGTAACACAATTAGCTCGCGGCTATCCTTTTATCATTGCGCAATAATACACGTAAATCCGGACTTGTATACACTGCCGATCAAAAGTTTGAGACCACTATAAAAAAAATTGAGAAAAAAATAAAACTAAATATTTTTAAAACTTTTAGAAAAACGGTTTTTATTTTCATGTTGCACACAAGATTTTAAAATAAAAATTACATAAAGACTTGAAAAATACAATTTAAAAAAAATACACAAGAGATTTCATTCACATTTTTCATCAAAATAGCCTCCCTTACATTTTATTAACTGTTTAACCAACCTTGGCATGCGAGCAATTAATTTATTTATGGTCTCTTGCAAGATATTCCTCCAGATTTCTTCTAATGCATTCCACATGGCCTTCTGTGAAGAAGGACATTGTTCCTGAACGTTTCGGTCAAGCTTTTCCCACAAAAGCTCTATAGGGTTAAGATCCGGGCTTTGGGGTGGCCATGTCATGTTTTTCAACACTTTTTCTGACTGTTTCTTATCTAAATAGTCCCTTATTATCTTGTTGGAAAATAAATAATTTGTCGACTAACATCAGCCCGGAGGGAATACTTAGCATTTTTCTCCAGAATTTCTTTATGCTGCTCCTTTTTCATAATTCCTTTAATTTGGACCAGATTACCAGTTCCATAGCCTGAGAAACAAGCCCAGACCATAAAAGATCCGCCACCATTCTTGACAGTCGGAACTACATACCGTGGCATCATCTTTTCTTCGGCAGAACGTCGATACAGACGCCAGCCCCGGATCTTCAATTTTTTTTAGGCGGTGCAAAAACTAGAAAATGCCGCCCTCACCCCTTTAGGGTGCGTTTCCACCAGAGATGTGCGATGGAAATGTGTCGTGCTAGGATGTCTAGCTGTGCTGTGAAAATGTGTGGGTGTTTCCACCAAAGCTGTGCGATGAAAATGTGCCTACGAGGATGTGTAGCAGAGCTGTGAAAATGCGCATTAATGTGTGGTGCGAGGATGCGCAAACCTCGCAACACATCCTTCTCAACACACATTCCTCGCAACACATCTCTCGCACACATCCCTCGCTTGTTTTGTATGCGCAAAAATCTAGCTCCGCTGAGCCGTTTCCACCAGAGCTGTGCTGACCGAGGCGAGGTAAATGAAGCGATTCTATTGGTTCTTTACAAACACATCCCTCGCTACGCATCCTCGCACATCTCTGGTGGAAACGCAGCCTTATATTTATGTTTACCTTTATCATACTTATAATACCAGCTATCAGATGTCCACTAACTGATTGTCATTTGGACATAGGTCTTTCGGAAATAATGCATCCATCGCTGTACTTTCTGTGTTAAACCTATTTATTTACGCACGTAAAGACATGAACGTGTAGAATATATATTTTAAACAGCACATGACAGGATTTAAAATAAAAATATGTCTAATAAAAATCAAATATATATGGCTTTTGTGAATTAAAATTACAAATTTACTAAACGAGCTTTTTGTTCAGCAAATAATCTTGTCATAATTTAACTCGTGTGCCATTCGATTTTCTATTGCTAAGATTTCAAGACTCGATAGGCGTTCCTGGCTCATAGAAGATCGCAAATAATTTTTTAATTAGTTTTAGTTTGCTAAAATTTCGCTCACAGCTTGCGGATGTAGTAGGAAGCGTAGAGTAAATTCGCAGGGCAATATTTGGAAGGGTGTGTGTTGGGATTACTTGGTATCCATTTGAAGATAATAAAACTCACGTCGGAATGTTAACTGAATACTGAATGAATACTGAATAATTTATTGTCGAAACACCTGCTTATATATACATTTGCTAAGATTCTATCTAGGCATGACAAACACAGTTTCTAAGCTCTCGACCAATGGCGAAGCGCCGCCGGGGAATCGCGCGCGGGGCGCGGGCGCTGTCCCCCGCCCGATCACTATGTTTGGTAAGCCAATCCCTTGGGAGAAGCGAGCCAAATACTTAGGTGTGATCCACGACCAGTTCTTAAATTTCAATGAGCACATAAAGAAGGTTCGCTCGCGAGCCGCTTTCGCTCTCGGTAGGCTTCACTTCATACTGAATAAACACAGTAAGCTCTCCCTTAGATGTAAAATCCGAATTTACACGACGTGCATACGTCCTATCATGACATACGCCTGTCCGGTGTTTGCTCATGCCAGTCCCAATCAGATCCATAGGATGCAAGTCATTCAGAACCGTTTTCTCCGAAAGGCCACGGGCGCGCCCTGGTTCTTGAGGAATGAGGATCTCCACGTAGACCTCAAAATCCCGACTATAAAGCAAGTGTTGAAACGCATGTCAGTGCGTTACTTCACCTCTGCTGATACCCACACAAACCCCCTGATCGTATCGGCCGCCCGATACAGACCCTCCAAAATTTCTCGGGTTCGTCGCCCGCGTAACGTCCTAGACGAGCCCGATGACCCCACCACCATCCGACAAGAGAGCAGTAGGGAAACTAGCACTCTTAGAAGACACACACACAAAACGCGTTCCGTATTCCGGCCTCGCCGACGAGGCCCATCGCGACGTCCGCGTACTTGTAATGGAAATCCTCCCCGACCTTTGCCAAACGAGCCAGCCCGCGATGCTGAGCCAGTAGAAATAAATACGACCCAGCCTGTCCCTTTGCTGCCCTCCCCAAATGACCCCGCTATGCCGAGGCCCGTACTCCACAGGGAGTGCCCTTAGCGTGCGGTCATTAGTTGTAAGTATATTTTAGTTTGTAAGCCCTGACCTTTAATTTATTAGAGGTCACCACAGGACAGACCGGTTAAGTAGACGCACAGCCTTAGTGAGCTGAACTACGAGTGACCCTAACTAAAAAAAAAAAAGCTGGCGCGGTCCTTTTCTTCGTGAGCTGCCGTCGAGTGAAGATGTCTGCTGTTCAAGAGTTTTCCCGCCGTGTGTCGTCAACGCCGCGTGTCCATCTGCGTAGTCCTGGAGTATGACATGAAGATGCGGAGGGAACTGGTGCTACGCTGCTCTGCCTGATTGCCTCTGCTTACAAACAAACCGCTTCTTTCGAAGCGATATGGCCGGCGAGTGCGGCGTTGTGATGACGCCGTGCTGTGCTCGTGCTGCTATCCTGTTTCTTTACAAACCCACGCTTTTTTCAAGATGATTGCTTTCTCTGTTTCTTTTCGGAATGTCAAAAACGTGGTATGGTAACTGGTTCAGTGTTGAGTAGTAATTATTTGGTTTGAAGGTAAAGGTACTGGTTCGGAGGTATTTGGTAATCGTTCGGAGGTATGGTAAATGCGTGACAGGTACAATGTCACTACAAATACAAATATTCGGAAAATCATCCTGCAAATCATGATAATAGATCTGTTGCAAGAGATAAAACCCGTTAACTTTTTCTATATCACCAGATAAAAGCGGAGCTTGCTCTTTAAAAACATAGAGTTCCTGGCAGAATTCAACGGCGCTTAAATCTCGCTCGTATTTTCGAGCCAGATCTGCTCCATACTTTTGCAGTTTTTCAATTGTCATTTTTAAAATATTTGTACCTACCATTAAGAAACGCAAAACTCAAATTCAGCATGGTAGCACAAACTTTTTAATTTCTGATATGAATCGATCAAATACCATCATTATTTCTTTAGATAATAGTTGAACAGGTTGGTGTGTTTGTAATTCGTCTTCACAGATCTCATCAAAAATGTTTTTACGTTTCGGAATTCGTTTGTTTTGCAAAATAGGGTCAACACTACTTTTTTTAAGCAACCTTTTCAGCCTCTTTTATCCAATATTCCATTGGATTTAGTCTCATTTTTTGTAAAGTTTTCTGCAGACCATTCATTAAGTATTTCAACGGAACGGGCAAGAATAAGATCTTGTTTTGTAAGGGAAAATTGAAAAGATCAATATCTTTGAAACTACTCAAAGTTTCTCCGTCACAAATTTAGGTTATCATTATCGTCCCCGTCACAAAAATTTGAACATATTTCGAAGGCCGTAGATCATCAGGCAGCGGAGATAGATGTGTCCAGCCAGCTTGACCTCAGGCTGTCTGGACATGACGCCATTAATCAAACGTTATTACTGTCGCACATTGCGTCACTAAATGTTAGTAAAGGAACCATTTTTGAAAATGCTCCTGTTATTGAGATTCGGAAGTACCAGCCAGAAGTTTTATACGTAAATTCAAGCTGGCTGGACACAGATTTTTGCATTTTTGGTGGTACTTGCACCTCGCGCAACACGCAAATACTAGTTATACTATATAAAGCTAAATTACCACTCACTGACTGACTCACTCATTGACATAATTGTTCTCCCAGATGGTGGATGGGGAGGTGGGTATATTTTGACAGATTCGTAAACAAGTAACTCTCAAACCTACGGGAAAAGTGCCAAACCTCCCCTTTTCCCCCCTCCCTATCGTATCTCGGAAACTACGAGACCCGTATTTTTTTTTTTACGGATTCGTATAGAGGAGGCTCGGTAAAGTAAAAACCATTTATCAAAGTCGCCCCCCCCCCCACCCCCCTTCTCACCCCCTTTAGGCGGATCTCGGAAATTAAGAGACTTGGAACATTTTTTTTTCAGATTCATTTAGAGGGGCAATGCTTTAGTCAAAATACTTCTGCAACACCCCCCCATTTTTGTTTTTTTTTCACAAGCACGCGAGGTGCTTGCACCTCGCGCAACACGCAAATACTAGTTATTATACTATATAAAGCTAAATTACCACTCACTGACTCACTGACAGAATTGTTCTCCCAGATGGTGGATGGGGAGGTGGGTATATTTTGACAGATTCGTAAACAAGTAACTCTCAAACCTACGGGAAAAGTGCCAAACCCCCCCTTTTCCCCCCCTTCTCCCCCCCCCCTATCGTATCTCGGAAACAACGAGACCCGTATTTTTTCTTTTTACGGATTCGTATAGAGGAGGCTCGGTAAAGTAAAAACCATTTTTCAAAGTCCCCCCTCCCCGCCCCCCTTCTCCCCCCCTTTAGGCGGATCTCGGAATCTAAGAGACTTGGAACATTTTTTTTTTCAGATTCATTTAGAGGGGCAATGCTTAAGTCGAAATACTTGTGCAACCCCCCCCCCATCACCCCCCCCCCCCCTCTTTTTTTTTTATTTTTTTTTCACAAGCTCGCGAGGTGCTTGCACCTCGCGCAACACGCAAATACTAAACCCCTCCATCAACCCCCGCCTTTTTTTTTTTTTTTTCACAAGCACGCGAGGTGCTTGCACCTCGCGCAACACGCAAATACTAGTTATACTATATAAAGCTAAATTACCACTCACTGACTCACTGACAGAATTGTTCTCCCAGATGGTGGATGGGGAGGTGGGTATATTTTGACAGATTCGTAAACAAGTAACTCTCAAACCTACGGGAAAAGTGCCAAACCCCCCCTTTTCCCCCCCCCCTATCGTATCTCGGAAACTACGAGACCCGTATTTTTTCTTTTTACGGATTCGTATAGAGGAGGCTCGGTAAAGTAAAAACCATTTTTCAAAGTCCCCCCTCCCCGCCCCCCTTCTCCCCCCCTTTAGGCGGATCTCGGAATCTAAGAGACTTGGAACATTTTTTTTTTCAGATTCATTTAGAGGGGCAATGCTTAAGTCGAAATACTTGTGCAACCCCCCCCCCCCCATCACCCCCCCCCCCCTCTTTTTATTTTTATTTTTTTTTCACAAGCTCGCGAGGTGCTTGCACCTCGCGCAACACGCAAATACTAAACCCCCCCATCTCCCCCCATCACACCCCCCCTTTTTTTTTTTTTTTCCCAAGCACGCGAGGTGCTTGCACCTCGCGCAACACGCAAATACTAGACAAGTAACTCTCAAACCTACGGGAAAAGTGCCAAGCCTCCCCTTTTCACCCCCCTTCTCTTCCATCCCTATCGTATCTCGGAAACTACGAGACCCGTATTTTTGTTTTTTTACGGATTCGTATAGAGGAGGCTCGGTAAAGTAAAAACCATTTTTCAAAGTCGCCCCCATTGCCCCCTTTCTCACCCCCTTAAGGCGGATCTCGGAAATTAAGAGACTTGGATATTTTCTTTTTTCAGATTCATTTAGAGGGGCAATGCTTTAGTCAAAATACTTCTGCAACCCCCCCCCATAACCCCCCCCACTTTTTTTTTTTTTCACAAGCACGCGAGGTGCTTGCACCTCGCGCAACACGCAAATAGTTAACCCCCCCCATTTCCACCCCTACTTTTTTTTTTGTTTTTTCACAAGCACGCGAGGTGCTTGCACCTCGCGCAACACGCAAATACTAGTTATATTATATAAAGCTAGATTACCACTCACTCACTGACATAATTGTTCTCCCAGATGGTGGATGGGGAGGTGGGTATATTTTGACAGATTCGTAAACAAGTAACTCTTAAACCTACGGGAAAAGTGCCAAACCTCCCCTTTTCCCCCCCCCCTTCTCCCCCCCTATCGTATCTCGGAAACTACGAGACCCGTATTTTTTTTTTTTACGGATTCGTATAGAGGAGGCTCGGTAAAGTAAAAACCATATTTCAGTCGCCCCCCCCCCCCCGCCCCCCTTTTCACCCCCTTTAGGCGAATCTCGGAAATTAAGAGACATGGAACATTTTTTTTTTCAGATTCATTTAAAGGGGCAATGCTTTAGTCGAAATACTTGTGCATCCCCCCCCATCTCCCCCTATCAACCCCCCCACCCTTTTTTTTTTGTTTTTTCACAAGCACGCGAGGTGCTTGCACCTCGCGCAACACGCAAATACTAAGCCCCCCATCACCCCCCCACTTTTTTTTTTCACAAGCACGCGAGGTGCTTGCACCTCGCGCAACACGCAAATACTAGTTATACTATATAAAGCTAGATTACCACTGACTCACTCACTCACTTATTGACATAATTGTTCTCCCAGATGGTGGATGGGGAGGTGGGTATATTTTGACAGATTCGTAAACAAGTAACTCTCAAACCTACGGGAAAAGTGCCAAACCTCCCCTTTTCCCCCCTCCCTATCGTATCTCGGAAACTACGAGACACGTATTTTTTTTTTTTGCGTATTCGTGTAGAGGAGGCTCGGTAAAGTAAAAACCATTTTTCAAAGTCCCCCCCCCCCGCCCCCCTTTTCACCCCCTTTAGGCGGATCTCGGAAACTAAGAGACTTGGAACATTTTTTTTTTTCAGATTCATCTAGAGGGGCAATGCTTTAGTCGAAATACATGTGCAACTCCCCCATCAGCCCCCCCTTTTTTTTTTTGTTTTTTTCACAAGCACGCGAGGTGCTTGCACCTCGCGCAACACGCAAATACTAAACTCCCCCATCTCCCCCCCCATTTTTTTTTTTCACAAGCACGCGATGTGCTTGCACCTCGCGCAACACGCAAATACTAAACCCCCCCCCATCTCCCCCCCCCCCTTTTTTTTTTCACAAGCACGCGAGGTGCTTGCACCTCGCGCAACACGCAAATACTAGTTATACTATATAAAGCTAGATTACCACTCACTCACTGACTCACTCACTCATTGACATAATTGTTCTCCCAGATGGTGGATGGAGAGGTGGGTATATTTTGACAGATTCGTAAACAAGTAACTCTCAAACCTACGGGAAAAGTGCCAAACCTCCCCTTTTCCCCCCTCTCTATCGTATCTCGGAAACTACGAGACCCGTATTTTTTTTTTACGGATTCGTGTAGAGGATGCTCGGTAAAGTAAAAACCATTTTTCAAAATCCCCCCCCCTTTTCACCCCCTTTAGGCGGATCTCGGAAATTAAGAGACTTGGAACATTTCTTTTTTCAGATTCATTTAGAGGGGCAATGCTTTAGTCGAAATACATGTGCAACTCCCCCCATCACCCCCCCCTTTTTTTTTTTTGTTTTTTTCACAAGCACGCGAGGTGCTTGCACCTCGCGCAACACGCAAATACTAAACCCCCCCATCTCCCCCCCCATTTTTTTTATTTTCACAAGCACGCGAGGTGCTTGCACCTCGCGCAACACGCAAATACTAAACCCCCCCCATCTCCCCCCCCCCTTTTTTTTTTCACAAGCACGCGAGGTGCTTGCACCTCGCGCAACACGCAAATACTAGTTATACTATATAAAGCTAGATTACCACTCACTCACTGACTCACTCACTCATTGACATAATTGTTCTCCCAGATGGTGGATGGAGAGGTGGGTATATTTTGACAGATTCGTAAACAAGTAACTCTCAAACCTACGGGAAAAGTGCCAAACCTCCCCTTTTCCCCCCTCCCTATCGTATCTCGGAAACTACGAGACCCGTATTTTTTTTTTACGGATTCGTATAGAGGAGGCTCGGTAAAGTAAAAACCATTTTTCAGTCGCCCCCCCCCCGCCCCCCTTTTCACCCCCTTTAGGCGGATCTCGGAAATTAAGAGACTTGGAACATTTTTTTTTTTCAGATTCATCTAGAGGGGCAATGCTTTAGTCGAAATACTTGTGCAACGCCCCGCCATCTCCCCCCCACCACCCCCCCCCCCCTTTTTTTTTCACAAACACGCGAGGTGCTTGCACCTCGCGCAACACGCAAATACTAAACCCCCCATCTCCCCCTCCCTTTTTTTTATTTTCACAAGCACGCGAGGTGCTTGCACCTCGCGCAACACGCAAATACTAACCCCCCCATCACCCCGCCCCAATTTTTTTTTTTCACAAGCACGCGAGGTGCTTGCACCTCGCGCAACGCGCAAATACTAGTTATATTATATAAAGCTCGATTACCACTCACTCACTGACATAATTGTTCTCCCAGATGGTGGATGGGGAGGTGGGTATATTTTGACAGATTCGTAAACAAGTAACTCTCAAACCTACGGGAAAAGTGCCAAACCTCCCCTTTTCACCCCTCCCTATCGTATCTCGGAAACTACGAGACCCGTATTTTTTTTACGGATTCGTATAGAGGAGGCTCGGTAAAGTAAAAACCATTTTTCAAAGTCGCCCCCCTTGCCCCCATTCTCACCCCCTTTAGGCGGATCTCGGAAATTAAGAGACTTGGAACATTTTTTTTTCATATTCATTTAGAGGGGCAATGCTTTAGTCGAAATAATTGTGCAACCCGCCCCCCCATCACCACATCCCACACTTTTTTTTTTTTTCACAAGCACGCGAGGTGCTTGCACCTCGCGCAACACGCAAATACTGGTTATACTACACTTGAGAGCAATAAAATCGCACACCTCTTGTAATTTGGTTTATAACTGTTTTGTTTTCTTAAATCTAATGATATTGGGTACAAATCATTAGGCAAAATAAAGAATACAAACTTAGCTTTAAAAAAACTCAAAATTAAAATCATTGACCTTCACGTAACTCACAGAAACCAGCCGTACACCAAATTCCCTAAATTTCCCAAATTCACCCGTTAGCATTGTCACTACTTGCACCCCTTACCCGTAGGTATAAAAGGGTCGTTTTTTTTGGAATTCTAATCGGTTGCATACCAAAGGTCAACATGATAACATCTCTACTGAAAGCATACGGAAAAATATGGATACCACGCCCGCAGAAGCCGCTCAAGTTGTTGCCTTGCTCGAAGCAGGCCTTAATCAAAGTGAAGTTGCTCGACGACTAAATTTGAGCCGCTACTCTGTTCGTCGAGTGTACCAGAGGTTTCAAGAGACCGGTGGCTACATTCGGCGACCAGGATCTGGCCGGCGACGAAGAACATCAGAGCGTGATGACCGCTTTCTTGTGTCAAAGACTTGGTGAAGCAGGACTGACTTCACATCGCCCAGCAAATGGTCCCAAATTGACCATAGCTCACCGACAAGCCCGACTACAATTTGCCAGGGAACATTTAAATTGGACGTATGACCAATGGCGGTCTGTTATGTTCTCTGATGAGTGCAGAATGACATTACATGGTCATGATGGACGCTCTAGAGTCTACAGAAGGTCATCAGAGCGATTTTCACAATGCTGCATAAGCGAACGTGTGGCTTTTGGCAGTGGATCGTGTATGTTTTGGGGTGGCATAATGTTGGACACTAAAACTGACATTGTATTCATCATTGGAGCGAATACCGGCCCGAGATCGAGAGGTTTGACGGCTGCACGATACGTCGAAGAAGTGCTCGAAGGACATGTGAGACCGCTTGCGTGGCTTATGGGAGAAGATTTTCTCCTAATGCACGATAACGCGAGACCGCATGTCGCTAGAACAGTTTGCGAATACATGGAAGACGTTGGAATCGCCGCGATGGAGTGGCCAGCTCGTAGTCCTGACCTCAATCCGATTGAGCATGTCTGGGATGAGCTAAAAAGAAGAGTTCGAGCAAGAAGCCCTGCTCCTACGCGCCTCCGAGAGCTTCAACTTGCCATTGAAGAGGAGTGGAACGCTATACCACAAGATTTCATGGTAAAATTAATACGGTCCATGAAAAACCGATTAAGAGCTGTAATTAAGGCTAGGGGAGGGAATACACCTTATTAATAAACAATTTGATCAAGAATTTTGAGTTTGATTTTCATTATTTCTTAATCGAAATTGGGTAATTTTACCCGTTTGTTGGGTTTTGTGCCGTAAAACCTCTTATGGGTATTTTTTTACACTGTATTTGATATCATTAGAAAGGTAATGAGGTAGACTTTCAATTAGTGTGTGTGTTTTTTTAAATATTTATTCAGATTCATAAAAAAACTGCCTTAACAAAGAAAAGTCAAGGTGTGCGATTTTATTGCTCTCAAGTGTATATAAAGCTAAATTACCACTGACTCACTCATTGACATAATTGTTCTCCCAGATGGTGGATGGGGAGATGGGTATATTTTGACAGACTCGTAAACAAGTAACTCTCAAACCTACGGAAAAAGTGCCAAACCTCTCCTTTTCACCCCCCTTCTCCCCCCTCCCTATCGTATCTCGGAAACTACGAGACCCGTATTTTTTTTTACGGATTCGTATAGAGGAGGCTCAGTAAAGTAAAAACCATTTTTCAAAGTCGCCCCCCTTGCCCCCCTTCTCACCCCCTTTAGGCGGATCTCGGAAATTAAGAGCAATGCTTTAGTTGAAATAATTGTGTCACCCCCCCCCCTTTTTTTTTTCACAAGCACGCGAGGTGCTTGCACCTCGCGCAACACGCAAATACTAAACCCCCCCCATCAACCCCTCCTTTTTTTTTTTTCACAAGCACGCGAGGTGCTTGCACCTCGCGCAACACGCAAATACTAAACCCCCCCCGTCTGCCCCCCTTTTTTTTTTTTTTCACAAGCACGCGAGATGCTTGCACCTCGCGCAACACGCAAATACTAGTTATCTATACTAATATTATAAAGCTGAAGAGTTTGTTTGTTTGTTTGTTTGTTTGTTTGTTTGCTTGAACGCGCTAATCTCAGGAACTACCGTTCTGATTTGAAAAATTCTTTCAGTGTT